>JASDDO010000016.1:556098658-557514129 GCA_030015575.1 Agapanthus africanus
CCTCTCGACCTGTTGGGAGAAAAACTCTTTATGAGACCCTCACGGCTCGTAAAGCTCAAAAGTCTTAGGAAGCAGATCTTAACCCTGAATCCTAAGCCATCGCTACCCTGCAAGGAGACCAAGATAAAACTGTCCACAGAGCGCATTCAATAAAAAGAGACACATCATTGAGAAGAAAATATATGTCTTTTATTCATAGCCAAAATGGATACAAAGTACAATTCATAAAAAGGCAAAAAGAATATACTCTCATCCAGGAGTATGTACAAAAAGGAAGGAAAAGATACAAGTCTTCAAGCCGGCGGACGATGTAGCAATTTTACTAGCTCATCCTTCTTTTGCTGAGCCACGGCTTCATGATTCAGGATCTCCAGGAGACGAGCCTCCGCCTGAGCCTGCTGGGCCTGATACGAAGCAAGTCGCCCTTCAAGCTCTTTCTTGGTGGCCTTATGGGTCTCGACCCTTTCGCGAGTGAATGTGGCAGCTTTATCGAGAGCCTCCACCTCTTTGATAGCCTCTTGAAGCACTCGCCAGAGTTCATACGCTTTGTTGGCCTTGGCGGTAAGGCTGGTTTAAAGCTCGCTCAATGCTTTAGAGGCCAGCTCCCTTTCCGAGAATTTGCGGTCGAGCCTCTTCTCGCACGACACCATGTTTGTCGCGCACCGTTCGATCAAACCGCGCAAGCCCACTTTCGCAGCCACAGCCTCCGAGGAAAGACGGGTACACTCGAGCACTGTATAAATAAGCCTCTATTCGACAACGATACTCGATCTAGAACACGCACAAATCACCTGATATGGGGAGGCAACAAGGAATATCCCCGATGCATATCCTACCGAGCATGCATTTACAACTATATGAATATTCGAAAGGAAATGATACCCAAAGCTCTGATGTGTATGCAACATAACGATAGTGCTCGCAGATAAAGAAAATTTCCATGGAGAAATACGAAGCTCATTTATGCAGGCGAGACATACATACGAGTACCCAGCACACATATAAATTCAACATAAAGCATGCGAAAACTAATGTGAATATACTACGCTAGCGGGAAAAGGCCACCGAACACGGGATCAGTGGCACAAGGGTTAACAAAACAAAGAACAAAATTCTCCAGCTCTCTCTCTGCTTTCTCCAACACATCGAAGCGACGGTTCTCGCGAGGAGTCGCTCCCCACTGATTGGCGCCATGTTTGTCCGCAAAGGCAGACATGATAGCCCGCCGGGCTCTTATTTGGCTCAACAGGTGAATCGAGCAATCCTTCAAAGCCTGAGTAATCAGGCACGCTTCGTGAAAACCCTCGATCTTTTCTTCAGCCGCGTCAAGCATTGCCAGGGTCATCTCCGCCGGGTGAGGAGGGATGTCGGCAAGCACGGCAGCAAGAATCATCCGGAGCCAGAGGGAGCCCATTGGGAGAGGGGACCCCCTACGGATCAAGAGTTCATATGTCGCCGAGTCGCATTCGTCGTCGATAAGAAGGGGATCCACCAATCGTGCAGCATAGCGAGGAATCATCTCCTCGATAGGCACTTCCCACGGCTGTCGACGAGCATGGGGGCGGTTGCAGGCCATGGCACTCAGTTGTTTCCTCAAAATGAATCACACTAAATTTAGAATGAATTTCCCGGTGAAGAGAAAAAGAAGGCCATGGCCTCAGGTTATAAAGAGGGGCATTAAATGCTGCGCATGGGGAATATTGCATGGTGGGACTATTTTCGAGGCCTAAAAAGAGTAAGCATTGGAAATCAAGGAGATGGGACTATTTCCAAGGCTCCTTTTTAGCATTAAGTGCTGTACACAGAGAATGTGGCATGAAAAATTAAACAGCCCCATCAAAGGGACCCCGCGTGCGGAGCACGTGAGCACCAAACTTGACGTGTACTGAAAAGTGAAATAGTGCTTTACACACTGACATATCAGCAGCAACAATAGCAAAATGACAAAATCCCACAAAAGGGCATGCAAACACAGAAGGGCGCGATAAAACTTATCATTCATACTTCAAAAAGTTCATACAAAATATAAAATAAAGGGGGAAAACGATTACAACGGCAAGACCTCAGACGCGGGGCACGGATTGAGAAACTCGAACTTGGCTTTGTCCAAGATCCTCCAAGCATTTCGAACCATCCGAATATGTTTTCTCTCGCGGTCACAAGCGTCGGGGTCCTCACGAATGTCTTCTACCCTCCGATAGGCAGCAAGTACGGCCGACTGCTGAAAGGCTTGGTGCAAGAGATCAATAAGGTTGTCGTGCCTTCTCTTCGAGATTAGGCTCATCAGATACACCGAATGTATCTTATCCTCGGCAGCGTCCAATGCCCTGAGTGGTACACCGGTGCAGAGGAGAGGAAGCGCCTCCCAGATCGCCAGCATGATGAGTCTCAGAAGAGAAGAGCGACGGGGGAGTAGCCGATGGTTGTACTCGTCAAAGCGGCTCATGATCTCAGCACATTGAGCGTCGGTGAACTCCTGGTTCTGGCTATGGCCCAGCGCACGAATATTCCCATAAGAAATGATTTCGTCAAGATCGTACATATGGGCATCCATGATACCTGAAATGAGGATCATGAAAATCTATTACAAACCTTTTCTTCTGAGATGTGCAAAGGACAACCCAGGGCAAGAAAACCCTAAGAAGCCTCTATGGGAAGAACTAAGTTCTTCACGGGAATTAAATTCCTTACTGAGAGAAGGGAATTAAATTCCCAGGGACATTTTCTCTAAAATGGAATTAAATTCCTCGGAAAAGACAACCGCCATCATCACCTCCTTAAAAGATCAGATGAACCCTAAGAGGTTTACAGTTTGAAAATTAGATGGGTCTCTGTTCTTGCTGATGAACTTGAAAAAATGGGTTCGTGTTAAAAAGGGTAAAACCCCTAATGTGGATTTAAAATTCAGAGAGTTCTTTTAAAATGAAAGTTCTCCGATCGTTCAAAGACCTTTACCTGAAGAAAAGAATTCTTTTTGAACAGAGTTAAACTCTGAAAATTGTTCAAGACAGAGAACTAAGCTCTGGGAAGAGGAGAATTAAATTCTCAGAAAAAAGTTTGCAAAGAAGAAGATGAGCAAAAGTGGAGGCTCTTCTGAAAGGACATGGGCATTTATAGGATGGGATGGAAAACGTTTCATCTACCCTACCCCTAAGGCAGATCCAACGGTCACGAAGGTGACAGCATTGCACTCACGTGCAGACACGTGAGAACAACGCTGTGGGGGCATTTGTTTCTTGATTTAAAATCAGGAAAATCTACGGAGGAGGCATCACGTGCTAGCATGTGACCATTGGTCACGTGTTGGCACGTGACATCTCAAAGCAGCGGCACAAAGCACTTCCATTCCCTGATTAAAAGTCAAGAAGAAGCTCCGGAGGAAGCATCACGTGCTAGCATGTGACCAGCGGTCACGTGTTGACACGTGATGGCTAAGCAGCGGCAAAGAACAGAGCGCAGAAGGAAGGGAAGCCCATTTCAGGGGGGGTCACTGATTTGTTTGTCAAAAACTATTTCTAAACCGCAATCAAGAACGGCGTCGCATGAAGCTAGCCGGTGAGTACGGGTCGGTCCACAGGGATGTTGTGAATCTCCTATTCGCACTAACGAGTTAATTCCAAAGGGTGTTCGGATTAATTATTAAATCTAAAAATCCTAATTAACCTAGGGCAATTATCTAGATCTATTCTTGCTAGGGTTAGGTTTAGGGATGGTTTGGAAATGCAAGTAAATCTCAATGCTTTCTATACCCGAATGAAGATCTGTGAGGAGTTATGGTAATTATCAATAAAGGGGATTAGATCCATTCGGGAAGGTGTTCCTTCCTCTAGGTTCTTGTCCATCCTTTAGAGATCCTTACCCTAACCTCTATGGAAAACGCGCGCAACCGGGCTTTTACACTACGGTGTCATCGTTACCTCCAGGGGTAGGATGCCGTAGGGCGCGGTGTGTGCGTGTATGCATGGAATCCTATTGTAAATATTTGATGGGTAAGAAAGGGATGAGAGATCTCATCTCTCAAAAGCCTTCCCCAAAGCTAAACCCTGAACAAGTTTCTAGGGCATGAAATTTAATCTACCTAGGGCATGAAATTTAATCTACCTAGGGCAAAGAAATGAAATCTAAACTAGAGCAAGGAATTAAATCTACTTACAGATGCATGTCTCCAATCATTAATGCAGGGTTGTCAGATCTGAATTTCTGAATTGAAGAGAGGCACCGATGCTCTCCATAAAGAATTTCTGAATTTTTATTAAAAGGAGGCATAAGAATTACAATGATTAGAGTTCCTATTTATAAAGAATAGGAAACCCTAGGGTTACATTTGTTTTGCATATCTGAAATTACAAAAATAGCCCTTAGGAAATCTTTTCAGAGCCGCAAACGAATTTTGTAAAAATTTCTCGAAGCACGTGCACCAGACGGCCGCGGAACCGCGGCAATGGCAGGCTTGGGCCGCGGTTCCGCGGCCTTTTAGAGAGATCAACTTGTGAGGTTTTGTGGGCTGCTTCTTGTTGGCTTGGGCTTCTTATTTCTATATATTTTTTTTCCATTTGGGCTTCTAGGTTGGTTCCAGATCTTCAGTGAACATTGTAGTGGACTTCTACCCGTTCGCTTTGAGTCGATGTCTTGAATCTTGCTTTGTGAATTGTTCCTTATGTAGGCTTGATCAAGATTCTCTGTTTGTCGGTCAAAGTCTCACTTTTACGTCGTCTTTTCATCGTTTTCACTGTTTCCTGTCCAAGAACCTGTAACCTGTAACATGTAGCAGACATGCGTCAAAAGCACCTGTTTATTTATAAAAAGAATAAGAATGGGGAATATAATAATGCAATATTCTGGTGTGAACAAATACCCCCAAACTTATCTTTTGCTCGTCCTCGAGCAAACTTATTTTTATTCACTAAAATCCTAACCGTACTTTCGCAGGGAAACACGATTGCACTGAGCTCATGCAACAAGCCGTTAAACCTCTAGGTGTCCCTAATAGGAGGAGTGTTGTCTACTGAGGGTTTTCAGCGGATTACACCCACAAAATCCTATCAACTCGGTCCATTGATTTTTGTTCTCCAATAAGGTTTTCTAACAAAGAATTCTATTATCGTCGACCCGTAAATTATCCACCAACATTCTTCACGCTTCCTCATTATTTAACTTAAGATTATATATATCCTGTAGACTTACTTAGCTTTCGGCATTTCTTAAGTTTTCCTTCTAGGGTTCCATCTCTACTTAGGAATTTCTATCAACTCTACTAAAGATACAAGTTCTATTCTTCACTCCTTTCTCTCATCTAAACTCCAATCACATACCCCTACGTGTGTGTAAAAGTCACCCCTACACTTGAAAATTCAAATCAAGCAATCATACTCTCGTCCGTTGTCCAAAGTACTTATTAGTAGGTGAATTTTTAATTGAATTTTGCTTACACATCCTTCATGCGACCGTTAATACTTCTTGAGGTACCAACAACCGATTACAAGATGTGTTTGTACATTTAAGCGTAATTCCTAATCTTGCAACACCCAAGGCTTTTAGCAGTGACTCCTAAACCAGTGGGTCTAAGGCACTAGGTGATGAAGCACCCTCGCTAAATATTTTTCTATTTTTGCAGCCTTAAGTAATCAAAAAAACCAGTGTCCATTTTTTTATTCTTTATTCACACTTTTTTTTATTTTCTTCTTACTAAGGACTTTAGACAAGAGCATTTCAAGGTCTCTTCTACTATTCCAGATTTCAAGGTGCGTGATTGCGCAAGTTGTAGGGTATACATTTTCAGAATCTAGACTTAAGCTAGGAACTATTTTTCAAACTTATACTCTAATAAGAACATCAATACTCTTCCCTTGTTTCGACTTAGCCCAAGAAGTGAACTCAAAATTTGCCTATTTCTAAATAAACTACAAAGGCATATACTTTCTACCGTTAAACTTTAAAGAAGATTATTTTTAGGGTTTTTAATTCACTAAGTCTAAGATCTAGTTGTTCCTAGCCAGTTAACCTATTTGTCAAACTCAAGTCAATTAGCCAATATTGAATACAATAATTTTTATAATTTTTGAAATTTTTCAAATTTTTATGGGTTTTCAAATAAATATGCAAATGCAAAAATATATACAAATGAATGCGAAGGAAGAAGACGTACCGAGCATACCCCCAAACTTGAACTTGACAGTGTCCTCACTGTCATGCTAAACCAAGAGGGTCAAAAATGCCGGCACTCCCCTGTTTATTTATTTACAAATTTTTTTTATATTTTTAATGTTTTGAAATTTTTTTGTTTTTTATTTTTTTTATAGAAAAAGAAAACAAAAAATCTATACATATATACAACAAGGTTCCCCCTAAACTTAAGCTTGGCCTTACACAAGCCAAAGGTTAGCACCAACCATTCAAAAATCTTATCATGGTAAAGGTATAGTTGGTGAAATAATGGAGTGGAAAGAAAAGAAATGAGAAACACACGAGACCGCGTGGGAAGAAGGGTAGAATATGGTCTCGGTGGGGGAGAAGAATGGCGGAAAAGAGAAGGAAGTGTAGCACGAACTTGAGAGTGTAAATCGAGTGAATAAATTAGCGCAATATGTGATGGCCGATGTGTTAAAAGCGATTGCGCTAACCTATCAACCCGTCGAGAAATGGGGTCAAATCCCTCAAGATTCGCAAGAAAACATGGGTATGCTGAACTTGGTATTGGAGATGAAAGCATAACGGTCTCTTGTACGGTCGGAACGATAGAAAGGACGAAAGGGAGCGAATTAGGGATAGTCTCATTCTCACCGTAGTAAACTGTTTCGAACTTGAAAGATTCCAACAATGGTTCGAAACGACTGTAAGCAACCGAGTCTGATGGTTCAATTAACTCATCTGAAAATGTAAAGGACTCAAACTCGGGTGGTGAGTCATCAACATCGTCCGAAAAAGTGAAACACTCGTAAGTGTTATCGGCTGTGAGAACTGTGTCAGATTCAAAGGAAAATTTTGCAAGCTCACAATCTTCAAGTGTGGTCGGAACGATGGAAAGGAGGGAGGGTGATTTAGTTAAACGTTCAAGAGGGTGAATTGGAAAATCGGACGCATCAAACAGAAATGATTCAACCTCAATATGATCCTCAAAACTTTCCTCAATACTATCCTTATAATTCTCCTCAAGATTCAACTCATCCATGCCATTATCATCAAAGTCAAGACGCATATGAGATTCGGGAGAAACATTTAATAACTCAGGAAGATGAGTTGAACAAAAAATTTCAATCAAATCGACAGGTTCATCATCCAAAATATTCCCGGCGTCATATCCTCAATCAAGTGAAAATCAATTTCTTTAGACACCTCATCAAAAGCATGGATATTTATCAAGTCAGGTTCTAGAGTGGAGGTGTAAAGGTCAAACGGATTAGGTGCGGTTTCACTCGAACGGAGTTCTTCACAATTTGGCAAATCAAACACTACAAAGTCGCACAACTCATCATTTTGGACACATGTTTGAAAATTGGAGTTGTTGGATTCAATTGGGTATGGGTAGGTTTGATTTGGAAATCCTCTCTCATTCTCACTCTGTCCAACCGCCTCCTTATACATTGAAAAATTTGAAGCTAGTGGAAAACTAGGTACCGGTTCACTAGGTTGCATAAGGGCGGCCACGGACGCTTCCACATTCCTAGTCATTTTGTTTGTTGCTAAGATATAAGCCTCCAACGACTCTTTCAAACTAGACTTGGGTGGTAAGGGGGTTTCGGTAAAAGATTCGAAATTGTTTGGATATGTGAAACTCCCTAATGGCTGTGTCGAAGCAGTGTCTAGTGAAGGTGGTAAGGTCGGGTAGGACTGGTAGGAAGTGGGTGGTTGGACAGGGGTAGGGTCAACATGTGGATAAAAAGGTGAATAATCGTGCGGATCCCTAGAACTAGATGAGTGGAGAGGGGTGAAAGATCGGCTGCGAGATTGAGCAATGTGCTCAGCAATGGACATCGGTTTAGGAGTTACAGCAGGACTTGGAAAAGTGGTATCAACATATGGTGGTGGTAAAGGTTGACTCGGTTGACACAAAGTGGGTTGAAAAGTCAAACTGTTTCTCCTAGATGACTCTATGTGATCTTTCAAAGATTTTTTAGGCATTGAGGGATCGTTTTTAAATTGACCGAACAAATTGACATATGACGCAAAATTAGGTTCGGGATACCAAAGTTCGGCTAATGATTTATTATGTGGGGTACCCATGTTGTAAGAAAAGGAGAAAGAAGGAAAGTTTATTGTGTGCAAGGATTTATTTGCGGCTAAAAATTTTGCAAGTTTCTATAAAATATTTGTCCTTTTTATTTTCATTCTTTTTCTCTTTATTTGGAAAAATTTTGTTGCAAAAAGATTTTAGAGAAAAGATATGCAACAGCAAAATATTTTATAGAAAAGATATGCAACAGCAAAATATTACTTGCAATCTAATTTCATTTCAAGCAAGGCACAAAAATCCTGCACAAGATCGTTATTTGGAAGGGAAAAATTTTTGAGCGTAAAGAAATCCTGCAGGCAAATTAACGGAAGATATATCAAGATTTGCAGAGGAGGAGAGAGAAAACTCACAGAAATTTGTAGTGACAGAACTGTTTTTTTTTATACCGCGCTTCTGCCTTTTTTCTGGCAATCGATCTGTCGCCACCACCGCGGAACCGCCGCGAAGTGCCGCCTCCGACCGCGGATCCGTCGCGGGTTGGTGCCTTTGGCGGTTTTTTTTTCTTTTTTTTTGCGCTCACCAGATCGCTGCTGTTCTTCTTGTTGACTCGGTCCTCCAAATTTTTTCTGTTCCTCTGTTGTTGCAATCTTCTGTTGATAGAATCGTCTATTTGCTGTTTTCATCTCTGGAGATTTCCAGATCCGAACTTGATTGTAGATCCTGCAAAATTCAAAAAGTACCCTTTCCAAAAATAACAGATGATATATTTTTATATTTTTTGGATTTTTCAGATTTTTATGATTTTTTTTATTAAGATTAACCCGAAATTGTAAAAAGGAAATAATACGCCATCCCCGGCAACGACGCCATTTGATTTGTTCGTCAAAAACTATTTCTAAACCGCAATCAAGAACGGCGTCGCATGAAGCTAGCCGGTGAGTACGGGTCGGTCCACAGGGATGTTGTGAATCTCCTATTCGCGCTAACGAGTTAATTCCGAAGGGTGTTCGGATTAATTATTAAATCTAAAAATCCTAATTAACCTAGGGAAATTATCTAGATATATTCTTGCTAGGGTTAGGTTTAGGGATGGTTTGGAAATGCAAGTAAATCTCAACGCTTTCTATACCCGAATGAAGATCTGTGAGGAGTTATGGTAATTATCAATAAAGGGGATTAGATCCATTCGGGAAGGTGTTCCTTCCTCTAGGTTCTTGTCCTTCCTTTAGAGATCCTTACCCTAACCTCCATGGAAAACGCGCGCAACCGGGCTTTTACACTACGGTGTCATCGTTATCTCCAGGGGTAGGATGCCGTAGGGCGCGGTGTGTGCGTGTATGCATGGAGTCCTATTGTAAATATTTGATGGGTAAGAAAGGGATGAGAGATCTCATCTCTCAAAAGCCTTCCCCAAAGCTAAACCCTAAACAAGTTTCTAGGGCATGAAATTTAATCTACCTAGGGCAAAGAATTGAAATCTAAACTAGAGAAAGGAATTAAATCTACTTACAGATGCATGTCTCCAATCATTAATGCAGGGTTGTCAGATCTGAATTTCTAAATTGAAGAGAGGCAACGATGCTCTCCATAAAGAATTTCTGAATTTTTATTAAAAGGAGGCATAAGAATTACAATGATTAGAGTTCCTATTTATAAAGAATAGGAAACCCTAGGGTTACATTTGTTTTGCATATCTGAAATTACAAAAATAGCCCTTAGGAAATCTTTTCAGAGCCGCAAACGAATTTTGTAACAATTTCTCGAAGCACGTGCACCAGACGGCCGCGGAACCGCGGCAATGGCAGGTTTGGGCCGCGGTTCCGCGGCCCTTTAGAGTGATCAACTTGTGAGGATTTGTGGGCTGCTTCTTGTTGGCTTGGGCTTCTTATTTCTATATATCTCTTTTCCATTTGGGCTTCTGGGTTGGTTCCAGATCTTCAGTGAACATTGTAGTGGACTTCTACCCGTTCGCTTTGAGTCGATGTCTTGAATCTTGCTTTGTGAATTGTTCCTTATGTAGGCTTGATCAAGATTCTCTGTTTGTCGGTCAAAGTCTCACTTTTACGTCGTCTTTTCATCGTTTTCACTGTCTCCTGTCCAAGAACCTGTAACCTGTAACACGTAGCAGACATGCGTCAAAAGCACCTGTTTATTTATAAAAAGAATAAGAATGGGGAATATACTAATGCAATATTTTGGTGTGAACAGACACGTACCTACACATGACCAGTGATCACGTGCGCACACGTGACCAACGGTCACGTGGCCCCATGTGACCGGCCTCAAGAGCCTTATTTCTATGACAGAATTAAATTCTGAGAAAAGATCTCTCAAGTCTTTCCGAAATGGAGAAAGATTATTTGAAACCGTTGGATTAAAAATCTAAAGGTGATTAAATATCATCAATTTATGGAAAAATCTTGGACTTGGAAAGATTTTCCCCCTAAATCTAACCGAAATAACAAAGAGATATCTTTGGATTTAAAATCCAATGGTGAATAAAATTCACCTAACAATCTAAAGGCCCAGATTAATGATAAATATAAATCAAATCTCTCAATGAGAGATTTACTTAGCAGATTGATTCTTTTCCTTCTCCTATAAATATAAGCCAAGAAAAGAAGAGAGGGACCTTTTTTTTGGAGACCTTTGGACCTTTTCATTTGATACAGAGGGACAGAGACATACAGAGAGAGAGAACTAGAGCCTTGAGATTTTGGGAAGAATTTGATCCTCTGCAAAAGAAAACCTTAGGTAAGAAAGGAGAGGCTTAAAAAAGAGAATTTAATTCTCAAAGAGTTTAACTCTTATATAAAAAGAAGAACTTAGTTCTTTCTCTAGCAGAGGATCTGCAAAGTGCACATCTCCCCATGAATTGAGAATTTAATTCTCATTGGGTTGAGATCCTGCCATGCAGATCCAAAGCATAGAAGGGGAATGGAAGTTTGAAAATTTAATTCTCACAGAATTACAGGAATTTAATTCCTTTGAGATAAAATTAGGGTTTAACCCTATGTTATAGGAATTTAATTCCTTCAAAATGAACAGAACTAGGGTGTAACCCTAATTGAGAACATAATTCTCTCAAACTCACAGGAATTTAATTCCCTTAAGAAAAGAAATTAGGGTTTAACCCTATTAAGAATATAATTCTTCAGAAGAAAACAGGAATTTAATTCCTCTAAAGTTTGTTGCTAGGGTTTGACCCTATGAAGGATTTAATTCTTAAAAGATGAACAAATCTGTAAAACATGCAAAAGAACCAGAGTCACGTGCTACCACGTGACTCATGCAAAGACCTATAAAAGAGAACTTTGAGGCAACGCCTCACGTGCCCCACGTGACCCCTTGGCAGAAGCTCTAACAGAAAAACATTTAAATGCCCATCACGTGACAGCACGTGATGCTCCAAAGTATTCAATACTTTTGGCAGAATAAAATGAATTAAGGGCGCTCTCACGTGCTACCACGTGACCCCTCTTGCCTTAGTGTTTAACACCAAAGGTGAAACCTCTATATCCAGTGTTCAACGCTGATTTTCTTAGTGTTTAAACACTAATTTAGAAAAATCTATTTACAGTGTTTAACACTGACTTTCTTAGTGTTGAACACCAACTTGGAAGACCCTGTTTCCAGTGTTTAACACTGATGTGCCTTAGTGTTAAACACTAATTTGAAATCTCTATTACCAGTGTTTAACACTGATTTACTTTAGTGTATAAGAACTAATTTGAAAGCCCTGTTGCTAGTGTTTAACACTAACTATCTTTTAGTGTTAAACACTAACTTGTCAATCTCACTCCCAGTGTCCAACACTGTTGGTCTTTAGTGTTTAACACTAACTTTAGCCCAATTGGCTAAGCTTCTAGAGGCAAAGCCTCTCCTTCAATGGACCAACAGAAAGCCAATATTCTAAACATGATTGGACTTAGCCAAAGCTGGCCATAAGTCCTCAATTCAAACTTAACTGGGCTAATGGGCTCATAACATAATTAATTGGTCTTGGTCCCAAATTGGGCCGAAGACTATTTAATCTACCTTGATTCAAGGGTACATCTCTTCACTCCTTTGATACTTGGCGTTGTAATTCCTCAACGTCTTCAAAGAGGTGGCGGGTCCCGATGACCATAAATTGATACGGACTGTGGGGTCCTTAAACTCATGGACTATGAGGTTCTTAACCTTGACCGTGATGTCTTAAAACTAACGCCGTACCGTGGAGTCCTTAAATCCATGGACTATGAGGTCCCTAACCTTGACCGTGATGTCTTAAAACTAACGCCGGACTGTGGAGTCCTTAAATCCACGGACTATGACGTCCTTAACCTTGACCGCAATGTCTTAAAACTAACATTGGACCGCAATGTCCTTAAACTACCTATTGACCGCAATGTCACTAAACTAAACAACATGGCTCCCTTAATTGCTCTCTTGTCGGATCTAAACGATTCCGTTAAGTTGATCTTAGTCTAAAAACTAGGCTGACGTATCCTTAACAAATGTTTAAGTCGATCTTAGTCTCAAACGAGACTAACGTATCCTTAAACCCAAACCCCCAAACCCAAATCTAAGATAATACGGATTTGGACTAGTCCACGCCCTACGGGCGACGACATAACTTAGTCTCCGTATACAATCCACGAGCAACCAAACACAAAACAAACACACACGACACGAAGTGACCACATGGAGAAGGAGAAAGTTGTTACCGCAATGCGGTAGCGTAATTAACTGCAGGGGCTTGCGCCTGCAGGGAAGAGTGTCCCCACAATCAAAAACCCCTCAAGCGAGGGGGAATCTGACGAAGTCTGCTATATCGGCCGCATCCGTTTAAAGCTTCGATACACAGTGCCATAAATCAACTTGGCATTTTCAGAGAGGTGGACGGATAGCACCAACTAGCATCTGCCCCGAATCTCAGGCAAGACGTCCGTCGCGCCGTTTTTCGGAGGGGAACAACTTCGTTCTAACGAGGAAACCTTATCGTTATTCGGCTGAACAAAATTGTTTTGATGATAAGAGTTGTTTGGTACAAAATTGTTCATTTGGTTTTGGTAAGGTTGGGGTTAGAAAGGTTGCTGATATTGAGTTTGTTGAGGGGCTTTTTGTTGTGGAGGAGGCCTCTGAAAATTGTTATTGCATTGGAATTGTTGTTGATTTTGATTCCAAGCAAAATTTGGGTGGCTCCTCCAATCAGGATTATAAGTTGAAGAGTATGGATCATTTCTTTATCTTTGCTGAAAGGCAGCATTAACTTGATCTTGTCCTTGAACAGGTGGGTTGTAAAGACACTCTTCGGTTAGATGGGACGAATCCGAACAACAAGCACAAATAGTGCGTTGGGGTAAAGCTGGGGCAGTAGATGGCGATGAGAATTTGCTTTCAATTGCTTCTAGTTTTTTCGTGAGTGCAGCCATTTCGGCCTTCATTGCAATCGACATATCAAGTTAATGTATGCCTGCCCTAGCCTGACCTGATGAAGTGGTCTTAGTGCTTTCCCACTGAATTGTTTGTTCAGCAAGATCGTTGAGAAATTGCCAAGCTTCCTCGCTCGATTTTATAAGAAAGTGACCTTGACAAATGGTTTCCAACAATTGCTTAGTTGCTGGGTTCAGTCCTTCGTTTAAAGTTTGGCAAAGTTGCCAATTCTCGATACCGTGGTGAGGGCACTGAACAAGAAGGTCCTTAAATCTTTCGAAACACTTCCAAAAAGGTTCGGAAGGAAGCTGGGAAAATTGAATAATTTCATTGCGAATTCTCACGGTCCTGTGGTGTGGGTAAAACTTTTTTAGAAAAGCCTTAACAAACTCTTCCTAATCTTTTATGGAGTGTGATGCTGTGCTATATAACCATTTTTCAGCTAGGTCACATAAAGTGAATGGAATGACACGTAGCCTTATAGCATCATCAGAAAGTTGGGTGGTCTTCATCATTACGCAAACATTCTGGAATTTGTTAATGAAGATGTAGACATTTTTGGATTCCAGCCCGTGAAATTTGGGCAATATAGTGATGAAGTGGGGTTTAATTTCGAAGTTATCCCCATTAGCCTGTGGAAGTGAAAGATAAGTGGGAAGTGCGGTGCGGGTGGGAAAGAAAAGATCCTGGAGCGCAATTCGTTAGGGCGCTTCGACAGGAGGGTGTGGTGGGTTATTCGCACCCAGTTGAGGTGGAATCAGTCCAGTAGGTAAGGGGTTGTTAGGATTGAATCCCGACATCTCCTTAGAAGATGATGAATTTGAAGATGAAGGTAAAGAAATGGGGGGAATTTCAACTTCGGAGTCGAATGCGTCGTCAGTAGGCACTAACGAGACACGGACTAAACGGACGCTAGTGTCTCTAGTCCAACTGGACATACACTAACGAGGTGTAGTGTAGTCAAAAGGTAAAAACAGAAGGTGGGGGTAAGAAAACGTCAATAAGAGAAAGTGGGTGCAAGTGGGTTTCTACGACAAAATGGCAAGTTTTTGTAAAAATTTTGTTTTGTGGTTTTTTTTATAAGGAGTTTTTGCAAAAGATTTTTATAAGGAGTTTAGACACACTTTCAAGCAATCACAATATGCACAATCAAGTATAGATCTAGGGTCTCTTAAGTCAA
Source organism: Agapanthus africanus (assembly GCA_030015575.1). Lineage (NCBI taxonomy): Eukaryota > Viridiplantae > Streptophyta > Magnoliopsida > Asparagales > Amaryllidaceae > Agapanthus > Agapanthus africanus. The sequence goes on from JASDDO010000016.1 coordinate 556,113,427, forward strand.
CTAGACTGTTCCTAACAGTTCCAAAGGGCAAGTTGTGAGATCCTCGAATCGCCTCTTCACTGCCAATTGTGGCCAGGTAAGCACAAGTACAGAAAGAAGGGATCCGCTCACGAATCACAGTGAGACGGGACTTTTAAAATTACATTTTCCACTTGTCTAGCCTAGGCACCACAAAGTCAGGTTTAGATAAACGACCAATGCCTACAACCTTTCCTTTGTCCTAATGAGCACGACAGTCCTTATTGGCTGAGTCTAATATTTTTTAATTAACTCGAAGGTTGATGCAAATACTTTTTATGATTTTTGGGGTCTTAGGAAGGGTAAAGAAATCCCCACCCAATCTGGATTGGTGTTATAGCCCCTTAAAAGTCCGTTTTAAAAATGCAAAGCAGTAAACACACAAAAGTCCAAAACACTTGCCAAAAATTTTTATTTTATTTGCGGCGCAAAGAATCCTGTACAAGATCAATTTATTGGAGACGGGGGAGAAGTTTTGCGCAAAGAACCCTGCAGGAAAAATTTTCAGAGGATTTCAGAGGACAGAAGAGAGGAAAAGAATGCTTACAGAGAAGTTTTGGAAAGCTGACGTCAGCAAGGCGCGGCGGATCTACGGCCAAATGCGCTGAACTGCGGCGGTTCCGCGGTCAAATAGTTGGTTCAATCCTCCAAAATTCTTCTGTTGTCTGTTGTGGTTCTCCTCTGTTTGTTCAGATTCTCTGTTTATTAATTTGTTCTCTGGATTTTTCCAGATCTGAATCTGTCCTTCTTTCCGTTCCTGCACAATTCGCACGAAAACCCTTCAAAAAATAACAAGATGATAATTTTATATATATATTTTTCAGTTTTTATGATTTTTTTAATTTTTAATTAACCCGAAATTACAAAAAGAAAATAACTACCGTTATCCCCGGCAACGGCGCCATTTGATTGTATTGAGATTTTGCGTATGCGTTTTGAAATCAAAGAATTAACCGTAATCAAGATGGTGTCGCTTGGTAGCTAGCCGGTTGAGTACGAGTCAGTCCACAGGGAAAACGTGTATTTTCTTATTGTTCTAACGAGTCAATTCCTATTTGTGGTAGGTTTTGATTTTCTATAAAAACTGAGGTTGAATTTGATTTAGATTAAAACCTTGCTAGGGTTAGGATTAGCTTAATTTGGAAAGTTAATTCTACTCACCACTTTCTTTGCCCTAATTAAGAACTTAGGTGTTAAGGTAATAGTTAACAAAGGGGATTAGCACGACTGGGAAGAAACTAGGTTTCTTCCTTTTGGTCCTTGTCCGTCCTTTCTTAACTCTTAGCCCTAACCTCTATGGAAATCAACCACAACCGGTCTACCTAGGGAATCACCGCTGTCTCGTGGAATAAGGGTGCCGTAGTGAGCGGTGTGTGGTTGTTTTGCATAGAGCCCTTATTTTAAAATATTGAACGGGCAAGAAAGGAGTGAGAAATTTTCATTTCCCAAACCTTCCCCAAATCTAACCCTAACAAGTGAGGAACTACTCACTCATTAGGGATATTATGATGAAGTTCATTTTTATGGTTTTTATTTAATTACCTAATTAACATGCAGAAAATAAACGACAGATAAAAATAGCAGAGAAATAAAATTGCAGATAAGAAATTCAAGATAAAAAACTTACTTTATTGATGCACTCTTTGACGATTACAATGAATTGAAATTTTAATCTAGAGAAATAAAAAGAGGTATGCTCCAAAAAGAGCTGTATACTTCCTATTTATAGATAATAGAAACCCTAGGGTTTACATCTGATCCACATCTGAATTTACAAGACTACCCTAAGAAAACCGGGTCAATGCACCGACTCCCACCGACACGCACCGACACGCACCGACAAGTGCGATGCACGGCCGCGGATCCGCGGCAGAATGCCAAGTTTGGCCGCGGATCCACGGCTATTTTGAGGGAACTCTGGCTCATTTCTTCAGGGTTGCTTTCTGTTGCTTTTTCCTTCTATTTTCTTCACTTGGTTCTTCAGAATCTTTTCTACTTTCTTCCAGATTTCCACAGTACAGAATGTTGTGGACTTTTACCGTTCGCTTTGCGTTGACGTCTTGAATCTTTGTGCTGCCCTCGTATTTTGTGCAATCGAACTGTTCATTGATCTTCATTTGTTCCTTAAACTGTAGGCGGTATAATAAATATTCTTCTATTTGTTGGTCGTAGTCTCACTTTTGTAGCGTTTTTTCATCATTTTCACTGTATTGTTCCGAGAACCTGTAACCTGCAACTATTTAACAGACATGGATCAAAAGCACCTGTTTATTTGCAATATGATTAAGAATGGGGAATATAATAATGCAAAAATCTGATATGAACACCTGTTTTAAAAATTCCCAGAGAGCACAGAAAGTACCTACGGATCATCACAAGAAGGCACGGTCCAAGCCTCACCAACGGCGCCGCGGAACCGCCGCAAATGTCCCTATTTGACTGCGGTTCCGCCGTCGTTGTGTCGAGTTAGGCACTTGTTCTTCTTGGGGATCCACAGTAAATCCTACACTATTTTCTGAATATTTTTAAACCTAAAAATTCCAACATTTGAAAAAATTTCTAGATAGCATGTAAAAATCGTATTTTTCATGTCCGATTGAGTTTTTAAATGCCGTCTAGGTTACCCTAAAGCTTTAGCTAGGCTCTGATACCATATTGGTGTGTAGTATCGCCTCAAGGTAGGTTTAAACAACATAAAGTAATGAACTTAAAATTTTTAGAAGGCTAATACAAACAAACTCCGAATCGAAACTAGAGATTAGGGTAAAAGCAATAATAAATGAAGTCTAAGCTTAAAGATAAGGAACTACAACCTTTATAGTCAACTCCTTCACTCTCTTTGGACTCCTACGGCTCCACTCGAAGCTTTGATCAACTCCTCTCAAAGTCCTTTGTTGTCTACGATGATCCACCCGGAGTATCTTTGCTCAAGCTCTTTACTTCACCAAATTAGGATGAATGAAGCAAAACAACCTACACTAATAGGCCAGAGTAGTATAGATTAGTGAAGTGGGGATTTTTATCTCTTGAAAAAACCTTGCTTTTACTTCTTTCTCAAAACATAGTGAGTGAATGAGGAGGAAGAAGAAGCAACTAGGGTTTGTGCTTAACTCAAGTTAGAAATCATATTATGAGCCATGGAGATATTTTATTAGATGTTTAAGTAAATAACTTGAGTGGAATGGTGATTCATGAGTGTAGATATTTTAAGAATAATATAGAAGCCATGGCACAAATTTATTTAAATAAAAAATCAAATAAAACTCCAATGTGAGTCTTGCACGCCCATGTTGTATGTATCATCAACCATGACACCTTTTATAAATACATGTTTATATATATAATGATAATACACACACACACACACACACACACACATATCAATATACACACACACACACATACTTATATATATATAAATATGTAAATATAAAAAATAAAGAAAGGATTTTACAAAAAGAAATTAGTCATTTTATAAAATCAACAATTGATTTAAATACCCGGTCATATCACATATAACCCGACTAATTTATCTGCTAGATTAAATGCGGTATCAAATACTCGCATTTAATCAAGCCCCCCGCACATATCTCCATATGCGCTCCCACTTCGTTTCGCCTGAGTTCGGGAAACCCCTTTGTGGGACTCTAATACTCGTCAATACGCTAGCAGTAGGTAGTGATTATATCAGATACCCACAAACTGTCAGCGGTACTAGCTGCACGTAATGGTTCCCAGGTATGGTACGAACAGAAGAACAACAAGCGAACTTGTCAAAACTCCCGCAGAGCTATTGATAACACTTACCGCACAGTCCGGTCTCTTCGTCTGATATGTTGCATATCAAGTGTAGGGATGGAATCGTCGAGCCCTAATAACTCAATAAGTCATGCTGATATGGACTATGACCGGTTGAGAAACTACTGATAGCACTTATCAGTAAATCTCATCAGCCCTGGCCAGGGACTTCGAGTCAAAACCAATCGTGCATAGCACAACATTAACTCCCAATACCGGGAGAGATGAAACCCCTCCCATCGCTCATTGTCTCCATGTATCTCGGGACTGTACCTAAAAGCCACCTGTTTGTACGACTCAGTAGAGCCGTGGTAGAGTGGAAATCAAAGCACAGTGGGAGAACACACAAGACTCTATGACGATCTTGGGTCTACAGACTAACCTATACCAGTGTCACCTGAGAACTACTATCCGACGATAGATATAATACAATATAGGAGTTATCGGTGAGTCCGTTCAGTGTACCCAGTCACCACTGAGCACCCGTATACAATCTTTGATATCACAACACCAATGGATATGGGATCATCCATCGCCCATCATATGGGTCAAGAAACGTATACACTAGTCTATTCTGGAATATCGATGCCCTGTCTCGATATACCCTTGACTAGGAACATTCTAGGATATGCTTATAAACTACACATGCCCCACTAGTATGATCTCCATCATAGTCATGGAATGCAAGCAGATATCCTGAGGGCTTTATCAATATGTATGAAATGAACAGCATAACAAAATCAAGTAAACATGTTAAGATAAAGAGTAACCAGATAGCGTACTATCATGTTGAGCAAGAAAGTCATCAGTATATGTATACATGTCCAAGCATCCACTATACATATAATGACATCTAGGGCATACATATATCCAACAAGTTGGAACGACAAGTCTTGCGAAAACCGATCCTCTAGCAGGAGAAGCCCCTTTGACGGCTTCGTCTGTCAGAATAGAAATGGCTATCCACTTCGCGATAACCCCTTCAGGTATTGCGAGTCTCTTTGCAGGCCCACTGGAGCCGTGGATCAGCCTGTTAAAGACTGAGGCATTGGAATTGGACTACCCGTTGAGAGGGGCCGTGGTAGTTGAAAGCCGATCGAAAACCGACTTCTTTGGAGACTCTTGTGATGGTATTGAAGGATTGAAGCTCATTGGCGGGAGCATGGTCCCGAAAAACAATCCAGTGGTGGCCTGAGTTACCTGCTCCACTGGCATTGCAAAGATGGAGGCCGCTTGGGGCCCATAAGTCACTCCTCCAGTCGGGACGGAGCGAGAGTTGCTGTTGCAGTTTGTGCAGCTGGAAGCCATCGATTTCTCTTCTTTCTGCATAAGAGCAAGACACCAAATCTTAGTACCTTAAATCCATGGGAAACCATATCAAACCGCGATTTGTTCGTGAACACGACACACGAAGTGTGGAGTGAAAAGAGGAAAATGTCCCACCGGGCGTGCCAGAATCTGTTTACCGCCGAAAACCGGCAAAACAAACGTCTTGCCTGGATTTGGGGGCAGATGTTATTTAGGTTTATTCGTCCACCTCTCCGAAGATGCCAAGTTGATTTATGGCGCCATATATCAGAGGTTTGGACAGATGCGGCCGTTGTAGCAGACTTCGTCTGATTCCCCCTAGTTTGCGAGGGGTTTTTGACCGTGGGGACGTTCTTCCCTGCAGGCGCAAGCCCCTGCAGTTAATTACGTTACCGCATTGCGGTAACCACTTTCTCCTGCTTCAGAAGGTCACTTCGTGTCGTGTGTGTTTGTTTTATTTTTGGTTTCCCGTGGATTGTATAAGGAGACTAATTTATGCTGTCGCCCGTAGTGCGTGGATTAGTCCAAATCCGTATATTCTTAGATTTGGGTTTGTGTTGATTTAAGGATCGTTAATCTTGTTTGAGATTAAGATCAACTTAAATGTTTATTGAGAACACGTTAGTCTAATTTTAGGCTAAGATCTACTCAACAGGATTTTTGATCATCTTTGTCACGCCTCGGTTCCCAGAGTACGCTAAGGTAGGCGCGTGACGTAGCCAACCATGCTACCTGTGGAGAGGAATTATCCTTCCGTGGCCACATTACGGCTGTAGAGATATCAAGAACAATAATAAACCATCTAACACATGTCCATAAGCCAAAATAAAATGAGTCAAGAATAAATAATGCGGAAGCAAGAGATCCAATACAAGAATAACATGAATGTATGTCCCATAATGCGGGCTCACATCAGGAATAAAATAATACTGAAAGTAACAGAACTAACTACTAAGGAGTCCTCACTGCTCAACCCGCTGACTGAAGTACTCCTGCTCTGACTGCAGTAAGGGTAAGGAATCTGGGCCCTGCAAAACCCAGACGTCAGCGTGTCATGTCATCAAGAAATAAAGTATAAACAGGGTAACAAGACATGCAAGTATAATCATAAATGGTAAAGCAGGTGTAACAGCAATATAAATCAGGGCAGTGAAGGGTAGTGTGCAGTGAGTAAAGTGAACTAGTCTATTGGGTTATCTATTCTCAAGTCTTTGAAATCAATTTGATGAATCGTCGATGTAACTCAATAGTATCCCGTGCATGCCCGGGACCACGGTCTAAAACTCTCGGGCTGAACCGAGACGTGCCGCTAGGCACTAAAAAGAAAGGGTAAAGATGAACGATGTCAGCAACATCACCCCGAGGCGGGCCTAGCCTCTAAAACTGATCAGTAAAAGCAAGCAACTGTCGAGTTACAAGTCAGGTTTCATCATTGATTTTCCCATACCCCCAAGTTATATGTGGTTAAGTTATGTATTAAATAATCTAGAGTTAATACCAACACAGGATCAGGCAGGTACAGGTTTGTCTGGATGGATAACAGGAACGGTCCGTAAGGACAACAGGTCAGGTTTGTTGGCATTAGACACAAGATCAGGTGATAGGTAAGACCATGGTACATCAGGTCAAGCCAGGTAATATATAAAGGTGTCATGTTATGTCAAGAGTTGTACGGTACCATGTCGGGTCAAGTAATATGTGTAACAAGTCACGTCAGGGTGTACAAGATATCATGTGGGTGCTCATAATCAACTAGAATAATCATGGTTATAAATAACAAGCATGGGTATCATCAGAACAATAAATTGGCACATGTAATAGATTAAGCAATATGTGCAGATTAAACTACTTAGCCGTATGGTTATCAGTTTGTGTTTAAGATATGGTTTCAACATTATACGAATACAGTATGACAAATATGGATGTTAAAATCAGGTTAATAAGTATTAAGTAATTTATGGATGCAATGACATGTATAATATGTTCAAAGGATGCAATTATAACTAAAACCGGTTAAAAATGCACACGGATGTCCGATAGAGTAAAACTAGAGAAAAGGGTATCATAGACTATGTACAATAGTTATTATGTGATTAAAATGTAATTGTGGTTACTAGGTATAGTCAACTAAATGCAACAGTTAGGCTTCAAGTTCTAGATCTGAAATATGTAAACGGAACATCATATTGTTAACTTGGAACTCATGGCTTTAGATTCTATCTATAGATTTAATAAGAAAAATAGATAATTTATATAGGAATAGTATAAATAGCATGTAGCAAGTTTCACTTGCCTCGACGGATCACGAAGCGGTAAACGGAACGTCATGCGTCGGCGGGAAAAGTCGTGACGCGCGCACGGTACACGGAATGAGTCCAAACAACGAACAGTGGGATCACACGGGTCAGATGTCCTCGCTGGGTCGTCGAGATCGTCGACGGCACGACCTGATTCTGGCGAACCAAGAAAACAGTAAACATAAAAGAATGGAAAGATGCATGGAACAAGAGAAGGGAAGAATAGAAGGAGAAAGGAGAGGAGGGAGGAACTCACTGTGGTGTCCAACACAGTTGCGAGGTGTCGACGGCGTCGATGGAACTCCGGCGATCTAGAGAGTCTCTTTTTTTTATACAAAACAGCAAAGAAAAATTTAAAATACAGAAGAATAGAAAGAAGAAGAGGATAGAGACTGAGAGAGAAGGGGTTGCTCACCGGGGATTGGAAGAGCGCTAGGATTTGGTAGCAAGGTTGGAAGTCGTCGGCAAGGATCTCCGGCAAGAACGGCGGCGAGGCAATACACGTTCAAGGTTACAGGGAAGGCCTCGGGTGCTCGGGTTAGAAGTCGTTGGGGTTTTGTGTGCAGGGGTTTGGGTGCTGGAGGGAGCGCAGAGGAGAAGGAAGAAATGGCGATGGCGATGGGGATGGTCGGCGGCGATGGGGATGGTCGGCGGCGATGGGCTGTTGGGTTTTCCCCGGGTGTGCGTGCAGGGGAGAGAGGCTTGGGAAGAAGGAAAGAAAAAGAAGATGAAGACGAGGAAGAGGATGAGAAGGAGATGAGATGGAGGTGGTGACGAGGTCGGGTTCGGGTAGGTAGAGGAGGCGGCTAGGGTTAGGGTTTAGTTGCAGTGGGTTTACACGAATCGAAGAAGAAGAAGAATAAATATAAGGAGGGAGGTGACTATAGCGGGGTGGCGGTGACGCGATCCGAGGAGTGAATAGTAATCGCGAGAGGTGAGAGAAAGGTGCGAGAGGAGAGAGAAAGAAGAGAGAGAGAGGGAGAGACTGCGCTCGGGGGAGAGAGAAAGAGAAGGAGAAAGAAAGAGAGGGAGACGTGGGGCCCAGCGAAGAATAAAGGGATTCGTGATTGGCTGAGGGATAAAAAGAGAAATGGAAAAAGATTTTGGGGAGAAAGACAAAGGGAGAGACGTGGGCCCAGTATAAAAGAAAGGTTCTGATTGGTTAAGGAAAATATAGGAGAGATAGTAGAGGGAGGAATCTGTGTAACTAAAATAATTTTAAAAGATTTTTAAAAATCGTTTTTAAGAAATATACAGAACTAAAAGATATTGAGATATTAATTTTAAATTCAAACAATTGAATTTTTTAGCGGGATGTAAAAATATTTCAGAAAAGCGCCCGGGTCGGGTCCAAGATTTTGAATTTGAAATGTGAAAATTATTAGCAAGTTCCAAAAATTGAAATGAAGGATTTTTTAACAGAAAAGCATACCCCCAAGAACGGACGCACGCACGTGCGCGTAGCCATCCAAACACGTCCGTTCCACTGAACGTGATGAGAACACGATGCAAGGACGCTACCACAGGGTTAGGGGTAACAAGCAGGCCATGACATGTATTTTTAAATTATTTTAAGTAACTTAAATGATTATACGCAAGAATATGAAATGTTAGTGTAATCTAAAATTAGGAAACAACGAGCTCAAGTAAACGGGTCGAATATAAAGTAACTACCACTCAAAATCAAACATGGTAAATGAAATAAACACCACCAACAATACCTACGGTAACTGAAATTGGTATAACTGGACTCGGTTGTTACATTATACCCAACTACAAAAGAATTTCGTCCTCGAAATTCCAAGAACACAAAAATGATAAACGACCAACCAACCTACAAGAAAAGATGGGGAAATTTCTGCCGGATTTCATCTTCTCGTTCCCAAGTTAACTCTCCATGTGAGTGATTACCCCAAGAAACAAGTACAGGAGGAAGAACCTTTTCCCTTCGATCCATAATTGCAATCGGTCGCTCCTCAAAAGTTAGGTCTTCTCGTACAGTCAGCTCCGAATGATCCAACACATGCGTTTCATCTCGAGCATACTTACGGAGTTGAGATACGTGAAACACATCATGCACATTCGCTAAGGACTGCGGTAACGCCAAACGATACGCTACTTCACCAACACGCTCCAAAATCTCAAAGGGTCCGACGAATCGAGGGCTGAGCTTTCCTCGACTTCCCAAACGAATCACCCCTCTAGTCGGTGATAACTTCAAGAATACTAAATCACCCACGGCGAACTCTAGAGGTCTTATCGACGTATCTGCCCAACTCTTCTGTCTGTCTTGTGTTGTTTTCATATGATCTCTGATTTGCATTAACTTTCTCAACTGTCTGCACAACCAAATCTGGTCCCAACAATCTTCGTTCACCTACATCGTCCCAACAAACAGGTGAGCGACACTTGCGACCATACAAAGCTTCGAATGGAGCCATCTGAATAGTTGCCTGGAAACTGTTGTTGTAAGAAAACTCCACCAAATGTATATGATCCTCCCATGAACCCTTGAAGTCCAAAATGCAAGCTCTCAACATATCTTCAAGAGTTTGGATCGTTCTCTCCGACTGGCCATCTGTTTGAGGATGATAAGCTGTGCTAAACTTTAATCGAGTCCCCAAACTTTCCTGTAAGCTCCTCCAAAAGTGTGATAAAAACCGAGTGTCACGATCGGACACGATGCTCACCGGTATACCATGCAATCTTACAATCTCCTGCATGTATCGCTCTGCCAAAGTTTCTGTTGATTGACCAACTCGAAAAGGAATGAAATGAGCTGCTTTGGTCAAACGATCAACAATCACCCAAACTGCATTGTTGCCCTTTGGACTCCGTGGTAGAGCTGTCACGAAATCCATGGTTATATGTTCCCACTTCCACTGAGGAATCGGAAGTGGTTGCAATAAACCAGCTACCCTTTGGTATTCAGCCTTAACTTGCTGACACACCAAGCACTTTGCCACAAAGCGGGCAATCTCCCGTTTCACGCCTTCCCACCAAAATGCTGTCGTACGTCTCGGTACATCTTCGTGCCTCCTTCATAAGTTCCTCACGAATATCTGTAATACCCGGCAAGTTCAAGAAAGCTTCTGATCTCTGCAACGTTCATCGGAATTGGCCAGTCTTAAACCGCTGCAATTTTCCTTGGATAAACGGCGATTCCATCTCCCTACAATATGCCCCAAACTTTACTTCTTCAAGCCAAGACTCGCACTTGCTCATCTTTGCATACAATCCTTCTTGCCCTACTGTCCGCAGTGCGATACCAAATGTTCTGCATGCTCTACAATACTCCTCGAGTAGACCAGAATATCATCAACGAACACCATAATAACTGGTCCAAGAATGGTGAAGAGATTCGGTTCATCAAGTCCATGAATATCGCCGGTGCATTCGTTACTCCGAAGGGCGTCACTAAATACTCATAATGTCCATACCGAGTTCGGAACGCCGTCTTGCAAATATCCTCTGTTTTCACTCGGACCTGATGATATCCGGATCGCAAATCCAGCTTCGAGAGTACTCTCGCGCCACTAAGCTGCTCAAAAGTTCGCCAATGCGAGGGATCGGGTACTTATTCTTAATAGTCAACCGGTTTAATTCTCGATAATCGATGCACATCCTCCTCGTGCCATCTTTCTTCTTAACTAGAAGAACTGGAGCTCCCCAAGGCGAGTTATTGCTGCGAATCCAACCCTTCTCAAGTAATTCAGTAACCTGCTTTTTGACTTCTTCCAACTCCACTGGCGCCATTGGATAATACGCTTTAGAAACTGGCGCTGCACCAGAAACAAGATCGATCGCGAACTCTACGTCTCGCCTCGGCGGAAAACCTGATATGTCTTCAAACACGTCCATGAAATCTCGAACAACAGCTGGCGTTTCATCTTGAGCAACCTCCATTGATGCAAGAATATTAGTTGTCGGCGTAGCCTTAAACTCGACTGGCCCGACAGAACTGCTTCCTCCAGTGAAGATAAACTCGGGATGTCTGGGAATCTGGAAAATTACTTTCTTTACCCTACAATCAATGTGAGCATGGAAAGTGCCGAGAAAATCCATTCCCAAGACGAATTCATAGCTGCCCGTATCAATCACCAAGAAATCTCCAAAAAGCTCCCGTCCGCAAACAACAACCACACAATCTTTACACTCTCTACTAGATATGATTTTCCCATTCCTAGTGTGTATGTCCCAGTAACTAGACAGGGTCGTGCAAGCAATCGAGCGTGTAGCAATAAACTTGGACGACATAAAACAATGGGATGCACCAGAATCAAATAACGCTAATGCGGGAAAACCATAAACAAGTAGAATACCTGAGACAACTTCTCCCGAAGCCTTAGCTTCCTCAGCCGTCAAGGTAAAAGCTCGAGCCTGATTAGGTCCTTGAGTTAGCTGCTTCTGTCCCTGAAACGGTTTCTGTGGTTGCTTCTGAACATCATCCCTTGTGCGAAGCTTCAACGAAAAAGAGTTAATAGTATGATCCGCCGATCCACAAACCAAACAAAGTCCCCGCATCCTGCGACACTCCCTTTGCAAATGTCCGGGTAAATGGCAATAGCTACAAATCACGGTCTTTCTCTGATCAACGACAGCAGGCTTCTTCATCGGTGTTACACTACGACGGTCCACTGGAATACCTCTGCGTCCGTGAGCTCGGTTCGGTACAAATGCCGGCTTTCTTACTGTAACTGCTGTCTGCTGTGACCTCCCAGTCTTCCTAAATAAGCTCTGCTATTCTCGGGCTGCCGTAAGTACCTGTGAGAAAGTGGTCAAACCCAGGGAGACAATCTGCCTCTGGATGTCCATATCCAAACTGCGCATGAACCTCCTTGCCCTATCCTCATCGTTGGCAACTAAAGGTCCAGCAAACCTACTGAGCCGTGTCCACTCAGCTGCATGCACATCTACAGGTGCGCCGTTCTGCCTTAGACTGATGAACTTCTCTTCCATTTCCTCCAGTGCAGTCCGCTGAAAGAACTTCTCCAAGAAACTCTCTGAAAAATCTGCCCACTTGATCGGCTTGGGTAAGCGGGTCTCCTCCATAAGCCACCATTCATGAGCGTAATCCACCAACTGGATACGTACTACATCCACCCTCTTATCATCTGGGATCTGTGCCGCAATGAGTAAGTTCTCTGTGTCAACTAGCCACTGCTCCGCTGGCAACGGCTCCTCCAGGCCAGTAAAGACGGACGGACCCAGTCTTTTGAAATCCGCTATAGTTCCAACACGATCCACTGGTCTGGCCACAACATTATCCACGGACTGCTGAACGGTCCGCAAACCTTCCTGAAAAGATCCAGCTTGCTGCTGGATCAGTTCAGTCTGCCGCTTTTGGTTCTCCAACATTCCCCGTATTACTCCAAGCATAGCGGCTTCGTCAACACGCCTTTGGTACGTCTTCAGATTCTTGTCTGCCATAATCCTGAAATCAAAACATCCAAGAATTAGCATGATAACAGATTCAAAATGTAGATCAAGGCTAGAACTCCGAGTTACTTAAATAGAGTACCGCTTTGTAACCATGCCACGGTATCATAGCTACAATTACATAACTCTATCCAAGTCGCCTAAGTTATAGAGATAACAAGGAATCAGGTTTCGAGTCGATATGCAAAGGAGGTTTGCATATCGTAAAGTATAATCAGGAGGAGGTTAAGATTCAAGAACGGTAAAACGACAAGGTGGCAGGACATGTTTCCTAATCACGAGTATTCTGATTCATGTATTGGGTCCAATACCCAACTACAAAAAAATCAACCCGATTAACCTATGGCTCTGATACCAAAAGAACCATGTCATGCCCCGGTTCCTAGAGTACGCTAAGGTAGGCGCGTGACATAGCCAACCATGCTATCTGTGGAGAGGAATTATCCTTCCGCAGTCACATTACGGTTGTAGAGATATCAAGAACAATAATAAACTATCTAACATATGTCCATAAGCCAAAATAAAACGAGTCAAGAATAAATAATGCGGAAGCAAAAGATCCAATACAAGAATAACGGGAATGTATGTCCCATAATGCGAGCTTACATTAGGAATAAAATAATACTGAAAGTAACAGAACTAACTACTAAAGAGTCCTCACTGCTCAGCTCGCTGACTGAAGTACTCCTGCTCTGACTGCAGCAAGGGTAAGGAATCTGGGCCATGCAAAACCCAGACGTCAGCGTGTCATGTCATCAAGCAATAAAGTATAAACAGGGTAACAAGACATGCAAGTATAATCATAAATGGTAAAGCAGGTGTAACAGCAATATAAATCAGGGCAGTGAAAGGTAGTGTGCAGTGAGTAAACTGAACTAGTCTATTGGGTTATCTATTCTCAAGTCTTTGAAATAAATTTGATGAATCGTCGATGTAACTCAATAGTATCCCGTGCATACCCGGGACCACGGTCTAAGACTCTCGGGCTGAAACCGAGACGTGCCGCTAGGCACTAAAAGGAAAGGGTAAAGACGAACAATGTCAGCAGCATCATCCCGAGGCGGGCCTAGCCTCTAAAACTGATCAGTAAAAGCAAGCAACTGTCGAGTTACAAGTCAGGTTTCATCATTGATTTCCCCATATCCCCAAGTTATATGTGGTCAAGTCATGTATTAAATAATCTAGAGTTAATGCCAACACAGGATCAGGCAGGTACAGGTTTGTCTGGATAGACAACAGGAACGGTCCGTAAGGACAACAAATCAGGTTTGTTGGTATTAGACACAAGATCAGGTGACAGGTAAGACCATGGTACATCAGGTCAAGCCAGGTAATATATAAAGGTGTCATGTTATGTCAAGAGTTGTACGGTACCATGTCGGGTCAAGTAATATGTGTAACAAGTCACGTCAGGGTGTACAAGATATCACACGGGTCAGATGTCCTCGCTGGGTCGTCGAGATCGTCGACGGCACGACCGGATTCCAGCGAACCAAGAAAATAGTAAACATAAAATAATGGAAAGATGCACAGAACAAGAGAAGGAAAGAATGGAAGGAGAAAGGAGAGGAGGGAGGAACTCACTGTGGTGTCCAACACAGTTGCGAGGTGTCGACGGCGTCGATGGAACTCCCGCGATCTAGAGAGTCTCTTTTTTATACAAAACAGCAAAGAAAAATTTAAAATACAGAAGAATAGAAAGAAGAAGAGGATAGAGACTGAGAGAGAAGGGGTTGCTCACCGGGGATTGGAAGAGGGCTAGGATTTAGTAGCAAGGTTGGAAGTCGTCGGTAAGGATCTCCGGCAAGAACGGCGGCGACGCAACACGCGTTCAAGGTTACAGGGAAGGCCTCGGGTGCTCGGGTTAGAAGTCGTTGGGGTTTTGTGTGCAGGGGTTTGGGTGCTGGAGGGAGCGCAGAGGAGAAGGAAGAAATGGCGATGGCGATGGGGATGGTCGGCGGCGATGGGAGGCGGCGTTGGGCTGTTGGGTTTTCCCCGGGTGTGCATGCAGGGGAGAGAGGCTCGGGAAGAAGGAAAGAAAAAGAAGATGAAGACGAGGAAGAGGATGAGAAGGAGATGAGATGGAGGTAGTGACGAGGTCGGGTTCGAGTAGGTAGAGGAGGCGGCTAGGGTTAGGGTTTAGTTGCAGTGGGTTTACACGAATCGAAGAAGAAGAATAAATATAAGGAGGGAGGTGACTATAGCGGGGAGGCGGTGACGCGATCCGAGGAGTGAATAGTAATCGCGAGAAGTGAGAGAAAGGTGCAAGAGGAGAGAGAAAGAAGAGAGAGAGAGGGAGAAACTGCGCTCGGGGGAGAGAGAAAGAGAAGGAGAAAGAAAGAGAGGGAGACGTGGGGCCCAGCGAAGAATAAAGGGATTCGTGATTGGCTGAGGGATAAAAAGAGAAATGGAAAAAGATTTTGGGGAGAAAGAGAAAGGGAGAGACATGGGGCCCAGTATAAAAGAAAGGTTCTGATTGGTTAAGGAAAATATATGAGAGATAGTAGAGGGAGGAATCTGTGTAACTAAAATAATTTTAAAAGATTTTTAAAAATCGTTTTTAAGAAATATACTGAACTGAAAGATATTGAGATATTAATTTTAAATTCAAACAATTGAATTTTTTAGCGGGATGTAAAAATATTTCAGAAAAGCGCCCGGGTCGGGTCCAAGATTTTGAATTTGAAATGTGAAAATTATTAGCAAGTTCCAAAAATTGAAATGAAGGATTTTGTAACAGAAAAGCATACCCCCAAGAACGGACGCACGCATGTGTGCGTAGCCATCCAAACACGTCTGTTCCACTGAACGAGACGAGAACACGATGCAAGGACGCTACCACAGGGTTAGGGGTAACAAGCAGGCCATGACATGTATTTTTAAATTATTTTAAGTAACTTAAATGATTATACGCAAGAATATGAAATGTTAGTGTAATCTAAAATTAGGAAACAACGAGCTCAAGTAAACGGGTCGAATATAAAGTAACTACCACTCAAAATCAAATATGGTAAATGAAATAAACACCACTAACAATACCTACGGTAACTGAAATTGGTATAACTGGACTCGGTTGTTACAATCTTGATCCAACACAAGAGCATTTGGGCTTTATTGTGTTAGTTTAAGGACGCTGCGGTCCATTGTTAGTTTAAAGACATTACGGTCCGTTGTCGATGTGCCCGTCAATTTGGGGGTGCACCAAGGAGTTATTGGTTATCGGGACCCATCACCTCTCTGAAGACGCCGAAGAGTTACAACGACATGTATCAGAGGTGTGAGGATATGTACCCTTGAACCAATGTCCGTTTGAAGATCAATAGTCATGTCTGGGACTAAGACCAATTTTGGAAAATGATGAGCACATGGGCTCGGTTGATCTGAATTAGGGACTTTTGGTCAATTTGGACTCAGCCCACTCAGTCTTTGAATAAAGTGTTAAACACTTGTCTGGGCTCAGTCCCTTTTCTGTGCAAACAGTGCTGGACATTGACATGGGTTCTGACGCTCGCCTTTTACTTTACCCTCTCTTTTTTGTTTTTTATGGAGCGTTAAACACTCTTTATGGCGCCCACGTGTGGAGCACGTGAGGCGCTTGGCGCTGAGCGCTAACCATTGAGTGCTAGGCACTCCTTATTGAGCAGCTCCACGTGATGGGTACATGAGGCGCTCTTTGTTGAGCAGGGCCCACGTGAGGGACACGTGAGGCGCTTGGCGATGAGCGCCGGCCTTTGAGTGCTAAGCACTCGTTATTGAGCAGCGCCCACGTGAGGGACACGTGAGGCGCTTGGCGCTGAGCGCCGGCCTTTGAGTGCTAAGTACTCTTTATTGAGCAGGGCCCACATGAGGGACACGTGAGGCACTTGACGCTGGGTTTTCTTTGTATGCTCTGTTCTGAAGAGTTCAATTATGTGTTGTTTTTTGGATCTTTGATCCCCAAGAACAAATTCATCCCCATAAGAATTAAATTCTCATTTGTGGGAGACTTGCCTCATGGATCTCAGATCCAGGGAAAGAACTATGTTCTTTTATGAGGGTTAAACTCTTGGATATGCAGATGAGATTAGCTAATCTCTATTTTTTTATTTACCTCGAAGAAAGGTGTTCTTCTTTTTTCCTTCTTAAAGCTTTCTGCTTTTTTCCCGAAGCTTATGGGGGGTCTCTCTGTGCAAGACTTGAAGTATTGGGTCCTTTATATAGTGGAGGCAGATTTGTTGATTTGGTTAAAGAAATCTCTCATTGAGAGATGTTTAATTGATTTGGGGATTTTATCCACCGTCGGATTTTTGATCTAAGGACTTCTGTTTTACAGAAGATATTTTTCTCATTTTTAACAAGATTGGGAAATATTTTCCCGTACAGAGCTTATTCTGTAGCTTGGTGATTTTTAATCACCATTAGATTTTTAATCCAACGATACTCTATTTTTCAGAGAGCAATCTTTCTTGTTTAGAAAGATTTGAGGAATATTTTCTCAACAGAATTTAATTCTGTACACTAATGATTTATCATCTCCGTTGGATCTTTGATCCAACAGCTCTGTTTAACAGAGATATTTGGTTCTGGCGCTGGAGCCCTCGTGCGAGGTACGTGAGGCGCTGCCTCAGAGTTTTTTAACTCTTGGCGCTGGCGCCCTCGTGCAAGGCACGTGAGGCGCTGCCTCAGAGTTTTTAACTCTTGGCACTGCATTTCAAATTTTGAAATGAGCTTTGCTCTTTTATCGGGGAAACAGGGAGATTGTTGGATATGTTTGCCGTATAGGCTATTATTGTACATTATATTGGACATCATGGATATATGTATGCATAAAATAATCTTGCTCAAAATGATGGTGTACTATCTGGTTTTGAATTTATCTTAACGTGTATACATTTATATCTTGCTCTTAGTTATACATGTTGATAGAGCCCTTAGGATCTTTGCTTAACTATTAGGACTATGATGTCGATCATATTAGTGGGCCTTGGGTAGTCGATAAACACATCCTTAAAAGTTCCTAGTCGTAGGGGTAGCGAGACAGGGTATCGATATTCCAGAATAGACTAGTGCATACGTTTCTCGACCCAGTATAGGGCGATGGTTGATCCCATAACCATTGGTGTTTGACACCAAAGATTGTATGCAGGTGCTCATTAGAGACTGAGTGCACCGAACGGACTCGCCGAGAACTCCTAGATGGCACTATACCTATCGTCAGATAACAGTTCTCAGGTGACACATGTACAGGTTAGTCTATGGACCTGAGATCGTCATAGTGTCTCATATGGTCCCCACTGTACTTAGATTACTACCCTACCACAGCCTTAAAGGGCTGTGCAAACAGGTAGTGGTTGGGTACAGTCCCGGATCATGTGGAGGCAATGAGCGATCGGAAAGGATTCGTCTCTCCCGGTATGAGTAGTTGATGTTGCGCTGTGTAAGACTTGCTATAACCATAAGTCCCTGGCCAGGGCAAGCGAGATTTGCTGATAAGCGTTGTCAGTAGTTTCTCATATGGTTATGAGTTTCATGCTTGCACGATTCATCAGGTTAATGGGAGTCTGACGGATACCACCTCCCAGACCCGATATACGACATTCTCAGATGAAGAGACCGGACTGTACGGTAAGTATCATCGATAGGCTCTGTAGGGTACGGGCAAGTTTTCTTGTCTACCTTTTCATTCGTTCAATGCCTGGGTGGCCGTTACATACAGCTAGTACTGCTGACGTGCTTGTAAGTTAAGGATGTAATCCGACAACTTACTGCCAGCGTGTTGACGGGTCTTTAGAGTTCCACACAGATGTTTTGTCCACTCGAGCGAAATAATGTAATGCGTGAATGGGACGCGTACAGGATCCGGTTAAACATTCGTCTTTAGCCGGATGGGTTATGATACAAGCCGGTTTATTGAGATAAACCAGGTCATTGTATTAATTGTTAATTCAATGGCAAGTTTAATTATATGATAATACATGTAATTAACCTTATATCATAAATTACTCTCTCTTTATTTTATTGTTCCATATGATGTAAACATTATCATTTTATCATGGCTAATATATTTTCAACCATGATAAATCCCTTTTTCTTTATCTCATTTGTGCATGCTAATGGGTGATGTGTAACTTTTTCACACACCCTAAGACATGTGGAAGGATGATAAAAGAGAGGCGGCATGGCTTAGGTCATGAGAGTATGGCGAGTGTGACCATAACCTAACTCTCACTCTCTCTCCTTCATACTTGCAAAATTCATAAGAAAAAGAAAAGGACAGAGAAGGAAAAGAATAGAGAAAAAAGGGAGAAACCCTTCACCATTACAAACTACCCGTACTTTTCTTTGCTACCTAGCAACTAGTAAAGATGAAAGAGTAGCTCAAGTTGCCTTTCATCGCCGTGGATCATCTTTGACGAAAAAGGCCGACAACGACACTCAAGCCGGTGAACTCTAGGAGACCAAGCTAGGAGTTCATATTAAAGGAGCCACCTTACTACCCATGTTGGAGCTTGAAAGAAGAAGTATCATAGGTAGTATAATTTTTCTATTTTAGCTCTTAACCTTTGTTGTTTTTGCATGTTGTAGTTTTAGGATGATCACTATGGTAGTATGCCATACTTGCTAGAAAATTTTGATTTTACCATCCTGCATCGTGTTTTTCCTCTAGCCAAAAGCATGATATACTTACAATAACAAGTGGCAGAAGTCTTTGATTTAGACTTATCAGTTCGCCTTTTATAAATAGGTTTTTTTCTATAATTGTCTTCTCGATCTTTTCGAGGTTTTATAGGGTTGATATTTTCTTTTCCTTTTATAAAAAGGACTAGAAAGAGATTTCTTTCTCTTTTTCTTCCCCTTCCTCTCTTCTTGAGGAGGATCCATAGCGAATTGGCTGCAAAATTCATCCAATTCTTTCCTGCCAGTCAATTTTTGGTTTTTCAATTGATTTTTTATCTTTATCTTATTACATAAAGTCAAAGCTTATTATACATAGGTGTTTATTAAACGACCATAAGTGTACAGATTGTAGGGTATAATCTCGTCATACTGATTTCGTAAATTTTTATAAACTTTTTCAGTAAACAGATTATGTAAGCCATCAACAAAGGCTTTCCAATATGAATTGTTAGCATTTTCGAGTTGCATAACTCTGCTAAGAAAGGTATCTTTGTACCTCCTGAAATGAGTCAAAGTTAGACATCTTAAATTTTGCAGTAGAGTCCTAACTTTCTCAACTTGATTACTTACATATTCTATAAAATGATCGAGAACGGTAAGAATCAAAGTATAAACTGCGTCTGAAACTTGAGCATTATTTTCAAGTTTGACAGCGCTAAAAATCTCAGTTTTTTTAGTAAGAATGAGGCAATGATCCTACCAACCTTTTAAAATACCAGTGAAACCACACGAGATAAATCTTGCTACATCAGCATCTGTATTACCATGCTGTTTTGTAACCGTAGCATACATCATCATTCGATGTAAAGTATTATGGATTTACTTATCTGCTAATCCATCATTGTCCATTCATAAATAGTTTTTCCTGAAAGGAATTTTGTATAACGGCTTCATTCTCCTCATAGAGGACATCCATACGAGTTGGTCTCTTATGGTAATACTTATCAAGAGCTCTTTTAGGATACTTAATTGTATTAATATTTGACTTTTCAAAGTCATTCTGGATTTCAGAAATATTAATCTGAGATTCTTGATCTGTTTCAACTTTTTCTTCTGAAATTTCAAAAGATTCTCCTTCAAGGTTATTCAGATAGCTGTGCTAAACCTTTCTTCTAAACCAGATATAATCTCAGAAGATATATTTTTTTCTTTGGACAATTTAAATCCAGAGATATCAACAGATGGTCTGATAGGAATATAGCTAGTATTACTAGTTGACTTGATTATAGTAGGTGTCTCTACTATAGCAAGCGCTTGCAGTTTATTAATCAGGCTTTTTAGGGCAGATTCTACCTTAGTCAACTGTTGTCCAATTACCTGTACATAAACATTGGTAAAATTGTTTTGCTTAAAAATTTTCTGAAGTTCTTTAAGCGTAGTTTCCATCCTTTCATCAGAAAGAGGATTTATGAAAGCAGCTGTTTCTAAATTGGAGTTATGAACTCCTGATAACCTTAAAGGTTCATTTGGAGGATAATAGAATGAACAACTTTTCCACTTATTGTGGGCCATTTTTTATAATGCTCTTCCAACGTGTTGATTTTATAATTTTGTTCCTTAATATGAACCAATCAACAAAGTATTTAAGATATTGTGTTTCTTCAAGGTGTTTATAAAACTCATCCTTGTACACATATCGTTGTTCTTTAGTAAATGATTTATAAAACCATTCTCTAAAAGTAATATGCTTATCGTTCATGAATTCCTTTTGAAGGAATGTTCTTAAAGTACTGCTGGGTGTAAGATCCATATAAAGATTTTATATATGAAAGCTCATCTCTGATGAGATAGGAAAAGTTTTATTATTCTTCTCATAAATTGGATGTAGAATAGTCATCTCAGAAATATTAATACTTTTAATCTCTCTTTCTGATTTTTTATAGGAGCTGGGTCTAGAAAACGACTTTCTTCTATTATTAAGAAAAGTGCTACTGGTTATATTGCTAGATATCCTAGTCATTTAATTTGAGCCAAATTTTATTTCAATTTCACCATCCTCGGTTTGTATAATCTAATCGACCTCAGTATCTATTATAGACTTAGGAGGAACCACGGAGATTAATATCCATGATTCTGGGAAGTCTATTTCTTCCCATTTGATGACTCTAATAGTCGCAATACCTGAAAATAGTAAATTTGTCTCAATCGGAGTGGTTTTACCACTTTCAGTCTTGGCTTTTACCTTTGGAGCCATGGTGGTCAAAATCTTGAAATGAATTCTGTATACTATCGAGATAGTCTCAGACCCTTTCATAAAAATATATCCATTTGTCTTCAAATTCAAAGTAACTGCCTCAAGTATATTTGGGTCAGTTAATGACAAAATAAGATTTGGGTAAATATCAAAATGGACTGGCCCCATGACGTAGGCTAGTCTGCATAATTCCCATTAGGAAAAGTATATAATCGAGACATCTAGCGTCTCTGAAGGAAGTAAGGATAGAAGAATTAAGACCTTATAAGGTCAGAGGCTTAAAAGTCACTTGAATAAGTCCCATATGAAGCTACTTTTAATACTTCTCAAATCTAAAAATATTCTTTTCCAAAAGGAGTTGTATAGTCTATTCTGTGCTGTCCACAGAAAGGGTTTTTTCATACTCTTAATGGAAAGTCTAGACGATAAATCAAATGTCCCGATATTATAAATATCTTTTGGTGGAATATTAAGAATAGTCCACTTGTTAAGTTGTTTCTTATCTGAGAGATACTATACTAAATTAGAGTTCTTCACATGTTTACTCTTATTACGAGCTAATTTTGTAGAAATAGCAGATGATAATGATGATGCACTTATAATAGATTCAACCCAAAGTTCTGAATAAATTAGCTAAAAGGCATGATATTTTTCTACTATATGTAATCTTAACGATTTTCAGTTGAGTTATACTCAAGAATTATTAAAACTTAGTTTTTACCCATACGGCCGTCAACGATTTACGGGTTACCATATAAACGCCAATCCTTGACTAAAATGGAACTCTCCACACGACTTTGGTGTCGTTCCATAAGTAATAACCAAATAAAATAATTTAAGAGTAAAAATTTATTCTCTCAACTTCTTGGTTTTCAGAAGAAAAGCTTTCCCTATTAAGGACTACACCTTTCACTCCTGCTATTGTCCTTCTTGAAAGGTGTTGTAGGAGGCATAATCAGGTACATCTAACCTTGAAATTTAAAGAATAAATAACAAATGAAAACCCAAGTCTACATAGCCTAGAGAAATATCATAAATTTTCAAACTAAACATTCATTACTCCAGGAAGAAGAAAAAAACTTAGTCAATCATTGCTCTGATACCATACACAAAGTCTTACTCCTAAGTTCGAGACTCGGCCTTTTTAACTAAACAAGGCAGTGTGAGAATTTAAGCGCCATGCAAGGAAGGTCGACAAAGATGTGCACAAACTTAGGGAAAACTAAGTAAATTAATGTGAAATGTCAGAGAAACCAGTTTATAAAACAAGAGATGGAGAAACGAATATAGATGAAGCTTTTAAATTAATCATCTCCATCTATATAATCTAAAATTAAATTAGGCCTCTTATATCTTCAATAAAATCACAATCAACCCTAATGTCTGATGATGCTCGATATTGGTGATCTCCTAGATCATGACACGTGGCAGATGACGTGTCCCAGAGCATGTAAGAAAGGACATACAGTGGCCGACCTGACCTCTCCTATGCCCGTCCTACGAACAAACGCTGGCTCACCTTCGAACCCCCTGCACAATTGGCCTCCTCGGCCTCCCAACTCGTCTCCGGGCTACCGCAGAACCAAGATACCTCGGCTCTCCTGCTCGTCCACGAGCTCTCCCGCCGAAGTCATCTTCCTCGGTCTCATCGACCGACCAACAGCACCGCTCACAGGCGCAACCGCCATCCCGTGAATCTCGCCATGCGCGAGATATCCGCCGGCCACATCCCACGTTCCACGCTATCACGATCCCCCATTAACGAGCCTGTCTCGCTATTAATGGGAGATCCTGCTCATCACATAGGCGTGACGTCAGGAGCGTAACGGCCGGCGTGATTCTCGCGCCTGCCCTGCCTGCTGCCACCTCAATATAAACCCCTTCTTCAGACGGTTCAAGTAAGCCATTTTTACTCCACTAAGCCGTTACTCTGCTCGGATTTCCTCTCTAACTTGATCGTCGGAGGGTCCTCAGTGGTACAACCACCCCGGGGCTTCCTTGCAGGTAGCTCGGCCCAACCAACCTCAAACCCATTGAGATCCACATACTTCAGGAGCCTGCATCCAGATCCAATATCAGCCATCCATCGCCGCCATCAGCAGATCAACGGAAGGTAACATCTTAGCGTGATCCAGGTCACGTCAGCTGGCGCCGTCTGTGGGAACTCCTTGATTCCACAAAAATAAAAGTTCATCTTCCGATCTCAATCTAATGGCGAGCGATCATCACGACGATCCAAGCACTAGCCACCGCCTCCCCCACAACGGAGGCGCAGACGAATCTCCCCCACCGAATGCCATCAACGCCCTTGCCGGCCGGATAGACCGACTCACATCCGTCGTGGAGGCGCTCATCCACGTCCAAACGGCAGGGGAAGATCCCCAGACCGCCAGTCCCCCTCCGCGGGACCAGGACCCCTACAGAGGGAGAGAAGGCTCCGCTCGTGCAGGCACGGCCGATTGTCGCTTCACTGTTTCCAACTGCCGCAGGTCCCCCGGGCCGACATATTCAATAACTCGGTGGGCACCGCTTCGTTTGGCTCTGAGGTCTTACACCAGAGAGTTTTGCCCCGAGTCTCGTCGCACCCCTGTCCCTCCCGAGGCGGTGGCGGTCAGCGCACCTATTCGCAAGCATGACCGGCACCCCCTCCCTTGACGGGGGCGCGCACGCGAGACTCTCCACGGCAACTCAAAAACAACCCCACCGGGGGACGTAAGGAACTTCACCGAAAGGAACCGAGGCTCGTCAAAAATCATGGTCATGATGGCGGGGGGTACATCGAGTACCTACGAGACTCAGCACCCCACGCCAGCCGCGGAGGCCGACAGCCGTCCGAGAAAGAAGGTCAGGGAGACTGAGCCGATCACTTTTGACGACGGGGACTTTCACGGCATATCCCTGCCCCATAACGACCCCCTGGTGATTACGGCTCGGGTCTATCAGTATGAGGTGTACAGGATCCTGGTCGACTCGGGAAGCTCGGCAAACATTCTCTTCTACAACTGCTTTCTGCGCATGGGGCTCACCGCGGCAGACTTGAGGCCGACCTCCCACGTCCTTTCAGGATTCACCAACCACTCTATCCCGGCGAAAGAGGTAATCACTCTACAGTTCAACGTCGGGGAGGCCGGTCGTACGCGGACAGTGTCGGTGGAGTTCATCGTAGCGAGAATTCCATCGTCCTATATCATCCTCCTCGGCCGCCCCATGCTGAACTCCCTCCGGGCCCAAATATCAACCTACCACCTGGCGATGAAGTTCCCTCTCGATCAGGGCGGGATAGGTCGGGTCTATGGAGACCAGCGAATTGCAAAGGTTTTCTTAACCGCAACATCTTCATCGGAGAGGCCGGTCGACGATGTTGAAGGTGAGGGTGACATCAGGGGTTCTCTGGACACTCGAGACGAGCGAAAAGAGGTCCGAGGGACCCCGGTGGAGCTTCTGACAAAGGTCCCCCTCGTAGAAGGGGACGACGAAAAACTTGTTCAGATCGGGTCGCTTCTGACAGGAACTCAGCGAGATGACCTGGTTCATTTCCTCAGAAACAACTCCGACGTGTTTGCCTGGGCGCCTGCTGACATGCCTGGGATCGTCCCCTAAGTTATATCTCACAAGCTCGGGGTAGATCCTACGGCCCGACCCGTTAGACAGAAAAAGCGAAGCTTCACCCCGGTCAAACAGAAGGCTATCGAGGACGAGGTAGATCGGCTCCTCGCCGCCAACTTCATTCGGAATGTGCCCTATTCGGAGTGGCTAGTGAACGTAGTCCCGGTCAAGAAGTCAAGCGGGAAGTGGCGCATGTGCGTCGACTTCACCGACCTCAACAAGGCCTGCCCCAAGGACAACTATCCTCTACCTCGGATAGATCAGCTCGTCGACAGTTCGACAGGCCACGAGCTATTGAGCTTCATGGATGTCTTCTCCGGCTACAATCAGATCCGTATGAATCTAGCAGATGAAGATCTCACCGCATTCACAACGGACCAGGGGGTATAATGCTACAAGGTGATGCCCTTTGGCCTCAAGAACGCCGGGGCTATGTACCAACGGTTGGTCAACCGCATGTTCAAGCCACAGATCGGCAGGAACATGGAAGTTTACGTCGACGATATGCTCGTCAAATAAGTTTCGTCAACCGACTATGCCAAGGACCTGGGCGAGGCCTTCGAGATACTCCGCAAGTTCAAGATGAAGCTGAACCCCGCCAAGTGCGCATTCGGGGTCATCGGGGGAAAGTTCCCCGGTTTCATGGTCACCCACCATGGGATTGAGGCTAACCCGGAAAAAATCAACGCTATCCTCAACATGACCTCGCCCAAGACCAACGTCGAGATCATGCGACTGACGGGGCGGGTAGCCGCTCTGAGCTATTTCATGTCGAGGTCTGGGGAAAAGTGTCTCCCATTCTTCAAAGCTCTAAGGAAAAGTTTGAGGTTCGAGTGGTCAGAAGAGTGCCAGACCTCCTTTGACCAGTTAAAGAGGCACCTTGTGACGCCACCGCTGCTCACCCGACCAGTTGAAGTAGACGAACTACCACTGTATCTGGCGGTATCCGACCAAGCAGCAGGCTCAGTGCTCGTCCGGGAGGTCGACGGAGTGCAGAAGCCAGTATAATACGTGAGCCAAGTCTTCAAAGACGCAGAAACGAGGTATCCGGCCATAGAGAAGATCGTCTTAGCACTCATTGTGGCCTCAAGGAAGCTACGGCACTATTTTCAGGCACACACCATCCTCGTTCTCACCGAGCGCCCACTGGGGGTTATCCTCGCGTCACCCAAATCCTCGGGCCGCTTAGAGAAGTGGAGGTGGGAGCTGTCCCAATTTGATATAAAATATCGCCCGAGGCAGGCCATCAAAGCACAGGCCCTGGTCGATTTTATCGTTGAATGCACCATCCCCAGTAAGGGACCAGAGTCCACGCCGACCCTCGCAGCTCAACACCCAATCGTGGGAGACCCGACTTGGTCCCTGAGTGGGTCATTTACGTCGACGGGTCTTCAACCGAGGAAGGTTGTGGTGCCGGCCTCATCATTCGGGGCCCGAACGAAGCAAAAATGGAGTACTCTCTAAAGCTCGGATTCAAGGCCTCAAACAACGCGGTGGAGTACGAGGCCCTGCTGGCCGGACTGCGCATGGCCTCCGGGCTGGGGCTGAAAACAATTCGAATCCGCAGTGACTCAGCCTTAGTCGTTGGCCAAGTGACCGGCCACTTCGAGGCTCAAGAACCTCTGATGGTGAAGCACCTGGCCGAGGTAAGAAAACTTCGTAAGAACTTCGATGAAGTCCAGGTACAGCAAATACCCTGGCAGCTCAATGCCTAAGCCAACGCCCTGAGCAAGCTGGCTTCGTCCTACTAGGCCAACAATAAGCGACCTTTCCTCTTCGAGACCTTGCCGCGGCCCAGCGTGGAAGACGGGGAGACAATACTTCATGTATATACGGTGCAGGAAGATGACCATGACTGGAGGAAGCCCCTCATGGAATTCCTAAGGGATGGTGCGCTCCCAAAAGATCGGGGAGCGGCCCGCCGTCTCCGGGCCAAAGCCCGTCACTTCGTCTGGAGCAATGGGAATCTTTACAAGAAATCCTTCACTCAGCCCCCGCTCTGGTGCGTCGACCCCCATAAAGCCGACCACGTCCTCCGTAAATCTATGAAGGGGTCAGCGACGCACACTAAGGGGCCCGAACCTTAATCCAGAAGGTATTGCTCCAGGGGTACTACTGGCCAACTATTCACGAAGACGCCCAGAAGCTCGTCAGGAGATGCAAAAGTTGCTAACTCTACGGAAGCATACCTCGCCTTCCGGCTACCGAGCTGACCGCTTTAACCTCCCCGTGGCCGTTTGGACATGATAGGCCAGTTCCCGACCGGTAAGAGCGGGCACAAGTATGTCCTCGTCGCAGTAGATTACTTCACGAAGTGGATCGAGGCTGTCCCCATCAGGAAACCAGATGCCGCCACGACCATCAAGTTCCTGCAGAACAACCTAATACTCTGGTTCGGCATCCCGAGGTGTATCATCACCGACCACGAGATGGACTTCGAAAACGAGAAAGTGAAGGATTTCTGCAATGAATATCATATCCTCATGAAGTTTACCGCGGTCGCACATCCCCAATGCAACGGGCAGGCTGAGATTGCTAACCGGGTCGTCCTCCGAAGTGTCCGGACCGGCCTAGAAGGACACCAAGGCAGTTGGGTCGAGGAGCTGCCCCCGGTTCTTATGGACCCTGCACACGTCAAAGAAGACCCACACCGGGGAAACTCCTTTCAGCCTCTGCTACGGGACCGAGGAAATGGTCCCAGCGGAGATCGGGCTACCCAGTCATTGGGTCGAACACTTCGACGACGAAGCAAACACCGCGGCACTACGAACCAACCTGGACATCTTGTTGGAAAAACGAGACCGGGCTCAGATCAGGGCTGCCGCCTATCAGCAGCAAACTGCCCGATACTACAACGCGCGGGTCAAGCGTCGCTCCTTCAGGACCGGGGATCTGGTCCTACGGCGAAACGAGTTCGTCGATCAGGGCAGGCTGCATAAGTTTTACCCGAAATGTGACGGTCCTTTCCTCGTCTCCGAGGTGCTTCCCGGCGAAGCCTACTGCTTGCAGGACGCGGATGGGCGCGAGTTTCCACGGCCTTACAACGCTCAGAAGCTCAAGCTGTACCAGTAAAATGAATACCTACGAGTGTGTACCTCTCCTTCACAAAGACAATGTAAATTTTTCTAAAAAGCCCTTTCCATTCAAATAACGAGAAGGGAACGCTAGAACCTTGCAAAAAAAGAGTCTTATTCATCCAAAAAGGTACTATGGGCTCCTCAGCCTTACAGAAAGGTTACAACAAAGGTGAAACAGGATCAAGGAAGTACTCCTGGTGATACTCGGAGTAGATTTCCGTTAGCCGGGCCCTCACCGCTATAGCCCACTCCCACCGACGCAGCGCGCGGACACGGGACGCCACAAAAGCACCCGACACACCGCCCTCTGAGCCTTGGCCCGCGATGTACCTCATCTTGAAACACTCCAGGATGAGAGCCAAGGATCGATCATGCCTGGCCTTCGAGATGAGGCCGAACAGGAAGATCGAATGCACCTTGTCGTGCTCTTCGTCCAGAAGGTCCTCGATGAAGGGGTTCTCCAGACCCGGGGACCCCCTCCAGATCGCGTACATCAGCATCTGAAGCAAGAACGACCGCCGAAGGAGAAGCCGGCCAAAGTGATCCTCTAGGTGCTGAACCACTCCCCGGTACCCATCCTCAGTCAGAGATTGGTCATACAAAGCGACATCATCAAGGGAGATGATTTCTTCGATCAAATACACGCGCTCAGCCATCTCAAAGAAAGCGATGCCGGAAGAACTGCCATCTCCCTCTCTATTTATAACCCCAAGCAAATCTTCAAGGACCCGTATTCTCGCGTATACAGGCGCGGATCTTAGGAATCGCGGCAGCTAATCTAATGCCACCCGCCACATGGCGATACTGACGTGGCTTCACGAAACTTTCCGCCTTCCTCCCGTACGTCCCTGACACATGTCATTTGTGACTATTGCCCTTCCCGATGTCCACGCATCTGGAGGTTCGGAAAATTCGCGCGCAACCGGGCGTCAACCCTGCTCGGTCCGTCCTTAGCAGGCCTCTTACGGCCCCTCCCGCGCTAAGGATCGAAGCCCTCACTAAGAGGCAGCCGAGCGGCTACCCTGCTCGGCTATCCCTGGCTGGTAGCTCCTTACCCCGCAATGCCAGGGATCAAAGCCTTCGCAAGAGGCAGCCGAGCGGCTACCCCGCTCGGCTATCCCCATCTAGTAGCTCCCTGCCTCGCAACGCACGGGATCTAAGCCCTCACCAAGAGACAGCCAGGCGGCTACCCCGCTCGGCTATCCCTGGCCGGTAGCTCCCTACCACGCAACGCCAGGGATCAAAGCCCTCATAAAGAGGCAGCCGAGCGGCTACCCTGCTCGGCTATCCCGGCCGGTAGCTCCCTACCTCGCAACGCCCGGGATCTAAGCCCTCACTAAGAGGCAGCCGAGAAGCTACCCCGCTCGGCTATCCCTGACCAGTAGCTCCCTACCCCACAATGCCAGGGATCAAAGCCCTCGCAAGAGGCAGCCGAACGGATACCCCGCTCGGCTATCCCTGGCCGGTAGCTCCCTACCCTACAACGCCAGGGATCAAAGCCCTCACCAAGAGACAGCCGAGCGGCTATCCCGCTCGGCTATCCCTGGCCGGTAGCTCCCTACCCCACAACGCCAGGGATCAAAGCCCTCACCAAGAGGCAGCTGAGCGGCTATCCTGCTCGGCTATCCCTAGCTGGTAGCTCCCTACTCCACAACGCCAGGGATCAAAACCCTTGCTAAGAGGCACCGGGCAGCAACCCTGCTCGGCCATCCTTAAGGATCAAAGCCCTCGCCAAGAGGTACCGGGCAGCAACCTTGCTCGGCCCATCCTTAGTAGGACTCTTACGGCCCCTCCCGCGCTAAGGATCAAAAGCCCTCGCAAGAGGCAACCGGACCCGCCCTTGCTCGGTTATCCCTGGCTAGTAGCTCCCTAACCCACAACGCCAGGGATCAAAGCCCTCGCTAAGAGGCACCGGGCATCAACCCTGCCCGGCCCGTCCTTAAGGATCAAAAGCCCTCGCAAGAGGCAACCGGGCCCGCCCTTTCTCGGTTATCCCTGGCTGATAGCTCCCTACCCCAACACACTAAGGATCTAAGCTTTCGCCAAGAGGCACCGGGCAGTAAACCTGCTCAGCCCGTCCTTAGTAGGCCTCTTACGGCCCTTCCCACGCTAAAGATCAAAAGCCCTCGCAAGAGGCAACCGGGCCCGCCCTTGCTCGGTTATCCCTGGATGGTAGCTCCCTACCCCAAAACGCCAGGGATCTAAGCCCTCGCCATGAGGCCATTGAGCAGCTACCCTGCTCGGCCCATCCTTAATAGGCCCCTTACGGCCCCTCCCGCGCTAAGGATCTAAGCCCTCACCAAGAGGCAACCGGGCCCGCCCTTGCTCGGTTAGCCCTGGCCGGTAACTCCCTACCCCAAAACGCCAGGGATCTAAGCCCTCGCTATGAGGCGACCGAGCAGCTACCCTGCTCGGCCCATCCTTAGTAGGCCCCTTCCGGCCCCTCCAACAACTAAGAAACAAAAGCCCTCACCAAGAGGCACCCGTTCCATCTACGTCTAAGCGATCTCCACCTCGATTTTGGGGCCATGGAGATACCGTCTTCCCGCCGGTCTTTGCACACTTGGCAAGTGAACAGATTCAACTCGACGTGTAATCTCTAGATGAAGAACCGACATTACACAAAGGAAAATACGCGTGCAAATACAACTGCAAAAAGTTTTTATTCACAAAGCCAAAAGTCTTTACAAGGGTATTGTGGGCTCCCCAGCCTTATCAAATTACCCAGAGGCTTACAAAAGAGAGAAAAGCCAAAAAGTTCGGGCCGTGAGCCCAGCCTAGACCTCGCCTCCCTCATCACCATCGGCCGGAGGCATGACCACTGAAAGTGGGACCCAAGCACGGAGCTCACCGTCAGCAAACTCCGGAAACTCTCCTTAACGGCATCAAGAGCTTTGTTCCATGCAATAGCGGAGGCATCGCCGAAGTCGACGTAAAACTGGTCCGACCCCTTGTAATCAGTCACCGCCTTTCTAGCCCGAATCTCGGCAACCTCCGCCGCCTGAAGCGCCGCCTCGGCATCCCGTCTGCTGGCATCCCTCGCCCTCTTCATGGCTGCAAAGCGATCGGCCAGTTCCACCAACTTCACCTCGATGACTCGGTGAGACTCGCTTAGGCGGTGATAGGACTCCCGGCACTTTGAGACGGCGAGCTTCGCGACGGCCGACCGGGCTTCAAGACGGCCGACCGGGCTTCAAGGACGGCCATCCTCTCGTTCTCCAGACGCAGCTCAAGTCGCAGATCCTCGGCCTCCGAAGAAGACTCTCCCGCTGGCCTCGCAGCATGGATAGCCCCCTCGGCCTCCATATGAGTAACGAGGGCGCGGTGCTGAATAACCAGACGAGAAACGGCAGAGAGACTTAGGGACACTCGAACTAAGGAGAGGGCGCTCGAAATAACACATGAGGGAGTACATACCTGAACTGCCTCCTGAGCTATAGCCGCCATTTGATCCCTCAGGGTCCCCCGCGGAATCTTGCCCCCAGCCAACTCTTCCATACCAGCAAGCAGGCTGGCAACAACGGAAAGCCCCAACGGGACCACGAAATGGAATTCCCCCTCCTGCACAGGAATCACCTCCGGAATCTCTGTCGGTGGCGCGCGAGAGATCGTCCTCTTCCTCTTAAGAGGAACCCTGTCTTCGTCCTCTCCGTGATCCCTCGTCTGGGGCTCGGGAAACCGCGGAGGCCTTTGGCCGCCGCCGGGAGAATCGTCGGGAACTCGTGACGAGGCAGATGGCCCCGCCGTCGGCGGCACATTTGGTGCGGGGCTCGGTTCAGCCGGGGGCACGGCCGCACCGCCAGCCCCCCTCCGGGACTGAGCACCGAAGGCACCAAGAGTCCTGGATCGATCCATTTGTCCTGCCAAAGGGAGAAGCAGGCTCGACTCAGAAAGAGAAGAAGCAGAAAAAAGAAAAAGAAGACATCTAACCTGATGGAGAGAAGTCATCGGGAGAGAAAACGCAGAGATCCGACCTCAAGAGGAGAGCGCTGAGCTTACAAAACTCAGAACGAGGAAAATATGAAGAGATATGGGCCCAGAAGCGGACCCCGCCTCTATTTATAGCTGCCAGCGTACACATCCTACGGCGACAGTATCTCTCGCCGAAACGGTTCAGTGCATTCGACGACCGCGATCGCTCCACCTGCCGCACGCGCATTGGCCGTATCCTATCAGACACCAGAGGTCTGCGGCCCGTCGCGTCAGCCAACCAGCGTCCGACACGAGGGCTGTTGCTTCAGCGAAAGTACGCACGATCCGGCGCACTCTCTTTAATGCAAAGATCTCACCCTGATTCGCTGGCATCATCCTGGAAATACAACAGATTGCCCGGGAACATGCCCGACGATATCTTCGAAAAGGAGCTCACCTTGGGTGACCCGGCAGACCACCCTCGACCCGACCCGTCAGCTGGTCGGGACAAGAATGGGGGGCTAATGATGATGCTCGATATCGGTGATCTCCCAGATCATGACACGTGGCAGATGGCGTGTCCCAGATCATGCAAGAAAGGACCTACAGTGGCTGACCAGACCTTTCCTATGCCCGTCCTACGAACAAACGCTGGCTCACCTCCGAGCCCCCTGCACAATTGGCCTCCTCGGCCTCCCAACTCGTCTCCGGGCTACCGCAGAACTAAGATACCTCGGCTCTCCCGCTCGTCCGCGAGCTCTCCCGCCGAGGTCATCTTCCTCGGTCTCATCGACCGATTAATGGCACCGCTCACAGGCGCAACCGCCATCCCGCGAATCTTGCCATGCGCGAGATATCCGCTGACCACATCCCACGTTCCACGCCATCACGATCCCCCATTAACGAGCCTGTCTCGCCATTAATGGGAGATCCCGCTCATCACGCGGGCGCGACGTCCGGAGCGTAACAGCCGGCGTGATTCTCGCGCATGCCTTGCCTGCTGCCACCGCTATATAAACCCCTTCTTCAGACGGTTCAAGTAAGCCATTTTTACTCCACTAAGCCGTTACTCTGCTCGGATTTTCTTTTTAACTTGATCGTCGGAGGGTCCTCGGTGGTACAACCACCCCGGGGCTTCCTTGCAGGTAGCTCGGCCCAATGAACCTCAAACCCATCGAGATCCACACGCTTCAGGACCCTGCCTCCAGATCCAATATCAGCCATCCATTGCCGCCATCAGCAGATCAACGGAAGGTAACATCTTGGCGTGATCCACGTCACGTCAATGTCTGACCTCTCTACGACCGAATGTGCATATAAAATTGGTAAGATCCCTGATCTGTCAAAAAATAAGCCCTTCCACTGTTAATTTGGCGTACATGCTTATCTCATCATATGAAATATATGCATACCTATAGGATATAAGTGTTACTATATCTGTATCTGGCGATTCTAGATGGGTTTGAATCCGGATACAAATAGTTATTGGAAATGAAAATTACTATCTATATTTAGTAAAAGTCGAATATGAAATGAATATATACTTAATAAAGCCAAGAGTTTCTACTTTTGGTATTGGATACAGATACGAAACATATATAATGCTATCATATCCGTATCCGATGGCTATTGATGGATGCAAATACAAATTTGAATAATTATCGGAAATGAAAAATCAATATCATATTTCAGTTGGGTCCCTCTTTAAATACCAATTTTTAATGTTTTTAAATAAATACCATGGATTTTATGTGTGGATAATTACTCGGTTTTCGCTAAAATACCATAAACTTTCCAATCTTCTCAAATAAATACCATGACTTTTGTTCATTACACAACATACTGAACTTTCACTGTTTCAAATAAATACTCTTGACTTTGTTGGTACTTTTTTCGTTACAAACAAATAACACCATGAACTTTTCGATGTTATGAGGCAAACACCATGGACTTTGTTTGCTATAAATAAATACCATGAAGTTTCATATTTTTCAAGTAAATATCATACAATTTGTTTGTTGCAAATAAATTTCATGAACTTTTATGTTTTTCATACGATGGATTTTGTTGGTTGCAAATAGATACCATAAACTTTTACCGTTTTTAACATAAATACCATGGATTTTATTGGTTGTAAATAAATATCATGAACTTTTCATGTTTTTTCATAAAATGTTTATCCACTTTCCAAGATTTTCAAGTAAATATCATGGAATTTGTTCATTATAAGTAAATACTATAAACTTTGGACGTGATTGCCATAATCCAATAAAATTCAGTATACAATTTTTTAAATGAACGTTTTTCATATAAACAACATGGAATTTCTTTGTTACAAATAAATAACATGACCTTTTATTTTAAATAAATACTATGGACATTCTTTGTTACAAATAAATGTCATGAACTTTGATGTTCTCCAAATAAACACCATAGTCTTTGTTTGTTACAAAAACGTACCATGACTTTCGATATTTCCCAAATAAAAACCATTAAGATTCACCGTTTTTCCATATAAATACCATGCACTTTGTTTGTTGCGAGTAAATTCCATGAACTTTTACCGTTTCCCAGATAAATACCATAGACTTTCTTGGGTACAAATAGATACCATATACTTTCATTTTCAGATAAATACCATGTACTTGGCATATTGTTCATTTTTTGACTTTTTCCTTTTTCGGATATTGATCTTGCTGGTTTTAACATGGTAAAAAAAATGAAAAGCTATTTGATATTTTCCTAATTATTTTATAAGCTATTTATAGCTATATATGTTCTTGCTCAATTTTACTATGAAACATCTAATGAAATAACCCGAACAATCCAAATGAAATGTGAGGTAAATATATAACTGCTTAAACAGCTAAATTAATTTGACTCCTTCCCGCTCAGTGCGGGGGGCCTTCGCTAGTTAATATAATTAATCGCATGAATTTATATATATGTTGACCCAAACTAGCCACCAAAAGCCAGAAAACCCTTTACAATTTACCCTGGCAAAATTATTGCCAGAATCAATTTCGTTGAACTCCACGTACATATCATGCATGCTTTTCTCTCTAATGTGCACCAAACAAAAATAGGGTTAATACAAATGGATTAATCAATGAAACTTCCACTCAAACACATAGTGACAAAACAGTTACTACACACTAATTTCCCCTATAAAAACATTGGAAAGAACCAACTAGACGGATGTCGAATCACGTCAAGATATTACCTTCCGTAGATCTGCTGTTAGCGACGATGGACGGCTGAGATTAGGTTGGAGGTTGACTCCTGAAGCGTGTGGATCTCAATGGGTTTGAGGTGGTTGAGGCCGAGCTACCTGCAAGGAAGTCCCGGGGTAGTCGTACCACCGAGGACCCTCCGACGATCAAGTTGGACCGGATATTTGAGCAGAGTAACGGCCTAGTGAGGAAAAAATGACTTACTTGAACCATCTGAAAGAGGGGTTTATATAGTGGTGGCAACTGGCAGGCAGGCGCGAAAATCATGTCGGCCGTTACGTTCCCGATGTCACGCCCGCATGATGGGCGGGTTCACCCATTAATGACGAGCCAGGCTTGTTAATGGAGGCTCGTGATGGCGTGGAACGCGGGACGTGGCCGTCGGATATGTCGCGGATGGCGAGATTCGCGGAGGTGAGGCGGTTGCTTCTGCGATAGGTGACGTTGGTCGGTCGATGAGACCGAGGAACACGAGCTCGGCGGGAGGCTCGGGACCGAAGGGGCTGAGGAGGCCGATTGTGCAGGGGGCTCGGAGGCGAGCCAACGGTTGTTTGCAGGACGGGCATAGGAGTGGTCTGGTCGGCCACTGTAGGTCCTTTCTTGCAAGCTTCGGGACACGTCATCTGCCACGTGTTACGATCTGGGAGATCACCGGTATCGAGCATCATCATTAGCCCCCCACTCTCGTCCCGACCCGCTCACGGGTCGAGTCGACAGTGGTCTGCCAGGTCATCCAAGGTGAGCTCCTTTTCGAAGATATTGCCGGGGCGTGTTCCCGGGCAATATGTCGTGTTCTCTGGATGACGTCATCGAATCAGGGGTTAGATCTTCCATCAAAGGGGATGCGCCGGATCGCGCGTACGTTCGTCGAAGCGACAGCCCACGTGTCAAGTGCTGGTTGGCTGACGTGACGAACCGCAGATCTCCTGCGCCCGATGGGGGGCGGCCAATGCTCGAGTGACAGGTGGAGCGACGGTGGCCATCGAATGCGAAGAGTCTTTTTGGCGGGAGATGACTGTCGCCGTTGGATTTGTACGCCAGCAGCTATAAGTAGAGGTGGGGTCCTCATTAGAGCCCATACCTCTTCATAATTTTCTCGTCCAGAGTCTCGTTAGCTCGGCGCTCTCCATTTTAGGTCGGATCTTTTCTCGCCCGAGAACTCCTCTCCATCAGGTTAGATGTATTCTTCTAAGGAGTCTGTAGATGTCGTCCGGGTAAATTCCAAGGAGTCCCTTGTGGATTTTTCCTTTTCTTTCTTCTACTTTTTCCTTTGAGTCGAGCCTGTTTCTCCCTTTGGCAGGACAAATGGATCGATCCAGGATTCTTGCTGCCCATGGTGCCCTGTTCCAGAAGAGAGCCGGGGACATAACCGTGCCTCGGGCTGACCCGAGTTCTGCACCAAGGGAATCGCCGGCGACGAGGCCATCCTCCTCTACCCGAGCCCCCGATGATTGCCGCGGCAGCGGTCAGAGGTGTCCGCGGGTTCCCGAACCCCGGACGAGGGAAGCGGAAGAGGATGAAGAAGATGTCCCTCATAAGAGGAAAAAGACGGTCTCTCGCACGCCTCCGACTGAGATTCCTGAGGGGATTCCTGTGCAGGAGGGGGATGCCTGTTTCTTAGTCCCGTCCGGGATTTCCGTTGCCGCCAGCCTGCTCGCTGATATGGAAGAGTCGGCCGGAGGCAAGATTTCGCGAAGGACCCTGAGGGCCAAGTGGTAGCTATAGCTCAGGGTGCGGTGCAGGTACGTACTCCCTTATGTGTTATTTTGAGTGCCCTTTTCTCAGTTCGAGCGTCGCTGAGTCTCTCTGCTGTTTTTCATCAGGTCCTTCAGCACTGCACCCCCATTGCTCGCATGGAGGCCGAGGAGACTGCCCCTGCTATGAGGTCGGCAGGGGAGTCTTCTTCGGGGATTGAGGACCTGCGACTCGAGTTGCGTCAGGAGAGGGAGAGGATGGCCGTCCTCGAAGTCCGGTTGGCCACCGGGGAGCTCACCGTCTAAAAGTGCCGGGAGTCCTATCACCGTCTAAGTGAGTCTCACCGAGCCATTGAGGCTAAGTTGGTGGAGCTGGCCGATCGCTATGCAGCAGTGAAGAGGGTGAGGGATGCTAACAGACGGGATGTTGAGGCTGCGCTTCAAGCGGCGAAGGTTGCCAAGGTTCGAGCTCGAAAGGCGGTGGCCGATTACAAGGGGTCGGTCCAGTTTTACGCCGACCTCGGCGAAGTCTCTGCCATCGTATGACACGAAGCTCTTGATGTCATCAAGGCGCAGTTTCCGGAGTTTTCCGACGGTGAGCTCCGCGCTCGGGTCCAGCTTTTGGTGGTCATGCCTCCGGCATATGGTGGTGAGGGAGAGGCTGCTGCTGAAGCGGAAGCCCCGGCTCCTTGGGATGGTACCGAGGAAGGTGAGGTCTAGGCGGGGCTTGCGGCCTAAGCTTTTTGTCTTTTCCTTTTTTTTTTCTCTCTCTTTTTTGTAAGCCTTCGGGCAATTTGGTAAGGCTGGGGAGCCTAGAGTACCTTGTAAAAGGTTTTGGAAGTTTGAATGAAACATAGTCTTTTTATTCTTCGTGACAATGCTTTTCCTGCGTGAGTACTTGAGCTTGTCCGTTTTGACCTCAATTAAGTGTTAGGCCGCAGGTCGATGGCCCATGTTTTAGATAACGATTGCCCTTCGAGTGCTTGTCGGTTAACCGCTGTGAAAGAAGGTTGGTGTCCTCCAGCCCTTGGAGTTGATGTGGTGATCGTTTGCTCGAACAGTTTGGAGGAACCTTTGTCATGTGAAGGTTGGTACTTTCCAAAGAATTGGCCGAGCGTTGTTGTTGCGTGGAGCTTCTTGGCGAGGGCGCTGATCCATAGCGCGGGTTAGGACGTAAGAGGCTTGCTAAGGATGGACCGAGCAGGGTTGCTGCCCGGTGCCTCTTGGTGAGGGCTTAGATCCCTGGCGTCGTGGGGTAGTGAATCACCCACCGGGGATAGTCGAGCAGGGAACCACTCGGTTGCCTCTTGGTGAGGGCTTAGATCCCTGGCGTCGTAGGGGTAGTGAACTACCAGCCGGGGATAGCCGAGCAGGGTAGTCGCTCGGCTGCCTCATGGTGAGGGCTTCGATCCCTGGCGTTGCGGGGTAGGGAACTACCAGCCAGGAATAACAGTGCAAGGGAGAGCCCGATTGCCTCTTGGTGAGGGCTTCGATCCTTAGCGGGGGAAGGGCCGTAACAGGCCTGCTAAGGACGGGCGGTGAAGATGCTTAGTTGCCTCTTGGTGAGGGCTTTGATCCCTGGCGTCGTAGGTAGGGAACTACCAGCCGGGGATAACCGAGCAAGGGCGAGCCCGGTTGCCTCTTGGCGAGGGCTTCGATCCCTAGCGTTGCGGGGTAGGGAACTACCAGCCAGGGATAGCTGAGCAGGGTAGCCGCTCGACTGCCTCTTGGTGAGGGCTTCGATCCCTGGCATTGTGGTGTAGGGAACTACCAGCCAGGGATAACCGAGCAAGGGTGAGCCCGGTTGCCTCTTGGTGAGGGCTTCGATCCTTAGCGCGGGAGGGGCCGTAAGAGACCTGCTAAGGATGGGCCGAGCAGGGTTGCTGCCCGGTGCCTCTTGGCGAGGGCTTCGATCCCTGGCCTTGTAGGGTAGGGAACTACCAGCCAGGGATAACCGAGCAAGGACGAGCCCGGTTGCCACTTGGTGAGGGCTTCGATCCTTAGCGCGGGAAGGGCCGTAAGAGGCCTGCTAAGAATTGACCGAGCAGAGTTGTTGCCTGGTCGCACAAGGATTCGCTCGACCCTCCTGACGTGTGAGCATCGGGAAGGGTAATAATCACGGACGACACGTGTTAGGAACGTACGGGGGAAGGAAGAACGTTTCGGGAAGCCGCGACTGTTTCGCCACGTGGGGACGTAGCATTGGAGCAGTTGCTGCAATTCCGAAGATTCGCGCCGATACGCACGAGAATCCGGGTCCTTGAAGATTCTGTTTGAAGTTATAAATAGGGAAGGAAATCGCAGCTCCTTCGGCACTGCTTTCTCTCGAGATGACTGGGCGCATGTATTTGATCGAAGAGATCATCACCCTTGGTGATGTCTCCTTGTACGAACAATCTCTGGCCGAGGAGGGGTACCAGGGAGTGATTCAGCGCCTCGAGGATCACTTCAGCCGGCTTCTCCCTCGGCGGTCGTCCTTGCTTCAGATGTTGATGTACGCAATCAGGAGGAGGTCCCAGGGGTTGGACTGTTGGGGTCAAAATTTGCACCCGGTTGACCGAGTCAGTCAAGGTCGACCCCAAGCCAGGTGGGCCCAAGCCCAGGTCAA
The DNA here is from genome assembly GCA_030015575.1 of Agapanthus africanus. Lineage (NCBI taxonomy): Eukaryota > Viridiplantae > Streptophyta > Magnoliopsida > Asparagales > Amaryllidaceae > Agapanthus > Agapanthus africanus. Next base: position 556,153,268 of record JASDDO010000016.1, read on the forward strand.
GCGGGCCCATGCCCAAGTCGAGCCCGCGGCCAGCCTCCTCCATGCCAAAATATAGATCATATAATAAATAATTTTTATGTAATTTTTTATGCATGAATGTATGCAAAATGGGCATAAAACCAAATTTTTGTAAAGCCCATGGCTTATGTGCAAAAAGAAATAGCACATGAGACATGGGATGGGCAAAATGTCATTTTGTAAAGCCCAAGGGGCTATATGTAAATATGTAAGCCTATATAAGGCAACATGATGAAAATATCTAATATAATTTTTTATTCTCCTCAAAATCTAGGGTTTGTGCCTCTTTCCCCTTTCTGAAGGTTCTAAACCTTCTTCTTTATTTTGAATTAAATCAAGAGTTTTACTCTTCCTTTTCCAAAACTAAATAGTTTTTCACCACAAAACCCACAAAGGGGAGCTTAGATCCCCCATCAGATCTCAAAAAGAAGAGATTTTTAAAATCTCACATCTTTTGATCTTCAAGATCCTGCCCACAGAGGAGGAAGAAGGAGGCCCATCTCCGAAAATCCTATTTTGGGGAAGACCCAGAGCTCCAAAGAAAAACCCCTTTCATCAACTCCAAAACATCTTAGGAGTTTAACTCCACTCTAAATCCTCTTTTGGGATTTTAAATACTATTTCTGGGACTAAAAGCCCATTTTCCTCGCTGGCGCCCAAGCGCTCGAGCGCCTAGTGCCCTAGGCGCTCAAGCGCCCAGTGCCCACATGCCAGGCACGTGGTGCGCTAGCGCTCGGGCGCCTTGCGCTCAAGTGCCCAGTGACCACGTGCCGGGCATGTGGTGCGCTAGCGCTCGGGCGCCTAGAGCTTAAGTGCCCAGCGCCCACGTGTTGGACACGTGGTGCGCTAGCGCTTAAGCGCACAGCGCCTAAGCGCACAGTGCCCACGTGTCGGACACGTGAAGCGCACAGCGCTCAAGCGCACAGCGCTCAAGTGCTAGGCACGTGAGGCGTTGGCCCCATGCGTCCTTTGGGCGCTTTTTCCCCTTTTTATATATATGTATACATGTATACACACACACACACATTCCACAACACCGTCCCTGTTAGAAAAAAATTTCTAATGGGACGTTGCCCTGCACCCCGTAAGGGGGCTGCTAGCCCCCTTGACCCCCAGCCCGCTATCCGGGTAGCGGGACCCCGTAAAAACTCTGCATGGCTCCCGATATATCCTAAACCCCTTCAAAACACAACACTGCACATTGAGTTCGCATGACCAGTTTAACCCTTCAATCGGAGGTTCTCTCACTCCAAATGCGAGGGGTAATTAATGGCAGTTTAGTCCACGGCTGTTGGAGATTCGTATCCCCACAATCAATAAACCCCAGCCTAACCTAGGCAGGGGGAATCTGTAATGCGCCTGACAAGAACGTGCGTATTCCCATCTCAATGGGGTGACAAAAAACACCCTACAGATTCTGGCACGCCCGGTGGGACCTTTCTCTCCTCCCATATTTCGGGTTAAACGTTCATGCGAACTCAATCAATATACATATCGATTGCCTGTACTGAAATCATGCTTCTTTGTACAGGTTAACAAATTTCAAATTGCAATCTCTGGTCACAGCAAAAATGTTTCCAAGGATAAGCTCAGCTCTCGACACGGCTCCCATCTCCTACACGATGAAGATGGACGCCAGGACGGTCCTTCCGGCTACTCTCGGACGACAATGGGAAGAGCCGCTGCTACCATTCGGCTCTATCCTGTTCTTGTCAGCTAACGCCATCCCAGCTCCTCAAGCCCGGCTGACAGACAAACCGATCTCGAAAGGCAAGATGCCAAATGTGGTGGTCTCGAGGGCGCCCCAACTCAAACGCAAGTCGGTGTTTGAACGACTCTCCTTGGCCCCAGCTGGGGGCAAGGCAATCAACACCAACAAAGAAACAAGGCGTCTCGAGCAAGCTCCGACGGTGCCCCTGACAACTGCTCGATCGGGTGTCTTCTCTAATCTCCCCGCTAATCGACTCGCGGTGGATTCCCAGGAAACAGATGCCCGCCAAGCCTTTAAAATTGAGAAGCTAAGGAAGAAAAGGCTCAAATATAGAGCCAACAAAAGGGCTAGGACTCCTGCTAGGCTGAACCTCATGAGGTTCGAGGAACAGGGTTACCCCGCCAAAGATGAGGGGATGGCTGAATGTGTTATCCACACCGTCTACATGGTAGGCACGCGTCCCAGCGACAACCTTCGCAGCAAAAGTAAGGATGGGGCCAACACATCTCAAATCCAACCTGGTGTGAATATAGCTGTCACTTCTCAAGACCAGCATCCTCCGGAGGGTGATGAAAATCCTCCCAGTGAGGCTGATAGGCAGAGAGAGCCCTCAGTTCATGAGGAGTCGGGCTCGGAAAGCGAAGATGAACCAACTTTCCATCCTAAGACCGCAGAGCAGCAACTTCTCCAGGAGCTCCGAAAGCAGCTCAGAAGTAGAGACAAGGAGATGGCCAAGCTCTACTCAAAAATTGATGACTAGACGAATGTCGTGATGCAGCTCACGGCCCGACTTGCCTCATAGCCGCCCAATCAAGCAAAGGGCTCTGCTCATGAACCGGGAAACGGTGTCCCAAGGCAGCCGACGCCTATTCCCTCAAATCCAAAGGTGGGCGGACCGCATGAAAGTCAGTCGCATCCTATCTCGGGAAATGTCTTGGCTACCGATGACAGTAGCCTGCTAACTCAAGATCAAATCATGGATTTGGTTGCCAACAAAGTCAAAACATTGGTAACCGAAGCTGAAGCGCAAAAAGATATTAGCAGTAGCGGGAGACCATATCTTGCTCAGTATGATCTGGTAGAATTTCCTAGCAGCTATGTCATCCCTAAATTCGGAAGATTCGATGGGACGGGAAATGCGAATCAGCACATCGCCCATTTTAAATCCTCATGCGGGAATACAGGGGCAATGACGCGCTTCTCCTCCGCCAGTTCGTTAATAGCTTGGCCGATGTTGCTTTCGACTGGTACGCGAGCATACCGGATGGCTCCGTCATAACTTTCGTCCAAATGGAGTCTTTGTTTCGGCAGAGGTTCATGAGCGTCAGCGATAAGATCACCATCGCCGACCTCGTAAGGACCGAGCCAAAGAACAACAAAAGCAGCATGGATTTTATAACCCGATGGTGCAATCTCTCCGTTAAATGTGAATCGCCGATAGAGCAGGACCAATCTGTCAGTCTCCTTGTAGGAAATCTCAACAATTGGATGACCCCGTTTCTATGCACCGCGGGTCTCAAAACATTCTAAGAGTTGACCAGGAAAGTTGAGATACGGGAGCGCTCAAAGCAGGAGTCCTCCTCGGATTACCAAAATAAAAATAGGTCCTGGAGAAACCGAAAGGACGATAATTGCAATGGCGGAAATCCCGACGATTCTGAATCTTTCAACACTTCGGCTAACCGAAATAAGCAAGGGATAAGCGGGCCTAGTGCCAACCAGTCTCGGAAGCCAGTGTTCGGAGAGGGAGAAGAATCTCCACTCAAAGAGAAGCTAGATAAGGTCTATTCCTTCAGAAGGGACAAAATCCGTAAAATATTCAAAGACGCCCTGAAGAACGGTCTACAACTGCCAGAGTAAAAAGACCGCAGGAAGCGAATATGACCGACGACCCCAAATACTGCCCCTATCACAGAGTGATAGGTCATGCCATTGAGGACTGCTTCGTGTTCAAAGATTGTGTCAAAAAGCAATACAAGGCAGAAGAGATAGAACTATCCAAAGGCGTGTTAACAAACAGTCAAGCCCTGACTGCCAATTTCATACAAACGGAGACCGAAGTTCTTCGTAAAACCGATTCTCCCAGACATCTGCCTTTCTCTGAAAACAATCGACCTCTAAGTCGTTAAACTGGGAATGTAAAAAATATATATATGTAAATAAACAAAAAAAAATGTGTAAATAAGAGAAAAATAAAAGCCGAAATGATGGGGCAACTCGCAATAAAAATCAGTAAGTAAAATAAAAATGAAAATAAAGCTGAAATGATGGGGCAACCGCGAATAAAATCCGAAATGATAGGGCAATCGCGATCGTCGCGATAAGAAAAGCTGAAATGATAGAGCAATCGCGGTAAAACAAAAAAAAACGGCGAATGATGGGTCGCTCCTGGTACCATATTCCAGTGCAACGATGCAGATGCCAATCAAAATCCAACTTCCCAAAATTCTTCCAGCCCTACGGCCAGTCCCCAAATTGACTACCGTATACAATCCACAGGCTCAAATAATTCTCATCATACCCATGCCCCACCGTAATCACCAGTTACGCGGCCGGTCTCCGCCCTTGGAATTATGCTCCATTGGGAAGACCCACTCATGTGTCCTCACGATACATAAGGAGAACAAATCTTCATGGGATCCTTACGACTCACAAAGGAAAAACACACTTGGGGGTCCTCACGACTTTTAAGGAGAAAATATACCTATGGGGTCCTTACGACTCGTAGAAAGAAAATTCTTTTATGGGACCCTTACGGCCCATAAAATTGAAAAGCCTTAGGTGATAGGGATCTAAACCTATCTCCTAAGCCATCGCTTCCTAATAGGCAATGGCGAATGATGAGTCGCTCCTGGTACCATATTCTAGTATAGCGATGCAGACGCCAGCCAAATTCCAAATCCCAATGGCGAATGATGGGTCGCTCTTGGTACCATATTCCAGTGCAGCGATGCAGATGCCAACCGAATTCCAAATCCCAATGGTGAATGATGAGTCGCTCCTGGTACCATATTCCAGTGCAGCTGTAACGTTTTTAAAATAATTAAATAAATAAATAAAATCCTTTAGGTGAATTTTCTGATAATCGGTAAAATAAATCGTATTTTCCGTAAAATTTAACTACAATTATTTTTCGATATAGATTTAAATACGCCTATTTTAACCATGCAATTGCTAGTAATTGATATTATTTAGTCACTTATAAATTATTAGTTTACTTCAATATTTTTTTTTCCTGAAAATTTATTTTTCATATTATTTTAAGCTTTCAATTTTACATTAAATAAGTGTAAACTACAAATTAGAATGGGTTAAGTATACGATGTTGAACCATGACAACAGAAAATTTAGTTTGTAGCATAGTAATTCTTTCTCCAATTTTCTCCAAGTTCTAGTAAATTCTAGGATGAAATAGATATGAAAATAAAATAAAATGAATTAATTATGGATATGAGTTAGTGTATGTTTGATGGGGTTGTTTTCTTGACATGGAAATTTATATACACACACACACACAACCCCCTCTTAAAGATGGCCGAGCACAGCCCCCCCTTTATCTCTCTTTAACATCTTGTCTTGCTACAAAAATAAAGAGACATTAATAAAACTGAAAAGGGGTTAATATATGTAATAATGGGAAGCTTCTACATTGATCCACCCATCTCTCTCTCTCTCTCTCATCCTCTCATGTGAGGCCGAGCCCCATCTCCTGCAGTGAACAACTCAATTTTTCCATCTTTTTTCACCTTATTTCAAAAAAAAATCCATGAAAAAAAATCCATACAAAAACTTACAACTCAAAGCAAATTAATCACTCATTCTCCTTGGGCTATTCAACTTGAATCTTGGAGCTCCTTGGAGACTAAGTGCAAGATAGATTTCAAAACTTGTGAGGTATGATCTCAACCCTATGTTAATTGGTGGTTTAATTTCTTTAAAATGAACTTAATTAGGTATTATTTTGGATTTAACCTCAAGTTTGAAAATTTGAAAGAAAGGGGTTATGAATTCAAGTTAGGGTTTTTAGCATATTATTAAGGTTGCAATATTTAGTTTAACATCCTAAGTCATGCAAAACCTAATCTAGTTGCTAATTTGATAAGTTGTTGCATTTAAATTGTTTAATTAGGTTATTTTTGTAAACTAGATTTTTACTAAACATGTAAATAAGTTAGATAAAATTAGAATTAGGGTTTTTATTATTAGATTGTAGTGTTAGTGTGTAGATTAACTTGTTAAGTGAGCGTGAAACATAAACTAGTTGCAAATTTCTAGCTTTCACTTGAAAATTGTCACAATAGTGCTATTTTATTAAACTAGGTTTTGAAAATTAGTTTAAAATAAGGAATTAAAAATAAAGTTAGGGTTTTAGAGCATCCTTAAGGTTTCAAGGAGTGGTTGAACGATTTAAGTTATGCAAAATCAAGTTTGGAAGTGAAATTGTGAAGTTTTGCTTAAAAATACCAAAATCGGGCAAGTTTGCAAACTAGAATTTGCATTTAATGCAAATTAGGGTGTTAAAAATATAGGAAGGGTTTATATAATCTAGTTATGCTATTTAATGAGTTTTATGATCATTAACTTCATTTAAACGTCAAGTTTTGAAGTAAAATGGTAAATTGACGTTTTCTAGGTTTTTACGAAATCGGACGATTTGATCGATTTTAAGTGTTCGATAATTTAAACCAAGTTTTATATTATAAGTAATGGGTTTTGAAACTATGAGTTGTTTATTGGTTTTTATCTCGATCAATCAGCGTTTGTACGCCGATATCGAGCGATATTGGTTCTTTTGCGTGAGCGGGACATAGGTTTTAACCTATGCGCGTTCCGTGTGTCGTTTTGATGTTGTCCGTGATTCATTTTATGATACTATATATGTTTGCGATAGGTACCCCTCACGTGGACTTCGGACGAGGAAGAAGCGGAGGACGACATCGTTTTCGGCAGACAAGAACCAGGTGAGTAGATGTATATCTACGGGGGAAGTCGGGTGGATGGCGTTTAGCACCCCTGCAAACGTAGAATAGGAATAGTACCTATTGTCATTTGGAAGCCAGACGTGACCTTAGATTCTTGATGAGTAGGACCCTAGTAATGACCCTAGGTGGGACTAGACTGATTTAGAAAGACCATATCAGAGGATGAATACCTTAGAAGAGATTCGTAGGTTTCAGGTAAACACACACACGCACACACTGAAACTCGACGTAGTGTATACGTGTATGTGTATATATATATATAGGACTAGGTGTAGGTATATATATACACAATACGTATATGTGATACAAGGATGTGATATGATACACGGGGATGAAACAATATAACTGGGCTTGATGCCGTGATTCTTGGCTATACGGTCGTGTTATGATGTTAGCGGATCATTAGGAAATGAGATAATGAATAGGTTTACATAAATAATAAAGGGTGGTGATGATATTGAGGTACATGGGACTCTAAAATAGAACCCGGACCGTAATCTGTGCCTGAAATTCTGATATCATATATGTGTGACTTGATTAGGATATCATATAGGTGTGACTTGATTACGATATGATACATATGACATGATATTTCTGAGGATAAATTAATGATGTATATTTATGCTGGCAATGATATATGATTGATGTATGCGATTACAGTATAGCACCTTGATCATGACATGTGTTGACAATGATATTATATGAATGACGAGACACGTAGGTGATACTTGACCCGTACCCCAATTTTGGGATGCCGTACGATGGATTTTACCGTACGAGGCATAGATGTGATGATTGATCCGCACTCTTGATTCGAGGAATTCGTACTACATACGTGACGCTATTGAGGCTGGATCGCCGACTATTAGAGATATGGACTCAGAGTTTAGGTGTACTTTTATTTCTTATCGATTAGTTTCTTAGGTTTAGTTCCTTAGGAGGTTAGATGAACACTAGTTTAGGCTCGAGTCATATAGTTGTAGTTATACTTGTATATCGAATGAGTGGTATTTACACATCTGTCTTTACATTCAGACCGTAGCATTATGGTGCATGTTCATACATATGTTTCTATAATCAGAATAAAACTTTGCCTGTTAGGACACTAGCACCATTACCGATGATGCGCATATTCCACACACACTTATTTGCCGGCTCACACACATCATCATCGGTAATTGCTATGTCACGTACACTTTAGATCATATTATCTTTTATTAATAGAATTAGCTAACAGCTAGATCGATATAATATTGTAATTACTCTCTGGTGTTAGTATAGACATGGCATTTATTACTTAGACATTTCATGCATTCACATTTTCATGTTATCATGCAGTATTATGGGGCATATGCCGACACTTATCATATACTTACTTATGATTTTGGGATTTTGGATTTCTAGGAGATTTCTGGATTTTAGGGAAAAACGCAAGAATATATAAAAAAAAAACTTCTTTCTCTCTCCTCCTCTCTTTTTAAAACATAAGATGCGGTTTTCTCGTGATGTATATGTCGTCCACCATGAGATTTCATGTTTTCTATTGGATTTCGAGACCCGATTCGAGGAGTGGATGAACCGTCTCGGGTACATGGTGGGCCCGGTATGGTACCCCGGGGCAAGAAGATCGAGTTGTAGACGATAAGCCTGGCAGGGGAAGACTACCTATCGGTGATGTCTGGCGCGGCGGATATCCGGAGGATACCGACCGTTGTCGTGAGATTTGATGATATGGGCCGATTCGGACTGACGGAGCCCGAGATATTGAGACTATGAGATATTCAGATTATGAGGTATTGAGACTTGAGATTTACATGTTTTGTGTCGATACTTGACAAGGATTTTCATGGATTTCATCGTTGATATTTCAGATTTCTATACACATTTTACCATGATAAAAGCTAAAGATTTCTTATACAGATATATCTAGATTTCAGGATTGGTTATTTTTACATTCATGGTGCATGCATACTCATTCACATGACATAGTACTATATGAGGCAATGACACGAGCACAGAGCATTTGTACTTCACGTAGCTTATTATCCTGTCTTTACTTGATGACTAGTAGTATATTAGTATATTATTATGACCTAGGATAGCGTCGTGCATTCGATTTCTTTTCACAGATATCTTCTACTCACGAGTTGGCAACTCACCCCCGTTGTGCCAAATTTTATTACAGGTTCGATGTACAGGTTTTCCTGGCAGCTTGCTGGCACATCTTTTCATTCAGGGTGATTTGCATGGTAGGTTGGTTCACTTGTATCTGGACCGCCATTGTACTTTTATTATTTCATTTGTATCTAGAAAGCTCCATCAACCAAACTTGTATTACTTGATAAGTTTACTGGACCAGTAATTTATTTCGACCTTAGAGTCGTGCATGTATTATTATGGTATCTGGTGGATTTGTTTTCTTTTAAGTTTTGAGCCTCGCCCTTTGGCGTTGTATACTATTGTGCATTGGTATGGTTGTTTCCGCCTGTTGGCGTAGAGCTAGCTCCCGCTTGGGGATGCCTTTTTATTGTTTACATGTATTTATACTTGTTTGTACCCGTTTGGGGCCAGTTTTTACAAAGGAGACTCTACCGAAATTTTTGAGAAAATTTGATCTTGTTTTTTTAAACTTGTTTTCTATATGTTTTCCTTTACTTCTTCTTCTTCTTTTTATGGTTTAGATTTCTGGGCTTCGGCTTACTTAGGTTACGTTGCGCCTCTAGACGCTTCGTAATCTAAGTGCCGGTCATGTTCCTTACTTTCGGGTCGTGACAGCAGCGATGCAGACGCCAACCAAATTCCAAATCCCAAGGGTGAATGATAAGTCGCTCCTGGTACCATATTCCAGTGTAGCGATGCAGACACCAACCAAAACCCAAACTCTCAAGTGGCGAATGATGAATCGCTCTTGGTACCATATTCCAGTGCAGCGATGCAGACGCCAACCAAATTCTAAATCCCATATCCCAACGGCGAATGATGAGTCGCTCCTGGTACCATATTCCAGTGCAGCGATGCAGACGCCAACAAAGTCCCGAAAATTTTCCGGCCATACGGTCTGGATTATACATCTTGCAAAACCGTATATAATCCATGGACGTAAAATGATTCCAATCTCTCCCAAGTCCTACCGGCGAGACCACATTCAAAGTCTCACCGGCCAAAAAAAAAGGTATGTCCACAAGCAAAATGGGCACGGAAGAAAACCCGAAAGGGCTCCGTGAGTAAAAAAAACAGCAGGACTGCCGGCGAGTTTGTGAAAACCCGAAAGGGCGCAAACTCATGAAAAAGAGATGAAATACACTCGCAAAGTCCTCTCGATTTTGTGAGGAGAAAATTCCCGCGTGAGATCCTTACGACTCACAAAGGAGCGACACACTTGGGAGTCCCCACGACTTCTAAGGAGAAAGTGCACCTACGAAATCCTTTCAACCCGTAGGGAGAAAATGCTTTTATGGGACCCTTACGGCCCATAAAATTGAAAAGCCTTAGGTGATGGGGATTTAAACCTGTCTCCTAAGCCACCAATTTCCAAATCCTCCCGGGGCTAATGATGAGTTGCTCCTGGCATTATTCCAGTGCAGCAATGCAGATGCCAAACCAAAACCAATTCCCAAATCCTTTCATAACAAATGATGATTCGCTTCTGGTACTATATTCCAGTATAGCGATACTGATGTCAACCCAAATCAAATCAAACCAACAACCTCTGCGGTGGAATCATGCTCCGTCCCAGAATTTACCCCGTGTCGAAATCATGCTTCGCCTCGAGATATCTACCCTCTCTGCCGGAATTATGCTCCGTCTCGGAATCAAGTCAACCAGCAAGCTCAGCGTCGGAATCATTCTTCGTCTCAGAATGTGCACCCCGTGTCGAAATCATGCTTAGCCTCAGTGTACCTGCCTGCCCTGTCGAAATTATGCTTCGTCTCGGAATCAAGTCAGTCAACAAGCTCTGTACTGGAATCATGCTCCGTCTCAGAATGTTCCCCGTGTCAAAATCATGCTTCGTCTCGGAGTACTTGCCTTCCCTGTCGGAATTATGCTTCGCCTAGGAATCAACCTCTGTATCGAAATTATGCTTCGGTCAGAATGTCTGCCGCTCTTCGGAATGATGCTCCGATCCCTGGAATTATGCTCCGCCCTTTGGAATGATGCTCCGAACCATGGAATCATGCTCCGCTCTTCTGAATGATGCTCCGATCCCTGGAATCATGCTCCGCTCTTCGGAATGATGCTCCGATCCCTTTGGAATCATGCTCCGCTCTTCGGAATGATGCTCCGATCCCTGGAATCATGCTCCGCTCTTCGAAATGATGCTCCGATCCCTGGAATCATGCTTCGCTCTTCGGAATGATGCTCCGATCCCTGGAATCATGCTCCGCTCTTCGGAATGATGCTCCGATCTTTGGAATCATGCTCCGTGCTTCGGAAGGATGCTCCGATCCTTGGAATCATGCTCCGCTCTTCGGAATGATGCTCCGATCTTTGGAATCATGCCATGCGCTTCGGAATGATACTCCAATACTTGGAATTATGCTCCGCAAATCAGAATGATGCTCCGATCCCCGGGAATCATGCTCCCCGGGATGATACTCCGCCTCTGGAATGATGTTCCACCTCGAAGTCCAGCTTCAAGATCCATCAATTTCATGCACACAACTCAAATATGCGGTGCGCATTTATTGGTGGGGGAACTTTGTTGGGGTCAAAATTTGCACCCCGGTTGACCGAGTCAAAGTCAAGGTCAACCCCAAACCAGGTGGGCCGAAGCCTAGGTCAAGCAGGCCCATGCCCAAGTCGAGCCCGCGGCCAGCCTCCTCCATGCCAAAATATAGATCATGTAATAAATAATTTTTATGTAGTTTTTTATGCATGAATGTATGCAAAATGGGCATAAAGCCAAATTTTTGTAAAACCCATGGTTTATGTGCAAAAAGAAATAGCACATGAGACATGGATGGGCAAAATGCCATTTTGTAAAGCCCAAGGGGCTATATGTAAATATGTAAGCGTATATAAAGCAACATGATGAAAATATCTAATATACTTTTTGATTCCCCTCAAAATCTAGGGTTTGTGCCTCGTTCCCCTTTCTGAAGGTTCTAAACCTTCTTCTTTCTTTTGAATTAAATCAAGAGTTTTACTCTTCCTTTTCCAAAACTAAATAGTTTTTCACCAAAAAAACCCACAAAGGGAAGCTTAGATCTCTCATCAGATCTCAAAAAGAAGAGATTTTTAAAATCTCATATCTCTTGATCTTTAAGATCCTGCCCACAGAGGAGGAGGAAGGAGGCCCATCTCCAAAAACCCCATTTTGGAGAAGACCCGGGGCTCCAAAGAAGAACCCCTTTCATCAACTCCAAAACATCTTAGGAGTTTAACTCCACTCTAAATTCTCTTTTGGGATTTTAAATCCTATTTCTGGGACTAAAAGCCCATTTTCCTCGTCGGCGCCCAAACGCCCGAGCGTCTAGCGCCTAGCGCCTAGCGCCCATGTGCCGGGCACTTGGTGCGCTAGCGCTCAGATGCCTTGCTCTCAAGCGCCCAGCGCCGGCTAGCGCTCGGGGCGCCCAGCGCCCCGCTCCCACCCGTCGGGCACGTGGTGTGCTAGTGTTCGGGCACCTAGCGCCCACGTGTCGGACATGTCGTGCGCACAGCGCCCACGTGTCGGACCTGTGGTGCGCTAGCGCTTAAGCGCATAGCGCTCAAGCGCCCAGCGCCCACGTGTCGGAAACGTGGTGCGCTAGCGCTTACGCGCACAGCGCCTAAGCGCACAGCGCTCGTATGCTAGGCACGTGAGGCGCTGGCCCCACGCGTCCTTTGGGCGCTTTTCCCCCTTTATATATATATATATATATATATATATATATATATGTATGTATGTATGTATGTATGTATGTATGTAGACACACACACTCCACAACACCGTCCCTGTTAGAAAAAAATTTCTAACGGAGCGCTGCTCTGCACCCCGCAAGGGGGCTGCTAGCCCCCTTGACCCCCAGCCCGCTATCCGGGTAGCGGGACCCCCGTAAAAACTCTGCGTGGCTCCCGATATATCCTAAACCCCTTCAAAACACAACACTGCATATTGAGTTCGCATGACCAGTTTAACCCGTCAATCGGAGGTTCTCTCTCTCCAAATGCGAGGGGTAATTAACGGCATCTTAGTCCGCGGCTGTCGGAAATTCGGATCCCCACAATCAATAAACCCCAGTCTAACCTAGGCAGGGAGAATCTGTAATGCGTCTGACAAGTGCGTGCATATTCTCATCTCAATGGGGTGACGAAAAACACCCTATATGGACAACCCCTTCACCGAGGTTCTTCTGGACGAGGAGCTCGACAAGGTGCATTCGATCTTCCTGTTCGGCCTCATCTCGAAAGCCAGGCACGATCGATCCTTGGCTCTGATTCTAGAGTGTTTCAAGATGAGGTACATCGTGGGCCAAGGCTCATAGGGCGGAGGGTCGGGTGCTTCAGTGGCGTCCCGGGTCCGCGTGTAGCGTAGGCAGAAGCGGGCTGCAGCGGCTAGGGCCCAGCTGACGGAAATCTACTCTGAGTATCACCAGGAGTACTTCCTTGATCCCGTTCCACCTCTGTTGTAAACTTTTCTTTTTCTATAAGGCTGGAGAGCCCATAGTACCCTTTTGAATGAATAAAATTCTTCTTTTCGTAATGTTCTAGCGTTCCTTCTTATTATTTGAATAGAAAGGATTTTAGAAAAGTTTACATTGCCTTAGTAAAAGAAGAAATACACACTTGTAGACATTCCCCTCACTGGTATAGCTTGAGCTTTTCAGCGTTGTAAGGCCGTGGAAACTTGCGCCCGTCCGCGTCTTGCAAGCGGCAGGCTCCGCCGGGAAGGACCTCGGAGACGAGGAAGGGACCGTCCCATTTAGGGGAAAACTTATGCAGCCTGCCTTGATCGACGAACTCGTTTTGCCTCAGGACCAGGTCTCCGGTCTTGAAGAAGCGACGCTTGACTCATGCGTTGTAGTATCGGACGGTTTGCTGCTGATAGGCGGCAGCTCTGTTCTGAGCCCGGTCTCGTTTCTCCAATAAGATGTCTAGGTTGGTCCGGAGGGCCGTGTTATTTGCTTCATCGTCGAAGTGTTCGACCCGGTGAATGGGTAGCCCGATCTCTGCTGGGACAATTGCCTCGGTCCTGTAGAAGAGGCTGAAAGGGTTTTCCCCGGTGGGGGTCTTCTTTGACGTACGCAGGGCCCATAAGACCCGGGGTAACTCCTCGACCCAACTGCTTTGGCATCCTTCTAGGCGGGTCCGGAGACCTCGGAGGACGTCCTGATTAGCGACTTCGGCTTGCCTGTTGCATTGGGGATGTGCGACCGCGGCAAATTTCATGAGGATATGATACTCATTGCAGAATTCCTTCACTTTCTCGTTCTCGAAGTTTGTCCTGTGGTCGGTGATGATACACCTCGGGATGCCGAATTGGAGTATCACGTTGTTCTGCAGGAACTTGATAGTCGTGGTGGCATCCGGCTTCCTGATGGGGATGGCCTCGATCCACTTCGTGAAGTAATCCACTGCACGAGGACATACTTATGTACGCCCGTACCGGTAGGTAATAGGCCTATCATGTCCATTCCCCACTGGGCGAACGGCCACACGGAGGTTAGGGCGGTCAGCTCGATGGCCAGAAGGCGGGGTATGCTTTCGTGGAGTTGGCAACTTTTGCATCTCCTGACGAGCTTCTGGGCGTCCTGGTGAACAGTCGGCCAGCAGTACTCCTGGAGAAATACTTTCTGGATTAAGGTGCGGGCCCCTTGGTGTGCACCGCCGACTCCTTCGTGGATTTCACGGAGGACGTAGTCGGCTTCGTGGGGGTCGACGCACCGGAGCAGGGGCTGAGTGAAGGACTTCTTGTAAAGGTTGCCATTGCTCCAGATGATGTGACGAGCTTTAGCTCGGAGACAGCGGGCTGCTGTTCGATCTTCCGGGAGCGTACCTTCCCTTAGGAATTCCACGAGGGGCTTTCTTCAGTCTCGGTCCTCTTCCTAGGCTGTGTACACATGAAGTATTGTCGCCCCATATTCCACGCTCAGCCGTGGCAAGATCTCGAAGAGGATGGATCGCTTGTTGTTGGCCGAGTAGGATGAAGCCAGCTTACTCAGGGCGTCAGCTTGGGTATTGATATGTCTGGGTAATTGCTCTACTTGGACCTCATCGAAGTTCTTTTGAAGTCTTCTTACCTTGGCGAGATACCTCACCATTAGAGGTTCCCGAGCTTCGAAATGACCGGTCACTTGGCCAACGACTAGGGCTGAGTCACTGCGGATCCAAATTATTTTTAGCCCTAGACCGGAGGCCATGCGCAGTCCAGCCAGCAGGGCCTCGTATTCTGCCGTGTTGTTAGAGGCCATGAACCCTATTCCCCGCCGAAAGACGCGACCGGAACGTTGGACATCAGGGCCTGAATTCCGAGGGCAGATGCCAATAGGTGCTATCCGTCCACCTCTCCGAAGATACCAAGTTGATTTATGACACCATGTATCGAAGGTTTAAACGGATGCGGACGATGTAGCAGATTTCGTCAAATTCCCCCTCGTTTGAGGGGTTTTTGATTATGGGGACGCTCTTCCCTGCAGGCGCAAGCCCCTGCAGTTAATTACGCTACCGCATCGTGGTAACAACTTTCTCCTTCTCCAGATGGTCACTTCGTGTCGTGGGTGTTTGTTTTGTTTGTGGTTGCCCGTGGATTGTATACGGAGACTAATTTATGTTATCGCCTGTAAGGCATGAATTAGTCCAAATCCGTATCTTCTTAGATTTGGGTTTTGGTTTGGGTTTAAGGATACGTTAGTCTCATTTAAGATTAAGATCAACTTAAACGTTTGTTAAGGATACGTTGGTCTAATTTTAGACTAAGATCAACTTAACATGATCATTTAGATCCAACAAAAGAGCATTTGAACTCCATTATTTAGTTTAGGGACATTACGGTCGATTACCAGTTTAAGGACATGGTGGTCCATTACCAGTTTAAGGATATGGTGGTCCAGGTTAAGGACATCGTAGTCCGTGGGTTTAAAGGGACCCCACAGTCCAAGGTTAAGGACATCATAGTCCGTGGGTTTAAGGACCCCACAGTCCAAGGTTAAGGACATCATAGTCCATGGGTTTAAGGATCCCACAGTCCAGGTTAAGGACATCGTAGTCCGCGGAATGTATGGTTGTCGGGACCCGTCACCTCTCTGAAGACGTTGAAGGATTACAACGACATATATCAGAGGGGTTCAGAGATATACCCTTGAACCAATTTTGGTTGGGAGATCTATAGTCCAATTTGGGACTAAGGTCTGTTAAAAGGTTTATGAGCATATGGGCTCAATTGATATGAGTTAAGGACTTATGGCCAAACTTGGGCTAAGTCCAATAAATGTTTAACATTTATTGTTCTGGCTATTGAGCCTTTATTTGGGCTTGGCCTTTTTAATAATGTTGAGCATTAGATCCTGACATTTTTTATCTTGTATTGAATGCATAGCATTCATCAGAACAATGTGTGTTCTGACAGTGCGCCACGTGGCGCGCCAGGCGCTTTGTGCCAATTAAAGAGCGCATTGCGCTTCTGCCAAGTAGCGCACACGAAAAGGACACGTGTCGCGATTAGCGCTAAGCGCCGGTTTATGAGCGCGTTGCGCTTTCAATTTATGAGCGCTTTGCGCTAGTTTAGTGGCGTACCAGTGAGTGACACGTGGCGCGCTTGGCGCTGAGCGCCAGCCCATGAGTGCAGTGCGCTATTTCAGAATCGCAAAGCGCAAATTGTATCTGTGGTTGACACGTGGCACGTTTTGGCGCTGAGCACCGATCCAGGGATCGCAAAAACGTAGTTCATGAGTGCAAGGCACTTTTCAGTAGCGCAAAGCGCATTTGATCAAATTTATGATCAGAGAACAAGTTTATGTTCTTTTTAAAGGAGGCTTTGCCTCAAGATTCAAGAACAAAGTTCTTATTTTGGAAAGGGCTTTGCCATTTGTAGATCAATGATCTGTGAATGAAGTAAATACTTCTTTTGTTTTTATGATGAGATCTTTTGATCTCTTTTTTTATCAAAGACCTTGGTCTTTATAGATCTATGATCTTTCTTAGAAGATAGTTCTTCTTTTTATGAGATGATTTCATCTCTGTGTTCAAGAATCATGTTCTTTACCTTGAAGAAATGATCTTCTTTTACTAAAAGCTTGCTTTTCTTTCTTTGAGTTTTATCAAAATTTGTACGGGGGTTTCTCTATATCAGACTTGAAGTCTTGGGACCTTTATATAGGGCAAATTGATTTGTTAAATTAGTTAAAGAGATCTTTCTCTGATTGATTTGAGGATATTTCCCACCGTTGGATCATTGATCCCAGGGCTTCTGTTTTACAGAAGGCAATCTTCTTGTTTTTAACAAGATTGAGAAAATCTTTCCATAACAGAATTTTAATTCTGATTAATTAATGATTTATCATTATTAGATCTTTTGATCTAAGGGTGGGGAATTTTTTAATTCCAGCACTGGCGCACCCGTGCTTTGCACATGGTGCGCTGCTCAGAGCGCAGCGCACTTTGCGCTAGCGCACCTGTGTTTGACACATGGCGCGCTGCTCAGAGCGCAGCGCAGCCTGCGCTAGCGCACACGTGCTTTGCACGTGGCGCGCTGTTTAGGGCGCAGCGTACTTGGCGCTGCATCTGAAGCGTTGCTTCACAATATTTTAACTCTTTGTTTTGAGGCATTTGTTACATTCTTTGCATGTGGAGTTTTTCCCTTTATTTTTTATTTTATTATTATTTTATATTATTATTTTTTTTTATTTTTTTTATAAGGGAGCAGGTCGTGAGCCAAAATTTTGGCGGGAACAAATGCCCCCCACTACTTTACCCACGTAAGTATGTACGTGGGTGAAGTGGTGCAGAGTTATGCGTGGCCACAGAATTGAGTGCTTAGGAGACAAATTTAGGGTTCTTGTAGCCTAAGACTTTCTTCGTCTTCATAAGCCGTAAGGGTCTCAAGAAGGTTTTTCTCCCTACGAGTCGAGAGGATCTCGTAGGTGCAAATTCTCCCTAGAAATCGTGAGGATTTCTAAGCGTTCATTACTTCCGTGAGTCTTAAGGATTTTACTCGGGTATTTTTCCTTACGAATCGTGAAGACCCGTAAGTAGCTTCTTCACTTCAGCGGCGAATGTGGCTTTGGCAAATGTGGCCCGTAGATAATAAAGAACATTTCATCTTGAACTCTCCAAGAGGTAGTGATGGCTTAGGAAGCAGGTTCAGATCTGCTACCTAAGACTTTTCAACTTCATGAGCCATGAGGGTCTCATGAAGGCTTTTCTCCCTACGAGTCGAGAGGATCCCGTAGGTGGATTTTCTCTTTAGGAATCGTGAGGATTCCTAAGCGCATTTTCTCTTGAGAGTCGTAAGGATCTTACAAGAGAATTTTCCCTCCTACAAATCGGGAGGACCCGTAAGCGGTTGTTTTCCTCCTTGTCGAGATTCGACTTTGGAGAGTGTGGCCCGTGAATAGTATGCAAGAGTCCATTTTGGACCGATTTGCAGGGCCCCAGTGCTTAGGAAACCGGTTCTTATCCCCATTGCCTAAGGCTTTTCCTCACGAGTCGAGACGAATCGAGCAGTTCTCGCAAGAATGTCCTAACGTCACAGTTAACCTCTGCTCTTTACGACAGAGGTCCGTTAGGGTTTATAGTACTAAAGTTTTTTACCCGTCGCACCGTCGCGTTGGCTGGTGTATTCCTCGAGCATAATCTTGCTGTTCGAGTAGCCCCACGACTATCATGTCTCTTATCCTTCGGGGGCTGGACAAGACGTCTTCAAGCAATCTTCCAGGTGATATTACCGTCGAAAGAGGAAGCGTTAAGAATTTTGCCATGCCGCTTTTTACTTGAGGTTATGCTCATTTTGGAGAGCCCCGATAAGTCATAACCACTCCGCGCTGGTGTGGGATGATCTCCGATAGTCTTTCAGGTTTTATATGAGTTGCCGTCAAGACCCTGAAGCTAGGAATTTGGCCTTCGCTTCGTTTGCTGGCATTGCGTCTGCTGTATCGAGACGAATGTCGCAGTTATCTCTAGGTTGCTGGTGAACCGTCGAGATTTGGAGCTAGGGATTTTGCCGTGGCTCCGTTGTTTGATTGTCGCGTCTGAATTCTGCTGGAGGAAGAACGCTGTAGTGACATCTCGTCTGTTGTATCGATACGAACGTCGAGGTGGTGACCACTCCGCGCTGGTGTGAGATGATCTCCGATGGTCTTTCAGGTTTTATATGAGTTGCCGTCAAGACCCTGAAGCTAGGAATTTGGCCTTCGCTTCGTTTGCTTTGGCGTGTCCGAATCCTGTTGGAGGAAGTACGCTGTGGTGACATCTCGTCTGCTGTATCGAGACAAACGTCGAGGTGGTGACCACTCCGCTCTGGTGTGGGATGATCTCCGATAGTCTTTCAGGTTTTATATGAGTTGCCGTCAAGACCCTAAAGCTAGGAATTTGGCCTTCGCTTCGTTTTTTTAGCGTGTCTGAATTCTATTGGAGGAAGGACGCTGTAGTGACATCTCGTCTGCTGTATCGAGACGAACGTCGAGGCGGTGACCATTCCGCGCTAGCGTGGGATGATCTGCGATAGTCTTTCAGGTTTTATATGAGTTGCCGTCAAGACCCTGAAGCTAGGAATTTGGCCTTCGCTTCGTTTGCTTTGGCGTGTTCGAATCCTGTTGGAGGAAGGACGATGTAGTGACATCTCGTCTGCTGTATCGAGACGAACGTCGAGGTGGTGACCACTCCGCACTAGCGTAGGATGATCTCCGATAGTCTTTCAGATTTTATATGAGTTGCCATCAAGACCCTGAAGCTAGGAATTTGGCCTTCGCTTTGTTTGCTTTGGCGTGTCCGAATCCTGTTGGAGGAAGGACGTTGTAGTGATATCTCATCTGCTGTATCGAATCGAATGTCGAGGTGGTCTCCAGGTTGTTGGTGAACCATCGGGACCTGGAACTAGGGACTTTGCCATGGCTTCGTTGTTGGATTGTCGCGCCTGAATCCTGCTGGAGGAAGAATGCTGTGGTAACATCTCGTCTGCTGTATCGAGACGAATGCTGCGGTGGAGCTGGGATTTTGCCGTTACTCCGCTTTGTTTCGACCATTGGGTCTTTCATTGACGTTGCATCTGCATTCTGCTGGACTGCGAAGGAACGCCGTTGTTGGCATTGCGTCTGGTGTAACGAGACGAATGCTGAGGTGGAGCTGGGATTTTGCCGTCACTCCGCTTTGTTTCGACCTTTAGGTCTTTCATTGACGTTGCATCTGCATCCTGCTGGACTGCAAAGGAACGCCGTTGTTGACATTGCGTCTGGTGTAACGAGACAAATGCTAAGGTGGAGCTACGATTTTGCCGTCACTCCGCTTTGTTTCGACCGTGAGGTCTTTCATTGATGTTGCATCTGCATCCTGTTGGAGTAAGGAGAAACGCCGTTGCTGATCTCTAAGTTGTTGATGTTGACGTCGAGACCCTGAAGCTAGGGATCTTCCTCCGCTTCGTTTGTTGACATTGTGTTATGTCGAGATTGTCTCTAGATTGTCTATGAACCGTCGAGATTTGGCTTCGCTTTCTGATGGAGCCTGGTGGGACGATAGGGTTCCCTTCTTGTTTGCGCCCCTGGATTGTATACAGGGATTAATGTGATATCACCTGTAGGGCATAAGTTTTATTTATATATTTTTTTTATTTCTTTCCGCGATGCTCTATCATTTCAGCTTTTATATCGCGAAGGTCGCGATTGCCCAATCATTTCGGCTATTTTTCGCGGCGCCCAATCATTTCGGCTATTTTGCGTGCATACATTTTTACTTGTTGATTTTGTTGCAAGTTGCCCCATCATTTCGGCTATTTCGTATACATGTGTGGCTCGCTGGCTTTTTGCTGCAAGCTTGGAATTAGAATCAGCACCGCTGCAACTGGAATATTGTCAGGAGCAAATCATCATTTGCCTCTGTCGATGTCGAACAAAGGTGGCTTAGCGATCAGGGTTAGGATCCTGTCGACTAAGGCTTTTGACTTCATGAGCCATAAGGGTCTCATAAAGGTATTTCTCCCTGCGAGTCGTAAGGATCTCGTAGGTGCGTTTTCTCCTTAGGAATTGTGAGGATTCCTAAGTGCATGGTCTTTTATAAGTCGTAAGGATCTTATATGAGTGTTTTCTCCTTATAAGTCGAGAGGACTCACAAGGGTTGTTCACCGTGTAGACATATCCCTAGTCACGGATGGGACTTTGTTAGGGAAATGTTTATTCGTGCCCGTGGATTGTATACAGGGGTCAGCGTTGAGCCACTTGTAGGGCAGTGCTGGAAGTTGTGGTGGCTGCTTAAGAACAGGTTCAGATCCCTGTAGCTTAAGACTTTTGAATCTTATGAGCCGTAAGGGTCTCATAAGAGGGTTCTCCTTACGAGTCGTGAGGATCTCGTAAGTGTAATTTCTTCTTAGGAATCATGAGGATCCCTAAGTGTGTTGTTCCCTTGTGAGTCGTAAGGATCTCACGCAGATGGTTTCTCCTCACAAGGTCGAGAGGACCTTGCGAGTGTCTTTTAACGAGATTGCACCTTTTCGTGTTTTCACAAAACTCGCCGGTAGCCCTGCTGTTTTTACTCACGGAGCCCTTTCGGGTTTTCATCCGTGCCCTTTTCGCTTGTGGACATACCTTTTTTTTTACCACGTCAGCCTGGGGATGCCGCGGGTTGGTAGTAGTTTAACGACGTTTCGGTCATGAGTCAACGCACGATCATGCAGCTAGATTTTGCCGCAAATCTTTGCATGTTTTGTGTCGGAGGTGGATTCTTTGAAAAGAGGGCTGAGGGCGATTTCTTCGTCAGAGTCGCTTCCAAAGGTGATAACTTGCGATCCCTTGGTGTCGGTAATGAGACGGTTGCCAGTAGCTCCTTCACGCTCATCTGTCGTGCTTTTCTGTTCCCGACGAGCCTTGCGCTTCACTCGTTGAACGTGTCGTCGATAGGCAATATATCCCTGCCACCAATTTTTAAAGGCTATGCACTCCTCGGTGGGGTGCGCAATCTTTCGATGATATAGGCAGAAGTTAGGATGTATGTCCGTTTTATCAAAACGTATATTGCCAGGGGAATTTCCTTTGAGAAAGAGCAACTTCATTCCTATTGCCAAGGCCCTAGCGAATCGTTTCCTTACTTTAAGTTTGCTTTTGCTGGCGGTAGGGATGCTTTGCTCCAGTTGGGGTGTCTCGACCTTTTCCTCCAGTCGTCGGCGTTTGGATTTTTCGAATATAGCCAGTTCACGCTCTCGATTGGCTTTGCTTTTCTGACGGGCTTCGTTCAGTGCAAGTCGATCATCTCGTCAGACGCTTCCAACGGTTTCGGCTTCGATCCTGCCCCCAGCTCTTTTATGCTGTCTTCTATCGCCGAGTGAGCTTCTTCGTTAATTAACGCCAAATGAGAGATCATGTGGCAACTTGCCACATAGTCCTCAGATTCTTTTGACGAGTGATCCTTGTCGTTATTGTCGTTATCTCCGTTCTCAAGGATATTGTTGAGAAATTCTTGGAGTGTGACCGGGGTCCGCGCCTTCTGGTTATATTCTTCCAGAGCGTCAATCTGTTTTTGCAGGTCTGTGCGCTTGTTATCAAGCTTCACGGGCTTTTGGGTCTTCTTCTTTTTCTTTGAAGACTTTGACGGCTGGGTGTGAGCGCTTTGACTATCACCACCAATTTTTGGAGTTGGGTACGGCTTCAGCATTCCCTCTACGATCTCGGGTTCCAGTGGATTTTTCCACCTGATTGCCGGGCACGTTTGGAGATCCTTCAGTATTCTTTTCGTCTTTGCCGAAAGAACAACTTCCCACGGGGCTTCCCTTATGAATGAGCACGATGCCCCCGGCACGTTCACTTTTTTAGGGGTGTGAGGTTGCGGCGGGTTCACCTTCCAGTTTTCCGATAATGCGAATTTGCCTTGTTGGTATTGGTCCTCAACCCAGTTTTTGAAGACGTAGCATTCTTCGATCGGATGGCCCAATACTCGGTGGTAGGGGCAGTAATTGGGATCATTGACGTCGTTGGGCTGCAACGGACGTTTTGGATCTGGCAGATTGATGAGTCTGTTGCGCACTGCTAGCTCGAACAGTCTCCTCGTTTAACTTGGGGAAACGAGTAAGGACTTCCTAGCCTCTCCTCAAGGGATTGGCGTGGATGCATATTGTTTTGGCGAATAACCGGCTTTAAGTTGCTCGGCTGTTGTTGAGTATTGGCGACGAAAGTTGCTTTTCCTTTCACCTTTTCATTCCGAGGATCCGTCTTTGAAGGAGATGGTCTATGACCCATCTGATCCATCTGGGCCAACTTGTCAATCAAGGCCTTGAAAGTAGTTGGCTTGAAGAACATCATGAATTGCGAGATGGTCGCTTGAGGGTCGAGGGTACCCATAAACATTCCTACCGCCGGCGCTTCCTCGATGCGCTGCTCGCATTTTGACCACAAATTTCGCCATCGTATTGTATATTGGACCCATGTTTCTCCAGGCTTCATCCTGGCATTGATCAATGCTGTTATTGGGGTGCGTTCACTAGCACTCGCGAAACGCTGGGTGAATAGTAGCTCCATCTCTGCAAATGTTTTGACAGAGTCGTTAGGCAGCTCCGAATACCATTCAAAGGCTATTTCTGCTAAGCTGCCGACAAACTGACGAAGTAACAACTTATCATCGCCCCTGGTGTTACCGCAAAGAGCCCTGAACTGAGCGAAATGTTGACGGGGATTGCCTGTCCCCTTGTACATATGGAATTTGGGGATCGTATATCCCGGCGGGTAACTTATTTGGTCATACCATCCTGGATATGGTCGCCCAGTTTTAACAATTTGGCCGGCCGTTTCGTTCGCTTGATGAGCTCGTATTTGCTGAGCAATGTAATCATCCAGAGCGGCCTTGGAAATGGTTTCCTCCTTGGCTGCTGACAGAGCCGATAGAGGATTTGACGCTTCTCCTTTATCATCTTCAATAATGATCGGAGGGTCTTCAGCTGGAGGATCCGGCTGTAACATTATCCTGACCATATCTTGGAAGAGAAGTGTCATTCGTTTTATGTTGGCAGCTTGTTCTGCTGCTTCTCTGTCCTTCTTTTCGAGGACTCTGTGTAAGAAGTCAGTATCGGTTTCTTGTTCGTGACGCTGCTCTGATGACGCTTCCGGGCTTTCTTTTGGCCCGGTGAGTGCGGCCATTTGCGTCAGCATTTCCTGAAGCTTCTGCTGCTGCTCTTGGGCTTTTGTCACAGATCGGGTGAGCGGTCGGTGACCCGTCGAAGCGCGGCTTTCCTCTTTTCCAGAAGCCATGTAAACAGTATGCACCTTTATGCCCCCAGACTTGGGGCGTTTGGGCTCAGCGTCCCTGTTCAGTTGATAAAACTGCACATTTGTTATTACATTTTTCCTACCATTTTCATATTTAAAAAGGTCTTTATTATAATATATCATACATATGAAGGTTTATGTGTAAAAATAATATTTTCCATGTGTTGATATATTATAATTAGTATTTGATAGGAAAATGTATATAATATTATTGACCTAATCCTAGTAGGACTAAGTCTACTAAATATTATTTGTTAAGTTATTGTGCAGAATTTTCAGGTCTTAAATCAAGGAAATCAAGTTGTTAAAGCTAACCTGCCTAATTAAGAAAGCAAGACTTGGAGACCAAGTCTGGCAGCAACTACGAGAAGATTTCAAAGATCTAAAGGTCCCAGATATTGCCACATGTCACAAGGAGCTGCCCACAGAATTTTGATGAAGAGATCCCTACCCTTGGCCGCGGATCCGCGGCCAAACCCCCCTGTTGGCCGTGGATCCGCGGCATGATAGGGGAGTTAGAGTCTCAGAAATTTTAGGGAGAATCTTTACAGGTTGCTTCCAATTTTGGAAGCTAATTTTATGGCTTTGGGACTATAAATAAAGACCGAGAGCCTCTTGGAAAAATTTATCAAGATGACGCGATCACGAAGTCCAAGACGGCTCACGCATCCAGACTGATCATCAACTGTTCGTCTACTTCCTTGGAAGAGATCGAGAAGCAAACTAGTCTTTGTAATCATTTTCTAAGGAATCAAAGTGTAATGAATATTGTTGATTAATAAAGGTAGCTTTCTTTTTCTTATTCTATTTCTTCGTAGTTAATTATGCATTTTCTCTCCATCTCTTTTTCTCCCAACATGCGCGAGTAATTCTCTGCTTGTTAGGGTTCGTAGGATTAGGGTAGGCTAATGGATGATGAACATCTCTAAACCCTTTTTAAATCCTATAAAGTTTATGAACTTTATCAAAAGAATCATTAACATCCTAATCGGGCGCGCTAACAATTCTTTGTTAGTTCCGACCGCGATTAGAGATTAGATTAATACGAAAGAGTGTGTTTGTAGTTATACCGCAATCAATAACGGTGTCGCGTGTAGCTAGACCGAGAAGAGTACGGGTCATCCTCTGGGAAACGTTGAATCTTTTACTCTTACTTAAGATGTGTTGAAAAAGAGAGGAGGAAGAAAGAATGTTGTAGAATGGTTTCTAGATCACGTTAAGCAAGAATGCAAAAATATAAATTTAGATTATTTTAAAGATGTAGTTAATATAATAAGAGGGCTTGTAGGGTTCGTTAGGATTTAGTAGTTATGAACGATTAATTAAAAGTTACCCTTTTTATCCTTTAATAGATTTAAAACTAGAATGACGGTGATGCGTGTAGATTAGGGTTTCTGGAGGGAAAAGGAATCCCACTCTTAACCCTTATCTCGACACGGAACTCCGTTCATATCTAGCCTTTACTAAAACAATCATTAATCTAATCTCTAATCGCGGTCGGAACTAACAAAGAATTGTTAGCACGCCCGATTAGGATGTTAATGATTCTTTTGATAAAGTTCATAAACTTTATAGGACATAAAAAGGGTTTAGGGATTTTTATCGTCCATTAGCCTACCCTAATCCTACGAACCCTAACAAGCGGAGAATTACTCACGCATGTTGAGAGAAAAAGAGATGGAAAGAAGTTGCATAATTAAACTACGAAGAAATAGAATAAGAAAAAGAAAGCTATCTTTATTAATCAACAATATTCATTACACTTTGATTCCTTAGAAAATGATTACAAAGACTAGTTTGCTTCTCGATCTCTTCCAAGGAGGTAGACGAACAGTTGATGATCAGTCTGGATGCGTGAGCCGTCTTGGACTTCGTGATCGCGTCGACTTGATAAATTTTTCCAAGAGGCTCTCGGTCTTTATTTATAGTCCCAAAGCCATAAAATTAGCTTCCAAAATTGGAAGCAACCTGTAAAGATTCTCCCTAAAATTTCTGAGACTCTAACTCCCCTATCATGCCGCGGATCCGCGGCCAACAGGGGGGTTTGGCCGCGGATCCGCGGCCAAGGGTGGGGATCTCTTCATCAAAATTCTGCGGGCAGCTCCTTGTGACATGTGGCAATATCTGGGACCTTTAGATCTTTGAAATCTTCTCGTAGTTGCTGCCAGATTTGGTCTCCAAGTCTTGCTTTCTTAATTAGGCAGGTTAGCTTTAACAACTTGATTTCCTTGATTTAAGACCTGAAAATTCTGCACAATAACTTAACAAATAATATTTAGTAGACTTAGTCCTATTAGGATTAGATCAATAATATTATATACATTTTCCTATCAAATACTAATTATAATATATCAACACATGGAAAATATTATTTTTATACATAAACCCTCATATGTATGATATATTATAATAAAGACCTTTTTAAATATGAAAATGGTAGGAAAAATGTAATAACAAATGTGCAGTTTTATCAACTGAACAAATACCCCCAAACTTATCTTTGATCGTCCCGAGCAAACTAGTTTATTCAAGAGAAGGAGAGAAAGAAGAAAACTAAGCACACTTTCGTAGGCAAACACGATTGCACTGAGCACGTGCAACAAGCCGTTAAATCTCTAGGTGTCCCTAGTAGGAGGAGTGTTGTCTCCTAAGGGTTTTCAGCGGATTACACCCACAAAATCCAATAACAAAAGAGAGATGGTGAAATTTACATATAAAGATAAGAACCATAAAAGAAAGACTTTGAAAATAAGAGTTTCCAACTACACTAGCTTTTCAGTTGTCATGAGCCCTATCTTAATAGTCATGAAAAAATGTTAGAAATCACATCATCCCTCAATAAAACATCGTCTTTATTCTTCATTCCTACCTTTCATCCAAATATCGATCATATAACCCTACGTATGTGTAATGGACATCCCTACACTCGGAGAATTCAATTCAAGCTATCATACTCTTGTCAATCTACCTCAGTACTTTTTAACTTGATGAATATTTAGATTTGCTCACACATTTTCATGCGACCGTTAATACTTCTTGAGGTACTAACCGACCGATTACTCATGTGCTTGCTGATTAGGTGATAATATTTTCCTCGTCTTGCACCACCTAAGGCTTAGCAGTGACTCCCAGACCAGTTGGCCTTAGGGCACTAGGTGATGAAGCACCCTCGCTATATTTTTTTTTATTGCTGCCTTGGCGATAACAAAACCAGTATTCATTTTTTCTTTTCACCATTTTTATATTTTTCTTCATTTATTTCATTATTTCCTTCATACTTTGGCTTTTAGACAAGAGCATTTCAAGGTATCATCTACTATCCCAAGTTTCAAGACGTGTGTAAGTGCATATAGTAGGGTATCAACATTCAAATATTTAGCTTCCAGAATAGAAACTATTTTTCAGACTTATTTTTATCCTCAGATTAGTGACTTCCTTCATCTTACTAACCCTTGGGACAACAGCTCATAACTACTTATTACTAGTTTGTTTAAGAAAACTTCTAATTTTCTTGGTTTTCTTAAACTATTCCTATCTTTTGGATGTAATTTTTCACTTTCTACTCTTTTGTTATAAAAAAAAATTTAATTTTTGAAAATGTTGTGCTTATGCAAAGTATGATGCAAATTGATGTGTAAATAAGCACAAACATCCCCCAAACCTGTTTACAGCAGTGTCCTCACTGATGTCATCCGTTAAGCTCAAAAACCTATAGACTTGGGAGGAAATTATTAAAGGGGCAAGAATATATGAAAGTGAAAATCCTCCCCCAAACTTATTTTAGGCTCACAATTTTGTAAAAATCATTTTCTTCCTAGAGCCAAAATTTACCACCCCCCCAAACTTGAGTTAAACAATTTTAATCTTTTAAAATCACACGAGGGGGTCAAAGTTATTGGTCAATGCCAAGCTTTGCAAAAACCGAAGGTCAACACCAACCATTCAAAAAATTTATCGATGAAGTACCAAGGTTGGTGGAAGAACATGTCACCTTTCGACAAGAAGAAGTGGGGAGGTGATAAGAGGTGTAATGGCAAAGGATTGCGTCTCAATTTGGAGAGACGACACAGTGATAGTAATGATGGATTACTCGCATTATCATGATTGTCCAAAAGAAAGGGTGGAGGTCCAATTTCTTCATCTTGGAGTTGATTTATCTCAACACCCGTATCTTTTAAAAATGCGAGTTCATCAGCGAAAATTTCCTCAAAGCTTTCATCGATACCCCGAAGAATAATGTCATCAGAAAAAATAGGGTGATCGTTAGACTCTATAAAAAGTTCCTCATCAGCGTTAGATGTTGACCCGGACAACTCGGTGGAAGAGTACATGGTTGGGTCAAACAACAACATATGAAAAGAGTCAGTATCATGGGGTTGATCAAATTCACTGCTGTCGACATCCATTAATTCGACAGAACACACATGAGCATAGGGTTCGGAGGGTTCACTTCCTAACTTGTAAATATTAAGCTCAATTGACTTCTTTCCAAAGGATAGGGTCATAGAGCCGTTTCTACAATTGATTACTGCGTTGGAAGTGGCCAAAAAGGGTCGACCGAGTATCATCGGGATTTGATTGCATGGGTTTGCCACAGGTTGTGTATCTATAACGATAAAGTCCACAGGGAATATGAATTCCCCGACTTTAATTAACACATCCTCTAGCTCACCCCTAAGTTGGTTGATAGATCGATCGGCCATCTGAAGAGTGCAACGCGCAGGTTTTAACTCTCCGATCCCTAATTGCTCATAAACAGAATACGGAAGCAAGTTAACACTAGCACCTAAATCGAGTAGAGCACGATTGATATTTTTACCCCCAATAGAAATTGAAATTGTAGGACTTCCGGGGTCCTTTCGTTTCTTGGGTAGTTGTTGTGTAAAAGCTGTGCTCATATTACTCGCAAGGAAAACTTTTTTAGGTACTTGAACTTTTCTCTTCCTAGTGCACAAGTCCTTTAGGATTTTCGCATATGACGGAACTTGTTGAATAGCATCTAGGAGAGGAATGTTTATGTTAACTTGCTTAAAAATTTCCACAATCTTCTCCATTTGTGGACTTGGTCTGTTGCCTCTTAACCTGTTTGGATAAGGTGCTTTATCAATAAGGGTTTGGTCCAACATTGGAGAGGATTGTGGGGACGGATTCGATCCCAAAACCGGAGTGGGAATTGACTTAGATAGATTTGGGAAAATGGGCGATGGGTGCGAGCCTTGGGGAAAACAGAGAATAGGCTCGGATGAAGGTGGGAGACTAGACGAATTAGGGGAAGAAGAAGAAGAAGCCGGGGTATCATTGGTGTCACTATCATCACATTGCTCACCCACTCGGTTATTCAGCACTTTCCCTGATCTCAACGTAGTAACGGTACTCACATTATAACTTTATGAGTGACCAGGATTAAGTAGGGGTTGAGATGGGAGTTTCCCTTTTTCTCTCGCACTCATTGCGGCGTTTAACTGTGCGATTTGGTTTTCTAATGATTTAATACTCTCACCATGGGAGGCGGAGTTTTTCGTTATGGTATCAATAGAAGACTTCATCTCAGCCGACAATTGCATGGATTGTTTCATGAACATATCCAAAATTTGTGCAAGTGAAGAGTTGTCAGTACCGGCCACTTGTGGTGTAGAAATGTTGGCCGGATTTTAGAAATTCTGTGACTGAAAGGGGGGTTGATTCTGTGGTTGTGGTTGCTGTGGAGGAGGTCTTTGATAATTGCTTTGTTGGTTTTGGTTCCAAGCAAAGTTAGGATGATTTCTCCATCCTTGATTGTACGTGGAAGAATAAGGGTCGTTTCTAGGTCGCTGCTGAAAAGCAGCATTAGCTTGAAACGATGCATTCATAGGACATTCTTCCGTTAAGTGTGAAGGATCCGAACAGCAACCACAGACGGTCTTAGGAAGCGTGACCTGATTTAGGGAGAATGATGAAAACATGTTTTTAATAGCGTCGAGTTTCTTCTGTATCGCTGCCATTTCGGCTTTTACTGCGATAGAAACATCAAGCTGGTGAATACCTCCCTTAGTTGAAGGTGGTCTTACGCTTTCCCACTGCAACGTGTGTTCAGCAAGGTCTTCCAGATATTTCCACGCTTCACCGTCATCTTTAGACATGAAATTGCATTGACACATTGTTTCAAGTATCTACTTTGTCGCTGGATTAATGCCCTCATATATAATCCGACATAAATCTCATCTTTGTATTCCGTGATGGGGGCATTGGACAAGCAGATCTTTGAAACGTTTAAAGCACTTCCAAAATGGTTCATTGGGAAGCTGGGTGAACTGGTTGATCTCGCTCCTAATATGGGCAGTCTTATAGTTTGGGTAAAACTTCTTAAGAAATGCTATGACAAATTCATCCCAATTAGTGATAGAGTGTGCGGCAGTATTATAAAGCCATTTTTCTGCCAAGTCGCACAGTGTGAATGGGAGAAGACGTAAGCGCATACCATCTAAAGTCAATTGTGAAGTACCTATCATTGCGCATACGTTTTCGAATTTGGTGATGAAAACGTACGCGTCTTCCGACTCAAGCCCGTGAAATTTGGGCAGCAGATTGATGTAGTGCGATTTAATTTCGAAATTATCTCCGTTAGGTAGTGGAAGAGATAGACAAGTGGGAAGAGGACCACGGATAGGATAGCATCTCTCTTGGAGAGAGATGCGCGGTGGATTCTGCGCACCTACGGGCGGTGGCAGCGTGGTGTTATAATCTGATGGAGTGCCGTCCATCTCGATCGTGGTGTGTGGTGGAGGAAAAGAAGATGAAGAAGTACCGACTTCAGCGTCGATAGCAGGAATGCGGACAAGACGGGCACTAGGATCTCGTGTCCAGCCGAGTATGCACTAAACGGGTTTAGTGCAAGTGGCAGCGTGTGTGTGATTTAAAATTGGTCTGTTTTGAAAAAGTGGGACTCAAGACAAATCACTCTAGAATGCACAAGCAACCCTAGAACTAAGGTCACCTAGGTCCAGTCTCTAGACCGCTCCTAGACTTCCAAAGGACAAGACGCAGGATCAATCCTCTACCACATCTTTACTATCCTTGTAGCCAGGTAAGTGCCAGATGAGTGGGAGGCTCCCCATTACAAAAGTAGTGGTCCTAATTAAGTAACCACTCGCCTCAGACACACTTACCTAGACACCACAAAAGTAATGCGGATAAACGATAGATTACCCACGACCTTCCTCTGTCCTTATTGAGCGCGACAGTCCTTAAAGTTTGGTCTAGATATTTTTTAAATTAATGTAGGGTTGATCTAGATGCTCGGTTTATGATTTGTGGGGCTTAGGAAGGGTAATGAAATCCCTGCCTAATCTGGATTTGGTCTTTGCCCCTTAAAATCCGTATTAAAATATGCAAAACAAAACCAATCACAAAACTTTGCAAAAAGATTTTTTTTGAGCGGCGATATTTTGCAAAGAATCCTGCAGAAAATAGATTTTATTGGATTTTAGAGGAGAGAGGAAGAGTTGAGAATCTTACCAGAGAAGTTTGTAACCCTAACTCCTTAGCTACGCCGCGTTTCCGCCGCCGAAAGGGCCTTCGTGCCGCGGTTCCGCCGCGTGGCAGAGGGATCACTTGATGAAATTTTTTCTGTAGCCTTCTGTGCTCCTCTGGATCTCTAAGAATGCCTCTGTCTTCTGTTTCCTCAAGTCTGTGACTCCAGATTCCCTCGCAAAATTCACGCATGAATCGTTAAATATGCAATTTACAGTTTTGTTTTATTATGATATAGATCGTATAATAATTCAACACAAATAGTAAGAATAAAAAAAATTACGCACGTATCCCCGGCAACGGCGCCATTTGATTGGTACGAAAAAGTGTGTTTAGTAGTTAACCGCAATCAATAACGGTGTCGCTTGTAGCTAGACCGAGATGAGTACGGGTCGTCCTCTGGGAAACGTGGAACCTTTTACTCTTAGTTTAGATGTGTTGAGAAAGAGAGGAGGGATAAAGAATATTGTAGAATGGTTTCTAGATCTACGTTAAGCACTAATGCAAAATATAGATCTAGATTATTTATGGATGTAGTTAATATAAGAAGGGGCTTGTAGGGTTCGTTAGGATTTAATAGTTATGGACGATTAATTAAAAATTACCCTTTTTATCCTTTAATAGATTTAAAACTAGAACGACAGTGATGCGTGTCGAGATAGGGGTTAACAGTGGGATTCCTTTTCCCTCCAGAAATCCTAATCTACACGCATCACTGTCGTTATAGTTTTAAATCTATTAAAGGATAAAAAGGGTAATTTTTAATTAATCGTCCATAACTACTAAATCCTAACGAACCCTACAAGCCCCTTCTTATATTAACTACATCCATAAATAATCTAGATCTATATTTTGCATTAGTGCTTAACGTAGATCTAGAAACCATTCTACAATATTCTTTATCCTTCCTCTCTTTCTCAACACATCTAAAGTAAGAGTAAAAGGTTCCACGTTTCCCTGAGGACGACCCGTACTCATCTCGGTCTAGCTACAAGCGACACCGTTATTGATTGCGGTTAACTTCTAAACACACTTTTTCGTACCAATCAGTCCCTGTGGTCTGTCGTAGTTACAGGGGATTTCTTTGGCCTCCTTCTCTTTTGAGCAGTTGATGTTGAGGGGTCCGTTGCAGTGGGCACCCAGGTGGTTGTCATCCTTTGTGGCTTACCAGGACGGTTCTCTTCCTGCTGAACCTTCAGCTTTTTCTGACGGCGAGGGTAGTCTTGATCAATCACCGATTCCTGGACCCGTCGCCAGAGTTTGTAAACTTTGGAGGACAGCCGCTGAGGGGGCTGCTCCGGCTTTGTTTCTGTAACATTCTCCACGGGTGGAGGAGATCTTTTCAGTACGGCGGTAGGAAAGTTCCTGCTCACCTTGTTCAGCAATTCAAAACTGTTCCTGGTTGGAACAGCAGCATTGACTTCCACCGTTGGAGCTGGTGGAGTTAGCTCAGAGGGGGAGTTGCCCCCAGCCTTCCTTACTCGGCGCCAATGGTGATGTCGAGCGTGTCGAGCCGTTGGGATCATTTCAGCTTTAGGGGTGACTTCCTTATGCCCCCTATTTTGGAGAAGGGCTGTTGCTGGCGTCAGCCTCTTGAAGACTGATGTCCGTTGAGAAGCAATGTCCAATCGGTCAAAAATAGACTTTTGAGCAGGGACGGGAGCCGGAGTGGGAGCCGGGACAGTCATTCTTGTAAAGACCGACCCATTGGCTGGAGAAGCCGTCTTGACGACTTCGGGGGCAGGGATGGCTACCCTTTTCGGAATAACCTTTTCTGGAATTGCAGGCTTAATCATGGGCCTACATGAACTTTGGCCCAGTTTGTTGAAAACTGAGGCACTGGACTTGGGCGACCCGTTGAGAGGGACCGCGGTAGTTGTAAGCCAATCAAAGACCGACTTCTCTAGAGCTTCTTGCGACGACATTGGGGCATTGAAGCTCATCGGTGGGAGCATAGTCCCGAAGAATAGCCCAGTGGTGGCCTGAGTCACTTGTTCCACCGGCATAGCGAAGATGGAGGCCGCTTGGGGCCCGTAAGTCACTCCTCTAGACGGGACGGAGCGAGAGTTGCAGTTGCAGTTATTGCAGTTTGAAGCCATTGATCTTCTGTTTTCTGCACGGACACCAAATCTAAGTACCTCGAATCCACAGGCAACCATAGAAAACCGCGATTTGTTCACGAACACAACACACGAAGTGTGGAGTGGAAAGAGGAAAAGGTCCCACCGGGCGTGCCAGAATCTGTTCCCCGCCGAAAGACGTGACTGGGACGTCAGAACATCAGGGCCTGAATTCCGAAGGCAGATGCTAATAGGTGCTATCCGTCCACCTCTCTGAAGATACCAAGTTGATTTATGGCACCATGTATCGAAGGTTTAAACGGATGCGGCCGATGTAGGAGACTTCGTCAGATTCCCCCTCGTTTGAGGCGGTTTTGATTGTGGGGACGCCCTTCCCTGCAGGCGCAAGCCCCTGCAGTTAATTACGCTACCGCATCGCGATAACAACTTTCTCCTTCTCCAGATGGTCACTTCGTGTCGTGGGTGTTTGTTTTGTTTGTGGTTGCCCGTGGATTGTATACGGAGACTAATTTATGTTGTCGCCCGTAGGGCGTGGATTAGTCCAAATCCGTATCTTCTTAAATTTAGGCTTTGGTTTGGGTTTAAGGATACGTTAGTTTCATTTAAGACTAAGATCAACTTAAACGTTTGTTAAGGATACGTTAGTCTATTTTTAGACTAAGATCAACTTAACAGGATCATTTAGATCCAACAAAAGAGCATTTGAACTCCATTGTTTAGTTTAGGAACATTGCGGTCGATTACCAGTTTAAGGACATGGTGGTCCATTACCGGTTTAAGGACATAGTGGTCCAGGTTAAGGACATTGTAGTCCGTGGGTTTAAAGGGACCCCACAGTCCAAGATTAAGAACATCATAGTCCGTGGGTTTAAGGACGCCACCGTCCAAGGTTAAGGACATCGTAGTCTGTGGGTTTAAGGACCCTACAGTCCAAGGTTAAGGACATCATAGTCCGTGGGCTTAAGGACCCCACAGTCCAGGTTTAGGACATCGTAGTCCACGGAATGTATGGTTGTCGAGACCCGTCACCTCTCTGAAGACGTTGAAGGATTACAACGACATATATCAGAGGGGTTCAGAGATATACCCTTGAACCAATTTTGGTTGGGAGATCTATAGTCCAATTTGGGACTAAGGTCTGTTAAAAAGTTTATGAGCATATGGGCTCAATTGATATGAGTTGAGGACTTATGACCAAACTTGGGCTAAGTCCAATAAATGTTTAACATTTATTATTCTGGCTATTGAGCCTTTATTTGGGCTTGGCCCTTTTAATAATGCTGAGCATTAGATCCTGACATTTTTTGTCTTGTATTGAATGCATAGCATTCATCAGAACAATATGTGTTCTGACAGTACGGCACGTGGCGCGCCAGGCGCTTTGCGCCAATTAAAGAGCGCATTGCGGTTCTGCCAAGTAGTGCACACGAAAATGACACGTGTCGCGCTTAGGCTAAGCGCCAGTTTATGAGCGCGTTGCGCTTTCAATTTATGAGCGCTTTGCGCTAGTTTAGTGGCGCACCAGTGAGTGACACGTGGTGCGCTTGGCGCTGAGCGCCAGCCCATGAGCGCAGTGCGCTATTTCAGAAACGCAAAGCGCAAGTTGTATCTGTGGTTGACACGTGGCACGTTTTGGCGCTGAGCTCCGATCCAGGGAGCGCAAAAGCGTAGTTCATGAGTGCAAGGTACTTTTCAGTAGCGCAAAGCGCATTTGATCAAATTTATGATCAGAGAACAAGTTTATGTTCTTTTTAAAGGAGGTTTTGCCTCAAGATTCAAGAACAAAGTTCTTATTTTAGAAAGGGCTTTGCCATTTGTAGATCAATGATCTGTGAATGAAGTAAATACTTCTTTTGTTTTTATGATGAGATCTTTTGATCACTTTTTTTTATCAAAGACCTTGGTCTTTATAGATCTATGATCTTTTTTAGAAGATAGTTCTTCTTTTTAAGAGATGATTTCATCTCTGTGTTCAAGAATCATGTTCTTTACCTTGAAGAAATGATCTTCTTTTACTAAAAGCTTGCTTTTCTTTCTTTGAGTTTTCTCAAAATTTGTAAGGGGGTTTCTCTATATCAGACTTGAAGTTTTGGGACCTTTATATAGGGCAAATTGATTTGTTAAATCAGTTAAAGAGATCTTTCTCTGATTGATTTGGGGATGTTTCCCACCGTTGGATCATTGATTCTAGGGATTCTGTTTTACAAAAGGCAATTTTCTTGTTTTTAACAAGATTGAGAAAATCTTTCCATAACAGAATTTTAATTCTGATTAATTAATGATTTATCATTATTAGATGTTTTGATCTAAGGGTGGGGAATTTTTTAATTCCAGCGCTGGTGCACCCGTGCTTTGCACGTGGTACGCTGCTCAGAGCACAGCGCACTTTGCGCTAGCGCACCTGTGTTTGTCACGTGGTGTGCTACTCAGAGCGCAGCGCAGCCTGCGCTAGCGCATACATGCTTTGCACGTGGTGCGCTGTTTAAGGCGCAGCGCACTTGGCGCTGCATCTGAAGTGTTGCTTCACAATGTTTTAACTCTTGGCTTTGAGGCATTTGCTACATTCTTTGCATGTGGAGTTTTTCCCTTTATTTTTTATTTTATTATTATTTTATATTATTATTTTTTTTATAAGGGAGCAGGTTGTGAGCCAAAATTTTGGCGGGAACAAACCCGAGCTTCAGAGAATACTCCATTTCTGCCTCGTTCGGGCCTCGAATGATGAGGCCGACACCACAGCCTTCCTCAGTCGAGGAACCGTCGACGTAAATAATCCACTCATAGGCTGATTCGGGCCTCCCCACGATCGAGGGTTGAGCCATGAGGTTTGGCGCGTATTCCGGTTCCTTACTGGGGATGGTGCACTTGACGATAAAATCGACCAGGGCCTGTGCTTTGATGGCTTGCCTCGGGCGGTATTTTATATCAAATTGGGACAGCTCCCACCTTCACTTCTCTAAGCGGCCCGATGATTCGGATGAGGCAAGGATAGCCCCCAGCGGGCGCTCATTAAGAACGAGGATGGTGTGCGCCTGGAAGTAGTGCCGTAGCTTCCTTCAGGCCACAATGAGTGCCAAAATGATCTTCTCTATGGCCGAATACCTCGTTTCTGCGTCTTTGAAGACGTGGCTCACGTAGTATACCGGCTTCTGCACTCCGTCGACCTCTCAGACGAGAACTGAGCCCGTTGCTTGGTCGGATACCGCCAGATACAGTGATAGCTCGTCTCCTTCAACTGGTCGGGGTGAGCAGCGGTGGCGTCACAAGGTGCCTCTTTAATTGGTCAAAGGCGGTCTGGCACTCCTCTGACCATTCGAACCTCGGGATCTTCCTTAGAGCTTTGAAGAACGGGAGGCACTTCTCCCCAGACCTCGACATGAAATGGGTCAGAGCGGCTACCCTCCATGTTAGTCGCATGATCTCGACGTTGGTCTTGGGCGCGGCCATGTTGAGGATAGCGTCGATTTTTTCTGGGTTAGCTTCGATTCCACGGTGGGTGACCATGAAACCGAGGAACTTTCCCCCGGTGACCCCGAATGCGCACTTTGCGGGGTTCAGCTTCATCTTGAACTTGCGGAGTACTTCGAAGGCCTCGCCCAGATCATTGGCGTGGTCGGCCGACGAGATTGATTTGACGAGCATATCGTCGACATAAACTTCCATGTTCCTGCCGATCTATGGCTTGAACATGTGGTTGACCAATCGTTGGTATGTAGCTCCGGCGTTCTTGAAGCCGAAAGGCATCACCTTGTAGCAGTATCCCTCCGGTCCGTTGTGAATGCGGTAAGATCTTCGTCTGCCGGATTCATACAGATCTGATTGTAGCCGGAAAAGTCATCCATGAAGCTCAATAGCTCGTATCCCGCCGAGTTGTCGACAAGCTGATCTATCTGAGGGAGGGGATAGTTGTCTTTGGGGCAGACCTTGTTGAGGTCGGTGAAGTCGACGCACATGCGCCACTTCCTGCTCGACTTTTTGACCAGAACTACGTTCTCCAGCCACTCCGAATAGGGTACATTCCGAATGAAGTTGGCGGCGAGGAGCTGATCTACTTTGTCCTCGATTGCCTTCTATTTGACCGGGGCGAAGCTTCGCTTTTTCTGCCTGACGGGTCGGGCCGTAGGATCTACTCCGAGCTTGTGAGATATGATTTTGGGGTCGATCCCAGGCATGTCAGTAGGCGCCCAGGCGAACACATCGGGGTTGTTCTTGAGGAAATGAACCAGGTCATCTCGTTGAGTTCCTGTCAGAAGCGATCCGATCTGAACGATTTTTTCGTCGTCCCCCTATATGAGGGGGACCTCTGTCAGCGGCTCGACCAGGGTTCCTCGAACCTCTTTTTGCTCGTCTCAAGTGTCCAGAGAATCCCTGATGTCACCTTCACCCTCGACATCGTCGGTTGGCCGCTCAGACGAAGATGTTGCGGTGAAGCAAACTGATCAGTCGAAAATATTGCATTTTTAACACATCAATTTCCCTACTATTTGCAATCATCTAAAGGTATTCGGTATGAATATAGCACATATTAGCAATTTGTCTGTAAAATATCAAATAACATGTGTTATACATTATAACCGGCACTTTAAGGGAAATTGTGTGTTTATTATTGCACGCATGATCTTTTGTATATCGCAACACTTGTCTCGAGATTGTGTGCAGGAAATTCTCCAGGTAAAGAGCCAGAATCATAAAAGTGCTGATAAAAATACACCAAGTCCAAGACTTGTGATCTGGCAGTAAACAAGAAAGTATAAAAAGATTCCAGATATCAGGAAACAGCCCTAAAGCCAACACAAGAGTACCCTGGAAATTGCACACACCAATACCACCAAACGGCCGCGGATCCGCGGCCGAATGGGCCGATCTGCCGTGGATCCGCGGCCACGTTGAATCATTTTCGGCAGAATACTATCTCAAGCTTCTCTTCTCAATTACCAAACTTCTTCAAGACACTTCAGTCTCCAGAGATCTCCAGAAGCTTCTCCTCTAACAGCCAAGCTTCCTGTACAAGCCTAATACCTACCAAGCTTCTCAAGTAAGCTAGCTAACTAACTTAATCTAGAAGCTTCTTTTATAACTACCAAGGTTACAAAGGAAGCTAAACCTAGCTTAGCTTCTAAAGGAAGCTAGATCAAGCTTCTAGGGGAAGCTAAAGGAGAAGACTATATAAAGGGACCCAAGGCTTCATTAAAAAGGTTGTTGAGTTGTTGTTCGGTAGTTGAAAAATAGTAGCAAGATCCAAATCAAAATCCACACAAATTGAGTGACACAATTTGATCCAAATCAAGATCATCG
Source organism: Agapanthus africanus (assembly GCA_030015575.1). Lineage (NCBI taxonomy): Eukaryota > Viridiplantae > Streptophyta > Magnoliopsida > Asparagales > Amaryllidaceae > Agapanthus > Agapanthus africanus. The sequence goes on from JASDDO010000016.1 coordinate 556,192,239, forward strand.
AGTACCAAATCAAGCAAGAATTCAACAAGCCTTTTTGAAGTAATGCCGATATTCATCCGAGCAAGAGATCCAAGACGATCCGCGACTCACGAAGATGATGCGAAGCTAGTTCGACGATCGAGTTCTCTCCTCAATTCTTGTATTCTTTGAGTGAATTGTAATGAAACATCGAATAATAAAAGGTGAAAATTCTTGATCTTGCTTTTCTTTACATTTGAGTATTATGAAGAGTTATCAATTCTTGATTGTTATCTTTTTCATGATGTTTGAGTAAAAACTCCGCTCATGGAGAAATCGAGAAAATAGGTAGATGATGATGACTAAATTCTTGAACGATTCTTAAGTCTTATGAGTTTTGTAAACTTTAGGAAATTGAATCATCGATGACCTAGTTTTGAGCGAGATGCTTTCTTGAATGTTTTCGCTCTAAATTAGAGATCAACGATCGATGATTGAATTTTCTAGAGGCTAGAATTTGAATACTAATCAACGAAAGGACAAGGGATGATGATGAAGGAACCCTAGTTTCTACGATAGATCCCTAAATCTCGTTGATTGTCATCGATCTAGCAACAAATCTTCAATAGATAAGAATTTGTAATCATAATTCTTGATCCGCCTGAGGCTGCAGGCGGTTCCTTTCAGTCTTTCCCTTCTCGAGTCCTCCCTCGTTTTCAAGAGTCACCCTGACGGTCGAGCTGGCGACCCGAGATGGGTTTACTTTACTTTTAGGAAGCGGCCCGGGGTCGCTGCCGGGACCGGGGTCATGGCCTTGCCCTCCTCCATTCACGATTGGAAAAAGAAATTTTTATTCGTTTCCCCTCCCGAGGGCGAGGACTGGCCAGTGCCCACTAAATGGTCGAGGGAGAAGTGTCTGCCGGGGAACCTGTCCGATGACCCCGCCGCGGTGAGAGTGGCGTCATGGGAGCCCGTCCGTCGACATGACGTGCTGCTGTCCGAGAGGGTTTTGAGTTGGGCCGGGCGTAGCCCCATCGAGTTCGTCGGTAAGTTAGGCTTGCTTTTTGGGTTTACATTTTACTCGTGTTGCTGATCTATTGGGTGTTCGTTTCATGCAGGATCCATGGACTTCGGCTCTCTCCGAGATGCTATGCGCCAGCCGAGGCAGCCTACTAGGGCCGGGGGCGCCAGCTCTTCTCGGGCGCAGCCCGCTCCGGCCCCTGCTGCCCCGGAGGCGGCGCCTCGAGGACGCTCGGTTGCTGATCCCGCCCCGGGACCCAGCAGAGCATCGGGTCGGAAGCGGACCCTGATTCTGGAGGACACGGCTTCGGAAGAGGAGATCGGCTCTCCCTCGGAGCCGCTCAAGAAGAGTTCCCGGAGACCCTCCCGGGGCCGGTCCTCGCTGACCGTAGTGGAGGAAGGGGGGCTCCGGTTCGCGGTGCCGTCGGGGCTGTCGGTCGCGGAAAGCCTCCTGAACGAAATAGAGACCTCAGCCGGGGGTCGAGTTCCTGGAGGGACCCTTAGGGCCCAGCTGGCGTCGATCGCCCAGGAGTCCGTGCAGGTAAGCCTCCGGTTCATCGTGATATTTGGTGCCCTTTGCTTTTTCTGATCTTTTTTATGTCTTCCCAGGTCCTCGAGCACGTGGCCCTCGCCCTTCGCATGGAGACCGAGGTGGTAGCCCCGGCGGTGGAGGCCGCGGGCCAGCTAGCCACACTACAAGAGAGCTCCAGGCGAGAGCAGGAGGCGATGTCGGCAAAGATCGCCGCCCTGGAGGGTGAGGTGGATGCCGGGAAGAGGGAGGTCGCCTGGCATCGCGAGGACTCCATGATCGCCGAGGGCAAGCTCGAGGACTCCCAGGTGCTCGTCGGGAACCTGAAGAGGACGGTGAAGGCCTTCCGAAAGGAGCTGGGGGCGGCGGCCGAGGCGTTTAAGTCGGCCGAATCGAGGGCCGTGGCGAGCTATAAGGGGTCGAAGGATTTTTATAATGACCTGGCCATGGCCATAACCCGCATTTGGCACGACGTCCTCGATGTCGTTAAGTCTCGGATGCCAGGGTTCGACGACACGAACCTCCAGGCTGAGTTCCCCCTCGTGGGCGCCGACGAGCAAGGGGAAGAAGGTCCCGGCAAGGAGGTGGCCGGGGGCCCAGCGCCCCAAGTGGTGAAGGTCGAGGACCTCGAGGTCGCGCCCGGCCCCGAGGTGTAGAGCCTCCGTTCTCCTCTCTTCATTTTGTTTTCCTTTTGAATTTTGTAAGGCTGGGGAGCCAAAAAAATACCCTTTGTAAAAAAACTTTGGTCTTTGGCAGTAGTAATAAAGTTTTTTCTTAGCTCCATAGAATTGTGTTCTGCCATCTGTTTGTGAAGAATGCTCGTGGAATATTTTTGCCTGTATCGTTGTGCTTCTACGTCAGGTTGGCCATCTGTCTAGTGATCGTCTGTCGAGTTGTCTGCAATCATTTGTCGACGAGCGCTTCTGAGGAGGTATCTCCCTAGGCCCAGGAGTCGAGGAAAGATCGTTTAGACTTGGACATACCTGACACCCCTCACTGGGGCCTTGGGTCCATGGCCACAGAGCATCTCTGATTCCGAGCATTGGTCGTCATCCGGGGTTGACTGGGTAGGGTAGCTGCCCCGTCACCTCTTGCAAAGGCTTTATGCTTCCTGGTGTGGTGGTAGGGGAGTTGCCCACCAAGGATGGTCGAGCATGGTAGCTGCTCCTTTGCCCCTTGCAAGGGCTTGGCTCTCTAGCGCTTGAGGGGCTATACGAAGCCCACTAAGGATGTCCGGGCAGTGGAGCTGCGCGGCGGCCTCTGGGCGAGGGCTTTGACCTCTGGCGTCATGGGTAGGCAACTACCAACCTGGGATGAACGAGCGGGGCAGCCGCTTCTATCCTGGCGTCGCGGGTAGGGAGCTACCAGCCGGAGTTCTTACCGAGCAGGGTAGCTACCGGTTGCCTCTTGCGAGGGCTTTGATCCTTCAGGACGGGGACCGAGCAGGGTTACTGCTCAGTGCCTCTTGGCGAGAACTTTGATCCCTGTCGGTTGTGGTAGGAAGCTACCAGCCGGGGATAGCCGAGCGAGGGCCCGACTGCCTCCGGGAGGACTTTGGTCCTGGGCGCGAGAAGAGCTATAAGGCTGTAAGAAGCCTACCGAGGACCCTTGGCTGGGCAGGGTTACTGCCCGGTGCCTCTTGGAGAGGGCTTTTGTCCTGAAATATAGCCGAGCGAGGGAACCTTGGGCTCGACTGCCTCTGAGAGGGCTTTTTGATCCCCGGCGTTGCGGCAGGGAAGCTGCCCGCTGGGGATAGCAGAGCGAGGGAACCTCGGGCTCGACTGCCCCTGAGAGGGATTTTTGATCCCCAGCATTGCGGCAGGGAAGCTGCCCGCTGGGGATAGCCGAGCGAAGGGACCTCGGGCTCGACTGCCTCTGGAAGGGCTTTTTGATCCCGGCGTTGCGGCAGGGAAGCTGCCCGCTGGGGATAGCCGAGCGAGGGAACCTCAGGCTCGACTGCCTCTAAGAGGACTTCTTGATCCCCGGCGTTGCGGCAGGGAAGCTGCCCGCTGGGGATAGCCGAGCGAGGGGACCTCGGGCTCGACTGCCTCTGGGAGGGCTTTTTGATCCCGGCGTTGCGGCAGGGAAGCTGTCCGCTGGGGACGACCGAGCAGGAAAGCTGCTGGGCTGAATCTTGTTGTGGTGTATCCCGACCGTTCAGCTGCAGGTGCGAGGAATGGGAACGGTCGGGGCAACGGCGCGCGTAGCTAGCCTATTGAATGCGGGGGAAGGCGAAGCGCTGGGGGCACGCCGCTTCGATTCCACCAGAGAAGGCTTGATGGCCGCCGCGTGGCAGCGACTCCCTGGGCGAAAGCGTGCGACGGTTGGGCTGCGCAGTGGGCTATATAAGGCTGAAGGAGTACTGGTCCTTTCATCCTTCATAAACAGGCCGCCGAGAATGCAGGACTTCCCGTTCACCATCCCCGACATCATTCACTTTCGTACCTCTATGACCCGTACTGCACCGAGGACGTGGTGCAGCTGGTCTATGGGAGCATCGAGGACCATTTTGGCCGGCTGCTCCCCCGACGCTCCTCCTTACTGCAGCTGCTGATGTACTCCATCTGGAGGGCATCGCCGGGGCTTTACAACCCGCTGTCTGAGCTGCTCTTTGATGAGGCCATGGGAAAGCTGCGGTCTTTAAGGCGCTTCGGCTTAATCTCCGCGAACCGGCTGGCCTGCTCAGAGGCGCTCGTCCGCGAATGCTATGAGCTGAGGCTCGGGGTCGATGCCCGCGGGGGGAACTGGGAACAGAGGCTGGAACTGGAGAGGCCCCGATTGGGGGAGATTTTTACCGAGTACCACGAGCAGTGCTCGCTGCACCCCCTCCCCCCACTATTGTAATTTTCTTTTCTTTTTGCATGTATGGCTGAGGAGCCCATAATACCCTTTGAATAAACAAAGCTTTTCTTTCTTTTTTCGCAATGCCCCATTGATCTTTATTAAATTAACAATAGATCCTAGGAAGAATTTACATTGCTTTAAAGGAAAGGTACAGGCTAGTAGACGACTTTATTGGCTCGGGCCGAGCTCCTTGAAGGACCGCTGGCCCCCGTGCTCGGCGCAGGGCTGCCGGTTCCCCGAGTTCCGGGCTGGCCATCTGCTGAAACGAGCATGATCTGACCAATTGTCAGGTCGGTGGGAGGGCGAGGCTGCTCTTTTTCGCGGTCGGGCTGCCGTTTGTCCCTCAAGTATGCAGCGAGATGCCCGGATCGGATGAGCTCTTCGATGTAGTCCCTAAGTTTCTTGCAATCCTCCGTGGCGTGGCCTAGCACCCGGTGGAAAGCGCAGTAGGGGCCCCGGGTCCGCTTTGCGGACTGACGCGGGATCGGAGGGAACTTGAAGAACCCCTCATTCTGGGCCTCCTCCAGCAACACCGCGAGGGAAATGTTGAGCGGGGTATACTCCTGAAACTTAGGGTGGTAGGGCTACTGACGCTCCGGTCTCTCCTCCCGAGCCCTCTTCTTCTGGTCGGGCCGTTTTGCCCGGGGAAGGTTAGCATTCACCTCGGATTCCAGCTGAACCTCGCGCTCGGTCTACGCCTTGACCTCGGCCATGGTCTTAGGTTGCGCCAGCGTGAAGGAGCGTAACAATTCCTTGTGCCTCAGGCCAGATCTGAGCGCCGTTATGACGGTTTCGTCCTGGTGCTCGGGTACCTCGAGAAGGGCGTTGTAGAAATGGGTGATGTAGGCCTTGAACGTTTCCTTGTCCCCACTCTTAACCGTTAAGAGGTAGTCGACAGTGCGCTTTTGTCGACGGTTCCCCACGAAATGGCTGAGGAACTGAGTAGCCAGCTCGTTGAAGGTCGAAATCGAGCGGGGCTCGAGGCCCCGGAACCAATCCCGACCTGCGCGGATGAGGGTGGCCGAGAAGGCTCTGCACTGGGCGGCGTCGGAGTGGTCCTGGAAACTCATCCCCGCGGTGAAAGCGTCCAAGTGGTCTTTCGGGTCGGTTTTCCCGTCAAACAGAGAGACCTTTGGGGGCTTGTTACGCGAGGAGACGCGCACGGCGAGCAGTTCCTCGGTGAACGTCTTCGTGAGCTAGTCGGAGGCGTACTTAGCCCCGTCACTCGAGAGGTGAGCTTCTCGGCGCATGCCCTCAATCTTCTTCTTGAGGGCGTCGAGCCGGCCGTGGTACCCCGAGGAATCGGCGCCTCGGGATCCCTGGCCCCCGCTGCGGGTGACCTGCGTCTGGGAGCGGCCCCGGTTTCTCTCAATGAGGTGCCTTAGGTCCCGGGATGAGGTAGCTCTTGAGTTGCCGGAGTGGACCCCTTCTGTACGGCCCCGCCGATAGTGGTGGGGTCGACCACGCCCGTGGATAGGCGAGGTGACCGACATCTCCTCAGGGGGATAGGGGTCGTGAGGAGGCTCGGGGCGAGGCGCCCTGGCGGCGGATCTCGGTGTAGAGCCCTGGGGCGCCCAACGAGCCTCAGGGAGCACCGGTTCGAGAGGCTGGCGGCCAGAGGAAGCGGCCTGTTGGTGGTCGGCTGTCCAGACAGGGACAGAGCCTTCTGGAGGTGGTGGAGCGGCGATCTGGGGCCCGGGCGCGACCGTTTGGACGCGGACGAGGGCCTCCACGAGGGATTGCAGACGATCTATCCAGCCTGCGAGGGCGTTGATGACTGTCAGGGGAGAAGGTTCATCCTCGCCTTCAGTGGGTGGAGGACGGTGGCTGGTACCGGGATCCCCAGGATGGTCGCCTGCCATGAGGGTGGAGATAGAAAGGCCAACTTTGTATTTTGTGGAGTTAGGTTCCCACAGACGGCGCCAACTGATGGAGCTCCTTTTCGGGCCTCCGTCAGATTTTGTCTTCCGTTAATCTCGCGGTGAACTTAGCTGATTATCTTTCGTTGCGTGTGGGTCTCAATGGGTTTTTGGAGGAAGAGGTGAGGTGAGGAAGTTGTTACCGAGTACCTGCAAAGAAGTCCCGGGGTGGTTTGGTACCACCAAGGACCCTCCGACACTCAAGTTAGTGATGAGATCCGAGCAGAGTAATGGCATAAAAGTGTAAAAAAAAGGGCTTACTTGACCCCTCTATGGTGCGGGTTTATATAGCGGTGAAGCACGCAGCAGCGGGCGCGAGAATCTCGTCGGCAGTTACGCTCCCGACGTCACGCCCGCGTAGAGAGCGGATCGCCCATTAATGAGGATCGTGATAGCGTGGAACGTGGGATGTTGCTGGCGTAAAATCCGCGCATGGCGAGATTCGGGAAGCGGCGGTTACGCCTGGGAGTAGGTCGGGGGGCCGAGGAAGACATCCTCGGCGGGAGCTCGGGGACGAGGAAGGAGGCCGAGTCGTCTTGGTCCTGTGGTAGCTCGGGGGCGAGTTGAGAGGCCGAGGAGGCCAATTTGCAGGGGCCCCGAGGAGGGCCAGCTTGTGCTTGCTGGTCGGGCATGGGGTGGCCTGATCGGCCTCCGCGGGCCCTTTCTTTGAGTTCTGGGACACGTCACCTGCCACGTGTCATGATCTTGGGGATCGCCAATATCGAGCACTATCAGGCGCCGACAATTACAATCACGCATCAATTCATTTCTGTGTTACTCTGTTAACTGCATTCTTGTTGTTGTTGATGGATATTAATATTTCTTTAAATTTTCAAATAATATTATTTCGTGCAAATTATATTTGTGACTAAGAAATCATATGGAATGCATTTTTCTATCACGCAAATTATATTTTATTATTACTGAATACATCTCGATAATCTTTTAATGATGGCCATCCAAAAAGTTTCAGAATTGAGAGGCACTAACTGAATCCATTTGAATTATTCCCTAGTTTTTACGCTCAAAAAAATATATATTCATTTGAATTAGAACACAATTTTAAGCTACAAGCACAATCTATTTAAGTGTAAAGCAATTGAGTTTTTTTTTTATTCCAGCACCTCCACTTAAAAAGAAAGCGATCTTTCCAATAAAAAGGTATTGTATATGTTTAAATGATTTTGTCTTGCGAAAATAAAATGGAATCTGCTAATGTTAGTTAAAGAACCCAAGAAAAATTGAACTATACATTTAACATGTTAAAAATAAATAGATCTCTTGTTAAAGGGAGGTTATGGAATTCTTCCTTAGAAAAAGTGTGCATGAGATATTAGAGAAAACTAATATCTTATTTATAAAGATGGGAAGACAAAACAAGCATATCTCGATTTTTTCATATTTTCCTGAGCTGATTCATTAGAAGAAGTGCGACATCTCTCCTGTTACAAAGAAAAATATATGAATTTCCGGGTTTTACTATTCTATCACTTCTTCGATCAACGACCAATTTATCTTATGATTAAAGAGGTTATGCGGAGGTTCCTTATTCAAAGAGCTTCACATAAAAAGACAGGATATTCCACAAGCAATCGCTTACATGTCGGATTCTTAAAAACACGAGGAGGAGCTATCCAAAAAACATTATGACGCGTGCATATTTGAAAAGGAATGATATAGTCATCTTCCGAGCACACGAACGACCATTTCTTCTCAAAACAAAGGGAGATCCTGAACTTGTTATGAGCTGTAACGAAAAATCAACCATTAAGTCTAATAAGATCAAGAATTAACATGAAGCGGGTCAAAAAATTTAAGAGAATAAAATCATTACGAACAACATTTACTACTGTTTATTTTAATTTGTGAATTATCAATATAAAGAATTTTATTAAATGACAAAGAAACTTATAAAAAAATTATTAAGAGATGAAACACCCATAAATTGATTGTATTATATAAAAACCTAATCATTAGTTAGTAATTAGATATATATTTAAGAAAAGTTCCTTTATAAGTTATCTAAGAAAATTCGCAATTAATAAATAGTCATATAGAGTTTTATGTAAATGAATTATCAATATAAGGAATTTTATTAAATTACAAAGAAACTTATAAAAAAAATTATTAAGAGATGAAACACCCATAAATTGATTGTATTATATAAAAACCTAATCATTAGTTAGTAATTAGATATATATTCAAGAAAAGTTCCTTTATAAGTTATCTAAGAAAATTTGCAATTAATAAATAATCATATAGAGTTTTATGTAAAAATTTCAATTGTGTGGGCCAACATTGTTGTTTTAATAAAAAATAGCCAAAACGTCAAAACTTCCCAGCTTTAACCATCCCGCCTCTTCGAAGCTTTGTAGGTAGGACAGCCAATATTTTGCACGGAAGTTCATCAAGTATTCTATTAATTCTAATCAATCTGCCAAGTACTTTTGACTAAGAGAATTAAAGATGCAAATATATAGAAGGAAAGTGGTCCGAAGCAACAAGCATTAATTACTAAGAAACATTTTTTTTTTGTACTGAGCCCTATGTCCCAACCCAAGCACACGATACACACGCATTGAGAGGACCCGTTTCGCCGTTTGGGGTTTATGAGGTTCCAGCCCCACGCTCTTCGCAAGAGGGGAAGTGCCCTTAGCAACTGAGCTATTGCCCATCACTTCAACGGAACATTTTGCTCCTATTACATCACACTAACGGATCAAAAACTGTAGAGAAGAAAAAGAGGGGTAAGGAAGGAATTATTTAAAGGAAAGAGAATAGAAGAAGGAAGCTATGTATAAAACTGGTTTAAAATTTTAATAAATATGTTTATAAGAATATGAAAAGCTTGGAGCCGAAGATAATTTTTCCAGGTAACAGAAAAAAGTTCATAGCAATTTGAAGAATAAAACAATCTATCTACTTATCTATCTATTTAACCATGTTTATTTCTATCTTTTTTCTTATTTAACCAGGGGTTGGTCAAGAAATCTTTTGCAAGTCAAACCACTATTTTTGACATTTTCCCTTTTGCACTTCTCTCTAACCATGTTTATTTCTATATCTTTTTACTTATTCATTTTCATATCCTTCTCACTTATTCATTTCCAAAATGACTATGACTATGACTACAAGAACAAATAAAAAAGTTTAAAATTGGTTCAAAATTTAAATAAATATGTTTATAAGAATATGAAAAGGCTGGAGCTGGCCATAATTTTTTCAGGCAACTGAAAAAAGTTCATAGCATCTTGAAGAATAAAATAATCTATCTATCTTTGTATTACTCTAATATAAAGTTGGGTTGGTCAAGAAATCTTTTGCAAGTCAAAACACTATTTTTGACATTTTCTCTTTTGCCCTTCTCTTTAACCATATTTATTTCTATATCCTTTTTCCCGTATTCATTTTCATATCCTTCTTGCTTTTCATTTCCAAAATGCGTCCAAGAACAAATAAAAAGTTATTTCCCAAAACTAAAAAGAATCAAGTAAAGTTTTTTATTATTTTTCGAATTTAATCTTCGAAATTGTTCATGATTGAGTTTTTTGGTAAAGATTATTTTTGAGATGATATCAATGCTATATTGAGTTCTAACAATTTTTGTTAAAGCTATTTCTTTTATGTTTCTATGTTTTTCTTTTTATTTGCAAGTATCTTTCATTATTTTTTATATTAATGAGAAAATTCTGCCGATCATTTGTTGTGTACCATGTAATCGTAATATTTCCAACTCTCTATGATCCCTTACAACATGTTTTGGTCATCCTAAAATCTTTTGAAAATATTGACATTATACTACTTTCATTTTTATGTTCAGTTGATATTTAATTGATGGATTATTTTTTTTTGTTTATTCAAGACTTTAAGGGGAAACTCACATTTTCTTTAAAAATGGAAGCTTGATTTCAAAGTTTTAATCTCTTTTTTCTTTTTATTTTAATTGAACAATAGATGCCTTACATTTGCTTAATTAAATTATACTTGCTTTAAAGTTAATGTTAAAATTTCACGATTCAAATGCCTATCGTTATTTAAAAATTTATCAGACACTGAATTCAAGACAAATATTTTATTTAATCTAAAATACTAACATAATTTGTTATTTGTATTGTTTCATAACTATAATACATAATACAAACCTGACCTTTGTATTTGTGAATTTTAAATCGAAAAACACCAAAACATGGTATTTATATAACTATCATGATTGTTCTTGATATCTGCTTACACGTCATAAAGTATATGATACTTATAATAAAAAAATACCTAAAGTTTTTTGTGCAATCGTGAAATCCTAAACTGTCACGCCCCGCATTCCAGTAGACGGAAACGGTGACGTAGCAAATCCGCAACGTATTTACTATTAAAATACGTTAAGCGTAATTAAGTAATATAACAATGTGCAAAAATAATAAGAGTAATAAAATGAAACAACAACTTTATTTACATTCAACTTTACATTCAACTGTCTGTAAATAAAAGATACAATGATAAAGCAAATGCCTAAACAATGACATACTAGAAGTAAATACAACCAGGAGCTAAAATTCAGGCTGAGAAGCGAACTGGTCCAAGTCTTTCGGGATCGGCTCTATCTCCTCCGAATCTGGTCCTCCTGACGAACATTTCAAAGAAAAAATATAGAGAAAAGTTGTCAGCGAACTAGCGCTCGCTAAGTCCCCAAAAGAAATAAGAGAAAATAGTATATAATATGAATACAAACCAAATGAATAAAGAACATGTAAAATTGTATATGATCATTCACAAGTATAGCATAGTTATTCTAACGTGCTTATTTGTAGTTTGATAAAAAAAAGTATTCATGTATATGAGAGGAGTCCATCTTACCTCGTGGACTATGGTAACATGTAGTACAAAGTACCGTCATAATCCACGAGACAACGACACGTGAAATCATATAGGTGTCTTTTAAAGTGACATCTCGTGTCACGATATACGTTCCGTACCAATCTACCTCTTTTCTCCAACGTATTGTATTGTATAGTTTTAAGATTATAGGTCTTGGCCGAATTCATGGATATAAACTATTTAAGTTCATGTTCAAGATGTAATCATATGTTTAGGTATTCATGTCAAGATATAACCATGGTTCGGTCAAGTCGAGTCAAGTGTTCAAGTTTGAATTTGATATTTGAATTCGAGTGCTCATGTTCATGATCAAGTTCGTGTTTGACTTTGGATTCAGGTTGAAGTCAGAATCTTATGAAAGGATTTAGTTCTGGAAATGCTGAGGTTCGGGAGTAATCGGCAACTGCTGCACATGGACGACAGGATTTATGACTTTTTCCAAAACAATTACCATTTGATAACTCCGTTAAGTTGTCTAACCTGAATAGGTAAGCATTCACTTTCTCCGGCTCCCCGATGCTCAAGAGAAATGATATCGCTTAAGCCTATATTAGTTTATAGTCCTTAAAATATTGTTTTGTATATTTCGAGGGGGTTTTATAAAAAATATTTTAAAATTAAATATCGAGGGTGATTTATAATATTTAGGGTTTTCATGAACATGTGTTTTAATTGTTATGGCATTTTAGTGGTTAAACCTAGATTTTTGAAAGTTTATTGTATTTTTTATGAAAAATACTACTTTTGGAAACTTGGTGATATTTTATTAAAAAATTCTAATCTTTCATTTTAAAAATATAGTTTTATAATATATTTTTTTGATTGAAAATACGAATTCATAGTTTTATATAATTTTCCAAAAATTTAGTTTGTTTAGAAAAGTCGTATTTTCTTAAAAAACGTATTTGTATTTCCTTTCGAGACCGAATACTGCGTAGGGAGTTCTACATCTCGCTCTACTATCCCAAAAATGTGCGATAATCCGCATCATCTATCAGCGGGTCCCCTAACGAGAGTTGTAGAGGCGTAATTGCCAAGGATTTAAAAATATCGATTAAAAGAAACCAATTTTGAAAAAGTGTGGTATTTTAATGTAAAATTTATTCTTTAAATTAGTCATATGTTTAGAATACTGTGCTATGAAACCATAGTGTGTGGGGGGGTAGATTGTTACCCCGTGAAGTTTTCCTAAAAGTAGATAAACAAGTTATCGAAAAAGGTTATACTAAATTTTATGATATTTTAATGAAAACGTCTGTTATTTGATTATTTCTCATGAAAAATTAATTAAACTAAAATCTAAAAGATTGCAAATATAAAGTTACGGATAGTGTGAGAAGTTAGTTTGACCTATCTCACTTAAAGAGAGGAGTACAAAGGTTAACATTATACATATCGGAGTTAACTCCACTTTACCGATATATTTTTAGAAGATGATTTGAGATGAAAGAAAAAGAGAGAAAAGAGACTTACTCATTGTGTAGCGTTGGGAAGATGTTAAATAATTGAGAGGGGTTCTGTGGCGCCGCGGAAACTCCGAAAACGACTTCGATTTTCAATGAAAAGAGCTTGGTTGCTGACTCCACTTGCACTTAGAAACTTTTGGGAGAATTTTGATAGAAATTTTCAGAATAGAGGGGAGCTAGTACATGGGGTGTTATTTATAGTGAATAAATTAGGGTTTGGAAATTAAAAATTGGATTAAAAGAATTAAAATGGGTGTTAAATGATTAATTTAAAAGTCACTGTTTAATTGCAGGGAAATCAAACAGTGCATGGGAGTTGAGGAGAGTCGAAGGGACTGGTGTGCAAAGTAGGGAGACAAACGGGGCCATCATGCCCATCGGCGGCGGGGATTTGGGAAGAATGGACGTTCGGTTCTTGAGCAATTGCCTCGAGATTCGTGCCAGCAGCTTTAATCACTATTTACTTCTTTTTGCACATGTTTGATTTTTCTAAAACTTTTCGTTTCTCTGTGAATTGCATGCGCAACTCTTGGGCTTCCGAAAAGTTAAAAAGAAAAATCTAAAAAAAATAGTTGGGTCTGATGGGATTCGAACACACAGGCTAAGTCGCAGCAGTGTAAATGCTTTACCAGTGAGCTACAACTTGCTTCTTGCTTTTATTGAATAAAAATAACCTATAACTCTTAAACAGGCTGAAATACCCTTTTCTATACAATAAACAAGAAATTTTTGTACATGGATTTCAGAGTTGTTACATTCTACCCTCCTTATAAAAATTTCGTCATCGAAATTTACATTTACATAGAGACTAATTTTCAAAAAAGTAAGGGTATCGCACGCACATCATCTTCTCTTTCCCAAATTGATTCTCCCGAAGAATCATTTCTCCACATCACTCGGACCAAGTTCACCTCCTTGTTTCGCAATGTTTTCATTTTTCGGTCCAGAATCTCAACTGGTTGTTGCTCGCGGGTTAGGTCAGGTTGTACTGTGAGCTCTGAGTGATCAAGTATATGGCTGGGGTCGCTCACATATCGTCGTAACTGGGATATATGGAACACGTTATGCACTCCTTCTAATGAGGGTGGAATTGCTAAACGGTATGCTACTTCTCCAACTCGTTCAAGAATGTCGAACGGTCCGATATACCTTGGACTTTATTTTCCCATCTTACCAAAACGTATCACTCCTTTGTTCGGAGTGATCTTCAGGAATACATGCTCTCCTGGTTGGAACTTCGGGTGTCGACGCTTTATATATGTCCAATGTTTCTGTCGGTCTTGGGCTATGCGCATCTTTTCCCTGATCGTGCAAACCACGTCCACAGTTGCCACGATCATCTTTGGTCCAAGGAGTTCACGATCTCCAACGTCGTCCCAATTCAACGGGAAATGACACTTCCGTCCGTAGAGTGCTGCGAAAGGTGTCATTCCAATGCTTTCCTGATAGCTGTTGTTGTATGAAAACTCCATAAGGTGTAGGTGATCTTCCCACGAACCTCCGAAATCTAACATACAGGCTCTTAACATATCTTCTAATATATGAATTGTTCACTCGGACTGTCCGTCCGTTTGTGGATGATACGCCGTGCTGAAATTCAGACTCGTTTCCAGGCTAGCTTGCAGACTGTGCCAAAACTGTGATCGGAATCTTGTATCACAATCGGAGACGATGCAAACAGGTATCCTATGTAATCTTACGATCTCCTGCATGAGTTTATGGGTATCAAGTATGGTACATTTTGAAGGTATAAATCTTATTTTAGCTTTTTACTCACCTCCATTTACTTTCTTGCTAACGTCTCAGTTGACTGGCCAAATCTAAATGGAATAAAGTGAGCCGACTTGGTGAGTCAATCCATAATAATCCAAATCGCGTCGTTACCCTTCGTGCTACGAGGGAGTGCAGTCACGAAGTCCATGATAACGTGCTGCCATTTCCATTCTGCGATTGGTAACGGTTGAAGTAGACCAGCAGTTCTGTGATATTCTGCCTTCACTTGCTGACACACCAAACACTTGGCTACGCTCCTTACTACTTCACGCTTCATTCCATACCACCAGTAGTGTTGTCTTAGATCCTTGTACATCTTCGTACCACCGGGGTGTACCGAATACGGAGAGCTGTGGGCTTCTTTCATCAACTCTTCTCAAACAGAACCGACTGGTACACATAAACAGCTTCCATATCGCAAGGATCCATCTTCGTGGATGATGAAGTCAGTCCGTACTCTACTTTCTACTTATTCTCGGATCTTTTGTAGCTTGGCATCATTTACTTGAGCTGTATTGATCTGATTTACAAGAGTGGACTGGATTTGTAAGTTCATCAAAGATGAAGCATTACCTGGCATAACTACTTCGATCTCTAATCCATGCAGTTCTTGTTGTCGTCTCTATTAGTGATATATGCCCTAAAGGCCATTATTGTATATTACTGGATTGTATATTACATTTTGGAAGCTTGGGATATATATAGATATAATAACAGTCTTGCTCAACATGATAGTATGCTATCTGGTTTGAATCTATTTTAACATGTGTATATGTTTCTTTTAACGTATCACTAATACATGTTGATAGAGCCCTTAAGATCTTTGCTTGACTACCAGCGTTATGATGGCAGTCATACTAGTGGGGGCTGGATAGTCTATAAGCACATCCTTAAACTTGTCCCTAGTCGTAAGATTATCAAGACAGGGTATCGATACTCCAGAGTAGACTAGTGTATACGCTTCTTATCCCCGTCGGGGGAGGTGTCCTGTCCCGCGACCATTGGTATACGGTACCAAAGATAGTATACATGTGCTCATTAGGTTATGAGTTAACTGGACGGACTCGCTGGGAACTGCTGGTCGGTATTATACCTATCGTCAGTTAGCAGTACCCCGGTGACATGAGTACAGATTAGTCCGTTGACTTGATATCATTATTCATCTCGAGTGTGTTCATACTATACTTAGATTACTACCCTACCACGGCTCAAATAAGTCGTGCAAACAAGTAGTACTTGGGTGTTGTCCCGAAACACTTGGAGGTAGTAGGGGATAGAAGGGATTCGTCTCTCCTGGTATTGGAAGTTGATATCGCGCTGTGTGTGGTTGGCTAATACACAAAGTCCCTGGCTATGGCAAGTGAGATTTACTGGTAGGTACATCAGTATTTTCTCAGGGTGTATTTGGTTCCACACCGACATGATTTATTGTGCTATTAGGGGTCTGACATTTACCACCCCCTAGGCCCGATATGCGATAGTTTTAGACGAACAGACCGGACTGTACTGAAAATGTCACGTATAGGCTCAGTAGGGTTTTCGGACGAGTTATCGTGTCGAACTTCCCTTTGACAGATACTGGGTAGCCGTTACGTACAGCTAGTGCTACTGACGTGCTTATGGTTAAACCTACCGCCAGCGTATTGTCGAGTCTTTAGAGTCCCACACAGAGGGTTCCTCGGTTAAGGCGAAACGGTGTAGTTTGCGTATGGTTTTATGCATGGGAGTTCAATTGAACACGTGCATTTATGCACGTACTTTAATCAGACGGTTTAGTAGTACTAGCGGCTTTGAAAGACAGCCAGTTTTGATGCTAGTATTCTATTGCTCTCTTTTGGGTATTTATATTTTAACACGAATACGGTATTTATATGAATACGTGTATTTGTATAAATACAAGTATTTATGCTTTGATACAAATACATGTATTTCTTTCTAAATATGAATACATGTATTTTGTATTTTCGGAACAAATACAGTATTCGTATTTTGGTAGAAATATGGTATACGTATTTATATCGGTATGGGTATTCTTGTTTATATACTTACATTTATATTTATAAGTGTTTGTATATGTCTACCTAGTGAGGTGGTTACACACACACATACACTCTCTCTCCCTCTCTCTCTCTCTCTCTTCTCTTCATCATTAAATATAGAAGTGTGTGGGCTTGCGACACACCCTAGTGAGTCCCAAAGCCCACCCACTCTTTTGTTTGAAGTGTGTAGAGATAAGAGTGAGAGTGTAAGATATTTTGTATGTGTTGGGATAAAAAATTACACCCCGGTTGACCAAGTCAAAGTCAAAATCAACCCAAGCCTAGGCCAAGTGGGCCCATGCCCAAGTCGAGCCCGAATATGAAGTGGCCGGCCTCCCCTATGCCAAAATGAAATCATGTAATAAATAATTTTGATGTAATTTTTTATGCATGAATGTAAGAAAAAATGGGTATAAAGCCAAATTTTTGTAAAGCCCATTACTCGTGTGCAAAACAAATGAGCACATGAGGCATGTGATGGGCAAGATGCCATTTTGTAAGGCCCAAAGGGTTATATGTAAATTTGTAAGCCTGTAAAAGGCAACATGATAATGAAATAAAAGACCAATAATTCATTCTCTCAAATTCTAGGGTTTCTGTGCCTCCTTCTCCTTCCTCAAGCTTTTAAACCTCCTTCCCCTTTTTTTTTGAATTAAACCAAGAGTTTAACTCTTCTTTTTCCAAAAATAAATAGTTTTTCACCATAAAACCCTTGAAGGGGAGCTCGGATCTGCTATCAAATCCCTAAAAGGGGAGATTTTAAGTCTCGCCTCCCCTTTTCCCCAAGATCCGGCCAACAGAGAGGAAGAAGAAGGATACCCATCTCCAAAAATCCCGTTCCAAGAGGATCTGAGGCTCAAAAGAAGATTCAAAGATCTCTAGGAGTTTAACTCCATTCAAGATCTGTTAGAGTTTAACTCCATAAATCAACCCTCTTTCTAGGAGTTTAACTCCAAATCTATACATAATCCATGTTAGCAGTTCAACACCAAAGCCCCTTGGGAGTTCAACTCCTAACCCAGGGGATAGGCCCCTTTTTCCACTGGTGTTTCCAGCGGTCACGTGCCGCACACGTGACCCGCAGGCGCCCAGCAGTCACGTGCAGGGCACGTGGCCCACGGACGCTAAGCGCTCGCGTGCACCTCACGCGACCCGCGGGAGCTCCGCACCAAGCGGTCGCGTGCTGCGCACGTGACCCGCGGGCGCCCAGTGCCCACGCGCCTGGCACGTAACCCGCAGGCGCCCAGCGCCCACACGCCAGGCATGCGTATTTAAGACGCTCTTCACCTCTCATTTTTCGTGCACTCCACACCAGAAACGCGTCCCCCGTTAGGAAATTTTTTCTAACGGGGCGTTGCCCTGCACCCCGCAAGGGAGCTGCAAGTCCCCCTGACCCCCAGCCCACTATCTGGGTAGCAGGACCCCCGAAAACTCTGTGAGGCCCCCGGTATATCCAAAACCCCTTAAGACACACATACGCACACTGCACATTGAGTTCGCATGACCGGTTTGACCCGTCAATCAGAGGTTCTCTCGCTCCAGAGGCGAAAGGTAATTAACGGCAGCTCAGTCCGCGGCTGCCGGAGATTCGGATCCCCATAATCAATAACCCCCGCCTACCCTGGGCAGGGGAAATCTATTGTATGCCTGATAAGCACGCGCATATTCCCATCTCAATGGGATGACGAAAAACACCCTACAGATTCTGGCATGCCCGGTGGAACCATCTTTCCTCCCATATTTCGGGTTAAACGTTCATGCGAACTCAATCAATATATACATTGATTGCCTGTACTGAAATTATGCTTTTTTATGCAGGTTAATAGTTTCCAATTGCAATCATCGGACGCAGCAAAATGTCTCCAATGACAAGCTCAACTCTCGACACAGCTCCCATCTCCTATACGATGAAGATGGATGCTAGGACGGTCCTCCCGGCCAGTCTCGGGCGACAGTGGGAGGAGCCGCCGCTGTCATTTGGCTCTATTCTGTTCGTGCCAGCTAACGCCATCCTAGCTCTCCAAACTGCAGTAACAGAAAGACCGGCCTCGAAATACAGGAGGCCAAATGTGGTGGTCTCGAAGGCGCCCCAACCCAAACACAAGTCGGTGTTTGAATGACTTTCCTTGGCCCCAACTAAGGGCAAGGCCATCAACACCAATAAAGCAACAAGGCATCTCAAGCAAGCTCCCGCGGCGCTCCTAACAACTGCTCAATTGGGTATCTTCTCTAAGCTCTTCATCAATCGACTCACGGTGGCTTCCCAGAAAACGGATGCCCGCCTAGCCCTCAAAATTGAGAAGCTAAGACAGAAAAGGCTCGGATACAGAGCCAACAAAAAGGCTAGGGCTCATGCTAGGCTGAACTTCATGAGGTTCCAAGTGTTAGTTTTGTATATGCCCTAGAGGCCATTGTTGTACATATGATGTATATTATAGTGGATGCTTGGATATATATAGAGAGAACTTTCTTGCTCGACATGATAGTATACTATCTGGTTTCACTTTGTCTTAACATGTTGACTTATATTGTGTTACTGTCTTGCTCTCACATATTGATAAAGCCCTTAGGATATGTACTTGACTACTAGGACTATGATGCAGATCATACTAGTGGGGCCAAGGTAGTCCACAAGTACATCCTATAACTATTCCTAGTCGAGGGTGTATCGAGACAGGGTATCGATACTCCAGAGTAGATTAGCGTATACGCATCATGACCCATATGATGGGCGATGGATGATCACATATCCATTGGTGTTGAACATCAAAGATGGTGTACGGGTGCTCAGTGGAGACTGGGCACACTGAATGGACTCGCCGAGAACTCCTAGATGGTATTATACCTATCGTCAGATAGTAGTTCTCCGGTGACACTGGTACAGGTTAGTCTGTAGAACCGAGATCGTCATAGAGTCTTATGTGATTCCTACTGTACTTTGATTTCCACCTTACTATGTTCACGATAACGTGCAAAACGGTGGCTTTTGGGTACAGTCCCGAATCACATGGAGGCAATGAGCGGTAGGAGAGGTTTCGTCTCTCCCGGTATTGGGAGTTGATGTTGTGCTATGTTCGATTGGCTATAACTGGAAGTCCTTGGCCAGGGCTGATATAGAGATATACTGGTAAGTGTTATCAGTAGTTTCTTGACCCGTTATGAGCCTCATATCTACACGACTTATCGGTTATTACGGTCTGACGTTTACCACCCCTAGACTGGATATGCACCATATCAGACGAAGAGACCGGACTGTATGGTAATGTTACTGACTAGATTCGCATGAGTATGTGTGGGCTTGCTTGTTGATCTTCTGGTCGCTCAATACCCGGGTGACTGTTACGTTTAGCTGACCGCTTGTAGCTTGTAGGTGTTTGATATGATCATCACCTACTGCCGGTGTATTGACGAGTCTTTAGAGTCCTACACAGAGGTTTCCTGGCTCAGGCAAAACGGAGTAGGAGCACATATGCGATATGTGCGGGACCGAGAAAATACGATATGTGATACCGTATTCTATTCTCGCGATATGTGATATCGGCCGGGTATATGAGATATAGCCGGGTTATCGGATCAAATGTTGATTCGATGAAATGATACATTTTATATATTAGTCGGTTATATATGATATAGCCGGATTATCGGATCAAGTATTGATTCGATAATTTAATGTATAATTATATATGTGATATATTATATTAAATTAACTAATATAAGCTCACTTAAGTAATTCTTTTTCTCATTTTGGATACATTAATATATATGTGATATATGTTAAATGTATTCTTTTGTTACTTAATTATACATATGTGATATGTATAATTGTAACATGCTTGGTTATAAATGCAACTAGGGTTTATTAGAGTTAAACTATACTAGGGTTAATATTAGGATTTATATTTATCATTAAGTAATTCAAATATTGTGGATAATGTTCATGGATGAAGCTTGTAGAAACTTGTAGTTTCTTTGACTTTGTCCACTCTTTTTGTCTTGCTTAAGATATTTATCAACCATACCTTTAACCATAGCTAATGGTTAAGTCTCTACATGGGTTAAGGATGATATACTTGACCTTGGGTTGCATTTCTAACCACACACAACATTTATTCTCATCACTTCATCTTCTTCTTCCTCAAAAGCTTGCTAGCTTTTTCAATGGTGATGAAATAAATTGAGAAAAAGAAAACTAAAGAAAGCCAAATTCCTACTTCATCATCCTCTTCTATACTAGCCATATAGATTAGTGTGTTAGCTTCACTAATTCATAATTAGTGAAGAGTTAGCTTGAGTTTGTGTTTCATCAAGGTAGATCGTCTTGGATTTCGGAGACTTCAAGTAAGATGCATCATTCACCTCATGGAGCCTCTCTAGAGTCTGGGAGCTTGATGATCGCAGCGAAGGGACCACTACTCGGAGCTTATGAAGCGAAGGAACGGACTACAAAGGTTGTAATCCCTATCACTTAGATGTAAAGTTGTTTACATTCAAAGTTAACCCTAATTCTCTAGTTAAGATCTTGGTTAGGGTTTCATAGCACCCCAAAATTTCATAAAATGGCATGTGTGATGCCTTCCTAAACCTTGTCATGGTGTTATACAACCCTACAGTGGTATCAGAGCCAAGCTAGAGCATTAGACGAAGTCTAGACGAAGTTTAAAGTCCGATCAAACCCCGAAAACCCAAACGAGACCCTCTTTCTGGAATTTTTTTCAAGAGTTGAAATTTTTCATATTAAAAATATTCAGAAAATCATGCAGGGAATTCTATGGACCCACCTGAAGAACGAGTCCCTAACTCGCTACATTGACCGCGCAACCACGGCCAAACTTGATTTTGGCGGCGGTTCCGCAACGCCACTGTGGAGGCTTAGGACGGGCCCTTCAGCGACGGTCCGTAGGTGATAGGGCATGCTTCTGGAAATTTTTATTTTCTGCTCAAGTGTTGAGCTCACTGGGGTATTTTGGAAATTCGTTGAATCGATCGAATTGTGTAACTTCGTCTAGATATCTGTGATGTGATACAATATGTGGAATTTATTTAGTTAGGCATGAAATCCGTAATATGTGATATTTCGGGTTTACGATGTCTAAAAAGATTATGGATTCCAAATGTTATAGTTTTACATTTTCTTTTCTGCGACTGTAAGTGTAATATGTGGTATATCGCCGTTTTCGTCGCTATAGATCGACGACAATTGTGATAGGCATATTTATTACGTTGATGACATGTGTTGTTATGTGTTGTTGTGATATGTTATATTGGATCGTCGTGTATTGAATAGCCGGGGGTTTAATGTGAGATGAGGGTTTTTATTTTCATTCATGCAAAATTCATTGTATGTAATATTCTTTTATTGGGCCACTTCTGGGTTGAGGATGATATCACCATTGTATATTATTTACTTTTCTGCATTAGGATAGACCTAAGAAGGGGAGCACAAGTAACCGGGTTTTAGGGTCCAGTGGGAGACCATCTCGAAGAGTCGAGACCGGGTCTCCTAACACTAGAATTGGGAGGGTTACTTGCCACTCTCGTAAGGGTCTAGGGATGTGGGTTTTGCTATTCATCGCGACTGTGGAATCCGTGTTTTATACGGGCTCAAAATAAAACACGGACGTCCTAGTATATCCAATATTTCATATGTTGACTTCTGCTGCAATGTTCTGTGATGAGATCATATTACTGCCTGAGACAAATGCTTATACTATATATATGATATATAAATATTACAGCTTTCGTTTCTTCTGTGATGCTTAGGAAGCTTAAATGATGGGATTTCGTTAATGAGATTAATGAAAAGAAAAGAAACCTAAAAGATATTGTAGAATCAAATTTTCAAAAAGGGTAGCTACAGTTTTTGCTTTGCATAGTGGTATATGTGATATACCCTACACCTTATTCGATGAGGAAAGAGCCGAGATCCCTTCACCGGGAGTGACCTCTTTAGCAAAACTGGCAGATACTACTAACTCACGGTTTTGTTTTTGATTGCTTCTATAGTTCTTGCTTTGCATAGCGGTATTCCTTGTAGAATATCCAGCACCTTATTCGATAAGGAAAGAGCCGAGATCCTTTCACCGGGAGTGACCTCTTTAGCGAAACTAGTAAAAGCATAAAAAACATTCCTTTTCAAAATCACTTGTTTCTACAACGATATCGAGTTTATTACGCAAAAGGTTTTTTCTGAAAAACCTTCGTAGCCCTCCGTCATTTCAGATAAGTACTATTTAGTATTCGTACTATGGTAGTTTGGCTTTCGTCAAGGCGTAGTGTGCTGTAGCTATTTACTGTTTATCTGCTGCATATAATGTGATTGGATTAGGGTATT
Source organism: Agapanthus africanus (assembly GCA_030015575.1). Lineage (NCBI taxonomy): Eukaryota > Viridiplantae > Streptophyta > Magnoliopsida > Asparagales > Amaryllidaceae > Agapanthus > Agapanthus africanus. The sequence goes on from JASDDO010000016.1 coordinate 556,214,990, forward strand.
CGTACGGCGTTGTTTGGCTTTCGTCAAGGGTCGTGCGGGTAGGTTTAATTCAATCAAGAAATGTACAGGGTGAACTTGACTAGCGGACTATTGGTTGTTTGGTATTCGTCAAGGTCATAGCACTTAGGGGTAAAAGCTTTATCGGGAATTTCAAGTGTTGAAATTTGCAATGAGATTGCATACCTTCTATGAAATAGTTGGATCCCGATACCCACTGCAAGTAAGAGTTACTCCTGGGAGAGTTTTACACAGGACAATTAGCCGATCAAGTAGGTGTATAGAAAGGTGTTAACGGGGTAATGCCTCTAGGAAAACGAGGTTTAATTTAATTAGGTCCGTGCGAAAGCGCGGGGAACCTCCCTCAAAGTACCAACACTGGCCTGGCCGAAAGATTGACAAACTTGTAAATTGTAATTAATCCCGGCTAGTCTTACCTTTTAGGGTTTGAAGGAAGATTTGATGAAAACAGTGGGAGCCATCCTGATTAGATAAGATAATAACCAATCTAATCTTGCAAGAGCATACGTTAAAGTGTTTCCTTCTCTCTCTCCAGGTAGCGACCATGTCAGGCCTTAATCAAGATAATAATATGGATGTATTGACCGAACCCGCTTGTTATACTGAGCAGGGGAACGTTGGTTCCGTTCTTTCTTATAATTGTTATAAGACTGAACAGCAAATAGGGGAATACCATAATTCATACGCTGCCCAAACGAAGAACAAACATGTTGATGCATTTTCTTCGGGTGTATTTGTTATCGAGAACTGTTTCTCAGTTCACTCAACATCCTGGGTATTAGATACCGGATCAGGGTCCCACATATGTAATATGTTGTATGGGCTAAAGAGAGGTAGAGAACTGGGAATGGGTGATCATTCCGTTAAAGTAGGGAATGGTGCAAATGTTGCAACCAAAGCAGTTGACGAATATCACCTTGTATTACCAAGTGGTAATACATTGATTCTGAACGAATGCTATTACATACCGAGCATGATATGCAACATTATATCAGTTTCTTTATTAAGTAAAAAAGGATATAATTTTGTAGTACAGGATAATGTTATGAACATCTTCCTGAATCAAAAGTTGATTGGATCAGGCTCGTTAAATAATGGCATATACGTTCTAAATCAAACTACGGTTCTTAATGTACAAAACACTCACAAGAGGAAGAGTTCATAAATGAATGAATCTTTCTTGCGGCATTGTAGACTAGGTCATATCAATGCGACACGACTAGCTAAGTTGCATAAGGATGGATATTTGAATCCATTCGAATTTTCATCTTATGAAACTTGTCATTCATGTCTCAAAGGCAAAATGACCAAAACTCCGTTTAGTGGACACGGAGAAAGAGTTACGGAACTCTTAGGACTGATACATAGTGATGTATGCGGTCCCATGTCTACATATGCCAGGAATGGTTTCTCATACTTCATTACATTCACTGACGATCTCTCAAGATACGGACATGTGTTCCTGTTGAAACACAAGTCTGAAACTTTTGAGAAATTCAGTGAATATAAGAACGAAGTAGAGAACCAAACGGGTAAAAGTATTAAAATCCTTCGATCTGATCGAGGAGGAGAATACTTGAGCAATGAGTTCCGGGATTATCTAAAAGAGAATGGGATTCTCTCTCAGCTTACTCCTCCATATACACCACAGCACAACGGTGTATCGGAGTGGAGGAATCGCACCCTATTAGATATGGTGCGCTCTATGATGAGCACTGCTGAGTTGCATATTTCCTTCTGGAGGTATGCGCTTGAGACAGCCATACACATATTGAATATGGTTCCTACCAAATCAGTGCCTACCACTCCATATGAGATATGGAAGGGGAAGAGATCATCTCTTAATTATGTTAAGATATGGGGTTGTCCGGCATATGTGAAAATACAAAATCCGGACAAGCTCAAGGCAAGGCCAGTTCTGTGCAAGTTTATTGGATATCCCAAGCATTCGCAAGGGTATATCTTCTACCATTCCGAGGAACAAAAAGTGTTTGTTTCTCGACATGCCACCTTCTTAGAAAAGAGTTTTCTTATGAAACAAGATAGTGGTAATGAGGTAGAGCTGGAAGAGGTTCCAGCAGCACAAACTACAACTGAAGATTTGGTAGAACCAGAACCACAGCCTCTCCGCCAATCTAGTAGGGTTCCTCATCCACCTGAGAGATACTACGGTTTTCTCATTGATGGTGGGAGCAAGGATTGCATCATGGAAGATGATGACCTAACTAGCTTCGAGCAAGCCATCACGAGTGGTGACTCTGTGAAATGGCTGGATGCAATGCGATCTGAGATGGAATCCATGTACACTGTCACGCCCCGCTTCCCAGAGTGCGCTAAGATAGGCACGTGACAGAGCCAACCATGCTACCTATGGATAGGAAATATCCCTCCACAGTCACATTACGGCTGTAGAGATATCAAGAACAGTAAAAAAATAACATAAACAATCTAGTACATGTCCATGAGCCAGAACAAACGAGTCAAGAAATAATATGTGGAAGCAATAGATCCAAGTAATAATAACAATCTGGAAAGTACGGAAGTAACTGAACTAACTGGATACTAACTGCTCGTCCTGATGGCGGAAGTACTCCTGATCAGTCAACTGCAAAGGTAGAGGATCCGGGCCATGCAAAACCCAGACGTCAGTGTGTCATAATATCAACAATAATATAATCAGGGGGTAGCAATACATGCAAGCTTGAGTATGAACAGTAATAAAAGTAGAACAGTAACAAGTCATAAGTAAACCGTAACATGAATATAGATCGGTGGATGAGATATAAATAGGTGAAGTGCAGTAAGTAGTCTAAACTGTGCTATAGGGTTATCTACTCTAAAATTATTGAAATCAATTAGAGTGATCCTCCATATAACTCAAAGGATATGTCCCGTTATCCTCCGGGACCACGGATCAGGTAGTGGGAGTCATGAATGACTCTGTCCCGTTATCCCCCGGGACCACGAATCAAGTAAGAATCATGAATGATTCTGTCCCGTTATCCCCCGGGACCATGGATCAAGTAATACCCTTGTAAGCTACACTTTAGTTTACACTTTTGATTTCCCCATACCCCCAAGGTGTAGGGATTCTAAGCACTGCCACAAGGGGCTATGAGGTATCAACCATGCCCGGTTAAAAATTTAGCCGTGCCGAACAACCCTTAACAAGATCTTTAAACCAGAGATTAGGCGAAACAAAGCATGTTAAACACTTTAACACTAAGTGAGAGAGATTACAACCTTTGTAGATCCGGTCCTTCACTTCATAAGCTCCGTGTTGAGGTCCCTTCGCTGCGATCATTGTGTTCCAGATTCTCGAGAGGCTCCACGATGAGAAAGATGCAAGCTTGCTTCCGATTTTCGATAACAAAGATGATCTACCTTAAAGTTTCATTAACACAAGCTAACGCTTACTAAATGAAGTGAACACCCTCATTTAAATGGCAAGGATAGATGAGAATGATGAAGTGGGATTTTTAGCTCTCATTTATAATCTTTCTCTCATACATAATCATCACTTAGAAAAAACTAGAAAGCTTTTTCCATGAAAAGAAGGAAGAAGAAGAAGAATAAATCATAATCCTTTTTTTGATGAATAATGCAAAGTAATGATAAGGTTAGAAATGCAACCATGGTTCAAGTAACCATTGTAGAGAATTAACCAAGGTTAAAAGGTTGGGTTGGGTTAAGGAAATATCTTCACAAAATATCTTTTCCAAAACAAAAAAAGAAAGCTTCTAGAAACTTCTAGAAAAGCTTAACCCTAATTAAACCCTAACCATGTTTAATCTCCACTAAACATGTTGCATTAATAACCACATCATGTTACAATATTATATATCACATATATAATATTTATTGTAACAAAATAAAATAATACAATTAATATATATCGCATATATATCAATGTATTACCCGAGTGAGAAAAAGAATCTTTTAGTGAGCTAATATTAGTTAATGTAATTCAATATATCATATATATTATTATACATTAAATTATCGAATCAACACTTGATTCGTCAATCCGGCTATATCACATATAACCGACTAATATCTCATTTACCGATTCATCGAATCAACACTTGATCCGATGTCCCGGTTGATATCAAATATCGCGAGAATAGAATACGGTATCACATATCGCATTATCCTCGGTCCTGCACATATCACATATGTGCCCCTACTCCGTTTTGCCTGAGTCAAGAAACTTCTGTGTAGGACTCTAAAGAATCGTCAATACGCCGGCAGTAGGTGATGATCATATCAAACACCCACAAGCTGCAAGCGGACAGCTAAACGTAACAGCTACCCAGGTATTGAGCGCTCAGAAGATCAACAAGCAAGCCTGTATATTCTCCTGTGAATCCAATCAGTAACACTCCCGTACAGTCCGGTCTCGTCGTCTGATATGTCGCATATCTCGCCTAGGGGTGGTAAACGTCAGACCCCAGTAGCTTGATAAGTCGTGTCGATATGAGGTCTATAACAGTTCGAGAAACTACTGATAACACTTACCAGTAAATCTCAGTAACCCTGGCCAGGGATTTCCAGTTATAGCCAATCGAACACAGCACAACATCAACTCCCTATACCGGGAGAGACGAATCCCCTCCTATCGCTCATTGCCTCCATGTGATTCGGGACTGTACCTAAAAGCCATCTTTTTGCACGCCCTCTTGGATGTGGTATGATGGAAATCAAAGCACAGTGGGAATCACATAAGACTCTATGACGATCTCGGGTCAATAGACTACTCTGTACCAGCGTCACCGGAGAACTGCCATCTGACAAGAGGTATAATACCATCTGGTTCTCGGCGAGTCCGTCTAGTATACCCAGTCTCTACTGAGCACCCGTACACCATCCTTGATGTCAAACACCGATGGATATGGGATCTTCCATCGCCCATCATATGGGTCAAGATGTGTATACGCTAGTCTACTCTGGTGCATCGATGCCCTGTCTCGATACACCCTCGACTAGGAACAGTTATAGGATGTACTCGCCGACTACCGTGGCCCCACTAGTATGATCTCATCATAGTCCCAGTAGTCGAGTACATATCCTAAGGGCTTTATCAACATGCAACATAGAGACAACCAGAGTACATGTTAAGATCAAGTACAACCAGATAGTGTACTATCATGTCGAGCAAGAAAGTCCTCCCTATATATGTCCAAGCATCCATTACAATATACATCGTATGTACAGTAATGGCCTCTAGGGCATACATATAACTAACAATCTCCCACTTGCACTAGGGCCATCTGTTGTGGTATCACATACCCAACAATTAGCTGTGGTTGCAGTATCTCATACTCAACTATCGCATAAAAGTCTCTACTGGGAAAAAGGCCTTTGTGAGTGGATCCGCACTGTTGTCCTATGTGTCTACTCTCCTAATCTCAATCTCCCTGGAGATCAACCATCTCCATGATCAGGTGATACTGCCTAAGAATTATATCTGGATTTCTGATGGGACAGTAGTTCCTTGGCATAAGCCACAACTCCATTGTCACACAATGGTAGGAACGAAGTTCATCTCATGAACTTATATCTATCCAGACTGCCTCTTTGGTAGCATCCTTGGTAACAATGTATCTTGCCTTTAATCGTCTAGTAAGTCGCGGTATCTAGCTTGGAACTCTTCCAACATACCGTCCCTCCACTGAGGGTAAAGACAATGCCTGCGACTGACATTCAGTCGTCCTTATCACCCTGGAACCTTTCCGGTGATTCTCCTCAGGATCAATTGATACCATCTTACTACAACTAGTGAGTATCCTAACATCCAATTAGATCTATCTCATAGATCCAAAACCCCGGATTTAGGAGGTATCACTTTGATCCTATATGGAGAATCCTTGTGATAAGCGGAGATTGACCGATCGTAGCATAGGAAACTACTTCCCTATCAAGAGTATGTCATCCACGTACTCTACGAGGATCATCACCATACTCTCTACTACCTTTTTGTATATACAAGGTTCATCTACCATTTTGATGAAGTCAAACTCTTTGACTACCTCATCAAAACAAATGTTCCAACTCCGCGATGCCTGCTTTATCACATAAAACAACTTGCATACGTTTCCGCTGCTCCCACTGACTATGAAGCCTTCTGGCTGTGTACTTATAGATGCTCTCTTCTAAAACATCATTTAGAAAAGCAGTCATGACACCCAACCACCAGATATCGTAGTCATGGTATGTAGCCGTGGCAAGTAGGATCTGGATGGACTTAAGCATAGCTTTGAAAGTCTCAACTTTTCCATGTACACCAAGTAATCTTCTCAAGATATACTTGCTCCTGATGGGGATTTAACCCTTCAGATAAAGCAACCAAAGTCCATACTTTGTTGGTGTATAAGGATTCCATCTCAGATCACTAAGCATCCAGCCATTCTTACAGAGTCCTATTCCTGATGGCCTGCTCGAAAATAGTTGGGTCATCATCTCATGATGCAATCCTCGCTCCCACTATCATAGAGAAACCAAAGTATCTCTCAGATGGGTGAGGAACCCTACTAGATCGTCGGAGAGGCTGAGGTTCGTTGGAAACTATTGAATCCTTCGGGTCTACCAAATCATCTGTAGCAGTTTGTATAGCTGGAACTACTTCCAGTTTTACAGAGCTGGCTTTGCCTCGAGCTTGTCCGGATTTTGCTTTTAGACATAGGCCGGACAACCCCAAATCTTAACTTACTTAAGATATGGGCTCTTCCCATTCCATATCATATATGAAGTGGTAGGCAACTAATTTGATTTGAACCCTATTCAATAGGTATGCAGCTTCTCAAGTGCATAACTCCCAAAAGGAAATAGGAAACTCAGTAGTACTCATCATAGAGCACACCATATCACATAGGGTGCTATTGCTCCGCCCCGATATACCATCGTGCTATAGTGTATACGGAGGAGTAATGCTGAGAGAGAATCACATTCTCCTTTAGAATAGTCCAGTAATTCCGTGCTCAAGTATTCTCCTCCCTGATCTCATCAAAGGACATAATACTTATACCCGTATTTTGGTTCTCTACTTCTAACTTATATTCTGTGAATATCTCAAAAACTTTGGACTTGTGTTTCAACAGGAACATATGTCTGAATTTTGAGAGATCATCAGAGAATGTAATGAAGTACAAAGAACTGGTTTTGGCATGTGTAGACAGGGGACCTTACATACATCATCATGTATCAATCCCAAGAGTTCAATAAATCTTTCTCTGTTTCCAATAAACAGAGCTGTGGTCATCATATCTTTGTGACATGACTGACAAGTTTCACAAGATGTAAATTCAAACTAATTTAAATATGCATCTTTATGTAACTTCAGCTAGTCGGGTCGCATTGATATGACCTAGTCTACAATGCCTCAAGAAGGATTCGTTCATTTCTGAACTCTTCCTCTTGTGTGTGTTCTGTATACTAAGAACTGTAGTTTGATTTAGAACGTCAATACTTTTAGATAACGTACCTGAACCGATCAACTCTTGATATAGGAAATGTTCAAAACATTATCCAACAATACAAAATTATATCCTTTCTTTACTAATAAAGAGACTGATATGATATTGTATATCAGTTTCGGTATCTAATAACATTCGTTCAGAATCAATATATTCTAGTAATACAGGGTGATAGTGACCAACAGACTTGGCTGCAACACTTGCACCGTTTCTATCTCATGAAACTCATCACCCGTTCTCAGTTCTCTACCTATCTGTAGCCCATGTAACAAATTACACATGTGGGATCCCGATCCGGTATCAAATACCCAGGACGTAAAGGATACTGAGAAACAGTTCTGTGTAATGAACATACCCGAAGAAGATACATCAGCATGCACTTTCTTCTTTTGGGCGGCACGGGAATTCTGGTAATTCCCAATTTCCTGCTCTGTCTTATAACATTTATAAGTTGGAGCGGGACCAACGTTCCCCAGCTCAGTATAACAAGTGGGTTTGGTCAATACATCCGTATTATTATCTTGATTAAGGCGTGACATAGTCGTAACCAGGAGAGAGAGAGAAGAAAACACTCAGCGTATGCTCTTGCAAGATTAGAATGGTTATCTAATATATCTAATCAGGATGTCTTCCACTGTTTTAGTCAAATCTTCCTTCAAACTCTAAAAGGAAAGATTGGCCGGGATTAATTACACGCTATAAGTTCGCCAATCTTTCAGCCAGGCCAGTGTCGGTACTTTGAGGGAGGTTCCCCGTGCTTTCGCACAATCCTAATTAAAGTAAACCTCGTTTTCCCAGGGGCGTAACCCCGTTGACACCTTTCTAGACACCTACTTGATCGGCTAATTGTAATGTGTAAAACTCTCCCAGGAGTAACTCTTACTTGCATCGGGTATCGGGATCCAACTATCTCATAGAAGGTATACAATCTTATTGCAAATTTCAACACTTGAAATTCCCAATAATATTTTACCCCTAGCGACTTATGACCTTAACTATGGTCAACAAATCATAAGCACTAGTCAAGTTCTACCCGTCATTTCTTGATTAATTAGACCCACCCACATGACCCTTAATTAAGGTCAACAAAGTCATTTGACTGTCCTAACTAATCACATCATATGCTATATAGGAAGACATCACTTAGCTACCGTACACTGTGCCTTAACTAAGGTCAACAAACACAGCACGAATACTAAGTACTCTACTTCCTAAAATGACGGAGGGTTACGACAGGTTTTTAAGAAAACCTTTTGCGTAATGAACTTGATATCATCGTAGAATCGAGTGATTTTAAATGGAGTGTTTTTTAGGCTTTTCTAGTTTTGCTAAAGAGGTCACTCCCGGTGAAAGGATCGTCGGCTCTTTCCACATCGAATAAGGTGCAGGATATATCATATATACCGCTGTGCAAAGCAAGAACTATAGAAGCAATCAAAAGACAAACCGAGTTTATAGCATCTGCTAGTTTCACTAAAGAGGTCACTCCCGGTGAAGGGATCTCGGCTCTTTCCTTATCGAATAAGGTGCTGGATGTTCTACAAGGAACACCGCTATGCAAAGCAAGAACTAGAGCTACCTGTTTTTAAACAAGTTTCTACAACATCTTAGGTTTCTTTTGTTTCATTAATCTCATTAATGAAGTCCCATTTTTATTATGCTTCACAAGCATCACATTTGAAACGAAATCTGCAATATAACATATATCTCATATATATAATATAAACATTCGTCTCAGGCAGTAATATGATCTCATCACAGAACATTGCAGCAGAAGAACATATATAAAATATTGGATATATTAAGATGTCCGTGTTTTCAATACGAGCCTGTATAAAACACGGATTCTACGGTCGCGATGAATAGCCAAACCCACATCCCTAGACCCCTACGAGAGCGGCAAGCAACACTTCCAATTCTAGGGTTAGGAGACCCGTTCTCGACTCCTCGAGATGGTCTCCCACTGGACCCTAGAACCCGGTTACTTGTGCTCCCCTCCTTGGGTCTACCTAATGCGGAAAAGTAAATAATATACAATGGTGACATCATCCTCAGCCCGGAAGTGCCCCAATAAAAGAATATTACATACAAATGAATTTTACATGAATGAAAAAGAAAAACTCTCATCTCACATAAAACCCCCGGCTATTCAAAACGCGACGATCCAATATAACATATCACAACAACACATAATATCTCATATCATCAACGTAAGTAAGTATGCATACACCGATCGTCGTTGATGTATAGCAACGAAAACCGGCAATACAACTACATACTACACTTACGGTCACAGAAAAGAAAGTGTAAAACTACAACAGTTGGAATCCGCAACCCTCTTAGACATCGCATGCCTAACCAAATGAATTCCTTAGACATCGCATGCCTAACAATTATAAACCCCGCATTTTAGTCTCATTATCGAAAACTCTTTTCAATATCAAGTCGGGCAATTCAACAAGATTCCCGATATCCTGATCGAATGCTCGTCGCAAACTTTAGTAGACGGCCGCACCCCCGATACCGTCGACGAAGTACACTAAGGCGGAACACCGCTGCCGTGAGCACCCGAACGGATGCTTTTGACGACGGTGTTCTCCTACAGTCACTTGATCGGGGCTATGGGGTGTGGCTATCTATTAAGTTTACCCGGCGAGTATCCGCGTACGCTACGTGATTGCGACGGACTTTTGATCACATCAAAATTCCGTGGCAACCGATCATCTAAGACTAAACTGTTATGTTTATAATATTCAAATTAGTTATCTCATAACTACTTGTGGATTCCAAATATTGTATCGCATTCCAGATAAATAGACAATGTTAAACTTTCCGATCGAATAATCAAACATCTAAGTTTTCCCAAATTGTTCTCAACACTTGAAATTAGTTTGAAAACATCCATCACATGCCACAGTACCAATGGTCCAGCCGTAGAAGGGTCAAGCCAACGCCTCACATGTGGCACGCCGTACTGCCACAAACCCTAAGGTTTAGAGGCAGCTCAAGACGGTCACATAATCTTAGTTAAGGTTTGTTGTCTTCTAGAGGGTCCACCGCGTTACTTGCACGACTTAAAACGTTCTTAAACTACGGGAAAAATCCAACACTTGGAAATTTTCCGGCAGGGGAAAAAGTGAGTTATTGATATCCGTTCGAACTTTTTAACACGTTCTAAAAATTACCCGGACAAACTAAACGAAGTTAAATTATCCGATCGAATCAACGAGTCCCCAATACACCCCAGAAAACTCAACACTTGAGTATAAATTAAAAACACCCAGAATCATCAGGAAGACGGTACGGACATTACTGTGGAAACAGAACACAACAAGCGCACTGTACCGCCGCGGAACCGCCGCGCCAGGCATGGTTCTGCCGCGGTTCCGCGGCGCTTTAAGCGTATCAGTGGATCATTTTTCACAGAGGCCCATAGAATTCCCTGCTGATTTTTTTGAGTATTTTTAATATTAAAAAATCAACAGTTTTGAAAAATTTCCAGAAACTAGGGTATATCGGGTATTCGGAGTTCGATCGGATTTTAAACTTCGCATAGACTTCGCCTAAAGCTCTAACTTGGCTCTGATACCACTGTAGAGATGCTAGGCACTGCCATAAGGGTCTACGAGGTATCAACCATGCCCGGTTAAAAATTTAGACGTGCCGAACAACACTTAACAAGATCTTTAAACTAGAGATTAGGCGAAACAAACCATGTTAAATACTTTAACACTAAGTGAGAGAGATTACAACCTTTGTAGATCCGGTCCTTCACTTCATAAGCTCCGTGTTGAGATCCCTTCGCTGCGATCATCGTGTTCCGGACTCTCGAGAGGCTTCGCGAAGAGAAAGATGCAAGCTTGCTTCCGATCTTCGATAACAAAGATGATCTACCTTGAAGTTTCGTTAACACAAGCTAACACTCACTAAATGAAGTGAACACCCTCATCTAAATGGCAAGGATAGATGAGGATGATGAAGTAGGATTTTTAGCTCTCATTTATAATCTTTTTCTCACACATAATCACCACTTAGAAAAAACTAGAAAACTTTTTCCATGAAAAGAAGAAGGAAGAAGAAGAAGAAGAATAAATCATAATCCTTTTTTTGATGAATAATGCAAAGTAATGATAAGGTTAGAAATGCAACCATGGTTCAAGTAACCATTGTAGAGAATTAGCCAAGGTTAAAGGGTTGGGTTGGATTAAGGAAATATCTTCACAAAATATCTTTTCCAAAACAAAAAAGAAAGCTTCTAGAAACTTCTAGAAAAGCTTAACCCTAATCAAACCCTAACCATGTTTAATCTCCACTAAACATGTTGCATTAATAACCACATCATGTTACAATATTATATATCACATATATAATATTTATTGTAACAAAATAAAATAATACAATTAATATATATCGCATATATATCAATGTATTACCTGAGTGAGAAAAAGAATCTTTTAGTGAGCTAATATTAGTTAATGTAATTCAATATATCATATATATTATTATACATTAAATTATCGAATCAACACTTGATTCGTCAATCCGGCTATATCGCATATAACCGACTAATATCTCATTTACCGATTCATCGAATCAACACTTGATCCGATGTCCCGGTTGATATCAAATATCGCGAGAATAGAATACGGTATCACATATCGCATTATCCTCGGTCCTGCACATATCACATATGTGCCCCTACTCCGTTTTGCCTGAGTCAAGAAACCTCTGTGTAGGACTCTAAAGAATCGTCAATACGCCGGCAGTAGGTGATGATCATATCAAACACCCACAAGCTGCAAGCGGTCAGCTAAACGTAAGAGCTACCCAGGTATTGAGCGCTCAGAAGATCAACAAGCAAGCCTGTACATTCTCCTGTGAATCCAATCAGTAACACTCCCGTACAGTCCGATCTCGTCGTCTGATATGTCGCATATCTCGTCTAGGGGTGGTAAACGTCAGACCCCAGTAGCTTGATAAGTCGTGTCGATATGAGGTCTATAACAGTTCAAGAAACTACTGATAACACTTACCAGTAAATCTCAGCAATCCTGGCCAGGGATTTTCAGTTATAGCCAATCGAACACAGCACAACATCAACTCCCTATACCAGGAGAGACGAATCCCCTCCTATCGCTCATTGCCTCCATGTGATTCGGGACTGTACCCAAAAGCCACCTTTTTCCATGCACTCTTGGACGTGGTATGATGGAAATCAAAGCACAGTGGGAATCACACAAGACTCTATGACGATCTCGGGTCAACAGACTACTCTGTACCAGTATCACCGGAGAACTGCCATCTGACGTGAGGTATAATACCATCTGGGAGTTCTCGGCGAGTCCGTCCAGTGTACTCAGTCTCTACTGAGCACCCGTACACCATCCTTGATGTCAAACACCGATGGATATGGGATCATCCATCGCCCATCATATGGGTCAAAATGCGTATACGCTAGTCTACTCTGGTGCATCGATGCCCTGTCTCGATACACCCTCGATTAGGAACAGTTATAGGATGTACTCGCCGACTACCGTGGCCTCACTAGTATGATCTCATCATAGTCCCAGTAGTCGAGTACATATCCTAAGGGCTTTATCAACATGCAACATAGAGACAACCAGAGTACATGTTAAGATAAAGTACAACCAGATAGCGTACTATCATGTCGAGCAAGAAAGTCCTCCATATATATGTCCAAGCATCCATTACAATATACATCGTATGTACAGTAATGGCCTCTAGGGTATACATATAACTAACACAAGGTTATGTGTTCAAGTCAGGTATTGAAAATCTGGAGCTAATGCCAACACAGGATCAAGCAGATACAGGTTTGTCTATATAGACAATAAGATATGTCCGTAGGGACAACAGGTCAAGATTGTCGGCATTAGTAACAAGATCAGGTAACATGTCAAGCTGTGGTACATCAGGTCATGTCAGGTGGTGTACATGTATCAAGTCATATCAAGTAGTGCACAGGTATCAAGTCATGTCAGTAGTAGTGTATCAGGTCATGTCAGGTAGTGCACAAGTGTCGAGTGGGTGCTCATAATCAAACTGTAATAAGTATGGGTACACAAAATCAAGTATGGAGTACTAATATAACAATAAAATGGAATAATGTGATATTGTATGCAAATAGATATAAATTCAAAGATATGGATGCACAATTATCGATTAGGGTTACATTTATAGTTCCAATACTAATTAGGATGTACTTTATTAAACATGGGGTGTTAATATCACAGTATTATGTATTAATGTGATCTATGGATGCAATTATATATTTTAAATGAGATGGATGCAAACGGGTATCCGAAAAACAGTAAAACTGTATAATGGTAATGTGGGATGTACAACTAAGCAATATGTGATGTAAATATTCCATTGGGTGCAGTATACTGTAATATAGTATGTAACAAAATAAGTTTTCATGACCTGGATCTGAAATGATATGAATGGATGCAAACGGAACATCGAAAAGCTATAATATGAAACATGGCATACTAGATTTAAAATACAGGCATGATATTTATTTAAATAGGTATATAATGAGTTATATAGCATGTAGCAAGATTAACTTGCCTGAATGGATCACAACACGGAATGCGTACGCAGCGTCCAATGTCGGTAAACGTCTCGATGCACTCTCGCGCGTACGGAACAGGACCAGGCAGTGCAAGAGAGTGACCATGCTGGTTAGGAACATCCATAAGGTTTCTCGGATCGTCGGCAGCGGCACGGGTCCGGCGATCATCGGGAAATACGGATCAAGAAAGAGAAGAGAAAGAAAAAGAAGAAGAAAGAAGAAGAAGAAGTAGAAGAAGGCTGGAAAAGGGTTGGGGCTGAGTTCTGGATTCAGAGGTGAGGCAATGGATGCGACGACGACGACGGGCCGTCGACGGCGAGATCCACGGCGATGACAGTGGCCGCGGGGTGCAAGTTCTTGCAGTGTCGGGTTCTGTGCAGGGAAGAGCAGGGGTCGTGGGCTTGAAGGGTGTGTCGAAGCTTGTTGCAGGAGAGAGGATGGAGGTGGTGGTGATGGGGAAAGCCGACGGAGAGGTGGTCGGAGTTCCGGCGGCGAGATGTGCTGGGATCGGGTGATGGTCACAATGGGTTTAGTGGTCGCAGGAGAGAGGGTGCAGGTTTCGGGGGGAAGAAGAAACGGAGGTGAGGTCATAGAGGAGATGAAGTGAAGAGGCGGTGAGGGGTCGCCGGCGGTAGAGCGGGTGTGCAGGAGAGGGGCGAGGCATGGGTTCGAGCGGGAAGAGGCAGCGGAGGAAGAAGAAAAAATAAAGAAGAGAAGAGAGAGAAGGACGTGGGGGAAAACAGCGGGTTTTAAGAAAAAGAAATATATAAATTATATAGAGGAGAGAGACTGAGAGATAGGGCTGGGAGAGAGAGAGAGAGAGAAACGGGAGAGAGAGAAGAGAGAGACAGGGTGAGGAGAGAGATCGAGATGAGAGAGAGAGGGTTGCGAGAGGAGAGAGATAGAGAGAGAGGAGAAAGAAAATTGTTTGTTAGTAGGGAGAGAGAAAGAGAGAGAGAGAGAGAGAATGGTGGGCCTGGGTTTGTTAATAGGTTAGGATTTAATTTGAGAAAGATTTTAGGTTAGTTGAATAAATTTAAATTGTAGATTAAAATTAAAGATATTAAATTAAATAAAATTGGATTTTCAGGTAAACACAAATTTAGTCCAAAACACGCCCAAGTCGGGTCTAAAAATTCAGGTTTAAAATACGAAAAATATATGTGATGACCAAATTTCAAAATGAATGCTCGGGTAACGAAAATGCATACCCCCAAGAACGGATGCACGTACGTGCGCGTAGCCATCCAAACAAGTCCGTTTTACTGAACGGGACGAGAACAGGATGCGCGGATGCTACCACGAGGTTAGGGGTATCATGTAGGCCATGTTATGTAATTTTAAATTATTTTACGTGACTTAAAATGTTATATGGGAAAAGATGCAATGCCAGATAAAATGCCAGTATGCAGTATTCATGAAAATGCACATGTCTATGTAACAAGTCAGGATAATTCATAAATACGAATCAAACAAGTTTCAAGCAAGCGGGTCGGGTTGAATGCAAAGTAAAATGTAAAATACCATTCGCACCCAAAACACGATAAATCAAGAAATACCATAATAAGAAAAATACGAGAACTGGAATTGGTATAAATGAACTAGGGTGTTACATACACCAACAAAGTATGGACTTTGGAAGTTGCTCCTGAAGGGGTAAAACCATTGGAAGCAAGTGGATCTTTAAAAAGAAATTTGGTGTAGATGTAAAAGTTGTGACTTTCAAAACTAGACTTGTTGCAAAGGGTTTTCGTCAACGACCAGGTGTGGATTATGACGAATCCTTTTCTCCAGTAGCTATGCTTAAGTCCATCCGGATCTTACTTGCCATTGCTGCATACCATGACTACGAAATCTGGCAAATGGATGTTAAGACCGCCTTTCTAAATGGTGATTTAGAAGAGTGCGTGTACATGACTCAGCCAGAGGGCTTCGTAGACAGTAGGAGCAGCGGAAAGGTGTGCAAGCTGCTTAAATCCATCTATGAGTTGAAGCAGGCATCGCGGAGTTGGAACATATATTTTGATGTGGTAGTCAAAGAGTTTGGCTTCATCAAAAACATAGATGAACCTTGTATATACAAGAAGGTGGCAAAGAGTAAGGTTGTCTTCCCCGTATTGTACATGGATGACATACTCTTGATAGGAAATGATGTTCCTATGCTGCACTCGGTCAAGCTCTTCTTATCACATAGATTCTCAATGAAAGATCTAGGTGATGCCTCCTGCATTTTGGGGATTAAGATCTATAGAGATAGATCTAGACGGATACTGGGATTGTCCCAATCCAGGTACATTGACACCATACTAAAGAGCTTTAGTATGGAAGAATCCAAGCGTGGGAACTTACCCACGATCTATGGACGCACTCTCTCCAAAGAGATGTCTCCTAAGACTGATTTGGAAAGAGCTCGCATGCAAGGGAGACCCTATGCTTCGGCAGTAGGATCTATCATGTACGCGATGCTATGTACCAGACCTGATGTAGCATTCTCACTAAGTGTAGTGAGTAGGTATCAAGTAGATCCTGGAGAGAATCATTGGACAACTGTGAAGAACATCCTCAAGTACTTGAGAAGGATTAAAGAGATGTTCTTGGTGTATAGTAACGGAGAACTCCAGGTGGAGTCCTTTACCGATTCAAGCTTCCAAAGTGATAAGGACGACTCTAAGTCGCACTCGGGATTTGTCTTTACCCTAAATGGAGGGGCGGTTTGTTGGAAGAGTTCCAAACAGGAAACCGTGGCAAACTCGACGATGGAGGCTGAATACATCGCTGCCAACGATGCTGCCAAAAAGGTTGTCTGGATGAAGAAGCTCATCACTGAACTTGGTGTGGTTCCGTCCATTGAAGATCCAATACCTCTGTATTGTGATAACAATGGAGCTGTGGCTTTGGCCAAGGAATCCAGGTCCCATCAGCGATCCAGGCATATTTTGAGGCGGTATCACCTGATCCGGGAGATAGTTGATCGCCGGGAGATCGAGGTCAGGAGATTTGATATGAAAGATAACACTGCGAATCCATTCACGAAGGCCATTCCCCAGATACAATTTGAGAGACTCTTCGGGATATTGGGTATGAGATACTACAATAGCCGGCCTTAGTGCAAGTGGGAGATTGTTAGTTATGTATATACCCTAGAGGCCATTGTTGTACATATGATGTATATTATAGTGGATGCTTGGATATATATAGAGAGGACTTTCTTGCTCGACATGATAGTATGCTATCTGGTTTCACTTTGTCTTAACATGTTGACTTATATTGTGTTACTGACTTGCTCTCACATGTTGATATAGCCCTTAGGATATGTACTTGACTACTAGGACTATGATGCGGATCATACTAGTGGGGCCAAGGTAGTCCACAAGTACATCCTATAACTGTTCCTAGTCGGGGGTGTATCGAGACAGGGCATCAATACTCCAGAGTAGACTAGCGTATACGCATCATGACCCATATGATGGGCGACGGATGATCCCATATCCATTGGTGTTGGACATCAAAGATGGTGTACGGGTGCTCAGAGGAGACTGGGCACACTGAACGGACTCGTCGAGAACTCCTAGATGGTATTATACCTATTGTCAGATAGCAGTTCTCCGGTGACACTGGTACAGGTTAGTCTGTAGACCCGAGATCGTCATAGAGTCTTACGTGATTCCCACTGCGCTTTGATTTCCACCTTACCACGTTCACGAGAACGTGCAAAATGGTGGCTTTTGGGTACAGTCCCGAATCACATGGAGGCAATGAGCGATAGGAGGGGTTTCGTCTCTTCCGGTATTGGGAGTTGATGTTGCGCTGTGTTCGATTGGCTATAACTGGAAGTCCCTGGCCAGGGCTGATATGGAGATATACTGGTAAGTGTTATCAGTAGTTTCTTGACCCGTTATGAGCCTCACATCGACACGACTTATCGGTTATTGGGGTCTGACGTTTACCACCCCTAGACTGGATATGCGACATATCAGACGAAGAGACCGGACTGTATGGTTGTGTTATCGACTGGATTCGCAGGAATATGTGCAAGCTTGCTTGTTGATCTTCTGGTCGCTCAATCCCCGGGTTGATGTTACGTTTAGCTGACCGCTTGCAGCTTGTAGGTGTTTGATATGATCATCACCTACTGTCGGCGTATTGACGAGTCTTTAGAGTCATACACAGAGGTTTCCTGGCTCAGGCAAAACGGAGTAGGAGCACATATGCGATATGTGCGGGACCGTATTCTATTCTCGCGCTATGTGAAATCGGCCGGGTATATGAGATATAGCCGGGTCATCGGATCAAGTGTTGATTCGATGAAATGATCCATTTTATATATTAGTCGGTTATATGTGATGTAGCCGGATTATCGGATCAAGTATTGATTCGATGATTTAATGTATAATTATATATGTGATATATTATATTACATTAACTAATATAAGCTCACTTAAGTAATTCTTTTTCTCATTTTGGATACATTAATATATATGTGATATATGTTAAATGTATTCTTTTGTTACTTAATTATACATATGTAATATGTATAATTGTAACATGCTTGGTTATAAATGCTACTAGGGTTTATTAGAGTTAAACCATACTAGGGTTAATATTAGGGTTTATATTTATCATTAAGTAATTCAAATATTGTGGATAATGTTCATGGATGAAGCTTGTAGAAGCTTGTAGCTTCTTTGATTTTGTCCACTCTTTTTGTCTTGCTTAAGATATTTATCAACCATACCTTTAACCATAGCTAATGGTTAAGTCTCTACATGGGTTAAGGATGATATACTTGACCTTGGGCTGCATTTCTAACCACACACAACATTTATTCTCATCACTTCATCTTCTTCTTCCTCAAAAGCTTGCTAGCTTTTTCAATGGTGATGAAATAAATTGAGAAAAAGAAAACTAAAGAAAGCAAAATTCCTACTTCATCATCCTCTTCTATACTAGCCATATAGATTAGTGTGTTAGCTTCATTAATTCATAATTAGTGAAGAGTTAGCTTGAGTTTGTGTTTCCTCAAGGTAGATCGTCTTAGATTTCAAAAACTTCAAGTAAGATGCATCATTCACCTCATGGAGCCTTTCTAGAGTCCGGGAGCTTGATGATCGCGGCGAAGGGACCACAACTCGAGCTTATGAAGTGAAGGAAGGGACTACAAAGGTTGTAATCCCTATCACTTAGATGTAAAGTTGTTTACGTTCAAAGTTAACCCTAATTCTCTAGTTAAGATCTTGGTTAGGGTTTCATAGCACCCCAAAATTTCATAAAATGGCATGTGTGATGCCTTCCTAAACCTTGTCGTGGTGTTATACAACCCTATACCAAGAACAGGGTTGCCCCGCCAAAGAAAAATAGATGGCTGGATGTGTGGTCCACACTGTCTACGTGGTGGGCACGCACAGCAAGAGCAAGGATAGGGCCACTACATCTCAAACCCAATCTAGTGTGAATGTGGCTGTCACTTTCCAAGACCAGCATCCTCTGGAAGGTAATGAAAATCCTCCCAGTGAAGATGATAAGCAGAGAGATCCCTCGGTTCATGAAGAGTCGGGATCGGAAAGCGAAGATGAGCCAATCTTCCATACCAAGAACGCAGAGCAGCAACTTCTCTAAGAGCTCTGAAAACAGCTCAGAAGTAAAGACAAGGAGATGGCCAAACTTTACTCCAAAATTGATGACTTGACGAATGTCGTAATGCAGCTCACGGCCCAAGTTTCCTCTCAGCTGTCCAATCAAGCACAAGGTTCTGCTCATGAACCGGGAAACGATGTCCCGAGACAGCCGACGCCTATTCCCTCGAATCCAAAGGTGGGCAAGCTGCATGAAAGTCGGCCACATCCTATCTCGGGGAATGTCTTGACTACCAATGACAGCAACCCGCTAACTCAAGATCAAATCATTGATTTGGTTGCCAACAAAGTCAAAACATTGGTAGCCGAAGCCGGAGAGCAAAAAGATGTCAGCAGTAGCGGGAGACCATATCCTGCTCAGTACGATCTTGTGGAGTTTCCCACTGGCTATGTCGTCCCCAAATTTGAAAGGTTCGATGGGATGGGAAATGCGATCCGGCACATTGCCCAATTTAAAGCATCATGCGTGAATACTGGGGGCAATGATGCGCTCCTTCTCCGTCAGTTTGTCAATAGGTTGACCGATGTTGCTTTTGATTGGTATGCAAGCATACCGGATGACTCGATCATAAAGTTCGCTCAAATAGAATCCATGTTCAAGCAAAGGTTCATGAGTGTCAGCGATAAAATCACCATTGCCGACCTCGTAAGGACCAAGCCAAAGAACAACGAAAGCAACATAGATTTTATAGTCCGATGGCGCAATCTCTCCGTCAAATGTGAACCTCCGTTGAAGCAAGACCAATCAGTCGGTCTTATTATAGAAAATCTGAAGGACTGGATGAAACCTTTCCTGTGCAACGCAGGACTTAAAACATTCCAAGAGCTGACCAAGAAGGTCCGAATGTTGGAACGCTCAAAGCCCGAGTCCACTCAGGATCTTCGGTTCACAAACAGACTGAGACCTTGGAGGGACGACAACCGAAAAGGTGAAAGTTTCAACAGCACCGATTCTCTTATTAGGCAGAGAGCGGGCGGAACGAAGGCTAACAAACCCTGAGAGCCAACTTTGGAGGAAAGGAGAAATAAGGTCTACTCTTTCAAAAGAGACAAGGTCCACAAAATATTCAAAGATGCTCTGAAGAATGGCCTGCGGCTACCAGAACGAAAAAGGCTGAGTGAAGCGAACATGACTGATCATCCGAACTTTTGCCCATACCACCGAGTGTTGGGACACACTATTGAAGACTGTTGCATCTTCAAGGATTGGGTTGAGAAACAATACAAGGCGGAAGAAATATCATTATCCCCTGGCGTGTTAACAAACAGTCAAGCTACGACCACCAATTTCATACAAACGGAGACCGAAGTCCTTCGGGAACCTGATTCTCTCAGACATCTGCCTTTCCCTAAAAAGAGCGGACCAAGGAAACAAGCTAAGAGCTAAATGAGCAATATTGCCAATGAAGAAGCAATAGAAGGGTACACAACCCATACGGTCAACATGATGGAACTCAGAGGAACAAGTCCTCCTACACCTTATAGCCATGGCAATGACGCGGTTGTAGCCATCCAACACAGGCTCGATCCAAATGATGAAGAGCCCGCTCAGGCCATTGAGCCAAAGGAACCCGTGGTTCTTGCTGAATCAAGCTCATGCGGTAAGGATGATCCCATTGTCATACCCGGAACTATAGAACAAGCATTATTCCAATGGCTTCAAAAGCAGCTTCAGGACAGGGACAAGAAGATGACCAGGGCCCATTCCAAAGTCGATGAGCTGGCAAACGTCGTGGCAGATCTCACGACCCAAGTCGCCCGATTGCAATTACAGCAAAATCAAATTTTGGTTCATGAGCTAGGGATTGATATCTGGAAGCAGCCAACCGATACTCCCTTCAGCCCAAGAACGGAACACTTTTGCGAAAAACGGCCATGATCAGCTTCCAGTCTCTCCGATACGTACCCTGAATGGGATAAGCGGACAGCAGGCAATCCAAAGACTGATCGGCCTCAAGGACCAGCGTCAGTATGGGCACCTACTCTAATGGAGAGAAAGAAGAAGGTGTACTCCTTCAGGAGGGATAAAGTCCGTGAAATATTCGTGGACGCCTTGAACAACGGTCTGCAACTGCCTATTCTAAAGAGGCCACATGAAATGAACATGACCGGCAATCCCATATACTGCCCATATCATAGAATGGTGAGTCATACTATTGAAGACTGCTATGTTTTTAAAGATTGTGTGGAGAACCAATACAAACTTGGGAAAGCCTCACAGTCGTCAGATGTACCGACAAGCCACAGAGCTACGGTCATCAACACAACTCCGCCAAGATCAAAGTTCGAGGAGCTGGGATAAGCAAACAACGGACCACCACGTCGTTAAACTGGGAACAATCGACCTCTAAGTCGTTAAACTGGGGATGTAAAAAAATGTGTAAATAAATAAATTAAAAAAAAGAAGCCGAAATGATGGGGCAACTCGCAATAAAAATCAGCGAGTAAAATAAAAATGAAAATAAACAGCCGAAATGATGGGGCAGCCGCGAATAAATAGCCGAAATGATAGGGCAATCATGACCTTCGCGATAAGAAAAGCTGAAAGATAGAGCAATCGAGGTAAAAAAATGGCGAATGATGAGTCTCTCCTGGTACCATATTCCAGTGCAGCGATGCAGATGCCAACCAAAATCCAAATCCCCAAATGGTGAATGATGAGTCTCTTCTGATACCATATTCCTATACAGCGATGCAGACGCCAATCAAAATTTCAAATCCCTGGATGTCTGATCAGTCGAAAATATTGCATTCTTAACACATTAATTTCCCTACTCTTTTTAATCATCTAAAGATGTTTGGTATAAATATAGCACAAATTAGCAATTCGTCTGCAAAATATCAAATAATATGTGTTATACATTATAACCGACATTATGAGGGAAATTGTGTGTTTATTACTACACGCATGATCTTTGTATATTTAAACACTTCTCTCAAGATTTTGTGCAGAAATTCTTCAGGTCAAAGAATTGGAACTGCTAAAAAGCACCGATAAATACAGCAAGTCAAAGACTTGAAATCTGGCAGAGATTTAGAAAGGAAAATAAGATTCCAGACATCAGAAGAAGACCCTAAAACCAACAAAAAACAGCACAGAAGAATTCATGCAGTGATCTCCTTAAACGGCCGTGGATCCATAAAACAGCGGATCAGCGGCCGATTCGACTCTTCGGCGGTGGGAACTTTTTGCAGAGGCTCTCTTTTAACGACCAAACTTCTTCAAGACGCTTCAAAGTCCCTAAAAATCTCCAGAAGCTTCTCTACAACAGCCAATCTTCTAGTGTAAGCTTGGTACCTACCTAACTTCCTATGCAAGCCTCATAACAACCAAGCTTCTAGGAGAAGATAAAGGAAAAACTATAAAAGGGGACCTATGGCTTCATTACAAAGGTTTTTGTTCATTAATTTGTTGTTGATCATTATACATCAATTCACCCACAAGTTGAGTGACACAACTTGCAACTCAAAACCCTAGCCTAAATCAAATTCAAAAGCCAAATCAAGATTCATCGAGAAGCGGCTCAAGCAAGCCTTCAACGAGCCTTTGAAGCAATGCCGATATTCATCCGAGCAAGTGATCCACGACGATCCGCGACTCAAGAAGATCGATGCGAAGCTAATTTCGGCGGATCTAGTTACCCCTCAAATCTTGTAATTTTTGAGTGAATTGTACCTAATCGTCGATTAATAAAGGTGGAAATTATAAATCTTGCTTTTCTTTACATTCTTGCATTATGAAAAGTTACCGATTCTTGATTCTTTCCTATTTCATGATGTTTGAGTGAAATCTCCGCTTGTAGAGAAATCGAGAGAATGGGTAGATGATGATAATGAAATTCTTGAACGATTCTTAAGTCTTATGAGTTTTGTAAACTTTAGGAAATTGAATCATCGAAGACCTAATTTGAGCGAGATCGCTTTCTTGAATATTTTTGCTCCAAATTAGAGATCAACGATCGGTGATTTAATTTGCTAGAGCCTAGAATTTGAATGATAATCAATGAAAGGACAAGGGATGGTGAAGGATAAACCCTAGTTTCTTCAATAGATCCCTAAACCTCGTTGATCGTCATCGATCTAGCAACAAATCCTCAATAGATAAGATTTCGTAATCTTTAGTTTTCATGATCACTACTTATTTGATCGATTCCTACAAGCTACTTTACAAATCTTGATAATTCAATTGGTTTGGACATTTTCTTGATTTTTATTAATTCTTGATTTTAGATCTATTTCTTTATGTTATTGAAACTAAAATCTCACAAATATTGAATCATTTTCTTTTATCTTTTATTTTCAACTCAACTAAAATGATTTCAAATAAATTCACACTTTCTCTGTGGATGATCCGCACTCGCTAAACGAACCTACAAAAGACACCGTTATTGATTGCGGTATAAATTTCTTTGGTTGTGATCTTTTACACTTTTCAAAACACGACACGGAAACGATCAATCAAATGGCGCCGTTGCCGGGGATCGTGTGCTAATTTGTTCATTTTTGTAATTTGAGTTGGAAAAATTTATTATTTCATCAGAATTTTTAGATCAAAATTCGCATCAAGTGCTTAACGATATGTTGTGAATTGTTGCAAGGGAATCTGGAATCTCTGGAGCGAAGGGAAATTTTTTCAGGTCATCTCAGAAAGCTCAGTGAAGGTACAGGAGCATCTGCACCAATTTCTATGCAGGGATCTCATCAGCAGACCGCGCATCCGCGGCCATAGAGTGCTTCTTGCGGCCGCGGTTTATTGAGGGCTTCACTGCTTCAAACTTCTCAGGTATACTTCTGTCTTTCTTATCTCCTCCCTGCTTTGTTCCATTAACCAATTTCTGCAGGTTTCTTTGCAAAAAATCGCAGCGCCCAAAAAGAAAAATTGTGCGTGTTTGATCTTAGTTGTTTGCATATTTTAACATGGAAATTAAGGGGCAAAAGACCAAATTCAGATTAGGTGGGGATTTCATTACCCTTCCTAACCCCCGGAAATCACAAACTTGCATCCGCATCACCCTCATTAATTAAAAAAGATCTAGACAAGACTCTAAGGACCGTCGCGCTCAATTAGGACAGACGAAGGTCATGGGTAATCTATTGTTTATCCGTGTTTCTTTTGTGGTGTCTAAGGAAAGTGTGTCTAAGGCAAGTGGTTACTTAATTAGGCCCACTACTTACGTAGTAGAGAACCTCCCACTTACCTGGCACTTACCTGGCCACAGAAGGGGCAAAGAGGCAGTAGAGGATTTATCTTGCGACTTGTCTTCTGGAAGTCTAGGAACGGTCTAGAGCCTTGACCTAGGTGACCACTATATTTAGGGTTGCTTGTGCATTATTTGTGTGAATTTTCCAAAAATCCGTATTTTTTTTCAAACCAAACACTAACTCATCTTTCCCCTAACTATCACAACGCTGACACTTGTGATAAACCATTTAGTGCATGCTCGGCTGGACATGGGATTCTAGTGCCCGTCTTGTCCGCGTTCCTCCTATTGAATCCGAAGTCGGTATTTCTACGTCTACTTTTTCTTCACCCACTACCATACCCGCTTCGATGGACGATTCTCCATCGAACTTCTTTAACACTACTCTGCCACCGTCCGCAGGTGCGCAGAATCCATCCCGCATCTTTCTCCAAGAGAGATGTTACCCTATGCGAGGTCCTCTTTCGACCTGTCTCACCATTCCACCAGCCAATGGGGACAATTTCGAAATCAAACCACAATACATCAATCTTCTACCAAAATATCATGGTCTCGAGTCTGAAGACGCATACGTCTTTATTACCAAATTTGAAAATGTATGCGCTATGATGGGTACTTCACAGCTTTCTGTGGATGCTATGAGATTACGTCTTCTCCCATTCACTTTGTGCGATATCGCCGAGAAGTGACTTTATAACACAGCCGCACATTTTATTTCGAACCGGGGAGAATTTATGATGATGCTCTATATTGGCGACCTTCCAGATCAGGACACGTGGCAGATAACGTGTCCCAGAACTCAGAAGAGAGGGCCCACAGGGGCCGATCAGGCCACCCCTGTACCCGACCTACAAGCACAAAGCTGGCTCACCTCAGGGCCCCCTGCAAATTGGCCTCCTCGGCTTCTCAGTTCGCCTCCGAGCTACCGCAGGACCAAGATACCTCAGCCCTCTCGCTCGTTCCCGAGCTCTCCCGCCGAGACCATCTTCCTCGGTCCCTCCGACCGACCAACTCCACCACTCACAGGCGTAACCGCCACTTCGCAAATCTCGTCATGCGTAAATTCTCCGCCAGCAACATCCCACGTTCCACGCCATCATGATCCCCATTAATGGGCGATCCGCCCTTTACGCGGGCGTGACGTCGGGAGCGTAACTGCAGGCAAGATTCTCGCGCCTGCTGCTACATGCCACCACCGCTATATAAACCCCCATCACAGAGGGGTCAAGTAAGCCATTATTTACACTTTTACGCCGTTACTCTGCTTGGATCTTATCACTAACTTGAGCATCGGAGGGTCCTTGGTGGTACCAAACCACCCCGGGACTTCTTTGCAGGTACTCGGCAACAACTTCCTCACCTCCCCTCTTCCTCCAACAACCCATTGAGACCCACACGCAACGAAGGATAATCAGCTAAGTTCACCGTGAAATCAATGGAATACAACATCTGACGGAGGCCAGAAAAGGAGCTCCATCAGTTGGCATCGTCTGTGGGGAACGAAACTTCACAAAAAACAAAGTTGGCCTTCCGATTCCATCCCCATGGCAAGCAATCACCCTGAAGATCCAGATACCAGCCGCCGCCTCCCCCTCACCGGAGGCGCGGGTGAACCTCCTCCGGCGACCGTCATCAACGCCCTGCCGGCCGAATAGACCGACACCCCCTCCCTTGACGGGGTCGCATAGAGGGGGCTCGCCACGGCGGCTCGAGGGCCACCTCGCCCAAGGATCTAAGCCCTCACTAAGAAGCAGCCCAGCAGCTACCCTGCTCGGCTATCCCTGGCGGGTAGCTTCCCTACCACAACGCCAGGGATCAGAAAGTCCTCCCAGAGGCAGTCGAGCCCGAGGATCCCTCGCTCGGCTATCCTTAGCGGGTAACTTCCCTACCGCAACGCCAGGGATCAGAAAGTCCTTCCAGAGGCAGTCGAGCCCGAGGATCCCCTGCTCGGCTATCCCTGGCGGGTAGCTTCCCTACCACAACGCCAGGGATCAAAAAGTCCTCCCAGAGGCAGTCGAGCCCGAGGATCCCTCGCTCGGCTATCCTTGGCGGGTAGCTTCCCTACCGCAACGCCAGGGATCAGAAAGTCCTCCCAGAGGCAGTCGAGCCCGAGGATCCCTCGCTCGGCTATCCTTGGCGGGTAGCTTCCCTACCGCAACGCCAGGGATCAGAAAGTCCTCCCAGAGGCAGTCGAGCCCGAGGATCCCCTACTCGACTATCCCTGGCGGGTAGCTTCCCTACCGCAAGGCCAGGGATCAGAAACTCCTCCCAGAGGCAGTCGAGCCCGAGGATCCCCTGCTCGGCTATCCCTGGAGGGTAGCTTCCCTACCTCAACGCCAGGGATCAGAAAGTCCTCCCAGAGGCAGTCGAGCACGAGGATCCCTCGCTCGGCTATCCTTGGCGGGTAGCTTCCCTACTGTAACCCGAGGGATCAGAAAGTCCTCCCAGAGGCAGTCGAGCCCGAGGATCCCTCGCTCGACTATCCTTGGCGGGTAGCTTCCCTACCGCAACACCAGGGATCAGAAAGTCCTCCCAGAGGCAGTCGAGCCCGAGGGTCCCTCGCTCGGCTATCCCTGGCGGGTAGCTTCCCTACTGCAACGCCAGGGATCAGAAAGTCCTCCCAGAGACAGTCAAGCCCGAGGATCCCTCGCTCGGCTATCCCTGGCTGGTAGCTTCCCTACCGCAATGCTAGGGATCAGAAAGCCCTCCCAGAGGCAGTCGAGCCCGAAGAACCCTCGCTCGGCTATTCTTCAGGACAAAAGCCCTCGCCAAGAAGCATCGGGCAGTAACCCTGCCCGGCCAAGGGTCCTTGGTAGGCTTCTTACAGCCCTTAGCTCTTCCCGTGCTAAGAACCAAAGTCCTCCCAGAGGCAGTCGGGTCCTTGCTCGGCTATCCCCGGCTGGTAGCTTCCTACCACAACCGACAGGGATCAAAGTCCTCGCCAAGAGGCACTGGGCAGCAGCCCTGCTCAGTCCCCGTCCTGAAGGATCAAAAGCCCTCGCAAGAGGCAACCGAGCAGCTGCCCTGCTCGGTCATCTCCGGCTGGTAGCTCCCTGCCCATGACGCCAGGGATCGAAGCCCTCGCAAGAGGCATCCGAGCGGCTACCCCACTCGGTCATCCCAGGCTGGTAGTTGCCTACCCACGACGCCAGAGATCAAAGCTCTGGCCAAGAGGCAACTGCGCAGCTTCACTGCCCGGCCATCCTTAGCAGGCCTCTCACGGCCCTTCCAGCGCTAAAGTTCAAAGCCCTCGGAAAGAGGCACCGAGCAGCTACCCTGCTCGGCCATCCTTAGCGGGCATCCTCCTGCCCATCAGATGCCAAGGATCTCAAGCCTCCATCGTGAGGCCGCCGAGTTCCTTCCTGCTCGGCGCATCCCAGCGGGCATCCTCCTGCCCATCAGACGCTGAGGATCTCAAGCCCTCACCGCGAGGCCGCCGAGTTCCTTCTGCTCGGCGCATCCCCAGTGGGCATCTTCCTGCCCATCAGACGCTTAGGATCTCAAGCCCTCACCGCGAGGCCGCCGAGTTCCTTCTGCTCGGCACATCCCCAGTGGGCATCCTCCTGCCCATCAGATGCTGATGGTCTGAAGCCCTCATCGCGAGGCCGCCGAGTTCCTTCCTGCTCGGCGCATCCCCAGCGGGCATCCTCCTGCCCATCAGACGCTGAGGATCTCAAGCCCTCATTGTGAGGCCTCCGAGTTCCTTCCTGCTCGGCGCATCCCAGCGGGCATCCTCCTTCCCATCAGACGCTGATGGTCTAAAGCCCTCAACGCGAGGCCACCGAGTTTCTTCCTGCTCGGCGCATCCCCAGCGGGCGTCCTCCTTCCCATCAAACGCTGAGGGTCTGAAGCCCTCTTCACGAGGCCGCCGAGCCCCTTCCTACTCGGTGCATCCCGGCGGGTAGCTTCCTACCTAACAAAGACAAGGATCAAAGTCCTTCCAGACTCGACTACCCCTGGCCGGTAGCTTCCCTACTCGCAACGCCATGGGTCAAACCCTCGCCAAGATCAACCGAGCAGCTTCCCTACTCGGTCATCCCCAGCAGGCATCCTCATGCCCAACATACGCTGCGGGTTTATAGCCCTTATAACGAGGCCACTGAGCCCATCACATGCAGCGGATCCGAAGCCCCAACAAGAGACATCAGGTCTATCCAAGTCTGAGTAACCCCCCCTCGATTTCGGGGCCATGGAGATGCCTCCTTCTCAGCAGCGCTTGGCACACTCGACAAGTGATCGAAATCAACTCGACGACCGATCGCTCCACATGCCACGCCCACACTGGGCTGCGCCCTATCAGTCCACAGGTCTGCACACGTCGCGTCGACCAACCGACGCTTAACACGCAGATAGTCGCTTCAGTGACAGGATGCACAAACCGGCGCACTTTCCTTAAATGCAGAGATTTCGCCCTGATTCGCTGGCAGAAAAGGCAGCTGACAGCCCGGGGACACGTCCTGACGAAATCTTAGGAGGAAGCTCTCCCCGGGCGGCCCGGCAGTCCACTCTTAGCCCGACCCGCCAGTTGCTCGGGACAAGAGTGGGGGGCTAATGATGATGCTCTTTATTGGCGACCTTCCAGATCAGGACATGTGGCAGAGACGTGTCCCAGAACTCATAAGAGAGGGCCCAAAGGGGCCGATCAGGCCACCCCTGTACCCGACCTACAAGCACAAAGCTGGCTCACCTCAAGGCCCCCTGCAAATTGGCCTCCTCGGCTTCTCAGCTCGCCTCTGAGCTACCGCAGGACCAAGATACCTCGGCCCTCTCGCTCGTTCCTGAGCTCTCCCGCCGAGACCATCTTCCTCGGTCCCTCCGACCGACCAACTCCACCACTCACAGGCGTAACCGCCGCTCCGCAAATCTCGTCATGCGCAGATTCTCCGCCAGCAATATCCCATGTTCCACACCATCACGATCCCCATTAATGGGCAATCCGCTCTTTACGCGGGCGTGACATCAGGAGCGTAACTGCCGGCGATATTCTCGCGCCTGCTGCTGCATGCCACCACCGCTATATAAACCCCCATCACAGAGGGGTCAAGTAAGCCATTCTTTACACTTTTATGCCGTTACTCTGCTCGGATCTCATCACTAACTTGAGCGTCGGAGGGTCCTTGGTGGTACCAAACCACCCCGGGACTTCTTTGCAGCTACTCGGCAACAACTTCCTCACCTCCCCTCTTCCTCCAACAACCCATTGAGACCCACACGCAATGAAGGATAATCAGCTAAGTTCACCGTGAGATCAACGGAAGACAACATCTGACGGAGGCCCGAAAAGGAGCTCCATCAATTTGTAACAGCTTTCCTAAAGAAATTCTACCCTAATCATAAAACAGCCCGAGTCCGTAGCGAAATAAATCAATTTACCCAGCTTTCAAATGAACCATTCTCGAAGTGTTTTGAACGCTTCAAGGATCTGTTAGTTCAATGTCCTCATCATGGAATTCATATATGGGATCTGTGCAGAATCATATATGAGGGCATTAATTCTACAACAAAACAGACCCTTGAATCCATGTGTCAAGGCACCTTCATGAATAAAGATGACGGTGAAGCCTGGAGATTTTTAGAAGATTTTGCTGAAAGAACTTTACAGTGGGAGAGTGTAAACCAGTCATCGTCTAGGGGTGGTATTCATCGATTTGATGTTTTCATAGGAGTTAGAGCTGAAATGGCAGCAATGCAAAAGAAACTCGAAACAATGGAACATAAATTTTTAGCAGCCTCCCTAAATCAAATGTCACTCTCCAAAACTGTCTGTGGATTCTGTTCTGATCTATCTCATCTTACGGAAGAATGCCCTTTAAATTCTCCGTTTTAAGGTCAAGAGCATACCAATGCTGCTTTCCAACAAAGACCTAGAAACAATCCGTATTCTTCCACTTCTAATCAGGGTTGGAGCCACCCTAAATTTGCTTGGAACCAATCACAAACTCAGAACACGGTTCCAAATCAAAACAATTTCCAAAGGGGTCCTCCACCACAACAGCAACCACTTCAAATAAGTCAGCACTCCTACCAATCACAAAAATTTCAAAATCCTGTCAACACACATGCACCATATAATCATTTGCAGTTGACTGGTACTGATAATTCCTCTTCACTTGAACGGAATTTTGAAATGTTTATGAAACAGTCCATTCAAATGTCGGCTGAATTTAAGTCTTCCCTCGATAAGATCCAGAAAAACTCTGACTCCCAAAGTGAGAGTATTAAATCGATGGAAGCACAAATTGCTCGATTAGATGCCGAGATGAGTGCTAGAGAGAAAGGAAAACTTCTGTCTCAACCCCTACCGAATCCTGGGCATTCACAACACTACAATGTGAATACCATTACAACGTTGAGATCCAGAAGAGTGCTGAATAATCAAGTCGGTGAAGAGATTGATAATCATGATGAATTAATCAATAACACCCCGGCTTCCACTTCCACTTTTCCTTCCACATCCACTTCTACTTCTAATCCTACTTTATCTACCCTACCATTTTCTTGCGAGCCTATTCTTCATTTTCTCCAAGGCTCGAATCCTCAACATATTTCTTCTAGTCCACCAAAGATGATCCCCACTCCTATTCTGGGATCAGTTCCACACACACCACCTTCTCCAATGTTGGATCCAGCTATTATTGCTAAAGCTTCTTATCCGAATCGGTTAAGGGGAAACAAATCGAGTCCACATATGGAGAAGATTATGGAAATGTTCAAACAGGTTAACATCAACATCTCTCTCCTAGATGCTATTCAACAAGTCCCCGCTTATGCGAAAATTCTTAAAGACTTGTGCACTAGGAAGAAGAAGATTCAAGTGCCCAAAAAGGTCTTCATGACTAATAATGTTAGCACTGTTTTTACCCCACAGTTACCAAAGAAACGTAAGGACCCAGGATGTCCTACAATCTCGATTTCTATTGGGGGTAAAAACATTAACCGTGCTTTACTTGATCTTGGGCAAGTGTTAACCAGCTTTCATATTCTGTTTACGAGCAGTTAGGGATTGGAGAGTCAAAACCAGCTGTTCCCTGATAGAATATCAGGAAATACCCTAATGGGGTATCACGTGCTCACACGTGACCAAGGGTCACGTGCTGACACGTGATGGTTTCCTGGGATTCTGTTTTAATAGAATTAAATTCTAATCAAACAATCAATTAATGGAGTTACGTGCCCACACGTGATGGACCTTTAAACCCACTGAAAGGGATTAATAAAGTATAATAAAATAATAAGGAAAATCCCAATGGGGCATCACGTGCTCACACGTGACCAAGGGCCACGTGCTGACACGTGATGATTCCTTAGTTCTTTAAAAAACAACAGAATTAAATGCTTAATTGGGGTGTTACGTGTCAACACGTGATGGGTTCATAAGATCTTTAATTAATAGAATTAAATTATATTTAAATGATCAAACATCATGATCATGTGTCAACACGTGATGGGCTTTTAATCCTTCTGAACTAATAGAATTAAAATTCTAATTAAGAGAAATCAAAGACCCTAACTGGGAAAGTATTTCTTTAAATCTTTTCAAACAAACAAAAAGGATCATGCTCTGTAAAGTGGAGAACCGTTGGATTAAAAATCCAATGGTGATTAAAAAAATCACTAATTTATGGAAAGATTGTATACAAGGAAAAATCTCTCTAAATTTCACCAAAAATAACAAACAGAATATCTTCTGGATTAAAAATCCAATGGTGAATAAAATTCACTGAGATCTAAAAGATCATATTAGTTACGAAAAAACAAACAAAATCTTTCAATGAAAGATTCACTAAAAAAATTGATTTTTTTCCTTCTCCTATAAATAGGAGCCAAGAAGAGAAGAGGGAGGATAGAATTTTGGAGATCTTGAAATTTTCTGAAAGAAAATAGCAGAGAGAAAAGAAAGGAGAATTCAATTCTCAAGAAAAGAAACCCTAGGTGAGAAAGAAAAAAGGGATCAAAGCTTCATAAAACAGAAAAGGAGAATTTAATTCTCAATCTAAGAGTTTAACTCTTCTGCAAAAGAACTTAGTTCTTCCTCCGGTTGAAGATTTGCAGAAGCAAATCTCCCCACAAGTTGAGAATTTAATTCTCATCGGGGAGATTCTGCCATGCAGATCCAAAACTTAGAGGGGGAATTAAGTTTAGAGAATTTAATTCTCCCAAAGATAAAACTAGGGTTTAACCCTATATGAGAATTTAATTCTCCCAAATTCATAGGAATTTAATTTCTCCAAGATAAAACTAGGGTTTAACCCTATATGAGAATTCAATTCTTCCATACTCACAGGAATTTAATTCCTCCAAGAACAGAATCAGGGTGTAACCCTACATAAGAATTCAATTCTTCGATATACATAGGAATTTAATTCCTCTAAAAACATAATTAGGGTTTAACCCTACAAAGAATTTAATTCTTAAAATAAAGAGACTTGAAAGATCTCCATGCACGTAAAGAACATTGGTCGCGTGATGACACGTGACCCCAATCCGCAGTGATCAAGAAAGAAAGAATAAAGCTAGGTCACGTGCTACCACATGACCCCTGAACAAATCCCCTAAAATGAGAAGGAAAAAGCTTGGAGGCAATGCGTCACGTGCTCCCACGTGACTTCCAAAATAAAGAAAATAAAAGCAAAGGCAATGCTGGCTTTGGGCGCTCTCACGTGTCCTCACGTGACCCCTAATAAACATTATAATAAATCAGTGTATGAGTACCCATCACGTGCCCACACATGATGGCTATGAAAACTAAAAGTGTTTAACACTTATTTGCAGTTCTGAGAACAAAGTAAAGGAGATCTGGCCCCACCTCTGGGTGCCCTCACGTGATCCCTTCCTTTCTAGTGTTTAACACTATTTTGAGTATTTCGTCTCCAGTGTGTAACACTGCTGTCCTCTAGTGTTTAACACTATTTTAAAGCCAATCTTGGCCAAATTGGCTAAGTTTCCAGAGGCAAAAACCTCCCCTTTAACTAAATCTCAAAGTTGAGTAAAACTCAGAACTACAATGTTTAATACTCGGTCAAAGACAAAAATGTATCAGAGCCCTCAAACTCTGGTTTAGCATTGCTAAATAATGTGGGCTTGAACCCAGACAAATGTTTAATGGTCCAACAAAGAGCCAATATTTCTAATCTAATTAGACTTAGCCCAAACTGGCCATAAGACCTCAATTCAGATTTAACTGAGCCAATGTGCTCATAATATAATAAATTGATCTTAGTTCCAAATTGGACTACAGATCCCCAAATCAAATTTAGTTCGAGGGTACATCTCTTTACTCCTCTGATATTTGTCGTTGTAATCCTTCAACTTCTTCAGAGAGGTGACGGGTCTCGACAACTACACATTTCATGGACTGTGGGGTCCTTAAGCCCATGGACTATGATGTCCATAACCTTGACTGTGAGGTCTTTAAACTCACGGACTATGATGTCATTAACCTTGACTGTGAGGTCTTTAAACTCATGGACTATGATGTCCTTAATCTTGACTGTGAGGTCTTTAAACTTAACCTTGACTGTGAGGTCTTTAAACTCACGGACTATGATGTCCTTAACCTTGACTGTGAGGTCTTTAAACTCACGGACTATGATGTCCTTAACCTTGACCGAGATGTCTTAAACTAACAATGGACCACCATATCCTTAAACTGGTAATCGACCGTAATGTCCCTAAACTAAACAATAGAGTTCAAATGCTTTTTTGTTGGATCTAAATGATCCTGTTAAGTTGATCTTAGTCTAAAATTAGACTAACGTATCCTTAACAAACGTTTAAGTTGATCTTAGTCTCAAATGAGACTAACGTATCCTTAAATCCAAACCAAAACCCAAATCTAAGAAAATACAGATTTGGACTAATCCACGCCCTACGGGCGACAACACAAATTAGTCTCCGTATACAATCCACGGGCAACCAAAAATAAAACAAACACCCACGACACGAAGTGACTGTTAGTTATATGTATGCCCTAGAGGCCATTACTGTACATATTATGTATATTGTAATGGATGCTTGGACATATATAAGGAGGACTTTCTTGCTCGACATGATAGTATGATATCTGGTTGTACTTTATCTTAACATGTACTCTGATTGTCTCTATGTTACATGTTGATAAAGCTCTTAGGATATATACTCGACTACTGGGACTATGATGAGATCATACTAGTGGAGCCACGGTAGTCGACGAGTACATCCTATAACTGTTCCTAGTCGAGGGTGTATCGAGACAATGCATCGATATACCAGAGTAGACTAGCGTATGCGCTTCTTGACCCATATGATGGGCGATGGATGATCCCATATCCATTGGTGTTTGACATCAGAGAAGGTATACGGGTGCTCAGTGGAGACTGGGTACACTGGACGGACTCGCCGAGAACTCCCAGATAGTATTATACACCACGTCAGATGGCAGTTCTCTGGTGACACTGGTACAGGTTAGTCTGTAGACCCGAGATCGTCATAGAGTCTTGTGTGATTCCCACTGTGCTTTGATTTCCATCATACCACGTCCAAGAAGGCGTACAAAAAGGTGGCTTTTGGGTACAGTCCCGAATCACATGGAGGCAATGAGCGATAGGAGGGGATTCGTCTCTCCCGGTATAGGGAGTTGTTGTTGTGCTGTGTTCGATTGGCTATAACTAGAAATTCTTGGTCAGGGTTGTTGAGATTTACTGGTAAGTGTTATCAGTAGTTTCTCGAACTGTTATAGACCTCGTATCGACACGACTTATCAAGCTACTGGGGTCTGACGTTTACCACCTCTAGGGGAGATATACGACATATCAGACGACGAGATCGGACTGTACGGGAGTGTTACTGACTGGATTCATAGGAGAATGTACATGCTTGCTTATTGATCTTCTGAGCGCTCAATACCTGGGTGGCTGTTACGTTTAGCTGACCGCTTGCAGCTTGTAGATGTTTGATATGATCATCACCTACTGCCGGCGTATTGACGATTCTTTAGAGTCCTACACAGAGGTTTCTTGGCTCAGGCAAAACGGAGTAGGAGCACATATATGATATGTGCGGGACCGAGAACAATACGTGTATGTGATACCGTATTAGATTCACGCGATATGAGATATCGGCCGGGTATATGTGATATAGCCTGGTCATCGGATCAAGTGTTGATTCGATGAACTGATACAGATTATATTAGTCGGTTATTTGTGAAATAGCCGGATTATCGGATCAAGTGTTGATTCGATAATTTAATGTATAATTATATATTTGATATATTAAATTACATTAACTAATATAAGCTCACTAAAAGATTCTTTTTCTCACTCGGGTAATACATTGATATATATGCGATATATGTTAATTGTATTATTTTATTTTGTTACAATAAATATTATATATGTGATATATAATATTGTAACATGATATGGTTATTAATGCAACATGTTTAGTGGAGATTAAACATGGTTGGGGTTTGATTAGGGTTAAGCTTTTCTAGAAGTTTCTAGAAGTTTTGCTTTTTGTTTCTTGCAAAGATATTTGTTATGATATTTTTGCAAGATATTTCCTTAACCCAACCAAACCTTTAACCTTAGTTAAATCTCTACAAAGGTTACTTGAACAATGGTTGCATTTCTAACTTTATTATGGATTCATTATTCATCACAAAAAGATATAGGCTTCTTCTTCTTCCTTCTTTTCTTTTCATGGAAAAGCTTTCTAGCTTTTTCATTAGTGATGAAAATGAGTGAGTTAAAGAAAATAAATGAGAGCAAAAATCCTACACAACATCCTCATCTACCCTTGCCATTTATATGAGGGTGTTCACTTCATTTAGTGAGTGAGAGCTTGTGTTAATGAAACTTCAAGGTAGATCATCTTTGTTATCGAAGATCGGAAGCAAACTTGCATCTTTCTCTTCGTGGAGCCTCTCGAGAGTCCGGATATTGATGATCGCAGCGAAGGGACCTCAACACGGAGCTTATGAAGTGAAGGACCGGATCTACAAAGGTTGTAATCCCTCTCACTTAGCGTTAAAGTGTTTAACATGCTTGTTTTCGCCTAATCTCTAGTTTAAAGATCTTGTTAAGGGTTGTTCGGCACGGCTAATTTTTAAATCGGGCATGGTTGATGCCTTGTAGACCCTTGTGCGTGTGCCTAGTAACCCTACAGTGACATCTGGAGAAGGAGAAAGTTGTTACCGTGATGCGGTAGCGTAATTAACTACAGGGACTTGCGCCTGCAGGGAAGAGCGTCCCCACAATCAAAAACCCCACATCAACGAGAGGGAATCTGACGAAGTCTGCTACCTCTGCCGCATCCGTTTAAACCTTTGATACATGGTGCCATAAATCTACTTGGAATCTTCGGAGAGGGGAACGGATAGCACCAATTAGCATCTGTCCCGAAATTCAGGCGAGACGTTCGCCGCGTCTTTCGGCGGGGAACACCAGCTCATTGCACTCTCCAAATGGCAGACCGTTCAATCACCAAACCTAGGGATGAACTGAAATATGTGTTCATAAAAGTCGGGGAATTTATATTTCCTGTGGACTTTATTGTTCTCGATACACAACTTATAGCAAACCCACAGAACCAAATTCCGGTGATTTTGGGTCGACCATTCCTTGCCACTTCCAATGCTGTCATTAATTGTCGAAACGGTTCTATGAACCTATCTTTTGGAAAAACGACAACTGAATTGAACATCTATAAAATTGGAAGTCGGCCTTTTGAACCCTCTGCTCACATACTTGATGTCTGTTCTGTCCACGAGATTGCTTTCGAAAGCTGTGAAGTTGATGAACTTTGCTTTGAAGATCTCGACAACACTAGCACATCAATATTTGATCTTGCACATCTTAGTGAGGACACTCTTTCCACTCTTGAGTCTGAACTTTGTGACTCTTCACCTTCCAAGTCTGTATCCTATGCAGGCTACGAGCTTCTTTGTGAATCTGAATATCAATCGATGACCCTACCTTCTATAGTTTCTCCGCCAGCATTAGATCTCAAACTTTTACCTTCTTATCTTAAATATGCATATTTAGGTGAGAATGAGTCTTTACCTGTGATCATATCCGCTTCTCTGGCCTCAGAGCAAGAGAATGCGCTTTTGACGGTATTGAGATCTAATAAGCAGGTGTTTGGTTGGACTATGGCCGACATCAAAAGAATTAGTCCCTTAATAGTTGAACATCATATACATCTGATGGATGAAGCTAAGCCAACCCGAGAACCACAGAGACGGTTAAACCCCGTCATGAAGGATGCGGTGAAGAAAGAAATCGACAAATGCCTTGATAATGGTATCATTTACCCAATCTCTGATAGCCAATGGGTAAGTCCAATTCATGTCGTCCCTAAGAAATCTGGCATCACGGTCATAACAAATGAGGAAAATGAGTTATTCCAGACACGCGCTCAAACAGGGTGGCGTGTATGTATTGATTAAAGAAAACTCAATGCCGGAACGAGGAAAGACCACTTTCCTCTACCTTTTATTGACAAAATGCTGGAACGCTTAGCTGGACGGGAATTGTTCATATCAGAAAACTGTATTCTAATACCGCTCATTCATTATCTATTTGTTGTATTTATCAGTACTATTAACCAGTGTCTACTCAGTAATACAAATTACAGGTATCCGTGACAAAATACTGGAAATACATTTAAAAGTACGGATATATCATTTGAGAGCCGACACTGCAACCAGAACCGTAAACCGACCGATATTTCATGAGTTCCTTTTTGCAACAAGTTTGTGTACACATTTTTTTTATCTAAATGGTCTAACACAAATAAGTGTGTACACAAGACTTTTAGGCACATGTGGATATGAAGTAATGTGCATTCAATGCTAAGGATTATATGTTGATTTAAAGATTCAAAAATTCCCTCCAATAATAAGTGCAAAATAAAATCAAATGGACAAATCAACAAGACCATAATAGGGGCAGCCATGGATTTAGGCACATGTGGGAATGAAGTAATGAGCATTTAATGGTAAAGATTATGTGTTGAATTGAAAATTGAAAATTCCCTCCAAAACCTGGGTGCAGACCAAACCAAATCAGAGAAAATAAACTGCACCAAAGTGATGTGAGGGGACACACAAGTCATCACACAAAGCACGAGCCCTGGACTCACCAACTTGGCCGAGCACATTCCCTCTTGGACCGGCCTGGCCGGCCCCACATGCTCCAGTGGGCCCCAGTTCTTCACACACACACCCTTGATACCACGTCAGCTCGTTTTTATTGTTTATTTAATTTTCTTTGAAGCCTATAAAAGCATATCATGGCAGCAAGGGAGGGGGGTCATTCTTTAGTCTTAGATTGTCATTCTTTAGTCCAAGTTTTCTTTTCTCTTTTCTTGTAAATAGCTTAGCCCCCTTGAGTTCTTAAGCTTCTCTTGATCTTTCAACCTCTTCATTGAGCTTGAAAGTTTAAGGGTTGGTTATTGATCTCAAGGGTTGTATCATTCTTGAAGATTAATAAAGCTCTCTTTTTGTGCCTTCATTCACCATGAGTTCTTTGCCTCTTCTTGATCTTGCAACCTCTTCATTGAGCTTGTAAGTTTAAGATTTGGTTATTGAACCCATGTCCTGTTTTGGGTTCTATGGTTCTTAGTCTTTCTTACTTGCTCTTTTACTTACTTGCATTTTCATTCTTGTCTTTTATTACTTGCAATTTATTACCATGTCATTTAATTACTTGCTTGTAGTCTTTTCTTTTCTTTGTATCTTTTCTTTTGGTCTCTTTGTTGTTTTGTGAATGGTGGTGTGAATATTGTTGTTAGGAAAAGAGAAAGATATTGTAAGTTTACGTTCCGTTTCTCATTTCCTTTTCCCGTTTTTTCCATTTGAAACTCCGCCCAAACCTTACGCAAGCGCTCCGTTAGGCGCCCTACCCTACCAAGGTAAAGGTGATTCCTAACTGTGACCGGTTGCATTCGGTTTGGTCGGAGGCGAAAGCAAGAGACAAGAACGGACGGACAAGGGTCAATAAGCCGGATTCCATGAATACCGTGCTTAAGTCCCCTAATCCACGTTGTTACCGATTGTTCTAGCTTCAATCGTTAAGTTCGGCTCAAAGTACTTGAATACGGAATCCATTAACTTACACTATCCTATCGTTTCCTAACCAGCCTTATACTTGAATATAACACATAGGTTAGATAACGAACAAATCCGCCACGCGCGTTAACTCGTAAGAACAAGAACGTAAAACACTCCGTCTCCCTGTGGATCGACCCGTGCTCATCGCGGCTAGCTGCAAAGCGACACCGTCCTGATCGCGGTTAAACTTTAGAACTTTAAATATCCGGCACGCTTTTGGCGTGCGATCAAATGGCGTCGTTGCCGGGGAAATGGTAACGTTTTTGTTTTTGTTTTTGTTATTTCAGGTTAATCTTGTGAATATCCATCTAACACTTTTTTAAAAACAAACTAAAAAAAAACCAAAACTAACTTTCTTAACCATTTTGTTCTCTGGAAATTGGACCTGCTACCACTCTGGATCTAAAATAAAAAAATCAAACAATATCAATGTGACTCTAAGGGAACATAGTGAACACAGAAGAAGATTGGAGCACATCTTCCATAACTTGGTCGACGACATCACCTCCAATTCCGGCGTCGTCGGCCCTACCACCTCCTTCTGCCTCCAATTTTTCCTCTGTGCTCAAATGTTCTGGTTTTTATCCTATTTGTATTGTTTATTTTTTATAATTTTTAGTGTGCAGGTATTTGGACATTCGTATCGTTTTTTCGCACTAATATCCATTTTTTCCGACATTTGTAGATTTTGCGGAATTGCGAACGGCGATTGTGGGGAGAAAAGTGCATGTTCAAAGAAAGGGTGATTACGAAGTACAGTGCCAAAGATCCGGGTAGTTTGATCCGCGCAAGCGAACTTTTCAAGCTACTTGGATTCGATTCAACGGGGGTTTCTTAACCCACAACTTAACGGTACGTACTTTACTACACCTTCTTCTCAAATCCGACCCTTCCAATATAATATCTTTGCAGGATTCTTTGCAAGTTTGCTAGCAAACGCCAAAAATTGACTAACCCGTATTTGTTGCAGTGCCGAGCTTAAACTAAAAAACGATTGTTTGATTCTTTGAATAAATTTTTTCATTGAATCGCGCATTGCATATATTAATACGGACTTAAGAGCAAGTGAACCCCACAACATACGGTAAAGGATTTCATCACCTTTCCCGCGGCCCACAAATCACGAACTTGAGCATAACGTTTACCCGCACAAATTTTAAAATAAATTAAACTTTAAGCCTTAAGGACTTCGCGCTCACTAGGAGAAGTTAACTGTGTTTAGAACACCGCTTAACGGTATATTGTTTACGGGGTGTCTAGAAAAGTGTTCACGGCGAAACCGCCAAAAGAGAAAGGGTTATTTAATTAAGGACCTTCGCGAAAGCGTTGGAAAACCTCCCCTTTATCTCTGCACTTACCTGGCCTCGTGATCAGTATATCTTGAGCCTATTTCTCGACAGAGTTTTACTTCAACAATCAAGTTCTTGAGCAGGTCTAGTTGACCTAGGTGAACCCTAGACCGATTAGGTGTGTGGTATTTTTGTGTCGTGATTATTTTTGTCCAGATTCTTTTTTGTATATTTCATTCTTTTGTTAATAACTAACTTTAAAAAAACCACAGTCTTTTCCCCTCTTTTTCTCTTATTCTTCTTCCTCTCTTCATATCATGGGTACCCCACATCGAAAAAATCTTGCCGAACTTTGGTACCCACAACCAAACATAACTTCCTATGGTTCTTGCTTTGGTCGAATTTCGAACGGCCCCTCCAAGTCCAAAATTTCATTGAAAGAACGCATAAACGCGTCTAGGACAAACACTTGCACTTCGCAATCCACTTTGTATCAACCGTTTCAACCTTCACCACCATCTTATGTTGATACCCCTTTTGCAAGTCGTCCTTTGTCCATCGCTGAACATATTGAACAATCCCGTAACCGATCTTTCACTCCTTTCACCGCTACAAACTCTTTGGATCAACAATTCCATTCACCTTCTTATTCGTATGTTGATCCTACACCTGTCCAGCCATTCAATTCCTACCAGTCCTATCCAACTTTTGCGCCTTCCCTAGACATTGCTTCTACACAGCCATTTGGGGGTTTCCAGTATTCAAACAACTTCGAATCTTTTGCTGAAACCCCATCACAACCCATGTCTAGTCTGGAACAGTCGTTAGAAGACTTTAGGGTAGCGTCATGCCAACAGATGATCTATTTGAATGCGTCCATGGCCGCCCTCATACAACCTAGTGACCCGGTAGCTAGTTTTCAACTAGCTCCAAATTTTCCAATGTATGATGAGGCGGTAGGACAGGCTGAGAATTTGAGTAGTGAAAGTGAGCTGTACACCCTTCCTAATCAAACCTACCCATTGCAAATTGAATCACACAACTCCAGTTTTGAATGTCTATCTAGTGTCCCAAAAGATTTACCGATTGAAGATAGAACGTTTAATGAGTTATGCGATTTTGTAGTGTTTGATTTCCCAGATTTTGAAGGGTCGCTTTCGAGAGAAACCACACCCAATCCTTTTGATCTCTACACCTCCACTCTAGAACCTGAATTGATTGAAATCCATGCTTTTGATGAGGTATCTGAGAAAATTGATTTTCACTTGATCGAGGATATTGACGCTGAGAATATTTTGGATGATGAGCCCGTTGCTTTGGATGAGTTTTTCTCTCCAAATCATCATCCCGAGTTATTAACTATTTTTTCCGAACTTCATATGCGTCTTGATTTTGATGATAAATGCATGGATAAAATGAATTTTGAGGAGAATATTGAGGATAGTTTTAAGAATGAACCAATTTTAATTGATGAGTCGGATTTTCCAATTCATCATATCCCTTTCATTGACTGTGTACACCCTCCTGAACCTTTACCCGATACCCCTCCTCAATCACTCCCCTTTATCCATTCCATCATTCCGACATTGCACGAAACCGTTTCACTTTCATTTCTTGTGTCTGGTTTACCAAGTTCGGCGTACCCATGTTTTCTGACGAATCTTGAGGGATTTGACCCAATCTCTCAACGGGTTGATA
The DNA here is from genome assembly GCA_030015575.1 of Agapanthus africanus. Classification (NCBI taxonomy): domain Eukaryota; kingdom Viridiplantae; phylum Streptophyta; class Magnoliopsida; order Asparagales; family Amaryllidaceae; genus Agapanthus; species Agapanthus africanus. Next base: position 556,257,987 of record JASDDO010000016.1, read on the forward strand.
GATTAGCACAATCGTTTTTTACACATCGGTCATTACATATTGTGCTAATTTATTTGCTCCATGTTTACCCTCAAGTTCGTATTCCATTTCTTTCTCCCTTCCGCCATTCTTCTCCTCCACCGAGACCGTATACCATTTCTACCTCCATACGGTCTCGTGTATTCTCCATTTCTTTCCTCTCCGCATTCTTTCACCAACTACTGCATTATAGCGATATAATTTTTGAATGGTTGGTGCTCACTTTTGGCCTGTGTATGGCCTTGTATAGATTGATACTGTTCTCTTCCCCCCTAAATCTGAACTTCAACACTTAACAGTGGAAACACTGTTTCACTTAAGTTTGGGGGGAACCTTTTTGTGTATATATTTTTAGTTTTCTTTTTGTTTTGTATATAATTTTCTTTTAAGGAGCGCCAAAAGTTTTGACCCTCTTGGTGTAACCTGACAGTGAGGGCACTGTCAAGTTTAAGTTTGGGGGTGTGCTCGGTAAGCTTTCTACCTTCGCATTCATTTGGATATTCTACATTTGCATACTTATTTAAAAACCCATAAAAATCAGAAAATTTTCTTAAAATATAAAAACTTTGTCGTCAAGTTAGCTAGTGGGAGAACTTAGATTCAATATTTCGACGGTTTTGTTTAATAAGATAGGAATAACTAAATCCTAATTTTAGATTTTGAAAACCTGAAAGATAACTCTCCTTTGAAGTTAACTATAGCTAATATACGTCTTTACATCACACTACACGTGTCGTGAGTTTTGAAAATTAGATGACAAGTCTATTATGTCTGAAAACTTTTAAATGGATAAATTATTTTCCGAGGATCAAATAGGTTTGTTCTGAAATAAGTAATATCAAGAATAGTTTATAAAGAGAGGTGGATATGAAGGGATATTATTGATGCCTTAATTGGAACTAATTCTGAAAAATAACCCATCTGGAACTTAATTGGAATGATTACACACCTAACCCACTAAACACGAATTTTATCCAAAAAAAATAATTGAAATACCGGTTATATCTCTGTTCGCATTAAATCATCATGATTTTCACGCTAAAATTGGTCTTTTGTTTTAGGGCCTAGGTAACTTGAGTAATTAAGTCCGCCGGGGTGTCTCTACACCTAATACCCTAAAGCCAACTGGTTTGGGAGCATTGGCCCAAAGCTCGCTAAGAAGCCTAGAAAGTCCAGATTAAAACAAAGTCAAGCAAGTGTTCTCTCCAAGTTAAAATTCCTAACGGTTCTTTGTGTGAGAATAATCTTGATAAAAGACAGGTATTTATAAAAAAATATTTCTAGCGGAGAAATGAAGGTTTTATTCTATGATAAAGACTATTGCACGTTCACAGAAGTGTGTATGTAATGAAAACAAGAAAAAGGTGGAGTGAAAAATAAGACCTAGTTTCCTGTTAAGAAAGATAGAAATTCTGAATTTGAAACCTAACCGGAAAACGAAACTTGAGAAGTACTTAACTCTTTATAAAACTTGTGTGATCCTTTTTAAATCTCTATTTGGGCTTTATTTTGTGACATGACAACTTTAAGCGATCCTTTTGAAACTTAACGACACTATTTGCACTGCACGTAAAGACATATAAAATCTTAAGTTAAATAAAAAGAGAGGTGTGAAAAATAAAGGTTCGATAGTTCTAAATTTAGGATAATAGAATTGCTATCTTTTAAACAAAATCTTAGGGTTTTGAATTATAGTTATTTCGCAAAACTAGCTTGACGGGATTTTGTGGGTGGAATCCACTGAAAACCCTCAGGAGACAACACTCCTCCTACTAGGGACACCTAGAGGTTTAACGGCTTGTTGCACACGCTCAGTGCAATCGCGTTCCCTGCGAAAGTGCGGTTAGGATTTTCTTTTGTGAATAAATGGTTTTGTTCGGGACGAGCAAAAGATAAGTTTGGGGGTATTTGTTCATATCAGAAAACTGCATTCTAATACCGCTCATTCATTATCTATTTGTTGTATTTATCGGTACTATTAACCAGTGTCTGCTCAGTAATACAGATTACAGGTATCCGTGACAAAATACTGGAAATACATTTAAAAACACGGATATATCATTTGAGAGCCGACACTGCAACCAGAACCGCAAACCAACTGATACTTCATGAGTTCCTTTTTGCAACAAGTTTGTGTACACATTTTTTTTTATCTAAATGGTCCAACACAAATAAGTGTGTACATAAGAATTTTAGGCACATGTGGATATGAAGTAATGTGCATTCAATGCTGAGGATTATATATTGATTTAAAGATTCAAAAATTCCCTCCAATAATAAGTGCAAAATAAAATCAAATGGACAAATTAACAAGACCATAATGGGGGTAGCAATGGATTTAGGCACATGTGGGAATGAAGTAATGAGCATTTAATGGTAAAGATTATGTGTTGAATTGAAAATTCAAAATTCCCTCCAAAACCTGGGTGCAGACCAAACCAAATCAGAGAAAATAAACTGCACCAAAGTGATGTGAGGGGACACACAAGTCATCACACAAAGCACGAGCCCTGGACTCACCAACTTGGCCGAGCATATTCCCTCTTGGACTGGCCTGGCCAGCCCCACATGCTCCAGTGGGCTCCAGTTCTTCACACACACACCCTTGATGCCACGTCAGCTCATTTTTATTGTTTATTTAATTTTCTTTGAAGCCTATAAAAGCAGATCATGGCAGCAAGGGAGGGGGGTCATTCTTTAGCCTTGGATTGTCATTCTTTAGTCCAAGTTTTCTTTTCTCTTTTCTTGTAAATAGCTTAGCCCCCTTGAGTTCTTAAGCTTCTCTTGATCTTTCAACCTCTTCATTGAGCTTGAAAGTTTAAGGGTTGGTTATTGATCGCAAGGGTTGTATCATTCTTGAAGATTAATAAAGCTCTCTTTTTGTGCCTTCATTCACCATGAGTTCTTTGCCGCTTCTTGATCTTGCAACCTCTTTATTGAGCTTGCAAGTTTAAGATTTGGTTATTGAACCCATGTCCTGTTTTGGGTTCTATGGTTCTTAGTCTTTCTTACTTGCTCTTTTACTTACTTGCATTTTCATTCTTGTCTTTTATTACTTGCAATTTATTACCATGTCATTTAATTACTTGCTTATAGTCTTTTCTTTTCTTTGTATATTTTCTTTTGCTCTCTTTGTTGTTTTGTGAATGGTGGTGTGAATATTGTTGTTAGGAAAAGAGAAAGATATTGTAAGTTAACGTTCCGTTTCTCATTTCCTTTTCCCGTCTTTTCTATTTGAAACTCCGCCCAAACCTTACGTAAGCGCTCCGTTAGGCACCCTACCCTACCAAGGTAAAGGTGATTCCTAACCGTGACCGGTTGCATTCGGTTTGACCGGAGGTGAAAGCAAGAGACAAGAACGGACGGACAAGGGTCAATAAGCCGGATTCCATGAATGCCGTGCTTAAGTCCCCTAATCCACGTTGTTGCCGATTGTTCTAGCTTCAATCGTTAAGTTCGGCTCAAAGTACTTGAATACGGAATCCATTAACTTATACTATCCTATCGTTTCCTAACAAGCCTTATATTTGAATATAACACATAGGTTAGATAACGAACAAATCCGCCACGCGCGTTAACTCGTAAGAACAAGAACATAAAACGCTCCGTCTCCCTGTGGATAGACCCGTACTCATCGCGGCTAGCTGCAAAGCGACACCGTCCTGATCGCGGTTAAACTTTAGAACTTTAAATATCCGACACGCTTTTGGCGTGCGATCAGGAATATTACTGCTTCATGGACGGATACTCTGGTTATAACCAGGTCCCTATTTCCAAAAAGAATCAAGACAAAACCACATTTACTTGTCCTTTTGGTACTTTTGCTTATAGACGCATGCCCTTTGGGTTATGCAATGCTCCCGCTACATTTCAGCGGTGTATGATGAGGATATTCTCGGACATGGTCGAGAATTTTCTGGAGATTTTCATGGACGATTTCTCGATATTCGGAGATTATTTTAATGACTGTCTATCATATCTTGACGCAGTTCTTACTTGTTGTAAGGAGAAGAACTTAACCTTGAATTGGGAAAAATGCCATTTCATGGTCCAAGAGGGAATTGTGCTTGGACATGTTATTTCACGAAAAGGCATTGAGGTTGACAGAGCCAAAATAGATGTCATCCAAAACCTTCCTCATCCCAAATTTGTCAAAGATATACAATCTTTGCTTGGCCATGCCGGCTTTTATCGGAGATTCATTAAGGATTTTAGAAAAATTATTAGACCCTTAACCCTTCTATTGGCCAAGGACACAACCTTTCACTTTAACTCGGATTGTGAGGATGCATTTGACTCACTTAAAAACTCTCTCACTACAGCCCATGTTCTATCATCTCCTGATTTGAACCACCCTTTTAAGCTTATGTGTGATGCATCAGATTTTGCAGTTGGTGCAGTCTTAGGACAGCGCATTGAAAAGATTCCACACGTGATTTATGATGCAAGTAAGACTCTGAATGATGCTCAAATTAACTATACAACTACCGAAAAAGAACTTTTGGCAGTTGTATTCGCATTAGAAAAATTCAGGCCTTACTTGATTGGCTCACCAATTGTTGTGTACACTGACCACTCCGCCTTGAAACATCTTTTGGCAAAGAAGGATGCTAAAGGAAGGCTAATACATTGAATCCTTTTATTATAAGAATTTGATCTTGTTATTAAAGATAAGAAAGGATGTGAAAACGTTGTAGCCGACCATCTGTCGCGCATCTTTTCTTCACCTGTGACCCTGCCGATCAATGATTCTTTTACGGGCGAACAACTCTTGAATGTATCCAACGAACCTTGGTTCGGGGATACTGTGAATTATCTTGCTACGGGACTTATTCCCCGCGAATAGTCGAAACAGGACAAACATCGATTTCTATCCCAAGTAAAACACTTTTACTGGGATGAACCTTATCTGTTTAAGTATTGTCCTAACCAGATCATTTGCAGATGTGTCCCTAATGATGAATTCAAGAGTGTTCTATCTTTTTGTCATGATCAGGCATGTGGGGGTCATTTCGGTCCTCGAAAGACGGCGGAAAAGTTTTGCAATGCGGTTTTTATTGGCCGGCTTTATTCAAAGATACATTTGATCATTGCAAAACCTGTGCACAGTGTCAACACACGGGTAGGATTTTCCGGAGAAATGAGATGCCACTTCAACCTATTTTAGTGGTTGAAATTTTTGATGTTTGGGGTATTGATTTTATGGGTCCTTTTCCCAACTCGTTTGGGAATTTGTACATATTACTTGCGGTTGATTACGTCTCGAAATGGGTGGAAGCTATTCCTTGTTGCACTAATGACAAAAAGGTTGTCATTAAGTTCTTAAAAGAAAACATCTTTTCGCGATTTGGACACCCGCGCGCTATCATTAGCGATAACGGGACGCATTTCTGTAATCAGTCTTTCAAGACTTTGATGCGGAAATATACAATCAACCACAAACTTTCCACACCCTATCATCCCCAAACGAGCGGGCAAGCTGAGGTTTCAAACAGACAAATCAAACAAATTTTGGAGAAAACAGTTTCTAAAAATCGAAAAGATTGGTCAACCAAATTAACGGATGCTCTTTGGGCGTTCCGAACTGCATATAAAACCGATCTAGGTATGTCTCCTTACAGACTAGTGTTTGGAAAGGCTTGTCACCTTCCGGTCGAGATTGAGTACAAAGCAATGTGGGCCATCAGAGAACTTAACTTTGACTTAAATCAAGCCTGCAACTTTTAGAAGCTGCAATTAAACGTGCTAAGCGAACTCCGTGATGAAGCTTACGATAATGCTGTGATTATAAAGAATCGGACTAAGATATTTCACGATAAAAATATTTTGAGAAAAACTTTTACACCCGGTCAACAAGTCCTTCTTTATGATTCACGACTCCATCTTCATGTGGGTAAGCTAAAATCTCGGTGGAAAGGACCTTTTGTTGTGCGGTATATATACCCACACGGGGCAGTTGAGGTTGAAAATGTTGAAAACGGTACAATTTTCAAAGTAAATGGACATAGATTAAAACCGTATTTTTCCACTAACCCCACGGAGGGGCTCCTGTTTTTACAGGAGTCGTTTTATCTTGAATAAAATTGCTCCGTCTCACCTCCATGTCTTGAAAAAAAACTGTATCATCTTTAGAATGGAGGTGAGTGAAAAGAATAAGTTTGGGGGAGATTTTCATGTTCATATATTATTTCCCCCGTTAATAAATTTTCTCCCAAGTCTACAGGTTTCTGAAGATTTAACAGATGGCAACAGTGAGGACACTGTTGTAAACAGGTTTGGGGGAGGTTTGTGCTTATTTGTACATCACTTTGCATATTACTCTGCATAAGCACAAAAACATAATATATATATATATATATATAATTTTATAATAAAAGATTAGATAGTGAAAAATTACATCCAAAAGATTAGAAAAATTTAAGAAAACCTAGAAAGCTAGAAGTTTTCTTAAACGAACTAGTAATAAGTAGTTATGAGTCGTTGTCCCAAGAGTTAGTAAGATGAAAGAAGTCACTAATCTGAGGATAAAATAAGTATGAAAAATAGTTCCTATTCTGAAAGCCAAACATTTGAATGTTGATACCCTACTATACACACTTACACACGTCTTGAAACTCGGGATAGTAGAGGATACCTTGAAATGCTCTTGTCTAAAAGCCAAAGTACGAAAATAAAAAATGAAGAATAAAAGATAAAATGGTGAAGAAAAATGAACACTGCTTTTGTTATCACCAAGGCAGCAATAAAAAAAATATAGCAAGGGTGCTTCATCACCTAGTGCCTTAGACCAACTGGTTTGGGAGTTACTGCTAAGCCTTAGGTGTTACAAGACGAGGAAAATACTAATACACCTAATCAAGCACGTGAGTAATCGGTCGGTTAGTACATCAAGAAATATTGTAACACCCGAGTCCAATGCTACTATTTTCAGTTACTGTTTGAGCATAATATGGTACTCATTTCATTTAGCTGCTTGTTTGTTGCTTACTGTAAATTTTTACCCGGTAAATTCATTTCTGCATATAACAAATTTTAGCATCTAAAATAAAATAAAAAATATCCATCTTGGCATACTTGACACCCCTAGCCTCGTGGTAGCGTCCGTGCATTGTGTTCTCGTCCCGTTCAGTGAAACGGGCGAGTTTGGACGGCTACGCGTGCGTACTTGTGTCCGTTTTGGGGGTATACTTTTTGATCATAAAACACTTAATTTTAAAATTTGGAACCCGCTTAAAATCCTATTATTTAAATTTCAAATCTTTGGTCCCAACCCGGGCACGATTTGGAAATGTTTTATTTTGCGCCAAAACCCCAAATTTAATATTCGAATATTTCCTTAACTTATAATATATATTACTGTTTTCTATATCTTTAAAATCTTAATTTAAAATATTTCCTAAACTTAAAAATCCTTCACAGTTTCCCTGCCAACCAATCACCAGCATCTTTAACCCCCGGGCCCCATTCCTCTCTCTCTCTCTCCAATCCCATATTCTCTCTCTCTCTATCTATCTCTCTCTCTCTCCCCCTCAAATCTCTCTCACTCTCTCTCCCTTATAATTTTAAAACTCTTTCCCTCTCTCATTTTTTTCAGAGACCCCATCCGAGCCCTCGCGCGAAAACCCCGGCCGCCTTACCCTCACCGTCGCAGCCCAACGCCGACGCCGCTACCACCTCCGTCCTCGCCTCCTCAGCCTCGTCCCATCCACCTCCTCTTTCTCCCTTCTTCCCTGCACCTGCACGCGCCTGTGCGCTCCCTGCACACCGTCGGACCGCCGTCTGTCGCTGCCGACGACCCCGTTCCCGTGTCCCCGGCCTCGCAAGCACACCCCTCGGTAAGATAACTTCCCTCCTCTCTTCCCTTCTTCTTTCCTTCTCGGCTAATGCATTCTTGATCTGCAGACATCTCCCCGCGGTCACTGTTGGACACCGCCGGAGCCGTCGACCTCGTCTTCGTTCTCACGCCTCCTCTCTGTGATTACAGAACCCTTGTAAGCCTTCGCTCATTCCTTGTTTCTTTTGTTTTCTTGATTGCAAGTCTTGACCGTTCACTGTTTATTTTTCGGCCGGAATCCAGCGATGTCGACGACGTGATCCGACATTCCAGCAAGGTGCCCCGACCCGCGTGGTTCCATTGTTCGTTGTTTGGGTTCAATCCGTGAACCGAGCGGCCGTCGTGAGTTTCCCCGCCGACGTTTACGTTCCGTTTTTCCCGGTTCACGACCCGTCGAGGCAAGTACCCCTTGCTACATGCTATACAATATTTACATATATATTATGACACCCTAAACCTGTAAATTTAACTTGGTACGATCATTTCTCATTTTCGGGTACAATATTGCATTATATCATTTTACCGTTAAACTTGGAACCTACAGTTGCAAATTGAACCTAATAACCATATTTACCTGTTTAATCACATTTTTAGTGTTAACGTAGCTTATGGCTTTTATCCCTGTAGTTCTGTTCCATTCGGACACTCGTATGCTTTTAACCTGAAATAGCTGTACTAAACCGTTACATAGATCATTGCACCTCTGAGGGTTCTTAAACCCGTTAACATGACTAAACGGCTATATTTGTCTTACTGCACTCTTGTAATCATCTCTGTAACAAATTGATAACTGTATTGCAAATTGAATGAAGCTGCCTATTACTTAATTCATTGCTTATCTCATGTTGTTGATACCCATGCTAGATTATATAACTGATTGTGAGCACACCCACGATATTGTTTACATCTTGACCTGATATTGTTACACACATATATATTGATATACCTGACATGGTACCGTATACTGTTGACTTGACCTGATGTACCATGACCTGACCGTTACCTGATCTTGTGTCTAATGCCAACAAACCTGACATGTAGTCCTCGTGAACCGTTCCTGTTGTCTATCCAGACAAACCTGCTTTTACCTGATCCTGTGTTGGCATTAGTTCTTGATTACTGAATACCTGACTTGACATACATAACTTGGGGGTATGGGGAAATCAAAGGTGAAACCTGACTTGTAACTCAATAGTCCGATACCTGTTCTGATCAGTCTTACGGGCTAGGCCAGCCCCGGAGTGATGATGCTGACATCACTCGCCCATCCTGCTACCTGTTACTGCCTAGCGGCACGTCTCGGATTCAGCCCGAGAGTCTTGACCGTAGTCCCGGGCATGCACGGGATACTATTGAGTTACATCAATGATTCATCAATTTGGTTTCAAAGACTCTAGAATAGAAAACCTGATAGAACAGTTTAGTTACGCACTGCACACTACCCTGCACTGCTTGATTCACCTTATTGCTACTCTCATTTTATTCATGTTTATATTGCATTGCCTGCTACACTGTTCATATTATATTACTTATTGACATGACGTGCTGACGTCTGGGTTTTGCATGGCCCAGATTCTGTACCGCTGTCGCAGCCCGAGCGGGAGTACTTCAGCCAGCAGGCTGAGCTGTGAGTTCAGTAGTAGTTAGTTTTATTCCCTGCATTTACTTCCAGATGTGAGCCCGCATTATGGGACATACATTTCAGTTATTTGTATTGGATCATTTGCTTCCGCATTTATTTATTATTGACTCCTGTTATTTTGGATTATGGACATGTTTTAGATAGTGTTATTTTGTTCTTGATATCTCTATAGCCGTAATGTGACTGTGGATGGATACTTCCTACCCACAGGTAGCATGGTTGGCTATGTCACGTGCCCAATCTAGCGTACTCTGGGAAGCGGGGCGTGACATGGTTCTTTTGGTATCAAAGCCATAGGTTAATCGGGTTGATTCTTTTGTAGTTGGGTATTGTACCCAATACATGAATCAGAATACCCGTGTTAGGGAATATGTCCGTCCACCTTGCCGTTTTACCCTTTCTTGAATCACATTCTTCCTGATTATATCTTTTACGATGTGCAAACTTCCTTTGCATATCGACTCGAAAACCCGATTCCTTGTTATCTCTAGGACTTAGGCGACTTGGGTGGAGTTATGTAATTGTGGCTATGATACCGCGGCATAGTTACAATGCGGTACTCTATTTTAAGTATCTTGGAGTTCTAGCCTTGATCTATATATTGAATCTATCATCATGCTAATGTTGGGTGTTTTAATTTCAGGAATATGGCAGATAAGAATTTGAAGACGTACCAGAGGCGTGTGGACGAAGCCGCCATGCTTGGAGTGATAAGGGGAATGCTAGAGAATCAAAAGAGGCAGACCGAGCTGATCCAGCAGCAAGCAGACTCGTTTCAGGAAGGTTTACAGATCGTTCAGCAGTCTGTAAACAATGTTGGAGCTAAACCAGTTGACCGAGTAGGGACCGTAGCAGATTTCAGACGTTTGGGTCCGTCTGCATTTACTGGTTTGGAGGTGCCGTTGCCAGCAGAGCAGCGGCTAGTTGACACGGAAAATTTTCTTATTGCGGCACAGATTCCAGATGACAAAAGAGTTGATGTGGTATGCATTCAGCTAGTGGACTACGCCCGAGAATGGTGGCTTGTGGAGGAGACCCGCTTGCCCAAGCCGATCAAGTGGGCGGATTTTTCTAAGAGTTTCCTGGAGAAGTTCTTCCCGCGGCTGCACGGGAGGAAATGGAAGAGAAGTTTATTGGGCTAAGGCAGAATGGAGCACCCGTGGATGTGCATGCAGCAGAATGGACGAGACTCAGCAGATTCGCTGGACCTTGAGTTGCCAACGATGCAGACAGGGCACGGAGGTTCATGCGCAGCTTGGATGTGGACATCCAGAGGCAGATTGTCTCCCTGGGTTTGACCACTTTCTCACAGGTTCTTACGGCAGCTCGGGAACAGCAGAGTTTATCTGGGATGAAAGGGAGTTTGCAGCAGACAGCAGTTGCGGCAAGGAAGCCCGCATTTGTATCTAACCGAGCTCATGGTCGCAGAGGTATTCCAGTGGACCGTCGAGGTGTAGCACCCTGTTGGGGTAAAAATTTACACCCCGGTTGACCAAGTCAAAATCAAAGTCAACCCCAAGCCAAGTGGGCCCAAGCCCAGATCCAGTGGGCCCATGCCCGAGTCGAGCCCGAACATGAAGCGGCCGGCCTCCCCCCATGCCAAGATAAAAATTTTGTAATAAATAATTTTGTTGCATTTCTTTTATTTTATTTTATGGATAAATGTAAGAAAAATAGGCATAAAGCCAAATTTTTGTAAAGCCCATGGCTTATGTGCAAAAAAAAATGGCACATGAGCCATGGAATAGGCAAAATGCCATTTTGTGAAGCCCAAGGGGCTATGTGTAAAGTGTATAGCCTATAAAGACAAAGATAATGAAAATATCTCACAACTTTTTCTCTCTCCAAAAAAAAAGTTTCAGATCTGAGATCTTTCTCCTTCTTCAAGGTTCCAAAACCTTCTTCTTTCTCTTGAATTAAATCAAGAGTTCTACTCTCCTTTTTATAAAACAAATTAGTTTTTCACCACAAAACCCATCAAGGGGAACTCAGATCTTCCATTAGATCTCAAAAAGGAGTGATTTTAAAAATCCCATATCTCTTGATCTTCAAGATCCAGCTAACAGAGGAGGAAGAAGAAGAACCCCTCCCATTAACCCCCCCCAAAAAAAACACTCAGGAGTCCAACTCCTCTCTGATTTCTCTTCCGAGAAAATTTTTTTTAGGCTAAGAGCCTCTTTTTCTCGCCGGCGCTCAAGCGCAGAGCGCCCGCGTGCCAACACGTGGCGCGTTTGCGCTCCAGCGCAAGCGCTCGAGTGCAAGTCGCCCCCATGCCGACACGTGGCACTCTTGCGCTCGAGCGCTTGCGCTCGAGCGCTTGCGCTCGAGCGCAAGTCTTCCCGGTGCCGACACGTGGCGTGCTTGCGCTCCAGCGCAAGCGCTCGAGCGCAAGTCACCCCTGTGCCGACACGTGGCGCTCTTGCGCTCCAACGCAGGCGCTCGAGCGCAAGTCGCCCACGTGCCGACACGTGGCGCGCTTGCGCCCAAGCGCTCAGCGTCCGAGCGCAAAGCGCCCACGTGCCGACACGTGGCGCGTTGCGCTCCAGCAATCTGCGCCCGAGCGCAAAGCGCCCACATGCCGACACGTGGCACGCTTGCGCTCAAGCGCCCAGCGTCCGAGCGCAAAGCGTCCACGTGCCGACACGTGGCGCGTTGCGCTCCAGCACTCTGCGCTCGAGCGAAAAGCGCCCACGTGCCGACACGTGGCGCTCTTGCGCTCAAGCGCCTAAGCGCTGGCCCCATGCATCCTTTGGATGTCTTTTTCCCCTTTATTTATATATACATGTATATATATACATATGTATACAAATGTACACATACACATACTCCGCGACACTTTCCCCCCTCAAAAAATTTTTGAGCCGGGGCGCTGCCCCGAACCCCGGAAGGGGGCTGCTAGCCCCCTTGACCCCCAGCCCGCTATCCGGGTAGGGGGACCCCCGTAAAAACTCTGCGTGGCTCCCGATATATCCAAAACCCCCTTTTAAAACAAAACACACGCACACCGCATATTGAGTTCGCATGACCAGTTTAACCCGTTAATCGGAGGTTCCCTCGCCCCAAAGGCGGGGGGTAATTAACGGCAGCTTAGTCCGTGGCTGCCGGAGACTCGGATCCCCACAATCATTAAACCCCAGCCTACCCTAGGCAGGGGGAATCTGTAGTACGCCTGACAAGCGTGCGCGTATTCCCATCTCAATGGGGTGACGAAAAACACCCTACAGATTCTGGCACGCCCGGTGGGACCAATCTCTCCTCCCATATTTCGGGTTAAACGTTCATACGAACTCAATCAATATACATATCGATTGCCTATACTGAAATGATGTTCTTTTTTCCATGCAGCAATCAACCTTCGACGACAATGTCTCCCCAGACGAATTCAGCTTCCGACATGACCCCGACTCCGTACGTGGTCAAGATCAACGCTCGTGTGGTTCTTCCCACGAGCCTCAGTCGACAGTGGGAGGAACCACCCCGCCAGTTTGGCTCCGTCATCATTTACCCTGCCGGAAGCGCTCATCTGGCAGAGATCCCGGCGGAACAGGTGGCCAAGCCGGTCTCAAGGGGTAAGAGGTCGAATGTCGTGATCGCCAAGGCACCACAACCGAAACTTAAGACGGTATCTGAACGATTCTCTGGTGCTCCAGCGGGGTGCAAGAACTTCGGTACAAAGGGCAAAATCAAATGTTGCGGACGAGCTCAGGCGACGACTCCAACAAATGCACAATCGAGCGTATCTCCAAGGCCCTCCATCGCCCGGTCTGCGGCATTTTCCCAAAGAGCCGAAGTCTGCCAGGTGCTTAGAACAGAAAAGTTAAGGCAGAAGCGGCTCAGGTATCGAGCCAACAAGAGGGCCAAGGCTTCGGCCAAATGGAATCATGTGAAGTTCCAAGTGCAGGGTTGCCCCGCGACGACAGCTGAGTCGGATGTAAGAATCAGCAATTCCTACGAGCCTCTGAAGTGGGTTCAGAAAAATGCCATGACCGCCAGAATCAAGAAGACAGCGGTCCGAATAGTGCCACAAAGAGACGTGTCCCGGCCCCAACAGAAGAAGTATGACACTGTCTCTTCAAGAGTCTATCAAGCACTCTGTGCCGCACGAAAGCAGTGGGGCAAACCCAGAAAAGAAGCGCCAGCACCATTCAAGAACCTGGTTAGGCCAGCCGCCTTCAATTGACTACCAGCTACCGAAACAAGGGGGTCAAGACAGCGATCCGTGAAATCAGCTGCCAATGATAGAAAGATGGCCGGATATATCATCCATATGGTCTATATGGCGGGCGGGCGCCCCAGCGACAACCTTCACAGCAAAAGCAAGGATGGGGCCACCACATCCCAAACCCAATCTAGCCTGAATGTGGTTGCCGCTGTCCAAGAACAGCCGCCCCTGCTGGATGAAGAAAACCCTCTCGATGAGGATAATAGGCAGAAAGACCCCTCGGTCCATGCAGAGTCAAGCTCGGACAGTGAGGAAGAGCCGACTTTCCGCCCTAGGACTGCAGAGCAAGAGCTGCTTCAAGAGCTTCAAAAACAGCTCAGGAGCAAAGACAAAGAGATGGCCAAGCTCTATTCGAAGATTGATGATTTAACAAACGTGGTAATGCAGCTCACGGGTCAAATTGCTCGAGCGCCTCCCAATCAAGCACAAGCCGCTACTAATCAGCCGGGTGATGACAATCCGAGGCAGCCAATGCCTGTTCCTTTGGGTCCAAGACTGGTAATTTTTTTTATGAAAAATACTACTTTTGGAAACTTGGTGGTATTTTATTAAAAAATTCCAATCTTTCATTTTAAAAAATATAGTTTCATAATATGTTTTTTTATTGAAAATACGAATTTATAGTTTTATATAATTTTCCAAAAATTTAGTTTGTTTAGAAAAGTCGTATTTTCTTAAAAACCCTATTTTTATTTTCTTTCGAGACCGAATACTCCGTAAGGAGTTCTGCACCTCGCTCTATTATCTCAAGAATATACGATAATCCGCACCATCCATTAGCGGGTCCTCTAATGAGGGTTGTAGAGGTGCAATTGCCAAGAATTTAAAAATATCGATTAAAAGAAACCCGTTTTGAAAAGGTGAGATATTTTAATGTAAAACTTATTCTTTAAATTAGCCATATGTTTATAATACCTTGCTATAAAGCCATAGTGTGCGTGTGGGGTAGGTCGTTACCTCGTGAAGTTTTCCTTTATCGAGAAAGGTTATACTAAAGTTCATGGTATTTTAATGAAAAAGTCTGTTATTTGATTATTTCTCAAGAAAACTTCATTAAACTAAAATCTAAATGATTGAAAATAATGTTACGAGTGGTGTGAGAAGTTAGTTTGGCCTATCTCACTTAAAGAGGGGAGTACAAGGGTTAACATTACACATATCGGAGTTAACTCCACTTTACCGATATATTTTTAGAAGATGATTTGAGATGAAAGAAAAGGTGAGAAAAGAGACTTGCTCATGTGTAGCATTAGGAAGAGATTAAAGAATAGAGAGGGGGTTCCGTGGCATCGCGTAAACTCAGGAAACGACTTCGATATTCAATGAAAAGAGCTTGGTTGCCAACTCCACTTGACCCCACTTGCTTTTAGAAACTTTTGGGAGAATTTTGATAGAAATTTTCAGAATAGAGAGGAGCTAAGGTACGGGATAGTATTTATAGTGAAGAAATTAGGGTTTGGGAATTAAAAATTGGATTAAAAGAATTAAAATGGGTGTAAATGATGAATTTAAAGGTCACTGTTTAATTGCAGGGAAGTCAAACAGTGCAGGAGAGTTGAGGGGGGTCGAAGGAATTAGTGTGCAAAGCACAGAGACAAACGGGGCCATTATGACCGTCGGCGGCGAGGATTTGGAAAGAATGGGTGGTCGGATCTTAAGCAATTGCCTCAAGATTCGTGCCACCGGTTTTAATCACTGTTTACTGCTTTTTGCGCATATTTGATTTTTCTGAAACTTTTCGTTTCTCCGTGCAACTCTTAGACTTCCGAAAAGTTAAAAAGAAAAATCTAAAAAAATAATTGGGTCTGATGGGATTCAAGCATACAGGCTATGTCGCAGTAGTGTAAAGACTTTACCAGTGAGCTACAAGTTGCTTCTTGCTTTTATTGAACAAAAATAATTTATAACTCTTACACAAGCTGAAATACCCTTTTCTATACAATAAACAAGAAATTTTTGTACAGGAATTTCAGAGTCGTTATATAAACTAAGATATATAATAATTCTTATAACCAAAAAGTTATGTGCTTTTTTTAAAAATCCTACATTGCTTACATGTTAAGTTATAACAGCCGTGTGTAATGTATGAATTAGACTATAAGAAATAATATTTGTATCTAAATAACAAAAAATAACTAGCAATATCATATATCTATTTTCAAACATAATAAAAACATATCTGTAAAAAATAATATTTGTAACTTTTAATTAAAATAGCAAAATATAATATTCGTCTATAAATATATTCAATTATCTTTGATCCCACGCGTTACGTGTGGGGTTAAGTCTAGTATACAAAATAATAATGATATATCAAAATAGAAAATAGTTTAAAACATATGAAAAGTCTTTTTCTTTTTGTCACGTCCCGCTTTCCAATAGACGGAAACGGTGACGTGGCAAGCCCGCGATATATTAATCCAGAGAAGGTCATTCCCTAAATAAATATATTAAGCGTATTGAAACAATAATACACAATGTAAGAATAAATTGAGACTGTAAAATTTTTCAACAAATATCTTTATTTACACTCAACTTCCAATATGTACAAGTACATGAGTTTATGCTGAAAAGTAAATACAATAAGGAAAATGCCTAAACAAGTGGTATACATAAACTGAAGAAAAATGAAGCTGAGCTAGCCCTGAGTAGCGATCTGGTTGTAGTCCTCCTCTGTGGTATCAACCTCCTCCGTCTCGATCGTATCTGACGAACATTCTAAGAGAAGAAAAATGGATGGAATACTCATCAGCGAACTAGCGCTCGGTAAGTCCCAAAGATAGGTAAGAATAAAGAAAATGACAAGAGAAGAATATATATATGACGAATAAGAGTACATGATCATGGGTAAATATATATTATAGGTCTCTAAATGGTCACTATGTTAACGTTAAGTTCCATGTGTGAATGTCAACGCAGCCGTAGAAATATTCACGAGCTCAAGAGTGGGTCCCTAGGAGAAAGGAAACACGGGCCTATTTCATGTGTTAGTATCGGGGCTCTAGGCTGTTGATGAGTCAATCCGACTGATATTCGAGTAAAATAAAAAAGAGGTTAATACGGGACTCCTAAAACTCCGTTGGATTCACACAAGGAACTATCCCAAACACCCTGTGTATAATATATATAACTGGCTAATATACTTGATTGATTTAATTGATTGATTGACATGTCTTGACTGAAACCCTAGATTGCAAAAGGTATAGATTTTATTTGAGTGAGTTGAGTAATGTGCGCGTCATAACGATTGCAATCTGGGTTCGAGTCAAGTCGGTTTGAGTAGATTGGATTCAAGTTCATATTCGAGTTAGATTAGAGTTCGAGTTAAGTTTAGATTTGAGTTTGGATTTGAGTTCATGTCTTTTCATATGAATTGATGTAAATTGTTAAAATCTTATATTCGGGAGAAATCGGCAACTGCTGCACATGGACGGCAAGATTTGTGTCTTTTTCCAAGACAATTGCCACTGATAAGTCTGTTAAGTTGTCTAATCTGAATTGGCAAGCACTTGTTGGGTTACGGCAGCGCCCCGGCCATCAATCCGTGACCAAATGCGGAACAAAAATTTATAAAACTTAGCGCTACCACAACCAATTACCCGGATCTACCCATAAGCCCTAGATAACTAATCATGCAAAGGAGTTAGAATGGTTATACCGAATAGATCCGTGTCCTTCGGTCTTCAACCATCATCCCAAGCTCCTAGGGGCTTCCTTGATCAAGCTTGATCTCCGGTCTTCCTCCATCGAAGATAATCCACCCGAGAGTCTATGCAACGAGCTCCAACCTCATATCCGAGGCAACTAGGGCACCTAGATTGCTACTCTAGATACCGTAGGTGAAGTAGAGAGTGATGAAGGATTAATTTGTCTCAAGACACCCAAGAATTCTCAACTCATGAGAGGATTTGGGTGGAGCTAGAGGAAGAAGAAGATGCCATGAGAATGAGATGTTGAGAGAAACTCAAGAAAGAGAAAAAAATGAATAATGGCTTGTTGTTTTGTGTGTTGTGAGTGTTGATAAGAAATAATGGAGCCATCACAATAAATATGTTAAGTCTCCAAAATATCTAGAGTCAACAAAAATATCTCAAGTCAACAAACAATCTCACAATAAACAAAAACCCTAAGCATGCTAGAATAGTAACCATGGGTCACTAATTAGCCATGCCACAAAAATGCAATAAACACCTCATCCTACACCTCAATAACCTTTTAATCCAAAAAAGTCTAAACCATGATGAGGCGTAATCTTCTAAAGTAATCTTGTAATAAATTACAAGAATACCCCTCAACCGTATATATATACCCGCATCCATATTCCAAAGAATACAAATACAAAGAGACAAAAATAATCCAACAAATATAATACTAGGATCCGGCTTAAACCAAAGCCCACTAGTATTATCCGTTCGAACATCATCCGTGCACAAGTATACGTATATGATCGAACCCTGCCATAAAACCATACGGCCTCTACATCGTTTCGCCCGAAGCAGGGAAACTCTCTGTATGGGACTCTAAAGACTCGTCAATACGCTGGCAGTGGGTTTAACTACAAGCACGTCAGCTGCACTAGCTGTACGTAACGACCACCCATATATTGAGCGAAAGGGAGACCGACGAGCAAACTCATCCTGAAACCCCTACTAAACTTGATAGTGACAATATCCGTACAGTCTGGTCCATTCGTCTATGAGTATCGCATATCGAGTCTAGGGGTAGATAAAGTCAAACCCCTAATAACACGACATTTAGTGTCGGTATGAAATCCATCACCACCTGAAAAACTACAGATCCTAGATCAGTAATTCTCGACTACCTTGGCCAAGAATTTCTGGCGATGGCCACCCGTGCACAACCGCGACATCAACCCCTAATACCGGGAGAGACGAATCCTCCGACGATCCGCTCACTGCCTCCATGTGGCTCGGGACTGTACCCAACTAAAACCTGTTTGCACGACTCCTTTGAGCCGTGGTAGAGTGTAATCAAAGCACAGTGGGAACTCACACGAGACAAATGACGATCTCAGGTCAATAGACTAACCTATACACATGTCACCAGGAAACTGCTATCAGACAATAGGTATAATACCAACTAGCATGTTCCCAGCGAGTCCGTCCGGTGTACTCATAACCCAATTGTCACGCCCCGCTTCCCAGTATACGGCGAAGGGGACGGGACGAGGCCGCTACGTATTTACTGTGAAGTAAATACGCTAAGCGTATCTAAGCAATATAAAAATAAAGCACAAGAGACAAGATATAATAAAAACAGCAATTTTATTTATTCACATTCTTTCTGTACAGTGCATGGAAAGTAAATACAACTGAAATAAAACAATGCCTAAACAATGGCATAACAGAAATGAAAAGTATTGAATGGAAACTGTACAATGACTAGAGCTCGGGGTTTTCACTGAACTGGTCCAGTCTTCAGCAGTGGGCTCGATCTCTGAAGTGTCCAAATCACCTGACGACATTCAAAGAAGAAAAAAAGAGAATGTCGTCAGCGAACAGGTCGCTCGGTAAGCCTCAAAGATAACGGAGAAATAGACAGAATAAGAGGTATCTTTTAAAGTTGTATTATATTGTTTTAATATAGTATTAACGCTGTTGTTTGTAGCTTGGTACAGAAGGATGCCGGTGTATACGAGAGGAGTCTCTATATGCTAGAGACTAGGGCAAATGAAAGTACAAGGCTCCGTCGATAATAACACGGAACAACGGCATGGATGTAATTACGTCTTAATCTTGCAGTCTCATGCCACTTTTAACACCTTCCGTACCAATCTACCCCTTAAACCCCGAGATGTCTTGTTTGTATAGTTGTATTGTATTGTATTGTAAACTGTATAGATTGTATAATTGGATAACTTACCGAAACCATGATATCAGTAAATGGATATAACTGTAGAATCATGGATGTGACTGGAGAATCATGTAAATAGAATAACTGTAGAATCATGTAAATGGATGTATATCCATGGTTCGGTTCAGTCAAGTTGATATATTGAATATATGGAATAATGGATTCATGGATTCATGTTGAATTGTAATATTGTAAATTATATATTGTAGATTGTAGATTGTAGATTATACTTGAATCATATTCAAGTCAGATTATAATGACACTCAATCTGAGTCAGACAATTAGAGATGTAAATTGAAGTCCTGATTGTTTAGATATTATCGGTAACCGCTGCACATGGAAGGCAGGATTTGTGTCTTTTTCAAAGACGATTACCGTATTGATAACACCGTTTGTTAAGTTGTCTATCTTAGATAGGCAAGCACCCACTTCTCCGACTCCCTGAGGCTCAAGAGATTGGTCCCGCTTAAACCTATATTTACTAGGGTCCTTAGGGTAAATTATAGAACTTGAGAGGGTTTTATGTAAAAAATACTATTGTATAGTTTTCAAAATACACCCCAAGTATTTATTAATCATCTTTAGAGTTGTAATGAATGTAGATTTTATATTGTGATATTTCTAGTGAAAATATCATATTTTCATAATAAGTGGTATTTATTTGTAATATTGGTTTTGTATGGAATTCATGGTATTTTAGTGTAGAATTGATTCTTGTGATTTTTAGAAAAATGTGGAATATTTATATCATAACAAAATAGGTATTTTAATGATAAATATACATATATTTATACAAAAATAATTTTAATATATATTTTATATTCTAAAAATCTCATTTTCTTAAGATGTCGTATTTTAAATCTTTCGAGACCGAATGCTCCTTGCTGAGCTCTGAATCTCACACTACTAAGCCCGAGGATGTGCGATAATCCGCACTATCCTGAACGGGTTCCCTAAAATGGGTTGTAGCGGCGCTTTGCAAAGATTTGTATAAATACTAAATCCTTTAGAAAACGGTTTTATTAAGTAAATGGTATTTAAATGAAAATGTGTCGTTTTCCCGTATTCTATGTTCCCAAGGATATGGTGCTATATTGCATATGAATGTGTGAAGAGGTAGGTCATTACCTCGTGATCTACTTAAAGCTATAGCAAGTTTTGTGATGTTAAATATAGAATTGAAACTATGTGGTATTTAAATTAAAAATACGGTAAAAATGAAATAGCAATTATTTTTATGATATGAAACTTGATCAATTGGTTGATTAGTGTTTAATAGTCAACATGAAAGGGTTTAAGCATAATTGTATTAAAGAAAAGTGAAGTTTTATAAAGAAACCGAATCGGAAATCGGTTTTGTTCCGATTCCGTCGGGTTTTGTAATTCCGTATTTCTAGAAAAGAATAGAAAGATAGAATTTAGGGACTTACGGGTTTAGGACAACAAGGAGAGGGAGATGGATCGGGAGGAGTCACCGGTGCGTCGTTTCGTCGCCGGGAGCTCCTAGGATGGTCATCGGAAGTTCGCCGGAAAATTCGCCGTAGCTTCGCTTCTTGCTCGTTTTCAAAGTACACAAGGTTTCTTGAAAATTCTTGAGAGTTGGCTCAGAGTTTGGGGTGAGGGGGTAATGTGTAGGGTTGGTATTTATAGGGTTAGGCTAGAGTTAGGGTAGATAAAGGGTTTTAATTTAAAAAATGTATTAAAATATATTAAAATGTAATAAAAGTGGAGTAAATGGGGTTTTAAAAGAGCTCTGGAAATGGTCTGAGGATAAAAAATTTCAGGTGTACAGGGGAGACCAAAAGACACATTTTTGTGTTGGGGTAGTCGCCAGAATCGGCCGACTCGGCCGTGACTCGGTCAGAGAACTGAGTCGGCCGAGTCGAGGCCAATTTGGCCAATTCCCGGCCGAGTCAGGCGGCCGGAATCCCCCCCGACGGTTCATCTAATCTCTTGCAATGTTGCATTTTTAGGTGTAGTGGGGGTTTTGTGAGATATGCACGTGTAAACCCTTGGTATTCTAAAGGTTTTAAGAAAAATCAATATTAAAAATAATGTGGAGTATGGGATTTGAACTCTGGTGGCTTGGTTCAGCAGTGCGAGGTATTACCAATGAGCTATAAGCTTCTTCTTGTAATTATGGAGCTAATTAATTACTTAAAGTAATAACAGCAAATGTAAATACTCCAAGTATACATTTATTTTTAAGCAAATTTTGTACACTAAAAATGGAGTTGTTACATTCTACCCTCCTTACAAAAATTTCGTTCTCGAAATTTACAAATTTTATTTGAGGACTAGTTTACGGCGAAGGGGACGGGACGAGGCCGCTACGTATTTACTGTGAAGTAAATACGATAAGCGTATCTAAGCAATATAAAAATAAAGCACAAGAGACAAGATATAATAAAAACAGCAACTTTATTTATTCACATTCTTTATGTACAATGCATGGAAAGTAAATACAACTGAAATAAAGCAATGCCTAAACAATGGCATAACAGAAATGAGAAATATTGAATGGAAAGTGTACAATGACTAGAGCTCGGGGTCTTCACTGAACTGGTCCAAGTCTTCAGCAGTGGGCTTGATCTCTGAAGTGTCCAGATCATCTGACGACATTCAAAAAAGAAAGAAAGAGAATGTCGTCAGCGAACAGGTTGCTCCAAGTCCCAAAGATAAGGGAGAAATAGACAGAATAAGAGGTATCTTTTAAAATTATATTATATTGTTGTAATGTTGTATTAACGCTGTTGTTTGTAGCTTGGTACAGAAGGATACCAGTGTATATGAGAGGGGTTTCTATATGCTAGAGACCAGGGCAAACGGAATGTACAAGGAACCGTTAAGCCACGGTACAACATCAACGGAATATAGGTTAGGTGTCTTAATCTTACTGTCTCGTGCCACTTTTAACACCTTCCGTACCAATCTTCCCCTTAAACCCCGTAGTGTTTTGATTGTACTGTTGTATTGTATTGTATAGATTGTATAGTTGGATGACTGACCAAAACCATGATATCAGTAAACGGATGTAACTGTATAATCATGTAAATAGAATAACTGTAGAATCATGTAAATGGATGTATATCCATGGTTCGGTTCGGTCAAGTTGATATAGTGAATATATGGAATAATGAATTCATGTATTCATGTTGAATTGTAATATTGTAAATTGTAGATTGTAGATTGTACTTGAATCATATTCAAGTCAGATTATAATGAGACTCAATCTGAGTCAGACAATTAGAGAAGTAAATTGAAGTCCTGATTGTTTAGATGTTATCGGTAACCGCTGCACATGGGCGGCAGGATTTGTGTCTTTTTCAAAGACGATTACCGAATTGATAACACCGTTTGTTAAGTTGTCAACCTTAGATCATAGTCACAAATTCGTGATTCGGCAATAATTCGGCGAAGTCGAAAATTCGGATTCGGAGAACTATTCGGAAAAAATCGGCAAGTATTCGGGAAAGATTCGGTAAATGTTCGGGAAATGTTCGGGAAGGATTTCGAGCAAAAAATTAATATAAAATTAATATATGAGACGCTAGATTTTGATTGCGTGAATTATTTGCTATTTTTTGAATAATTCGCTTTTTTTTGAATAATTCGGGAATTATTCGCAAATAACTCGGCAATAATTCGGCGCGTTCGGTGATGGCGAATAACTCGCAGATTTAATCGGCGGTCACATAATTCGCGAATTATTCGTGAATTCGCCGAATAATTCGCGAATTATGTAACTATGCCTTAGATAGGCAAGCGCCCACTTCTCCGGCTCCCTGAGGCTCAAGAGATCGGTCCCGCTTAAACCTATATTTACTAGGGTCCTTAGGGTAAATTATAGAACTTGAGGGGGTTTTATGTAAAAAAATACTCTTGTATAGTTTTCAAAATACACCCCAAGTATTTATTAATCGTTTTTAGAGTTGTAATGAATGTAGATTTTATATTGTGATATTTCTAGTGAAAATATCCTATTTTCATAATAAATGGTATTTATTTTTAATATTGATTTTTTTTAAAACCTTTAGAATACCAAGGACCAACAAAAACCTGTCACGCATTTCATCTTTCCTTTCCCAAGTGGACTCTCCTGGAGTGTCTTTCCTCCACATCACTCGGACCAAGTTGACTTCCTTGTTCCGAAATGTCTTCACTTTCCTGTCCGGGATCTCCACAGGTTGTTGCTCACAAGATAAATCAGGCTGTATAGTGAGCTCCGAATGATCGAGAACATGGCTGAGATCACTCACATACCTTTTGAGTTGGGATATGTGGAACACATTATGCACTCCTTCCAATGAAGGTGGAAGCGCTAAGCGGTACGCCACTTCACCGACTCGTTCGAGTATGTCGAACGGTCCAATGTATCTCGGACTTAATTTACCCCGTCTTCCAAATCGGATCACTCCGCGGTTCGGAGATATCTTTAAGAACACATGATCTCCTGGCTGGAACTCCAAGTGACGTCTCTTTGCATCAGCCCGGTGCTTCTGTCGATCTTGGGCTATGCGCATCCTTTCCCTGATAGTTCGTACCACATCAACAGTCGCTACTATCATCTCTGGTCCAAGCAATTCTCTATCTCCGATATCATCCCAACTTAATGGTGATCGACACTTCCTTCCATATAGTGTTGCAAAAGGTGTCATTCCTATGCTTGCTTGGTAGCTGTTGTTGTACGAGAACTCCATAAGGTGTAGGTGATCTTCCCACGATCCTTTGAAGTCTAACATACATGCTCTGAGCATATCCTCCAAGATCTGAATAGTTCGCTCAGACTGACCATCGGTTTGTGGATGATAAGCCGTGCTGAAGTTCAGACTTGTTCCCAAGCTTGCTTGCAGACCTGCCAAAATTGCGATCGGAACCTGGTGTCACGATCGGAGACAATGAAGACCGGTACTCCATGAAGTCTTACAATTTCCTGTATGAGTTCATGGGTATCAGAGATAGTATATTATGAAGAGTTTAAATCTTTAAATAGATTATTACCTCCATGTACTTCTTTGCTAGTGTCTCAGTTGATTGGCCAACTCGAAATGGGATGAAGTGAGCCGACTTTGTGAGTCGATCCACAATGACCCATACGGCATCGTTACCCTTTGTGCTGCGAGGAAGAGCAGTCACAAAATCCATCGTGATATGTTGCCACTTCCATTCTGGGATTGGTAACGGTTGAAGTAATCCAGCAGTCCTGTGATGTTCAGCCTTTACTTGCTGGCACACCAAGCATTTTGCGATGCTTCTGGCTACTTCACGCTTCATTCCATGCCACCAATAATTCTGACGTAGATCTTTGTACATTTTGGTACCTCCAGGATGTACTGAGTAGGGAGAGCTGTGAGCTTCTTTCATTAACTCTTCTCGAACAGGCCCTTTTGGTACACACAATCTGCTGCCGTATCTCAAAGATTCGTCTTCATGGATGATGAAGTCTGTTCTGAGTCCATTCTCCACTTGTTCTCTGATCTTTTGCAACTTAGCATCGCTTGCTTGAGCTGCTTTGATCTGATTGAAAATGGTTGATTGAACTTGTAAATTCATCAAACTTGAAGCATTACCTGGCATGATTACTTCAATTTCCATCTGATGCAAGTCTTATTGAAGCTTCCACTGAGCGGTGAGATTCATTGATAAAGGTTGATGACTAAGAGCATCAGGAACCACATTCACCCTCCCTGGGTGATATTGCAAGTTGATGTCAAAATCCGCCATGAGTTCTAACCATCTTCTCTGCCGTATATTAAACTCTTTCTGAGTAAACACGTACTTCAGGCTCTTATGATCTGTGTAGATGTTCACTCGTTCACCAAGTAGATAATGGCGCCAAATCTTAAGAGCAAAGATGACGGCTGCCAACTCTAGATCATGTGTCGGATAATTGCGCTCATGAATCTTCAGCTGTCTTGAAGTATAAGCCACAACTTTACCGTGCTGATGTATAACACATCCTAATCCCATACCGGATGCATCGCAATGCACTTCGAATCCTCCAGATTGATCCGGTATGACGACAATAAGTGCTGATGTCAACCTTGACTTGAGTTCTACGAAAGCTTGTTCGCATGCTTCTGACTACACAAAATCTTCATCTTTACATGTGAGCTTGGTCAGGGGTGTTGCTATCTTTGAAAAGCCTTCAATAAACCTTCTGTAATATCCAGCTAAACCCAAGAAACTCCGAATGTCCTTCACTAACTTTGGTGTAGGCCATTCGCTAACTGCTGAAACTTTCGCTGGATCCACAGAGATTCCTTCTCCTGATACGATATGTCCAAGAAAACCAACTTGCTTTAGCCAAAACTCGCACTTGCTGTACTTGGCATAGAGCTGATGTTGTCGAAGAGTTTCCAGGATAATTCGTAGGTGCTCTGTATGCTCTTTCCGACTCCTTGAATATACCCGTATGTCGTCGATGAAGATGACAACAAATCTGTCTAAGTACTCCCAAAAAACTTGATTCATTAGATTCATGAATATTGCTGGTGCGTTGGTCACTCCAAATGGCATCACTAGAAATTCGTAATGTCCATAGCGAGTTCTGAAAGCTGTTTTGTGAATATCAGCTTCCTTGACCTTCACTTGATGATAACCTGAACGATGATCCAATTTAGAGAAAACAAAAGATCCACTTAGCTGATCGAATAAATCGTCGATGCGTGGGAGTGGATACTTGTTCTTTATAATGACTTCATTCAAAGCTCTGTAATCAATGCACATTCTGTATGAACCTTCCTTCTTCTTCACAAGCAGTACAGGTGATCCCCAACTTGAAGTGCTGGGACGAATCCATCTTTTCGCCAGTAATTCGTCCAACTGTGTTCGGACTTCCTTCAAACCTTCCGGACTTAATCGATAAAGTGCTTTGATCACCGGTTGTGCTCCTGGTACTAAATCAATGCTGAATTCAAGAGCTCGATCGGGAGGCAAACCTGATATATCGTCAGGAAACACATTGTAACAACCGAGTTCTGTTATACCAATTTCTATTGTCGTATGTGTGGTTTGTGGTGTTTAATTCATTTACTTTGTGGATGCGAATGGTAGTTACTTTATATTCGACCCGCTTGCTTGAGCTTGTTATTTCTTAATTGTAGAGTACCCTAACATCACATATTTTTGCATATAACAATTTAGGTCACTTAAAATAATTTAAAAATACTCGACATGGCCTGCTTGATACCCCTAACCCCATGGTAGCGTCCTTGCATCGTGTTCTCGTTCCGTTCAGTGGAATGGACGTGTTTGGATGGCTACGCGCACGTGCGTGCGTCCGTTCTTGGGGGTATGCTTTTTCATTACATAATCCTTCATTTCAATTTTTGGAACTTGCTAATAATTTTCGTATTTCAAATCCAAAACTTTGGGCCCGACCCGGGCGCATTTCTGAATTCTTTTGTATCCCGCCAAATGCTAGTATTTCAAATTCTTTTAATTTGTTAATATTTATATATATTCTTTAACAGCTAAAGATTTCCCAGCTAACAAATTATTCCTGCAAATATTTTCAAAATCTTTTCCTAACCAATTTCTTTTCTTTCCCCTTGAGCCAATCAGGCTCGACTACGCCGGGCCCACACACACCTCTCTCTCCTTCTCTTTCTCTCTCATCCCACTAAAAACCAATTTTATATCTCCTCACACCACTCTCTCTCTCTCCTCTCGATCTCTCTCTTCCTCTCTATCTCTCTCTTCCTCTCTCTCCTCTCGCGATCTTCTCTCTCTCTCTTATCTCAGGATTCTCTCTCTCTCTCTTCTCTCAGGATTCTCTCTCTCTCTCTCTCCCCTCTCACAAATCTTTTCTCTCTCCCCTCGTAATATATTTCTTCTTCTTCTCTTCTTCTGCAAACCCATCACCAGAACCCTAGCCGCCTCTCCTCCTTGTCGCACACAGCCGACGACGAAGCTCCCAACCTCGTCATCTCCGCGCCTTCGCCTCCTTCGCCTCCATCTTCTCTTCTTCCTCCTTTTTCTTCTCTCCCGAACGCTCAAGAAACCCTGCACACCAGACCTCGCCGCCACCTCATTCCGTCGCTGACCGCCTCTAGCCGTCGCCTCCTCATTCATCTCCTTTCTCTCTCCCTTCTCTCCTCATCTCCCTCATTCTCCAAGAACCAACTCACGCACCCCTGCACAACGCCCAGCCAACATCAGCCGACCCCAAACCCTAACCACCGACCCTCTTCGCCGGAGCTCCAATCATTGCTGTCAGTACCATCACCCCCTCTGCAAACACAAAGCACAAGCACAGTGAGCCTTCTTTCTTCTTATTCTTCTCTTCTTTTTCTTTCATGCATTTCTTTATTTAGATTGTTCACTGTTTTGTGATCGCCGGAATACGACCGTGTCGTCGACGATCCCGACAACCCAGCAAGGATACCTGACCCGTGTGATCCCACTGTTCGTTGTTTGGACTCTTTCCGTGCACCGTGCGCGCGTCGCGACTATTTTTCCCGCCGACGCGTAACGTGCCATATACCGTTTCTTGAATCCGTCAAGGCAAGTGAAACTTGCTACATATTATTTTAATTTCTATATATGCTATTTAAATTACTATATGTCTATTTGAGTGCACGTTAAATCTGTAGTTTCCATTTAATACCAGAATTCCATTTTAACATGTCGACGTCCCATTACATCATTTTAGATTCATAGCTCGAAACATACCAGTTTGCATTTACTTCTCTTATACATAGTACCCGCATTCATGTTTAAATCTTACATCAATTAGTTGCATAACCCACAGTACCCTTTTATATTTTATACCCCGTCGGACGACCGTTTGCATACAACTAACCTGATTTGTATTCAATTGCATCTTTAGATTATTTAGTACACATTAACATATTTTTTTTAACAATCCATATTTGTTTAAGTGTATGATACTTAATGTTGGAACCATAAACCGAACTCTAAATGATAACCGGGCATCGATATAATTTAACATGTACCTATTTGCATATTATATTACATGTCCAGTTTATTCTTCTGATAGTACCCGTGCTTGTTTATTTATAACCATGTTTATGTTAGTTTGATTTATGAACACCCACATAACATTTTGTGCTTCCTGACATGACTTGTTGCACCTATTACTTGACCCGACATGGTACCGTACAACTCTTGACATGACATGACACTTATATACATTGTTTGACTTGACCTGATGTACCATGGCTTTACCTGTTACCTGATCTTGTGTCTAGTGCCAACAAACCGGACCTGTTGTCCTTACGGACCGTTCCTGTTGTCTATCCAGACAAACCTGTACCTGCCTGATCCGGTGTTGGCATTAGCTCTAGATTATTCAATACATGACTTGGACACATATAACTTGGGGGTATGGGGAAATCAATGATGAAACCTGACTTGTAACTCGACAGTGCTACCTTTACCGATCAGTTTTAGAGGCTGGGCCAGCCTTGGGATGATGATGCTGACATCATCCATCGTTATCCATTACCCTTTAGAGGCTAGGCCAGCCTTGGGATGATGCCATGGACATCATTCATCTTTACCCTTTTCCTTTAGTGCCTAGCGGCATGTCTCGGTTTCAGCCCGAGAGTCTTAGACCGTGATCCCGGGCACGCACGGGATACTATTGAGTTATATCGATGATTCATCAAATTGATTTCAAAGGCTTGAGAGTAGTTAACCCAATAGACCAGTTTAGATTATTCACTACACATTACTCCACTGTCCTTACTTATATTGCTGTTATACCTGCTTTACCATTTATGATCATACTTGCATGTCTTGCTACCCTGTTGTATATATTATTGCTTGATGTTATGACGTGCTGACGTCTGGGTTTTGCATGGCCCAGATTCCGTACCTTTGCTGCAGTCCGAGCAGGAGTACTTCAGCCAGCAGGCTGAGCAGTGAGGACTCGGTTGTAGTTAGTTCTTTTACTTTTCAGCATTTTATTCCTGATGTGAGCCCGCATTATGGAACATACATTCCAGTTATTCTTGTATTGGATCTTTTGCTTCCGCATTATTTATTCTTGACTCATTTTATTTTAGCTTATGGACATGTGCTAGATAGTTTTATTTTTTGTTCTTGATATCTCTACAGCCGTAATGTGAATGTGGAGAGATGATTCCTATCCACAGGTAGCATGGTTGGCTATGTCACGTGCTTACCTTAGCGTACTCTGGGAAGTGGGGCGTGACACACATCGTCGAACTCTCGAACCACATCTGGTCTTGATTCTTCTTCCGCTTGAGCTGCTGCAACTACTGCTTCCCTTGGCTTCGCTTTGTAGGTACTTGGCTTCAGGGTACGGTCTCCGCTTTTGAAATAGAAGACCGGATGGTCTGGAATCTCGAATACTACCCTCCTTTGACGACAGTCGATGGTAGCATAAAAAGTTCCAAGCCAATCCATACCTAAAACCACATCGAAGTTCGGTATGTCCAACACTTTGAAGTCAGCATAAAATTCTCGGCTGCAGACGACTACCGGACATAAGCTGTATCCCATTGTTGCCTTTAAAACGCCATTTCCTGAACTGACATTCCAGCTGGATACAAGCGGTGAGACTGGAATCGCATGGGTTCGGATAAACCGTTGCGACATAAAGCAGTGAGATACTCCAGTATCAAACAGTGTTAGTGCAGGTATTGAGGATACTGAGATTGCACCTAAGGTATGTAGGATATATTTTAGGTATAGGAAAAGTATGTAGGATAAATATCAATACTGAAAGAAATTTTGAGAAAGAAAGGGTTACGAGTGATAACTTGCCCAGTGGCCTCAGCTTCTTCCACTGTCATCGTGAAAGCCTGGCGCCTTGGTACATTCCTCCTGGCCTGAGGAGCATTCCTCTGAACGTTCCTTTGAGCTTGATGGAACTGACGAGGAGGTGGTGCAGCTTGTGGTCCTCTGGGTGGTGCAGGTAGTGCAAGTCTTGGAGCAGGTGCCTGAAGGGCTGGTCGCTGCGGATAGGTAATTGCTGGCCTGGGTGCAGCAACTGGGTTTTGTCTTTGGGGACAAGACCCAATATCATGAGTAGCTGAGCCGCAGACTAAGCAAAGACGGTTGGCTTACCGGCAGTCTTTCATCATATATCCAGTTCTCTTGCAGTAGGTACAAAAGGCTGGGTTGGGACGATGGTTCGGTACTCCGGGTCGCCTTGGCACAAAAGGTGGTCTGGACGAGGCTCCTCCTGCCATCTGGTTGGCAGGGCGCTTAAATCCAGCAGATTGAGGTCTTCCCCTCGCCTTTACCACTGCCTCATAACGGCGGGCAGTTTTCAGAGCCGATTCATGAGTCGGAAAATCTCCTGTGGCTAGTGCAGCCTGGATCTCCGAATCCAAACCTTGTTGAAATCGACGGGCTCTGATCTCATCCATCGATATCAAGTGTGCCGCAAATCTGTTAAAAATATTGTGTTAGCTGTGTAATATGTGATATATAAAAATTCGAATTATTGAGACATATCTTACTGACTAAGCATGGTGAACTCAGAGTCATACTCATCTACTGACTTGGTCCACATCGAACCTTGTTGCAGATGAATGAACTGTTGTTCCATGTCGAACCTGGCAGTCTCAGGGAAGTACTTAGCGTCGAACATGTCGCGGAAAGTCTTCCATTCGATGGGTTGTTCAAGAAGGCTTTATTCCGCCTTCCACCAGTTTCGTGCATTGTCCGTGAGCTGTAATTTTGCAACACGAACCCAAGCTAGTTCTGGCACTTGTGCCACTGCTAGATCATCTTCGATACTCTGAGCCCATTCCTCAGCTTCCAGTGGGCTCTCTTTTCCTGAGAACTGTTTGGGGTGCAAAGCCCTGAATTGCTTCACCCCAGGTGCTTCTGCCTCGGGACGGTTCATTAAAAGAGCAGTCTGCTGCTGCTGTTCCTCTAAGAGGCTTCGGATTGCCTCAAGTAGTACCGTCTTCTCGTTGATCGGAGCAGGGACGACAGGTGTGAGTGGTAGTGGTGGAGGTGTGTTGTTGACATTGGTGCTGGTGTTGTTCGGGGAATCCATAACCTTGAAGAAAAATTTGGGTTAGGACAGATTCAAAGTACATGAAATGATAAGATTCAAGGAACATGAATTGTAAAGAATGTTTTAATTGCTGGTTCTTGTATTATATTGCTTAGGTTGTTCACGCAGAACAGGACTGCATAGTATGGTTCTATACAGCTCTGACCTGCATGGGCCACCAACAAAACCTGTCACGCCGCGCTTCCCGGTATACAGTGAAGGGGACGGGACGAGGCCGCTACGTATTTACTGTGAAGTAAATACGCTAAGCGTATCTAAGCAATATAAAAATAAAGCACAAGAGACAAGATATAATAAAAACAGCAACTTTATTTATTCACATTCTTTCTGTATAATGCATGGAAAGTAAATACAACTGAAATAAAGCAATGCCTAAACAATAGCATAACAGAAATGAAAAGTACTGAATGAAAAGTGTACAATGACTAGAGCTCGGGGTCTTCACTGAACTGGTCCAAGTCTTCAGCAGTGGGCTCGATCTCTGAAGTGTCCAGATCACCTGACGACATTCAAAGAAGAAAGAAAGAGAATTTCGTCAGCGAACAGGTCGCTCGGTAAGTCCCGAAGATAAGGGAGAAATAGACAGAATAAGAGGTATCTTTTAAAGTTGTATTATATTGTTGTAATGTTATGTTAACGCTGTTGTTTGTAGCTTGGTACAGAAGGATACCAGTGTATACGAGAGGAGTCTCTATATGCTAGAGACTAGGGCAAATGGAAGTACAAGGCTCCATCGATAATACCACGGAACAACGGCATGGATGTAATTACGTCTTAATCTTGCAGTCTCGTGCCACTTTTAACACCTTCCATACCAATCTACCCCTTAAACCCCAAGATATCTTGTTTGTATAGTTATATTGTATTGTCTTGTATTGTAAACTGTATAGATTGTATAATTGGATAACTTACCGAAACCATGATATCAGTAAATGGATATAACTGTAGAATCATGGATGTAACTGGAGAATCATGTAAATAGAATAACTGTAGAATCATGTAAATGGATGTATATCCATGGTTCGGTTCAGTCAAGTTGATATATTGAATATATGGAATAATGGATTCATGAATTCATGTTGAATTGTAATATTGTGTAATACCCAGTCCCTATATGTAATTAGCGTATTTTAATAAATGAGTCTCCAGGTATTTCCCCAAAATTTACTACAAATTTTTCGTATTTTTATAAGGGTCACTTACAGAATTTACTTATCGATATTTATAATTATTTTAAGTATTTTAAATAAAACCCTAATCCCTTCATTGTATCTTGGTTCCTTTTATAACCCTAACCCTATTTTCTAATCTCCATTTCCTTTTATAATTTCCTAACCCAAACCCTAACCATACTTCATTTTTCCTTTCATTATTTTCGCTAAACTAACCCAGCCCACTCCCTCCTATTTCCTTTAAATTTCTTTTAAATCATTTCCCCATTTCTTCCTGAGCCGGCCCATCCCTCTCTCCCTTTTAAATTAATCACATTCCCTTTTATCAAATTCCCACAAGAAAACCCCAGCCCAAGCAAAATAAAGTTAAACAAATAAAACCAGCCCAAACGAAATTTAAATTAAATTAAAATCTCCAAGCCCAGCCCATATCCATTTTCCCTTTACCAAAATAAATTAAAACTAAATATATATATAAATACCCAAAAACCCAGCCCAAAACAAAGAAAAAAACAAATAAATATTTAAACTAAACCCACCGGCCCAAAGCCCGCGCCCTAACCTAATACCCACGCGCCCGACCCGACCCGACCGAACCTTTCTTCTCCCCACGTTGTTTTTATTTCCCGCTCCTTTTCTCTGGTTGCTGTGCTCCCCACGTCGCCTCGCCGACGCCCCGCTCACGACCACGAACCCACGACCCCGACCGCGATCGCGCGCGCGTTTCAACCCTCTCCTCGTCCCTCTAACCCTCTCCCCCTCACACTCTCAATCTCTCTCAAACTCCTCCTCTCCTCTCTCCCAACTCCCAGCTTCTTCCCTACACTCCGCCGCCGCCGCCGCCGACGAGGACGACCACCTAAATCACCTCGTCTTTCCTCCCTCGCTTCTCTTCACAAACCCGAGCCCTCACTGCTTCCTCCCTCTCTCCAAAACCACCAAGCTTTGAACCCTGCACACGACCACTGCTGCACCCTCGCCGGAGCTACCTCCGCCGACCACCGCCAAGCCCCCTCTCTCACAGGCAACATTTCTTTCCCTCTCCCTCACAGCACCTCTCTCTCCCTCTCAGCACCTCTCTCTCTCTCGCAACATCTCTCCCCCACAGCACCTCTCTCTCCCTCTCAGCACCTCTCTCTCTCTCTCTCAACATCTCTCTCTCGCAGCACCTCTCTCGCTCGCATCGCCTGATCTCTCATCTCCAGCGCCCCTGGACTTCCATAGCCCTTCCTAGCCCTCCTCGGTGCACCGTCGATCACTTCCAGTGGACCCATCACCTTCACTGCAGCACCAAAGCTAGCCCAAGTTTCAAACCGAGCCCCGGTCATTTCATCGAACACCTATAACCATCGCCATCACCGTTGTTCGAGTTGCTGTCGTCACCGTTCGAGCCACTGCCTCGGTCTCTGTAGCAGTCACCATCGTCAACGCAGCGGCCGTCGCAACGCTAGTGCACGCCCGTCGCACCCACCGAGCCATCGAGTCCAAGAAGCAAGATCCGACAAGGCTGAACCTGTGCTGCCTTCGTGACGCGATCGTGCCATTGCCGCCGTCGTACTATCGTCGACTCGTCACCAGGAAAGTTTGATACTTGCTTCATGCTAATTTTTATATTAGGCACCTGGATTAAAATGCGTTACGAAACGGACTTCTGATTCTGAAACAGGATTTCCAGCAGTGAACGCTTAAAATGAAATGGCCATATCTAGCGATCCTGAAACCCGATCAACGTGAAACTAATTTTGATGGATATATAATTAAACATACTGCTTGCCCCCTTTTCATTGATTCGCTAAATTTTGCATATATGATTTATGATAAATTATGCAAGTGGTAGGACACCGACTGATGATATCTTAATCATGCCTTAATTATTGTATTCTCATCACATTATATAGATGTCATTGCATTGGTAACCTAGTGATCATATGCATTACCCAGTGTTAGGTATTAGTGTTTGATTGTGGCAAGTACGTTAGTGTTTAAGCATGAATGGATAAGTGAAAGTGACACGTACTTGTACACAATCAGTGGACCCTATTGATTTATTGCATTGTCGACGTCTGTGGGACGTGTATAAGTGTGACTATAATTGGTATGGGACGATTATGGAAGCACTTGTATGGGTGTCACAGGTAAGGCACCAAATACTGTCCATTTATCTTGGGTATCAGTCGAGACATGCTTGATGGAGACCCTGTCTTCAGTTCTCGCGTAGACTTGTCATGGACCGACTGGTATTTGAGTTTATGGTTGGCGTTTGATGTAGACCACGGGGTGTGGGGTAGTTTGAGTGTGAGTTCAACAGAACCTCGGGAGTCGCATGCCGGCACATACAGCGATTCTGGAGATATATGGAGATATTACTTATTATTAGCAAGCGACTCGGGCCCGTGTTCCCTTGTCCTTAGGTCCTACCCTTAGGTGGGGGATACTTACGAGTGGTTGACTCTCACACTCGGACTGACGATAGGCTTAGTGACATGTACAGTGACATTTAGAGACTGATAGGGATAGTGGCATTGACATGCATTGCTTACCGATTCAACCTACTTGCCATATTGTTTGCTGCTTTACTGTTTACCTGCTCCATTGGCTACCTGCATTGGCTACTTCATATTCACGTCACTACTCCATGATTACTGTTCATATTCATCATTATTGCACGAGTTCCTATTTTTGTGTGTGTGTGTGTGTGTGTATTGCTATCGTGTCGCTCTGACGACCTGA
The DNA here is from genome assembly GCA_030015575.1 of Agapanthus africanus. Classification (NCBI taxonomy): domain Eukaryota; kingdom Viridiplantae; phylum Streptophyta; class Magnoliopsida; order Asparagales; family Amaryllidaceae; genus Agapanthus; species Agapanthus africanus. The sequence goes on from JASDDO010000016.1 coordinate 556,293,504, forward strand.
GTATGCATGCTCAGAGTGAGAAGTGGATCTAGCTTGGACCAGGACCTGACGTACCTCGAGGACATCGCGGACTTCTTGATCAGCGACCCAGAGCTATACTTCCTTGATCTCCATCAAGTTAGTTCTTTTGTATTTGTTTTGATTTAGTGACTGCATTTCTCATTACCTGTGCATTGATTACTGATTACCACGTAAAGCTAGAAGCCGAAGTATGACTACGGAGGGATATTTCCTCGACCGTAGGAGCATGGATGGCCTTGTCAACCCCTCGTATTCCGTATTTTGGGAAGCGGGGCGTGACATATTGTAAATTGTAGATTGTAGATTGTAAATTGTACTTGAATCATATTCAAGTCAGATTATAATGTGACTCAATCTGAGTCAGACAATTAGAGAAGTAAATTGAAATCCTGATTGTTTAGATGTTACCGGTAACCGCTGCACATGGGCGGCAGGATTTGTGTCTTTTTCAAAAACGATTACCGTATTGATAACACCGTTTGTTAAGTTGTCTACCTTAGATAGGCAAGCACCCACTTCTCTGGCTCCCTGAGGCTCAAGAGATTGATCCCGCTTAAACCTATATTTACTAGGGTCCTTAGGGTAAATTATAGAACTTAAGAGGGTTTTATGTAAAAAAAAAATACTCTTGTATAGTTTTTAAAATACACCCCAAGTATTTATTAATCGTTTTTAGAGTTGTAATGAATGTAGATTTTATATTGTGATAATTCTAGTGAAAATATTCTATTTTCATAATAAGTGGTATTTATTTGTAATATTGGTTTTATATGGAATTCATGGTATTTTAGTGTAGAATTGATTCTTGTGATTTTTAGAAAAAGGTGGAATATTTATATCATAACAAAATAGGTATTTTAATGATAAATATACATATATTTATACAAAAATAATTTTAATATATATTTTATATTCTAAAAATCTCATTTTCTTAAGATGTCGTATTTTAAATCTTTTGAGACCGAATGCTCCTTGCGGAGGTCTGAATCTCGCACTACTAAGCCCGAGGATGTGCGATAATCCGCACCATCCCGAACGGGTTCCCTAAAATGGGTTATAGCGGCGCTTTGTAAAGATTTGTATAAATACTAAATCGTTTAGAAAACGGTTTTATTAAGTAAATGGTATTTAAATGAAAATGTGTCGCTTTCCCGTATTCTATATTCCCAAGGGTATTGTGCTATACTGCAAATGAGTGTGTGAGGAGGTAGGTCATTACCTTGTGATCTACTTAAAGGTATAGCAAGTTTTGTGGTGTTAAATGCGGAATTGAAACTATGTGGTATTTAAATGAAAAATACGGTAAAAATGAAATAGCAATTATTTTTATGATATGAAACTTGATCAATTTGGTTAATTAGTATTTAATAATCAACATGAAAGGATTTAAGCATAATTGTATTAAAGAAAAGTGAAGTTTTATAAAGAAACCGAATCGGAAATCGGTTTTGTTCCGATTCCGTCGGGTTTTGTAATTCCGTATTTTTAGAAAAAAATAGAGAGATAGAATTTGGGGACTTACGGGTTTAAGACAACAAGGAGGGGGAGATGGATCGGGAGGAGTCGTCGGTGCGTCATTTCGTCGCCGGGAGCTCCTAGGATGGTCGTCGGAAGTTCGCCGGAAAATTCGTCGTAACTTCGCTTCTTGCTCGTTTTCAAAGTACACAAGGTTTCATGAAAATTCTTGAGAGTTGGCTCAGAGTTTGAGGTGAGGGGGTAGTGTGTAGGGTTGGTATTTATAGGGTTAGACTAGAATTAGGGTAGATGAAGGGTTTTAATTTAAAAAATGTATTAAAATATATTAAAATGTAATAAAAGTGGAGTAAATGGGGTTTTAAAAGAGCTCTGGAAATGGTCTGAGGATAAAATTTTGCAGGTGTACAGGGGAGACCAAAAGACACATTTTTTATGTTGGGGTCGTCGCCGGAATCGGCCGACTCGGCCATGACTCGGTCGGAGGACTGAGTCGGCCGAGTCGAGGCCGATTTGGCCGATTCCCGGCCGAGTCTGGCGGCCTGAATCCCCCCCAATGGTTCATCTAATCTCTGACAATGTTACATTTTTGGGTGTAGTGGGGTTTTTGTGAGATATGCATGTGTAAACCCTTGGTATTCTAAAGGTTTTAAAAAAAATCAATATTAAAAATAATGTAGGGTATGAGATTTGAACTCTGGTGGCTTGGTTCAGCAGTGCAAGGTATTACCAATGAGCTACAAGCTCCTTCTTGTAATTATGGAGCTAATTAATTACTTAAAGTAATAACAGAAAATGTAAATATTCCAAGTATACATTAACTTTTAAGCAAATTTTGTACACTAAAAATGGGGTTGTTACACCAATGAGCACCTGTATACATCTTAGGTGAACAAACTGACACCAATGGCTTGTGAGACCGGCCACCGCCCCTCGTCGGGGTCTCGATCAGTACACACTAGTCTACTCTGGAGTATCGATGCCCGGTCTCGAAACTCTCTCGATTAGGAACATTTAAAGATGTACTTATAGACCACCCAGCTCCCACGTATATGATCGCCATCATACTGCTGGTAGTCAAGCAAGAATCCTATGGGCTCTATCAACATGTAATATTGATCTGTAATGCCACCTAATGTTGTACATGATGATAAAGACAAACCAGATTGCATACTATTATCTCGAATAAGACTGTTCTACCGGTATAGGTCCTCCCTCAATCATCATAATCACCTGCCTGCGGCTATGATAATTGCCTTGAGGGCACTATAGCCAACAATACTCACTTTTTCCGGCTCTCTGGGGCTCAAGAGAATTGATTCTGCTTAAACCTATATTTATCTAAAGTCCTTAAAATATTGTTTGCATATCTCGAAAAAAAAATTTATGAAAAATACTTTAATATAGTTTGAAAATAAACCTCAAGGGTGATTTATAACATTTAGAGTTTTTTATGAACAAGTATTTTAATTGTTGTGGTGTTTTAGTGATAAAACCTAGCTTTTTTGAAAGTTTGTGGTATTTTTATGAAAACTGGTTCTTTTGGAAATTTGATGGTATTTTATTAACAAATTCTAATCTTTCATTTAAAAAATATAGTTTCATAATTTGTTTTTATTGAAAATACAGATTTCATAATTGTATATAATTTTTCCAAAATTTGGTTTTTTATTAGAAAAGTTTCGTTTCTTAAAAGCCGTATTTTTTATTCCTTTCGAGACCGAATACTCCGTGAGGAGTTCTGCATCTCGCTCTACTGTCCCAAGGATGTGCGATAATCCGCACAATTCATTAGCGGGTTCTCTTGACGAGAGCTGTAGAAGCGTAATTGCCAAGAATTTCGAAATACCGATTTAAAAAACCCGTTTTGAAACGGTGTGCTATTTTAATGAAAAGGTTCTTTTACTTTGAATTACTCTTATGCTTAGAATACCGTGGTATGAAACTATAGTGTGCGTGAGGGGTAGGTTATTATCCCGTGAAGATTCTAGGGTTTGGGTACACTAGATATCGAAAAGAGCTTACACTAAAGTTCATTGTATTTTAATGAAAAAAAGTTCCTTATATGTTTGTTTCATATGAAAATTTGTAACAACTAAAAACTAATTGATGTGAATAAGGTTAGGATTAGTGTGGTATGTTAGTTTGATCTTGTTTGCTTATCACATGGCTTACAAATGTTAAAAAGAAAACTATATCGGAGATAACTCCTCTTTTGTCGGTTTGTTTTAAAAATAAGTTTTGAGATAGAAAGAGAGAGAGATGATGGAACTTACGGTTTTTAGAAAGTTAAGAAGAGGTTGAAGAAGCTCTCGTGGTTGTGGTTTCGTCAGAGATACTCCGGTCGTTGAATTTGGCTCGCTACTCCACTTGAGGGGCTTAACTCCACTTGACACTTATAGAGTTTTGAGAGAATTTTTGCTAGAATTTCAGAATGGTGAAGAGCTAAGACATAGGGTGGTATTTATAGTAAAGAACTAGGGTTTGGGAATTAAAATTTTGGATTAAAATGCATTAAAAAGATGTTAAATGGTGAAATGAAGGGTTTTTATTTGATTGCAGGGAAATCAAACAGTGCAGAGAAGTTAAGGGGAGTCGAAGGGGTGTGTGTACAAAACACGGAGCCAATTGGGCTCATCTTGACCGTCGGCGCCGGCCAAATGAGGAGATTGGACGGTCGGATCTTGAGGTTTTGCGTCGAGATTCGTGCCACGTGGGTATATATGTGTTTACTCCATTTTGCGTATGTTTAATTTTTCTGAAACTTTTCATTTCCCCGTGCACGTGCAACTCTTGGGCTTCCAAAAATTAAAAAAGATCAGAAAAAATAATTGTGTTTGATGAGAATCGATCACACATGCTACGTCACAGCAGTGTAAAGGTTTTACCCGTGAGCTACAAGTTGTTTTTTGCTTTTATTAAACAAATCTAATTTATAACTCTTACACAGGCTGTAATACTTTTTTTCTGTACAATAACAAGAAATTTCTGTATAGTGATTTCAGAGTCGTTACACTTTTACAAAAAATAATCATATCGGTGTTTTAATATAGCACAAGCCTTCCCTTTCTTTAACTACCAAACACCATTGAAATTAGGGATGTTATTGGATTTGGAATCTAATGTAGGAGTTGGACAATTATCATTGTTGGCCAATTTTTTGGATTTGGATTTGGACGTGATCTTATGTACTGAACTTGGATTCAGACCCGGACTTTTGTGTCGGATTTGGATTCAGATTATTTGGATTTGGCTTCATCCTATTGGATTTAGACTTTTGGTATGAACTTACTCGAGTTCTTGCACTATTTGTATTACGACATTTACTTCTACAGTTTTTTTTACATAACAATTTTATTGTTTAATCTTATAAATGTGTAAATGTGTAAAGTTGATCAAAATTAATTAATTGTTTTTTTTATATTTTAACTTAAACAATTGTATAAAATTTATTGATAACAAACAATAAGTCAATTATTATCGATTATGGATCAATCCCGAAGTATGAGTTCGGGTCTCTGAGATGTCCCCGACGCCACGGCTTAGTGCGAGAGTACCTGAAGCTTACCCATTTTGGATTCGGTTGAGTCTTGCGATCGTCACTACATTTTACCTATTTTTGGTCGCTAGCGACCTTTTAATTGATCGTCATTGACTGGGAGATTGATGTTGTTCTCATGCTCTACGGTCTTGCGCCAAGCCAGTCGTAGGCCTCGTAGGTAAGATTGTTCCTGAGGGGATAAAAGGTGAATTTTCCTTTCGATGGTGCGTGTAGCAAAACAGTTCAAATAATAAGGCAAGCAGAAAAAGATGAGGTTGTGAGAACTAACCAGCCTGATGACCCAGGAAAAACTATCCCTACCCGGTTATGTGATTGAATGCACATCTTTTAGAAAAGATAACTTTTTTTTAATAAAAGTGTGCTTTTTATGTTTTTTATTTTATTTTATTTTATTTATGCACATAAAAAGATAAATAAAAAGGTGCAATATATGAGAGATGGAAAGAATTAGCATAATATATGCGCGCTGCTGCATGCAAAGAACTCTAAGGCTTCAGCGATCCCTGCCAAACAAATACCAAAAAACTTGAGCAAGATAATAACTTATACTATTTGGTCATAGAGAGCTCTTAGGGGCTTTTGGGATGAGAAATACTGAGGCAGAGAGTTGTTTATATAGCCTATCACCAGAATCTAGGGCAAATCCTCGAATTTTGGAAAAAGCTAAATTGCCGGTATGCGGACCGAGACTGTCCGCATGCGTGTCGATTAGGCCATTTTTGATAAATTTGCACCATTTGTATCAATTAAAAAACAATCTAAATGTTTAAATTGCTGTCGACGGCACACAAATGCGGATTGAGGCAATCTTCATGGGCGTCAATCGGGCAAGATTTTTACTAAATTCGATGTGTAGGAAATTAAGTATTTATATTGCGGGTGACGACGAGTATGCGGACTAAGATCATCCGCATGCGTGTTGATCACTTTGATTTTTGCCAAATTTGCGTTTTTTAAACTCGAAGAAAAATCTTTAAAATTGCGGGTTGCACATATGCGGATTGAGACAGTCTGTCTGAACGTGCGGCACTGGATCTTTTAGAAAAGTTTTTTTCTTGTAACTCTCCTCTTAAAAATGCAAGTTTGGTTTGAAACGTGTGCAAAGCCTGTAAAATGGTTTTTTCCCCTTTCCAATTTCGAGAATTTAATTTTGGATTTTTTTATCATTTTTAAATTCAAATAATACTCATACCACTCATGGAGCGTATGCGGACCTTGGAATCCGCATATGCACCATCGCCTTTTGTTTTCAGAAAATTATTATATTTTGTCGAAATTGTTTTGAAAAATGTACATGCATACCGCATTTGCAGCCCCATGTTGCTTTGAAATTTTGGAAAAAATCTATAAAAGATTTCTAAAATTATTTTGAAGCAGTGACACAATTTTTCTGTATTTTGATACTATTTTTATGTACTATATATATAGCATTCAAAACTAGCCCGATTTATTCAAAGTAGCATATCAACATCGATAAGTACTAACCAACCAAAAAATTTAAATGTGAATTATATACCATCAAATTTTAATCTAGTTTTTCCGAATATTTGCTCGCTATATAATTTTTTTTATCAAAACGAAAATATAAATATAATGTTCTATATTGTCAACACATTCAAAAATCGAAAGAAAACAGATCAAATCTTGTAAGCATCTAAAATAAAAATAATAAAGATTAATACAGAATAAGAAATAATCTTCTATAAAGGAATTGAAAAAATAATTTAATAAACAAGCTCGATCCCGAAACATTATTTTAGGGTTTTATGAAGAAGATATGGAATATAATTTAATCAATTAAATCATAAATAAAATTGGGATGAGATCCAGAAAAACAAAATCTATTCTAGGATTTTATAAAAAAAAATTACAATATATAATCCAATAAATCAAAATATATATAAGAAAGAGATAAGATTGTTTACCCCAATCAGAGCAAAACTCTGTTCAAATTTCGAAGCGGGAGATAAAGCAACGCTTCATTTTCCCCCAATCAGAGCAAAACTCTTCTTTGAAAATTTAAAAATTTAATAAATGAAGCAACGCTTCAGATTATTTGCGCTGCGCAACACGCCACGTGTCAGGCGCAGATGCATAAGCGCAGCGCCCAAGGCAGCACACCCAATCAGAGCAAACCTCTATTTAAAGAAAAATTAAATGAAGCAACGCTTCAGCTGCGCAAGCACTGCGCTGCGCGACACGTGTCAGCGCAGATGCGCTTGCGCAGTTGCGCTGCGCGACACGTGTCAGCGCAGATGCGCTAACGCAGTTACGCTGCGCTCTGCCCTGCGCGACACGTGTCACGCGCTGGGGTATCTGCGCCAAACAGAATTAAATTTCCAAGAAATCTTTTCCGTTCTTGTTAAAATAAGAAGATTTTCTTCTGCAAAGCAGAAGCCCTTGGATTAAAGATCCAACGGTGGGGAAAATTCCCCAAATCACTCAGAGAAAGATCTCTTTAACAAATTTAACTAATTTATGGGCACTATAAAAAGGACCCTAGGCCTCAATTAAAAAGTATGAACATCTTTCTAAAAAAAAAAGGAAGAAGAGAAGAAAACTCTTGAGAACTCCTCAAGAACAACAGAAGGTAAAAACCTTTAGGAAAAAGAGAAAATTCTCTTATGGACAGATTATTGATCTAAGAACAAGATCAATAATTTTTAAAAAAAAAGAAAAATAAGTAATAATAGTGCTTTGCAATTTTTATGAATCTCTGGTTCTTGAAACAAAAAAAGAAAAAATTTATTTTCTTTGATCTAAATTAGATCAAGAAATCAAATAGTGCTCTGCACTCCTGTTCTTGAATCTAAAAGATTCTTAGTGCTTTGCACTTCCAAACTGCGCTGTTGCACTCTTGAGAGAGCGCCACGTGTCAGCTACAAAACAACTTGCGCTACGCGCTCTTGAAATAGAGCTTTGCTCTCTGGAATTGGCGCAACTCACCAGAGCGCGCCACGTGTCAGCAGCGCAACAGCACAGCGCATTAGCGCAGCGCACTGCGCTATTGCGCTTGCGCTCACTAGAGCGTGACACGTGTCACCACCATATGAGCTTGCGCTCATTACTTGGCGCAAAGCGCCTGACAAGCCACGTGGGGCACTGTCAGAGTACTTAATGCCCTGCATTATTAAAGAAAAGGGACAGAGCCCAATTAAAAGGCCTAACAGGCTCAATCAAATATGCTATGCATTTTAAAAAGGGCAGATCCCAAACAAAATAGATACTCTGCATCATTTATAAAGGGCAGAGCCCAATCAAAACAAGAATAATGCAGTGCATTACTAAAAAGGGGTAAAGCCCTAGAACAGGCCAAAGACAAAAAAAATATTGAAACTGGACTTAGCCCAATTTTGGCCATAAGTCCTTAAATTAAATTGACTGGGCACGACTGCTCCCTAAATCAATTTACATCCGGTTCGAGGGTACATCTCCGAACTCCTCTGACACCTATCGTTGTAATTCCTCAACGACGTCAGAGAGGTGACGGGTCCCAACGACCACACATGAATATGGACTGCGGGGTCTTTAAACTCGTGGACCGAAACGTCCCTAAACTAATATCGGACCGAAACGTTCTTAAACTAATATCGGACCGAAACGTCCCTAAACTAATATTGGACCGAAACGTCCCTAAAACTGGAATATGGACCACCACGTCCCTAAACTGGAGTATGGACCACTACGTCCCTAAACTGGAACAATAGAGCCTCCTAATGCTCTTTTGCCGGATCTAAACGGTCCCGTTTAAGTTGATCTTAGCCCCAAATACGGCTAACGTATCCTTAAACACTCAAATGAACGATAAAATTCCAAATCGACCTTGGTCCAAGGGTACATCTCCGAACTCCTCTGACATCTGTCGTTGTAATCCTTCAACGACGTCAGAGAGGCGACGAGTCCCGACGGCCATATATTAAATGGATCATCCCGTTAAGTTGATCTTAGTCTCAAACAGGACTAACGTATCCTTGACAAACGTTTAAGTTGATCTTAGTCGCAACGCGACTAATGCATCCTTAAACTAAAAACACCAAACCCAAATCTAAGTAAATACGGATTTGGACTAGTCCACGTCCTACGGGCGACGGTATTACTCAGTTCCGTATACAATCCATGGGCAACCACAAACAAAACAAATACCCACGACACGAAGTGAAATTCTGGAGAAGGAGAAAGTTGTTACCGCGAAGCGGTAGCGTAGTTAACTGCAGGGGCTTGCGCCTGCAGGGAAGAGCGTCCCAACAATCAAAAACCCCTCTAGCGAGGGGGAATCTGACAAAGTCTTCTACATCGGCCGCATCCGTCTAAACCTTCGATACACGGTGCCATAAATCAACTTGGCATCTTCGGAGAGGTGGACGGATAAAACCAAATAGCATCTGCCCCGAATCCCAGCGTCAGGACCCATCGCGGTCCTGTGCGCCGCCGTTCGGAGGGGAACAGATTCTGGCACGCCCGGTGAGACCTTTTCCTCTTTCCACTCCACACTTCGTGTGTCGTGTTCGCGAGCAAATCGCGCTTTGCTGTGGTTGCTTGTGGATTCAAAGTACTTAGATTTGGTGTCTTTCTCCATGCAGAAAACAGAAGGTCGATGGCTTCGAACTGCACCGCCTGCAGCTGCAACTCTCGCTCCGTCATTGCTGGAGGAGTGACTTATGGGCCCCGAGCGGCCTCTCTTTTCAAGATACCAGTGGAGCAGGTAACTCAAGCCACCACTGGATTATTCTTCGGGACCATGCTCCCACCATTGAGCTTCAATGCCACAATGACATTGCAAGAAGCTCCAAAGAAGTTGGTCTTCGATCGACTTACCACTGCCGCGACCCCACTCAACAGGTCACCCAACTCCACTGCTTCAGTTTTTAACGGACTAGGCCAGAGCTCTAACAGGCTCATGAAGAAGCCTGCCATACCAGAAGGCGTTATCCCGAAGCGGATAGTCATTCCAACTCCTGTTCCTGGCAAAATCACCAAGGTTGCTTCCCATGTTCAGAAGTCCACTTCTGACAAGTTGGCCGTCCCCGTTCAACGGACGTCAATCTTTAAAAAGCTGGTACCAGTATATTCTGACCAACACAGGGGGCATGAGGAGGTCACCCCTATAGCTGAAACAACTCCATCAGCACGACACGCCCGACGTCGCTACTGGCGCCGAGTGAGGAAGGCTGGGGGCAACTCCCCCTCTGGACTTACTCCTCCAGCTCCGATGGTGAGGATCGACGCTGCTGTTCCAACCAAGAACAGCTTTGAACTGCTCAACAAGGTGCGCAGAAACTCTCCTACTGCGATGTTAAAACGAACTCCTTTACCTGTGGAGAATACTCCAGAGAAGAAGCTAGAGCAGCCCCCTCAACGGCTGTCCTCTAAAATTTACAAGGTCTGGCGACAGGTCCAGGAGTCAGTGATTAATGAAAACTATCTTCATCGACAGAAAAAGACAGAGGTTCGGCAAAAGAAAGATTACTCTGTCAAGCCAGAAGAAGCAACGGCTACTCGGGTGTCTGCTGCAGCGACACCCTCAACGCCAATCACTCAAAAGAAAAGGAGGCCGCAAAAAGCCCCTGTGAACAAGGCACACCATAAAAGCGCTGGACACAAACGCCTCAAGTCCGGGGGCATGGTAGTGCACACAGTTTATATGGCTTCCGGGAAGGAGGAAAGCCGCACTTCTACGGGCCACCGACCGCTCACCCGATCCATGACGAAAGCCCAGGAGCAACAACAAAAGCTTCAGGAAATAATGACTGCAATGGCTGCACTCACTGGGCCAAAAGAAAGCTCTGAAACATCCTCGGATGAGCATCAAGAATAAGAAACTGACGCTGAGTTTTTTCGCCGGATATTAGAAAAAAAGGATAAAGAGGCTGCGGAACAACCAGCCAGCATAAGGAAAATGGCCCTCCTCCTCCAAGATATGGTAGGGATGATGTCACAGCCGGACCCTCCAGCTGAAGACCCTCCAATCATTGTTGAAGATGACAGAGGGGAGACATCTAATCCTCCGCCATCTATTTTAGCAGCCAAAGATGAAACCATTTCCAAGACCGCTCTAGACGATTATATAGCTCAGCAGATCCGGATTCATCAGGCGAATGAAGCGACTGGGCAAATTGTTAGAACTGGACGACCGTATCCGAGCTGGTACGACCAAATCAGTTACCCGCCGGGATATATGATCCCTAAATTCCACGTATATAAAGGGACAGGGAATCCGCATCAGCATGTCGCTCAATTCAGGACCTTATGCGGCAACACTGGAGGCAATGACAAACTGTTGCTTCGCCAATTCGTCGGCAGCTTAGCAGAAACAGCATTTGAATGGTATTCGGAGCTACCTAACGACTCTGTCAAAATATTTGCGGAGATGGAGCTGCTGTTGACACAAAGATTCACGAGTGCCAGTGAACGCACCCCGATAACAGCACTAATAAATGCCAGGATAAGGCCAAGCGAAACGTGGGTTCAATACGCAACACGATGGCGGAACCTATGGTCGAAATGCGAACAACGCATAGAAGAGGCACCTGCGGTAGGCATGTTTGTGGGCACTCTCGATCCGCAGGCGACCATCTCACAATTCATGATGTTCTTCAGGCCGACCACCTTCCAGGCCTTGATTGACAAATTAGCCCAAATGGACCAGATGGGCCATAGACCGTCTTCTCCAAAATCAGATTCCCGAGATGAGAAAGGAAAAGGGAAAGCGATCGTCGTCGCCAATGCTCAACAACAGTCGAGCAACTCAAAGCCGGTCGTTCGCCAAAACAACGCGCGTCCACGCCCATCCCTCGAAGAGAGGCTAGGACGTTCTTACTCGTTTCCTCAGAATAAAACGGGAAGACTGTTCGAGCTGGCAGTGCGCAACAGACTCATTAATCTGCCGAGTCCAAAGCGTCTGTCACAGCCAGGCGATCTTAATAATCCCAATTATTGCCCTTACCACCAAACGGTAAGTCACCCGATTGAGGATTGTTTCGTCTTTAAGGGATGGATCGAGGATCAATACCTACAAGGCAAGTTTGCGCTGTCTGAAAGCTGGAAGGTGAACCCACCACAGCCGCATACTCTAAAGAAGACAAACACGCCGGGGGCAACTTGTCATGTGATCTCTCACTCATTGGCAGATAATAAAGAGGCTCCTTGCGCCGAGAAAACGAGGGCGGATCCTGAAACAGAAATTCCACGGCCGTCAGACGAGTTGATCGATGCCTTCCTAAATGAAATTCGTCTGAAAGCAAAAGCCAATCAAGAGCATGAAATGGCCATACTGGAAAGAGCCAAGGCATTCCCGTCAAATCAGAAGCCATACACTGCGGGTAAAAACAAATTCAAGACGAGGAAAAGGTTCGCCAAAGCTCTGTCAATAGGAATGAAGCTACCGCCCTCTCAAGAAAATACTCTCGCTGAGGCAGAGATGCACCCTAACTTCTGTTTATATCATCAGAAGATCATACATCCTACCGAAGACTGCGAATCCTTTAACTGTTGGTGGCAAGGGTATGTCGCTCAAAAGCAACACTTCGACGGGACAAAGTGTGAAGCTTGTGGACATCGGAAAAATGCGATATATGAGCGCAAGAGAGTCGCCGACGATTGCCATATAGCCGACTCTAAGGCATCGCAAATTATCACCTTTGGAAGCAACTCTGACGAAGAAGCTATCCCCAACTCTTCCCTCGGGGAATCTATTTCAAAAATAAAGGAATTGAGAAGCTGCGAGAACGTTCAGCCATGCAATCGCATGCTACTCGAAAAAAATCCCGACCCCGCAAACAACGGAGCGAACAAAAAGGATAAAAGAAAAGGAAAAAAGGTCCTCGTCGCCAGCGCTCAACAACAATCAGGTGACCCTAGACCGGTTGCTTGCCAAAGCAACAAGCGGCAACCCCTCCAGGAAAAGTTGAAACGTCCTTACTCGTTTCCGCAAGATAAAACAAGGGGACTGTTTGAGCTGGCAGTGTGCGACAGACTCATCAATCTGCCGGGTCCAAAACGTCCGTTGCGGCCAGGCAATGTTAATAATCCTAATTATTGCCCTTACCACCAAACAGTAGGTCACCTGATCGAAGACTGCTACGTCTTCAAAAACTGGGTTGAAGACCAATACCAACAGGGCAAGTTTGCGCTGTCTGAGAACTGGAAGGTGAGTCCGCCACAACCGCACGCTCCGAAGAAGATGGATACGCCGGGGGCATCATGTTCATTCATGGAGAAGGACTCATAGACCAAAAAGTCAATAAACCAGATATTCGTCTCAAATACGGCGACAATGGACCGAAATGTCCTTAAACTAATAGTGGACCGAAATGTCCTTAAACTAATAGCAGACCGAAACGTCTTTAAACTAATACCGCAGCATCCTTAGGCTGACAAGATAAAAAAATAAAAAAATATATAAAATAAAAAAAAAACGGTATGTCCATAAGCAAAAAGGGCACGGATGAAAACCCGAAAGGGCTCCGTGAGTAAAAACAGCAGGACTACCGGCGAGTGTTCATGAAAACCCGAAAGGGCGCGACCTCGTAAAAAAAAAGAAGAAAAAACAAACAAAAAAAAACGGTATGTCCATAAGCAAAACGGGCACGGATGAAAACCCGAGAGGGCTCCATGAGTAAAAACAGCAGGACTACCGGCGAGTGTTTGTGAAAACCCGAAAGGGCGCAACCTCGTTAAGAAACACTTATAGGGGCCTCTCGACCCTATAAGGAGAAACCACCCGCATGAGATCCTTACGACTCACAAGGGAACAACACACTTAGGAATCCCCACGATTCCTAAGGAGAAAATACACTTGCGAGATCCTCACGACTCGTGAGGAGAAGGCTCTTATGGGACCCTCACGGCCCGTAAGATTTGAAAGTCTTAAGTTACAGAAGCCTAAACCTGTGCTTAAGCAACCCCCACAACTTTCGACATTGCCCTACAAGTGGCCCTATATTGGCCCTTGTATACAATCCACGGACGCGAATAAACATTTCCCTAACCAAGTCCCATCCGTGACTGGGGATATGTCCACACGGTGAACAACCCTTGTGAGTCCTCTCGACTTATAAGGAGATAACACTCTTGTAAGATCCTTACGACTTATAAGAGAACATACACTTAGGAATCCTCACGATTCCTAAGGAGAAAACGCACCTGCGAGATCCTCACGACTCGTAGGGAGAAACACCTTTATGAGACCCTTACGGCTCATGAAGTCAAAAGCCTTAGTCGACGGGATCCTAATCCTGTTTACTAAGCCACCTTTGTTCGACATCGACAGAGACAAATGATGATTCGCTCCTGGCAATATTCCAGTTGTAGCGATGCTGATGCCTAAATCGGTATCAAATTCCAAGTTCTTTCATGGCAGATGATGATTCGCTCCTGGCAATATCCCAGTTGTAGCGATACTGATGCCTAAATCGGTATCAAATTCCAAGTCCTTTCATGGCAGATGATGATTCGCTCCTCGCAATATTCCGGTTGTAGCGATACTGATGCTGAGATTGGCACCAGATTCCAAGTTCTACGCTCGCGATAAAAATCAGCGAGCTGAAAATGCATATTAAATAGCCGAAATGATTGGGCAACTCGCAATAAAAAACAGCGAGTAAAAAAAAAATATATATATATAGCCGAAATGATTGGGCAACTCGCAATAAAAAACAGCGAGTAAAAATAAAATAAACAGCCGAAATGATTGGGCAACTCGCAATAAAAAGCAGCGAGTAAAAACAAAATAAACAGCCGAAATGATTGGGCACCGCGAAAAATAGCCGAAACGATTGGGCAATCGCGACCTTCGCGATATAAAAGCTGAAATGATAGAGCATCGCGGAAAGAATAAAAAAAATGAAAGAATGAAACTTTTTGCCCTACAGGTAAAATCACATCGATCCCTGTATACAATCCAGGGGCACAGATAAGGAGGAAACCATACCTTCCCAACAGGCTCCATCAGAAAGCGAAGCCAAATCTCGACGGTTCATAGACAACCTAGAGACCATCTCGACATTTGTCGCAATATTACAGACACGATGTCAACAAATGAAGCAAACGAACATTCCGAGCTTCAGGGTCTCGACGTCAACATCGACAACTTAGAGATCACCAACGACGTTCCTTCACAATCCAGCAGGGTGTACATGCAAAGTTAACAGAAGACCTCACGGTCGAAACAAGCGGGGGCGATGGCAAAATCCCAGCTTCACCTCAGCATTCGTCTCGATACAGCAGACGCATTGTCAACAACGGCGTTCCTCCGCAGTCCAGCTGGAGGCAGATGCAACGTCAACAAAAGACCTCACGGTCGAAACAAAGCGGAGTGACGGCAAAATCCCAGCTCCACCTCAGCATTCGTCTCAATACACCAGACGCAGTGTGAGCAAATGAAGCGAAGGCCAAATTCCTAGCTTCAAGGTCTTAACGGCAAGTCATATAAGGCCGGAAAGACCACCGGAGATCATCTCACATGGAGTGGTCACCTCCTCGACGTTCGTTTCGATACAGCAGACGAGTTGTCACCCCAGCGTTCTTCCTCCAGCAGGGATTCAGACATGACAAAGCAAACGAAGCGAAGGCCACATTCCTAGCTTCAACGTCTTTACGGTAACTCACATAAAACCGGAAAGACAATAGGAGATCATCTCGCACCAGCACAGAGTAGTCACCACCTTGACGTTCGTCTCGATACAGCAGACGAAATGTCAACCTCAGCATTCTTCCTCCAACAGGGATTCGGACGTGACAAAGCAAATGAAGCAAAGGCCACATTCCTAGCTTCAACGTCTTTACGGTAACTCACATAAAACCGGAAAGACAATCGGAGATCATCTCGCATCAGCACAGAGTGGTCACCACCTTGACGATCGTCTCGATACAGCAGACGAAATGTCGACCCCAGCGTTCTTCCTCCAACAGGATTTGGACACACCAAAGCAAACGAAGCGAAGGCCACATTCCTAACTTCGACGTCTTGACGGTAACTTATATAAAACCGGAAAGACAATCGGAGACCATCTCGCACCAGCACAGAATGGTCACCACCTCGACGTCCGTCTCGATACAGCAGACGAGATGTCACCCTAACGTTCGTCTCGACACAGTAGACGCAACGTCATCAAACAAACGGAGCCACGGCACAATCCCTAGTTCCCACCGCAACATTCGTCTCGATACAGCAGACGCAATGCCAACAAACGAAGCAAAGGCCAAATTCCTAGCTTCAGGGTCTTGAAGGCAACTCATATAAAGCCCGAAAGACTATCGGAGATCATCCCCACACCAGCGCGGAGTGGTTATGACTCATCGGGGCTCACCAAAATAAGCCTAACCTCAAGTAAAAAGCGACATGGCAAATTCCTAACGCTTGCTCTTACGACGGTCAAACTGCCAAGGAGGATTGCTTGAAGACGTCTTGTCCAGCCCCTGAAGGGATCAGAGACACGGCAGTCGCAAGGCTACTCGAACAGCACGATTGCCTATCGAGGACTATATCAGCTTATGCGATGGTACGATGGCCAAAACCCTAAGTACCACCAACCTTAACGGGCTTCTGTCGTAAAGAACAGAGGTTAAATGCGACGTTAAGATGTTCTTACGAGAAACGCTCGATTCGTCTCGACTTGTGAAAAATTGTCGAGGCGGCTCGACTCGTGAGATAAAGCCTTAGGCAGTGGGCATAAAAGAAGCCTGTTTCCTAAGCATTGGGACCCTGCAAGTTGGCCCAAAACGGTCTCTTGCATACCATCCACGGGTCTCACTCTCCAACGTCGAACTTCAACAAGGAGGGAAACAACCGCTTACAAGTCCTCTCGACTCGTAAGAGGGAAAATTCTCTTATAGGATCCTTACGACTTATAAGAGAAAACCACACTTAGGAATCCCCACGATTCCTAGGGAGAAAACCCACCTACGAGATCCTCTCGATCCGTAGGGAGAAAAGTCTCTATGAGACCCTCACGGCTTATAGAGTTGAAAAGTCTTAGGCAGCAGATCTGAACCTGCGGCCTAAGCCATCGCCATTTCTTAAGGAAGCCAAGACGCGCGCTCTATTATCCGTCGACCATGTTTATTAAGATGGCAGACCAAAAAAAAGGGAAGGAACATCCGATTTACATCTGATTAAGCATTCGAGACATACTCGTTCATGCACGGGCAGAAAACTCAGGACGAGAAATAAGAGAAGCTGAAATAAAAAGTTTCCATTCATATTGTCAAAAATTCTTACAATCATGAAAAGCAGTAAAAGGAAAATATTATTACAATGGAATGACTTCAGATCCGGGGCAGGGATTGAGGAATTCAAAAGTAAGGTTGTCCAAAATTCTTCTGGCCTTTCTAATTATTCTTATGCGCAGCCTCTCGATCTCCTCGGTGTCGATATCATCGGCAAGCCCTTCCGGCCTTCGATACGCAGCAACGATCGTCGTCTGCTGAAAGATTTGATGTAGGATGTCAACGAGGTTGTTTCGCCGTTTCTTCGAAATCAGCCCCGTCAGGTACACTGAATGCACCTTGTCTTCGGCATCATCTAGCGCATTGAGCGGTAAGGCCTCGTGAAGACCTGGGAGTGCTCTCCATATTGCCCCCAGCACGACTTTCAAAAGGGCCGAACGACGAGGTAGCAGCCAGCCACCGCTTGCGTTCAGACGACCCATGACCTCTGCACATTGAGCGTCTGTAAACTCCTGGTTTTGTTGACGACCCTGTGCGCGGATATCGTCATAGGTGATGAACTCGTGCAAACTGTATAGATGCACCGCCATTATGCCTGGAGGAAATACCACAAGAAGATTAGCGATAGAAGAAAAATAATATACATAGAGGGCTAAATTCCTAGAGAGCAAAGCTCTGTTCAGGGATTAAAACCCATGAACGAAAGCTAGTGAAACCCCAATGAGGATCTCTTTAGATCAGAAGATCTGTGAGACCAAAGCTCTTTGACTGAGATTAATTTAAATTAATTTGATTTACATTAATTTTACCTAAAAGTTTCTAACTTTGAAAATGAGCAAAGCTCTGCAAGTGAAACCCCAATGGGGATCTCTTTAGATCAAAAGATCTATAAGGGCAAAGCTCTGCTGGTTAAGATTAATTAAAATTAATTTAATCAAAGAATCAATTTTACCTAAAGTTTTTCTAAAAACTTTGGAAAGGAGAGCAAAGCTCTGGAGTTCTTGAAGGCAAGAGCAAAGCTCTGAAGTTTTTTTTGAAAATAAAAATCTGAAAGATGATAAACATCCGTGGGGGACCAAAGGTCCTATTTATAGGCATCAAGTGCCTCTTCGACTTCCGAAAGTTGTCACGGCGGTTGGAATTCCGCCACCGTTGCGCTCACGTTTGGGGCCACGTAAGCGCAACGGTGGGGGGGCATTTGTTTACCCCAATCAGAGCAAAGCTCTGTTCAAATTTTGAGGCAGGAGATAAAGCAACGCTTCATCTTCCCCCAATCAGAGTAAAGCTCTGCTTTGAAAATTTAAAAATTTAATAAATGAAGTAACGCTTCAGATTATTTGCGCTGTGCAACACGCCACGTGTCAGGCACAGATGCATCAGCGCAGCGCCCAAGGCAGCACACCCAATCAGAGCAAAGCTCTATTTAAAGAAAAATTAAATGAAGCAATGCTTCAGCTGCGCAAGCACTGCGCTGCGCGACACGTGTCAGCGCAGATGCGCTAGCGTAGTTGCGCTGCGCTCTGCGCTGCGCGACACGTGTCAGCGCAGATGCGCTGCGCAGTGCGCTGCGCGACACGTGTCACGCGCTGGGGCATCTGCGCCAAACAGAAATAAATTTCCAAGAAATCTTTTCTGTTCTTGTTAAAACAAGAAGATTTTCTTCTGCAAAGCAGAAGCCCTTGGATCAAAGATCCAACGGTGGGGAAAATTCCCCAAATCACTTAGAGAAAGATCTCTTTAACAAATTTAACTAATTTATGGGCACTATAAAAAGGACCCTAGGCCTCAATTAAAAAGCATGAACATCTTTCTAAAAAAAAGGAAGAAGAGAAGAGAACTCTTGAGAACTCCTCAAGAACAACAGAAGGTAAAAACCTTTAGGAAAAAGAGAAAATTCTCTTATGGACAGATTATTGATCTAAGAACAAGATCAATAATTTTTAAAAAAAAGAAAAATAAGTAATAATAGTGCTTTGCAATTTTTATGAACCTCTGGTTCTTGAAACAAAAAAAAGAAAAAATTTATTTTCTTTGATCTAAATTAGATCAAGAAATCAAATAGTGCTCTGCACTCCTGTTCTTGAATCTAAAAGATTCTTAGTGCTTTGCACTTCCAAACTGCGCTGTTGCGCTCTTGAGAGAGCGCCACGTGTCAGCTACAAAACAACTTGCGCTACGCGCTCTTGAAATAGAGCTTTTCTCTCTGGAATTGGCGCAACTCACCAGAGCGCGCCACGTGTCAGCAGCGCAACAGCACAGCGCATTAGCGCAGCGCACTGCGCTATTGCGCTTGCGCTCACTAGAGCGTGACACGTGTCACCACCATATGAGCTTGCGCTCATTACTTGGCGCAAAGCGCCTGACAAGCCACGTGGGGCACTGTCAGAGTACTTAATGCCCTGCATTATTAAAGAAAAGGGACAGAGCCCAATTAAAAGGCCTAACAGGCTCAATCAAATATGCTATGCATTTTAAAAAGGGCAGAGCCCAAACAAAATAGATGCTCTGCATCATTTATAAAGGGCAGAGCCCAATCAAAACAAGAATAATGCAGTGCATTACTAAAAAGGGGTAAAGCCCTAGAACAGGCCAAAGACAAAAAAAATATTGAAACTGGACTTAGCCCAATTTTGGCCATAAGTCCTTAAATTAAATTGACTGGGCACGACTGCTCCCTAAATCAATTTACATCCGGTTCGAGGGTACATCTCCGAACTCCTCTGACACCTATCGTTGTAATTCCTCAACGACGTCAGAGAGGTGACGGGTCCCAACGACCACACATGAATATGGACTGCGGGGTCCTTAAACTCGTGGACCGAAACGTCCCTAAACTAATATTGGACCGAAACGTCCCTAAACTAATATGAGACCGAAACGTCCTTAAACTAATATCGGACCGAAACGTCCCTAAACTAATATTGGACCGAAACGTCCTTAAACTAATATTGTACCCCCACGTCCCTAAAACTGGAATATGGACCACCACGTCCCTACACTGGAGTATGGACCACTACGTCCCTAAATTGGAACAATAGAGCCTCCTAATGCTCTTTTGCCGGATCTAAACGGTCCCGTTTAAGTTGATCTTATCCCCAAATACGGCTAACGTATCCTTAAACACTCAAATGAACGATAAAATTCCAAATCGACCTTGGTCCAAGGGTACATCTCCGAACTCCTCTGACATCTGTCGTTGTAATCCTTCAACGACGTCAGAGAGGCGACGAGTCCCGACGGCCATATATTAAATGGATCACCCCGTTAAGTTGATCCTAGTCTCAAACAGGACTAACGTATCCTTGACAAACGTTTAAGTTGATCTTAGTCGCAACGCGACTAATGCATCCTTAAACTAAAAACACCAAACCCAAATCTAAGTAAATACGGATTTGGACTAGTCCACGTCCTACGGGCGACGGTATTACTCAGTCTCCGTATACAATCCATGGGCAACCACAAACAAAACAAACACCCACGACACGAAGTGAAATTCTGGAGAAGGAGAAAGTTGTTACCGCGAAGCGGTAGCGTAATTAACTGCAGGGGCTTGCGCCTGCAGGGAAGAGCGTCCCCACAATCAAAAACCCCTCTAGCGAGGGAGAATCTGACAAAGTCTGCTACATCGGCCGCATCCGTCTAAACCTTCGATACACGGTGCCATAAATCAACTTGGCATCTTCGGAGAGGTGGACGGATAAAACCAAATAGCATCTGCCCCGAATCCCAGCGTCAGGACCCATCGCGGTCCTGTGCGCCGCCGTTCGGAGGGGAACAGAGATTAAGGAAAAAACACATTTCTTGGATTTCATGAAAAGGTTGCAAAATATAACCGACGGATGTCGGATCACGTCAAGATGTTACCTTCCGTAGATCTTCTGGAAGCGACGATGGACGGCTGAGATTGGAGTTGGAAGTTGGCTCCTGAAGCGTGTAGATCTCAATGGGTTTGAGGTTGTTGCGGCCGAGCTACCTGCAAGGAAGTCCCGGAGTGGTTGTACCACCGAGGACCCTCCGACGATCAAGTTAGAGAGGAAATCCGAGCAGAGTAACGGCTTAGTGCATGGAAAAAGACTTACTTGAACCGTCTGAAGGAGGGGTTTAAATAGTGGTAGCAGCAGCCAGGCGAGCGCGAGAATCATGCCGGCCGTTACGCTCCCGACGTCACGCCCGCGTGATGGGCGGGATCCCGCATTAATGGTGAGACAGGCTCGTTAATGGGGGATCGTGATGGTGTGGAACGTGGGATGTGGCTAGCGGATATCTCGCGCATGGCAAGATTCGCGGGATGGCGGTTGCGCCTATGAGTGGTGTCGTTTGTCGGTCGATGAGACCGAGGACGATGAGCTCGGCGGGAGAGCTCGGGGACGAGCGGGAGGCCGAGCTATCTTGGTTCTGCTATAGCTCGAAGGCGAGCTGAGAGGGCCGAGGAGGCCAGTTGTGCAGGATCCTCGGAGACGAGGCAAAGGTTGTTTGTAGGACGGGCATAGGAGTGGTCTGGTCGGCCACTATAGGTCCTTTCTTGCAAGCTTCGGGACACGTCATTTGCCACGTGTCATGATCTGGTAGATCACCGATATCGAGCATCATCTTTAGCCCCCCACTCTCGTCCCGACCTGCTCACGGGTCGGGTCGAGGGTGGTCTGCCGGGTTGCCCGAGGTGAGCTCCTTTTCGTAGATATCGCCGGGGCATGTCCCCGGGCAATTAGCTGTATTTTCTGGATGACGCCAGCGAATCAGGGGTGAGATCTTTGCATTAAAGGGGATGCGCTGGATCGTGCGTACGTTTTCCGAAGCGACGGCCCACGTGTCTGGCATTGGTTGGTTGACGTGACGGATGAGGGTTCCCTGCGCCCAATGGGATGCGGCCAATGTGCGCATGACAGGTGGAGCGATGGTGGCCGTCGAGTGTGAAGAGTCGTTTTGGCGGGAGATGACCGTAGCCGTTGGATGTGTTACGCCGGCTGCTATAAGTAGAGGTGGGGTCCTCTTCAGGGTCCATACCTCTTCATAATTTTCTCATCCAGAGTCTCGTTAGCTCGGCGCTCTCTTTTTTAGGTCGGATCTCAGCGTTTTCTCGTCTGAGGACTCCTCTCCATCAGGTTAGGTGTCTTCTTCTGAAGAGTCTATAGATGTAGTTCGGGTAGAGTCCGGGGAGCCCCCTGTAGATTCCTCCTCCTCTTCTTCTGTTTCTTCTACTTCTGAGTCGCGTCTGTTTCCCTCCTTGGCAAATTAAATGGACCGATCCAGGATTTGTGCTGCCCTCGATGCCTTGTCCCAGAGGAGAGCCGGGGGTGCGGCCGCGCCTCGGCCTGACGTGAGCCCCGCACCAAACGTGTCGCCGGCGGCGGGGCCATCATCTTCGACCCGAGCCCCCTGCTGGGCAGGGGAAGCAGAGGAAGATGTAGACATGGTTCCTCTTAAGAGGAAGAAGATGGTATCTCACGCACCACCGACTTAGATTCCCTAGGGGATTCCAGTGCAGGAGGAGGGCGCCTGTTTCGTGGTCCCGTCCGGGCTTTCCATTGCCGCCAGCCTGCTTACTGACATGGAAGAATCGGCCGGAGGCAAAACTCCGCAGAGGACCTTGAGGGCCCAAGTGGCGGCTATAGCCTAGGAGGCGGTGCAGGTACATATTCCCTTTCGAGCATCCTTTTCTCAGTTCGAGCGTCTCTGAGTCTTTCATCAGATTCTTCAGCACTGCGCCCTCGTTGCTCGCCTGGAGGCTGAGAAGATTGCCCCTGCTATGAGGGGCGGGGGAATCCTCCTCGGAGGCCGAGGATCTGCGGCTCGAGCTGGGTCTGAAGAGGGAGAGGATGGCCACCCTTGAAGCCCGATCGGCCGCCGCGGAGCTCACCATCTCAAAGTGTCGGGAGTCCTATCACCGGCTAAGCGAGTCCCACCGGGTCATCGATGCTAAGTTGTTGCAGCTGGCCGATCGCTACGCGGCAATGAAAAGGGCGAGGGATACCAGCAGGCGGGATGCCGAGGCCGCGCTTCAGGCGGCGGCGGTTGCCGAGGTTCGAGCTCGGAAGGCGGTGGCTGAATACAAAAGGTCGGATACAAGAGGTCGGACCAGTTTTACGTCGACCTCGGCAAAGCCTCTGCCATTGCATGGCACAAAGCTCTTGATGGTGTCAAGGAGCAGTTTTCGGAGTTTACCGACGGCGAGCTCCGCGCTCGGGTCCCACTTTCGATGGTCATGCCTCCGGCAGATGGTGATGAGGGAGGTGAGGTCTAGGCGGGGCTTGCGGCCTGAACTTTTTGGCTTTTCCTCCTTCTCTCTCTTTTTGTAAGCCTCCGGGCAACTTGGCAAGGCTGGGGAGCCCACAATACCCTTTGTAATGACTTTTGACTTTGTGAATATATTCTTTTTGCAGTTTCTTTGCGTGCACATTATCCTTTTGCTTGTTGTTAAATCTCTGTTTGTCGTTTTTCGTCCAGCGATCGCACGTCTAGTTGAATATGATCGTTTGCCAAGTGTGCAAAGATCGGTGGGAAGACGGTATCTCTATGGCCCCGAAATCGCGGTGGAGATCGCTCAGACGTAGATAGACCGAATGCCTCTTGGTGAGGGCTTTGATCCCTGGCGTGTGTGGGATAGGAAACTATCAGCTAGGGATAACCGAGCAAGGGCGGGCCCAGTTGCCTCTTGGTGAGGGCTTCGTCCTTAGCGCGGGAAGGGCCGTAAAAGGCCTGCTAAGGATTGCCGAGCTGGGTTGCTGCCCGGTGCCTCTTGGCGAGGGCTTTGATCCCTGGCGTTGTGGGGTAGGGAACTACCAGCCAAGAATAACCGAGCAAGGGCGGGCCCGTTTGCCTCTTGGTGAGGGCTTCGATCCTTAGCGCGGGAGGGGCCGTAAAAAGCCTGCTAAGGATGGCCGAGCAGGGTTGCTGCCCGGTGCCTCTTGGCGAGGGCTTTGATCCCTGGCATTGTGGGGTAGGGAACTACCAGCCAAGGATAACCGAGTAAGGGCGGGCCCGGTTGCCACTTGGTAAGGGCTTCGATCCTTAGCGCGGAAGGGGCCGTAAGAGGCCTACTAAGGATGGTTGAGCAGGGTTGCTGCCCGGTGCCTCTTGGTGAGGACTTTGATCCCTGGCGTTGTGGAGTAGGAAACTACCAGCCAGGGATAACCGAGTAAGGGCGGGCTCGGTTGCCTCTTGGTGAGGGCTTCGATCCTTAGTGCTGGAGGGGCTGTAAGAGGTATGCTAAGGATGGCCGAGCAGGGTTGCTGCCCGGTGCCACTTGGTGAGGGCTTTGATCCTTGGTGTTGTGGGGTAGAGAACTATCAGCCAGGGATGACCGAGCAAGGGCGGGCCCGGTTGCCTCTTGGTGAGGGCTTCGATCCTTAGCGCGGGAGGGGCTGTAAGAGGCCTGTTAAGAATGACCCAGTAGGGTTGCTGCCCGGTACCTCTTGGAGAGGGCTTTGATCCCTGGAGTTGTGGGGTAGGGAGCTACCAGCCAGGGATAACCGAGCAAGGGCGGGCCCGGTTGCCTCTTCGTGAGGGCTTCGATCCTTAGTGCGTGAGAGGCCGTAAGAGGCCTGCTAAGGATGGCCGAGCAGGGTTGCTACCCGGTGCCTCTTTGCGAGGGCTTTGTTCCCCTCCGAACGGCGGCTGCGACGCGAGGACGTCTAGCCTGAGATTCGGGGCAGATACTATATGGTTTTATCCGTCTACCTCTCCGAAGATGCCAAGTTGATTTATGGCACCGTGTATCGGAGGTTTAGACGGATGCGGCCGATATAGCAGACTTCGTCGGATTCCCCCTCGCTTGAGGGGTTTTTGATTGTGGGGACGCTCTTCCCTGCAGGCGCAAGCCCCTGCAGTTAATTACGCTACCGCATCACGGTAACAACTTTCTCCTTCTCCAGAATTTCACTTCGTGTCGTGCGTGTTTGTTTTGTTTGTGGTTGCCCATTGATTGTATACGGAGACTAATTTATGTCGTCGCCCGTAGGACGTGGATTAGTCCAAATTCGTATTTACTTAGATTTGGGTTTGGTGTTTTTAGTTTAAGGATACATTAGTCGTATTGAAGCTAAGATCAACTTAAACATTCGTTAAGAATGCGTTAGTCCTATTTGAGACTAAGATCAACTTAACGTGGTGATCTATTTAATATATGGCCATCAGGACTCATCACCTCTCTGACGTCCTTGAAGGATTACAACGATAGGTGTCAGAGGAGTTCAGAGATATACCCTTGAACCAAAGTCGGTTGGGAGTTCTATGGTCCATTTAAATGTTTAAGGATACGTTAGCCGTATTTGGGGCTAAGATCAACTTAAACGGGACCGTTTAGATCCGGCAAAAGAGCATTTGGAGGCTCTATTATTCTAGTTTAGGGACGTAGTGGTCCGATATTAGTTTAAAGACGTTTCAGTCCATATTCCAGTTTAGGGACGTGGTGGTCTATCGCCAGTTTAGGGACGTGGTGGTCCATATTCCAGTTTAGGGACGTGGTGGTCTATCGCCGGTTTAGGGACGTGGTGGTCCATATTCCAGTTTAGGGACGTGGTGGTCTATTATTAGTTTAAGGACGTTTCGGTCCGATATTAGTTTAAGGACGTTTCGGTCTGCGAGTTTAAGGACCCCGCAGTCCATGTTGATGTGTGGTCGTCGGGACCCGTCACCTCTCTGACGTCGTTGAAGGATTACAACGATGGGTGTCAGAAGAGTTCGGAGATGTACCCTCGAACCGGTCGTAAATTGATTTAGGGAGCAGCCGTGCTCAGTCAATTTAGTTTGAGGACTTACGGCCATGATTGGGCTAAGTCCAGTTGAAAAATATTCAACGCTTTTATTTGTTTTTGGTCTGTTAGACCTGTGCTAGGGCTTGGCCCATTTTTAAATAATGCATTGCATTATTTTCTATTTTTTTTTGTTTGGGCTCTGCCCATAAAAGATGCAGAGCATCAATTTATTCTGGGCTCTGCTCATTTATGAATGATGTAAGGCATCTACTTTGTTTGGGCTCTGCCCCTTTTAAAATGCATAGCATTTTATTATTTCGTTTGGGCTCTGCCCATTTATAAATGATGCAAAGTATCAATTTAATTAGGCATGCTTGGTCTTTTTGATTTGGGCCTGGCCCTTTAAAAAATGCCTTGCATTTATCAGGCGCTTTGCGCCAATTAGAGAGCGCAAGCGCTTGTAGTGTGGACACGTGTCGCGCAAGCGCAGTGCGCTGCACTAATGCGCTGCGCCTGCGCTGCTGACACGTGGCGCGCTCTGGTGGCTTGCGCCAATCCAGGAGCGCAACAGCGCAGTTTGCAAGTGCAAGGCACTATAATTTAAGAATCTTTTAGATTCAAGAACCAATGGTTCATAAAAAAAGTGCAAAGCACTATTCGTTTTCTTGATCTAATTTAGATCAAAGAAAAAAAATAAGTTTTTTCTTTTTATTTCAGGAACCAAAGGTTCATAAAAGTGCAAAGCACTATTCTTTATTTTGTTTTTCTTGTTTTAAAAAACCAGTAGTTCATAAGAAGTGCCAAGCACTGTTTATTATGTGAAGATTATTGATCTTGTTTTTAGATCAATGATCTATTAGAAGAAATTTCTTCTATTTTGTGAAGGTTTTACCTTTTTCTTGAAAACTTGTTCAGAGTTCTCTCTGTTTGAAGTCTTTTTTTTTAAGAATGTTGATGCCTTTGAATTGAGGTCTAGGGGACTTTATATAGTGCCCATAAATTTGTTGAATTTGTTAAAGAGATCTTTCTCTGAGTGATTTGGGGAATTTTTCCCACCGTTGGATCTTTGATCCAAGGGCTTCTGTTTTACAGAAGAAAATATTCTTGTTTTAATAAGAACAGAAAGATTTCTTTGAAATCTTAATTCTGTTTGGCGCAAACGCCCCAATGCGTGACACGTGTCAAGCAGCGCAAAGCGCAGCGCATCTGCGCTGACACGTGTCGCGCAGCGCAGTGCTTGCGCAACTGAAGCGTTGCTTCCCTTAATTTTAGTTTAAATAGAGCTTTGCTCTGATTGGGCGCGCCTTCTTGGGCGCTGCGCTGATGCATCTGCGCCTGACACGTGGCGCGTTGCGCCCGAGATTTGAAGCATTGCTTCAAAATTTGAATTTTGAATTTCAACAGAGCTTTGCTCTGATTGGGAAACAAATGCCCCCCCACCGTTGCGCTCACGTGGCGCGCACGTGAGTGCAGCGGTGGCAAACTCTTGACCATTGGATCAAGGGGTGAGCTGAAGGGGCGCAAGCGCCTTATAAATAGGGCCTATGGCCCTTAGAAAATCTTCACCATTTCAAGATTTTGATTTTCCAGAGCTTTGCTCTCACTCAAGAACTTCAGAGCTTTGCTCATTTTCAAAATTAGAAACTTTAGGTAAAAATTAATGTAAATCAAATTAATTTAAATTAATCTCAGCCAAAGAGCTTTACTCTCACAGATCTTTTGATCTAAAGAGATCCCCATTGGGGTTTCATAAACAGAGCTTTGCTCTCAAAAAAACTTATAGATCTGCAGAGATCTTGTTCATGGGTTCTAACCCATGAACAGGGGTTTGCTCTTGGATCAAGAGTGGATCTTTTAGATCTGCAAAATGAAGAACTTATTATAAGTTTTCATGGATTTTCCTAAGTCCCAAAAAAATTTTAAAATTTTTAAGTGTTAAAATTTTCTGATGGATCTTTCCATTATTATCACAGAGCTATGCTCTTTTAAGGAATTTTATTCCTTTGAGACCAGAATTTGACAAGTGTCATTCTGTGACAGAGCTTTGCTCTGAAAGAGGAGATTTTTTCCTTATCTCTAGGGATTCCCTACTGATGATAATATTCTCTTGGGGAACTTTTCTTTAACTGACAGTCTCACCCAATGATGAGGCTGTCTTATTAAAAGAGGTATTTTCATCCAGATTTTGTGGGTCCCCATTTGGTCCCCTACCCATTGCACTGCAGTGTGATTAATTTTAATCTAATTAATTTTTAAATTCATTTAATTGAAGATTTTTAAATGCCAAGCGTTGGAATTGTAGCACTGACGGCTATTTTGTTCTTTTGCAGCGATCATGTCTCTCGACACCTCGTTCTCGTTTGTTCGTTCAGAGGAGGGATTTCCCGAGGCGCCCTTGGACCGTGAAGTCCTGGCCATGATTAAGGAGTGCGATCCGGAATACAAGAGTCTCCACCTTTGGGGGTCGTGGTATAATCAGATCATCATGGGCCGACGGAGCTTCACATGCGCGGTGCCGTCAGAACCCATAACGGCGATTCACTATGCTACCCCACCCTCGGTGCAGTATGCCGTGGAGATGGTGGATTGGACCGCGAAGAGCTTTCTTCATCCCACTATGGATGCGGTTCCGGTCCAGCGTCCTATGGTCTTGGATATCCTAGGACGCCGTATCTGTCAGGGCGAGGCGAGACCCTGGGGGAAATCATATAACATTGGTCTGATCCCCCGCCACCCGATTGGCTATCTGCCATGGGCCCGGTACATCCTGTCGACGAAGAAGTCGCAGTTGATAAGGTTAGGACTGTACACCGCGGTCTGCGTCTCTCTATTCCAGTATCCCACGCTCCCCACCTGGTGGTTCAAGGCTTTCTTGGAGCAGTGGAATATTCCTACCCACACTTTCCTTGCCATGGATCGGGAAGTGTCAATCTCTTTGGAGGAGTTCACGGAGGTATCCGGTTTACCAGTCAAGGGGGAACATTATGAGGAGTTGCTCCTGACAGATGAGTACGTCTTTGGTGCTAAGCCGATGGTAAGGGGGCTCACGCCGAAGAATGCTGTTCAACACCAGTTCCCAAGCTTGATTAAAGTGTTGAACATATATGAGTCCCTTTTTGTCGAACATGGGAGTCGAGGAGTTAACTTTGAGGATTTCGTTGCTCAGTTTCTTCGTCCAAGCGTCCTCTCATCAGAGGCTGCCAAGTTCGCTACTCTGGATGACCCTTTCGGTATAGGTGCGGATAACCTACCGGAGAAGGAGATAGATCAAAAGGGTTTTTTCCTTCCGGACTTCCCTACTATGTCTTTTGCAGAAATTGTGGCCCCTGGAATGGATGAGGAGGCCTTTTTCTTAGGATTTCTCGGGTTATGGTTGAGTTGGTTTGCAATTCCAATGCACTCTCACCGCATGCGGCCCTCTTTTTTTACCCAGCCCACCGGATGACTATCGGGGTAAAGGTGGCCGTTGGGATCGCCGGCTTAGCGCACTTATATCATGGCCTCAGCCGAGCAGCGGATGCTAATGAGCCTGGGGTACTGCACGTGGTCTTCTCGATGCACTACTTTGTATCGTGGCTCGAGCTACACACGGCGGGTGTCTTCGGCATGCACAAAAGGCCCTCGTTCTTCGACAAGTGTGGTTTCCCTCGCATCATACAGCTGATTGGCGCATCAATCGTGACCCCATCACCACGGAACGCCAGGGGTTTACTGCTTCGCCCTCACACCGTTGGAGCCGGGATGTCCTTCATCGACAAGGTATTGACCATTGGAAAAGCGTCCACCGCTGCGATGCGACCATTACAGGACTCCTTAAAGGATGGAGCTTCAGTTTTGACGGCTCGGGAGACCCTCCACTTGTATTCTATTAGACCGGGCTTCCTAGTCTTCAGGTAGGACGGTGCGGCAATTTTCATGAGATATAACCCGCATCGTTTCGCCCAACAACCGGGCTACGATCAAGGGGTATCCTTGGAAGCTTTCTTACTGGAACCTGCTGCCAATGAAGAAGGGATGGAGAACGCGTTACATCACTTCATGCGCCTGAACACGGGTTCTCATTTTTTTATCAGTGCGCCGGCCTGCGCTCCACGACTCCTTAATGTATATAAAGAGTGGTACAATCATGCGACGGGGGCCGTTATAAAGGAAGAGAGGCGAGTGTTGGTCGACCGTAAAGGTGCACCTCCCGGCACTGACCGTAACGCTCCCTTAGTGCCAAGGACCCCGGTGGTCCCCCCTCTAAAAGATGCCAGGGTCGGACCATCGCGTGCGCAAAGTCCTCCACGCGGATTGATGCTCCCTGATATTGCGGATGCACCACCAGCTCCCTGTGCCCTAGTGGAGACAGTGGTTATAGCCTCGCCGGAGTCAGGCGTGGGTGCAGACATCGGGACCTGCCGTCCCAAGGTGGCTGCTAAACGGAAGTCAACACGTGCACCTAGGGTCGGAAGGCAGAAGAAAAAGAAGTCGCTCTTCGCTGCAGACGTCGCGTTCGTTCAGGAACCACACGCTCCCTATGCCGAGGGCCTGAGTGAATACGGGACTAACGAGAGATTAGTCATGCCACCACCGGATGATACGGACTTGGAGGCCGCTCTCGAAACTTCAGCGTGGTTGGTAAGGCGTGACGTATGGCTAGCTAAGCTTGCGCAATCAGGTAACTACTAGTCGCATTTTCTTTATTGCAACATATCCTCCTCATTGCCTTTGACTAACGTTTTTCTTTCTTTTCTTCCAACAGGCATCACTGATGAAGAAGCCATTGCCGCTTCCCTGAAGACTTTCCAAGAGGAGGAACGTCTTAGAGCGTCCATGGGCCTTAGTAAGTTTCAATTCATCAAGTTTTCATTTCCCTTGTGTTATGGTCGATCTAACCTCTCCCTTTTTATCGCAGGAACCTCAATGCCGTTCCCGCCAAGCGACGCAGATGTTCTGCCAGCTGCCGATGTTCCTATTTCCTCAGGGTTACTGCAGGAGGTTCGTCTTGAAGAGCCGATGAGAGACGCCTTAAAGGCTCTGGAGGCATCTTTAAATGAGGACGACGACCCTTCGATGAAGGAAGCGTCAAAGAGGTCCGTCGTGACATCCCAGGAGGAACGGAAGCGGTCGAGACGCGAAGCAAAGGCACGCAGGGCTACCTTGGCTATGGGAGCGGGCCCTAGCACCGCCCCTAGTGCTGATACTCCATCCGAAGAGGCCCCTATCGCCCTATCCACTGCTCGTAGACAAGTAGCGCGCGCAGTTCGGAGCGCAAACGGTAAATCCACTTCAGGTAATATTCTTCTCAGAGTTTTTGTTGTAAGAATTTTAATGCCATCGGTTCTTATATATTTCATCTTGCAGGGCCAAGTCCGACCGAGGGGGAGGCGGAGACCGTTGAACCCAAGGAAGCAGAGGAGGCGGCACCTACCGAACCCGAGCCGACGGTGGGCAACGTCGCTGAGGCTTTGGAGCCTGAGGTGGAGGTTGAGGGGCCTGCAGCCGAGAAGGTCATTGATGCTGAACCTGAAGTGGCGGCAAATGAAATGATCATTACAACTGAGCCTAGGGTGGTGGCGGAAGAAGCGCTTGAGGCCGGCGATCTCATGGTGACGGCGGATGAGACGATGGAGACCGCGGAGCCCGCAGAAGTAGCGGGTGAGATGGGTATGACTCTTGGGGAAGAGTTAGCCGCTCTCTCCCAAGAGTCCGGCAACGCTCCAATCATTGCCCTCCCCGTGTACTATCTTCCGCCGTCTCCAGGTCTTGCGAGTACGACAACGGTCCCTATCGAGTCGGGTGATGTGGCCACGGGCGGTGGCCTCATGTCAACGGAGGAGGGAGTCGCCTCCGTTTCAGCCGGCAGCTCATCAGGTAAATCCCAAGTTGCTGTCTTTCTTTACCTTACAATTCTTTCTGACAAGTTCACCTTTTTTTCGTAACGCAGGTGCAGCCAGCGCTGATGCCCCACTGCTCGAGGGAGCGCCTTCAACGACTGCCTTGGCGGTGGTCACCTCTCAACCCTCTCTCATACCGTCGAAGATGTTGGAAGGTATGGGTTTGCAATTTATTAACCTTATCTTTCAAACGCATAATTTGTGTACTAAAGTCGCACTGTTATGTCTTTTCAGGAGTGCTCTTTAATCATCTATATCAAGTGTTGCTCCCACACTTCTCCTTCCCATCTGAACTCACTTCTCCCTCTGGCGGTGCTGGTGAGTATAGTCCCCGACTGATACCTTTCTTTTTCGGTGATTGAATTGTTTCTAACTCTCTCTTGTCCTGACTGTAGTGTTACAAATCGAAGGGGGAGCAGAAAGATCGGTCGCGCCACCGGCCCTTCCGGCCTTGCCACCTGCTTCAACCGGTATAGTAAACTATCTTATCAATAACTTTTTCCATATCTATTGAATCATCATCTAATCGCATTTTGTCTTTTCAGCTGTCGTTCTAGTCTCGGCGCCTTTTGAGTCTCATATTACAATGCCGGGCGGCCCTTCCCAGAGACGTTCGTCCTCAATAGGTGCGGCGAATAGTCTGCCCATGTTGAGCGACTACATCGAGTAACTCGACGTCGAGACTCCTACGCCCGCTGAGGACTTCGCTACGACGGTTAACCCGATGTTGGTGATATTTGCCAACTTCTATGACGAGGGCATCGTCGCCTCTTGGGTTAATCACTGTCGGGAGATTGAGGCTCGTCTTCATCAGTTGGAGTCGACGCGTCTCTCTCCCGAGACTTTGGCTGTGAGTACTCAACGGGGAGCATGGCTCGAGCAAAGCACTTCTCATTTCCGTCATTTGGAACAAGAAGCAGCTTTGAGGCTGAAGGAGTGCCAGGAGTCGTCAAGTAAAACTGCACGCCTGCGTGCTGAAGTTGAGGCGAATGCCGCTGAGGTAAAGGCCGTCTTCGAGGGCCTTCTGGAGCGCATCTCAAATGGGCTAAAACTGAAGCGGGCACTTGTTGTAGCCGAGCGTGATACCCCAGGCCGCGAAGCTGCTCATCAGGCCGTCAGGGATCAGCTTGCATCTGTCTCGCAGCAACGGGCCCAAGTGGAGGCGGAGCTGGCAGTGGTGGCCGATCAGGAGAAAGTGGGGAAGAAAGTGCGCGAACAATTGCTAGAGCTATGCAGGACGCTTCCTTCTCAGTAACTCTCCTTGTATCGTTTGTACTTGTAAATAAAAAATGTATATATATATTTTTTATTCTTTAGCACAATGTATCCTGTACTCAATCAAGTTTATGAATAAAAGATACACATTTTCTGTAATGTCTTGTGTCATTTCTCCACCTTTTCTTTCTTTTATTATCAGCATGCTACCTTAGTAAACATGGTCAACAGATAATAGAACACGCATCTTGATTTCCTCAAAAAATAGCAATGGCTTAGGCCGCAGGTTCAGATCTGCCGCCTAAGACTTTTCAACTCTATGAGCCGTGAGGGTCTCATAGAGACTTTTCTCCCTACGGATCGAGAGGATCTCGTAGGTGGGTTTTCTCCTTAGGAATCGTGAGGATTCCCAAGTGTGTTTTCTCATATAAGTCGTAAGGATCCTATAAGAGAATTTTTCCCTCTCACGAGTCGAGAGGACTTGTAACCGGTTGTTTCCCTCTTTGTTGAAATTGGACTTTAGAGAGTGAGACCCGTGAATAGTTCGCAAGAGACCATTTTAGATCGACTTGCAGGGTCCCATTGTTCAGGAAGCAAGTTTTTTTTTAGTCCCTGCTGCCTGAGGTTTCATCTTGCAATTTGAGACGAATCGGGAATTTTCCACGGAGACACTGGTTTCTTTGCGAGCTGACGCGAATCAGGAAGCTCTCGTCAAGGATTGTTTGTTTCCCTGATTTGAGGTTTTTGCTAAGGATTATTTGTTTTCCTAGCGCCAAGGATTATTTGTTTCCTTGGTGTTGAAATGAGTCGAGAATTTCCCACGGAGGCACTGATTGCTCTGCGAGTCGACGCGAATCAGGAGGCTCTCATCAAGGATTGTTTGTTTCCCTGAGTTGAGTTATTTGCTAAGGATTATTTGTTTCCCTAGCGCCAAGGATTATTTGTTTCCCTTGGGTTGAAACGAGTCGAGAATTTCCCACGGAGGCACTGGTTGCTCTGCGAGTCGACGCGGATCAGGAGGCTCTCGTCAAGGATTGTTTGTTTCCCTGAGTTGAGGTATTTGCTAAGGATTATTTGTTTCCCTAGCGCCAAGGATTATTTGTTTCCTTGGGGTTGAAATAAGTCGAGAATTTCCAACGGAGGCACTGGTTGCTCTGCGAGTCGACGCGGATCAGGAGGCTCTCGTCAAGGATTGTTTGTTTCCTTGAGTTGAGGTATTTGCTAAGGATTATTTGTTTCCCTAGCGCCAAGGATTATTTATTTCCCTGGTGTTAAAACGAGTCGAGAATTTCCCACGGAGGCACTGGTTGCTCTGCGAGTCGACGCGGATCAGGAGGCTCTCGTCAAAGATTGTTTGTTTCCCTGAGTTGAGGTTTTTGCCAAGGATTATTTGTTTCCCTGGTGCCAAGAATTATTTGTTTCCCTGGTGTTGAAACGGATTGAGAATTTCCCACGGAGACATTGGTTGCTCTGCGAGTCGATGCGGATCAGAAGGCTCTCGTCAAGGATTGTTTGTTTCCCTGAGTTGAGGTATTTGCTAAGGATTATTTGTTTCCCTAGCGCCAAGGATTATTTGTCTCCCTGGTGTTGAAACGGGTCGAGAATTTCCCACGGAGGCACTGGTTGCTCTGCGAGTCGACGCGGATCAGGAGGCTCTCGTCAAGAATTGTTTGTTTCCCTGAGTTGAGGTATTTGCTAAGGATTATTTATTTACCTAGCGCCAAGGATTATTTGTTTCCCTGGTGTTGAAACGGGTCGAGAATTTCCTACGGAGGCACTGGTTGCTCTGCGAGTCGACGCGGATCAGGAGGCTCTCGTCAAGGATTGTTTGTTTCCCTGAGTTGAGATATTTGCCAAGGATTATTTGTTTCCCTAGCGCCAAGGATTATTTGTTTCCCTGGTGTTGAAACGGGTCGAGAATTTCCCACGGAGGCACTGGTTGCTCTGCGAGTCGACGCGGATCAGGAGGATCTCGTCAAGGATTGTTTGTTTCCCTGAGTTGAGATATTTTCTAAGGATTATTTATTTCCCTAGCGTCAAGGATTATTTATTTCCCTGGTGTTGAAACGGGTCGAGAATTTCCCATGGAGGCACTGGTTGCTCTACGAGTCGACGCGGATCAGGAGGCTCTCGTCAAGGATTGTTTGTTTTCCTGAGTTGAGGTATTTGCTAAGGATTATTTGTTTCCCTAACGCCAAGGATTATTTGTTTCCCTGGTGTTGAAACGGGTCGAGAATTTCCTACGGAGGCACTGATTGCTCTGCGAGTCGACGCGGATCAGGAGGCTCTCGTCAAGGATTGTTTGTTAACCTGAGTTGAGGTATTTGCTAAGAATTATTTGTTTCCCTAGCGCCAAGGATTATTTGTTTCCCTGGTGTTGAAACGAGTCGAGAATTTCCCACGGAGGCACTGGTTGCTCTGCGAGTCGACGCGGATCTGGAGACTCTCGTCAAGGATTGTTTGTTTCCCTGAGTTGAGGTATTTGCTAAGAATTATTTGTTTCCCTAGTGCCAAGGATTATTTGTTTCCCTGGTGTTGAAACGGGTCGATAATTTCCCACGGAGGCACTGGTTGCTCTGCGAGTCGACGCGGATCAGGAGGCTCTCGTCAAGGATTGTTTGTTTCCCTGAGTTGAGGTATTTGCCGAAGATACTGGTTTCTTCGGAGCTGGGATGAACCGTCGAGATTTGGCTTCGTTTTCTGGCAGTGCCTGTTGGGAAAGTATGGCTCCCTCTTTGTTTGTGCCTTTGGATTGTATAAGGGATTGATGTGATCTCAGCTGTAGGGCCAAAGTTTTATCATCATTTTTTTTGTTTTATTTCCGCGATGCTCTATCATTTCAGCTTTTATATCGCGAAGGTCGCGATTGCCCAATCATTTCGGCTATTTTTCGCGGTGCCCAATCATTTCGGCTGTTTATTTTATTTTTACTCGCTGCTTTTTATTGCGAGTTACCCAATCATTTCGGTTATTTTTTTTATTTTTACTCGCTGCTTTTTATTGCGAGTTGCCCAATCATTTCGGCTATTTTGCATGCATACATTTTTACTTGCTGCTTTTTATTGCAAGTTGCCCCATCTTTTCGGCTATTTTGCATGCATACATTTTTACTTGCTGCTTTTTATTGCAAGTTGTCCCATCTTTTCGGCTATTTCATATGTATGTGCGGCCTACTGGCTTTTTGCTGTAAACTGATTTCGGCATCAGCATCGCTACAACTGGGATATTACTAGGAGCGAATCATCATCTGCCTCTGTCGATGTCGAACAAAGATGGCTTAGCGACCAGGGTTAGGGTCCCGTCGACTAAGGCTTTTGACTTCATGAGCCATAAGGGTCTCACGAAGTTATTTCTCCCTACAAGTCGTGAGGATCTTGTAGGTGTATTTTCTCCTTAAGAATCGTGAGGATTCTTAAGTGTTCGTTTCCTCTGTAAGTCGTAAGGATCCTACAGGAGGGTTTTCTTCTCATAAATCGAGAGGATTTACAAGGGTTGTTCACCATGCGAACATATCCCCAGTCACGGATGAGACTTGGTTAGGGAAATGTTTATTCGCGCCCGTGGATTGTATACAAGGGTCAGTATTGAGTCACTTGTAAGGCAATATCGAAGGTTATGGGGGTTGCTTAAGCACAGGTTTAGGTTTCTGTAACTTAAGACTTTCAACTCTTATGAGCCGTGAGGGTCCCATAAGAGAGTTCTCCTTACGAGTCGTGAGGATCTCGCAAGTGTATTTTCTCCTTAGAAATCGTGGGGATCCCTAAGTGTGTTGCTCCCTTGTGAGTCGTAAGGATCTCACGCGGGTGGGTTCTCCTTACAAGGTCGAAAGGACCCTATAAGCGTCTTTTAACGAGGTTGCGCCCTTTCAGGTTTTCACAAACACCCGCCGGTAGTCCTGCTGTTTTTACTCACAGAGCCCTTTCGGGTTTTCATCCGTGCCCTTTTTGCTTATGGACCTACCCCTTTTTTTTATTCTTTTTATATATTTTTTTTACGAGGTCGCGCTCTTTCGGGTTTTCACGAACACTCGCCGGTAACCCTGCCGTTTTTACTCACGGAGCCCTTTCGGGTTTTCATCCGTGCCCTTTTTACTTATGGACATACCGTTTTTATCATCATTTTTTTAATTTTATTTTTCTCTTTTTTCTCTTCTTTTTTTTTATTCATCTCGTCAGCCTAAGGATGCTGCGGTAGTAGTTTAAGGGCGTTTCGGTCCGCTATTAGTTTAAGGACGTTTCGGTCCGTCATGGAGAAGGCTGGCTACTGCTTATAAAGCTTGAGCTTAGGAAGATAGCGAGTGGACATAGTCGTCGTCATCTATCATTGACCTAGGCCGTAGCTCATTAAGCGTAGTATTTCTATAGGAAGCGGCCATTTATTGGCCTGAAAGGCCTTTCACCGTGCATATCCATGAGTAGATAGGCTCCACCTTGGTAGACCTTGTCTATGATGTACGGGCCTTCATAGTTTGGCTCAAATTTTCCCCGCTTGGCGCGATTGGGAATCATAGGCCTTTTGACCACTAGCACAAGTTCGCCTTGGCGGAATGTCCTCGGTCGGGTCAATCTTTCATATGAGCGCGTCATCTTTGCTTTATAGGCCTCCAGATTTTGCTGCGCTATGAGCCGGGTCTCATCGAGGGCATCAAGATCCTTCGGCCGAAGATCCCCCGATCGTCCTTGGAGACGATAGGGGAGAGACATCAAATCCTCTGCCAGCTCTGTCGACGGCTAAGGAGGATACAATCTCCAAAGCTGATTTGGACGAGTACATAGCCCAACAAATACGGGTTCATCATGCGGCTGAAGCAGCTGGCCAGGTCATAAAAATGGGGTGGCCATATCCAAGTTGGTACGACCAAATCAAATACCCACCGGGCTACACAATTCCGAAGTTCCATGTTTACAAGGGGACGGGCAATCCTCACCAGCATGTTGCCCAGTTCAGGGCACTCTGCGGCAACACCGGCGGTGATGACAAGCTTTTGCTTCGCCAGTTTGTTGGAAGTTTATCAGATACGGCGTTCGAGTGGTACTCTGAGCTCCCGAATGACTCTATCAAGACCTTCACGGAGATGGAGTTGTTGTTTACTCAGCGTTTTGCAAGCGCCAGTGAACGTACCCCGATGACGGCACTGATTAACGCCAGGGTAAAGCCAGGCGAGACATGGGTCCAATATGCTATACGGTGGCGAAACTTATGGTCGAAGTGCAAGCAGCGCATTGAAGAAGCTCCCGTAGTGGGTATGTTTATGGGAACTCTTGATCCGCAAGCAACCATCTCGCAATTTATGATGTTTTCCAAGCCGACTACCTTCCATGCCTTGATTGACAAACTAGCGCAAATGGATCAGATGGGCCATAAACCCCATCTTCCAAAGCCGGACTCCCGAAATGACAAAGGGAAGGGAAAAGTGATCATCGTCGCTAATGCTCAACAACAACCGAGCGACTCGTCACGGACCGAAACGTCCTTAAACTAATATGGACCGAAACGTTCTTAAACTAATATCGGACCGAAACGTCCTTAAACTAATAATAGACCACCACGTCCCTAAACTGGAATATGGACCACCACGTCCCTAAACTGGCGATAGACCACCACGTCCCTAAACTGGAATATGGACCACCACGTCCCTAAACTGGCGATAGACCACCACGTCCCTAAACTGGAATATGGACCACCACGTCCCTAAACTGGCAATAGACCACCACGTCCCTAAATTGGAATATGGACCGAAACGTCTTTAAACTAATATCGGACCACTACGTCCCTAAACTAGAATAATAGAGCCTCCAAATGCTCTTTTTCCGGATCTAAACGGTCCCGTTTAAGTTGATCTTACCCCCAAATACGGCTAACGTATCCTTAAACATTTAAATGGACTATAGAACTCCCAACCGACTTTGGTTCAAGGGTACATCTCTGAACTCCTCTGACACATATCGTTGTAATCCTTCAACGACGTCAGAGAGGTGATGAGTCCTGATGGCTATATATTAAATGGATCACCACGTTAAGTTGATCTTAGTCTCAAACAGGACTAACGCATCCTTAACGAATGTTTAAGTTGATCTTAGCTTCAATACGGCTAATGTATCCTTAAACTAAAAACACCAAACCCAAATCTAAGTAAATACGGATTTGGACTAATCCACGTCCTACGGGCGACGACATAAATTAGTCTCCGTATACAATCCACGGGAAACCACAAACAAAACAAACACCCACGACACGAAGTGAAATTCTGGAGAAGGAGAAAGTTGTTACCCCGATGCGGTAGCGTAATTAACTGCAGGGGCTTGCGCCTGCAGGGAAGAGCGTCCCCACAATCAAAAACCCCTCAAGCGAGGAGGAATCTGACGAAGTCTGCTACATCGGCCGCATCCGTCTAAACCTCCGATACACGGTGTCATAAATCAACTTGGCATCTTCGGAGAGGTAGACGGATAAAACCATATAGCATCTGCCCCGAATCTCAGGCTAGACGTCCTCGCGTCGCGGCCGCCGTTCGGAGGGGAACAGGCTTTGATCCCTGGCGTTGTAGGGTAGGGAACTACTAGCCAAGGGTAACCGAGCAAGGGCGGGCCCGGTTGCCTCTTGGTGAGGGTTTCGATCCTTAGCCCGAGAGGGGATATAAGAGGCCTACTAAGGATGGCCGAGCAGGGTTTCTTCTCGGTGCCTCTTGGCGAGGGTTTTGATCCCTGGCGTTGTGGGGTAAGAAACTACCAGCCGGGGATAGCCGAGCAGGGTAGCCGCTCGGCTGCCTCTTGGTGAGAGCTTCGATCCTTAGCGCAGGAGGGGCCGTAATAGGCCTGCTAAGGATGGGCCGAGAAGGATTGCTGCCCGGTCATGCAAGGATTCGCCCGACCCTCCAGACGTGTGAACATCGGGAAGGGTAATGGTCACGGACGACACGTGTCAGAGACGTACGGAGGGGGAAGGCGGAAAGTTTCGGGAAGCCGTGTCAGTTTCGCCACGTGGCAGCGTGGCATTGGAGTAGCTGTTGCGATTCCCAAGATTCGCGCCGCTACGCGCGAGAATCCGGGTCCTTGAAGATTCTGCTTGGGGTTATAAATAGAGAAGGAGGTGGCATCTCTTTCGGCACTGCTTTCCTTTGAGATGACTGGGCGCGTGTATTTGATTGAGGAGATCATCTCCCTTGGTGATGTCTCTTTGTACGACCAATCCCTGGCCGAGGATGGGTACCGGGGAGTTGTTCAACGCCTCGAGGATCACTTTGGCCGGCTTCTCCCTAGGCGGTCGTCCTTGCTTCAGATGTTGATGTACGTGATCTGGAGGAGGTCCTCGGGTCTAGATAACCCCTTCACCAAGGAGCTTCTGGACGAAGCGCTAGTCAAGGTGCGTTCGATCTTCCTGTTCGGCCTCATCTCGAAATCCAGGCACGACTAATCCTTGGCTCTCATTCTGGAGTGTTTCAAGATGAGGTACATCATGGGCCAAGGCTCAGAAGGCGGAGCGTCGGGTGCTTCTGTGGCGTCCCGGGTCCGCACGCTGCGTCGGCGGGAGCGGGCTACAGCGGCTAGGGCCCGGCTAACGGAAATCTACTCCAAGTATCACCGGGAGTACTTCCTTGATCCCGTTCCGCCTTTGTTGTAACTTTATTTTTTGTGTAAGGCTGAGGAGCCCATAATACCTTTTTGGATGAATAAGACTCTTCTTTTGCAATGTTCTAGCGTTCCCTTCTTATTATTTAAATGGAAAGGACTTTCTAGAAAATTTTACATTGTCTTTATGAAAGAATAGATACATACTCGTAGGTATTCATTTCACTGGTACAGCTTGAGCTTCTCAGCATTGTAAGGTCGTGGAAACTTGCGCCTTTCCGCGTCCTGCAAGCGGTAGGCTCCGCCAGGAAGTACCTGGAAGACGAGGAAAGGACTGTCCCATTTCGGGTAAAACTTATGTAGCCTGCCTTGATCGACGAACTCGTTTCGCCGCAGGACCAGATCTTAAGCCTTGAAGAAGCGACGCTTGACTCGTCCGTTGTAGTATCGGGCAGTTTGATGTTGATAGGCGGCAGCCCTGATCTGAGCCCGGTCTCATTTCTCCAACAAGATGTCCAGGTTGGTCCATAGTACCGTGGTGTTTGCTTCTTCGTCGAAGTGTTCGACCCGGTGACTGGGTAGCCCGGTCTCCGCTGGGACCATTGCCTCGGTCCCGTAGCAAAGGCTGAAAGGGGTTTCCCCGGTGGGGGTCTTCTTTGACGTGCGCAGAGCCCATAAGACCCGAGGCAATTCCTCGACCCAACTGTCTTGGCGTCCTTCTAGGCGGGTCCGGAGACCTTGGAGGACGTCCTGAT
Source organism: Agapanthus africanus (assembly GCA_030015575.1). Lineage (NCBI taxonomy): Eukaryota > Viridiplantae > Streptophyta > Magnoliopsida > Asparagales > Amaryllidaceae > Agapanthus > Agapanthus africanus. The sequence goes on from JASDDO010000016.1 coordinate 556,334,835, forward strand.
TAGCGACTTCGGCCTGCCCATTGTATTGGGGATGTACGACCGCGGCAAACTTCATGAGGATATGATATTCATTGCAGAAATCCTTCACTTTCTCGTTTTCGAAGTTCGTCCCATGGTCGGTGATGATACATCTCGGAATGCCGAACCGGAGTATCACGTTGTTCTGTAGGAACTTGATGGTTGTGGTGGCATCCGGTTTTCTGATGGGGACGGCCTCGATCCACTTCATGAAGTAATCTACTGCGACGAGGACATACTTGTGCCCGCCCGTACCAGTAGGGAACTGGCCTATCATGTCCAATCCCCACTAGGAAAACGGCCACGGGGAGGTCAAGGCGGTCAGCTCGGTAGCCGGAAGGCGGGGTATGCTTCCGTGGAGTTGGCAACCTTTGCATCTCCTGACGAGCTTCTGGGCATCTTGGTGAATAGTTGGCCAGTAGTACCCCTAGAGCAATGCCTACTGGATTAAGGTGCGGGCCCCTTGGTGTGCGCCGCCGACCCCTTCGTGGATTTCACGGAGGACGTAGTCGGCTTCGTGGGGGTCGACGCACTGGAGTAGGGGCTGAGTAAAGGACTTCTTGTAAAGGTTCTCGTTGCTCCAGACGAAATGACGGGCTTTGGCTCGGAGACGGCGGGCTGCTCCCCGATCATCTGGGAGCGTACCTTCCCTTAGGAACTCCACGAGGGGTTTCCTCCAGTCTTGGTCTTTTCCTGGGCTGTGTACGCATGAAGTATTGTCGCCCCGTCTTCTACGCTGGGCCGTGGCAAGATCTCGAAGAGGATAGATCGCTTGTTGTTGGCTGAGTAGGATGAAGCCAGCTTACTCAGGGTGTCGGCTTGGCCATTGAGCTGTCTAGGTATTTGCTCTACCTGGACTTCGTCGAAGTTCTTTCGAAGTTTTCTTACCTCGGCCAGATACTTTACCATTAGAGGTTCCCGAGCCTCGAAGTGGCCGGTCACTTGGCCGACGACTAGGGCTGAATCACCGCGGATCCGAATTGTTTTCAGCCCCAGCCCGAAATCCATGTGCAGTCCAGCCAGCAGGGCCTCGTATTCTGCTGCGTTGTTTGAGGTCTTGAATCCGAGCTTTAGAGAATACTCCATTTCTGCCTCGTTCGGGCCCCGAATGATGAGGCCGGCACTACAACCTTCCTCGGTTGAGGACCCGTCGACGTAAATGACCCACTCAGGGACTGAGTCGGGTCTCCCCACGATCGGGCGTTGAGCCGCGAGGGTAGGCATGGGCTCCTGTTCCTTACCGGGGATGGTGCACTCGACGATAAAGTCGACCAGGGCTTGTGCTTTGATGGCCTGCCTAGGGCGGTATTTTATGTCAAACTGTGACAACTCCCACCTCCACTTCTTTAAGCGGCCCGAGGATTCGGGTGAGGCGAGGATAGCCCCCAGCGGGCGTTCGGTAAGAACGAGGATGGTGTGCGCCTGGAAGTAGTGTCGTAGCTTCCTTAAGGCCACGATGAGTGCCAAAACGATCTTCTCTATTGCTGGGTACCTCGTTTCTGTGTCTTTGAAGACGTGGCTCCCGTAGTACACCGGTTTCTGCACTCCGTCGACTTCTCGAACGAGCACTGAGCCTGTTACTTGGTCGGATACCGCCAGATACAATGATAGCTCGTCTCCTTCAACTGGTCGGGTGAGCAGCGGTGGCGTCGCAAGGTGCCTCTTTAATTGGTCAAAGGCGGTCTAGCACTCTTCTGACCACTCGAATCTCGAAATCTTACTTAGAGCTTTGAAGAATGGGAGGCACTTCTCCCCAGACCTCGACATGAAACGGTTCAGAGCGGCTACCCGCCCTGTTAGTCGCATGATCTCGACGTTGGTCTTGGGCACGGTCATGTTGAGGATAGCATTGAATTTTTCTGGGTTAGCTTCGATCCCACGGTGGGTGACCATGAAACCGAGGAACTTTCCCCCGGTGAGCCCGAATGCGCACTTGGCGGGTTCGGTTTCATCTTGAACTTGCGGAGTACCTCGAAGGCCTCGCCCAGGTCCTTGGCGTGATCGGTCGACGAGACTGATTTGACGAGCATATCGTCGACGTAAACTTCCATGTTCCTGCCGATCTGTGGCTTGAACATGCGGTTGACCAATCGTTGGTACGTAGCTCCGGCGTTCTTGAGGCCAAAGGGCATCACCTTGTAGCAGTATACCCCCCGGTCCGTTGTGAATGCGGTAAGATCTTCGTCTGCCGGATTCATACGGATCTGATTGTATCCGGAGAAGGCATCCATGAAGCTCAATAGCTCATGGCCTGCCGAGCTGTCGACGAGCTGATCTATCCGAGGGAGGGGATAGTTATCTTTGGAGCATGCCTTGTTGAGGTCGGTGAAGTTGACGCACATGCGCCACTTCCCGCTTGACTTCTTGACTAGAACTACGTTCGCCGGCCACTCCAAATAGGGTACATTCCGAATGAAGTTGGCGGGGAGGGGCCGATCCACTTCGTCTTCGATAGCCTTCTATTTGACCGGGGCAAAACTTCGCTTTTTCTGCCTGACGGGTCGGGCCGTAGGATCGACCCCGAGCTTGTGAGATATGATTTTGGGGTCAATCCCAGGCATGTCAGCAGGCGCCCAGGCGAACACGTCGGAGTTGCTCCTGAGGAAATGAACCATGTCATCTCGTTGAGTTCCTGTCAGAAGCGATCCAATCTGGACGATCTTTTCGTCATCCCCTTCTACCAGGGGGACCTCTGTCAGTGGTTCGACCGAGGTTCCTCGAACCTATTTTTGCTCGTCTCGAGTGTCTAGAGAACCCCTGATGTCACCTTCACCCTCAACATCGTCGGTTGGCTGCTCAGACGAAGATGTTGCGGTGAAGCATACCTTTGCAATCCGCTGGTCTCCATAGACCCGACCTATCCCGTCCTGATCGAGAGGGAACTTCATCGCCAGGTGGTAGGTCGATATCTGGGCCCGGAGGGAGTTCAGCGTTGGACGGCCCAGGAGGATGTTGTAGGCCGATGGGATTCTTGCTACGATGAATTCCACAGGTACTGTTCGCGTGCGGCCGGCCTCCCCGACGTTTAACTGCAGAGTGACTACCCCTTCCGCTGGGATGGAGTGGTTGGTGAATCCTGAAAGGACGTGGGAGGTCGGCCTTATGTCTGCTGGGGTGAGCCCCATGCGTAGAAAGCAGCCGTAGAAGAGAATGTCCACTGAGCTACCCGAGTCGACCAGTATCCTGTACACCTCATATTGGTGGACTCGAGACGTGATCACCAGAGGGTCGTTGTGGGGCAAGGATATGCCGTGGAAGTCCCCATCATCAAAAATGATCGGCTTGGTCTCCCTGAACTTCTTCCTCGGGCGGCTGTCGGCCTCCACGGCCGGCCCGGGGTGCTGAGTCTAGTAGGTGCTCGACGGACCCCCTGCTAACATGACCATGATTTTTTATGAGCCTCGGTTCCTTTCGGAAAGGTTCATTAGGTCTCCTGACGAGGTCGTCTTTGAGCTGCCGTGGCGAGTCTCGCGTGTGCGCCCCTTCAAGGGAGGGGGTGTCGGTCATGCCTGGGAGCAGGTGAGCCGACCGCCACCGCCTCGGGAGGGACGGGGATGCAACAAGACTCGGGACGAAGCTCTCTGGCGTAAGACCTCGGAGTAAAGCTAAGCGGTGCCAACCGGGTCATTGAATATGCCGGCCCGAGGGACTTGCGGCTGTTGGAAATAGCGAGGCGATGATCAGTCATGCCTGCACGGGCGGAGCCTTCTCTCCTTCTGTAGGGGTCTCGGTCCCGAGGTGGGGGAGCGGCGACCTGGGGATCTTTCCCTGCCGTTTGGACGTAGATGAGTGCCTCTACGACGGACGTGAGTCGATCTATCCGGCCGGCTAGGGCGTTGATTGCGTTCAGGGGAGGACGTTCGTCCGTGCCTCCGTTGAGGGGGAGGCGACGGTTAGTGCTTAGATCGTCATAGTGATCGCTTGCCATAGAGTTGGATCGGAAGATGGACTTTTGTTTTAGGGGAATCAAGAGTTTCCACAGACAGCGCCAGCTGACGGATGTCAGATCACGTCAAGATGTTACCTTCTGTAAATCTTCTGGAAGCGACGATGGACGGCTGAGATTGGAGTTGGAGGTTGGCTCCTGAAGCGTATAGATCTCAATGGGTTTGAGGTTGTTGCGGCCGAGCTACCTGCAAGGAAGTCCCGGGGTGGTTGTACCACCGAGGACCCTCCGACGATCAAGTTAGAGAGGAAATCCGAGCAGAGTAACAGCTTAGTGCGTGGAAAAAGACTTACTTGAACCGTCTGAAGGAGGGGTTTAAATAGTGGTGGCAGCAGCCAGGCGGGCGCGAGAATCACGTCGGCCGTTACGCTCCCGACGTCACGCCTGCATGATGGGTAGGATCCCGCATTAATGGCGAGACAGGCTCGTTAATGGGGGATCGTGATGGCGGGGAACGTGGGATGGGGCTGGCGGATATCTCGCGCATGGCGAAATTCGCGGGATGGCGGTTGCGCCTGTGAGTGGTGTTGTTGGTCGGTTGATGAGACCGAGGAAGATGAGCTCGGTGGGAGAGCTCGGAGACGAGCGGGAGGCCGAGCTATCTTGGTTCTGATATAGCCCGGAGGCGAGCTAAGAGGGCCGAGGAGGCAAGTTGTGCAGGATTCTCGGAGACGAGCCAAAGGTTGTTTGTAGGACGGGCATAGGAGTGGTCTGGTCGGCCACTGTAGGTCCTTTCTTGCAAGCTTCGGAACACGTCATCTGCCACGTGTCATGATCTGGGAGATCACCGATATCGAGCATCATCAATAACATAATCAATCAAAACATAAATAAAAATAAGATGAGATCAAAATAAAATGGAAAGAAATTTTTCTGCTGTTTGAAAAGGTTTATGAAGTTGGAGATGTCTCAAAGTCCAAACACAAGATATAAGTATCCCTATTTTTTTTCTTGACTTTTTTTTAGAATTTTCATAATTTTGCTTATATAGTTTTTTTTCCAGAAAAGATGCCGTATCATTTATTAAATAAGTCAAATATACCTCTGTATCATGCGGGGCGAGCACTTATACCCCTTAAAGTATAAGAATAAACACTTTTGTTCGTTCTGATTGAAAAACGTTTTTCTAATTTCTATTTATCCTTTTCTCCTTTCTCTTCAAGCATAAAGAACTCATAACCCTAATTATTCAATGGAAAGAAAATCTTAGCAGAATCAACGAAAGAAAAAAATAATTAAATTAAATTAAAAAAATACTCATCTTGAATTTCATTTCCTCCTCCTTGAAATAAATGGAGAAAATAAGTTAAACATCAAGCTTTTAAAACTTCAGTACCTTTGAAATAATGGAAAAAAGTTTGAAAATGTAATGAAAAAATACAATATCAAGCTTTTAGATTACAACTAAGAGATATAAAAGGGGCATTAGGAAAATCTCTACTATTATAACTAGAACACAAGAGGTGGGATGATGCATTTTGTCATTTTTCAAGTAAAAACTCAATAAATATCTTAAAATTTTTAATTTTATTTATAAATTCTGTATTTTCCACGTCATCTTCATCCTCTCTCTTTCTCACATCTCCCAAAAAGGCATTCATACACCTTGGAACTTGAGAAGAAAAAATTGTATATTCCCCCTCAATACTTATTAATTTATACATACTCATTTTTATTATAGTGTTCTTTCAGATCTTTCACGTGCATTGCACGTACAAAAATTCTAAGTATATATTAACCACATGGGTATTGATGTTTATTATAATAATTCAAGATATATAATTGTTCAACCCGAAATAGTTCAGGAGATGTATGCGCAATTAATCCTATATTCTAAAATCCAAGTTCATAACCAACAACGCTAGATTTTAAAACTCAAATCCAAGTTTAAAACCAATATCGCTATATTCCAAATCTAAATTCAAAACCAATAAGGCTAAAAATTAAAGTCTTACAAAAAGTCCAAATCCAATATTAGAATAAAAAACCAATTACCTGCTTGATAGTATTGATATTTTAAATTTATAAGTTAATCTAAACATCTCAAATCTTAGTATTTTCATTTTTCACTTTTAAATCCATTTGCTACTTCACGAAATCCCTTTATTTATGTAATTTCGTTTTTCACTCTCAGATCTTAGTTCAAACTTTCCTTCTAACTAACCTCAAAACTTAACTTTTTTGTTGACTTTATATATTTCTCTATCATACATCTTCAGCGTCCACAAGCAAAAAACCGATATTTAAAACAAACACATATCCCCTTGCTTAAATGTATGAGGGGAAGAACAAGTTTCCATGATAATATGAGGAAACGGGACATGTAGGATCTGCAGACCCAAACTGTAGTGGTCTCTCATATGGGCCAATAGACATGCTGGCTATTTTGTATTTAGGCCCATGGACCCTACCGACACATGTGAGTGGCCGCTGTAATTTTAAACCTACAGGGTCCCTGCAGGCCCAGTTTTCTATAATAATATCGTGGCTCGTGGCGCTAACTGCATGACGCAATTCTGAATGACTGTTTTCGCAGCTCATTATTTAAAAAACATCGTTTGGGATTGGCGAAGTGCTTGCCTTGTCAATTGTCGAGCCTGATCGACCTGAACAAGGTTTGTCGACTAACCCAGCCAAATTTTTGGTGTAAACATTTTTCAAAAATTTTTTTGTTAACCCTTGTTTCTTTCATGTGAAAATGGATGCATCTGGATACACGACAATTTTTGGTAATTAACCAATTTGTTTAAAAAATTAGCAAAATAGTGTTGGAAAAAAAACTTATTTAGCAAAAAATGATGTTGGTGAGGTGATTAGGGAGTTTTAGCGGGTGTTAACTAAAAACGTACTTTTAAAGTGCGGTTTAGACTTGCTCAAAACCAAAATCCAAATCCTAACTCGGCAGTGAGTCAGGAGGAGAGCTTTGCAAGTGCAATTGAAAACCGCACTTGCAAAGTGCTATTTTAAATACTGAGTTGGATGTGGGTTTTCAACAACCGAAAACCGCATTTTAAAAGTGTCATTTTAGTTAAAACACGGACAATTTTGGGGAATTAGCGATTTTTTTAGAAATATTTAGCAAAATGATGTTAAAAAAAAGCATTTAGCAATATGGCGATGGTGAAATGATTACGCAATTTTAAGAGTATAACTAAAACCGCAATTTAAAAGTGCGGTTTTAGGATGAAAACTTACGAACACCTAGGTTGGTGAATGTTTGTTTAAAACCGCACCTTAAAAGTGCGGTTTTAAGGTAAACACACTAAACACCTACATTTGCAAGCTTCAGATGAAAACTTGCAAGGCTTTAATCCTAAAACCGTACTTTAAAATTGCGGATTTAGTTAAAAAACCCTAAACTGTCTTAATCACCTCACCAACACTATATTGTCAAATACTTTTTTTTGGACACCATTTTGCTAAATGTTTTTAAAAAACCGCCAATTCCTAAAAATTGTCCAATCCCTTTCCATGAGGAAATATATTGCATGGAGTTTTGCGCAAATAAAAATAGTGGTGGGCTAACCGGTGCAATATAAGAAAAGGGGTTTTTTTCCTTCTATATATCACCCTAAAACTTACCTAATTCTAAATAGCATCCCCACAACTTCATATTCCATATATCTTCTCAGAACTATAATGTTCTAAAAAAAACACCCTTTTAACCATTTAATCGATTTTCTAAAAACTCACCCATATGATAATATTAGATGGTCTGGTTCTAGTTCTGGTGCTTTCTCTGTCAAAGATACTTATAACATCCTTAATAGTACTAAACAGCTTTACCCTTACTATAAGATCATTTGGGAAAACCCAGCTCCTATTAAGATCAAAGTTTTCATATGGCTGTTAGCTCTGGGCAGGATTTTGACTAAGGAAAACCTAATCAAAAGAGGATGGTACAATAATATGCATGTGTTTTTTATACCTGCATGATTGAAACATCCGCTCATCTTTTCTTCAAGCGCAAAGTTGCTAATCTTGTTTGGAAGGATCTTTTAAAGGCAATTAATGTTTGTAGTTCTTGATTCTTTTATACAAGTTATTGATACCTGGAAAAGCAATAATAGTAATACCAAGCTAACCCATATGTGGATCCACCTTCTTTATTTTATCTGTTGGAACATTTAGAAGTGCAGAAATAAAAATATCTTTAATAATGAGGACTGCACGCACTCTGAGATTGTAAACACTATCATTTATCACTTTTATAGCTAGATAGGGGGTACATAGTAAGTATAGAGCTATCAAACTCTATTGAGTTTAAGAACCTGCAAAACCTTTACACTGGTAGTGTGGATGAGATTATTAACAGACACTATGATCCTTTTCTGATACCATAGTGGGTTTCTCGGCCTCCTTGTTTCTTTCTTTACTCTTCCTTTATTGCTTCTTCCATGGTTGCATAAAATGTGTATCCTTTTTTTTTTGGAATATCCCATGTGCCTTTTGTTTAAACTGTAGCTATGTTCTCCATTGTTACTTGCAAAGATTATTTTGATGATGTATCCAATTCTCATCTGATTTTCGGATGAAAAGCCTCCTTTATAATTCGCATTGGTATGTTTATCTTTAACCTTACTTATTTTTCAAGCATTTGGGTTTTTGATGGAAACCTGGAATTCGATACTTTTTTGCAAACCAACATTGCCTTTTAGATACTACTCTGGTTTCAAAATACCTTCACCGATCTATTGGTTTATGCCTGTTTTTATAAAGGTTCAGTGTATTCTTTATCTTTTCATAAGGAGTGTTGGATGATACGTGTTACTGAATTTTAATTCCCCTGGTCTTGGCTTCTAGCATGAAGATTGAATATAGATGTGGTTTCACTGTTGTGGTTGTATTGGCATATATATATATATATATATATATATATTGGCCCGCATTGATTACCCTTGCGATTACATTTCTTTATTCCTGGTCTTGCTGCTTGCTTTTTTTATGCAGAAAATTTGTGGAGCTAGGTATGCATTTGTTGGAGGCAGAGTCCTTCAGGCAAAAGGTTATGCATAAAAAGGTCAAATTATCGAAGTAGAAGTCTTTAGCAAATCTCCGAAAAACTTGTTGTTGGGGTAAAAATTTACACCCCGGTTGACCAAGTCAAAATCAAAGTCAACCCCAAGCCAAGTGGGTCCGAGCCCAGATCCAGTGGGCCCATGCCCGGGTTGAGCCCGAACATGAAACGGCCGGCCTTCCCCCATGCCAAGATAAAAATTTTGTAATAAATAATTTTGTTGTATTTCTTTTATTTTATTTTATGGATAAATGTAAGAAAAATAGGCATAAAGCCAAATTTTTGTAAAGCCCATGGCTTATGTGCAAAAAGAAATGGCACATGAGCCATGGGATAGGCAAAATGCCATTTTGTGAAGCCCAAGGGGCTATGTGTAAAGTGTATGGCCTATAAAGGCAAGGATAATGAAATATCCCAAGAACTTTTTTCTCTCTCAAAAAAAGTTTCCAGATCTGATATCTTTTCTTCTTCTTCAAGGTTCCAAAACCTTCTTCTTTCTCTTGAATTAAATCAAGAGTTTTAATCTTCTTTTTATAAAACAAATTAGTTTTTCACCACAAAACCCATAAAGGGGAACTTGGATCTGTCATCAGATCTCAAAAAGGAGAGATTTTGAGATTTCACATCTCTTGATCTTCAAGATCCAGCAAGCAACAGGAGGAAGAAGAAGAACCCCTTCCATTAACCCCAAAACACATTCAGGAGTCCAACTCCTCTCTGATTTCTCTTTTGAGAAATCCTTTTTTTTTAGGCTAAAAGCCTTTTATCCTTGCCGGCGTGCTAGCGCTCGAGCGCAAACCATCTACGTGCCGACACGTGGCGCATTTGCGCTCCAGCGCACTGCGCGCGAGCGCAAAGCGCCAACGTGCCGACACGTGGCGCGCGCGCTTGCGCTCCAGCGCGCAGCGCTCGTGCGCAAAGCGTCCGCGTGCCGACACGTGGCGCGCGCGCTTGCGCTCCTGCGCGCTTGCGCTCCAGCGCGCAGCGCTCGTACGCAAAGCGCCCGCGTGCCGACACGTGGCGCGCGCGCTTGCGCTCTAGCGTATAGCGCTCGTGCGCAAAGCGCCCGCGTGCCGACACGTGGCGCGCGCGTGCTTGCGCTCCAACGCGCAGCGCTCTTACGCAAAGCGCCCGCGTGCCGACACGTGGCGCGCGCGCTTGCGCTCCTGCGCGCAGCGCTCATGCGCAAAGCGCCCGCGTGTCGACACATGGCGTGCTTGCGCCTGAGCGCACAGCACCTAAGCGCACAGCGCTCAAGGCGCTGGCCCCACGCATCCCTTGGATGCCTTTCCCCCCTCTTTTTATGTACATACATATACATATACATATGTATACAAATTCACACATATACATACTCCGCAACATTCTCCCCCTCCAAAAAATTTTCGGGCCGGGGCGCTGCCCCGAACCCCGCAAGGGGGCTGCTAGCCCCCTTGACCCCCAGCCCCCTATCCGGGTAGCGGGACCCCCGTAAAAACTCTGCGTGGCTCCCGATATATCCAAAACCCCCCTTTCAAAACAGAACACACGTACACTGCACATTGAGTTCGCATGCCCTGTTTAACCCGTTAATCGGAGGTTCCCTCGCCCCAAAGGCGAGGGGTAATTAACGGCAGCTTAGTCCGCGGCTGCCGGAGATTCGGATCCCCACAATCATTAAACCCCCGCCTACCCTAGGCAGGGGGAATCTGTAGTACGCCTGACAAGCATGCGCGTATTCCCATCTCAATGGGGTGACGAAAAACACCCTACAGACTCTGGCACGCCCGGTGGGACCTATCTCTCCTCCCATATTTCGGGTTAAAACGTTCATGTGAACTCAATAAATATACATATCGATTGCCTATACTGAAATGATGTTTTTTTCTTCCGTGCAGCAATCAACCTTCGACAACAATGTCTCCCCAGACGAATTCAGCTTCCAACGTGACCTCGATTCCGTACGTGGTCAAGATCAACGCTCGTGTGGTTCTCCCCGCAAGCCTCAGTCGACAGTGGGAAGAACCGCCCCGCCAGTTTGGCTCCGTCATCATCTACCCTGCCGGAAGCGTTCATCTGGCGGAAATCCCGGCGGAACAGGTGGCCAAGCCGGTCCCAAGGGGCAGGAGGCCGAATGTCGTGATCGCCAAGGCACCACAACCGAAACTCAAGACAGCGTGTGAACGATTCTCTGGTGCTCCAGCGGGGGGCAAGAACTCCGGTACAAAGGGCAACATCCAATGTTGCGGACGAGCTCAGGCGATTACTCCAACAAATGCACAATCGAGCGTATCTCCAAGGCCCTCCATCGCCCGGTCTGCGACGTCTTCCCAAAGAGCTGAAGTCTGCCAGGTGCTTAGAACAGAAAAGTTAAGGCAGAAGCGGCTCAGGTATCGAGCCAACAAGAGGGCCAAGGCTTCAGCCAAATGGAATCGTATGAAGTTCCAAGTGCAGGGTTGTCCCGCGACGACGGCCGAGTCGGACGTAAGAATCAGCAATTCCTTTGAGCCTCTGAAGTGGGTTCAGAAAAATGCCATGACCGCCAGAATTAAGAAGACAGCGGTCCGAACAATGTTACAAAGAGACGTGTCCCGGCCCCAACAGAAAAGGTATGACACTGTCTCTTCAAGAGTCTATCAGGCGCTCTGTGCCGCACGAAAGCAGCAGGGCAAATCCAGAAAAGAAGCGCCATCACCATTCAAGAACCTGGTTAGGTCAGCCGTCTTCAATCGATTACCAGCTACCGAAGCAAGGGGGTCAAGACAGCGATCCGTGAAATCAGCTTCCAATGATAGAAAGACGGCCGGATACATCATCCATACGGTCTATATGGCGGGCGGACGCCCCAGCGACAACCTTCGCAGCAAAAGCAAGGATGGGGCCACCACATCCCAAGCCCAATCTAGCCTGAATGTGGTCGCCGCCGCTCAAGAACAGCCACCCCCGCTGGATGAAGAAAACCCTCTCGATGAGGATGATAGGCAGAAAGACCCCTCGGTCCATGAAGAGTCAAGCTCGGACAGCGAGGAGGAGCCGACTTTCCTCCCCAGGACTGCGGAGCAAGAGCTGCTTCAAGAGCTTCGAAAACAGCTCAGGAGCAAAGATAAAGAGATGGCCAAGCTCTATTCGAAGATTGACGACTTAACGAACGTGGTGATGCAGCTTACGGCTCAAATCGCTCGAGCGCCTCCCAACCAAGCACAAGCCACTACTAATCAGCCGGGTGATGACAATCCGAGGCAACCAATGCCTGTTCCTTTGGGACCAAGACTGGTCGAGCCGCATGAAAGCCGGCCACATTCCGCTTCTGGGGACGCCTTGGCCCCAGATAATACTATCCTGCTAACACAGGATCGGATAATGGATTTGGTCACCAGCAAGGTTAAAACATTGGTGGCCGAAGCTGAAGCTCAGAAAGAAATCGGCAGTAGCGGGCGGCCATATCCCGCGCAGTACGATCTGATTGAGTTCCCAAGCGGCTACGTTATTCCTAAGTTCGGAAGATTTGATGGAACGGGGAATGCAAATCAGCACGTCGCCCACTTCAAAGCATCGTGCGGAAATACAGGGGGCAATGACGCGCTCCTTCTTCGTCAGTTTGTCAATATCCTGACCGGCGTCGCCTTCGACTGGTATGCGAGTATACCGGACGGGTCCGTCATTACCTTTGCCCAAATGGAGTCCCTGTTTCGGCAAAGGTTCATGAGTGTCAGTGATAAAATCTCCATTGCCGACCTTGTGAGGACCAAGCCGGGGAAGAATGAAAGCAACACCGAATTTATTGCCCGATGGCGTAATCTCACGGTCAAGTGCGAACCGCCGCTGGAGCAGGACCAGTCCGTCAGCCTTCTCATTGGGAACCTCAGCAATTGGATGGTTCCATTCTTGTGTACAGCATGCCTCAAGACGTTTCAAGAGCTAACCAAGAAAGTCCAAATGCTGGAATGCTCAAAGCAAGAGTCCCCGCCGGACTCTCAGAGAGACAAAACTTGGAAAAGCAAGCGGGACGATAGCCGTAGAAGCGGGGGTTCGAGCAGTACCAATGTCTTCAATGCGTCCGACAATGAAGAAAAGCGAAGGGCGGGTGAATCCAAAACTAACCGGTCTCGAAAGCCATTGCTGGGAGGAGATGGGCCTTCCTTAGAGGAGAAGAAGAACAAGGTTTACTCTTTCAGAAGGGACAAGGTCCGCAAGATATTTAAAGATGCCTTGAACAACGGCCTCCAATTGCCGGAGTCGAAAAGACCCCAAGAAGCAAAAATGATCGACAATCCTCTGTATTGCCCGTACCACCGAGTAGTGAGCCATGCGATCGAGGATTGCTATATCTTCAAAGATTGGGTCGAGAAGCAGTACAAGGCTGGAGAGATCGAACTGTCCAAAAGTGTGTTGGTGAACAATCAAGTTGCAACCACCAACTTTATACAGACAGAAACTGAAGCTTTCTGGGAGCAGACAGCCGAACCCGCTGCCCTGAGAAATGAAACGGACTCATCGCGGCCTCCGTGGAGTACGCACATATCTAATAAGACGAAGAAGATGATAAAGCTACTTCGGAAAGAACCCAGGACGGAATGGGAAGGGCAGAAGAAGCCTACCGGTCCAGCTGCCAATGCGGCTCCATCAGGCTTAAAATCCAAGAAGCTCAAGAAGAAGAAAAGTGCAGCTCGGCGCGAAAAAGAGTCTGCAGGGAGATCGACCATTCAAAAATATATCGATTCCCTCGAAGAATATGAACAAAGGGAAAGAACATTGATTCAATTGAAGGAGTTCTTCCCTGTACAAGGGGCTGAAATTCTGGGGGAGTTAGAAGAAGACTCCAATGAAGAGATCCCAGTAGTGACCTGCTACGCCATCCATCTTGGCAGCGACTCCGAGGATGAGCTCTGTTTTCCTGAAGAGGACGAGGAGCTCACCACAAAGGCCAATCAAATCCAGCTCAGAAGCGGCAGGGCTCTGCCGCCAAATCAGGGCAATGCCCCAAAAGGATAGGGAAAACAGATGGCTAATAATGAAGATGGCGGAGAACCGGCTGATGAAAACTCGAGTCCTTCCCCAGTAGACTATAATGTCTTGGCTCACCTTCGAAGGCTTTCGTCTCTCCTGAGCATCTACGACGCCTTGGTCCTATCTAAGGAGCTTAGAGATGTTCTTATTCACGCTTTGCAAAACCCCGAGCGGTATCAGGCTCACTTTGCGGAAATTAATATGAAAGAAGCCCAGCACGCTTTGCATGCCGCCGCAGTCACATTTAAGGATGAAGACTTGCTACTGGGAACGGCTGAGCATAATCGGCCGCTTTACGTGACCGGGTACAGCGACGGAGATCGAATTAATCGTATATTGATTGATCCGGGGTCCTCAGTGAACATCATGAACTTGCGGATGCTGAAGAGTTTGTCAATGGACGTCCGACACCTGTCAAGGGAAAGGATTGTCATTCAAGGCTTCAACCAAAATTGCCAGCAAGTTCTGGGGTCCATAGCTCTGCCAATCAAATTCGGGGATCTGCAAACTGAAGCTAAGATATACGTGATCGACGCCGACACGTCTTATAAGATTCTCTTGGGGCGACCGTGGCTCCACGATTACGGCATCATTCCATCAACTCTCCATCAATGCATGAAGTATACTAAAAATGGCGAAGAAAGACGCATTGACGGAGACATCCAGCCGTTCGGTGTGCATGAAGTCCGCTATGAAGATTCTCGGTACTTTATGAACCACCAAAATGCTAAGCCTCAACTGACTGAGGATAGACCGGCCCCAAGACCCAAAAGCAAATCCGCGCCGATTGTCACTTTCAAAAGTAAAAACGCCCAAGTGCGCCCACATTTCGGTAGCGACACTGACGAGTCTGACGCTGGAAGCCCGTCCTTCCGTAAAACTCGCCCTCGTTTCGGCAGCGATACAGACGAATCTGTCACTGAAGCCCCATCTAGCAGTAATGTCCGCCCTCATCTTGGCAGCGACACTGAAGAGTCAGAGGAAGAGGACCTGTCGTGCAGCAGCGGTGCAGATCGGACCCCCATGCAAAAAGCGAAACTACGAGAGACCCTCGAAATTGCAGAAGGGTCCCTAGCCGTCACAAGGGTACCGGAGCAGATGTGCAAAGAGCTCGACGCATTGTCAGTCTCTACCGTGGACCAGCTGAAAACTTTCTACGTGCCCGGGAGGAAAAATGGACAGAAGGGCATCCTGTTTTACGGGTCAACCCCCGTTGTGCACCCGGACGATCTTTCTGTCACGTGCCTTCCCTATGAGAGAGGCATAAGAGCCGTCCTCAATCCCAGATACTATGCGCCCGAGATGCGGGAATACTTTAAAAAGTGCGGATGCCGGTTATATCAGACGGAGTCCGAAGCAAAGTTTTACGAAGGGCTATGGCATCCACCCCAGGTCCGAGCACTCATCGATGGACGAATTCCAGATAGACGGGGCATAGGCTACATTCACCCTGATTCCAAAGCGTGCTACATGACCCATGTTGGCGAGGCCAGCGAAAGATCAAATGATGATAACGAGATAGCCGAGCCAGAAGAAGCTCCTCAAGAGCTCGAAGATGGTGGACAAGCAACCTTTGACGAGCTAACCGAGATTGACTTAGGAACGCCCGATAATCCAAGGCCGACCTACATCAGCTCGCTCTTGTCAGAGGAAAGGAAAGCGCAAATAATTGCCCTGCTGCATGAGTTCGTCGACTGCTTCGCGTGGACATACAAAGAAATGCCTGGCCTTTCCCCTGAAGTGGCCGTACATAAGTTGGCTATATCTCCTGATGCTAAGCCAGTCAAACAAGCTCCTCGAAGAATGAGAAGGGAACTAGAAGAAAAGGTCATCGACGAAACTAAGAAGCTCATCGATGCCGGCTTCATCAGGGAAGAGAAATATGCGGACTGGATCGCTTGCATAGTCCCAGTGAAGAAGAAAAATGGGCAGATCCGAGTTTGTGTCGATTTCAGGGACCTCAACAAGGCATGTCCTAAAGACGACTTCCCGCTACCGGTCATGGAAATGATGGTCGATGACACCTCAAATTACGAGCTGTTCACCTTTATGGATGGCTCGTCTGGATACAATCAGATCAAGATGTCGCCTGAGGATGAGAAGCACACAGCATTTCGAACCCCGATCGGAATATACTGCTACAAAGTGATGCCGTTCGGACTAAAGAATGCAGGCGCTACATATCAAAGGGCAATGACTAATATCTTTGATGACCTAATCCATAAAGTCGTTGAATGCTATGTTGATGATCTGGTCATCAAAACTAAAGCCAAGGCCGACCACATCCAAGATCTTAGGACCGTTCTCACCAGACTGAGGGAATACGATCTGAAGATGAATCCTCTGAAGTGTGCTTTTGGCGTGTCATCGGGAAAATTCCTGGGCTTTATAGTCCGGCATCGAGGGATCGAAGTTGACCCATCAAAGATAAAGGCCATCATGGAGATGCCCCCTCCGAAGAGTCTGACGCTGCTAAGGTCTTTTCAAGGAAAGCTTGCTTATATACGGAGGTTTATCTCAAATTTATCGGGGAGATGTAGGCCCTTCTCGAAGCTCATGAAGAAAGGAGCTCCTTTTATCTGGGATGCTGAATGTCAAGCAGCGTTCGAAAGCATCAAACAGTACTTGTTGCACCCTCCAGTGCTGGCCGCTCCCATTCCAAATAAACCGCTAATTCTCTACACTGCCGCGCTGGATGAGTCACTCGGTGCGCTCCTTGTCCAGAATAACGAGGAGGGAAAAGAAAATGCCCTCTACTACCTAAGTCGAACTCTAGTCGGGGCGGAACACAACTATTCCCCAATCGAAAAGCAATGTCTGGCTCTGATATTTGCTGTGAAGAAACTGAGGCACTATCTGCTCGCTCATCAGGTTATGCTGATCTCCAAGGTCGACCCGCTCAAACACTTGATGACCAGAGCGAGCCTAGCCGGCAGAATGGCAAGATGGGCTGTTATGCTACTTGAGTTTGACATAGTTTACACTCCTCAGAAAGCAGTAAAAGGGCAAGCTCTTGCAGACTTTCTCGCTGCTCATCCCATACCAAAAGGGTCGCCGCTAAATTGTGAGTTACCCGACGAACAAGTGCTGCACCTCGAGGAAGATGAGCCATGTTGGGAGCTCTACTTCGATGGAGCCTCATCAATAAGGACCTCCAGTAAATCAAGCGTCCCGGAGATAAAAGCAGGGATAGGATTGGTGTTTATCACACCATCAATGGGAACCCTACGGCATTCTTTCGCTCTCACCGAGCCTCGAACGAACAACGAAGCTGAGTATGAAGCCCTGATAGCTGGTTTGGAACTCGCCATAGAAATGGAAATCCGTCGGCTACGGGTTTACGGTGACTCCCAGCTTGTCGTCAACCAAGTAAGCGGCGACTATAAGATATACAAACCCGAGCTAGCTCGGTACAGAGGCCGAGTGGTGGAACTCATGAAACGGTTCACTCACATTGAACTAATGAGAATCCCCAGAGCATTGAACGGAAAAGCCGACATACTCGCTCGCCTAGCTAAGGAGCTGGCTGATCCTGACATGGACCAAATTCTGATCACAGTCAGGAGCCGACAAATTCTACCTCCAGTCTCTCTACGAGAAGAGGAAAGCGCGGAACAGAAGAGCAGTCCTGCCGAAGAAACTTCGATTATCCAAAATGAGCCCGATTGGAGAGAACCCTTCATAGAGTACCTCCGATACGACAAGCTGCCCAAAGAAAAATCTGCGAGGATTCAGCTGAAGAAAAGAGCTCTCCGATACGTGTTTGTAAATGATACGTTATACCGCAGGTCATATGACCAACTCTGGCTCAGGTGCCTGTCATCGGCCGAAGCCCGAAAAGTCATGAAAGAAGTTCACTCAGGCGTTTGCGGTGCTCACCAATCTGGCCCCAAGATGCGACTGCAAATTAAACGGCTTGGGTATTACTGGCCCACCATGATACGGGATTGCGGAGAGCATGCAAAGAAATGTTATATCTGCCAAATTCACGGTGATTTTATTCACAAGCATCCCAATCCATTGCATCCTACGGTGGCGTCGTGGCCTTTCGAAGTCTGGGGCACCGACATTGTTGGCCCAATTGATCCTCCATCATCCAAAGGCCATCGGTTCATACTGGCCGCGACAGATTACTTCTCCAGATGGGCTGAAGCTGTCCCGCTAAAAGAAGTCAAGACAAAAGATATTCTGACATTCTTCCAGCATAATATTCTATACCGCTTCGGTACACCAAGAAGAATCATTTCTGACAACGGGCCTTCTTTCAAGAGCTTCGATGTCTCAAGGTTCGCTACTCAGCACAAGATAGACTGGAGATATTCCTCCATCTATAATCCAAGAGCCAATGGGCTAGCCGAAGCCTTCAATAAGACTCTATGCAAGCTCCTGAGGAAAAATGCTTTAGCCAACAAGAGAGACTGGAATCTCAAACTTCACGAGGCGTTGTGGGCATATCGTACCACGCACCGTACTCCAACTCAGTCCACTCCATACTCATTGCTCTTCGGAGTGGAGGCGGTCCTCCCCCTCGAAGTTGAAGTTCCAAGCTTAAGAATGGCCGTCCAACATGAGTTAACGGAGGAAGAAAACTTGCTCCTTCGACTTGAAGAACTCGATGCCCTCGAAGAAAAGAGGCTCGCGGTGCAGCAAAATCTGGAGCTATACCGAGCCCAAATGTCACGGGCCTATGACAAGATAACCCGTCTCCGCGCTTTCAAGAAAGGTGAATTGGTGTTGGTCCTCAAAAGACCGATCATCCCCAATCGACATGCCAAGGGAAAATTCGAGCCGAACTGGGAAGGACCATACGTCATCGAGAAAGTGTTCGACGGAGGATCCTACCAACTAATAAGTGCCGAGGGAGAAAGGCCCATGCCACCCATCAATGGCCGATATCTCAAGAAATACTACACATGAAGGCTCTAAGTCGCAGGCGAATTGAGCACATCAGCCCTATGGTCTGGATCAGACATCCTGCAAAACCGTATACAATCCACGGGCGTAAATGACCCATATTTCTCCCAAATCCTGCCGGTAAGACTACTTTTAAAGTCCCACCAGCGGCCAAAAAAAAAAGAAAAAAAAGAAAGAAAAAAAAAAGAAGAAGAAGAAATAAACGGTATGTCCACAAGCAAAACGGGCACGGATGAAAACCCGAAAGGGCTCCGTGAGTAAAAACAGCAGGACTACCGGCGAGTCTGTGAAAACCCGAAAGGGCGCAAACTCGTGAAAAGAGATGAAATACACTCGCAAAGTCCTCTCGACCTTGTGAGGAGAAAACCCCTGCGTGAGATCCTTACGACTCACAATGGAGCAACACACTTAGGAATCCTCACGATTCCTAAGGAGAAAATACACCTGCGGGATCCTTACGACTCGTAGGGAGAAAATGCTTTATGGGACCCTCACGGCCCATAAAATTGAAAAGCCTTAGGTGATAGGGACCCAAACCTGTCTCCTAAGCCATCGTTCCCCAACGGGCAACGGCAAATGATGAGTCGCTCCTGGCATTTCGCTTCAGTGTTAGCGGTGCTGATGCCGACCAAAAACTCAAATCCCAAGTCCTCCCAAGGCAAATGATGAGTTGCTCCTGGCATTATTCCAGTGCAGCAATGCTGATGCCAAACAAGATCCAAATTCCAAGTCCCCAACCCCAAAGTGGCGAATAATGAGTCGCTCCTGGCATTATTCCAGTGTAGCGATGCAGACGCCAACCAAATTCCAAATCCCATACCCCAACGGCGAATGATGAGTCACTCCTGGTACCACATTCCAGTCCAGCGATGCAGACGCCAACAAAGCCCTGAAATTTTTCCGGCCCTACGGTCTGGATCATACATCCTGCAAAACCGTATACAATCCACGGGCGTAAAACAATCCCAACCTCTCCCAAGTCCTACCGGTGAGACCACATTCAAAGTCCCAAAAAAAAAAATCCCAAATCCTCCCAGGGCAAATGATGAGTTGCTCCTGGCATTATACCAGTGCAGCAATGCAGATGCCAAACAAAAACCAAAATCCCAAAATCCTCTAAATGACAGATGATGATTCGCTCCTGGTACTATATTCCAGTATAGCGATGCTGATGTCAACCTAAATCAAAATCAACAAGTCAACTTTCACTCCGACACCGCAAAAAGCGGAGCAAGTCAGAATCCAATCTCGACGCCGCAAGAAGCGGAGCAAGTCAAGTCTACCCCTGACACTGCAAGAAGCAGAGCAAGTCAAATCAAGCACTGACCGTCCAAGTAGCTAAAAGGGCAGCATCGACCGTCCAAGTCGCAAAAAGGGCAGCATCGACCGTCCACGTCTCAAAAAGGGCAGAACCGACCGTCCAAGTCGCTAAAAGGGCAGTATCGACCGTCCAAGTCGCAAAAAGGGCAGCACCGACCGTCCAAGTCGCTAAAAGGGCAGTATCGACCGTCCAACTCGCAAAAAGGGCAGCATCGACTGTCCACGTCGCAAAAAGGGCAGAACCGACCGTCCCAGTCGCTAAAAGGGCAGTATCGACCGTCCACGTCGCAAAAAGGGCAGAACCGACCGTCCAAGTCGCAAAAAGGGCAGAACCGACCGTCCAAGTCGCAAAAAGGGCAGCATCGACCGTCCAAGTCGCTAAAAGGGCAGTATCGACCGTCCAAGTCGCAAAAAGGGCAGCATCGACCGTCCACGTCGCAAAAAGGGCAGAACCGACCGTCCAAGTCGCTAAAAGGGCAGTATCGACCGTCCACGTCGCAAAAAGGGCAGAACCGACCGTCCAAGTCGCAAAAAGGGCAGAACCGACCGTCCAAGTCGCAAAAAGGGCAGTATCGACCGTCCAAGTCGCAAAAAGGGCCGCATCGACCGTCCATGTCGTAAAAAGGGCAGTGCCAGTTTCCCGAAAGGTGGGAACCGAATCAAGTCACCTCCACGTGAAAGAAGATCCATCAATTTCATGTACACGACCCACATATGTGGTGTGCATTTATTGATGGGGGGCAATTTGTTGGGGTAAAAATTTACACCCCGGTTGACCAAGTCAAAATCAAAGTCAAGCCCAAGCCAAGTGGGTCCGAGCCCAGATCCAGTGGGCCCATGCCCGGGTCGAGCCCGAACATGAAGCGGCCGGCCTTCCCCCATGCCAAGATAAAAATTTTGTAATAAATAATTTTGTTGTATTTCTTTTATTTTATTTTATGGATAAATGTAAGAAAAATAGGCATAAAGCCAAATTTTTGTAAAGCCCATGGCTTATGTGCAAAAAGAAATGGCACATGAGCCACGGGATAGGCAAAATGCCATTTTGTGAAACCCAAGGGGCTATGTGTAAAGTGTATGGCCTATAAAGGCAAGGATAATGAAATATCCCAAGAACTTTTTTCTCTCTCAAAAAAAGTTTCCAGATCTGATATCTTTTCTTCTTCTTCAAGGTTTCAAAACCTTCTTCTTTCTCTTGAATTAAATCAAGAGTTTTAATTTTCTTTTTATAAAACAAATTAGTTTTTCACCACAAAACCCATAAAGGGGAACTTGGATCTGTCATCAGATCTCAAAAAGGAGAGATTTTGAGATTTCACATCTCTTGATCTTCAAGATCCAGCAAGCAACAGAAGGAAGAAGAAGAACCCCTTCCATTAACCCCAAAACACATTCAGGAGTCCAACTCCTCTCTGATTTCTCTTTTGAGAAATCCTTTTTTTTTTAGGCTAAAAGCCTCTTATCCTTGCCGGCGTGCTAGCGCTCGAGCGCAAACCATCTACGTGCCGACACGTGGCGCATTTGCGCTCCAGCGCACTGCGCGCGAGCGCAAAGCGCCAACGTGCCGACACGTGGCGCGCGCGCTTGCGCTTGCGCTCTAGCGTATAGCGCTCGTGCGCAAAGCGCCAGCGTGCCGACACGTGGCGCGCGCGTGCTTGCGCTCCAACGCGCAGCGCTCTTGCGCAAAGCGCCCGCGTGCCGACACGTGGCGCGCGCGCTTGCGCTCCTGCGCGCAGCGCTCATGCGCAAAGCGCCCGCGTGTCGACACATGGCGCGCTTGCACCTGAGCGCACAGCACCTAAGCGCACAGCGCTCAAGGCGCTAGCCCCACGCATCCCTTGGATGCCTTTCCCCCCTCTTTTTATGTACATACATATACATATACATATGTATACAAATTCACACATATACATACTCTGCAACATTCTCCCCCTCCAAAAAATTTTCGGGCCGGGGCGCTGCCCCGAACCCCGCAAGGGGGCTGCTAGCCCCCTTGACCCCCAGCCCGCTATCCGGGTAGCGGGACCCCGTAAAAACTCTGCGTGGCTCCCGATATATCCAAAACCCCCCTTTCAAAACAGAACACACGTACACTGCACATTGAGTTCGCATGCCCTGTTTAACCCGTTAATCGGAGGTTCCCTCGCCCCAAAGGCGAGGGGTAATTAACGGCAGCTTAGTCCGCGGCTGCCGGAGATTCGGATCCCCACAATCATTAAACCCCCGCCTACCCTAGGCAGGGGGAATCTGTAGTACGCCTGACAAGCATGCGCGTATTCCCATCTTAATGGGGTGACGAAAAACACCCTACACTTGTTGTTGTACATTTCTATGTTTTTTCAATCATCTGTCTCTCCCTCATCTTCTACACTCTCCTTTTCTTTTTTCCTCTTCCCCTGAGTATATGTCCTATGGTTTTGGAGGTCTTCAGCATATGTTGTGAAACTAGTTTCAATTTCTAGTTAGTTTTCTTTGTAACTTTTTGTAATAGTTTGTTGTTTTTTAATAAAATTTCTTCATGGGACGGGCTCTAATTTTTGGAACCTTGCTCTTCTTTCCAGAAAAAAAAATCATTTTTTTAAAAACTAAACTTGGGTCTGCTTCTCTCTCTTCTCCCTCTTTTAAATCATAAATCTAATAAATACCATCTCTATCACTTTCCTCCTAATCCTATGAAATTGTTGATTGTTTGGAGGAGTTTAGAGAAATAGATGAGATATTTTTTGATGAATTTGAATTATTGATTATGGCTATTGTAGAATTAAAAGATTGATATAGTGAGGGGAAGAGACCATAAATAGTCTAGACTTGTTGGAATTGATAAGAGTAAAGTTATAATGGAGAAATTGTTGAGTTAGTGAGATTAAAATAGAATGGAGATGGTATTGTTAGGTTGATAGGATTAAAAGGAAAGAGATTGAGATGATTCTTGTTAGGTTTATGAATTTAAACGGAGAAGGGGGGAGAGAAAGAGTCAAGTACTCAATTTTAGTTTTTAAAAATGCTTGAAATGGTTAAATAAGTGTATTTTTTGGAGAATATCATAGTTTTTGGGGAGATATATGGAAATATGAAGTTTTGGAGGTGATATTTAGCATTAGGTAAGTTTTGGGGGTGAAATATAGAAATAATACCAAAAACCATGGGAGTGCTGTTTTCGTATTATGAAAGATTTTAGGGTGTGACGTGGAAAAAGATCAAACTCGTTTTCATAGGATTGAGTCTAGGGTTTTGAGTCGATTGAAATCGCCGGCGATGGGGACGAGAGAGGTCTACGAAGAGAAGCTCCGATCCGCGAACCTACACTACGATCCCACGATAAACCCTGGCCTCGGCTCTGGTCGCTGCCCTCGCTGCCTCTCTCTCATCGATCCCAATTCTGTAATCTCTCCCCCTTTTAACAAAATTTTGTCATCGTGTTCTTGTTTGATTTCGAATTAGCGTTTAAATCTCTGTTTTCAATTGATCAGAGGAACAGCGAGTGGAAGATCACTTCAGTTCTTCACGATCTCAGCGCAGTTGTAAGTTCAATGGTTTGATTTTTGTTGTGATTTTTGTTGATTTTTTTTTTCATTTTTGGTTTTTATTTGTCGATTTAGGCTGGTTCTGGGATTGGCGGTTTGCTCAGCGCCACACATGGGTTCAATACAGGTAAATTTTTTAAATTTTTTCCTCCATTGTTTATGTCATTTGTTTATGGAGTTTGTGTTTTTATCATGAAATTGAGATTTTGTTGTAGGAATTCCTTTTGTTGAGAAGCGATTGAATGGACCCAAATGGCTGACGTTGGTTGTAGGGGTAAGGATTTGTTGTAAACTTTCAAAATTATAACTTTTATCAGATTGATCTTGCAAAGTACATGAAATTGAGAGTTCTGTTTTTGTCATATGTTTAACGTCCTGCCTATGAAGAGAGAAATTCAAACTGCAACGTGCTATCTTCAGCGCATAATTTTTATGATATATGCGTTTACTTTGCGTGGTGTGTATATGCCACGCTCTCTTTTTTATACTAGAGAGGCGCTCTCTTTTTTTATACTAGAGCGGCATAGCCTATGGTTGTTCTATTAGAGCACCTAGAAATGAATCCGAATATGTCAACATGTATGTCTCAGTATCCCATGGCACCAAGTTATGGAACTCGTACCGAAAACATTTAAGACATGCTATGGACATCCGCCGAGTAATTTTCTTCCAGTCAACCTCCAAAACCTCCTGTATTTAACAAATTTCGACCTTTTTCCCCTTTCAGTTCAGCTGAATTTATTCTTATTTGTATATTTGTCATGGAGAAATGTACTTTAGATATTACTTGAATCACTTGTAATTTCACTCTCTTGGGATCTTGTTTACGTTTTCCCTCATTTATCCTTGTCTCTCTTTATTGTGGTTTCATGTTTTTTGCTTTATTTTGTTTCCTTTAGCCTAGAAGATGTGGAATAATTGGTCTGAGTATATTCATCCCTTTGACATTTCACTGATGATTTATATTGGAGAATAATCTCATAGATGATTAGACAAGTAGTCATGTTGCATCAATGGTCTTATCCTTTATATTCCCTTATATTGTCTTTTGTTGGATAAGATAAACTTAGACAACCGCCACTAGTGGACATGAATTGAGAGGAAGTATCAAGATTTATCTTAACATGGAGATTGAGAAATTCCAATATCGTAAAAGTAACAAAAAAAGGGTGTAAGAAACACAGAGGACAAAGTTACTCAAAACTTTGAAAATAACATCTAATAAAGGTGTAAACTCTTGGTACTAGTGCTGGTATTGGAGTGTTACTTTTGGGATTAGAATCAGTCATCCCGGTAGTACTTGACAGCCACCGATCATAAATATTTGATTTTATATCGTTTAAGAAAAAGAATACCTAAAAAGCAGTAAAATTCAAACATAAATTTTAAAAAGTTACTATAAACAATTTGACAACTAGTTTAGTAATGAATGATATCTAGAATAGTGGTCTTCCTAATTGGCAAAACTAACTATAAACCGTTTGATATATTTTTCTTTAATATATGATAAGTAAATTATAATAATCTTGTAACTTGTTAATGAATCTGTTAACCTATGAATAGCTCATTAATTGATTAATAACATAATATTAAATACCAGTAATCAAATGACAAGCCAAATATTGCCCAGTATCAGACGGTATCGTTGTCGGAACCGGAGGGACATTTTTGTGGTCGGAACTGGCCATCACGGAATCGGGATTGATCAGATTTCAAAACATGTATTTTAATATTGTCGTGTGTTCATTCTTTTAGATAAAACAAACATGCTAAAGCGACCATATGACTTTCCAGAGTTATTGACTTGCTAAAACAAGAAACTGTTAACAGGAAATTGAACGGTTATTTTCATATCAAATTTAAATTTGTAAAGAGCAATAATGAGCAATTTTGTGACTGTAGACTTTGTGAAGTGAGAATAATTCTAGCAAACTATTCGATAAAGGGTCTATCTGGAAGGACAGAACTAAATTTATCTAGAAGATGGGGTTAAGCCTATAAATAAGATCACTAGCGGACCAGCGGTGGGAACCCAAGTAGCACAACCTTTATGATCGTTGAGCTATTCTTATGCTAAAGGTTCAATGTGGGAACAACAACTAACAAGTTGACCTTTGAAAATATACCCTTAGTAGTAGCACTTTTATTCATTTAGTTGCACTATATGTACGCCGCTGCCTCATACGCTAGGACGATAGTATGATAGTGCTCATGTGAAATATTTTAGATGTTAATCTTCTCTAAACCTTCAAGAATCATTTTGTGTTGATTTCATTGATCGACTAAAGATAAAATCTTCTTTGATGGGACTAGTTTAATTAACAACGCTTCTAGATGATCACATTAAGTTTTCAGAGGTGCATGGTTTAAGTGATATCATTATGTTTAGACACCGAAGCGAGAGAGAGGTCCAAACATGACAATGTTGAATAAATAAGTGGTACCTAAGAGCATGGAGCTGGATTTATATTAAGATATACATACACCAATCACAAATCTTTATCTAAATTTTTGGGGTCGGCTATATGAATCATTTTCTTCCTTCTGCTCTAGTAAGGGCCGTCTTGATGGTTAGATTGACAAATACTGTCATAAAGATGGGTTGTATCTGTCATCGTTTTTCCTTATTTAGTCCATTTGTCATTATTATATTGATTAATGAAGTTTAGATTAAAATGGTGCATAATGCAGTGAAACACACTTAAACCCCTTGCATTTTCCACCCATGAAGTAGGGTTTGGAATTAAAACATCTACCTTCTTTCTTAACATTGATTATTAATTAAAAGGCTTAATTCCACAACAAAAAACCCCAAACCTTTTAGCTAAAATACGGGAAACCCTAAAAAACTTTTAAAATACATAAGAAACTACCACAAAACTTTCAAAACACACAAAAAAACTACCACAAAATCTTTCAAAAACTATGAGAAACCCCCAAAAATCAGGTGCCGCGTTAGCAATGAATAGCACAAAACTGCATACCATTGTTTTTTTTGGAATTAAGCCTAACTAAAATACTTTTATGTCATTTTATCACTAGTAAGTAACATTTATGGTTCAATAATTTACACTTTTTTATCTTTATGTCCCAGATTCCAACATTACTATTGTTTTCTGGAGCTGGTGCTGCATTTGGAGGTAAGATTCTCTTGCTTCATGATACAAGCAAATTTTCCATGGTAAATGCCATGCACTGCATCAGTTGACTGAACGCCAAATTCTTATCTAGCATCCTCAACGCCCTTCATCTGTATTGCATTTCAGATGTTCTATAGTTACAGCAATTGCTTCTTTTTGAAAACATTTGCAGAATTTTTAAGGATTCTCGGTCTACCAAAGGATCCGTTTGCTTGATTTTAGTTGGAAATAGAGATGATTCCTTGTATTTGAAAATGAAGTAATCCAAATTTAAATCACATTGTTCTGTTTCTAGAAATTATGTGGAAAAGTTCCACTGTATCTAGAAATTATGTGGAAAAGTTCCACCGTATTACAATTTCATCTTTTGGGTTGGATGTATTTGGAGGTGTTTGGATAACCCTATATAAGCCAAGCCACACCCCTCGCTACAGGATTTTAAGCTTACATTATTTATGAGGGAAATATTATTTTGATTAATTTGAACGAGGGATTTTCAATCCAGTAAACATTCATGGCTTCATGCTACAAATTACAACAAACAGATTGCATTATTCTACAAATCACATATTTATAGATCTTTTTTGGGGAGGAAAATGGTGGGATAATAAGGCCTCCAATATTCATTAAAAAGGTTTTAATGAAGTACACCAACTGCTTATTCTCCGCCATACAAAAGCAATTTTCAAAAACGAAAGAGAAATACATGAAATGCTCAGAGGCTTATCTCTACAAAAATTAATAATCTTCAATCTCTGCGTAGCACTCCTAAATGTTTTTCCATTATTGTCTTGAAAAGTCGAAGGGACCATGCTCTCTTGCCTATCACCCTCCCATGTCATCTATGCATATTTATACATTTAACTTAGAAGCAACCATATAGACTTGGAATTAATTTTTCAATTATTTCTGACACCCAGCAGTCCAAAATGAATCCCACAAATTATGTTTCCTGCACCCTACATCTGTCACACAAATCTCAAGTTTTGAGTCCATCTGAAATACCATCAAAGTACACAACATTCTTTATTTCGTAGTACTTTTTCCTTCTAAAATGAACTCTCAGTGCACTACTGTAGAGGGTGTTACTACTGTTGCACACACTTCTTATTTAGGGGCTGTTTGGTAGCTTGGAAATGGAGATTCATGCAACATTTGTTGCAAAAAATTCATTTCCTTTGTTTGGTTAGCAGCAAAGTTGAGTTGGAAATCGAAATGGAAATGGAGATGCAAAAAGCATCAAATTCTTGCAACATTTGTTGCACTCATTTTGGTTGCAACATGAGTTGCAACTTTGGGAATGATGAGCCTAGTAATTAGTATGGGGTGCCACATAAGCTTTGTATATACCACATATATGCAAATTTGCAACAAATGTTGCATTTCCTTTACTTTTTTGTTCAACCAAACACAAAAAATGGTTTGGATTTGGAAATCCAATTACAAAACTTGAAGATAACCAAACAATGGATTTAGGCCATTTTTTTTGTGCAAAGCATTTGTTGCAATTCTTTTTTGTTGCTAACCAAACATGCCCTTGGTATATTCAGTAGAAGCCATCTAGATTCCTGCCACTTGTGGAGAAAACCCTTGTCAATATGGCTCAATTAAATCGAGCTTTGCCTTGTATTATCAAATCGGCTCATCTTTTCAAGCACCTATTTGAGTGTTATTTCTTTTTCTACTTAAGGCGGGTTGATATTAGTTGTTATTTTCAGTGGACCTTACTCTTAAGGTTGACTGCTGCCCTCATTTGGCCATCTTGCTTCTTTATATAATTGTTATTAATATTCTTCTTAGTATAGGATTAAACATTGACTTTGTGGTTGTATTGGTGTTTGCAGCATATGCCGTCCCAAAATTTGCCCAGCTCAGTGTGTCATCTTATTATGCGGCCTACAGTGGGTCCCATTATGCAATTTCACAGGCAACCCGCCGCATAGAAGGTGCCCACGCGTCTCAAAGGCTTCTCAAAAAGCCCCAGATGATTGCCTTGTTGCATCATTCTCGGAAATAAACCTATGACGAAGAGTTCTAAATGTTTATAAATTTTGTTAGCTACATTACAACCATTGTTTCTTAATTTTTTGTGACATGGTGGGTAATATGGTAGAAAAGAGTGGGATGCAAATATTTATAGGAAGAATTGTTTTATATTCTTGCTGTATAGGAGCTTATAGAGTTTATTGTTTCCGAAGCTTGAGAATGTATTTTCTGATGTAAATTTCTGGGTGTAGATGACTGGGCTGCTGTTTCTGCATTGTTATGAACGGCTAAAAGTGATGCGAAACTGTGTCGCAATTCCTTTAAGCGCCAAAATTCATTTAAATGCTTTTGCCGCCTTCATTGTATTTTATGCAATGCAGCAGCATCTTGGAGACTATGAAAGGTTATGACATCTTGTATGAGCACTTTGAAGGGTTATCTTCAGATAATTCATGTCATCAGTACCGATTATAAGTGGATGTAAGTGGGAAAGAGAGCAACTTTCATCATTGCAGATAAAAACATCAGCCCATATAAACAGCCAAATCAAATGATCGCTTAAAAACAGGTAAAAATTAAAGGAATTAGAGCGCTAGGGGCCCCTAGATACCCAGGAACATCAAGAGCAAAAAGAAAATATAAGAATGAGCATAAACAACACAATGCTATTGAAGAGCTAATTGGATCAACAAGCTTTACACCTGCACTCATAGGTTTTCTTTCTTTCTAACATCCAACATTACATAGAAATCATCATATGATCCTTCAATACACAACTGCAAAAACCAAAAGGGTTGAGGTTATAAATTGCTCTCCAGTTGCAGGTTTAGTCAGCAGCAGCAACCAAAGCACTCCGAGCATTTGTGAAAGTCGAGATGAGCGAACCTAGCTGTAGCTTATCGTTGCACCCAAAGCTCAATCTATATCTGCAACGCAAGGCACCCAATGTTTAGAACCTTAATTGTAAGGCTTAGATGCTCTTAAGCATTCAGATGTCCTTTTGGTGAACTCAAAATAAAATAATCTTTTGCTGAATGGGAAAAAGGAGGCGGCGGATGGTTTTCCCCCCTTTTCTTTTCCTCCCTTTTATTCCTTTTTTTTTTGGGGAGGGGGTGTGGTGGGGATGGGAGCAACAAATAAATCAAATGGGGTAGAATAACCTGAAATTCTGAAACAGTGATATTCCAAATTTCAGGATATCTCCTACATGTGTAACATATATGAAATTAATAATACTATATTTATATAGTACAGACGGTATTCTTGTTGATATACAGAAAATCCGTTTTGACTTCAAATAATGTAAAGCTTGTCTTGAGTAAAAATATTTTAATATACCAATTAGTCACTGAAACAGTGATATTTCTCACATTTCTTGACTGATGTTATTTGCTTATCCCAAAAAGCAGTTCTGGATGCCTTGAAAATGTGTATAAGCATCCATACCGATGCATCATGGTAAAACAATGCAACTAGTAGGCTATGAGACTTATGTTGGAGACAAAGACCTTTCCATATTAATGTATTATGAATATGTGGGTTAACAAATTTAGGTCGGAGACTGGGACTAGAAAACCCAGGTCAAAGTATAAAGATACTAAGCATATATTTGTCCCTCCAAAATAAGCATTTAATGGAAAAACAAGGCAGCTGTCTCAAAGTTGATATAACCATAAAATATATGATGCATAAGAGATTTAATGGTAAATAAGCTTGGGTAAAATATGCAATGAAATACATACTCGATATCAGCCAAATCATTAATTAGCTTGACTCGGACGTCTGATGGCATTTTGATCTTGAAAACAAACCTGGAAGTGCAGTTCGGCGCAGAGAGATTCAAAAAGCATCAATAAATAAATAAAAAATGGACTGTGGATAAGGAACTTTCACTTACATGGTGACCTCCCTAACAATATCTACCAACGCCAGACCTTTCCTCGTTTTGGCTTCGGATATATCTAACACAGATTAAGAACAAAAGGAACAAAGTTTGTATCCAAAGTCCATGAACTGCTCAATATTACACTTCATGAAGCAAATAAGAGTAAGCATTGTAGGATACATTTATAGCTGTCGGTGAAAGCTTCATTGAGAAGCCAGAAGGCTATTTGCTCAATGTCTTTTGGCATTGGGTTTCCAGTGCAAAGGTAGACTGCTGCTTCTGTTATATGCTGAGAAGCCATATGTGTTGACTGGGTCAAGACATTTAGAAAATAAATTAAGCCATATGCACATTGAAAGGGATCAGGAGTATAAGAAATTAATCATTCTGAAGGTAACAACTGACAAATAATGAATCCATACTTCAAATACTTTACACTATAATACAAAGATAAAATCATATGACTACAACATCAATTCCCTGATAACAAATGTCTGAGAGAATTGTCATCTTGCATCTACATAAAATCCACATTTCAGGGTTCTCTCTCAGGAAATCAGAAGGCGAACTTAAACCAGGAGATCGAAGTCCGGAGATAAGCCCAATAGAGTTTATTTATATTCTGTATCTAATCATGCGGAGCCATCTTCTTGTGCAACTGATGGAGTTCACAGGCTCTCCAGAAGGTTTCCGACAAAGTTTTAAATTGAGTTACTTCCACATATTGAAGTAGGTCATCAAACCTTTGAAACTTGAACAAAGCCAACAATTCCTAATTGATTTCTAGTTAAACTAGTCAAGCCAGTGCTCACAGAAGCTATTGAGATCCAGCAAAGACTTTATTTACCTCATGAATCACATTAGAAGAAATTCAATGGGCAGCCAAACTTGATGATGATTGAGTACAATCAACAAATGAAGATAGGTACATCATGACAACTAATGTTAAAAAGGACCAACTGGTTTTGTGCAAATATGAAAGGCGAAAGATCATAAAGTTGTCACACAATATATCTATAACAAGAAGAAAAGAAGAGTTCAACAAAATTACTAACCTAATAAAATAAAAAAGTAGCATTTCTTTTTCTTGACTTAAAAAACACAAGAATATGAAGATGCCATCAATATCAAAGCCCACAGAACATAGAGACAATATATGATTAAGGGGGGAAAAGAGTACTCTAGAGAATGCCACAATGCACCAATCAACAACGAACGGTGCTTTAAAAAGTGGTCGCACTTAAGCGGCTTCAAGGCACCTGCCACTTCACTTGGAGCCGCAACAGCCGCTTAACCAGTCTTATATAGTTAGGCCTTTATTAACTTTAGTATGACTTTATTTCTTATAGGGGATATAGTTTAAAGCATATAGGTGTGGTAATTGAGTTGTATCTATAATTACTCCTATAAAAAGTGTATGTGGAATTGCTTGAGTGAGAATATAAAGTCAAGCTCTAAAGATATATGTTTTCAATTATCATGCATTTGGGTCTACTGCTTGCTCCCCTTTTGGTTCTTCCCCATCCTGCTTCTTTGGTGGCTTCTTAGGCAACTATCTTGGTTCAAGCAAAGATAATAAATCAGTCTCAATGACTTTGATGAGTCCCGACAGTTGACATGCATAATTTATTAATTTCATTCTTTCTCTTTTATTTTCATTCTTTTTCTCGCTTTTTGTTTCAGTCTAAGGTTGCCACCAATATTCCTCTCTGTTGACCTAAGTCCATTTTTGAGTTTTGTTATTGAATTCTTATTCTATTAGTTTTAGTAAAAGCAGCTCGGCATTACTAAACTTTCAACAGTTATTAGTGCTTCATTATTGTTTCTGATTCATATTATCATTTTCCTGTTGCTTACTGACGTCTAATGGAACATGATATTGCTCAAGACACAATCTGATTTAATGATTACTAGATAAGCTAAATAGAACAATTAAAGCAGTTGGGTTAGAAAGCAAATCTCCAAGCAGCCGCTTGAATGGGCCACTTAACCAATAGACTACTTGACCGCTCCGTTTTTTCATAATCCCTTTTAAAACATTGAACTACTAGTTGAATGATAATGAGGCTAACCTGCAATATGTTCAGTGCCTTTCTCATGTCACCACTGCTCAGCCGTACTAGGGCAGTTAATCCATTCTCAGCCACATCCAACCTTCAAGAAGAAAAACATCCATAACAAATTCTGAAAATGTAGTATCTCTACGGGCTAAAAACCCAATATATGGATATAAGCACAGATTTACACCACTTGTTCATTTGAATTTCACAAAATGGCGGCACATTAACCCAACGATAGCATTTCAATATGGATGCAGAATCAAATTATAATATCCAAACTGGTAACATATAAATGGTAGATTTGTTAATCTATTGAAAAATTTCTCGCAACCTTCTCTCCGCATTCTTTATTCTCGTTTGCAGAGTTTGTTAAACCGAAATGAGAAAGCTAAGTCATCGTTGGTGGAGCACAGCAGAATAATTCTGCTACCATGTAGCAAAATGATATTGTGTAGGAGTCATCAACTACAAGTCTACAACAATAAATATAGATCAACTTAAGTTAGAAATTTAAGTATATCAGGAAGCTGGAATGAGTGGGGCAACAATAGAGAATGCCGTAATAAGTTGTGAATGGTAATAATTTCAAAATTCTACACTTTCTTTTAATTTTGAAACATTATTACAACATTTTCCCTTCATATCTTCAGTAATGTCCAGAACATCAAATGCAACAGTTTACAACCAAGATTTCTATGAAGAATAAGCATTATTGTTGCCCAAAAACTAAAATCACCTAAAAGAAGCTTCAGAGGGATATTGATAACCAATTTGCAGTTCATATATAATACAAGGTTATGTATAACTTTCATCCACAGCAACAGTGGCCCTCTACATACTTGGCTAGAAGAAAATTTTCAAAGTCTATACGATCAAAAATCAGGAAGATGGAAAAAGATACCCTTCAGCATTTATCACATGTTGAAGGCGTTCCCTAATGTGGGTTGTGTCAAGTGGAGCAAACCGAAATCGAGTACATCTCGACTGTAAAGCTGGAATGATTTTGTTGACATGGTTACAGATAAGTGCAAACCTAGTGCTCTTTGAATGTTTCTCAATCACTGCAGTAGAGACAAATAAGAAGAAAATATAGTGAGCATACAGACAACCTCCTAGGTACTGACTGATAGAAAAGATTAAAAAAAATTATTAAAAAATCAGACACTCAAACCTCTACGCAGTGCAAACTGTGCATCCTTGGTCATTGCATCAGCTTCATCAAGCAAAACCAACTTCACAGATGCCTTTGCGCTGCATACAACACAAATGATTGAACAGCTTACAATGATTAGCATGCAATCAAATCATATATCCACACCCAGATATCGACACATGCACAGATGATTTAACTTTTTATTGTTTATCTCTAGTTATATATTTCAATTGGATGTGTTAAGTGATGACTAGTTAGCATTTTATGTGGGTCTCGTAGTGTTAACTCTTGTTTTAGTTTTGATAAGTCTATAATATACAAATGTATAACTAATTAATAAACATTTGACATGTGACATCTTATCTAAAAGATTCATGACAAGATACGGTATCAGATACACGACACATGAAGATTGTTACATAATGCATATCTGGATTTAACAATTTTCGCTGGGGGCATTTATTAAATTTTTTCTCTATAATGGAAATTAAAAGAAATGACTCGACTTATCCAAAGAATGTGAGAGAGACATGACCAAGCTCTTCGGGATAGCAACAAAGAGTAACAAAACTGACACTCGTATTGAGTAGTCCCCTAGAAAAGGTATGTGTATTTGGTCGCAGATATGGAAAATTTGAAGCTTTTTTCCTGTAATTTTACCCAAAAGTACATTTACAGTAGAATAGACTAACCATTTACAGGTATTCACCTAGTATGAAGATCATCAACAGCCACAATTCACTAACAAAAACCGTAAATTTCGAAACTTTACCCAAACGAGAGGCTACGGGCGCCAGCGAAATCCTGAATCTGCTGCCTAACAACATCGATCCCGCGGGCATCCGACGCATTCAGCTCCAAAATCATATTATGATACTGTGATCCGTACAATTTCCTCGCTAGTGCCAATATCGTCGACGTCTTCCCCGTCCCCGGAGGCCCGTACAGCAGCAGATGCGGCAGCCTATTCTCATTCGTCAATCGATCAACTGCAGAAAATAATCATTAATCAAAACCCTAAAAATGCGAAAAGATTCGATTTTGATCGAGAGTGAGCAATTACTTGTGTCGACGATGTCGCGATGAGCGGCGACGTCGGCGAGAGATTGGGGGCGGTACTTCTCTACCCAAGGGGCAGACTTGGCGGCGGCGGCGTCGATGAAAGATTTGCCCTTGTTGGGGATCGGACGAGGAGCGGCGTCGATCTCCATTGGGGTTGTTTCGGTCATGTTGATGCGATGGCGCCAAAACCCTAGACGATGAGGCTTTTCAAGAGCTGCAGTGAGAGTTGGCTACGCTGCTGCGGTAACTTGACCGCACTGTCAGGTCGAGAAATTTGGAATGACTTTTATGCCCTCTTGTTTTCGCTAAACTACACTAAGATCCCTCAAATTTACACTTTAAGATCTTACAAATTCATTTGCACTTTTCTAATCCTGTAATGCAAACTCTTTCGGGGTCTAAATTGATTTTGTTAGTTTTGTAAAGATGTATAAGATATTTACATTTATGGGATTAATAATAAAAAATTAGAAAAATTCTCTTTAAAATCCCTTCATTCTAGGCTATTCATGTATGCATTAGTCTCATTTCGATTTTGAAATTCAAAGAAGCGTTCTCGCTCTCTTTCAAATAAAATCTCACACTCTTCACCACTTGCTAAGAGAAAAAAGTTTCTTTTAAAAATTAAAAGCATTTAAAGATCATATACAAAGTGAGAAACGAGTGCATACATATTTTGTATGTGTATTTAAATTTTTTTGCCGCAATAGTATTATAATTAGCTTGAAAAACGAGAATGGTTATTAAACCTAAATCAAGATAAATAAATAAAAATTTCATATTAGCCATAAAAATTGATCTTTTAATTATCATATCTTTATAATGAGCATCATTTATAAAATAATTAAATTCATTATTTTATTTATACAATCCAAGTAGACAAGTATCTTTAACTTATGTGCTCGCAAATGCAAAAAACTAGCTATATATATAAGCGATTTTCATACTCTTTTTTCTTTCATTGCCTGTTGTTTTCCTGGTTTGATATATTGCTTATTTTTCTATTCTAAATATCTCTCGGTATCTTGGAAACCAATTTAACATTTTCATTTGAAATTAACAAGCGCATGAGGTTCTTTTAAGAACAAATAAAAAGCAGGCATATTTAGAATGGAGATGAAAAGGTCTTGAGTGAGGGGCGTTGATCTCTTAGCATGAGCATGAATACGTTTGGATTTCTAAGAATGAAAAAAATAAATGTTTTAATTTTCTCAAAAAAAAAAAAAAAAAGAGCTGACTTGAGTACATAAATGAATGAGATATGATTTTTGGAAAATGGATAAAAATATTTATTTGATGATGGAAAGGAATGAAGGTATAAAGATTATTGTTTTCTCATATGACCTTGTCTTTCCATTTGAAAGAAGAGTAATCAAATATGATAAATTATTTCTTTGCTGCTAATTGGAAAAGCATTTTAACAATTGTTGCATAAAAGCTCTGTTTTCCATGTTTGTTAATAACAGCATTTTTAGTCAGTTGCAGTGATGATACATCGATCAAGTACATTTCTAGTTAGGGACGGATCCAGGTAGAGCCGAAGTGAGGCGTTCATCCTATCTGGATTTCGGTTATTGTGCATATATACATATGCTCTATTGGGAATTTATTGCTACAAATAAATAAAACTTAAGAGGCTAATAAAAGTAATAATGGTTTTGGTTTAGTGGTTGGTTGTGGTTGGGTTGATGATAAAGCACTACAATAATCGAATTCCAGGTTTCAACATGTTGAGTATGCATTTTTTAGTTTTAATTTTTTTTTAAAAACCCTTTATAATGAATTCTTTGCATTTGCGGTTTCCCCCCAAATCCCTTGCATTTTTTTTTATGTAACTTTCAAATTCATGATTCTAAGTATAAAAGAATACTACTAACCTATTGCAAAATGATTACATAGTTTTCCAATTACATGTTTTTTTACACAAAAGCTAGCAGCAAAATAGGTTTTGACAAAATGTATTATATTTTGGGGTTAAATAATGAATTAATTAACTAATCCAGTACACATAAAGGAATCACAATGTCTAAACCGAATCCAAATCCAAGTCTAAAAATTATAAAAGTTAGTTATAGGGTTTTAATTTTTTTTTAAATTACTATAGGAATTTTTCACCCTTCCTGACTTACAATGCTGGCTCCGTCACTATTTCTAGTTATTTGTAACGATCATGCAGAAACCATATTGGTACATATAATATAATTTACGGGCGGCATACCAACGATATTTGATATGAGTTCTGATAAAATTAAGATGAATAATATGTTGAAGGGTGGCATGTTTCCCCATGTTTATATATAAAATATTAGTTTTCTCTAATATGTTATGCTTACCTTCTATGACTAAAGAAAGCGAAATTTATGATATTTTTTTATTAATATGTTTGAGATAAAATTCGACTTTTACTGGGTTGAAGTTTTTATTGTATATCTGAAAACCAATATCATTCATTCATAATACCATTCTACTAAAAAAATGGCTTAGTTTGGATGAAGCAGCGATAAAAAGTCCTCAAGTAAATATAGGTTGTAAAGTAGCTTAAAGTTATGTTTGGATTCAATGGATTTATTTGGTTTATTCTAAGACCTATAAATGGCGCCCATTGTTAATTATAAGGTTACACGAGACATTTTCAGCAAAAATAAAAATATGATGCGCATGATAAATAGAAAATGCATTTCATATGGTTTCTTACAGTTGCAAAGATGATTAATTCATCTTTCTAACGTTGGTTTGGCATGAGGTTTGAGTTTCAACATCAAATATGCATGGCTTCTAATATCACTTCTACACCAAGAACTTCTTGTTAACTTGTTATGGTTTTCTAGAACTACAATTGGCAACCCTATACATTTTCACATATAAATTCAGCCTAAATTCTGTCATCATTTATATATCAAAATTTGACATGAATAAGTAAATTTGTCATCTATGAACATTAATATATGCATATAAGTCTCTCTAGCTAAAAGCAAATGTACTGCTTCTCTCAACATTGCAGCGAAAAATCCACTGCTAGTTTTTCCAAAAAATAATTCATCCTGACCAACAATAATAACAAGTTAATTAACAACCCAAAAAGAACATTCTCTCTAATAAAATCATAAACAACTACCTAAATCCTAACTACTGCAAATCTTAACAACATGACTGCTCCATGTACCAAAAATCTGCAGTTTGGCTCAAAACAAAACTGATTAATTTACATGCAGTCTAGAAATAAACATGCGAGCAACGTATCAAGAACATACCTCTCATTTCAGAATCAGACTTGGTCAAACCTGTCAGCCATCCCAAAAACCTAACTCACCCCTCTGGAGAACTCACCTCCGCCTTCTCACTCTCGCCGCCGCTGCCGCCAATTTTTGCTCGAAGTCCCGTCACAAGCTCTTTCACCGCGACCACTCCATCCTCTCTATTCCTCATCACCATCTCCCCAACCTCCACCAGCGTCATCCTCACCCCTGTCCTGACACAATCCTCCACCACCATGACCATCTCCTCCAAGCCTCCTCCAACACGCAAACATACCTCTCCACCACCTCCCTCATCACATGCACTCCGCAATTCCCCAACCTCACATGGTTGACACTTCCTGTCCTCAACAACGTCTCGTCGACCTCGTCCTTATAATTTGTTGTTAATATTATCAGCCTCTCCTTGCCACAACAAGACCACAATTCGGCCGTAAAGTTTAATAATCCGAGCATCATCACATCGTCACTCTTCTACCGTCATGATCATCACTGCTAAGAATGCAATAAACTCGATTAATTTTATTAAGAGATAAATTATCTCAATTTATACACCTCATAACATAACTAACCGATAATTAATAATTCTAACAATCTAACACACTAATCATGATCTCAACAACATAAATTAGAACTTATCCGATTTATTATAACCATAATATCTAATACAGTTATATTCAAATATCTCATTATCTAACGGCCTCGCTCAAACTTACATAATCGAGAGTTTAAATAATATCTTGAACCAAAATATGCAACTTGTAGAACGACAGAGAAGAACAATAGATCTAAAGTATCGAGCATGCGGGCTAATACCCTTTGATCTCTTTTACAGATTGTAAGGTGGACCGAATAACTTTCTGTCTCTTTCACTGAAAATGTTGAGGAAGGAGATCATGCTGCTAAAAGATGCCATAAGAAAAAAATAACTGTTCAGACGGCAGAATATCATACTGCTAGAAAATGTTATAAATAAAGAATAGTTGTTTGGACTTGATATTGATGAAACCAACTGCTTATGATCAAACTGAGAAAACTCATTTCTGAATTAGATATTATTGACACAACTTTATTTATTTTAGAATAATAAACTAAAATTATAAATGAAGATAAATTTTAGATCGAGCCATTGGCTCTAATATCATGATAAAAAAGCAATAAACTAGATCAATTTTATTAAGAGATAAGTCGTCTCAATTTATACATCTCATAACATAATTAACTGATCACTAATAATCCTAATAATCTAACACACTGACCATAATCTAAATAACATATATCAGAACTTATCTGATTCATGATAACCGTAATATCTAATATAATTATATTCAAATATCTCATAATCTAACAATCGCTATTGTTGTATGTGAGGATATGAAATACCTCATTGATTACTATCTTGGACATTTGTAGTTATTACACATACCTTTAGTTATTATTTAGTGTGTTGCAATGCAGATAGTTTAAATAAACTGTTGGGACTATTTGTTATAGTTTGTTAGATTAAGAAATATATAAATTGAGATGATTCCTCCAGTAATACAATAATCGAGTTCATATATGTGCTTATGGTATCAGACTCAATGTCACAATCCAAAATCTATCTCCACTTTCTATCGCCTACTTAGTTTTCCAAAACAAATAAATCTTTATGACAAATATTTTGTGAGACTCCTTTGTTGATCGTTGTAATCTTCTTCCATCGAGATCAAGTCTATGGAACCATTCTTTCTACTATATTATGTAATTAGCCACATGATCATCTCTATTTAGTATCTCCAAGTTGTTAATTGTGAAAAAGACTACATGTTATATGGTCCATCTTACTCACGCAAAAGAGAGTAGAGTGTGTAAGTCGCTATGCTTGATGCAATAATATGTTGTTCTCCATACGTTTTGCAAGTAGCACATTGCGGCTCAAGATATTCTCCAAACTCTTGGTTATTCGCCTTGAGTTTTGGATAGGCGGTTAGGAAATGAAACATTTAATTGCACGTAACTGTCTTGGATATTTGTAGTTATTATAGAAAAGTTTTGTTATTATTTAGTGTGTTGAGATTCTGATAGTTTAGACAAACTGTTGGGATTAGTTGTTATCGTTTGTTAGATTAAGAGCTGTATAAATTGAGATGATTGATCTTATGTAACGACCATAAAATCCCCGTACACTTTTGTTAATTCAATATTAATATAAAAGCGTGTTTCAGTTTGGTTTGGAGTTATAAATTATTCTTGTGAAATTATTTTAAAAACTTTTTATAGCTCATCAATTAAGACTCTCCGCTGATGTCTCATAGCGTGCGTATTCGAATCTCATCAGTCCCAATTATTTTAATATTTTTTCTTTTCACGTTTTGAAAGACCAAGAGTTTGCATGGACATTACACGGAGATACGAAAAGTTGCAACAGAAATAAAGTGGATAAATGATATATTTAAAACCAAAGGAAAACATGGCACGAACACCGAGGCAATTGCCTCGATCCAGGCCGCCCAAAAACCGCCTCCGTCGGCCCCATATGTGCCCTTTGTCTCTATCTCGTGCCCGTGCGTCCTTTTGCCTACCCTCAGTTCATTTTTACACTTTGAACTGCCCCATTCAAACCCAAGAGTTCACAACTCTTCATTTCTTCACTAAATTTCTTTTTAATTGCCATTTAACAATTCTTTTACACCATCTCTTAATCTACCCTTCCCCTATAAATACCCTAGGCTATCGTAGTTTCTCCCTTTCATATTATACTGAAAATTCCTCCCAAGATTCTTGAAGATCTTGTCCAAGTTCAAGAACATCAAAGTTTCGCAACTAGTCAAAAGAAGTCAAAGTCCCTTCAAGCCCTTCCCTCCCTCTCCGTTACTCTATGATTTGTTCAAGTGATAACGGTAGATCGCGCTCGCCCTTCTTGTCACATTCACGGTCTCGGTTCTACAAACCGAGTTATCTACTTTTCCTTCTCGCTCGTATACGTACGAGCGGAATCCGTAAGTCCATTCTCTTTCCCTTCCCCTTTTTCTTTTAATCTTGTAAATCGTGCTCCGTTGGTAAATCGTAAGTCCCACTTGATCTCTCTTTTGGTTCATGCCCTCACCATCAACATAAAGTATTTTAGAAAACTAATTTTCAATTTTAACATATTGTTACAAACTTGACATATCCTTTACCATCATGTCATCCATATACGCTGTTCTCTGCCAAATACGGGAGACGGAACCGCGTAGGTCGTCTTTCTTGAATTTGGGGGCAGATGCTATTTGGTTTTATCCGTCCACCTCTCCGAAGATGCCAAATTGATTTGTGGCACCGTATATCAGAGGTTTAGACAAACGCGGCCGTTGTAGAAGACTTCATCATATTCCCCCTCGTTTGAGGGGTTTTTGATTGTGGGGACGCTCTTCTCTGCAGGCGCAAGCCCCCGCAGTTAATTATGCTACCGCATCGCGGTAACAATTTTCTCCTTTTCCAGATGGTTACTTCGTGTCGTGTGTGTTTGTTTTATTTTTTTGGTTGCCCGTGAATTATATACGGAGACTAATTTGTGTTGTCGCCCGTAGGGCGTGGATTAGTCCAAATCCGTATTTTCTTAGATTTGAGTTTGGGTTGGGTATAAAGATCGTTAATCTCATTTGAGACTAAGATCAACTTAAACGTTTGTTAAGAATACGTTAGTCTAATTTTAGACTAAGATCAACTTAAACATTTGTTAAGGATACGTTAGTCTAATTTTAGACTAAGATCAACTTAACAGAATCATTTAGATCCAACAAAAGAGCATTTAGGCTCTATTGTTTTAGTTTAGGGACTTTGCGGTCCAGTTTAAAGAAATCATAGTCTGTAAAGTTTAAGGACATCATAGTCCATGAGTTTAAGGACCTCACAGTTCATAAAGGTTAAGGACATCATAGTTCATGAGTTTAAAGACCTCATAGTCCGGTTTAAAGACATCGTAGTCTGGTTTTGGTTTAACCGTTTAGGGATGCACCAAAAGTTATTGGTTATTGGGACCCTCCACCTCTTTGAAGACGTTGAAGGATTACAACGACATGTATCAGAGGTATGAAGAGATGTGCCCTTGAACCAATATTGGTTGGGAGATCTGTACTCCAATTTGGGACTAAGATCAAAAATTTATAAGCATATGGGCTCAATTAATCTGAAAAAGAGATCTGTGGCAAACTTGGGCTCGGCCCATTTATTCAAAATGTTAGACATTTAATTAGGCTCAGTCCTTTTCCATTTAGCAATGCTGAGCATTGGTCTTGACAACTTTTTGTCTTTTATTGAATGCTGAGCACTCATTATGGCTCCGGGCTTTATCACTTAAAAACAATTTATGTTCTCTTAGCGCACACGTGAGGAGCACGTGACGTGCTTGGCGCTGAGCGCCAGTTAATGAGCGCAGAGCGCTTCTTGTGATGTAGCGCACACGTGAAA
This sequence comes from Agapanthus africanus, assembly GCA_030015575.1. Taxonomy (NCBI): domain Eukaryota; kingdom Viridiplantae; phylum Streptophyta; class Magnoliopsida; order Asparagales; family Amaryllidaceae; genus Agapanthus; species Agapanthus africanus. The sequence goes on from JASDDO010000016.1 coordinate 556,377,531, forward strand.
AGCACGTGGCGCGTTTAGCGTTGTGCGCCAGTCAATGAGCGCAGAGCGCTTCCAGTGAAGTAGCGCACACGTGAGGAGCACGTGGCGCGCTTGGCGCTGTGCGCCAGTCAATGAGCGCAGAGCGCTTCCTGTGAAGTAGCGCACACGTGAGGAGCACGTGGAGCGCTTGACGCTGTGCGCCAGTCAATGAGCGCAGAGCGCTTCTTTAAATTTATAGCGCTAAAGCTCTGCAGCGCTGTACGCTAGATTTGGAGCGCTGGGGCGCTTCTTTTAATTTGGAGCACTAAGGCTCTGCAGCGCTGTGTGCTAGATTTGGAGCGCTGTGGCACTTCTTTTAATTTGGAGCGCTAAGGCTCTTTTTAGACAGCTCTGTTCCCTGAGAATTAAATTCTCTCTTATAAAAGACTTTGTCTCGTGGATCTAAGAACAAAGTTCTTATTTTATAGGTGATGTTTCAATCTTTTATGTTCTTGGTAAAAGGCTTTGCCTTTATAGATCTGTGATCCTAAGAGAATTGAATTATTCTCTCCCCTTTTTATAATGAGATATTATGATCTCTTTTGTGAAAGACAGTTTTCTTATAAATCTATGATCTAGCATAAGAACTAAGTTCTTTTTCTGATGAGATGTTTTTTCATCTCTCTGTTTTTACCTTGAAGGAAAGTTCTTCTTCTCAGAGCTTGCTCTTTTCTTTGAAAATTTCTCAAAGCTTGGGGGGTGGGGGTTCCTCCCTCTGAGACTTGAAGTCTTGGGGCCTTTATATAGTAGAGGCTGATTTGTTGAATCGGTTGAAGAGATCTATTCTCTAATTGATTTAGGGATTTCCCCACCGTTGGATCTTTGATCCTAGGGCTTCTGTTTTACAGAAGGCAATTTTCTCGTTTTTAACAAGATTGGGAAATCTTTTCCCATACAGAATTTATTCTGTATTTTGGTGATTTTTAATCACCATTGGATCATTGATCCAACGGTGCTCTGATTTTCAGAGCACAATCTTTCCTGTTTGGAAAGATTCTGAGGAATGTTTCCTTAACAGAATTTTATTCTGATCAATTGATGATTTTTAATCATGTTCGTTGGATCTTTGACTAACGGTGAGGAACATTTAGTTCTGGCGCTTGGCGCTCTCGTGCTTTGCACGTGAGGCGCTGCCTCAGAGTCTTTGACTTATGGCGCTGGTGCTCAGCGCTCTCGTGCTTTGCACGTGACGCGCTGCATCAGAGTCTTTTACTCTTTAGCTTTGGCGCTCAGCGCTCTCGTGCTTTGCACGTGAGGCGCTGCCTCATTACTAAAGGTGTCTTTTCACCTTCCTTCTCCACTTTTCCTGAGTCAAGTTTCTCTTTCCCAGAGCTTGGAAATAGTTCCATCATGCACAGCATTTTTTGTGCCTAGACTTAAATGTCTCCCTTCATAATGTGAAGCAATACTTCTTTTCTCTCTCATTTTCAGAGAATCATTTTAACAGAGAAAAACTATGGCTTGTAATCGCCCACATGCTCGCCGTCAGCCATGGGAGGTGCCCATTGAGGAAATTGTTCCTCGTTTTGCTACGCGCTTGGTGAATCCTACTTTTACGGATGACCAATGCGACACGGTGTTGCACGAGCTCTTGACTCGTATAGGATCTCCCCTCCCCATCGGCTCCATTCGGCTCCGGATGGTTTTCTTGTCTGTGATCAATGATATTCCCCCTCCTCCGGCAGAGATGACTCCGGCAATGCTCGACGCCGCGGAAGACAAGATTGAGTGCTTCCACAAGGCACTTTTGTTCACCACAGCTCTGAGGGATCGCTCTGTCTGGCTGCTAAGCCAGATACGGGCTCAGCGGGTCGTCATATTTGCCTTTGCTGATGGGTGTGGTGCTGACTGATGGGTGCGGTGCTGACCGATGGGTAGCTACTCCTCGTGAAGATCGCCGCTTTGTCATGGTGGAGAAGGCAGAGAGGGAGTTAGATAATTTTATCTATAGTTTTGTGAATCCCTGTACTTTCGATCCCATGTTTGGTGATCTATTTCCTGTAGAATAAAATGTTCAATTAAATACTTTGTTTTTGTCGTTGAAAACCTGTTCTTCCTCTGATGTATGCATATGCGTATATGAATGATCCTGGTTTCACACATATCTGTAAACGAAACTTAAGCCGGCATAAACAGGAACTAATAGCTCTTGGCCGAAGATTTTTGCGGGAACAAATGCCCCCACTACTTTGCCCACGTAAGTATATACGTGGGTGAAGTAATGCAGAGTAATTCATAGTGTATGACCAGTTTCGGGTTGGTATATAACTTTCAGAATCTTGATCTGAGAAGATAACGAGCGGACACAAGCGTCGTCATTTATCATTGACTCAAATCTCGACTCTTAAGGGATATAGTTCCAAACCCTCAGCGCCATGAGCCGCACCCTTCTATTTCTTTATGTCTTACTCTGACGTGAAGTAGTTTATATGCTCATGAGCAACTTCTCCATTTCAGTGGCATGTAGTTTTGGCAAGTGTGGCCTATAGATGGTAGATAACAGTTCGTCTTGAACTCTTTATAAGATAGCGACGGCTTAGGAAACAGGGTTAGGATCTGTTGCCTAAGACTTTCCAACTTTATGAGCTGTGAGGGTCTCATAAAGATTTTTCTCCCTACGAGTCGAGAGGATCTCGTAGGTGTATTTTCTCTTTAAGAATCGTGAGGATTCCTAAGTGTGTTTTTCTCTTGAGAGTCGTAAGAATCTCCTAAGAGAATTTTCCCTCTTACAAGTCGAGAAGACTCGTAAGTGGTTGTTTCCCTCCTTGTCGATGTTCGGCTTCGCAGAGTGTGGCCCGTGAATAGTATGCAAGCACCTATCTTAGACTGACTTGCAGGACCCCAGTGCTTAGGAAACGGTTTTTACTGCCTAAGGGTTTTCCCTACGAGTCGAGACGAATCGAGAAGTTCTCGCAAGAATGTCCTAACGTCACAGTTAACCTCTGCTCTTTACGACAGAGGTTCGTTAGAGTCTGTGGTACTAGAGTTTTGTCCGTCGTACCGTCGCGTCGGCTAATGTATTCCTCGATAGGCAATCTTGCCATTCGAGTAGCCTTGCAACTGTTGTGTCTCTGATCCCTTCGGGGCTGGACAAGACGTCTTCAAGCAATCTTCCTAGGCAGTTTGACCGCCAGAAGAGCAAGCGTTAGGAATTTTGCCATGCCGCTTTTTACTTGAGGTTAGGCTCAGTTTGGAGAGCCCCGATGAGTCATAACCACTCCGCACTGGTGTGGGATGATCTTCGATAGTCTTTCAGGTTTTATTTGAGTTGCCGTCAAGACCCTGAAGTTAGGAATTTGGTCTTTGCTTCGTTTGCTGGCATTGCATCTACTGTATCGAGATGAATGTCGTAGTTGTCTCTAGGTTGCCTGTGAACCGTCGAGGCTTGGAACTAGGGATTTTGCCATGGCTCCGTTGTTTTGACCCTGAGGTCAGTTGTTAACGTTGTATCTGCATCCTGCTGGAGTTGAGAAGAAACGCCGTTGTTGACATTGCGTCTGCTGTAACGAGATGAATGTCGAGGTGGTTTCTAGGTTATCTGTGAACCGTCGAGATTTGGAACTAGGGACTTTGCTGTGGTTCCCCTTTGCTGACGTTGCGTCTGCTGTAACGAGACGATTGTCGAGGTGGTCTCTAGGTTGTCTGTGAACCGTCGAGATTTGGAACCAGGGATTTTGCCGTGGCTCCGCTTTGCTGACGTTGCGTCTGCTGTAACGAGACGAATGTCGAGGTGGTCTCTAGGTTGTCTGTGAACCTTCGAGATTTGGAACTAGGGACTTTGCCGTGGCTCCGCTTTGCTGACGTTGCATCTGCTATAACGAGACGAATGTCGAGGTGGTCTCTAGGCTGTCTGTGAACCGTCGTGATTTGGAACTAGGGATTTTTCCGTGGCTCCGCTTTATTGACGTTGCGTCTGCTGTAACGAGACGAATGTCGATGTGGTCTCTAGGTTGTCTGTGAACCGTCGAGATTTGGAACTAGGGACTTTGCCGTGGCTCCGCTTTGTTGACGTCACGTCCGAATCCTACTGGAATGAGGAGGAACTCCGTTGTTGTTCTTCTGGGATGCAGATGTTGCCGTCGAGATCGACTTTCCCTTTGACAAGGTCTGGTGGGGAAATGTGGTCCCCTTTTTGTTTATGACCATGGATTATATACAAGGGTTAGTATGGACTCACCTGTAGGGCAGAAAGTTTTATTTCATTTTTTTTATTTCTTTCCACGATGCTTTCTCATTTCAGCCTTTTATATCGCGAAAGTCACGATTGCCCAATCATTTCAGCTATTTTTCGCGGTGCCCAATCATTTCGGCTATTTTTTCTTTTTACTTGCTACTTTTTATTGCGAGTTGCCCAATCATTTCGGCTGTTTTTGTATGCATATATTTTACTTGCTGATTTTGTTGCAAGTTGCCCCATCATTTCGGCTATTTCATATGCATTTTTGGCTCGCTGACTTTTGCCGCGAGTATGAGACTTGGGATCTGATACCGATTTAGGCATCAGCATCGCTACAACTGAGATATTGTCAGGAGCGAATCATCATTTTCTTTTGTCGGTTCAAACAAAGGTAGCTTAGCAATCAGGGTTAGGATCCTGTCGACTAAGGCTTTTAAGTTTATGAGCCGTAAGGGTCTTATAAAGGTGTTTCTCCCTACGAGTCATGAGGATCTCGTAAGTGCGTTTTCTCCTTAAAAATCGTGAGGATTCTTAAGTGTATGTTCTCTTATAAGTCGTAAGGATCCTACAAGTGTGTTTTTTCTTTATAAGTCGAGAGGACTTACAAGGGTTGTCCATCGTGTGAGCATATCCCTAGTCGCTGGTGGGACTTTGTTAGGGAAATATTTATTCATGCCCGTGGATTGTATATAAGGGTCAATATTGAAACGCTTGTAGGGCAATCTGGGAAAGGTGATGGCTTAAGAAAAAGTTCAGATCTCTCTAGCTTAAGGCTTTTAAATTTTATGAGCCGTGAGGGTCTCAAAGGGGAATTCTCCTTACGAGTCGTGAGGATCTCGTAAGTGTGTTTTCTCCTTTGGAATCGTGGGGATTCTTAAGTGTGTTGCTCCCTTGTGAGTCGTAAGGATCTCACGCAGGTATTTTCTCCTTACAGGGTCGAGAGAACCTTGCAAGTGTATTTTAACGAGATTGCGCCCTTTCGGGTTTTCACAAACTCGCCGGTAGTCCTGCTATTTTTACTCACGGAGCCTTTTCGGGTTTTTATCCGTGCCCATCTCGCTTATGAACGTACTATTTTTTGCATCAGTCTTGGGATGTTGCGGTCCGTAGTAGTTTATAGACGCCTCGGTCAGGTGTAGTATTTATTTAAGAAACGGCTGTTTATTGGCTTGAAGGGTCTTTCGCCATGCATATCCATGAGCAAGTAAGCCCCACCCTGGTAGACTTTGTCTATGATGTACGGGCCTTCATAGTTCGGCTTGAATTTCCCCCGTTTGGCACGATTGGGGATCATAGGTCTTTTGACTACTAGCACGAGTTCGCCTTGGCGGAATGTTCTCGGCCTAGTCAATCTCTCGTATGAGCACGTCATTTTTGCTTTGTAAGCTTCCAAGTTTTGCTGCGCCATGAGCCGGGTTTCGTCGAGGGCATCAAGTTCCTCAAGCCGAAGATGAGCATTCTCTTTGTCCGTTAGCTCGTAATGAATTGCCACTCGTAAGGAGGGTAGCTCTATCTCCAAAGGGAGTACCGCTTCAGTGCCGCATACCAATGCATACGTCGTTGTGTTTGTGGCCATTTTGAACGTGGTCCGATACGCCCAGAGAGTTTCATGCAGTCTCTCGTGCCAGTCCTTCCTATTTTGAGACACCGTCTTTTTTATGATCTTCGTCAAGGTCTTGTTGAAAATCTCAGTTAGACCATTAGCTTGAAGATTAGAGACTAAAGAGTATCTCCAGTCTATATTATGCTGTTGTGCGAAGCGGCTGATTTTATGGCTTCTGTAGGCCGGCCCGTTATCGGAGATAATCCTTCGCGGAATGCCGAACCGATAGATGACGTGTATCTTGAAGAAATGGAGGATATTCTCCGTCTTCACTTCTCTTAGTGGTACTGCTTCTGCCCACTTGGAGAAGTAATCAGTTGTCGCCAGTATGAACCGATGGCCTCTGGACGATGCTGGTTCAATGGGCCCGATTATGTCAGTTCCCCACATTTCGAACGGCCAGCTAGCCATCGTGGGATGTAGCGAATTTGGATGTTGGTGGATAAAGTCCCCGTAAATCTGGCACGAGTGGCACTGCTTCGCGTATTCGAGGCAGTATTGGATCATTGTGGGCCAATAGCAGCCCATCCTTTTGATCTTCAATTTCATCTTCGGCCCGGCTTGGTGAGAACCGCAGAGTCCGTCATGAGTTTCTTGGACAACTCTCCTTGTGTAACACCCGAGTCCATTTATACCAATTCAGTTTCAGTATTTTACTTATTCATGGTCTAATCCTGATTTAGCGTGTTTGGGTGCGAATAGTACTTCACAGGTCACTGGGCATTCGACCCGACCCGCTTGCTTGAACCGGTGTAACTCTCATTTATAGGTTACCTCGACTTGTTACATGGGCTAGTGCATTTCATAATTTAATATATACTGGTATTTGTCTTGTATCACATCTTTTGCATATAACAGTTTAAATCATGTAAAATAAATTAAAATTACATTTCATGGCCTGCATGATACCCCTAACCCTGTGGTAGCGTCCTTGCATCGTGTTCTCGTCCCGTTCAGTGAAACGGGCGTGTTTGGACGGCTACGCGCACGTCCGTGCATATGTTCTTGGGGGTATGCATTTTTGTTATTAAATCCTTTATTTTGATTTTTGGAACTCGCTAATAATTTTCATATTTCAAATTCAAAATTTTGGACCCGACCCGGGCGCATTTCTGATATATTTTGTATTCCCGCAAATTCTAATTATTTAATATTTATTTTACCTAACTTAAATCTTTCAGCCTAGGAAATCCTATTAAAAGTGATTTAAATATCTTTTTATATTTTTTTTCACAACCTATTTCTCTCCACGAGCCAATCCCCTTCTTTGTTCACCGGGCCCCACGTCTCCTTCCCTCTTCTCTAAAAATCTTTTCCATTTCTCTCTCCCCGGTTTCCCTCAACCAATCAGAGATTATTTTTTATCACCGGGCCCACAAACTTCTCCCTTTCTCTCCCTTTCCCTTTCTTTCTCTTCAGAGCGACGCAGCCCTCTCTCTCTCCTTCTCTTTCTCTCTCTTTCTCTTTCTCTCTCCTCTCGCGCACACTCTCTCTCTTCTCGCGATTACTGTTCCTTCATCGATTCTGGTCACCGCCTCCCACTACGGTCACCTCCCTTCTTCGTCCTCGTCATCTTCTCCTTTGTTAACCCAGCGGCCACGAGGAAAATCCTACCCTCGCCGTCGCCGCGCTTCACAGTCGCCGCCACCGCACCCTCGTCTTCAACCTCGCTCGTCTCCCTCTCCTCTCTCGCCTCTTTCAGTTCTTCTCTCCCCCTCGTCCTCACTCCAATGGCGAACCAGAACCCATCTCTCCTTCGCCTGCATCCTCCACTGCCGACGAACCCACTTCGTCATCATCTCTGCACTTTCCCCACCTCTCTCTCTCACCCTCCTGACACCACCACCGCCATCTCTTCACCCCCCAAACGACCAGAGCTTCCCCTTGCACACCGAGACCTGAACCCACAGAAAACCCATCTTCTCTAACCTCTCCTCGCCGTCACCCTCGTCGACGGCAACCCCGCCGTCGCCACCGTTCTCGTCAACACCCTCGTCTGATCCCATCTCCCTCTCCCCGACCTCATCCTTACCTTCCCTGCACTCCTCGACGACCTCCTTCCCTGAACCTGCGCACACCCTCCTCGCCAGTGATCCCTGCTTCCACCTCGTCGACCTCACCGCCGACCACTCTTGTCGATCTCTCCCCTCGACCACCTCCACACCTATCTGTCCCTTCACCCGACGACTTCCCCGTAAACCCTTACACCCACTTTCTCCGAATGCAACATCAACACTTCCTGCCACGCCGGAGACCTCCTCGGCAACCGTACCTCATCGTCATCGTCTTGTAGTCGGTGGGGCTCGATTTTATGTCGGCATCCTCTTGTTTGGGTAAGGATCAGCTGGAGCCTAGAGGCTCGATCGTGATGCTCAGCAAGGTCTTTTCTGTGTGGGGCTTCTTCAGGATGAGATTGTTTCTGTGAATCATGATTGTGAAAGTGCAAGAGGCTCCTTGGAGTTGGAATCTTGTGATGATGTTGATGGTTGGGTACTCAAACTAAGCAATAACAATTAGACAGTCGAACTTCCCTTAACCCAAACTCGTGTATAGCCATCAAGCTTGGATCTTGCTTCCGTCGTGTTGTTTTCGTGACTGTCGTCCATGAGGTCGCCGGAGCCGTGACGACGTCGACATTCCGACGACCTAACGAGCATACCCGACCCGTGTGACCCCCCTCGTGCGTTGCTGGGATCCGTTCCGTGCACCCGTTTCTTGATCCGTCCAGGCAAGTTAATCTTGCTACATGCTACTATAACATCTATACATATTTATTACATGTTTAAAACTGTAAATGGAATCTAAGGCTATTAATTTTCATTATTGCATTTTGATGTCAGATTATATCTTGGTAGACTCAGATCTTAAATTATAACGTGTTGCATGTTAGAGCACCAGATCGTGTACCCACCTCCGTGTCTAAATTGCTGACTAGTTAACTGCAAAACTCATAGCATCGTTAAAGGTTTCTACCCCGAATACCCAGTGGCATCTATTGAACGTATTTTATATATCATTGCATCTCTAGAGTATTTTAGTACGTAGTAACATGATGTTAACATCCATATGTGTTTTACTGTATTCATGTAATATTGAAACCATCTATTAAATACAAACTGATAACTGTGCATCTACATACCTTAATCTGTACCCGATTGCATTTCACGTTATAAGTTCCAGCTTGTTGATCCTATTAGTACACATGCTTGTTCTGTATGCCATGATTATGCTAGTTTGACTTTGAGCACTCACATGATATCTTGTACACTCCTGACATGACATGACACTTTTATACACTACCTGATCCGACATGGTACCGTACACTACTTGACTCGACCTGATATACCATGGCTTGACCCGTTACTTGATCTCGTGTCTAATGCCAACAAACCTGACATGTAGTCCTCACGGACCGTTCCTGCTGTCTATCCAGACAAACCTGCTTTTACCTGATCCTGTTTGGCATTAGTTCTTGATTCCTGAATACCTGACTTGACATACATAACTTGGGGGTATGGGGAAATCAAAGGTGAAACCTGACTTGTAACTCAACAGTTCGATACCTGTTCTGATCAGTCTTACGGGCTAGGCCAGCCCCGGAGTGATGATGTTGACATCACTCGCCTGTACCTGCTACCTTTTACTGCCTAGCGGCACGTCTCGGTTTCAGCCCGAGGGTCTGTAGACCGTGGTTCCGGGCATGCACGGGATACTATTGAGTTACATCGATGATTCATCAAATTGATTTCAAAGACTCTAGAGTAGAAAACCCAATAGAACAGTTTAGCCTACTCACTGCACACTACCCTTCACTGCCCTGATTTATATTACTGTTACACCTGCTTTTCATTCATGTTTATATTTGCATTGCCTGTTACCCTGTTTATATTTTATTGCTTGATGACATGACGCGCTGACGTCTGGGTTTTGCATGGCCCAGATCCTCTACCTTTGTTGCAGACTGATCAGGAGTATTGCCGCAGTTAGACCGAGTGGTGAAGTTCCTGTCGGTATGTAGTCTCACTTTCCAGGTTTTATTATTGTACCTTTTGGCTTCCGCATATTGTTATTTCTTGACTCTATTACCCTGGCTTATGGACATGGTTGATCTTAGTCTCAAATGAGACTAAGATCCTTAAACCCAACCCCCAAACCAAAATCTAAGAAAATACGGATTTGGACTAATCCACGCCCTACGAAAGACGACATAAATTAGTTTCCGTATACAATCCACGGGCAACCAAAAACAAAACAAACACACACGACACGAAGTGACCATCTGGAGAAGGAGAAAGTGGTTACCGTGATGCGGTAGCGTTATTAACTGCAGGGGCTTGCGCCTACAGGGAAGAGTGTCCCCACAATCAAAAACCCCTCAAACGAGGGGGTATCTGACGAAGTCTGCTACATCGGTCGCATCCGTCTAAACCTTCGATACATGGTGTCATAAATCAACTTGGCATCTTCGGAGAGGTGAACGGATAGCACCAATTAGCATCTGCCCCGAAATTCAGGCAAGACGGACCTACGTGGTAGCGTCTCGCATGTTTCGGAGGGGAACAGATTCTGGCACGCCCGATGGGACCTCTTCCTCTTTCCACTCCACACTTCATGTGTCGTGTTCGCGAACGAATCGCGGTTTGATACAGTTGCCCTTGGGTTCGAGGTACTAAGATTTGGTTTTGTCTTGTGCAGAAAAAAGAAATGGCCTCCAATTGCTCCATCTGCGGCTGCAACTCCCGTTCCGCCTCATCTGGAGGTGTAACCTACGGGCCCCAAGCGGCCTCACTGTTCAAGATGCCGGTGGAGCAAATAACTCAGGTTACCACTGGACTATTCTTCGGGACCATGCTCCCACCTATGAACTTCAATGCCCCGCTGCTGCCGCAGGAAACCCCAAAGAAGTCGGTCTTTGATCGACTTACCACTATTGCGGCCCCTCTCAGCGGGTCGTCCAGCTCTAACGCCACAGTCTTTTACAGACTGGGCCAAAGCTTATTCGGGCCCATGAAGAAGCCCGCGATACCGGAAAGAGTTATCCCTAAGCGGATAGCCATTCCTGCTTATAAAGTCATCAAGGCGGCTTCTCCTGCCAAAGAGTCGGTCTTCATAAGGTTGACTGTTCCGGCTCCTGCTCCAGGCAAAGTCCTCAAAGCTGCTTCTCCTGTCCAGAGGTTTGTCTTTGATAGATTGGATATCGCTTCTCAACGGGCATCGGTCTTTAAGAGGCTGACGCCGGTGACAACCCTTCGCCAAAACAGGGGGTCTGAGGAAGTCACCCCTACAGCCGAGACAATCCCAACGGCTCGACACGCTCGGCATCGCCACTGGCGCCGAGTAAGGAAGGCTGGGGGCAACTTTCCTTCTGGACTGACTCCGCCGGCTCCAATGGTGGAAATCGATGCTGCTGTTCTAACTGGGAACAACTTCGAACCGCTTAGGAAGGTTCGTAAGAACTCTCCAACTGCCGTGCTGAAGAGATATCCTCCACCTGTAGAGAATACTACAGAAAAGAAGCCGGAGCAGCCCCCTCAGCGGCTTTCCTCCAAAATTTACAAAGTCTGGCGACAGGTCCAGGAATCGGTGATTGATCAAGATTACCCTCACAAACAGAAAAAAGTGAAAGTTCAACAAGAAGAGAACCATCCCGTCAAGCCACAAAAGGCAACAGCTGTTTGGGTACCCATAGCAACGGCCCTCTCGATGTCAACCGTTCACAAGAGAAGGAGGCCGGAGAAAACCCTTGTGACCGCGGCGAAACGCAAGGACGCTGAACCTAAACGCCCCAAGTTTGGGGGCATGGTAACACATACCGTTTATATGGCCTCCGGAAAAGAGGAAAGCCGTGCTTCCACGGGTCATCGACCGCTTAATCGATCGATAACAAAGGCTCAGGAGCAGCAACAACAGAAACTTCAGGAAATGCTAACTGCAATGGCCGCACTCACGGGGCCGAAAGATAATCCGGAGACCTCAGAACAGCGTCAGGAACAAGAAACTGATGCTGAATTCCTCCGAAGAATGCTCGAAAGGAAAGAAAAAGAGGCCGTGGAACAAGTGGCTAATATAAAACGAATGGCGCTTCTCTTCCAAAACATGGTCGGGATGATGATACAACCAGATCCTCCGGCTGAAGACCCTCCGATTGTGCTGAAAGATGACAAAGGGGAGACATCGAACCCTCCTCCGGCTCTTTCAGTAGCCAAGGAAGAGACCATCTCTAAGGCCGCTCTGGATGATTACATTGCTCAGCAAATACGAGTTCACCAAGCAAATGAAGCGGCTGGGCAGATCGTTAAGACCGGACGACCCTATCCGGGTTGGTATGACCAAATAAGGTACCCGCCGGGATATACGATCCCTAAATTCTATGTATATAAAGGGACGGGAAATCCCCACCAGCACGTCGCTCAGTTTAGGGCCTTATGCGGCAACACTGGAGGCGACGACAAACTGTTGCTTCGCCAATTCGTCGGCAGCTTAGCGGAAATAGCTTTTGAATGGTATTCGGAGCTGCCAAACGACTATGTCAAAACATTTGCAGAGATGGAGTTGCTGTTTACACAGAGATTCGAAGCTCTAGCGAGCGCACCCCGATCACCACATTGATTAACGTCAGGGTAAAGCCAGGTGAAACATGGGTTCAATATGCAATACGGTGGCGGAACTTATGGTCGAAGTGCGAGCAGCGCATCGAAGAAGCGCCCGCAGTAGGCATGTTCGTAGGTACTCTCGACCCTCAAGCGACCATTTCGCAATTCATGATGTTCTTCAAGTCAACTACTTTCCAGGCCTTGATCGACTAGCTGGCCCAAATGGATCAGATGGGTCATAGACCATCTCCTCCAAAGACTGACTCTCGAAATGAAAAAGGGAAAGGAAAAGCAACTTTCGTCGCCAATACTCAACAACAGCCGAGCAACTTAAAGCTGGTTGATCGACAAAACGACATGCGTCCACACCCATCCCTCGAGGAGAGACTGGGACGTCCTTACTCGTTTCCCCAGGATAAAACGAGGAGACTGTTCGAGCTGGCAGTGCGCAACAGATTCATCAATCTGCCGGATCTAAAACGTCCATTGCTGCCAGGCGATGTCAACAATCCTAATTACTCCCTTACCACCAAGCAGTAAGCTATCCAATCGAAAATTGCTTCGTCTTCAAAGGCTAGATTGAGGACCAATACCAACAACGCAAGTTTGCATTATCCGAAAACTGGAAGGTGAACCCGCCACAACCTCATGCCCCTAAAAAGGTGGACATGCCGGGGGAATCGTGCTCATTCACAGAGAAAGCCCCATGGACCAAAAAGTCCGTAAACTAGAAATTCGCCTCAAATACGGCAACGGCGGACCGAAATTTCCTAAAACTAATAACGCACCGAAACGTCCTTAAACTAACGATGGACCACTATGTCCTGAAACTGGCGACGGACCGAAACGTCCTTAAACTAACAATAGACCACTATGTCCTAAAACTGGCTATTGACCGAGACGTCGATAAACTACTGTGGGCTGCAGCATCCCAAGGCTGACAAAAAAAACTAAAAAAAAAAGAAAACGGTATGTCCATAAGCAAAATGGGCACGGATGAAAACCCGAAAGGCCTCCATGAGTAAAAACAGCAGGGCTACCGGCGAGTTTTGTGAAAACCCGAAAGGGCGCAAACTCGTTAGAAGACACTTGCAAGGTCCTCTCGACCCTGTGAGGAGAAACAACCTGCGTGAGATCCTTACGACTCACATGGGAGAAACACACTTAGGAATCCTCACGATTCCTAAGGAGAAATTACACTTACGAGATCCTCACGACTCGCAAGGAGAACCTTCTTATGAGACCCTCACGGCTCATAAGATTCAAAAGTCTTAAGCTACAGGGATCTGAACCTTTTTTTAAGCCATCACAATCTCCAGCATTGCCCTACAAGCGTCTCGATGTCGACCCTTGTATACAATCCACGGGCGCGAATAAACATTTACCTAACATAGTCCCATCCGTGACTAGGGATATGTTTGCACAGTGAACAACCCTTGTAAGTCCTCTCGACTTATAAGGAGAAAGCACTCTTGTAAGATCCTTACGACTTATAAGAGACCATACACTTAAGTCTCCTCACGATTCTTAAGGAGAAAAACAATTTACGAGATCCTCACGACTCGTAGGGAGAAATACCTTCATGAGACCTTTACGGCTCATGAAGTCAAAAGTCTTAGTCGACAGGATCCTAACCCTGTTTACTAAGCCACCTTTGTTCGACATCCACAAAGGCAAATGATGATTTGCTCCTGGCAATATCCCAGTTGTAGCGATACTGATGTCTGAATCAGTATCAAAATCCCAAACTCGCGGCGAAAAGTCAGCGAGCCACAAATGCATATGAAATAGCCGAAATGATGGGGCAACTTGCAACAAAATCAGCAAGTAAAATATATGCATATGAAATAACTGAAATGGTTGGGCAACTCGCAATAAAAAGCAGCGAGTAAATAAAACAAATAGCCGAAATGATTGGGCACCGCGAAAAATAGCCGAAATGATTGGGCAATCACGACTTTTGTGATATAAAAGCTGAAATGATAGAGCATCGCGAAAGAAAACAAAAAAAATACATATGAAATAAAAAATTTGCCCTGCAGGTGAGATCACATCGATCCCTGTATACAATCCAGGGGTGCAAACAAAGAGGGAACCATATCATCCCATCAGGCTCCATCAGAAAGAGAGCCAAGTCTCGACGATCACATCTGCATCCCAGAAGACTAACAACATCGTTCCTCTTTATGCCAGCAAGGCGTGGAAGCGACACAACGAAACGGAGCCACGACATAGTCCCTAGTTCCAAGTCTTAACGGCAATATCTACAGCCTAAAAATCAGCAATGGTGATTCTTCTCATTCCAACAGGACTCGGACGCAACATCACCAAGCGGAGTGATGGCAAAATCCCAGCTCCACCTCAGCATCCGTCTCATTACAGCAGACGTAATGTCAACAATGACGTTCCTTCGCAGTCTAGCAGGATGCAGATGCAACGTCAATGAAAGACCTCATGGTCGAAACAAAGCGGAGTGATGGCAAAATTCCAACTCTATCCCAGCTTCGTCTCGTTACACCAGACGCAATGTCAACAACGGAGTTCCTTCACAGTCCAGCAGGATGAAAATGCAACGTCAGCGAAAGACCTCATGGTCGAAACAAAGCAGAGTGACGGCAAAATCCCAACTCCATCCAGCATTCGTCTCGTTATACCAGACGCAATGTCAACAACGGTGTTCCTTCGCAGTCCAGCAGGATGCAGATGCAACGTCAACGAAAGACCTCATGGTCGAAACAAAGTGGAGTAGCGGCAAAATCCTAACTCCACCCCAGCATTCGTCTCGTTACACCAGACGCAATGTCAACAACGACGTTCCTTCACAGTCCAGCAGGATGCAGATGCAACACTAACGAAAGACCTCACGGTCGAAACAAAGCGGAGTGATGGCAAAATCCTAACTCCACCTCAGCATTCGTCTCGTTACACCAGATGCAATGTCAACAACGGCATTCCTTCGCAGTCCAGCAGGATGTAGATGCAACGTCAACGAAAGACCTCACGGTCGAAACAAAGCGGAATGATGGCAAAATCCCAACTCCACCTCAGCATTCATCTCGTTACAGCAGACGCAATGTCGCCCCAGGGTCAAAACAACGGAGCCATGGCAAAGTTCCTAATTCCAAATCTCGACGGTTAACCAACAACCTAGAGACAACCGCGACATTCGTCTTGATACAGCAGACGCAATGCCAACAAACGAAGCAAAGGCCAAATTCCTAAGTTCAGGGTCTTGACGGCAACTCATATAAAACCTGAAAGACTATCAGAGATCATCCCATTCCAACGCGGAGTGGTCACCACCTCGACGTTCGTCTCGATACAGCAGACGAGATGTCACTACAGCATCTTTCCTCCAACAGGATTCGGACACGACAAAGCAAACGAAGCGAAGGCCAAATTTCTAGCTTCAGGGTCTTGACGGCAACTCATATAAAACCTGAAAGACTATCGGAGATCATCCCACACCAGCGCAGAGTGGTCACCACCTCGACGTTTGTCTCGCTACAGCAGACGAGATGTCACCACAGCGTTCTTCCTCCAACAGGATTCGGACACGCTAAAACAAACGAAGCGAAGGCCAAATTCCTAGCTTCAGAATCTTGACGGCAACTTATATAAAACCTGAAAGACTATCGGAGATCATCTCATACCAGCATGAAGTGGTCACCACCTCGACGTTCATCTCGATATAGCAGACGAGATGTCACCACAGCGTTCTTCCTCCAGCAGGATTCAGACGCGACAATCAAACAACGGAGCCACGACAAAATCCTCAGTTCCAAACCTCGACGGTTCACCAACAACCTAGAGACAACCGCGACATTCATCTCGATACAACAGATGCAATGCCAGCAAACGAAGGAAAGGCTAAATTCCTAGCTTCAGGGTCTTGACGGTAACTCATATAAAACCTCAAAGACTATCGGAGATCATCCCACACCAGCGCGGAGTGGTAATGACTCATCGGGGCTCCCTAAACTAAGCCTAACCTCAAGTAAAAAGCGGCATGGCAAAATTCCTAACGCTTACTCTTCCAACGGTCAAACTGCCTAGGAAGATTGCTTGAAGATATTTTGTCCAACCCCCGAAGGGATCAGAGACACGACAGTCGCAAGGTTACTCGAACAGCAAGATTGTCTATCGAGGGATACATCAGCCAACGTGACGGTACGACGGACAAATCCCTAGTACCACAGACCCTAACGGACCTCTGTCGTAAAGAGCAGAGATTAACTGTGACGTTAGGACTTTCTTTTGAGAACTGCTCGATTCGTCTCGACTCGTGAGGAAATTAGTGTCTTTTCGAGAACTTCTCAATTCGTCTCGACTCGTAAGGAAAAACCTTAGGCAATGGGGATAAGGACCTGTTTTCTAAGCACTGGGGCCCTTCAAGTCGGTCTAAAATGGACTCTTGCATATTATTCATGGGCCACACTCTCCAAAGTCGAACCTCGACAAGGAGGGAAACAACCGCTTATAAGTCCTCTCGACTTGTAAGAGGGAAAATTCTCTTCTGAGATCCTTACGACTCTCAAGAGAAGAACACACTTGGGAATCCTCACGATTCCTAAGGAGAAATAACACTTACGAGATCCTCACGACTCGTAAGGAGAAATACTTTTATGGAACCCTCACGGCTCATAAAGTTGGAAAGCCTTAGGAGACAGATCTTAACCTGATTCTTAAGCCATCGCCGTCCTACAATGAGATCAAAATAGATTATCCACAAAATGCATTTACTAAAAAGGACACACCATCTTGGAGCAAAATATGTCTTTTATTCATGAATCAAAATGAATACAAAGTACAATCTATGAAAGAATCAAAAAATACTCTCATTCAGGAGTATGTACAAAAGAAGAATAAAAAGAAAAATATACAATTCTCCAGGCCGGCGGACGATTCAATAGATTTTCCAATTCATCCTTTTTCCGCTGGGCCTCAGCCTCATGATTCATTATCATCAAAAGACGGGCCTCCACTTGAGCCTGTTGGGCCTGGTATGAGGCAAGCCGACTTTCAAGCCCTTTTTCGGTAACCTTATGAGCTTCGACCATTTCGCGAGTGAAAATGATGGCCTTATCAATGGCTACCACCTCCTTGATAGCCTCTAGAAGCCCTCGCCAGAGATCATATGCCCGAGTGGTCTTGGCCGTAAGATTAGCTTGAAGTTCTCTCAGCGCTTTGGAAGCCAGCTCCCTCTCCGAAAACTTCGGCTGAGCCCCTTCTCGCATGATAGCATGTTCGCAGTGCATCGCTCGATCAGCCCCCGTAAGCTCGCCTTCGTGGCCATAACCTCTAAAGGAAGGCGCGTATATTCAAGACTATATAAGAAAGCCTCCATTCGACGACAATACTCGATATAAAACAAGCATGAACCACCTGACATGGGAAGCAACAAGGAAAGTCTCCGATGTATATCCTATCAAGCATGCATCTGCAATTGTATGAATGTTTAAAAGGAAATGATACCCAAAGCACCGATATGCATGCAACATAACGATAGTGCTCGCAGTTAAAGAAAATTCCCATGGGAAAAATATAAAGCTCATTTACGCAAGCAAGACGCATGTACGAGTATCCAACGAACATGAAAATTCAACAAAAAGCACGCAACAGCCAATGATAAAAAGAGTATATGGATTCAAACATACTACGCTACTGGAAAAAGGTCACCAAACAAAGGATCAATGGCACAAGGGTTAACAATACAAAATACAAAATTTTCTAATTACCTCTCTGCCTTCTCCAGCACATCGAAACGACGATTTTCATGAGGGTGGCTCTCCACCGATTAGCGCTATGTTCATCCGCAAAGGCAGACATAATAGCCCGCCGAGCTCTTATCTGGCCCAACAGATGGACCGAGCAGTCTTTCAGAGCCTGAGTAATCAGGCACGCCTCATAAAAACACTCGAAATTGTCTTCGGCAGTATCGAGGATCACCAGGGTCATCTCTGCTGGGTGAGGAGGGATGTCAGCAAGCACGGCAAGAAGAATCGTCCGGAGCCAAATGGAGCCCATTGGAAGAGGGGATCCCCTACGGGTCAAGAGTTCATACGTCACCGCGCCACATTCGGCATCGGTGAGAAGGGGATCCACTAGTCGCGCAGCAAAGCGAGGAATCATCTCCTCAATGGGTACTTCCCATGGTTGTCGACGAGCATGGGGGCGATTGCAAGCCGTAGCACTTAGTTGTTTTCTCAAGATGAATCACCCTAAGTTGTAAATGGATTTCTCTGTGAAGAGAGAAAGAAAACTACGGCCTCAGGTTATAAAGGGGAGCATTAAATGCTGCGCACGGAAAATATTGCATGATGGAACTATTTCCAAGGCCCAGAAAAAGGAAAAGCATTGGAAATTAAAGAGGTGGAACTATTTCCAAAAGCTTCCTCTCTGCATTCAATGTCATACACAGAAAAGATTGCATGGGAAATTAAACAACCCCATCAATAGGGCCTCACGTGCAGAGCACGTGAGCACCAACCTTGATATGCACTGAAAAGTAAAACAGTGTCGCATGTGAAAACACGTGAGTGGGTGCCGTTGTGAGATTGAAATCCCCAACAATGCCTCACATGCCAAACACGTGAGCAGCCACAACAATATGACAAAATTTCATAAAGAAGGCATGCAAACACAAAAGAGGAAGGAACGACTTATCATTCATACTTTGGAAGTTCGTACAAAAATAAGAGAAAATGTTACAATGGTAGGACATCAAATCTGGGACACGGATTGAGGAATTCAAAAGTAAGGCCGTCTAAAATGTTTCTGGCCTCTCTGGCCATTCTCGTGTGTTTCCTCTCGCGCTTGCAAGCGTCGGGATCTCCGCGGATGTCCTCCACCCTCCGATAGGCAGAGAGTATCGCCACCTGTTGGAAAGCTTGATGCAGGATATCAACAAGATTGTTTATCCTTTTCTTTGAGATTAGGCCCATCAGATACACTGATTGTACCTTATCTTCGGCATCATCCAAAGCCTTAAGCGGCATGCCTGCATAGAATAAAGGAAGTGCTTCCCAGATCGCCCTCATAAAAAGTTTCAAAAGAGAAGAGCGACGAGGGAGTAGTCGACCGTTGTACTCGTTGAAGCGGCTCATGATCTCAGCACACTGAGCGTTGGTGAACTCCTGGTTCTGGCTGTGGCCCAGTGCACGAATGTCTCCATAAGAAATGATCTCGTCAAGATTATACAAATGGGCAGCCATAGTATCTGAAATAAAGATCAGTGTGAATTTAATGGATAAACCAATCAAGAAGAATGCTTGTCTAAATGAACAATGGATTTCAAACAACTCTACACATTCCACAGAGAGAGAAGACCCACTGCAGAACCCTATGCAAATCATAGGGGGATCTTTCTGAAAACTTTTTGCAAAGAACAACTAAGGGCAAGAAAATCCCAAGAAGTCTTCTCTTAAGAACTAAGTCCTTTAGAGGAATTAAATTCCTTTGAACGGAGGAGTTAAACTCCCAGAATACTTTTTCAGAGCTAAGAATCTTTGGAATGGAATTAAATTCCAGAGAGAAGATAAGTATCACCGTCGATCCCTGAAGATCAGAGAAGCCCTAAGAGGTTTTTTATTTAAAGATTGGACATTATTTTAACTTGGAAAGATGGGTTCTTGTTAAAGGGAAAAACTCTTGGGGTGGATTTAAAATCCAAATTCCTACAAGAATTTCTTCAGCCGTTCAAGATCATTACCTGAAAAAGGGAATCTTTTGTTAACAGAGTTAAACTCTGAAAATTTTTGAAACAAAGAACTAAGCACTGAGAGAGAGAATTAAATTCTCAAGGCAAGAACAAGCAAGGAAGAAGATGGAAAGTGGAGGCGCTTCTGAAGGGACTCCTGCATTTATAGGATGTGATGGGGAACGGTTCATCTTCCCTGTTCCCTAAACAGATCCAACGGTCACAAAGGTGACAGCGTTGCACTCACGTGCAAATATGTAAGAACAACACTGTGGGGGCATTTGTTCCCTGATAAAATGTCAGGAAATACCCCAATGGGGTATCACGTGCTCATACATGACCAAGGGTCACGTGCTGACACGTGATGGTTTCCTGGGATTCTGTTATAAAAGAATTAAAATTCTAATCAAGCAAGCAATTAATGGAGTCACGTGCCCACGCATGATGGACCTTTAAAGAACCCACTGAAAGAATTAAAAGGCATAATAAAATGGCAAGGAAAGATCCCAATGAGGCATCACGTGTTTACACGTGACCAAGGGTCACGTGATGACACGTGATGATTCCTTAGTTCTGTTAAACGGCAGAATTAAATTCTGAATAAAATGTTTAATCAAGGGGGTCACGTGCCAACATGTGATGGGTTCCTAAGCTCTTTAATTGATAGGATTAAATTCTATTTCAATAATCAAATAATGGGATCATGTGCCAACACGTGATAGACTTTTAAAGCCTTCTGAACTAATAGAATTAAATTCTAATTAAGAAGGAATCAAGAACCCTAATTGGAAAATATTTCCCTAGATCTTTCCAAACAAAAAGATTGTGCTCTGTAAAGTGGAGCACCGTTGGATTAAAAATCCAATAGTGAATAAAAATCACCAATTTATGGAAAGATTTTATACAAGGAAAAATTTTCCTGAAATTCACCAAGAATAACAAACAGAATATCTTCTGGATTAAAAATCCAATGGTGAATAAAATTCACTGAGTGATCTAAAATATCATGTTGGTTACAAAAACAACCAAAATCTTTCAATGAAAGATTGACTAAACAGATTGATTCTTTTCTTTCTCCTATAAATAGGAGCCAAGAAGAGAAAAGAAGGGATTTTGGATTTTTGGAGAAAAAACAACAACAGAGAGAAAAAAGAAAGGAGAATTTAATTCTCAAGAAAAGAAACCCTAGGTGAGAAAGGGGAAAGAGAACTAAGCTCCATAAAACAAAAAGAGAATTTAATTCTCAATTTAAAAGTTTAACTCTTCTGAATAAGAACTTAGTTTTTTCTTTGGTTGAAGATCTGTAGAAGCAAATCTTCCTACAAGTTGAGAATTTAATTCTCATCGGGAAGATTCTGCCATGCAGATCCAAAACTTAGAGGGAGAATTGAGTTTAGAGAATTTAATTCTCCCAAATTCATAGGAATTTAACCCCTCCAAATGAAATTAGGGTTTAACACTACATAAGAATTTAATTCTTCCAAATTCACAGGAATTTAATTTCTCCAAATGAAACCAGGGTTTAACCCTATATGAGAATTTAATTCTCCTAAATTCATAGGAATTCAATTCCCCCAAATGAAATTAGGGTTTAACCCTACATAAGAATTTAATTCTTCCATATATATAGGAATTTAATTCCTCTGAACAAAAATTAGGGTTTAACCCTACTAGAGAATTTAATTCTTAAAACAAAAGACTTGAAACTCTCCATGCATGTAAAGAACTTAGTCACGTGGTAACACGTGACCCTTCTCCTCAATGAGTAAAAAAGAAAGAACAAAACTAGGTCACGTGCCCCCACGTAACCCCTAAAACAGATCCCTTAAAATGAGAAAGAAAAACTTGGAGGCAATGCCTCACGTGCTCCCACGTGACCCTCAAAATAAAGGGAACAAAGCCAAAGACAGAATTAATTTTAGGCGCCATCACGTGTCCCCACGTGACCCCTTAATAAACACTTTAATAATCAATACATGGATACCCATCACGTGCCAACACGTGATGGCCTGAAGACTAAAAGTGTTTAACACTTATTTGAATATTCTGAGAACAAAATAAAGGAGGTTTGGCCCAATTCTCAGGCGCCTCACGTGACCCCATGTGACCACCCCACTTTTAGTGTTTAACACTATTTTGAGCATTTTGTCCCCAATGTTTAACACTGTTTTAAAGCGCATCACGTGGGAACACGTGATCGCCAAATATATGTTAGTATTTAACACTATTCTCAAACCGGTCTTAGCCCAAATTGGCTAAGTCTTTCTGAGTCAAGACTTCCCTTTGATTAAACCCCGACTACATTCTTTCAAACTTGATCATTTCATATGACATTCAAAGAAAACTCCAGAGCCATGATGAATGGTCAATGCCCAATAAAAGACAAAATGTTTTCAGAGCCTCCAAACCCCTGTTTAGCATTGCTAAATAATGGAGGGCTGAACCCAGATAAATGTTCAATAGTCCAACAAAGGGCCAACATTTCAAACTTAATTGGACTTAGCCCAAATTGGTCATAAGTCCTCAATTCAGATTTAACTGAGCCAATGTGCTTATAATCTAATTAATTGATTTTAGTTCCAAATTGGACTACAGATTTCCCAATCAAAATCGGTTCGAGGTTACATCTCTTTACTCCTCTGATATTTGTCGTTATAATTCTTCAACGTCTTCAGAGAGGTGACGGGTCCCGACAACCATACATTTCATAGACTATGACGTTTTTAAACTGGACTGTGGGGTCTTTAAACCTATGGACTATGATGTCCTTAACCTCGGACTGTGGGGTCCTAAGCCCATGGACTATAATGTCCTTAACCTTGGACCGTAATGTCCTTAAACTAATCGACCACAATATCCCTAAACAAAACAATAGAGCCCAAATGCTCTCTTGTTGGATCTAAACGATCCCGTTAAGTTGATCTTAGCCTAAAAATTAGACTAACGTATCTTTAACAAACGTTTAAGTTGATCTTAGTCTCAAATGAGACTAACGTATCCTTAAACCCAACCCCCAAACCCAAATCTAAGAAAATACGGATTTGGACTAATCCACGCCCTACGGGCGACGACATAAATTAGTCTCCGTATACAATCCACGGATAACTAAAAACAAAACAAACACACACGACATGAAGTGACCATCTGGAGAAGGAGAAAGTGGTTACCGCGATGCGGTAGCGTAATTAATTGCAGGGGCTTGCGCCTGCAGGGAAGAGTGTCCCCACAATCAAAAACCCCTCAAACGAGAGGGAATCTGACGAAGTCTGCTACATCGGCCGCATCCGTCTAAACCTTCGATACATGGTGTCATAAATCAACTTGGCATCTCCGGAGAGGTGAGCGGATAGCACCAATTAGCATATGCCCCGAAATTCAGGCAAGACGGACCTACACGGTCGCGTCTCCGTGTTTCGGAGGGGAACATGGACGGTCGACGCTTGACGCGTCTTCGAGGCGGAGTATCCGTGGTAGCCTTTTTCCTGGCCCGGAGCAATTTGGTTCCCAATTTGTGGGAAGCCTGCACTACCCTTTTTACGACACGGACGGTCGACGCTTGACGCGTCTCTGAGGCGGAGTGTCCGTGGTAGACATTTCCGTGGCCCAGAGCGATTTGGTTCCCGATTTGTGGGAAGCTTGCACTGCCCTTTTTACGACATGGACGGTCGACGCTTGATGCGTCTCCGAGGCGGAGTGTCCCTGGTAGACTTTTTCCTGGCCCGGAGAGATTTGGTTCCCGATTTGTGGGAAGCCTGCACTGCCCTTTTTACGACATGGACGGTCGACGCTTGATTTGACTTGCTCTGCTTCTTGCAGTGTCATGGGTGAACTTGACTTGCTCCGCTTCTTGCGGTGTCGATATTGGATTCTGACTTGCTCCGCATTCTGCGGTGTCGGAGTTGAAGTTGACTTGTTGATTGTGATTTGGGTTGACATCAGCATCGCTACACTGGAATATGGTACCAGGAGCGAATCATCATCTGTCATGAGAGGATTTGGGAATTTTGGTTTTTGGTTTGGCATCTGCATTGCTGCACTGGAATAATGCCAGGAGCAACTTATCATTTGCCCCGGTAGGATTTGGAAATTGGCTGTTTGGGCGGCATCTGCATTGCTGCACTGGAATAATGCCAGGAGCAACTCATCATTTGCCCCGTGAGGATTTGGAAATTGGCGGCTTAGGAGACAGTTTTAGATCTCTATCACCTAAGGCTTTTCAATTTTATGGGTCGTAAGGGTCCCATAAAAGCATTTTCTCCCTACGAATCGAAAGGATCTCGTATGTGTATTTTCTCCTTAGGAGTCATGGGGACTCCTAAGTGTGTTGCTCCTTTGTGAGTCGTAAGGATCTCACGCAGGAAATTTCTCCTCACAAAGTCGAGAGGATTTTGCGAGTGCATTTCATCTCTTTTTCACGAGTTTGCGCCCTTTCGGGTTTTCACAAACTCGCCGGCAGTCCTGCTGTTTTTACTCACGAAGCCCTTTCGGGTTTTCATCCGTGCCCATTTTGCTTGTGGACATACCCTTTTTTTTGGAATCTTCACCGCCGGTGGGACTTTGAATGTGGTCTCGCCGGTAGGACTTGGGAGAGATTGGGATCGTTTTACACCCGTGGATTGTATACGATTTTACAGGATGTATGATCCAGACCGTAGGGCCGGAAAAATTTTGGGGCTTTGTTGGCGTCTGCATCGCTGCCCTGGAATATGGTATCAGGAGCGTGTAAGTTTACGGTAGCGCCCCGGCCGTCTTTCAGACGCCAAAATGCGGAACAAAAACTTTTATAACCGGCGCTATCGCATACTATAACCCGGATCTGCCATTAACGCTAAACTAACAATCTACAAAGAGGGAAGAAAGGTTATACCGAACGATCCGAGTCCTTCGTTCTTTAACCATCATCCCACGCTCCGTTGCGGCTGCTCCGATCTCGTCGATCTCCGATCTCGTCGATCTCCGATCTCGTCGTCCAGGTGGCACCACATCATCGGATCTTTAAACGAGCTCCCGCCTCTGACTCGAGGCAACTCGGTCGTCAAGTTTGCCAAAAGAGACGACCAAGATTGATGTAGAGAATGAGTGGAATACTTTGTCTCGCTTCGTCCAAAACCATGGACGAACGGTTAATGAAGTTGCCGTGGGAATCGGGTAATGGAATGAAATGAGCTGTGAAATTCCATACACCCCAAAATCTATCATAATCTTTTTACCAGATAAAACATCAAGTGTGTGAGAGTGAGAGAGGGGGAAGGGGGCCGGCCACCATATATAGAGGTGGGGGGGTGAGTGTAGGAGAGGGGAGGTGACAATAAGAAAATATCTCTAGTGTGAACACAAAGTGTGAACACACTTAATGAAATGATGAATCATTAAGCTAGTCATCAAGCATTTAATGGAATCATTAAATGCAACCATGACTCACTAAACACCTCACCACTTTTAGAACCTTCTAGAAGCTTCCACACTCATCTCAAGAAAAGATAAATCCGTATTTAACCAAATGTTAAAAGACGGCTGATAGAAAACTGGAAACTGGCAACTTCCAAAAGTGATCCCGAAACGAATTTCAGGATAACCCCGTAACTGTATAAACATACCAGCATTTGTATTACGACCGAATACAAATGCAACTGAGACAAAGATATTATATCTACTCTGTATAATACATGGATTCGGCTTAAATCAAAGCCCACCAGTATTATCTGCCCGAAATATGACACGTGCGTAAACGCACGTGCATTTTCCGAACCCTGCCATAAAACCATACGGCCTCTACAACGTTTCGCCCGAACTTGGGAAACTATCTGTGGGGGACTCTAATGACTCGTCAGTACCCTGGCAGTGGGTTTAACCACAAACCGTCAGCGGCACTAGCTATGCGTAACGGCTGCCCATGGACTGACCTCAAGGGAGGCTGATGAGCGAACTCATCCAGAAACCCTACTGAGCCTAACAGTGACAATGTATATACAGTCCGGTCCGTTCGTCTATGAGTATCGCATATCCGGCCTAGGGGGCTAGTAACGTCAGACCCCCAATAGCTGTATAAGTCGTGTCGGAGACAAGCCCTGAACACCCTGAGATACTACTGGAGTACCTACCAGTAAATCTCACATGCCTTGGCCAAGGACTTGGTGTAATGGCTTTCCTAGACACAGCGCGACCTCTACCCCCAATACCGGGAGAGGCGAATCCCCTGCCGATCCGCTCACGTGCTTCCATGTGGCTCGGGACTGTACCCAAAAACTACCTGTTTGCACGACTCCTTTGAGCCGTGGTAGGGTAGAAATCAAAGCACAGTGGGAACTCACACGAGACAAATGACGACCTCGGTTCGATGAACTAACCTGTACACATGTCACCAGGGAACTGCTATCTGACGATATGTATAATACCAATTAGCAGATTCCCGGCGAGTCCTGTCCGGTGTACTCATAACCCAATGAGCACCTGTATACATCTTAGGTGATCCAACTGACACCAGTGGCTTGTGAGACCGGCCACCGCCCCTCGTCGGGGTCTCGACTGTATACACTAGTCTACTCCGGAGTATCGATGCCCTGTCTCGAAACTCCCACGACTAGGGACCACTATTAAGGATATGCTTATAGACTACCCAACTCTCACGTATATGATCGCCCTCATACTGTTGGTAGTCAAGCAAGATCCTAAGGGCTCTATCAAAGTGTAATCGTGATCAGTCACCTGAATCTATACACGACTGATAAAGACAAACCAGATAGCATACTATCATCTCGAGTAAGACTGTCCTACCGGTATAGGTCCTCCGCAATCATTGCAATCACGTACCTGCGATCCAATAATTGACTTTGAGGGCACTATATCCAACAATCTCCCACTTGCACTTAAGGCTAATTATTGCGATGTTGCGTACTCACAGCCCGTGTGAAACCAACACCCAACTCCCCTACTAATCAGTTTCACAAAGCCCGTTTGTAAAACTATTGTGTTCGAGAAATAGCCTCAGTGAGTGGATCCGCCCTGATGTTTCTTTCTATGTCTCTCTTAATCTCAAGTTCGCGGAGAAAGCCATCTCCCGAATTGAGTAATACCTGTCTTAGAATATGTCTGGATATCTGATGGGACCTAGTTCATAAATGAACTCCAAATCCAAACTTCTTAGACTGTATCGATAACTGAACCTAATCAGTATCCAGCACCATGCCTCCCACAGTATCGCCTTGGACCTCCTGTCCATAATACTGCCCCCTTCGTCAGAGGGAAAACTACAACTCTGACAATCACTCTGTCATCCATGTCACCTTTGAAGCCTGGAATGATAACCGTCTCCCGAAGGAGGCTGCCGTCATCAAATCCGTAGAACATCCACTTATGTTTTAAAACTGCTTTCTTATGTTTCTCCAGGATTGGATTAATACAAACTTATCGCATCCAGTGCAAAAACAACATTTGGTGTGGTACTTGACATCTCATGATTGACTCAATTGCCTAAGCAAGTGATCTGCCAATCATGCACATCCCTCTCCCCTTTAGTCTGTAAGACACCTTTAGAGAGGGTGACTCCATCACCTGCAGGTACACCACCATGCCAGGAGTCATCTATTCTAAAAACCATTAGAATACTGTCAAAATACCCACATTGGGAAACTACCCAAATCCAGATCTAAAACCATAGATCTAGAAACCAGAATGTCAAATATTATATCCATATCCTGTTTGAAGAAACAACTGTGTGACGACCAAAGTACAACCGATCGTAGTATAGGAATTTTACTTCCTACTCTGTGTATGTCATCCAAATACCAGGACATCACACCCTACTACCTTCTTAACTGATCCATCCCCTATTCTGATGAAGTCAAACCCATGACTGTCACATCAAAATTAGATGATCAATCTCCGCTATGATTGCTCTAGTCTATAAGTAGACATAAGTTACTTGCCCACTATGCTTCCG
The DNA here is from genome assembly GCA_030015575.1 of Agapanthus africanus. NCBI lineage: Eukaryota > Viridiplantae > Streptophyta > Magnoliopsida > Asparagales > Amaryllidaceae > Agapanthus > Agapanthus africanus. Next base: position 556,405,560 of record JASDDO010000016.1, read on the forward strand.
CTGCTCCCACTGACCACAACAACCCTCCTACTGGGTCTCATAGCCTGGAACAACAGTAGTGTCAAGTCTGGGTAGATAAGAACCTCCCTGTCACCGTCCTTGAGGCTACCGAAGTACCTCTCGGGTGTCTGAGGTTACCCACCATATCTGCGGAGTGGCTAATGGAATGTCAAACTTGATTGAATCCGTAGGTCCTATTAAATTTTTCGTAATCGTTTGCGGTTCTGGAATCACTTCCAGTTCTACCATACTCCCACTACTGTTTTCTGAAAAAATCCATTTTACTAAAACTGTGGCGAGTTTAGAACAATATCACTATTGATCTTCCAGATGGTAGAAAGTCAACCCTCGTCATAGCCTGGGCCAACCCACAAACTGCTATTACAGAAACGTGCCCTGAGTTATCCAGAGTCTGGTTTTAAGCATAAGCCGGACAACTCACCTATATCCAATATAGAAACTTTGGCATTTATTTAATTGGAACCAGATTCAAATTATGCAGCTGTCTCCAGTGCATATCAACTTTAATGGAGAGAGGCTAATCAGCATTACTCAACTTAGGAATCCATCCAATTATGAGTAACCTGAAAGAGAAACAAGTTTCTCAAAACTTTTACTATCATCTGAATATCAATCATAAGTATCTACATCTTCGATCTCTTTGAAGAATCCCGATACTTGCGACATCCGGTTCTCTACTTTATTCTTATACCCACAACTTCTCAAAACTTAGACCTTGTATTTCTACGAAACACTTGTCTAAAAACTAGAGAAGTCATAAGTAAACAGAACATAGTACGAGGACCTACCCCTTTGTTCTGATGGACACTGGACAACATACAATACTCTGTATAAGTCCGCTGAGTTGAATAACTCAAAACCTGTACATCGTAGGTTGAAAACTGTACCCTGGCGATTTCTTCAAATATCACTAATTACAACGAATTCCGATATAATGAGGATGATCACCTAATTCCCAATAACTTCCTCCCACTCATCATCTGTAAAAACCATACAGATATGAGAATGAAACCTAGTGAATACACACCCTGGAGTAAGTATCTAATCGGGAAAACAGTTTTCCATTAACAATGCACTGAAACATGAAAATGTTTCGTAGGGGTATCCTGGTATTCATAGTAATGCCTCTTCCATAATCCAATTCATGACTTTAACCGTATATTTCTTTGCCATCTCTCCAAATCCCTTTATTTGTCTTTAGTCGTTACCTTCTGTACACCATCGTTAGGCTAAATGGTTTTCTTCCTTCCCTACCGTTCGGCACCAGCCTATGGTTTGGAAGAAGACTATCCAGTAAGCATAATAGGTGTACCCTCCTAAACCAAGGAGTACTCGCAACTGAGAGAAGGTGATGATAAAAGACAACTGAATAATACCTTATTCTTGTAAAGGTGAAATAGGAGTGGCGATGAAGTACGCGGTTTGGTCGTGAATGATAACAGTCGCAACTTACTTTGCCCTCTTTCTAATCCCTTTATTTTGTCTTTACATATTACCTTCTGTACACCCTACTTAGGCTAATTGGTTTTCTTCATTCCCTACCTTTCGGCACCTGCCTATGGTTTGGAAGAAGACTATCCAATAAGCGTAATAGGTGTACTCTCCTAAACCAAGGAGCCCTCGCAACCTGAGAGAAGGTGATAATAAAAGACAACTGAATAAACCAATTCTATTTCTCCTGAACCTTGATCCATCCTTGAAGAAGTTTCTTCGAGTTCGTATATAACCATACGATGGATCTATCCAATGGAAGTGGATGTCCGTAGTAATACGGGGTGTTCTGAGAAATGCAAAGGGTAGAAGAAGGAGTGGCAATGACTTATGCAACATAGACAATCCAAAAGCCAGTATTTTAAGAAGGTTCGGTCAACTTGGTCACTGAGTCATAGTCTAGGGTCGGTCAAAGGTCGCTGCCAAAGAGAGAGAGAGAAAAGAAACACTCTGCGTGCACTCTATCCTAGATCAGAATGGTTATCACTTTATCTAATCCGGAAATCTCCCACTGTACTGTCAAATTCTCCTCCAAATCTGAAAGAAGAATCAATCGGGGTCACCCGAAGAGTAAACCAACTCATCAGTGGGAATCGGGATCCAACTCTCATCGCATGATAACGTGACGGAATCCACTCACGTTATCACACTCCAGAAGGTATGCGCATGCCTGGCAAGTTTCAGTTTCTTTAGAAACTCCCGGTATGATTTTTACCCCATGTTCTTATGACCTTGACGAAAGCCAACAAATCATAAGTCGCATGTCAAGTTCTGCCCGTCATTATCTTGTTAATTCGAATCCACCCGTACATACCCTTGACGAAAGCCAACAAGGTAATACGACTGTCCCAAACCAACACATCTATCTATGCAACAAATGAATACCCCAGCAACTACCAAACACTATGCCTTGACGAAAGCCAACAAAATATTACTGACCATCCATAAGAAATGATGGAGGGCTACGGCTGGTTTTTGGCGAAAAACCTTTAACGTAATGAACTTGATCTCGTTGAAGGAACCTGATAGCTTTTTATAAAATATAGTGGCGAAAACCTTTGCTAAAGAGGTCACTCCCGGTGAAGGGATCTCGGCTCTTTCCTCGTGGAATGAGGTGCAGGATATTCCACTGAATACCGCGATGCAAAGCAACATATAATCGACTATAGTGAAGTTATTATCCTGACGCAAACTTCTGCCCAAGGGGTCAGTCCCGGTGACGGGATATCGGCCCTTGCCCCGTCGAATGAGGTGCAGGATATTCCAACCGAATACCACTGTGCAAAACAAAAGGAAACATCTTTGTAATAACACTTTTTAAATTGTTCCAACAACATCCAAATAGGTTTGTTTTACTTTGCATTGATCAGAATCAACGCAGTCCTATCAATTAATCACACCAGAAAAGAACGAAAATAAAATGTACGTATATGCTATCCGCATTCGTCACTGGGTCCCGTCATCACCCGTTAGGTTACTTAACTAACGACAGAGCGGGGACTGGACTAGCGCGGGTGTAAAACATATACAACATCAAATAGTATATATACCAATATACAATAATCGCTCCAGGCGTGATAATATGCAACATTACAGAAAAGTAATAAGCATCACAGAACAATACAGATAATCTGGGATCCCCGAGTTTCACAGAGCCGCTGCTGAAACCCGACGTTCCCCTATCGTGTGGATAGCCTGTGCAATGAAACCTAGACCCCTACGGGTGCGGCAAGTTACCCGCCAAAACCTGAAGCGAGGCAGCCCCTTACAGCATAGTGAATGGACCACCCAGCACTTCACGGAATCCGGTAGCTTGAGCACCCCTCCTTGGGTCAACCTGTACCCCCTACGAGTACGGCGAATAGTCTGCCAATTCTAGAGTTGGGCCCCTCTGCCTCTCAAAGCCATGAGATGAGGACCCGTTGCCCCCAGAACCCGGCTATCCGTGCACTCCGTCGCGGGGTAAAACCTAGTACAAAAAATGGAAAAATAGTACAACAGGTACATCGACCGCAACCTGGTCGTGCCCCAAAAGAATATTATACAACAGGCAGTGACGGCAGTCCACAAGTTGGACGATCGCCCCGCAATATCAAATGTACAAATAAATCCAAACTGCACTACCATTGCACACTGCTATCCACCACGACAAATCCGCAACATCACAGCACAACACAGAACATCAACGCGAATGTCACGTTCGCAAACCCGTCTAAAAGAACTATAGCAGTCAGACACGGTTTACCGATCAAATGACATTCCCGGTCGGAGATATAATGTAAGCACTGTAAACTAACGCGTTTAAATTTCGATCGACTAAATTTCCCGAAGTGGGCCCCACGCAAATCTGCTGTACAGTAAAAAATCCTGGGCCCAAAAAAACAGTTCCTGAAACCACAATTTACCAAGTAGAAGCCCCATAAGAAAAATCACCCAATGATTCACCAAAGGCGCCGCGGTTCCGCGGTCAAAGCAAAGCTTTGACCGCGTTTTCGCGGCCGTTTAGTCGAATCATTTTGTCATTTTTCTCCAGTATTCTTTAAAAAGTCTGCTTGATTTTCTGAGATGCTCAAAATAATTTTTAGACCAGATTTAAATTCAACAGAAACTTTAGACTTGAAAATTGTAGTTTTTGAAAATTCGTTCGATCGATCTTTTAAACTCGTTAACACAAGTTAGTAAAGCTTAATGGCCTGGCTTTGATACCATGTAAGTCTACGGGAGCGCCCCGGCCGTCTTTCAGACGCCAAAATACGGAACAAAAACTTTTATAACCGGCGCTATCGCATACTATAACCCGGATCTGCCATTAACGCTAAACTAACAATCTACAAAGAGTGAAGAAAGGTTATACCGAACGATCCGAGTCCTTCGTTCTTTAACCATCATCCCACGCTCCGTTGCGGCTGCTCCGATCTCGTCGATCTCCGATCTCGTCGTCCAGGTGGCACCACATCATCGGATCTTTAAACGGGCTCCCGCCTCTGACTCAAGGCAACTCGGTCGTCAAGTTTGCCAAAAGAGACGATCAAGATTGATGTAGAGAATGAGTGGAATACTTTGTCTCGCTTCGTCCAAAACCATGGACGAACGGTTAATGAAGTTGCCGTGGGAATCGGGTAATGGAATGAAATGAGCTGTGAAATTCCATACACCCCAAAATCTATCATAATCTTTTTACCAGATAAAACATCAAGTGTGTGAGAGTGAGAGAGGGGGAAGGGGGCCGGCCACCATATATAGAGGTAGGGGGTGAGTGTAGGAGAGGGGAGGTGACAATAAGAAAATATCTCTAGTGTGAACACAAAGTGTGAACACACTTAATGAAATGATGAATCATTAAGCTAGTTATCAAGCATTTAATGGAATCATTAAATGCAACCATGACTCACTAAACACCTCACCACTTCTAGAACCTTCTAGAAGCTTCCACACCCATCTCAAGAAAAGATAAATCCGTATTTAACCAAATGTTAAAAGACGGCTGATAGAAAACTGGAAACTGGCAACTTCCAAAAGTGATCCCGAAACGAATTTCAGGATAACCCCGTAACTGTATAAACATGCCCGCATTTGTATTACGACCGAATACAAATGCAACTGAGACAAAGATATTATATCTACTCTGTATAATACATGGATTCGGCTTAAACCAAAGCCCACCAGTATTATCTGCCGAAATATGACACGTGCGTAAACGCACGTGCATTTTTCGAACCCTGCCATAAAACCATACGGCCTCTACAACATTTCGCCCGAACTTGGGAAACTATCTGTGGGGGACTCTAATGACTCGTCAGTACCCTGGCAGTGGGTTTAATCACAAACCGTCAGCGGCACTAGCTATGCGTAACGGCTGCCCATGGACTGACCTCAAGGGAGGCTGATGAGCGAACTCATCCAGAAACCCTACTGAGCCTAACAGTGACAATGTATATACAGTCCGGTCCGTTCGTCTATGAGTATCGCATATCCGGCCTAGGGGGCTAGTAACGTCAGACCCCCAATAGCTGTATAAGTCGTGTCGGAGACAAGCCCTGAACACCCTGAGATACTACTAGAGTACCTACCAGTAAATCTCACCTGCCTAGGCCAAGGACTTGGTGTAATGGCTTTCCTAGACACAGCGCGACCTCCATCCCCAATACCGGGAGAGACGAATCCCCTGCCGATCCGCTCATGTGCCTCCATGTTGCTCGGGACTGTACCCAAAAACTACCTGTTTGCACGACTCCTTTGAGCCGTGGTAGGGTAGAAATCAAAGCACAGTGGGAACTCACACGAGACAAATGACGACCTCAGGTCGATGAACTAACTTGTACACATGTCACCAGGAAACTGCTATCTGACGATATGTATAATACCAACTAGTAGATTCCCGGCGAGTCCTGTCCGGTGTACTCATAACCCAATGAGCACCTGTATACATCTTAGGTGATCCAACTGACACCAGTGGCTTGTGAGACCGGCCACCGCCCCTCGTCGGGATCTCGACTGTATACACTAGTCTACTCCGGAGTATCGATGCCCTATCTCGAAACTCCCACGACTAGGGACCACTATTAAGGATATGCTTATAGACTACCCAACTCTCACGTATATGATCGCCCTCATACTGTTGGTAGTCAAGCAAGATCCTAAGGGCTCTATCAAAGTGTAATCGTGATCAGTCACCTGAACCTATACACGACTGATAAAGACAAACCAGATAGCATACTATCATCTCGAGTAAGACTGTCCTACCGGTATAGGTCCTCCGCAATCATTGCAATCACGTACCTGCGATCCAATAATTAACTTTGAGGGCACTATATCCAACAGAGCGACTCATCATTCGCCGTTGGGGTATGGGATTTGGAATTTGGTTGGCGTCTGATTGCACTGGAGTGTGGTACCAGGAGCGACTCATCAACTTAAACGTTTGTTAAGCATATGTTAGTCTAATTTTAGACTAAGATCAACTTAACCATTTGTTAAGGATACGTTAGTCTAATTTTAGACTAAGATCAACTTAACAATTTGTTAAGGATACGTTAGTCTAATTTTAGACTAAGATCTACTTAACAGGACCATTTAGATCCAACAAAAGAGCATTTGGGCTATATTGTTTTAGTTTAGGGACTTTGCGGTCCATAAGTTTAAGGACATCGTAGTCCATGGGGTTTAAAGACATCATAGTCTATAAAGTTTTTGGTTGTCGGGACCCACCACCTCTTTGAAGACGTTGAAGAATTACAACGACACATATCAGAGGTGTGAAAAGATGTATCCTTGAACCAATGTTGGTTCGAAGATCTGTAGTCCAATTTGGGACTACGATAAAAAATTTATGAGTATATGGGCTCAATTAATCTGAATTGGGGATCTGTGGCAAGCTTGGGCTTGGCCTATTCATTTAAAATGTTAGACATTTAGCAATACTGAGCATTGGTTTGAGTTCTGACAAACTTTTTGTCTTTTTTGAGTGTTGAGCACTCATTATAGCTCTGGGGTTTTATTGTTTAAAAAATAATTTATGTTCTCTTAGCGCCCACGTGAGGAGCATGTGGCGCGCTTGGCGCTGAGCGCCAGTCAATGAGCGCAAAGCGCTTATTTTATGTAGCGCACACGTGAGGAGCACGTGACGCGTTTGGCACTGTGCGCCAGGCTTAGAGCACCGAGGGCTTCTGTGAAATAGCGCACACATGAGGAGCACGTGGTGCGCTTTGCGATGTGCATCAGACTTTGGAGCGCAGAGCGCTTCTTGTGAATTTGGAGCGCTAAGGCTCTGCAGCATCATGCGCTGGATTTGGAGCGCTGAGGCACTTTTTAAACTCGGAGCACTAGGGCTCTGCAGCGCTGTGCGCTGGATTTGGAGCGCTGAGACACTTCTTTTAATTAGAGCGCTAAGGCTCTTTTTAGGCAGATTTGCGCTATGAGAATTAAATTTTCTCATATAAGAGACTTTGACTCATGGAACAAAGTTCTTATTTTATAGGAGATGTTTCAATCTCTTATGTTTTTGGTGAAAGGTTTTTCCTTTATAGATCTGTGATCCTAAGATAATTGAATTATTCTCCCCCCTTTTATAATGAGATGTTATGATCTCTTTTGTGAAAGGCAATTTGTCTTAAAGATCTATGATCTGGCCAAAGAATTAAGTTCTTTTCTAATGAGATGCTTTGATCTCTTTATTTTACCATAAAGAAATTCTTCTTCTGCTGAGAGCTTGCTTTTCTCTCTGAACTTTCTTAAAGTTTGGGGGGGGGGGGGTTCCTCTCTATGAGACTTGAAATTTTGGGGCCTTTATATAGGGTAGGCTGATTTGTTGAATCAGTTGAAGAAATATTTTCTCTAATTGATTTGGGGATTTCCCCACCGTTGGATCTTTGATCCTAGGGCTTCTATTTTACAGAAGGCAATCTTCTTGTTTTTAACAAAATTGGGAAATCTTTTCCCATACAGAATTTATTCTGTATTTTGGTGATTTTTAATCACCATTGGATCAGTGATCCAACGGTGCCCTGATTTTCAGAGCACAATCTTTCCTGTTTGGAATGATTCTGAGGAATGTTTTCTTAATAGAATTTTATTCTGGTCAATTGATGATTTATTATCTTCATTGGATCTTTGATCCAACGGTGGAGAACATTTAGTTCTAGCGCTCTTGTACCTTGCACGTGAGCGCTGCTTCAGAGCGCTGGCGCTCTTGGCGCCAGCGCACTCGTGCTTTGCACGTGAGCGCTGCTACAGAGCGCTGGTTCACTTGGCGCAAGCGCACTCGTGCTTTGCACGTGAGCGCTGCCTCAGAGCGCTGGCACTCTTGGCTCTAGTGTTTTTATGAAGCGCTGCTTCATTTCAAATTTCAAAATTTGAACAGAGTTTTGCTCTGATTGGTGGAAACAAATGTCCCCCCACCGTTGCGCTCATGTGGCTCACACGTGAGTGCAGCGGTGGCAGCATCTCCACCATTGGATTGTTCTTAGAAGTCGGATCGACTTCCCCTGCCTATAAATAGGACCTTTGGCCTCATTGAGATGACCCCTGTTCATCTTTTTGTTTTCTTGTTTCTTGAGAATTTTAATTCTCTGCTAGAGCCAAGCTCTCTGCTTCAGAAAACTCTTTTTGAGTTAATACTCTGTAAAATTTCTGGTAAGATTTGAACTCACTAACAGAGCCTTACTCTACTTAGATCATAGATCTAAAGAAATTTTAGGATTTTATTATCAGAGCTTTGCTCTCTTGAAATCATAGATCTAAAGAGATCTTTCTGAGGGTTTCTTGACCCATTAACAGAGCTTTGCTCTTTTCAAAACATATAGATTTGTTAATCTTTCATAAAGAACTCTTAAGAGTTTGTTCATGGATTTTGAAGATCACGGGGTTTTTAATTCATTAAAAGCTTCGCTTTTAGGGTTTCTGATGGGTTACTCCATTATCTTCACAGCGCATAGCTCTCCAAAAATTTTCCCTAGGGAATTTTTTTTATTCTCTTCATCATTAGAGTTGACAGATGTCACTCTGTTACAGAGCACTGCTCTCAAAGGAGTTTTACTCCTTGGCCCGAGGGGCTCTCATTCAATGAGAATCCTTTTAGGATACTCTATTTAATGATAGTCTTATCAATGATGAGATTGTCTCATGATGAGCCGTCATCTAGATCGTGTGGGTCCGCTTTGGTCCCTTTCCACTGCATTGCAGTGCGGTACTCATTTAAAGTACTAAGTACCAGGACTTAAACTATAGCATTGACGGCTAATATTTTGTTCTTTTTCGCGCATGTATTATGTCTTTCGACACTTCTTTCCCGTTTGTCCGTTCGGAGGGCGGATTTCCCGAAGCGCCTGTGGATAGGGAAGTCTTCGCATTGATCAAAGATCATAACCCGGAGCGAAAGACTCTTCATCTATGGGGTAGATGGTACAGTCAAATCATTAAAGGTCGATGGAGCTTTTCTTGCGCGACACCTTCGGAGCCTATTTCGGCGATCCTTTATGCAGATACACCCCCGATAAACTATGCTGTGGAGGAGGTCAATTGGACTTTAGAGGGTCTCCTTCAGCCTTCTATAGCTGCAATACCCGTACAGCCGCCGGCGGATTTGGATACTCTAGGACGACGCATATGCCAGGGTGAGTCACATCCTTGGGGATAGCCGTATATGATATGCCTAATCCCTCATCATCCAGCTGGGTATTTACAATGGGCCCGCTACATTTTGTCGGCCAAGAAGTCGCAGCTGCTGAGGCTTGGGTTGTATCCCGCGATTTACGCTTCTCTCTTTCAATATTATACGCCTCCTGTATGGTGGGTCAAGGTATTTCTGGAGTAATGGAATATTCCGACCCACACTTTCCTTCTGTTGGATCGAGAAGTCTCAATTTCTTTAGAGGAGTTTGCAGAGGTCTCTGGTTTACCTATTGGGGGAGAACACTACGAGGAGCTGCTTCCTCCGGACGAGTACATTTATGCCACCAAACCAGTAGTAATGGGTCTTACCCCAGAGAACGCTATCCAATACCAATTCCCGAGTTTGATAAAGGTATTGAATATCTATGAGAGCATTTTTCTCGAATCCGAAGGCCGTGGGGTTAATTTCACAGATTTCATCGCCCGTTTTCTCCGCTCAGAAGTCCTATCGAAGGAAGCCGTGAAATTTGCCAAACTCGACGATCCTTTCGGTTTTGGTTTGGACAACCAGCCGGCAGCGGAGGCGGATCAGAGGGATTTCTTTCTCCCCAACACCTCGGTCGTATCTTTTACAGAGCATGCTGCTCCTGAGATCGACGAAGAAGCGTTCTTTTTGGGGTTCCTCGGGCTATGGCTAAGCTGGTTTGTGCTTCCAATGCATCCTCGCCATATGAGGCCATCCGTTTTTTATCCAGCTCACCGAATGGTTGCTGGGATGCAAGTGGCCGCCGGGGTCGCTGGGTTAGCCCATTTGTATCATGGCCTCAGCTTAGTGGCAGACACTACTGAACCAGGGGTGCAGCACGTGAACTTCTCGATACATTATTTTATGTCATGGATCGATCTACATGTACTTGGCGTTTTTGATGCCCACAAAAGGCCTTGCTTCTACGACAAGTATAACTTCCCTCGGATCATGCGGCTAGTTGACGCGTCCATTGTAAATCCGACACAGTGGAAAGCTAAGGGTTTGCTCTTTCGTCTGTGCACGGTTGAAGATGGCATGATCTTTACCGATAAGGTTCTAACCATCGGTAAAGAATCCGCAAAAACGGTGCAGCCATTACAGGACGTTTTTAAAGATGGGGCTTCTATCTTGAAAGCTCGGGAAATACTTCATTTATACTCCATCAGGCCGGGCTTTCTCGTGTTTAGGAAGAATGATTCGGCGTTGTTCATGAGGTACAACCCACATCGTTTCATCCAGCAATTAAGCTATAATCAGGGCGTCCCGCTTGAGGCCTTCTTAGCTGAGCCGGCCGTTACTGAAGAGGGTATCAGGAGCGCATCGCACCATTTTATGCGACTGAACATCGGCTCCAATTTCTTTATTAGTGAGCCGAGTTGCGTTCCAAAAGCCCTGAACCTATATGTGGCGTGGTACGAGCATTCGATGGGTGCCGTTATTAGAGAAGAAAAGCGATTGCTGCTTGATCGCAAAGGCACTACCCCGGCTGGTAATCCCGCTGTTCTTTTGAAGCGACAGACCATCGTCCGTCCTCCCTTAAAGGAAGTTGCTGCGGTTGCGATACCACGTGTTATGCCTGAGCTGCCCCTACCCCGTGTGCCTGAAAAAGCAGTAGCTGCGACGTCCCCTGAGTCGGGTGTGGGTACGGAAATTGGGACTCGTCGCCCAAAGTTGCCCGCCAAACGTAAGCTCTTGTTGTCGGCTGCTAGCGCTCGCTCGCAGAAGAAAAAGAAATCGACACTTTCTGCAGACGTCGTATTTGGCCAGGAGCCCCATACTCCTTACAGTGAGGGCTTGAGTGAATACGGGACCAATGAAGGCTTATTCATAACGCCGGATGATACCGATCTAGAGGCTGCTATTGCAGCTTCCAAGCGATTAGCTAGCAACAAAGCAGGATGATCACCCTTGCACAGTCAGGAAGAATTCAGTTGTATCTTTTCGCTGTTACCTTTTTACTATCATGCTTTGACTGACACTTCTTCTTCAATAGGCATCTCCACTGAAGAGGCTCTCGCGGCTTCTCTCAAGACTTTTGAAGAGGAGGAAAGGCTTCGAGCTTCTTTGGGCATTGGTACAATTCGGCTCACTGTGCCTTCATTCCCGTTTTTATGGGTAAACTAACTCTTCTTTCATCTTATTGTAGGGACTACCTCGACTCAGGTTATCCCGAGTGCAGTGTCAATCCTGCAAGGCGGCGCTGCAGCGCTTCCAGGGCCGACTGCCGAAGTACCAGTTCCCTCAATATCGCCGAAAGAAACTTCACTTAAATAGCCGATGACGGACGCCGTAGAGGTTCCAGAGGCAGAACTTGGTTCGGATGATGACGTCTCCTTGACGGAGGTCTTGAGGAGGTCAGCTCTGGTGGCTCAGGCTGAAAAGAAGCGCAAGAGGCGTGCAGCGAAAGAACCTGATGCCGCCTTGGCTGTTGGTGCAGGCTCGAGCACTGCTTCCCCTGTCCCTATGTCTCCAGAGGGTGCTCTGGCTGTCATGTCTACCGCTCATAGACAGGCGGTACGCGTGGCTCGGGAAGCAATTGAAAAGCTGTCCCAAGGTAACGTAACACCGGGTTTTTTTTATTAGAGTTTGATCTTCAGATTGTCATATATCATACCCTGTAGGGCCAAGTCCTAGTGAGGAGGTGGTAGGTGAGATGACGGCAATCACCGAGCCCGAAGTGACCACTATTTCTCAGGAGTCCGGGACTGCTCCAATTGCTGCTCTTTCCACCTGCGGTTCCCTGCCATCGCCTGGCATTGCGAGTGTCACGATGGATTTCGTGGAATCAGGGGACGAAGCCACGGGCGGCGAGACCATCCCCCCGAATGAAATTGAAGAAGTCATGACGCTTGGTGATGCTTTCGTCGCAGTTTTGGCTGATGACCTGTCTGGTAGGTCTCGGGTCGTCGCATTTTTTTCGTTTTGCAATCCCTTTGGGTCTCTTCTGATGACATTTTGTTCCTTTTGAATGTAGGTGTGGTAAGCGCTGAGGTTGTGCTATCTGAAGAAGCATCACCAGCTGCCGCTCTGACGGTCGCTGTCCCTTCGTCTCCTCTTATATCCTCTCAAATGCTGGAAGTATGGGTTTGCGATTAATTCGGATTGGGGACAACATCTTTCGTGTACTGACCATGTATCGTCGTAATCTTGCAGGAGTTCTCTTTGATCATCTGTATCAAGTTTTGAACCCGCACTTCTCCTTCCAGTCGGAAGTCGCTTTGCCTACTGGTGCCGGTGAGTATCTTCTCTAACCGACGTCTTTCCGTTTCTTTAATGGGTGACCCTGCCGTTGTTAAGTTTAAGTTGATTACAGCACTACAAATTGAAGGAGGGGCCAAGAGAATCGTCACGCCACCAGTACTCCCAGCTCTGCCACCTGTCGTAGCCGGTATAGTAGCCTTCATCGCTCTTGCATCTTCTTTGTTTATTAAGACAATATCTGACTATGATTTGTTTTGCAGCAATCGCACCGACTCCAGCTCCCTTCGAGTCTCGCATCTTAATGCCGGCAGGGCCCTTTTCCAGACGTCCATCTTCCAAGGGCGCTGCGACCAGCCTGCACATGTTAAGTGAGTACATCGAGGAGCTTAACGCAGAGGTCCCTGCATTTGCTGTAGATTTTGCTGCTGAGATTAATCCCATGCTGGCAATGCTCGTGAACTTCCATAGCGAAGGCGTCGTTGAGTCTTGGGTTAATCACTGCAGGAAGATTTATGCCTGCCTTCATGAGCTTGAGCTTAGGCGTCCTGCTCCGGAGGTGTTGGCTTCGAACTCCCAGCGGGCTGCATGGGTTGAGCAGAGCGTTCCCTTCCTCCGCCATTTTGAACAAGAAGCGACCTTAATGCGGAAGGAAAGCGAGGAAGCCTCAGGTGAATCCTCCCGGTTGCGCGCCCAGGTTGAAGCGAACGCTGCGCAACTGAGAGCCGTCTTCGACAATTTACAACGATGTATTTCGGATGGGCTAGCGCTAAGGCAGAAACTCGACTTCTTAGAGCGGGTTAAGCAGAATCGCGAAGTTGCTCAATGGGAAATCGACGAGAAACTTTCGTCTTGCTTGCAGCAACAGGCTCTAGTCGAAGCGGAGCTGGCCGCGACAGCTGATTACAAAAAGGAGCTGAGAGGAGTGCGCGAGCAGCTGGCTGATTTACTGAAAACGCCTCATTCTCAGTAGCTACATTTGTAATCTTTGAATAACATGTATCCATTTTTTATTCTTTTACATGATTCGTCCTGTACTCAATTGAATTAATGAATAAAAGGCACACACATTTTTTTATCTCCCATTGTTGCTTTCTTTTCTTTGTTGTGTTGTCGCCATATGATTTTAGTAAGTGTGGCCTGTAGATAGTAAGAAGCTGTCTATCTTGGACTCTTTGCAGGGTAGCAATGGCTTAGGAAACAGCGTTAGGATCTGTCGCCTAAGACTTTTCAACTTTATGAGCCGTGGGGGTCTCATAAAGATTTTTCTCCCTACGAGTCGAGAGGATCTCGTAGGTGTATTTTCTCTTTAAGAATTGTGAGGATTCCTAAGTGTGTTTTTCTCTTGAGAGTCGTAAGGATCTCCCAAGAGAATTTTCCCACTTACAAGTCGAGAGGACTCGTAAGTGGTTGTTTCCCTCCTTGTCGATGTTCGGCTTCGGAGAGTGTGGCCCGTGAATAGTATGCAAGCGCCTATCTTAGACTGACTTGCAGGGTCCCAGTGCTTTGGAAACAGGTCCTTATCCCCATTTCCTAAGGTTTTTCCTTACAAGTCGAGACGAATCGAGAGGTTCTCGCAAGGAAACTAATTTCCTCACAAATCGAGACGAATCGAGAAGTTCTCGCAAGAATGTCCTTACGTCACAGTTAACCTCTGCTCTTTATGACAAAGGTCCGTTAGGGTCTGTGGTACTAAGGTTTTATCCGTCGTACCGTCGCGTTGGCTGATGTATTCCTCGATAGGCAATCTTGCTGTTCGAGCAGCCTTGCGACTGTCGTGTCTCTGATCCCTTCGGGGGCTGGATAAGATGTCTTCAAGCAATCTTCCTAGGCAGTTTGACCGTCGGAAGAGCAAGCGTTAGGAATTTTGCCATGCCGCTTTTTACTTGAGGTTGGGCTCAGTTTGGGGAGCCCCGATGAGTCATAACCACTCCGCGCTGGTATGGGATGATCTCCGATAGTCTTTTAGGTTTTATTTGAGTTGCCGTCTAGACCCTGAAGCTAGGAATTTGGCCTTTGCTTCTTTTGCTGGCATTGCATCTACTGTATCGAGACGAATGTCGAGTTGTCTCTAGGTTGCCTGTGAACCGTCGAGGCTTGGACTAGGGATTTTACCATGGTTCCGTTATTTTGACCCTAGGGTCAGTTGTTGACGTTGTATCTGCATCCTGCTGGAGTTAAGAAGAAACGCCGTTGTTGACATTGCGTCTGCTGTAACGAGATGAATGTCGAGGTGGTTTCCAGGTTGTCTGTGAACCGTCGAGATTTGGAACTAGGGACTTTGCCGTGACTCCGCTGGTTGATGTTGTGTCTGCTGTAACGAGATGAATGTCGAGGTGGTAACTAGGTTGTCTGTGAACCGTCGAGATTCTAGGGACTTGGCCATGGCTCCGCTTTGCTGACGTTGCGTCTGCTGTAACGAGACGAATATCGAGGTGGATCTCTAGGTTGTCTATGAACCGTCGAGATTTGGAACTAGGGACTTTGCCATGGCTCCGCTTTGCTGACGTTGTGTCTACTGTAACGAGACGAATGTCGAGGTGGTCTCTAGGTTGTTTGTGAACCGTCAAGATTTAGAACTAGGGAGTTTACCGAGGCTCCGCTTGTTGATGTTGCGTCTGCTGTAACGACACGAATGTTAAGGTGCTCTCTAGGTTGTCTATGAACCGTCGAGATTTGGAACTAGGGACTTTGCCGTGGCTCCACTTTGCTGACGTTGCGTCTACTGTAACGAGACGAATGTCGAGGTGGATCTCTTGGTTGTCTGTGAACCGTCGAGATTTGGAACTAGGGACTTTGCCGTGGCTCCGCTTTGCTGACGTCGTATCTGCTTTTGGTTGGAACGAGAAGGAACGCCGTTGTTGATCTCTTGAGATGCAGATGTTGCCATCAAGACTTGGCTCTCTATCTGATGAAGTCTGTTGGGATGATATGGTTCCTTCTTTGTTTGTGCCCCTGGATTGTATACAGAGATCGATGTGATCTCATCTGTAGGGCAAAAGTTTCATGATATATGTATTATTTTTTTCTTTCATTGATGCTCTATCATTTCATCTTTTTGTATCACGAAAGTCGCGATTGCCCAATCATTTCGGCTATTTTTCACGGTGCCCAATCATTTCGGCTATTTTTTCATTTTTAATCGCTGTTTTTTATTGCGAGTTGCCCAATCATTTCGGCTATTTTGTATGCATATATTTTACTTACTGATTTTGTTGCAAATTGCCCCATCATTTCGGCTATTTCATATGCATTTATGGCTCGCTGACTTTTGCCGCGAGTATTGAGTTTGGAATCTGATGCCAATCTCAGCATCAGCATCGCTACGACTGGAATATTTCTAGGAGCGAATCATCATTTGCCGTGAAAGGACCTGGGATTTGATACCGATTTTGGCATCAACATCGCTACAACTGGGACATTTCCAGGAGCGAATCATCATTTGCCTTCGTCGGTTCGAACAAAGGTGTCTTAGCAATCAGGGTTAGGATCCTGTCGACTAAGTCTTTTAACTTCATGAGCCGTAAGGGTCTCATAATGGTGTTTCTCCCTACGAGTCGTGAGGATCTCGTAAGTGCATTTTCTCCTTAAAAATCATGAGGTGTCTTAAGTGTATATTCTCTTATAAGTCGTAAGGATCTTACAAGAGTGTTTTCTCCTTATAAATCGAGAGGACTTACAAGGGTTGTCCATCGTGTGAGCATATCCCTAGTCGATGGTGGGAATTTGTTAGGGAAATGTTTATTCATGCCCATGGATTGTATACAAGGGTCAACATTGAAACGCTTGTAGGGCATTCTGGGAAATGTGATGGCTTAAGAACAGGTTCAGATCCCTGTAGCTTAAGGCTTTTGAATCCTATGAGCCGTGAGGGTCTCATAAGAGGGTTCTTCTTACGAGTCGTGAGGATCTCATAAGTGTGTTTTCTCTTTAAGAATCATGGGGATTCTTAAGTGTGTTGCTCCCTTGTGAGTCGTAAGGATCTCACGCAGGTATTTTCTCCTTACAGGGTCGAGAGGACCTTGCAAGTGTCTTTTAACGAGCTTGCGCCCTTTCGGGTTTTTATAAACTCGCCGGTAGTCCTGCTGTTTTTATTTACGGAGCCCTTTCGGGTTTTCATCCGTACCCATCTCGCTTATGGACGTACCATTTTTTTCGTCAGCATCGGGATGCTGCGGTCCATAGTAGTTTATAGACGTCTCGGTCAGGCGTAGTATTTCTTCAAGAAATGGCCGTTTATTATCCTGAAGGGTCTTTCGCCATGCATATCCATGAGCAAGTAAACCCCGCCCTGATAGACTTTGTCTATGATGTACGGGACTTCATAGTTCGGCTCGAATTTCCCCTGTTTGGCACGATTGGGGATCATAGGTCTTTTGACCACTAGCAAGAGTTCGCCTTGGCGGAATGTTCTCGGCCTAGTCAATCTCTCGTATGAGCGCGTCATTTTTGCTTGTAAGCTTCCAAGTCGGGTTTCATCGAGGGCATCAAATTTCTCAAGCTGAAGATGAGCATTCTCTTCGTCCGTTAGCTCGTAATGAACTGCCACTCGTAAGGAGGGTAGCTCTATCTCCAAGAGGAGTACTGCTTTCAGTGCCGAATACCAATGCATACGACGTTGTGTTTGTGGCCGTTTTGAACGTGGTCCGATACACCCAGAGAGCTTCATGCAGTCTCTCATACCAGTCCTTTTTATTTTTGGACACCGTCTTTTTCACGATCTTCATCAAGGTCTTGTTGAAAGCCTCGGCTAGACCATTAGCTCGAGGATTATAGACCGAAGAGTATCTCTAGTCTATGTTATGTTGCTGTGCGAAGCGGCTGATTTTGTGACTTCTGTAGGCCGGCCCGTTATCGGAGATAATCCGTTGCGGAGTGCCGAACCGATAGATGACGTGTGTCTTGAAGAAATGGAGGATATTCTCCGTCTTGACTTCTCTTAGTGGTACTGCTTCTGCCCACTTGGCGAAGTAATCAGTTGTCGCCAGTATGAACCGATGTCCTCTGGACGATGCTGGTTCAATGGGCCCGATTATGTCAGTTCCCCACATTTCGAACGGCCAGCTAGTCACCGTTGGATGTAACGGATTTGGATGCTGGTGGATAAAGTCCCCGTGAATCTGGCACGAGTAGCACTGCTTTGTGTATTCAAGGCAGTCTTGGATCATTGTGGGCCAATAGTAGCCCATCCTTTTGATCTTCAGTTTCATCTTCGGCCCGGCCTGGTGAGAACCGCAGAGTCCGTCGTGAGTTTCTTGGACGACTCTCCTTGCTTCTTTAGGTCCCAGGAATCGTAGCTATAGAAAATCAAATGATCTCTTATATAGAGTGTCATTGACGAAGGCGAAGGATAGAGCTCGTTTCATGAGCTGATGTTTTGAGGATGCATCTTTGGGTGTTCGACGGGACTTGAAGTAGTCTATAAAGACTTCTCTCCAATCCTTGACCTTTCTCTGGTCCTCTATCTGTAGGGCCGTTTGCTCGGTCGCTCCCTTTTCTTCGGACAATTTCGGAGATATTTCTGCTGGTGCAAGAACCCTACGGCTTTGCACAACGATCCTTACGTCATCGAGGTTCTCGTCGGCCAGTTCTTTAGCGAGCTTGGCTAATACATCCGCCTTACTATTTTCTGCTCATGGTATGCTTTCCAGGACATAAGAAGGGATCCGAGTCAACAATTGTTGTACTCTCTCGCCATACCTTACCAACTCTGGTTTGCATGTTTGATAATCGCCATTTACTTGGCTAACGACCAGCTGGGAGTCTCCGTATATGAGGAGGTTTTCGATCCCCATGTCGACAGCGATCTCAAGTCTTGCTATCAAAGCTTCATATTCGGTTTCACTGTTAGTCCTCGGCTCTGTTAGGGAAAAGGCAAATCGCATTATCCCTCCTTGTGGAGTCACGAAGATGAGGCCTACCCCAGATTTGATTGTGGGGGTGCTGTGCTCTCACTTCTTCATGGAAGATGCCCCGTCGAAGTAGAGTTCCTACCGGGTGTTACTCTCTCCTTTCTCTCCGTCCATTGTGTCAAACGCGTGCTCATCTGGCAATTCGCAATTTAGGGGTGAATCGGCAGGTATAGGATGCTTAGTGAGGAAGTCGGCGATGGTCTGGCCTTTCACTGCCTTGAGCGGTCGATATGTTATCGAGAACTCCATCAAAAGTAGGGCCCATTTAGCGAGCCGTCCTGTTAATATGGCTCTTGACATCAAATATTTGAGAGGATCCACTTTTGATATGAGGTGGACCTCATGCGCTAAAGCATAATGCCGGAGTTTCGTTATCGCGAAGATTAACGCCAGGCAGTGTTTTTCAATGGGGGAGTAGTTGTTTTCTGCCCCCAGGAGAACTCGACTCAAATAGTAGAGGGCTCTCTCCTTCCTTTGGTCGTTCTCCTGTGCCCATAGCGCGCTTAAAGAACCTTCAAGGGCTGTTGTGTACAGAATAAGAGGTTTTTCCTTAACTGGAGCGGTCAGCACTGGCGGATTCTGCAAGTATTGCTTGATTTCATCCAGTGCACTCTGGCATTTGCGATCCGAGACGAATGGAGTCCCTTTCTTCATTAGGACACTGTAGGGGCGGTATTTCCGGAAAGGTTAGCTATGAACCGTTGGATATATGCGAGCTTTCCTTAGAGAGACCGCAGTTGCTTAAGAGTTCTTGGCGGAGGCATCTCCATGATCGCCTTGATCTTTGACGGGTCTATTTCAATGCCCCGGTGTCGTATGATGAATCCTAGGAATTTACCTGAGGAGACTCCGAACGCATTTGAGAAGGTTCATCTTCAAATTGTATTTCCGAAGACGTTGGAACACTATCTTCAGATGCACCTAATACTCCTCGTGCGATTTGCTCTTTACCACGAGGTCGTCAATATAGCACTCGACGATTTCATGTATGAGGTCATCGAAAATATTCGTCATGGCCCTCTAATAGGTGGCACCAGCGTTCTTCAAGCCGAATGACATCACTTTGTAACAGGATATTCCCAGGGTAGTCCGAAAAGCGGTATGCTTCTGCTCTTCGAGATGCATCTTTATTTGGTTGTACCCCGATGAGCCGTCCATGAAGGAGAAGATTTCGTGAGTGGACATATTGTCTATCATCAGCTCGGTGACCGGTACGGGGAAGTCATCCTTCGGACATTCTTTGTTGAGGTCTCGAAAATCCACGCAGATGCACACCGTCCCATTTTTCTTCATCACTGGGACGATGTTGGCGATCCAGTTAGGGTACTGAACCTCTTGGATGAAGCCAGAATTGATTAGCTTCTTGACCTCGGCGTTGATGCTCATTTCAAGTTCGAGCCGCATTCTTCTCGGCGCTTGTTTGACTGTCTTGATATCCGGAGATATTGAAAATTTGTGGACAGCTATTTCTGGATCTAATCCTGGCATTTCGGAATAGTTCTATGCAAAGCAGTCTTTATACTGCATGAGTACGTCTTTGATTGTAGCCACCTATTTCTCAGACAGCAGCTCACTGACGAACGTCGGCCGTGGGTCGTTTGCCGTTCCCAAGTCGATTTTTCTGACGTTATCTGCAGTAGTATTTGTCCCATCTTCCAGCTCTTTTGGTGCCGGTGGAAACTCTGAGATCACTTCGTCATCATCATTTTCAAAGCACCAAGGGAGGTCATTTATATCTTCGGGCACTCCTTCTTCCGATATCATTATCACGTGACAGGTACGAGATCGCTTCTAAGACCGACGTTGATCCGGCTCTACTCTTGCTGTATATATGGCGTTCGGTTCATGCTTCTGTGGCGGGGTTACCCTCCAACCGCTGGATAAAGCAAACTTGTCTTGCTGATACTGGTCTTCTACCCAGTTTTTGAATGTGAAGCAGTTTTCGAGAGGATGTTCTATCGCTCGGTGATAGGAGCAATAATCCGGGTGAGAGACCTCGCCTGCTTGTTCAGGGTGTTTGGACTCCGGGAGTGTAATCATTTGATATTTCATGACAAGATCGAATATCTTCTTTGTCTTGACTTAGGGAAAAGAGTATGCTCGAGCCATCTTCTTTATACGAGATGAATCCCGGCTGCTCAATTTTTGATCGCATGGCTTCTTGGACCCGCTTTGCCGCTGTCGAACGTTTTTTCCGTTCTTTAACTTGTGTCTATCTCTGCGTCGGGTTTTTTGTATGACGGACTGGTGACGAAGAGCATCATCATTATTCGCAGCCTGCTGAAGGAGGCGCTGCGTCCTGGCTTTTTTATAGATGGCCATTTCGCGGCTATGGTCATCCCGGACCT
Organism: Agapanthus africanus; assembly: GCA_030015575.1. Taxonomy (NCBI): domain Eukaryota; kingdom Viridiplantae; phylum Streptophyta; class Magnoliopsida; order Asparagales; family Amaryllidaceae; genus Agapanthus; species Agapanthus africanus. The sequence goes on from JASDDO010000016.1 coordinate 556,426,667, forward strand.
TTTGACCCGCTTCCCTTATTAGCTTATCCATCTGTTCTTCGAATGATGGACTTGGGACTTTCATGGCGAGACCTCGTTTTGGTTCAGGGTTGGCGTCTTCTAACAGAGCATCTCCTTCTTCATCGAAATCATGTATAACGTAGCAGCAATGGAATCTCTCCCGTTTCTTGGATTGAACATATCCAAACCCGATCATTTCCATTCTCCCATTGGGCAATTTTCGCTGAGTTCTGGAGACGTTCCAGATCCTGTTGTAGAACTGGGCTTGTCGCGTGGTCTGCTTCAAGGGTACGCATTGGCGCCTCAACAGCCTTTTTAATCCTTCTGTGTAGTATCTGGGCATACGGATGGGCTGGATCCTATCAAGCATAGAATCGGCGCCATACCAGATTTCTTTCTCCACTTTGATTTTCGCGGATCGATAAAAGAGGATCGCCTTTTCATCTTTTCGCCTGGGAGGGACGTAGAACGTCTGCAGTTCTTGCACACTGTAAATATCAAGTGCGTCAAGCTCTTTGTAATGCTCTTGCGGAACCATGGCGATCGACAAACTCTGATCATCTCCAATGAGGGCTTGCATTGATGGACGAGCCGAGAATACTGCGTTGATCTCATCTTCAAAGTCACTGCCAAAGACCAGGATAGGGGTAGACGGTCCCAATTTGTTGTATCGGGGAAGTCCCGAATAGACTATCTTTTCTTCCTCCTCGGTATCGCTTCCGAAGACCGGAATGGTGGTGATCGCTTTTTGATTATTCTCCGGTTTATGGCATCTTTCCGTGTCTTCAAAGTCTGGCAGAAAGTACTTTGCGTCCTCATATTTTCGGACTTCATTCACAGAGAATGGGTTCAGCTCCCCTGTCACAATGTATTCAAGCCCATGTTTGAAGTACTTCATACACTGATGTTGTGTAGAAGGGATAATATTGTACTCGTGTAACCAAGGCCTGCCGAGCAAAGCGTTGTAGCTAGTCTTGGCGTCAATGACGTGAAACTTGATGTCAGTGACGAACAGACCAAAGTGTAATGTTAGTATCACCGACCCGAGTGTCCGTGATGACTGGGAATCAAAACCGGAGATGGTGATTTTATCCCGAGCGAGGTGTTGAACGCTCATGCAGATTTCTTTTAACACCCTCACATTTAGGAGGTTGACAGAGGACCCGTTATCAAGTAGGATCTTCCCTATCTTGATGTCATGGCAGTATCCGGAGACATATAGGGGCCGGTTGTGCTCGCATATTCCGAGGAGGAAATCTTCATCGCCGAAAGTGACGTCAGCTGTGTGAATTTCTTCCAACTCGTTCTTCATCTTTTCTTCGGAGAGAAAAGCTTGAAACTGGTCAGGCTCTTGTAATGCTTTGATCAGAGAATCTCTCGCCTCTTTGGATAGCAGAAGGGCGTCGAGATTGTTGGATATATATGCCCTAGAGGCCTTCATTATATAGGATGCTAGAGATATGTATGTGCATGACAATCTTGCTTGATATGATAGTACGCTATTTGGTTTGTCTTTATCTTAACGTGTGATATATTTTACTTTATATTTATATACATGTTGATAAAGCCCGTAGGGTGTTTGCCTGACTACCGGCGTTGTGATGGCAGTCATACTTGTGGGAGCTGGATAGTCAATAGGCACATCCTTGAATGTCCCTGGTCACAGGAGTATCGAGACTGGGCATCGATACTCCAGAGTAGACTAGTGTATACATATCTAGACCCTGACAAGGGACGATGGATTGGTCCCGCAGCCATTGGTGATGTGCACCTAAGTTTGTATACAGATGCTCACTGAGTGTGAGTACACCGGACATGACTCGCCGAGAACTGACTGGATGGTATTATACCTAACGTCAGATAGCAGTTCTTAGGTGACATGTGTGCAGATAGTCTGTCGACTTGAGGTCGTCATTTGTCTCGTGTGAGTTCCCACTGTACTTTGATTACTACCCTACCGCAGCTCAAAGGAGTCGTGCAAACAGGTTTTAGTTGGGTACAGTGCCGAGCCAAATGGAGGCAGTGAGCGACTGTTAGGGATTCGTCTCTCCGGTATAGGGAGTCGATATCGCACTGTGATCGGTTGGTCATTACCATAAGTCCCTGGCCAGGGCTGATAGAGAATTACTGGTGGACTGACCAGTAGATTCTCGGATGGTCTTGAGCCACACCGGCATGACTTGTACGGTTGTTAGGGGTCTGACGTTTACCACCTCCGTAGACCATACATGCGATACTCTCAGACGAATAGACCGGACTGCACGGATATTGTCACGGACAGGCTCAGTAGGGGTTACGGACGAGTTCGCTCGTCGGCCTCCTTTTCGACACGTACCTGGGTTGCCGTTACGTACAGCTAGTGCCACTGAAGGACTTGTGGTTAAACCCACTGCCAGCGTACTGTCGAGTCTTTAGAGTCCCACACAGAGGGTTTCCCTGGATCCGGCGAGACGATGTAGACGCCGTATGGTCTTACGGCAGGGTTTCGAACGCATTCGTGTACTGGCTACTCGAATGACGATCGGATGGATTATACTGGTAGGCTTTGGTTTAAGCCGGATACTAGTATTGTAGTATTGGATTATACTGATCTCGGTGTATCCGTATTTTTCGGAATACGAATACGGGTATGAAAATACGGAAAAGGGGCATTCTTGTAAATTCACAAGATTGACCTTCTAGAAGGAGACACCTCATTATTGTTTTATTCTTTTTCATTAAAGAATTAATGAGGTGGAAATTAGGAGGCATGGATTGAAGAATGGATAAGTATTTGTTTATTTCATTTGGAGCCACTATTCAAGCATGGTTGTAGATTATATGATTTAATAATGCCATGGTTGAATTATTGGCTCAAGACTTAACTATTCTTCTTCTCATTTTCTATTATCATTATCACAAAAGCATTCTCTCTCCTAGGTTTTCTTCTTTCTTTCTTCCTCAAGCTCATACACTTGCATGTGTTGCAAAACAATGAGCTTTGAGATCAAATAATCCAATACACTCACTCTAAATCTACTTAGTCTTCTCTCTTAGCAAGTTAGATCACTAAGTTATCTCATGGAGGTTAGAGCTTGACCATAGCCCTCGGGTGGATCCATCTTCGACACAAAGGATACCGGCAACCGAGATCGTTCAAAAGCCAAAGCAAGGAGATCAAGAAGAAGGAGCTTGAACCAAGGAGTAAGGAGCAACTTGAAGACCCAAAGGACTAGGAACGAGGGTATAAATCCTTTACTTAGTAGTTAGCTCTCTCTCTTAGTCTAGTTTTTTGTTAGCTAAGGTTTAAACAAGATCCTAAAGTGGAAGAAGTTCATGATGCAAAGCTAAAACATGTTTCTTTTGAGGTGAGAAAATCGTTTTTAAAGTATTCTGCCTCCCCGCGAGCCGTGGGGTGTGCATCATGGACTTACACTAGTATCAAAGCCATATTAAACCTTAACTAATTTGTTAGCAAAGTGTTAGAAATTCGATCGCTGGAAATATCCTGAAATCACATCCGAAAATGCATGTTTCTGTCGATTTTGAAATGTGGTCTAAATTTTTTTTCAGAAGGCTTAAAAATTCGTGCAGGCTTTTTTAAGAACACAGAAAAAATTTAGACTTCTGAAACGGTCAGACCGCCGCGGATCCGCGGCCGAACCATGCGTTCTGCCGCCGATCCGCGGCCGAGTCGACTCCGATTCAGTCCAAAATTTTTCTGTTATTCTTATTTTCTGGAATTGTGATTTTTGGGATATTTTTTTTCTGCCCAGATATTTTGTGTATTGTGTTAAACTGGGGATAGATTCAAATTTGCTTAATCGATCGAAATTCTAATTGCTTTAGCTAATCGGTTCTTCTGTAATGTTATATGTGTTTTGAAACGTCTGCTAATCGCTATACGACGATTAATGGGGGTTGCACATATCTGTGATGATTGGTTTGTGTATATGAATCTTATTGGATCGTCGTGATGAATAGCCGGGGGGTGTGAGACGAGTGTTTTCTTTTCTTTCATTCAATGTAATTTATAAAATTGATGTAATATTATTTTTGCAGGGCACATCCGGGTTGAGGTTGTAGCCACCGTTGTATTATTTATTTTACTGTTTTTGCTCCTAGGATAGACCCAAGGTGGGGTGCACAAACTACCGGGTACTTTGAAGTGCTTAGTGGCCTACTCACGTTGTTGAGGGAGACTGCTTCACTTCTGGTACTTGGCGGGTAGTTTGCCGCACCCGTAGGGGGTCTAGGGTAGGGTTTTGGTAATTCATCACGACCGTGGAACCCGTCCTTCGTTATGGGCTTAAACAAAGTGCAAAATTCCTACTATATCCAATATGTTCATCTGTGATCTGGAATGCCTATTATTGCGTGTGACGAATGGATATATCTATATATGATATTTATTATGCGTTGCTTATGTTTTACACCCACGCTAGTCCAGCCCCCGCTCTGTCGTTAGTTAAGTAACCTAACGGGTGATGACGGGGCCCAGTGGCGAATGCGGATGGCATAAGCGTACGTTGTATTTTCGTTGTTTTCTGCAATGGTAGGATTAAATGATGGGACAACATTAATTCATTAATGCAAAGAAAATAAACCTAAACTAAATCGTTGGAACAATTTCAAAACCACTCGGTTTTCTTCAAAAAGAAAACTTTAAATGCGGAGCTTAAACCACTCCTTTTAAAAAGCTATCATGGTTCCTTCGATCATATCAAGTTCATTACGTTAACGGTTTCGCCAAAAACCAGCCGTAACCCTCCGTCGTTTCAAATAAACAGCACATCGTATTCATGCTATGTTTATTGGCCTACGTCAAGGCATAATGTATGGTAGCAATATGTTGCTTATTTGTTTCACAGATAGATGCATTAGTTTAGGACAGTCGTACAGCTTTGTTGGCCTACGTCAAGGGCGAGTACGGATGGATCTAAATTAATCAGGACAACGACGGGTAGAAATTGACTTGCATCTTATAATTTGTTGGCCTACGTCAAGATCATAAGAGCTTGGGGTAAAAATCACAACGGGAGTTTCAAACATAAAGGAAACTTGCAGATTTAGCATACCTTCTGGAGTGTGGTGACTAGAGTGGCTTTCATCTAGGGCATCATACGATGATAGTTGGATCCCGATCCCACTGATGAGTAGGACTACTCTCGGGAGATTTTCTCACTTAACAATCAATGCTATAAACCAAGTAGGTGTCTAGAAAGATATTAGTAGGGCTACGCCTCCAGGAAAAAGAGGTTACATAATTAAGGAACTTCGCGAAAGCGTTGGAAAACCTCCCTCGAAGTACCAACACTGGCCTGGCTGAAACGTTAAGCAAGTATTGTGACGTGTGATTAATCCTGACTAATTCTTCTTTTAGGGTTTGAAGAAGGATTTGAGGAAACAGTGGGAGCCATCCTGTTTAGATAAACTAATAAACCAATCTAAACTTTCAAGAGCATATGCTGAGTGTTTCTTTTCTCTCTCTCTCTCTGGCAGCTACCATAACAGGACTAAAACTATTACTTGAAAAGAATATACTGACCGGGCCAAACTATAAAGATTGGTTAAGGAACGTCAACATTGCATTAACTTATGACAAAGTTGCATATGTTACTACCGCTGTTCCTCCTCCTATCCCAGGACCAGATTCCTCAGTTGCGGACAAGGAGGTTCGCAAAACTTGGGATCTAGACTGTGAGAGAGCTAAGTATATCGTGCTGGTGTCCATGAACAATGAACTCCAGAAACAGCACGTGAGTATGGATATTATATCCATCTTTTTCCATTGCAAGGATATGTATGGAGAGTACTCCCGTATCGCGAGGTACGAGACCTCAAGGAAACTGTTCCAGATGAGGTTAGCTCCAGGATCACCTGTAGGAGAGCACGTCCTGAAAATGATCAGCCTCATTGAGGAACTCGCAAACCTGGGATGTGTGCTAGAGAATGATTTGTACATCAACTTGATTTTGCAGTCCCTTCCCCACACCTTCTCTTAGTTCGTGCTGAACTTCAATATGCACGAAATGGAAGCTGATCTTCCAAAGCTCCTCAACATGCTGAGGGTAGTAGAGACCTTCTTGAAAAAGGAGAAGACCCCCGTTCTGTATGTTGGCCAATCATCCTCTTCTAAATCTAAATCGAAAGCTAAAGAGAAGAAGAAGATGAAAGCCACCAAACCGAAAGGCGGGGTCAAGAAGGTGCAGGGAACGAACAAGGCAGGAAGGGTGAAGGCGGATAAGAACGAATACTACTATTGTCACAAGCAAGGGCACTGGAAGAAGAATTGCATGGCTTTCAAAGCCAAGGACACGAAGCAAGCTGCTGCTTCTGCTTCAGGTGTGTTTGTAATCAAAAATTGTCTTTCAGTAAACTCTACATCATGGGTACTTGATACCGGTTCTTGTTCTCACATCTGTAATTCTTTGCAGGCTATGAGAAACTGTAGAGCACTGAAGACAGGTGATATGACTCTCTGGATGGGCAATGGAATGCACATAGATGTTGTTGCAATGGGGGAATATCACCTGGGGTTGACTAGTGGGCACATTTTGGTGTTGTACAGCTGTTTTTGTATTCCCAGTATGCTGTGTAATATTATATCAGTATCTTTGTTATCTAATGAAGGATATAATTTTGCACTTGAAAGAAATGTCATGAACATTCTCCTAAATCAAGAAATGATTGGGTTTGGCACACTGGAAAGAAAATGGCATATACATACTTAATCAACCTCAAGTTTTCAATATTCAAAACACGCTTAAAAGGATGGCTCCAGATTCAAACCAAGCCTTCCTATGGCATTGTAGACTTGGTCATATAAATGAAACAAGGTTGACTAAGTTACATAAAGATGGATATTTAGATCCGTTTGAATATTCATCATATGCAACTTGTCAATCATGTATCAAAGGAAAGATGACCAAATCTCCGTTCACCGGACACGGAGAAAGAGCCACAGAACTCTTGGGACTTATACACAGCGATGTATGTGGTCCGATGTCTACACATGGACGAAGCGGTCACTCCTACTTCATCACTTTTACTGATGATTTCTCGAGGTATGGACATGTGTTTTTGATGAAGCATAAATCCGAGGCTTTTGAGAAATTTAAGGAGTATAAAAATGAAGTGGAGAAACAGACTGGTAAAAGCATCAAGACACTTCGATCTGATCGAGGTGGAGAATACTTAAGTACCAGTTTCCTTGAATGCTTAAAAGAGAATGGAATTCTCTCTCAGCTTACTCCACCGTATACACCTCAGCATAATGGTGTATCAGAAAGGAGGAATCGCACGCTACTGGACATGGTGCGTTCAATGATGAGTAGCGCTGAGTTGCCACTTTCCTTCTGGGGTTTTGCGCTAGAATCAGCTGCATACCTATTGAATAGAGTTCCAACTAAGTTTGTGCCTACCACTCCATATGAAATGTGAAGCGGGAAGAGACCATGTCTCAAGTATATCAAGATATGTGGGTGTCCGGCATTTGTTAAGAAACATAATCCGGACAAGCTTGAGGCGCGATTGATTTTGTGCAAGTTTGTGGGATACCCCAAGCATTCAAGGGGATATCTGGTCTACCACACTGAAGAACAAAAGGTGTTTGTCGCTTGTCACATTGTCTTCTTAGAGAGCGAATTTCTTGCAAAAGAAATTAGTGGGAGCGCGGTAGAGCTGGAAGAAATTCCAGAACCTCAAACTACTGCCGAGGACTTAGTAGGACCTCAGGTTTCAATAGAGCCCGACGAACCAATGCCGCTCCGCAGATCTGGTAGGCTTTCTCGTCCTCCTAAAAGATACTATGGGTTTCTTGTAGATGGGGATTGAGTGGATTGCATCATCGATGATGATGAGCCTACTAATTTTTAGCAGGCTATCACGAGTAAAGACTCAGTGAAGTGGCTGGATGCTATGAGATCCGAAATGGAATCCATGTACACCAATAAAATTTGGACTTTAGATGTTGCTCCTTCTGGGGTGAAACCAGTTGGATGCAAATGGATCTTCAAAAAGAAGATTGGTGCATTTGGACAAGTGGAAACCTACAAAGCTAGACTCGTTGCAAAAGGTTTTCGTCAAAGACCAGGATTGGACTATGATGAACCTTTTTCCCAGTAGCTATGCTTAAATCCATTCAGATCCTGCTTGCCATTGCTGCCTTCCATGACTATGAAATCTGGCAGATGGACGTAAAAATAGTTTTTCTAAATGGACATTTAGAAGAAAGTGTTTACATGGATCAACCAGAAGGTTTCTTAGACAGTGGGAGCAGCGGAAAGATGTGCAGGTTGCTTAAATCCATTTATGGATTAAAGCAAGCATCGCGGAGTTGGAACGTCTGCTTTGATGAGACGGTCAAAGAATTTGACTTTATCAAAAATGTAGATGAACCATGCATTTATAGGAAGATTGTAGAAGGAGCAGTAGTCTTCCTCGTTTTGTACGTCGACGACATACTACTGATAGGGAATGATGTCCCTATGCTACAATCAGTAAAGCACTTCTTGTCACAGAAATTCTCCATGAAAGACTTGGGAGATGCATCCTACATTCTGGGCATTAAGATCTATCGTGATAGATCCAAAAGGATGTTGGGACTTTCACAGTCCGGGTATATTGACACTATACTAAAGAGATTTAGTATGGAAGATTCCAAGCGCGGTAATTTACCCGCTTGTCACGGGATCACCCTCTCCAAAGAGATGTCTCCAAAGACTGATGAAGAGAGGGCTCCCATGGGCATTATACCCTACGCTTCGGCAGTAGGATCCATAATGTATGCGATGTTATGTACCAGACCAGATGTAGCTTACGCACTCAGTGTGGTAAGCAGGTATCAGTCTGACCCAGGTGAGAGGCATTGGATAGCGGTAAAGAATATTTTCAAGTACCTGAGAAGGACTAAGGAGATGTTCTTGGTTTACGGTAATGGGGACCTACAGGTCGAGGCCTTTACCGACTCCAGCTTCCAAAGTGACAAAGATGACTCTAAATCCGTTTCGGGTTTTGTGTTTACCCTCAATGGAGGGGCAGTATGTTGGAGGAGTTCCAAATAAGATACCGTCGCAGACTCAACTATGGAGGCTGAGTATATAGCTGCTAACGATGCCGCGAAAGAGGCTGTCTGGATGAAGAAGTTCATCTCTGAACTTCAGGTGGTTCCGTCCATTGCCAATCCAATACCTTTGTATTGTGATAACAATAGGGCTGTAGCATTAGCGAAGGAACCAAGGTCCCATCAGAAATCCAGGCATATCCTGAGGCGGTATCACCTGATCAGGGAGATTGTGGATCGCCGGGAGATCGAGGTACGGAGAGTGGACACAAAAGACAACACTGCAGATCTATTCACCAAGACCATCCCTCAAGTCCAGTTCGAGAGGCTGTTTGAGATGTTGGGCATGCGGTACGCCAACAACTGGATCTAGTGCAGACAGTGGGTACTCATTGCGCCAATTACAGGCCTTAGTGCAAGTGGGAGATTGTTAGATATATATGCCCTAGAGGCCTTCATTGTATAGGATGCTAGGGATATGTATATGCATGACAATCTTGCTTGATATGATAGTACGCTATTTGGTTTGTCTTTATCTTAACGTGTGATATATTTTACTTTATATTTATATACATGTTGATAAAGCTCGTAGGGTATTTGCCTGACTACCGGCGTTGTGATGGCAGTCATACTTATAGGAGCTGGATAGTTAATAGGCACATCCTTGAATGTCCCTGGTCGCAGGAGTATCGAGACTGGGCATCGATACTCCAGAGTAGACTAGTGTATACATATCTAGACCCTGACGAAGGGCGATGGATTGGTCCCGCAGCCATTGGTAATGTGCACCTAAGATTGTATACAGATGCTCACTGAGTGTGAGTACACCGGACAAGACTCGCCGAGAACTGACTGGATGGTATTATACCTAACGTCAGATAGCAGTTCTCAGGTGACATGTGTGCAGATAGTCTGTCGACTTGAGATCGTCATTTGTCTCATGTGAGTTCCCACTGTACTTTGATTACTACCCTACTACGGCTCAAAAGAGTCATGCAAACAGGTTTTAGTTGGGTACATTCCCGAGCCACATGGAGGCAGTGAGCGACTGTTAGGGATTCGTCTCTCTCGGTATAGGGAGTCGATATCGCACTGTGATCGGTTGGTCATTACCATAAGTCCCTGGCCAGGGCTGATAGAGAATTACTGGTGGACTGACCAGTAGATTCTCGGATGGTCTTGAGCCACACCGGCATGACTTGTACGGTTGTTAGGGGTCTGACGTTTACCACCTCCGTAGACCATACATGCGATACTCTCAGACGAACAGATCGGACTGCACGGATATTGTCACGAACAGGCTCAGTAGGGGTTACGGACGAGTTCGCTCGTCGGCCTCCTTTTCGACACGTACCTGGGTTGACGTTATGTACAGCTAGTGCCACTGACGGACTTGTGGTTAAACCCACTGCCAGCGTACTGTCGAGTCTTTAGAGTCCCACACAGAGGGTTTCCCTGGATCAGGCGAGACGATGTAGACGCCGTATGGTCTTACGGCAGGGTTTCGATCGCATTCGTGTACTGGCTACTCGAATGACGATCGGACGGATTATACTGGTAGGCTTTGGTTTAAGCCGGATACTAGTATTGTAGTATTGGATTATACTGATCTCGGTGTATCCGTATTTTTCGGAATACGGATACGGGTATGAAAATACAGAAAAAAGGGAATTCTTGTAAATTCACAAGATTGACTTTCTAGAAGGAGACACCTCATTATTGTTTTATTCTTTTTCATTAAAGAATTAATGAGGTGGAAATTAGGAGGCATGGGTTGAAGAATAGCTAATTATTTGTTTATTTCATTTGGAGCCACTATTCAAGCATGGTTGTAGATTATATGATTTAATAATGCCATGGTTGAATTATTGGCTCAAGACTTAACCATTCTTCTTCTCATTTTCTATTATCATTATCACAAAAGCATTCTCTCTCCTAGGTTTTCTTCTCTCCTTCTTCCTCAAGCTCATACACTTGCATGTGTTGCAAAACAATGAGCATTGAGATCAAATAATCCAATACACTCACTCTACATCTACTTAGTCTTCTCTCTTAGCAAATTAGATCACTAAGTTATCTCATGGAGGTTGGAGCTTGACCATAGCTCTCGGGTGGATCCATCTTCGACACAAAGGAGACCGGCAACAGAGATCGTTCAAAAGCCAAAGCAAGGAGATCAAGAAGAAGGAGCTTGAACCAAAGAGCAAGGAGCAACTTGAAGACCCGAAGGATTAGGAACGAAGGTATAACTCCTTTACTTAGTAGTTAGCTCTCTCTCTTAGTCTAGTTTTTTGTTAGCTAAGGTTTAAATAAGATCCTAAAGTGGAACAAGTTCATGATGCAAAGCTAAAATATGTTTCTTTTGAGGTGAGAAAATCGTTTTTAAAGTATTCCGCCTCCCCATGAGCCGTGGGGTGTGCATCATGGACTTACAGAGAATGCTTAGCTGCAAGGATATCTTCCTCAGGTGTGCCAGAACGTTGTAATCTACCTTGTTTTTCTTGGGCGGGTCCTTGGCTGCCAGCTCTTCGACGACTCGGTCATCGAAGGTGATATCCTCAGGGATCTTTTCTTTCCCCTTATCCTTTTTGTTCGATCCCTTATTTGCGGGTCCAAGATTCTTTTTGGGTAACTTGCGATCACGCAACTGAATATTCTCGCAGGTCTTCATCTCTTCTGTTTCATAGATAGATTCTTTGAAGAGAGGGCCGATGGCTAGTTCTTCATCAGAATCACTACCGAAGGTAAGAACTTGCGATACCCCGGAATCAACTATGTGACATTCACCGGCAGTTCTTTTATGCTCATCTGTCGTGCTTCTTTGCTCTCAACGCGTTTTGCGCTTCATCCGCTTGAAATGCTGCCGGTAGGCCACATATCCTTGCCACCAGTTTTTAAAGTCCATACATTACTCAGTAGGGTGTGTGGTCCTCCGATGGTACAAGAAATATTTTGGATGTGTATCCTCTTCGTTTAGGTGTATCCTATCAGGAGTGTTTCCTTCGGAGGGTGGCAGCTTCATTTCCATCGATATGGCTTTGGCGAACCTTTTTCTTGTCTTGAACCTGCTTTTCCTGGCGGCCGAAGTGCTTCGATCTGGCTGGAGTGCCTCAACCTTTTCATTCAGTCGCCGACGTTTGGCTTTTTCGAATATATCCAGTTCACGCTCTCGATTGGCTTTGCTTCTCTGACGGGCTTCATTCAGGAATATGTTAATCATCTCGTCTGACGGTCCTAGGAGTTCCTGTTCAGGATCTGCCCCAGTTTCTCTGCATCAGGAGATTCTTCACCATCTAACGGCGAGTGAGAGATCACATGGCAGCTTGCCACATAGTCTTCAGGCTCTTCTGAAGAATCGTCTCTTTCGTCAGCGTCATCGTCTTCATTCTCAAGAACATGCTTAAAGAATTCGTCCAACGTGATTGTAGTTCATGCCTTCTGGTTATATTCTTCCAGTGCATCGATGTATTTCTGCAGACCTGTACGGCTGTCTTCGGGTTGGACGGGCTTTTTGGTCTTCTTCTTCTTTTTCGAAGACTTTGACGGCTAGGCCTGAGCATTTTGATTATCGCGCCCAACTCTTGGCATTGGACGCGGCTTCAGCATTCCCTCAACGACCTCGGGTTCCAGCGGACTTTTCCACCTGATCGCCGGGCATGTGTGAAGATCCTTCAGTATTATTTTCGTTTTGGCTGAAAGAGCGACCTCCCATGGAGCTTCTTCTATAAAAGAACACGATGCCCCCGGTGTGTCCATCTTTTTAGGAGCGTGCGGCTGGGGCGGGCTTACTTTCCAATTCTGGGAAAGCACGAATTTGCCCTGTTAGTATTGGTCCTCAATCCAGTCTTTGAAGAAGAAGCAATTTTCGATTGGATGGCCTATTACTCGGTGATATGGGCAGTAATTAGGATTATTGGTATCGTCTGGATGCAGCGGACGTCTTGGCTCTGGCAGATTGATGAGTCTATTGCGCATTACCAGCTCGAACAGTCTTCTTGTTTTATCCCGGTGAAACGAGTAAGGACGGCCCAGTCTCTCCTCGAGGGGCTGGCGTGAACGCACGTTGCTTTGGCGAACAACAGGTTTTAAGTCACTCGGCTGTTGTTGAGCATTAGCGACAAAGGTGGCTTTCCCTTTGCCCTTTTCATTCCGCGATTCTGTCTTTGAAAAAGAAGGCTTATGGCCTATCTGGTCCATCTGGGCCAGCTTATCAATCAAGGTCTGAAAGGTAGTCTGCTTGAAAAACATCATGAACTGGGATATTGTCGCCTGTGGATCAAGAGTACCCACGAACATGCCTACCGCAGGAGCTTCTTCAATGCATTGTTCGCACTTTGACCATAAATTCCGCCACCGTATCGCGTACTGCACCCACGTTTCGCCCGGCTTCACCCTAGCGTTAATTAATGCTGTGATGGGGGTGCGCTCGCTAGCGCCTGCGAACCTTTGTGTGAACAGTAACCCCATTTCTGCAAATGTTCTAACGGAGTCGTTCGGGAGCTCAGAGTACCATTCAAACGCTGTCTCTGACAAGCTGCCAACAAACTGGCGAAGCAGTAGCTTATTGTCACCTCCGGTGTTGCCGTACATAGCCCTGAATTGAGCCACGTGTTGGTGTGGATTTCCCGTCCCTTTATATACGTGAAATTTAGGGATCGTATATCCTGACAGGTACTTTATTTGATCGTACCAACCCGGATAGGGTTGTCCAGTCTTAACAATTTGGCCGGCCGCTTCGTTTGCCCGATGAGCTCGTATCTGTTGAGCGATATATTCATCCAGGGCGGCTTTAGAAATGGTCTCCTCTTTGGCTGCTGAACAAGCCGGAAGAGGGTTCGATGTCTCTCCCCTATCGTCTTCAAGGATAATCGGAAGGTCTTCAGCTGGAGGATCCGGCCGTAACATCATCCCGACCATGTCTTGGAATAAAAGCGCCATTCATTTTATGTTGGCAGTTTGTTCCGTTGCCTCTTTGTCCTTCTTCTCGAGGATTCTGCGGAGGAACTCAGCATCAGTTTCTTGTTCATGATGCTGCTTTGACAACATCTTCGGGCTTTCTTTTGGCCCAGTGAGTGCGGCCATCTGTGTTAACATTTCCTGGAGCTTCTGTTGCTGCTCCTGGGCCTTTGTTACGGATCTGGTGAGTGGTCGATGGCCCGTAGAGATACGGATATCCTCTTTTTCGGATGTCATATAAACAGTGTGCTCCACCATGCCTCCAGACTTGGGGCATTTAGGTTCAGTGCCTTTCGTCGCAGACACGAGGATTTTCTCCGGCCTTTTTCTTTTGTGAACGGTCGAAGTTGAGGGGGCCGTTGCAGCGGGCACCCAAGTAGACGACACCTTCTGCGGTATGACAGGGTGGTCCTTCTCTTGCTGAACATTCATCTTTTTCGATCGGCGGGAGTAGTCTTGGTTGATCACCGAGTCTTGGACCTATCGCCAGACTTTGTAAATTTTGGAGGACAGCCGCTAAGGGGGCTGCTCTGGCTTCGCGTTTATGATCTTTTCAACAGGCGGAGGAGACTTTTTTAGCACGGCAGTTGGCGAATTCCTACGCACCCTGTTAAGTAGTTCAAAGCTGATCCCAGTTGGAACAGCAGCATCAACTTCTATCGTTGGAGCTAGCGGAGTCAGTCCAGAAGGGGAACTGCCTCCAGCCTTCCTCACTCAGCGCCAGTGACGACGTCGAGCGTGTCGAGCAGACGGGACTGGCTCAACTATGGGGGTGGCTTCTTCATGCCTCCTGCTCTGATAAGGGGCTGTTGTCGTCGTTAGCCTCTTGAAAACCGACGTCCGTTGAGAGGGGATAGCTAACCTGTCGAAGGCAGACTTTCGGACAGGGGTAGCAGTCTTGGCTGTTTCGCCGAGAACAGGAGTTGGAGAAACCAGTCTCGCAAAGACTGATCTTTTACAGGAGAAGCCGCTTTGACGACTTCTTTCACTAGAGCAGGGATGGCTATCCGTTTCGGGATAACCCTTTCAAGTATCGCAGGTTTCTTCACGGGCCCATTAGAGTTTTGGCCCAATCTGTTGAAAACTGAAGCGTTGGATTTGGGCGACCCATTGAGAGGGGCCGCAGTAGTTGCAAGCCGATCAAAGACCAACTTTTTCGGAGCCTCTTGCAACGACATTGGGGCATTGAAACTCATTGGTGGGAGCATGGTCCCAAAGATAGCCCAGTGGTGGCTTGCGTCACCTGTTCCACTGGCATCTTGAAAACGGAGGCCGTCTGAGACCCGTAAGTCACTACTCCAGCGAGGACGGAGTTGGAGTTGTTGCAGTTAGTACAGTTTGAAATCATTGATCTTCTGTTTTCTGCACGGAGCAAGACACCAAATCTTAGTACCTCGAATCCAGAGGTAACCATAGCAAACTGCGATTCGTTTGCGAAACACGACACACGAAGTGTGGAGTGGAAAGAGGAAAAGGTCCCACCGGGCGTGCCTGAATCTGTTCTCCACCGAAAGAAGCGACCGGGACGTTGGGACGTCTGGCCTGAATTTGGGGGCAGATGTTATTTGGTTTTATCCGTCCATCTCTCCGAAAATGCCAAGTTGATTTATGGCACCGTGTATCGGAGGTTTAGACAGATGCGGCCGATATAGTAGACTTCGTCAGATTGCCCCTCGTCGTGAGGGGTTTTTGATTGTGGGGACGCTCTTCCCTGCAGGCGCAAGCCCCTACAGTTAATTACGCTACCGCATCGCGGTAACAACTTTCTCCTTCTCCAGATAGTCACTTTGTGTCGTATGTGTTTGTTTTATTTTTGGTTGCCCGTGGATTGTATACGGAGACTAATTTATGTTGTCGCCTGTAGGGTGTGGATTAGTCCAAATCCATATTTTCTTAGATTTGGTTTTGGGTTGGGTTTAAGGATCGTTAATCTCATTTGAGACTAAGATCAACTTAAACGTTTGTTAAGGATACGTTAGTCTAATTTTAGACTAAGATCAACTTAACCATTTGTTAAGGATACGTTAGTCTAATTTTAGACTAAGATCAACTTAATAATTTGTTAAGGATACGTTAGTCTAATTTTAGACTAAGATCTACTTAATAGGACCATTTAGATCCAACAAAAGAGCATTTGGGCTATATTGTTTTAGTTTAGGAACTTTGCGGTCCATAAGTTTAAGGACATCGTAGTCCATGGGGTTTAAAGACATCATAGTCTATAAAGTTTTTGGTTGTCGGAACCCACCACCTCTCTGAAGACGTTGAAGAATTACAACGATACATATCAGAGGTGTGAAGAGATGTACCCTTGAACCAATGTTGGTTGGAAGATCTGTAGTCCAATTTGGGACTAAGATCAAAGATTTATGAGCATATGGGCTCAATTAATCTGAATTGGGGATCTGTAGCCAACTTGGGCTCGGCCTATTCATTTAAAATGTTAGACATTTAGTAATGCTGAGCATTGGTTTGAGTTCTGACAAACTTTCTGTCTTTTTTGAATGTTGAGCACTCATTATAGCTCTGGGTTTTTATTGTTTAAAGAAAAATTTATGTTCCCTTAGCGCCCACGTGAAGAGCACGTGGCGTGCTTGGCGCTGAGCGCCAGTCAATGAGCGTAGAGCACTTATTTTAAGTAGGGCACACATGAGTAGCACGTGGCGCGCTTTGCGCTGTGCACCTGAATATGAGCGCAGAGCGCTTCTGTTAATTAGCACACGTGAGGAGTACGTGGCGCGCTTGGCGCTGTGTGCCAGGCTTGGAGCGCTAAGGGCTTCTGTGAAATAGCGCACACATGAGAAGTACGTGGCGCGCTTTGCGCTGTGCACCAAACTTTGGAGCGCAGAGCGTTTCTTGTGAATTTGGAGCGCTAAGGCTCTGCAGCGCTGTGCGCTGGATTTGGAGCGCCGAGGCACTTCTTTAAACTCGGAGTGCTAGGGCTCTGTAGCGCTGTGCGCTGGATTTGGAGCGCTGAGGCGCTTCTTTTAATTAGAGCGCTAAGGCTCTTTTTAGGCAGATTTGCGCTCTGAGAATTAAATTTTCTCATATAAGAGACTTTGTCTCATGGAATAAAGTTCTTATTTTATAGGAGATGTTTCAATCTCTTATATTTTTGGTGAAAGGCTTTGCCTTTACGGATCTGTGATCCTAAGAGAATTGAATTATTCTCCCCCTTTTTATAATGAGATGTTATGATCTCTTTTGTGAAAGACAATTTGTCTTAAAGATTTATGATCTGGCCAAATAATTAAGTTTTTTTCTAATGAGATACTTTGATCTCTTTATTTTACCTTGAAGAAATTCTTCTTCTGCTGAAAGCTTGCTCTTCTCTCTGAACTTTCTCAAAGTTTTGGGGGGAGGTTCTCTCTATGAGACTTGAAGTCTTGGGGCCTTTATGTAGGGTATGCTAATTTGTTGAATCAGTTGAAGAGATCTTTTCCCTAATTGATTTGGGGATTTTCCCACCGTTGGATTTTTGATCCTAGGGTTTCTATTTTACAGAAGGCAATCTTCTTGTTTTTAACAAGATTGGGAAATCTTTTCCCATAAAGAATTTATTCTGTATTTTAGTGATTTTTAATCACCATTGGATCATTGATCCAACGGTGCTCTGATTTTCAGAGCACAATCTTTCCTGTTTGGAAAGATTCTGAGAAATGTTTCCTTAACAGAATTTTATTCTGGTCAATTGATGAGTTATCATCTTCGTTGGATTTTTGATCCAACGGTGGAGAATATTTAGTTCTAGCACTCTTGTGCCTTGCACGTGAGCGCTGCTTCAGAGCGCTGGCGCTCTTGGCGCCAGCGCACTCATGCTTTGCACGTGAGTGCTGTCTCAGAGCGCTGGCACTCTTGGCGCTAACGCTTTTATAAAGCGTTGCTTCATTTCAAATTTCAAAATTTGAACAGAGCTTTGCTCTGATTGGTGGAAACACACTGGAATATGGTACCCGGAGCGACTCATCATTCACCACTTGGGTTTTTTTTTATCATGAAGGTCGCGATTGCCCTATCATTTCAGCTTTTTTTTCGCGGTTGCCTCATCATTTCGGCTTTATTTTAATTTTTATTTTTACTCGCTGATTTTTATTGGGAGTTGCCCCATCATTTCGGATTTTTATTATTATTATATATATATTTTTTTACTTACACTTCTTTTTTTTATTTACACATTTTTTATTTACACACACATAATTTTTTACATTCCCAGTTTAACGACTTAGAGGTCGATTGTTCCCAGTTTAACGACGTGGTGGTCGATTATTCCCGGTTTAATGACATGGTGGTCGACTGGTGTTCCCAGTTTAACGACGTGGTGGTCCTCTTTGCTTATCCCAGCTCCTTGAATTTTGATCTTGGCGGAGCTGTGTTGATGACCGTAGCTCTGTGGCTTGCCGATACATCTGAGGACTGTAAGGTTTTTCCAAGCTTGTATTGGTCCTCTACCCAATCTTTGAAAACACAGCAGTCTTCAATGGTATGACTCACCACCCTATGGTATGGGCAGTATACGGGATTGCCAGTCATATTCATTTCATGTGGCCTTTTCGGAATAGGCAATTGCATACATTGTTCAAGGCTTCCTCGAATATATTGCGGACCTCATCCCTCCTGAAGGAGTACACCTTCTTCTTTCTCTCCATTAGAGTAGGTGCCCTTACTGATGCTGGTCTTTGAGGCCGATCAGTCTTTGGTTCGCCCTTTTCAGATAATGACACATGTCTGAGAGGATTAGGCTCCCGAAAGGCTTCGGTCTCCATTTGTATGAAATCGGCGGTCGTAGCTTGATCGTTTGCTAACACGCCTTTAGACAGTTCTATCTTTCCGGTCTTGTATTGCCTTTCGACCCAATCTTTAAAGACAACGCAGTTCTCAATGGTATGACTTATCATTCTGTGATAGGGAAAATATTTTGGGTCGTCGGTCATATTCGCTTCTTGCGGTCTCTTTGATTCTGGCAGTTGTAGATCGTTTCTTAAGGCGTCCTTGAATAACTTGTGGACTTTGTTCCTTTTGAAGGAATAGACTTTGTCCAGTTTCTCTTTCAGAGGCGATTCCCCTTCGGTGTATTTATCGGAGGGACTGGAGGCTGATCGCGGTCGTTTTTCACGAAGGCGCTCCGCTCTTAAGTTGAAGAGGGTATCAGTTGGCTGCCTCCGGGTATCAATCCCTGGCTCATGAACCAAAATTTGATTCTGCTGTAATTGCAATCGGGCGACTTGGGTCGCGAGATCTGCCGTGACATTTACCAATTCGTCGACCTTAGACTGTACCTTGGCTAACTTCTCGTCCCTGTCCTGAAGCTTCCTCTGAAGCCATCGGAATAATGCTTGTCGGACGCATTACAGATTCCCCCCGCCTGGGGTAGGCTGGGGTTTATTGATTGTGGGGATCCGAATCTCCGGCAGCCGCAAACTAAGCTGCCGTTAATTACCCCTCGCCTTTGGAGCGAGAGAACTTCCGATTGACAGGTCAAACAGATCATGCGAACTCAATATGCAGTGTTGTGTTTTGAAGGGGTTTTGGATATGTTGGGGCTCCACAGAGTTTTTTACGGGGGTCCCGCTATCCGGATAGTGGGCTAGGGGTCAAGGAGGAGAGCAGCCCCCTTGCGGGATACGGGGCAGCGCCCTGTTAGAAATTTTTTTCTAACAGGGGACAGTGTTTTTAGTGTGGAGTGTGTGTAAAAATGGGAGAAAATGGCGTCCAAAGGACGCGTGAGCGCCAGCGCTTGGACGCTTGGGTTAGCGCTAGGCGCTTGGGCGCTGGCGCTAGAGCCTCACGTGCCCGGCACGTGGGCGCTCGGGCGCTAGCGCCTCACGTGCCCGGCACGTGGGCGCTTGGGCGCTAGTGCTTTGGGCGCTAGCGCTTTGGGCGCTCGGGTGCTAGCGCTTTGGGCGCTAGCGCCTCACGTGCCCGGCACGTGGGCGCTTGGGCACTAGCGCTCTGGGCGCTCGGGCGCTAGTGCTCTGGGCGCTAGCGCCTCACGTGCCCGGTACGTGGGCGCTAGCGCCTCACGTGCCCGGTACGTGGGCGTTCGGGCACTAGCGCTTCGGGCGCTAGCGAAAGGAGGAGATTTTACCCCAAAAATAGGAGTTAAACTCTAAAACGAGGATTTTGAGTGGAGTTAAACTCCAAAAGATTTAGATTTGGAGTCAAACTCCTAAGGATCTGGATTAGGAGTTAAACTCCTTTGAGGATTTGGGTCTTGGAGTTGAACTCCCTAAAAATCATCAGGGGTTCTTCTCTCTTGAGTATTGGATCTTCTCTTGACTGGTATTTTGTCCAAAGTTGGATTTTTGGAGATGGGTCTCCTTCCTCCTCCTCTTGATTGGCTGGATCTTGGAGAAAAGGGGGTGAGACTTAAAAGTCTCACTCTTTTTGAGATCTAATGGAAGATCTGAGCTCCCCTTTGTGGGATTTTTGGTGAAAAACTATTTAGTTTTTGAAAAGGAAGAGTAAAACTCTTGATTTAATTCAAAGGAAAGGAGAAGGTTTGGAACCTTGAGGAAGGAGAAGAAGGAGGCACAAACCCTAGATTTTTGAGGGAATGAAAAGTGTATCCTTTATTCATCATCATGTTGCCTTATATAGGCTTACACATTTACACATAGCCCCTTGGGCTTTACAAAACGGCATTTTGTTCATCCCATGCCTCATGTGCTATTTCTTTTTGCACATAAGCCATGGGCTTTACAAAAATTTGGCTTTTTGCCCATTTTTCTTACATTTATTCAAAAAATAAAAAAAGGAAATACACCAAAATTATTTATTACAAAATTTTTATTTTGGCATGGCGGAGGCTGGCCGCTTCCTGTTCGGACTCGACTTGGGCATGGCCCACTTGGTCTGGGCTTGGGCCCACTTGACTTGGGGTTGATCTTGACTTTGACTTGGTCAACCGGGGTGTAAATTTTACCCCAACACCCCCGTTTTGATTATAGGGGTGTTGTGCTTTCGCTTCTTCATGGAAGATGCTCTATCGAAGTAGAGTTCCCATCGGATATCAACTGAGCTTGTCGAGCAGTCTGTTTGAAGGGTACGCCTTGGCGTCTCAACAACCTTTTTAATCCTTCCATGTAGTATTTGGGCAGACAGATGGGCTGAAGCCTGTCAAGTATAGAATCAGCACCACGCCAGATTTCTTTTTCCACTTTGGTTTCCGCAGATCGATAAAAGTGGATCGCCTTTTCATCTTTTCATCTGGAAGGGATGTAGAACGTCTGCAGTTTTTGCACACTATAGGTATCAAGTGCGTCGAGCTCTTTGTAGTGTTGCCGCGGAACCATGGCGATCTGCAAACTCTGTTCATCGCCAGTGAAGGCTTGTATTGATGGCCGAACAGAAAATACTGTATTGACCTCATCTTCAGAGTCGCTGCCGAAGACCAACATAGGGGTAGACAGTCTCGGCTTGTTGCATTGGGGCGGCACCGAATAGACTATCTCTTCTTCCTCCTCGGTATCACTCCCGAAGACCGGAATAGTGGTGATAGTTTTTTACTTATTCTCCGGTTTATGGCATCTTTCCGTGTCTTCAAAGTCTAGCAGAAAGTACTTTGCATCTTCGTATTTACGGACTTCATTCACGGAGAATGGGTTCAGCTCCCCTGTCACGGTATACTCGAGACCATCCTTGAAATACTTCATACACTGATGTTGTGTAGAAGGGATAATATTGTACTCGTATAACCAAGGCCTGCCGAGCAAAACGTTGTAGCAAGTCTTGGCGTCAATGATGTGAAGCTTGATATCACTGACGAGCAGCCCAAAGCGTAATGTCAGTATCACAGACCCGAGCGTCCGTGATGACTGGGAGTCAAACCCGGAGATAGTGATATTATCCCGAGCGAGGTGTTGAACGCTCATGCAGATTTCTTTTAGCACCCTCACATTTAGGAGATTGACAGAGGACCCATTGTCAACTAGGATCTTCCCTATCTTAATGTCATGGCAATACCCGGAGGCATATAGGGGCCGGTTGTGCTCGCATGTTCCGAGAAGGAGATCTTCATCGCCAAAAGTGATGTCAGCAGTGTGCACTTCTTCCAGCTCATCCTTCATCTTTTCTTCAGCGAGGAAAGCTTGAAACTGGTCAGGCTCTTGTAGTGCCTTGATCAAAGAATCTCTTGCCTCTTTAGATAGCAGGAGGGCATCGAGAATACTTAGCTATGAGGGTACCTTCCTCAGGTGTGCCAGAACGTTGTAATCCATCTTGTTTTTCTTGGGCGGGTCCTTGGCTGCCAGCTCTTCGACGACTCGGTCATCGAGGGTGATATTCTCAGGGACCTTTTCTTTTCCCTTATCCTTTTTGTTCCATCCCTTGTTTGCGGGTTCGAGATTCTTTTTAGGTAGCATGCGATTGCACAGCTGAATGTTCTCGCAGGTCTTCATCTTTTCTGTTTCAGAGATGGATTTCTTGAAGAAAGCGCCAAGGGCTATTTCTTCATCAGAATCACTCCCGAAGGTGAAAATTTGCAATCCCCCGGAATTAACCATGTGGCAGTTGCCGGCAGTTCTTTTGCGCTCATCTGTCGTGCTCTTCTGCTCTCAACGCTTTTTGCGCTTCATTCGCTTGAAATGCTGCCGGTGGGCAACATTTCCTTGCCACCAGTTTTTAAAGGCCATGCATTTCTCAGTAGGGTGTGTGGTCCTCCGATAGTACAAGTAGTAGTTTGGATATGTATTCTCTTCGTTAAGGTGTATCCTATTAAGAGTGTTTCCTTCGGAGGGTGGCAGCTTCATTCCCATCGATATGGTTTTGGCGAACCTTTTTCTTGTCTTGAACCTGCTTTTGCTGGCGGCCGAAGTGCTTTGATCTGGCTGGAGTGCCTCAACCTTTTCATTCAGTCGCCGACGTTTTGTTTTTTCGAATATAGCCAGTTCACGCTCTCGATTGGCTTTGCTTCTCTGATGGGCTTTATTCAGGAATACGTCAATCATCTCGTCTGACGGTCCTAGGAGTTCCGGTTCAGGATCTGCCCCCAGTTTCTCTGCATCAGGAGATTCTTCACCATCTAATGGCGAGTGAGAGATCACATGGCAGCTTGCCACATAGTCTTCAGGCCCTTTTGAAGAATCGTCTCCTTCATCGGCGTCATCGTCTTCATTCTCAAGAACATGCTTAAAGAATTCGTCCAACATGATTGGGGTCCGTGCCTTCTGGTTATATTCTTCCAGTGCATCGATGTATTTTTGCAGACCTGTACGGCTATCTTCGAGTTGGACGGGCTTTTTGGTCTTCTTCTTCTTTTTCGAAGACTTTGACGGCTGGGCCTGAACGTTTTGATTATCATTACCAACTCTTGGCATTGGGCGCGACTTCAGCATTCCCTCAATGACCTCGGGTTCCAGCGGACTTTTCCACCTAATCGCCGGACATGTTTGAAGATCTTTCAGCACTCTTTTTGTTTTAGCTGAAAGAGCAACCTCACATGGAGCTTCTTCTATAAATGAGCATGATGCCCCAGGCGTGACTACCCTTTTAGGAGAGTGTGGTTGTGGCGGGCTTACTTTCCAATTCTCGAATAGTGCGAATTTGCCTTGTTGGTATTGGTCCTCAATCCAGCCCTTGAAAACGAAGCAATCTTCGATTGGATAGCTTACTGCTCAGTGATAGGGGTAGTAATTAGGATTATTGGCATCGCCTGGCTGCAACGGACGTCTTGGCTATGGCAGATTGATGAGTCTATTGTGCACTGCTAGCTCGAACAGTCTCCTTGTTTTATCCCGGGAAAACAAGTAAGGACGGTCCAGTCTCTCCTCGAGGGATTGGCGTGAAATCCTGTTGCTTTGGCGAACAACAAGTTTTAAGTCGTTTGGCTGTTGTTGAGCATTGACGACAAAGGTGGCTTTCCATTTTCCCTTTTCATTCCGCGGTTCTGTCTTTGAAAAGGAAGTCTTATGGCCCATCTGGTCCATCTGGGCCAGCTTGTCAATCAAGGCTTGGAAAGTAGTTGGCTTGAAAAACATCATGAACTGGATATTGTCTCCTATGGATCAAGAGTACCCACGAATATGCCTACTGCAGGAGCTTCTTCGATACGTTGTTCGCACTTCGACCATAAATTCCGCCACCATATCGCGTACTGTACCCACGTTTCACCCAGCTTCACCCTGGCGTTAATTAATGCTGTGATGGGGGTACGCTCGCTAGCGCTTGCGAACCTTTGTGTGAACAGTAACTCCATTTCTGCAAATGTCTTAACGGAGTCATTCGGGAGCTCGAAGTACCATTCAAACGCTGTCTCCGACAAGCTGCCAACAAACTGGAGAAGCAACAGTTTGTCGTCACCTCCGGTATTGCCTCATAGAGCCTTAAATTGAGCAACGTGCTGGTGTGGATTCCCCGTTCCCTTATATACATGGAATTTAGGGATCGTATATCCCAGCGGGTACTTTATTTGGTCGTACCAACCCGGATAGGGTCGTCCAGTCTTAACAATTTTCCCGGCCGCTTCGCTCGCCTGATGAGCTCGTATCTGCTGAGCGATATAGTCATCCAGGGCGGCTTTGGAGATGGTCTCCTCCTTGGCTGCTGAACAACAAGAGAGGGGGTTTGACGTCTCCCCTCGGTCATCTTCGAGGATAATCGGAGGGTCTTCAGCTGGAGCATTCGGCTGTAACATCACCCGACCATGTCTTGGAATAAAAGTGCCATTCGTTTTATGTTGGCAGCTTATTCCGCTGCCTGTTTGTCCTTCTTCTCGAGAATTCTGCGGAGGAACTCAGCATCAGTTTCTTATTCATGACGCTGCTCTGACGACGTTTTCGGGCTTTCTTTTGGCCCGGTGAGTACGGCTATCTGTGTTAACATTTCCTGGAGCTTCTGTTGTTACTCCTGAGCTTTTGTTATAGATCTGGTGAGTGGTTGATGACCCGTAGAGATACGGCTATCCTCTTTTCTGGATGCCATATAAACAGTGTGCACCTCGATGCCCCCAGACTTGGGGCGTTTATGTTCAGTGCCTTTCGTCGCAGACATGGGGATTTTCTCCGGCCTTCTTCTTTTGTGAGCGGTCGAAGTTGAGGGGGCCGTTGCAGCGGGCACCCAAGTAGACGACACCTTCTGCGGTATGACAGGGTGGTCCTTCTCTTACCAAACTTTCATCTTTTTCGATCGGCGGGAGTAGTCTTGGTTGATCACCGAGTCTTGGACCTATCACTAGACTTTGTAAATTTTGGAGGACAGCCGCTGAGGGGGCTGCTCTGGCTTTGCCTTTGTGATCTTTTCAACAGGCGGAGGAGACTTTTTTAGCACGGCAGTTGGCAAATTTCTGCGCACCCTGTTAAGTAGTTCAAAGCTGTTCCTAGTTGGAACAGCAGCATCAATTTCCACCATCGAGCTGGTGGAGTCAGTCCGGAAGGGAATTGCCCCCAGCTTTCCTCACTCGGCGCCAGTGGCGATGTCGAGCATGCCTTACATACGGTATTGACTCGGCTACGGGGGTGGCTTCATCACGCCCCCTGCTCTGGTGAAGGGTTGTTGCCGGTGCCAGCCTCTTGAAGACTGACGTCCGTTGAGTGGGGATGGCCAACCTGTCGAAGGCAGACTTCCGAGCAGGGGACGCAGCCTTGGTGACTTCGCCTAAAGTGGGAGTTGGAGCGGCCAGCCTTGCAAAGACTGATCTTTTAGGAAAAGAAGCCGCTTTGACGACTTCAGGAGCAGGAATGGCTATCCGTTTCGGGATAACCTCTTCAGGTATCGTAGGTTTCTTCACGGGCCCATTAGAGTTTTGGCCCAATCTGTTGAAAACTGAGGCGTTGGATTTGGGCGACCCCTTGAGAGGGGCTGCGGTAGTCGTAAGCCGATCAAAGACCGACTTTTTCGGAGCTTCTTGCAACGGCAATGGGGCATTGAAGCTCATTGGTGGGGGCATAGTCCCAAAGAATAGCCCTGTAGTGGCTTGCGTCACCTGTTCCACTGGCATCTTGAAAACGGAAGCCGCCTGAGGCCCATAAGTCATTCCTCCAGCGAGGACAGAGTGAGAGTTGTTGCAGCTGTTGCAGTTTGTGCAGTTGGAAACCATTGACCTTCTATTTTCTGCAGGAGCAAGACACCAAATCTTAGTATCTCGAATCCAAGGGCAACCATTGCAAACCGCGATTCGTTCGCGAAACACGGCATAAAGTGTGGAGTGGAAAGAGGAAAATGTCCCACTGGGCATGCCAGAATCTATTCTCCGCCGAATACGGGAGACGGAATCGCGTAGGTCGTCTTGCCTGAATTTGGGGGCATGTGCTATTTGGTTTTATCTGTCCACCTCTCCGAAAATGCTAAGTTGATTTATGGCACCGTATATCGGAGGTTTAGAAAAATGCGGCCGTTGTAGCAGACTTCGACAGATTCCCCATCGTTTGAAGGGTTTTTTTATTATGGGGACGCTCTTCCTTACAGGCGCAAGCCCCTGCGGTTAATTACGCCACCGCATCGCGGTGATAACTTTCTCCTTCTCCAGATGGTTAATTCGTGTCGTGTGTGTTTGTTTTATTTTTTTTTGTTGCCCGTGGATTGTATACGGAGACTAATTTGTCTTGTCGCTCGTAGGGCGTGGATTAGTCCAAATCCGTATTTTCTTAGATTTGGGTTTGGGTTGGGTTTAAGGATCGTTAATCTCATTTGAGACTAAGATCAACTTAAACGTTTGTTAAGGATACGTTAGTCTAATTTTAGACTAAGATCAACTTAACCATTTGTTAAGAATACGTTAGTCTAATTTTAGACTAAGATCGATACGTTAGTCTAATTTTAGACTAAGATCAACTTAACCATTTGTTAAGAATACGTTAGTCTAATTTTAGACTAAGATCAACTTAACAGGATCATTTAGATCCAACAAAAGAGAATTTGGGCTCTATTGTTTTAGTTTAGGGACTTTACGGTCCAATTTAAAGACATGACATCATAATCCATGAGTTTAAGGACCCCACAGTCCATAAAGTTTAAGGACATCATAGTCCATGAGTTTAAGGACCTTATAGTCCGGTTTAAAGACATCGTAATCTGGTTTTAGTTTAACCGTTTAAGGATGCACTAAAAGTTATTGGTTATTGGGACCCTCCATCTCTCTGAAGACGTTGAAGGATTACAACGACATGTATCAGAGGTATGAAGAGATGTACCCTTGAACCAATATTGGTTGGGAGATCTGTAGTCTAATTTGGGACTAAGATCAAAGATTTATGAGCATATGGGCTCAATTAATCTGAATAAGAGATCTGTGGCCAACTTGGGCTCGGCCCATTTATTCAAAATGTTAGACATTTAATTAGGCTCAATCCTTTTCCATTTAGCAATGCTGAGCATTAGTCCTGACAACTTTTTGTCTTTTATTGAATGCTGAGCACTCATTATGGCTCCGGGCTTTATCATTTAAAGAACAATTTATGTTCTCTTAGCGCACACGTGAGGAGCACGTGGCGCGCTTGGCGCTGAGCGCCAGTTAATGAGCGCAGAGCGCTTCTTGTGATGTAGCGCACACGTGAGGAGCACGTGGCGCGTTTGGCGTTGTGCGCCAGTCAATGAGCGCAGAGCGCTTCCTGTGAAGTAGCGCGCACGTGAGGAGCACGTGGCGCGCTTGGCGCTGTGCGCCAGTCAATGAGCGTAGAGCGCTTCTTGTGAAGTAGCGCATACATGAGGAGCACGTGGAGCGCTTGGCGCTGTGCGCCAGTCAATGAGTGCAGAGCGCTTCTTTAAATTTGGAGCGCTGAGGCTCTGCAGCGCTGTGCGCTAGATTTGGAGAGCTGAGGCGCTCCTTTTAATTTGGAGCGCTGAGGCTTTGCAGTGCTGTGCGCTAGATTTGGAGCGTTAAGGCTCTTTTTAGTCAGCTCTGTTCCCTGAGAATTAAATTCTCTCTTATAAGAGACTTTGTCTCGTGGATCTAAGAACAAAGTTCTTATTTTATAGGAGATGTTTCAATCTCTTATGTTCTTGGTGAAAGACTTTGCCTTTATAGATCTGTGATCCTAAAAGAATTGAATTATTCTCCCCTTTTTTATAATGAGATGTTATGATCACTTTTGTGAAGGACAGTTTTCTTATAGATCTATGATCTAGCATAAGAAATAAGTTCTTTTTCTGATGAGATGTTTTTTCATCTCTCTGTTTTTACCTTGAAGCAAAGTTCTTCTTCTCAGAGCTTTCTCTTTTCTTTGAAAATTTCTCAAAGCTTGGGGGAGGGGTTTCCTCCCTCTGAGACTTGAAGTCTTGGGGCCTTTATATAGTAGAGGCTGATTTGTTGAATCGGTTGAAAAGATCTTTTCTCTAATTGATTTGTGGATTTCCCACCGTTGGATCTTTGATCCCAGGGCTTCTGTTTTACAGAAGGCAATTTTCTTGTTTTTAACAAGATTAGGAAATCTTTTCCCATACAGAATTTATTCTGTAGTTTGGTGATTTTTAATCACCATTGGATTATTAATCCAATGGTACTCTGATTTTCGGAGCACAATCTTTGCTGTTTGGAAAGATTCTGAGGAATGTTTCCTTAACAGAATTTTATTCTGGTCAATTAATGATTTTTAATCATGTTCATTGGATCTTGATCCAACGGTGGGGAACATTTATTTCTGACGCTTGGCGCTCTCGTGCTTTGCACGTGAGGCGCTGCCTCAGAGTCTTTGACTCATGGCGCTGGCACTCAGCGCTCTCGTGCTTTGCACGTGAGGCGCTGCATCAGAGTCTTTGACTCTTTAGCACTGGCGCTCAGCGCTCTCGTGCTTTGCACGTGAGGCGCTGCCTCATTTCTGAAGGTGTCTTTTCACCTTCCTTCTCCACTTTTCCTGAGTCAAGCTTCTCTTTCCCAGAGCTTGGAAATAGTTCCATCATGCACAGCATTTTCTGTGCTTAGACTTAAATGTCTCCCTTCATAATGTGAAGCAATACTTCTTTTCTCTCTCATTTTCAGAGAATCATTTTAACAGAGAAAAACTATGGTTTGTAATCGCCCACATGCTCGCCGTCAGCCATGGGAGGTGCCCATTGAGGAAATTGTTCCTCGTTTTGCTGCGTGCTTGGTGAATCCTACTTTTACGGATGACCAATGCGACATGGTGCTGCACGAGCTCTTGACTCGTATAGGATCTCCTCACCCCATCGGCTCCATTTGGCTCCGGATGGTTTTCTTGTCTGTAATCAATGATATTCCCCCTCCTCCGGCGGAGATGACTCTGGCAATGCTCGACGCCGCGGAAGACAAGATTGAGTGCTTCCACGACGCACTTTTGATCACCACAGCTCTGAGGGATTGCTCTGTCTGGCTGCTAAGCCAGATACAGGCTCAGCGGGTCGTCATGTTTGTCTTTACTGATGGGTGCGGTGCTGACCGATGGGTAGATACTCCTCATGAAGATCACCGCTTTGTCATGGTGGAGAAGGCAGAGAGGGGGTTAGATAATTTTATCCATAGTTTTGTGAATCTCTGTACTTTCGATCCCATGTTTGGTGATCTATTTCCTATAGAATAAAATGTTCAATTAAATGCTTTGTTTTTGTCGTTGCAAACCCGTTCTTCCTCTGATGTGTGTATGTGCGTATATGAATGAGCCTGGTTTCACACATGTAAACGAAACTTAATCCGGCATAAACATGAACTAATAGCTCTTGGCCGAAGATTTTGGCAGGAACATACGCCATGCCACATATAAATGTTCTTGAATTTGAAATAAATTGGTCATTGTTAAAACGACACTGTAAGAAAATATGACGGTTAAATACCAAATTCTTCCATATTGCTCAATATCATTTCTTGTGATTTGTTAAACGTAATTAGTGCACGGGATAATGACCTACACTACACGTACAACTTGAAACCATAGCATGAATTCTACGTTATCACGTTTTCTAAAAGAATAGAATTATGCCAAAATACCCTTAAGTTATATAGTCGCATTTAAATCTATAAAAATTTTATCTTTTGCAAATACGCCTCTACAACTCTCGTTAGAGAACCCGTTTATGGATGGTGCAGATTATCGAACATCCTGAAAATAGTAGAGTGAGATGCAGAATTTTTCATGGAGAATTCGGTTTCGAAAGGAATGGAATACGGTTTTAAAGAAAATACGAATTTTTAAAACAAAGTTAAAACAAATTGAAATACTTTAATTCATATATTCGCTTTTCCAAAGAAAAACAAATTTGTAAAAATCAGATTTTTTTCTAAAATGAAAAGATTAAAGTTTTTAAGAAAATACTCTCAAGTTTCCAAAAGATAAATTTTTCATAAAAATATCATAAACTTTTAAAAACTATGTTTTATCACTAAAATACCTCTAAATCTAAAATACATTTTTTTATAAAAACTCTTGATATTCTAATTAACATGTTTTTAACAAAATACTCTGGAGGTTTATTTTTAAAACATTTTACATAAACCCCCCCAAGAAATGCAAACATGCAAGTACACATAATAATTTGAATAAATATCTAAGGACCTTAGATTAATCATGAGTTAAACGATATCAAATCTCTTGAGTCTCAAGAAGCCGGAGAAAGTGAGTGATTGCCTATCCAGGTTAGAGACCATTACAAATTAAAGGAGTTATTAATGGCAATCGTGTTGGAAAAAGACACAAAACCTGTCGTCCATGTGTAGTAGTCATCCGATTATTCCCAAAATTTAAGGTCTTCAAAAGAAAAATCTTTTAATAAGATATAATTAGAACTTGAACTCGAATCATAAATTGACTTGAATTCTAATCTGACTCGAACTCGAACTTAAACTTAAACTTAAACATGAACTTGACGTAAACCTACACCTAAAATTGACTTGAACTCGACTTTATTTTGAACATGAACTATATAGTTGTAACCTGACATGAATACACGAATCCAATATGCATACCTGAAATCAACTTGACTTGAACTATGAATACAAATGATATGCCTCGTACTTGACAAGACTATATGACTACATGAACTCGATCTTGATATTATATCACCTTTTATATTTATGGACTCGATCAAGACTTATAACCCTAATCACAGTCTAATATACGTAGGGTATTGGGGTAGTTTAAGTGTGAACTCAACGGAATCTCAGGAGTCCTCCTAGATCATAAATCTATATCTACTGACACAAACAATCTATCATGAGGGCCCATGTTTTCAAGCCCCTGAGCGTTAGCCTGTTGGGTTTGGAATACTTCAAAATTAGGTTGAAGTCCCGTTACTAACACTCTTGATTTGGGCTCATGGTTCCTTACCCCTAAACGATAGCCTGTTGGGTTCGAGAACACTCTTGAGATTAGTTGATATTCATACTTGCATTCACGTTAGTTAGGTTATCCTTATAGAGACTCTTTTAGGATACTTACATGCACTTTATGTTAACTATACTTATACTACACGGCCATGATATACTTGGTTCTATACTCATGCTATATTACAATGCTTATATATCTTTCATTTGTATTGTCACGTTATATTAGAACTGTCGTACTAATTGCTATACTTAATCACCCTATCATCTTGCTTATACTTTCCGTCTTATCATTATACATTCCTTTGGAGACTTACTGAGCGTTAGTTCATTGACGACATTCCCTTTATTTCCTCTTCTTTGGAATGTTCGTCAGGTGATCTAGAGACATGGGAGATCGAGCCAAGACAGGAGGACTTCAATCAGTTTTCAGTTCAACCACACCACTAGATCTTTCAGCAGTTTATTTTCTGTATGCCACATGTTAGGCATTTTCCTTACACTTTTCTTTTCAGTTATTTTGTATCAAAACTTCATGGAAGTAAATAAAGCTGCTGTTGAATTTTAATTACTCTTGTTAATTCTTGACCATTGTTATATTGCTTATAAACGTTTAGCGTATTTATTGCGGGAAATGACATTCTCGGAATAAATACGTTGCAGGCTTGTCACGTGCCGTTGCCGCTCTTTTGGAAAGCAGGACGTGACATCTTATAATGAAATGCTCGACTTCACATATGTTTATTATCACTGTCATTGTCGTTACTATCAATACAAGTCCTTTCCTTCGTAACATGGAAAGAGCAGTCGATGTGTTCAATCACAATGACAAACTTGTTCGTGGTTTGTTGAGCAGTGACCTCAAGTTCGAGTTGTTCCGCACACGAGAAAAACTCAAAGTCAAACACATCATAGTTCAAGTAATTTGCAGTTGCGGCCAGCAGTGAAGCCTTCCCGGATCCGACGGGCCGTAGAGAAGGTACCCTCTCTTCCACGGCTAGCCAACCATGCAGTAGAATTTGCTGTAGCTATCGAAAGGCTCAAGATCCGAGATCAGGAAGCTCTTAAGCTCCGACTGTGTCAAAAGTGGCCAAGTGGCAGAACGACCAGGTCTAGTTAGAGCTATTGTAGGACAAGGTGTAGAAAAATATGGCAAAGGAGGAAATCTTGTTATATATCATTTTCCTTTGATTGATACGCCCTTGTGGCAATTTGAATACATATTCACATTACAAAAGTTATGTCCATATTACAAAATTAAAGCTCACTTATTTAATTTCAGTTCCGAGTACATATTTGTTCAGAGCCACATCCATAATTTCTCATTCTTTATGTATACATATTGGTTTTCTCTGATATCTTATGCATTTTTAGTTGACAAAGAAGATGAAATTAATCCCTCTATAAAATGTTTAATTCCCTTCAAATATGGTCAAGGGATAATTCGACTTTCTATTACGTATTTTAAATCAAAATCTTAATTTTCTATTATATATATATCTGAAAACATTATCATTTTGTACTATTTTACAGGACAAATGGCTTTATTTTTCCGGGAAAAGTCTTCAATATATGCTTAAATAGGCTGTCGTGGTAGCTTAAACTAGTCTTTTAATTCAAATGGATTTATAGTTAGTGTATCCTTTTTGATATTCAGTACAATAAGATTATCAACGTATTGAGCGAAAATAAAAATGCATTATGTATGAATGGAAAACGCATTGCCTATGATGTATTAATTACAGATGCAAAATTGATTAATTTTTCCAATGTTAGCTTGGAAAGAACATTATTTGTGAAGAAATAAATAGCAAACAATTATTATAAGGAATTGAACATCAAATACATTATTTTCACACTCAATTGATGCCTAATTGTCGACCTATGGCATGATGTTTTAATAAGTTTCAACATCAAATATGCATGGCGCTAGTTTCATCCTCATATCTACATCAAGAAAATCTATATATCGATCATCATGCATTTATCAACATTAGAGATAAATAAGTAACCTATCATCTACAATCATCAATCAATGCATATAAAATTCTATTTAAAAGCAATTTTGTGATGCATTTCTCATCACCACACTTAAAACTACGTACCGATTCTATTTTCCTACAAATTAAAATATATTCATAGGCAATAATAACAGCCCAAAAAGAACACCATCTCTTCAAAGAAAGACAAATAATGAAACCATTAAACAACTAACTAAATCCTAACCACTGCAAATCTTAACACCATGCATAACAACTAGTAATTTCAAAAACTCAGCGGCCTAATTAACTCAAAACAACACTAATTAATTTACATCATTCAGTCTCTAAATATACATGGGAACTAGCTAGCTATAGCTAGCAACATATCAAGAAACTAGCTAAACTCCTCTCCCTCCAGAATCAGTCTTGGTCAAGCTCGTCAACCTCCCCAGAAACCTAACTCTTCCCTCCCACCCTTTCCTCTTCCCCTTCCCCTCCGGCGAACTCACCTGATCCGCCTCGCCGCCGCCGCAGCCAATTCTTGCTTGAAGCTCCGCCACGAGCTCTCTCACCGCGGCCACTCTGTCCTCCCTATTCCTCATCAACACCTCCCCAACCTCCGCCGGCGTCATCCTTGCCCCCGCCCTCACACAACTCTCCGCCACCACAACCATCTCCTCCACATCCTCTTCCTCCTCCACCCCGATATACCTCTCCACCATCTCCCTCATCACGTGCACTCCGCAATCTCCCAACCTCACGTGTACATCCATCCTTCCCGCCCTCAACAACGCGTTGTCGACCTCATCCTTATAATTCGTCGTAAATACTATCACCCTCTCCTCCCCGCAACAAGACCACAACCCGTCCGTAAAGTTTAATAACCCCGACAGCGTCACTCTCCTACCATCATTATCATCACCGTCGCCGTCGCTGTCGCTGTCAACACAGGTCCTTCTTTTCTTCGTAACATGCAAAGAGCAGTCGATGTCTTCGATCACAATGACAGACCGGTTCGTGGTCTGTATGAGCAGCGACCTGAGGTCCGAGTTGTTGTGCACATGAGAAAGCTCCAAGTCGAACACATCATAGTTCAGGTAGTTGGCGATCGCGGCGATCAGCGAAGACTTCCCTGAGCCCGGCAGGCCGTATAGGAGGTACCCTCTCTTCCACGGCCTGCCGACCCTGCGGTAGAACTCGCTGGAGCCTGCGAAGCGCTTGAGATCCGAGACCAGGAAGCTTTTCAACTCCGGCTCGAGGGCGAGCGTGTCGAAGGTGGCCGGGTGATGGAACGGGACGGACGACCAGGTACGGCTGGAGCCGTTGGTG
This sequence comes from Agapanthus africanus, assembly GCA_030015575.1. NCBI lineage: Eukaryota > Viridiplantae > Streptophyta > Magnoliopsida > Asparagales > Amaryllidaceae > Agapanthus > Agapanthus africanus. Next base: position 556,461,180 of record JASDDO010000016.1, read on the forward strand.
TGGATCCTGCGGTGGCGGGACGAGGAGTGGAAGGACAGGGCGGAGGAGGCGACGTGAGAGAGATAGGGCTTGAGGAGGGAGGAGGAGTGGTGCTTGGGGAGGCGGAGGGTGAAGGAGCGGCGCTCCTCGAGGGAGTCTTGTAGGGTGTCGGAGTGGTGTGTCCAGAGGAGGCGGTGTCGGTTGAGGAAGAGGTCGGGTACGGAGTGGCCGGGGGAGAGGGAGAAGGAGTCAGGGCCGGAGAGGATGAGGCGAGGAGGGCCGGGGGTGGGGCCTCGGAGCAGGAGGAGGCGGTAGTGGTGGAGGTAGAGGTGGACGTGGCGGTAGAGGGGGTTGGGGTCGACGGAGGAGGAGCCGAGGAACTCGGGGACGTCGAAGTAGGAGTAAGGGGTGAGGGAGTCCTGGAGAGACTGCCATACGGAGTGGAGGAGGAAGAGGAGTTGGGAGGGGAGGATGTTTTGGAGGACTGTCAGGAGGCCTAGGAGTGACCACATTTGGCTTAGGATCTCCATTTCTTCTTCTTTTCTTCTTCTTCTTCTTCTTCGGTATTGTTGGAAGCTAATTAATTAAGAGTAGTGAGAGTAGTGAGGACAAAGAGACGATTGAGTGATGCGTGTTATATATATATAAGGGTGAGGGTAGGAAAGAGGTCGATGACCGATAAAGGGTAATTAAAGGTGAAAGGGATATATATATATATATATATATATGGAGTTTGCTAGTTAGCTTTATGTTTTGTGTTTGGTTGGCTTAATTTTGCTTTATCATGGTGGCATGCTGCAGAGCATGCATGCGTTGCTGCATTGGGCAGGGAGAAGATGGCGATGGAGGGTTTTCCAGTCATTTGTATTTGTAATCCTTTGATGCATGGTTCTTTCCCTCCCTTTTCATGCTATATATACACACACATTCTCCGATATTGGAATCTCTAGTGTCATTTTTGTTTGACCTGGTCCGAATAAGAGAAGATCCTATAGCAACATAAAATCTCTTAATTTTATATGAGTTTATCTGATTTTCTATCTAAAAGTCAACAAATATTTGACGGCATCTGTTTGCAAAGAAGAAAAAAGAAATAAAAAGAGAGTATATACTCTCACAGCCCCTAAACTAGTAGATAGGGTTTTGAGGCATCATAGGTAGAACACATGACTCACTAATTTACATTGGCCTATTACCTTAAAACAATGAAGATCACAATAAAACAAAGAGAAATAAAAGGTGATCAATGTTTCATTCCTTGTTTTTCCCTTTGTCTATTATCTATTAAACTCTAGTCTAATAAAAGAATTTAATTTAAAAAAAATTCTTCCAAAAAAGGTGGAAAAGTAAAAGAAGGGGCCTGGCAAAAGGGTTGATAATTTAAGGGTCAGCCCATGTGAAAGCCACTTTAAAAGAGAATCAAAGAATAAACAAAAAAAACAAACCCACTGTTGGAGCTGTCAATATCCAACGGCCCAAATTCCAACCCAGCTATGCTAGATGCTGAAGTCCATATGAATAAAGCTACCTTTTATAAGTCTTAGTGCATAAAGTTTGAAATGTGTCGTTCAAGTCATGCAATTTCTTGCTTTGGAGCCCTTGCTTTGTCTTCAGATAAGATAACATAAGTTCTTTGAATCCATCGGTTCCATCAAGGTCATACTGTGTATGAAAAAACACTCATCATGTAAGACCGATTACAAGAGCAGCAGCAACAACAACAAGCCTGCATTCTAAATTTTTTGGGTTGGTCACGTGAATGTTTTTTTTTCCCATTTTGCTATATATGTCGATGATTATTTCCTTTGTTAAATCAACAATTAACATATCCTTATAAATAGCCTATATCCATGTACATTTAGATCTATTAATGTCCCTAGTTACCTCAAGAACTACAATTTTGTTATTAATTTTTTCTAAAGAGGATATTGACCGGATCAATTGCTATATATAACTTCAGAACTAGAGCGTAAGAAAGCTTTAACAATTGAACATAACCTTTGAACACATGCCATAATCACCAAATTATAGCATAATGACATCCATCATGAACACACAATATGAGAATGAACATATAGTGTGTACTCAAGAGTGGCATGATTCAATGCATAAATAGTGCTTGAAATACATCATCATCACCAAATTATCTCCTTTCTTCTCAATATGAGTATCAGATTATCAATGCATTGGAGATAGAGTTGGAGAGCTATAGAGTGCGAACATTTAATAAGTGCCCGATGATATGCTTTATTTAAAGATGTAGAATATATATATATATATATATATATATATATATATATATATATATATATATATATATATGAGAATAAAGCTAGTGATTATTGCCCTCTTTCCAACTAAAGCTGAGGACAGTGTTTATTAATTGTGTCTTAATTTTCTTTCGCTTGATTTTTACTTGTTTCTCATCGCTGTTCATGGGATCCTAGAAAATGTTTTTTTTTTCCGTAGCTTTCTCATGTGTTTGTTGTACCTCTTTAATTTATGTTTGATTCTTGAAACTTTTGGTGCTCTCATTCATCGTTATCTCTTTGTTTTTGGTTTGCCTTTTGATGTTACAGGCGATATATGCTTTCCATTTGGGGTTGCCTTGGAGATGGCATCTAATACACATGATTAGGAATCTGATTGTGGCCTAAAAAACACTTTACATTTGATGCATGCCATGCCTTTCTTTCTCTCTTTTGTTTTACATTTCCATCCTTTTGATACAAACCTTTCCTTTATTTCCCTATCTTGTCTGTGCCATTGATTCTTTAGCTCTAATCTTTGTACCGCGTTTTTAGATCCAAGTTAAGGATCTGCTTGGTTAGTCGAGAGAAAACGAAAAGATACAACAAATATTTTTTTTGATGAAAAAACAGGGCAAGCAAAATTAATGCATCTAAATTTGTATAAATATTATAGCTATCTACAACAAACCAACCCAAAATTTTTTAGTTGGATTCAATTTCCAAATTAGTATCTGTCTAGCAGTGTTAGCAAATCAAATTTTCACGGGTTAATAACTAATCACATTAATCAATCATGAATTCAGAAATTACAATGGGCGGTTCTTTTGGGGGCAAATTACACTAAAATACCCCTTGCTGTCACCGTTTTTTTTATTAAAATGACAAGAGTTTTTTAATTACATAAAAATATCTTGAGGGCATTTTAAGTGTTACTTTTAGAGGGTATTTTTGTTTTTGTGAAATTTCACTTGAAAACCAAATTTAAGGTATTTTACCATATTAAAATATTTTGAGATACTTTTTGTGCAAAACCATGATAGTTAAGGGTGTTTTATTTTTGTGTAATTTACCCTTTTTAAAAATTAATTGAGTCTTTGTAGGAAGATATATTTATTGTTTTTATCCAAGACAACCATTTACTTATGGAATAACAACACAAAACACTCTGTGCTTTGTGCTTTACAACGGCTAAAAATTGTTCAAATTCAATAATATATAATTCAAATGATTGTCTAATTTTGCTTAAGGGCATGTGATAATTGGAATCTTTGTGCTTTTCAGGTCTCTATTTCTTTATTTCTTTGTTATTTAGCCGAAAGAGAGAAATTTAAAGCAATGTTGCCTTGTACAAAAGATGCCATTCTCTCATCTTTTCTCTCCCACGTAAGAAAAATGTTCCAAATCTCTCTAGTACCACTCATTAGAATATTCAAGCAGTCCTAATGGTTGAGATATTCCAGTAGTGACCCCTGTGATTCCTCATTCTTGTTTACTCTTTTTTTCCTCATGTTTCTACAACTTGCAAAATAATATTATCCCTGAAAATTGCACTCAAAATAAATGATGGAGGACGCATATGCCAAATATGAAAGTCCTCCTATGCCATGATCTAAATTCAACCTTGCAAAATAATATTATCTTTGAGTTTTAATCCCGCTCGACATTTAGAAAACCATTAATCATATGAAATTTAGTGTGATCATGTTTTAGATGATGAAGATCAAGATGTACGAATGTTGCTGATCATTAACAAAAATCATATAAGGTGGAATTTTTGAGTATAGTAATAGAAGGATTTTCCACTCATGGTCTTGTCCTTCATTACTTTCATATAAAATATATGTGCAAAAAATCCGTTAAATAAAGCCTTATTTCACCAAAAACCCCATGTATTTTTGACTAATATCTAGAAACCCCCCTATAGTTTAGCCGTTAGTCCAAAACAACATATACTTTCAAACCGTTGCTTCATTGCCCCCGGCCGTTAAATCTCGACTATAGGTTTTTGCTTTTTTATTCCCATCTTTTCCTTCTCCTTTCTTTTACAGCTCCTATCTCCATTATGTATCTTTCCATATTCCCCCCCCCCCCTTTCCTTATCCCGCTTATGCATCTTTCCATATTCTCTCTCCCCCTTTCTTTTTAACCCAATTACTTGTCAATACCCGCTTCCTACCTCTCATGGTGACCAAACCTCACTATGAGCGAGACTCTTTACCGGGGCAGTATCTCGTCCTCGTCGGCTATTCACCATCAACCATCGTTGGTGATCTTCTACATGACTCAATCTCACTACAGCCGGCAATGTCATCATGTGATGTACCCTCACTCCTAAGGAAGACTAAGGAAAGGAGAAGTGAGAGAATGTGTTTGCGTCATTATAGTTCTAGAGTAGGGGTTTTACATTTTATTTGAAGTTGAGAGAATGTAATACTAGTGTTTTTGGTTTAGATTTTGCACCAATTATTATAGCTGGATTTAGTTTCATGAAGTCAATAAAAGAATATGGTTCTGATTTGTGTATCTTTTTATTTAATTCTAATTTTATTGGGCATGTTTTTTGGAGTCAAGTGAAGTAAATTTGGCATGGAAATAGATTCAAAAAAAAATCATTTTTATATCTGAAAAATGACAAAAATGAAGGATCATGCTAATATAATTAAGGAAGCACTAAACTTTGCTTGTAAGTAGTATCATAGAAACTTAATTGTGTTCAATGCAAATTTTCTTCATATAGCATATTATGTGTTTGTAAAAATGTACGACTCAAGCTTAAAAATAGAAGCTGAGATTGTATCTAGCAAGAATCATAGTTTGAATAGTCTGAAACATGTGGGTAGCAATTATCTTGGCTCGAGGGTCATCAACATGCATTCTCCAGAGTTCATTAAGGCCAACCAAGTAGCTAAAAACTATAGCAATCAATTTCACTTCATGATTTTTAGAAGCGAGAACAATGTGATCGGAGCCTAAATCATATAATGACATAAAAAAAAGCATCCAAATTTGAAAGTAAAAAAAGGATCGATTGTTTGCCTTGTCGCCAACGTAAGATCGCTAGATAGACATTAAATTAATTTAGAGACTGTCCAAGTAAGGTGGCGGGATGGAAGGGACGTTCTCTCTAGCGGGAAGAGTGGTACTTATCAATTTGGACCTTCCGTTCATTTCCCAATCTTCCATGCCTTGGTAAGAAAGGCTCATAACACTTGTTTGAGTGCTCGAACGTAGCCTCCTCGGCACCAATGATGGGATATTGATCCAATATGTTGTTGTCCTTAAAGCAAGGCCACGAGTCGTCATAGACGTCGAGCACCGCATCGCCATTGCCGGAGCTTAAACGATCTTCGGCTCTGATGGTGAATTCATATTCCTCCACATCTTTTACTTCTAATCGTCGTCACCGATGTCGTGGCCATAAATTCACACATACAAAACATAATTCATATTCCAAATACCATGTAAAAGAACATCAATACAAACATAGTCCAAACATCATCATCATCATCATCATCATTCAAGAATTTATACAAACACATTTCAAGCACCATTCATTAACATAAATTTACACAACAAATATCATCATCATCATTCAAGCATTTCCACAAATGCATTCTAAGCACCATTCATTAACATAAATTTATTATGACAAAATCTAAGCGCCAGTTTGGTTGGGTTCTTATGAAAAGAGTTTTGAGCAAAAGTGTCATTGAAGAAAGCTCTTTAAGTAAAGATGTTGTAAAATGTGCTTTTTGATTTGAAAATCTATTCGGTTCAAAAATCTGTTAGAAGTTGCATATGTGTTATTGATTGTTTAATTGACCATAAAGAGCATCATTTTTCTTAATATTTGAGAGAAATCGGTGAAAGAAAACATATTGTTTTAATTTACAATTTTTTAATTTTTAAAAGATCCATAAAGATCAAAAGATCTGTAGAAAAATATTTACAGAAAAATATTTGAGATCTATTCTCTCGATCTATAGATTTTTCGTCGAAGTTGAGATTTCGATCGCCTGATGCATGAAGTTCAAAACTTGGATCTCGTCGATTAACCTCTCGATGATCGCGTCGAGCTCGGGGGTCTCGATCGCCTAGGGTTTTTCGTCATCATCATCTTTTAGGGTCTCGATCGTTTTGGGGCCTCGATCGTCTCGATCGCGTAGGGCTTCAAACTGGGGAGATAATGATGAGAGAAATCTTCAGAGTTTTTCATCACTTTATTAAGTTAGGAATGCGCGCGCTTGTCAGGCATGTACAGATTCCCCCTTTCTGAGGTAGGCAGGAGTTTATTGATTGTGGAGATCCAAATATACGCAGCCGCGGACTAATTTGCCGTCAATTTTCCTTCGCTTTAAGTGCGAATGAAGCTCCGATTGATGGGTCAAACTGATCATACGAACTCAATATGAGATGTTGGTGCTTGAAAATAATGTAGAAGGACGTGTTCATTTTTTTTATATTTGTGACCAAAAGGTTTTATTTATTCAAAAGAAACATTTTTTTTCTTATCTACATTTTATTATTATTTATTATTATTATTTTTATTTTAAAGACAAGAAAGGATACGTGCAGGTGGGATGGCTCACGTGAGTGACACATAAGCCCCAGCAGGATGCTCATGTGGGCCTCGCGTGAGCACCCACGAGAGAGCTCACGTGAGCGCCAGCGGGGTGCTCACGTGAGTGCCTGTAAAACATGTAACGTTGGGGGCGGCGAAAAAGGGCACGTGCGCGACACGTGCCCATGGGGGCACCCGCAAGGCACGTGCATGGCAGGTGCCCGCGGAGCACAAGCGCGGACCGCGAAGGGGATTAAGCCCTTGGATTTGGAGTTGAACTCCTTTAATTTTTATTATGGAGTTGAACTCCTAAAGGTTTTGTTTTGGAGTTAAACTCTCGAAAAAGGTTTTATTTTGGATCGAGTTAAACATCTAAAGATTTTATCATGGAGTTCAACTCTAAAAAAATTTAAATGAAATTATACTCCCAATTTTTTTTATTATGGAGTTAAATTTCAAAAATAATTCTCCTTTCTCTTTTGAGAAGAAATCCAAATGGTTTTTTTGACACTCCAAGATTTGGATCTTGGGTGATAAAAAGAGTTCTCTTTTCTTCTCTTGATAGAGTTTTGGGAGGTGAGTTTCCCTTCTTCTCTCTCTCTCAAATTGGATCTCGAGAAGGAGGAAGAAGATAACAAAAATCTTCCCTTTTTGGATTTGATGTGAGAGTTAAACTCTCTTTCAATAGGTTTATGGTGAAGCTTATTTAGTTTTGAGAAAAAGAGAGCTGAGCACTTAATTTAATTGGAAATGAAGAGGAAGAACTTGAGACAGAGAAGATGGACGCACAAACCCTAATATTTTTTTGAGGGGACTAAATATGTTTCATTTCATAATATTGCTTTATAAAGGCTTACAAATTTACACTCCACAACACTGTCCCCGTTAGAAAAACCCTTTCAAAACATACACATAATGCACATTAAGTTCGCATGACTAGTTGACCCGTCAATCGGAGGCTCTCTCGCTCTAAAGACGAGGTGTAATTAACGGATGTTTAGTCCGTGGCTGCCGGAGATTCGGATCCCCACAATCAATAAACTCCCGCCTATCCTAGACAAGGGGAATCTGTAGTACGCCTGACAAGCGCGCACGTATTCCTATCTCAATGGGGTGACGAAAAACACCCTACATTGGTCCGAGTGATGTGGAGAAAAGATTCACCTAGAGAATCAACGTAGGAACGTGAAGACGACATGCGTACGAGATACCCTTTCCTATTTGTAAATTAGTTCTTATATATTTGTAAATTTCGAGGACAAAATTTTTGTAAGGAGGATAGAATATAACAACTCAAATTTTATTGTACAAAAATTTTCAAGTTAATGTACAGAATAGAGTTCATAGCCTGATCACAAGTTATAAATTAAAATTGTTTAAGAATAGTAAGAAAGCACTTGTAGCTTATTGGTAAAGCCTTACACTGCTGTGACGTAGCCCCTGTATTCGAATCCCCCCAGACACATATATTTTTACTGATTTTTCTTTTAAATTTTTTGGAAGCCCAAAAGTTTACACGTGCAATACACGTAAAAATGAAAGGTCAGATTAAATAAGCATGTAGAATATGTTATATGAACAGAAGGGAACACATGGTATTCATCCAAGCACCCACCCCACCCAATGGCTGACTAGATTGACCAAAGGGTCGGCGGCGCCGGGCCCCCCCGTAGGAAATGCCTCCAAATTTTTAACACCACACCGCTCGGCCTACCCCATTACCTCCATACTGTTTGATTTTTCTGCATTTTTCAAGAGAGTGTTAATTCACCTCTTTAATTCTATTTTTAATACATTTTAATTCTCTCTTCACTCATAAAACCCTAATTCTGTCCTATAAATACAACCCCACACTCTAGCCCTTTCCATTCTGAAATCTATTGCCGAAACTCTCAAATTTTTTCAAGTCAAAAAAGTGTACAAGTGGAGTTAGCCCAAGGTCACTTTCCGGCGACAATTCGGGAAGATTGCGGCGACACCGCGATTCCATGAAACTTCCATCTTGTTCCAACACCCTCTCTCCCTCTTTTCATCCAGTAAGTTCTCTCTTTTCTCCTCTCTTCCCTATTCAAAAAGTTCTCTTTTCAAAACTCGTCGGAAGTGCAGTTTTTCCGACATCCAATTCTAAAATTGTTAAAAACACAACTTTTCTTAATAACCAAACATCCATATTGTTATATCTTGTTTAGTAATCTTAAAACAAATCTTGAGAATAAGTTTCATCTTAAAATACATTGTTATGCAACTTTATTACACTTTTACGTTTAAATACCACAAACTTTCCATACGACATCTTTTATCATATTTACTTATATTACCTTTAGAAAAATCTCACGAGATAATGACCTACCTTTCACAACACATATCTTGACATAGCACGATTGCTTGAAAACAATATTTTGGAACAAATACAAATTTATATTTAAATAGCATAAAGTATTAAAAGTCGTATTCTTTAAATTGTGTTATTTTAAATTCCTTACGATTATATCTGTACAGCCCACTTTTGGGGAACCCGATCGGGATGGTGCGGATTATCGCACGTCCTCGAAACTAGTAGAGCGATATGCAGAGCTCCTCACGGAGCATCCGATCTCGATAGAATTTTAATACAATTTTTAAGAAAAACATGACTTTTTATTTAATAAATAAATTATATTTTTAATAATTATATATAAATATTATCAAACCATCTATTTTAAATATATAATAAATTTCATGTTTTCTAAACAAAAGAAAAGAATTACAAGTTTCATGAAAATACCATCAAGAATCCATCCAAGTCAAATTTACACAAAAATACCATATTTTATTTAAGCTAGATATTTATTCACTAGAATACCTCACTTTTAAAATTTACATCCATGAAAATCCTAATACGATAAATAAATACTTGAGGTTTATTTTAAAAGTATACTAAAAATATTTTTCATAAAACGCCCTCAAGTTATACTAAATTACATTAAAAACCCTAGTAAATATAGGTTTAAGCGGGACCAATTCTCTTGAGTCTCGGCGAGCCGGAGAAAGTGGTTGCTTGCCTATTTATGGTAAAAAAAAACTAAAACAGGGTTGTCGATGGTAATTGGTTTGGAAAATGTCACAAATCCTGCCATCCATGTGCAGCAGTTACCGATAACTTCAAAACCTAATTCAGGAATCCAATTCTGCTTAAGTGTCTGACTCAGCCAGAGTCTCCGTCTAATCTGAATACAATTCATACATGAATACAATTCATACACAAATACAATACAACCTTAATCCATATATACTGATACCTGAACATGAATATCAGAATACTATCAAATTTCAACATTACTTGATTTGACCGAACTATGGATATATATTGGACTTGACTACATGAATATCTGTTTACATCCATTCCGTTTACATGAACAGTTTATATCATGGTCTCGGCAAGTCCTTTATCTATAAATCATTAAAATCGATACAAAATACATTACGGGGTTTTTTAAGGGATAGACTGGTTGGAATTTGTTAAAAGTGGCATGAGACGGTCACTTTCACCTAACACGAACATTCGTTGCCGTTGTCCCGTGGGTTTTGACGGGGCCTTGTACTCCATATACTTTAGTCCACGGAGTAAGTTGGACTCCTCTCGTATACACTGGCACATTCTGTACCAAGCTACAAATAACAGCGTTAACCTAATAAACATACATTATATCAGATATACTCTCTTTACCGGTTCCGTCTATTTCTATCTCTCTTTAGAACTTACCGAGCGATTGTTCACTGACGACATTCCTTTTCTATTCTTTCTTTGGAATGTTGTCAGGAGGACCTGACTCTCTGGAGATTGAGCCCAGCTCAGAAGATTCGGAGCAGTTCATCAAGGACCCATAGTTCTAGTTCACTTGTATATACTTTTACTTTCAGTTCATGCCATTGTTTAGGTGTTGCTTTCCGCGTTGTATTTATTTTTCAGTTGTATTGTAAAGAATGTTTAATCAATAAAAAGTTGTTCATTTACATCTTTTGTCATTTCCTATGTACATTTATTATATTGCTTATTTACGCCTAACGTGTTTACTTCTGAGTAAATATGTCGCGTGTCTCGTCACGTCTTCTTATCCGTACACCGGGAAGCGGGACGTGACAACCCGCGAGGGAGCTCACGTGAGCGCGGTTCACATGAGCACCCACGAGGGAGCTCACATGAGTGTCACGTGAGCCCCCAGCATGACGCTCACATGAGTGCTTGTGAGGCATGCAACGTAGGAGGGCAGTGAAAAGGGATACGTGCGCGACGGAGCACGAGCGCGGACCGGGAAAGGAGGGCTAAGCTTTCAGATTTGGAGTTGAACTCCTTTGATTTTTATTATAGAGTTAAACTCCGAAAGATCTTATTTTGGAGTTAAACTCCCAAGGGTTTTGTTTTGGAGTTAAACTTCCGAAAAAGGTTTTATTTTGGAGTTGACTCCCAAAAAAACTTTTATTATGGAGTTAAACTCTAAAAGAATTTAAATGGAGTTAAACTTCCAAAAGAATTTTTATTATGGAGTTAAACTCCAAAACATTTTCTTTTTTTTCTTTTGAGAAGAAACCCAAATGGGTTCTCTTGAAACTCCAAGATTTGGATCTGATGAAAAGATATCTCTTTTCTTCTCTTGATGGAGCTTTGGAAGGTGGGTTTCCCTTCTTCTCCCTCAAATTGGATCTTGAGGAGGAAGAAGAAAATAGCAAAAATCTTTTCTTTTTGGATTTGATGTGAGAGTTAAACTCCCCTTCAATGGGTTTATGGTGAAACTTTATTTAATTTTGAGAAAAAGAAAGCTAACCTCTTAATTTAATTGGAAATAAAGAGGAAGAGAAAGAACCTGAGAGAGAGAAGATGGAGTCACAAACTCTAATATTTTTTGGAGGGGAATGAATATGTTTCATTACTTCATAATATTGTCTTATATAGTCTTACAAATTTACACATAGCCTCTTGGGCTTTACAAAATGGTATTTTACTCATCCCATATGCATGTGCTTATATTTTTTTTTGCATATGAGCTATTAGATTTACAAAATTTGGTTTTTTGCCCGTCTATTTTACATTTTGTATATTTATTTAAATATTATATTTATTTGTTTTACTTTTTTGGCATGGGGCCGGTCTGGTCTCAGGCCCACCTGTTTGGACTTGTGTTCGGACGTGGGCCTGACTTGGATTCGACAATAGAGTCCGTTTGTTTTGACTTAGGCCTACTTGTTTGCGGCTTGACTTTGACTTATGGTCAATGAGGTGTAAATTTTAACCCCCAACAAAATCAAGTGCTAGAGTTGGGTTGGAATGATAACGATGAGGAGATGATAGGGTTAAGCTCCCAAAAGCTTTTTTGGAGCTAAAAAACACTTTTGAAGAAAAAAATACCAAACATGCCCTATGCTCAAAAGCTCTTTTAAAGTTAAAAACGGGTTTTTTCTCAAAAACTTCAATTTTTAGGTTCTGAAAAAAGAAGATTTTCTTCTTCTTCTTCAGCTCCAAAAGAGCTTTTGGGCATAGGACATGTATAACATTTTTTTTTTCAAAAGTGTTCTTTTAGCTCTAATAGAGCTTTTAGGAGTTCAAAATACGCAACCAAACATGCATTAAATTAGTTTTACATACTTAGAAATATACATTTGATACTTATTAGAATTTAACAATTGTATCTATGGAAATCCATGGGAGGCCGTCGTCACGGGAAGTGATGCCGAGCTTTGTGTCGATGGTAGTGGGTGATGATATCCTTGATGGTTTCGGTTAGGATGTGCACGTAGTGAGGCTTTCCCGTGGGAAAGGAAAGACCGTCGTAAAAGACGTACTTGTGATTTAAATCAACAAACCTTTGAAAATTCATTTGAATTGGGATACAATCACATAATTTAGAAGTAAAAGGAAGAAACAATATTGTTATAAAGAAGAAAAAGGGGAAATTGGGAAGAAAAACCCAAAAGTGAACATGTGACGGGGCCAAATGACCACTTAAAACGTAAATTAATGGTCAGGGGTTGTAGGCTAACGAAATTAAAGTATAGACGGTTTTTCGACAAACAGCTAAATTACATGATTTTTTCTTGGATATCAGTCCAAACCATAAGAGGCCTTCAAATAAACTTAGAAGATATTTGGTCACAGTATGTATAACATCTTGACCACAATTAGCATCCATAACCAGAAAGCATAATGAGAGGATGTTGGAGTGATTTGTCTATCCATTTACTCATGTTCTAATTATTTGCTCTTCAAGCATTTCGATCTTTCCCAGAAAACCTCTATATTATTTTTTTCCAGAAAAAGAAAAGGAAAAGAAAATAAAAAAAAAGATAGTGTAAATATAGCTCAGTAATGGTGGCCAGCAACAAAACGCAAACAAATTTTATTTGCTAAATTTGATTTAAATTCGGATTAATTAGTGATTAATTAGGGTTTAAATCTAATTTTTTTTAGTTTATTTATTTTAGATTTAAATCTAATATCTAGATTAAATTCATATTTATCTCTAATTTAAATATGGATTTATCTCCTATCATTTATTTACCCTATAAATATAATATTTTCTCTAAATTATATGTATCCATAATTCTTTAATAACTTAGGGATTGATCAGAGTGGGAGAAGCAGTCAAGCACGACGCAGATAGAGAGAGGTTTTGTGAGAGGGGTATTTCTTTTTAAAGGAGGTGGGTAGTCGGTGTAATCTCTTATAATTTTTTCTTATCGTGAAAGTTCTTGTCGTGGTTTGTATGATTAGGAGCTGGTTGCGTCGAATCTGGATAAATCTTGTGTGTTTTTGTTGGTGTGTTTTTTTTATATGATTTGGTATCCGTCGGACGGTCTTTTTCAATCTATGCTAAAACAAAAGTCTTGCATTTCCGCTGCGCATAGATAAATAATCCTTGCAACACTCATCATTGGATAACACCAAATCTCTAATACACCTCCCAAAAAATTTAGGGATGCATACATAAATAAAAATACATACTGACCATACAAGTAGTGGAGAAATATATAAAACAAACTAAACCTTGACATGCACCTAAAATAAAAAATATAATATAAACATTAACATAGCAAAGGATAGCTCTTACTACTTCATCCTCATCTTCATCTTTCATTCATCACCTATGGCTCGACAAAGGGAACCATCTCTCTTGAAAATAGCTCTGGTACGATATCATGAACAAGAGAAGCACAAGAACCAATCCTACGCCCCACGGCGATCCGCCGGCTTGATGAAAAGAGTCCCTCTCTTGAGGAAGAGAGAGGATATTGAACGGGACGCCTCTCCGGTCTCCGCTGGACAGGAAGTGCACCACCAGAAGCAGAAGGAGAGGGGACAGGATGAGGAAGAGCTTGAGTTGGTCGATTAGGTTCTCGATCACGGACTCGAAGGTCAAGTACCATGAGAGGCCTATGAACAAGAAGAGAATGGAGAGGAAAAGGAAGAAGTGGAGTGGGAATGGAGGGGGGTCTCTGTAAGAAGAGTTTGAGTAAGGGTTGTTCTGATAATAGTACTCACTTGCCATTTTTGATAGTCTTGAGCGTTACCGGGGCACACATTCTCTTATAATTAGGGGTTTTTATAGAGGGTAGAAGTAGTTTAGCTTTGGAGGGCAGGAAAGTTGGGCAAAGTGCATTCCCATCCTTGTTTTGTTGGTTTTTACTATTGGGCCCTGTTGTTTGCTAATCTGAGAAATTTCTTTTTAAAAAAATTATGATTAGGATATAAAATTATTTTATTTTATTTTATTTAGTTAACGGTGAAATATTTTTCTTTTATATAACAAAGGATTATAGAGGTTTTCTTGCTATAATTATACGAACAACTAAGATTACTGAGTCCTTTTTCATATATATATTTGTGCTGAAACAACATAATACAATAATGTTTTTAAGTAAAATTATTATCTATAATATTCTTTGAAATATTAAAATCAAGGGAAAGTCACAAACATCGGGCTATAATTAAATAAAAGAAACTAATTAGGTTATGCTTTTTAGCACTTGTTATGTTCGTAGTTTTTAATTATTAGTCTTTCTTTTGCAGAATGGGATAAGTTTGAGAGGCTTGGAGTTTTGTAATCATTAAATTGTTTTTAATGAAGTTTAAGAGGTTCATCATCCCACATTTTATCTCAAAAACAAAAATACAAAACAACAGCATTATAAATAATAAAAAATCATTGCATAGGATGTAAACTGAAAATTTGATCAATCAAAGAGCATGCACGCTCATGAGACAAGCTTGCATGCTCTATACAATTTCTATATTTTTGCAATATATATCAAAGGTGTTTGATCTGCCTACTTCTTAGACAGAAGATTTGATTTCATACGACAAGAAGAAAACTAATCTTTTTCAGACATAAAACTTAAGGGGTTGTCTTTAATAAGCAAACATATGCTCCTGCAATTACTTGCTCCTATCAATTTGTAAAAGCTAATGGTATATAAATGAAAAAAAGAGGTCGCAATCATTACACATTTTATCTTTGGGCCTAAATGAATGGAAAAGGACCTTAAAGTAATTAATGTGTAAAAAAGACTTTTATTAATTAGTTAAGAAAGGGAAATGGGGGGACATGGGTACCTTTACTTGAGCTGGGGGGATTCCTTCTCCCATTTGACAATGTGGAGATACCTCCAAGATTTTACATGGTGTGGTGTGGGGGTCAAGGGGCTGTCCAATGGGCTTGTGCCACGTACCACCGACCATTCGTAGTGAGATTAAGAGGAATAAAAAGATGTGATGATATATATATATATATATACACATACATACATACATACAGAGTGAGAGAGAGAGAGAGAGAGAGAGATGTATCTTACTTGGAAAGTGTTTTGAGGTGGTGGTGGTCTTCGTCATTCTTTGCTTTTGTTTTGTGATTCCAATTTGTTTTCAAATTTATATCACTATAATCTATGTATCTATATATGTACCAAATCTAGCATCTAGCATCTAACATTTCTCTCTTACAATTATGGAAAGGAGTGTCCAAACCAAAATCCTAGGTATAAATATTTTTGGTTTAGGGGAAAAATAGTAATGGTAATAGGAAGGACTTTGACAAAGTTTTAATCTCTAAATTAAGCTTGGTTTCAAAGGAAATGAGAGAGAAAGTAAGGGATGACACATGAGAACTTTGAGCAAAAAATACGATGTGGAGGCATCGGGCTCAAGCTCTGGCTTATACAGAAACGAAGTACGACGTCTACTTCAAGGCAATGACGAAGATGATAGTGGTTACGAGAGTGAGAGTACCAAATCAGTAGGTAATTGGTTTAGATGTAATTTGACTTTTTCTTAAAAGTAGTATTTATATCTCTAAGCTACGGTTCAACTTTTTATTATAAAAGTATTTAGCTAGGCACAAGCTATGGGTCACATGGAACTGAAGGACGACGTCTACTTCAACACAAACGGTGAAGATGACAGTGGTTACGAGTCTATGCCAGGTAAATTGGTTTTGACATAACAAGATTGTTTTCCAGTATTGTTTATATACTAACGAAGGCGAGCTATGGCTCAATTTTCGTTTAAGAAAATTCAGGCACAAGCTCTGGCTCACATGGAACGGAAGGAAGACGTCTACTTCAGTATAGCAATGAAGACAGTGTTAACAATTATCCAGAGTCATCAAGCTTAATATCACGTCCCAACAGAATCCACGAATGACGCCTAAGTGACAGTGATGACGACAATAATTACAAGAGCAAGAGTGTTAAGCCATCAGACACAAGCTCAGGCTCACACAGAAGTGAAAGGGTGGCGTCTAGTTCCATACAACGTCAAAAATACTGATAGCAATGCTGATAACAATAATGCCGAATCATCGGCTTCAATGTCTGACCCCAGAGATCAGAACCACCCTCAAAACGACGGCAAAGACAGTACTGGTTATGAGAGTGCTGGCGGGTTATACGGAAACAGAGGATGGCATCTACTTCAGTACCACTGCGAGTTGTCAGGCTCATACAATACTGATTCATGTTTGGGACAGGGGGCTTTTGGCTCTGATCCATGAAACGTTTAAAATGTCGATGCAATGATGTATGTTTGTGAGTTGGGAGTTATGACATTCCTAAATAATGCTGCAAATGTTGCTTTGCATGAATCATGCGGACAAGTTCAACTCTCTTTTCACTATCATAGTGAATTTCTCTGTCTTCGAGGAATTTGCAATTTAATAGTTCAAAGAAATTCTTAAAATTGTAACAAGAAAACCAACAACAAAAACAAAAATCATCCCAAACTTTTCAAGCAATTATTTGATCCATTGTTTTCTCATTCAACAATTTTCTTAATAATCTCTTAAATCAAATTAACACCATATCTATTTAAATGCCTCCATCTCCTCATGTAACCACTACTCCTTGTTTGCTCCTTCCCTTAAACATAAGGCCATATTCGCAATAATAGAAACCACAGATACACGTAAAATTCATTTCGGTTTGAGGCTAAAAACCCAATTAAAAAACCAATCAAAAGAACCGAATTCACACAATATACTGCAAGCTTGATATACAGTGGTTTCTTCTTACAGACACAACCTCAATGACACAAAAAATAACTCTATTATACACAAGATGCAAGTTCATGGCCATAAGCCAATTGCAATAACAATCAATGGTATTTCCCTATCTCTCACTTACAATTCGAATTGTCAGCGTCGCCATTCTCATGGGATTTCTTCAGTTTAGTGACAAGGACCCACATTAGCTAGCTCACTCTCCAAGAACGCTTCTTTCTGTTTCGACTCCTCAGCTTTCTTTAGCAACTCGGCTTCTTTTTGCTCCTTTTCCTTTAGAGCGGCTTCAAGCTCTCTCTCACGATGACTTGCATTTGCATCTCTTTTAGCCACAGTCGATTCTGGCCGTCGAATTTGGCTCTCTCTTCGTGTGGGCTTTAGTCCATTGCTTGCTCGCCTCTTTGAATTTTTTGAGGATGTTAGCTCTGTGAGCAATCGCTCGTTGTCTTTCATGAGCTTGGTGACTTCTTCTGATAAGGCCTTCAACTCGACCCCTGCGGCTGAAGCCAGACCTTTGGCATATGTACTCTCCTCTGCCAATTTCTGGTTACGTGTCTCGAGCTGGGTTTTTGATTCTGTGAGGTGAGCTACTTTTAGCTTCAGCTCTTCCATCTCCGATGCCTGTAAAATAACAAACCTCCTTCATTGATGCTAATTTAAGAGTCATATTTATGAAAGGTCATGGTTGCTAGTGGCTGATTGGCTGAAGGGTACATTAATAAGTAAATAGTTGCATCTGTTTGTTAAGAGTCGTATCTATTGGTGAGGATGCAGAACGGTGGTACATATGTAGTATGAGATCAACTCCTATGAAAGTCATAAAAAGGATATCACACGGATAAAGATTTTCTGTGACATTTGAAAGATAAATACAAAGCTAACAGAACCGACCATGTGTGCCTGTTGTAGCAGCTCTGAGGCAGGATCTCTTGACGGCGAGTAATCTTTGTTTGCATGCATACTCTGCAGTTTGCCATTTGGTAAATTGGTTTTGTTGTTACTGACAGCCTGAGCAAGCTGCAGTTTTAGGCAAGTAACTGTTTCCTGCAAGTCTTCACATTCAAATATCTGAAAGAAAAATCAACAGGATTTTACTAACAGCATAACACATTAACCAAGTACTAATAATACAATAAATTAGTTGCATCTAACCTTTTCCTGCAGTTGATCTTGGATGACTCTATTATCTGCAGTTTTCACCTGGAAAATGATTACAATTTCTTTTAATTGATTTTTTTTGGGATAAAAATCATGAAGAGGTCTCCCAGAAAACTTCAAATTTTGCCAAAAATGAATGAGCAGAAGAGGAAAAAATAATAACAAAGTTTAACAAGACAACCACAAGATTGATCTGTCTCAAAAAAAAAAAAAAAAGACCCGCAGAAAAGCAAAATAAGCAATTAAAAGTCTATATTTGAAATCACTAATTACCTCGAGTTCAAAGGACTTCTCATTCAACTGATCTAATAGTTCAGAATATGACTACAAGAGAAACAATTATCGATCAAGAATTCAAAAGCAAGAAGTAGCAATCTGGGAAACTTTCTAAGACAAGGCCTTACTGGTGAAATTCCCAACTCATCAGAGTTATTTTGAACTGACAAAATCAAATCAGCCACCTGCTTCTCTAATAAAGCAATCTGTTGGTTCTTCATCTTCATCTCATCTTTGACCTTTCCAATTTCCAGCTGCATTTTCCAAATATTGAGCAGGAACAGAAGTACGCCAAGCATGTTAATCTGAAGGATGATTCAAGAGATGACACACTACCTGAATTCTTTCGTTGTTTGGGCTATTGGTTGCTTCATCTGAAAGACGCTTTAAAACACTTGAATGAAGTGCTACTTCTCCAGACAAAATCTTTAGTTGCTCTCTCAGTAAATCAACATGATCGATAGTTTTCATGCTAGTCTGCCATCAAAGTCATGGAAATTAACTATCTGCTACATGCTAAAGTAAGATAGTCCAAATGCAAGGAAGATTTATTTTATTATTATTTTTGACTTCATTACTTGCACGGTCTTGGTTATGAACTGCTTATGAATAATGAGCAGCTCTGTCCACTAATAGTTATTCCTATTGTTACAGGAAAATGAAACATTTTCAGTTAACGGGGTAAATTAAACTATTTGACAGTGCAACATCCTTTCACTGGTAAGCAATATGTATAGCAGATACACATACATGGGTTCCAGAAACAAAATTATAATAGCCGTTTAAAGTAGCAGCAAGTCAGATATCATTTTCTCCCACATTGAAACGAAATTATAAGAACAAAATCGAATTTGAGTGTACTTCATGAAACAATGGCATGGCACTGGCCTATCTCTAATTCCGCTAAACATGGTTTGACTTGAACATACTGTGAATATGGAATGAAAAAGGTTCACCGCATAAATCAACAGGCCTGCTTCCATTGAAGAAAAGTGTTGAACTGCTTCCATAGTTTCAAGGTTTTACATATAGCTCATAACTAACTAGTTTCCAATTTCATTTTAAAGGGATGTTCTACATGGAACTAGTCCTAACGAAGTTCTTTCTTACTACAGTTGAGAAAATGTATGCTAAGAAGTTAAAAACACTTTCAAACAATGGATATATAAAATGTACACTCTGGAAAAAATTCATATTGCTAGGCATAAAGTATGATTGCACACTAAACTGTCCGAACACACTCCTTTTTCCCTCTGCTCAGTGCATCAGACAGTCTGAACAAACAATATAGTGCATACCAACAAGAAACGTTGGCTTAATTTGTGAAAGTAATATTTTGTAGAATCAGTAGTAAAAGCCCGTAAAAAACACAGGAAATTTAAAGTCAGATCTTAAAACTGCTTCCATCAGTTACTCCATAATCCCTATGAGAAAAGTTTTGCTAGCAACACTATCCATCAATGCTCAGATTTCCTTTGATGTTCTCCTAGCATGTTTATGATCTAATATGTATCAGACATGTTATCAGCACAAAAAAAAAATCTATTATGGAAAAGCCATTTACTTGTTGAATTGTAAAACTAATTATCCATACCAGTGGTGTTTCTTGGAGAGAGAGATTGCTAGGAAGCACTCTGTCATGGCTTACACCCAAGATGGAATCACCAAGAATATTCTCTGCTGTCGAGAATTTTGAAATGCTGGGCTCTGCAAGAAGGTTGACCCTCTCTGCTTGAGGAGTTGAAGGTGCAGTTAAGGATTTTGTTCCACTTGATTTATCACCATCAAAACTTGTCAAAGTTGTCATGCCACCTTCTCGTTTCTTGAAAAAGAATGTTAAATATGTTGAAAGTAAAAACCAAATGATGGGGAAACTTTAATGATAGTCCCACATTGAAAACAACAAAAGAAACACATGAGTATAGATGGGAGAAACCTTAACAAAGCTTGAGTCTTATTGTTGGAACCCACTTATCATTAAAAGCCCATGTGTACCTATTAAAAGCCCATCATTCCCTCAACTTTAATACTCTAAACTCTTTACATGGTTATCAGAGCCAATGTCTCGATCCAAACTCGTTCTCTCGATGTGTGTGGGGGGGGGGGGGATGTTGAAAGTCAAAACCAAATGAGGGGAAACTTTAATGATAGTCCCCCACATTGAAAACAACAAAATAAACACTATGAGAAATTGGGTCAAATCTCAACAAGGCTTTTTGAGTCCTATTGTTGGAACCCACTTATCATTAAAAGCCCATATGTACCTATTAAAAGCTCATCACTCCCTCAACTTTAATACTCTAAACTCTTTACAAAATACATAAACACTAATAGTTGGATAATGTTTCATTAGTTGACTAAAACCAAACAAAGTAGTTCGACATGGCTGGGTGCACTAGATCTACTATGGATTGTTACTCTTGATAGTGGGAATTGGGTTTACTATATCAATTAGGATTATTTTGTTTTCACAGGAGCTGCTTGTTTCTCTTAAAAGTTGGCGCCATAATGCCATTATCCACCACCGTACGTTATCTTATTGTTGGAACCCACTTGTTATCTGGAGTTATGTGAATAATTTTAGTGACTAGGGCAAGTACAAAATAGAATATGTGTGTGTGTGTTGTGTGTGTGTAAAAACGGAGTCTTATTGTTGGAACCCACTTATCATACGTTATCTGGAGTTATGTGAATAATTTTAGTGACTAGGGCAAGTACAAAATAGAATATATGTGTGTGTAAAAACGGAGTATAAAGTGGCACTTCCTGCATTGCGGGTGACATGGCACAATACCGCCCATTGATCCATATGCATGATCATCTTACAACTACATGCATTAATTGCACTTATGAATTTAAAAAAGGTAAAGTGAGAGGAACCCATGAATAATGTATTGCCATGTGTCCTGCCATTCTAGGAAATTCCTACAATGGCACTGTACATCTTAGACGATCAAGTTGGAGGTGATGGATGCCGATCGTCGAAAAAATCATGGAGGGTGTATTTTTTCGACGCCACAGGAGAAAAGTCCCTCGCACCTTTCCTCCATTATCCTCGACAAATATTGTAATACCGGACAAATTTCTCTTTTGAAAGTTGTCTCTCTTCATAGATCTGTTACCTAAAAATTTACACTTCAAAGCTAACTGGATCTAGCAATCAACCTAAAAGTTAATATATAAGAAAGTTGAGATCAACTCGCAGAACCAGTCTGCTATTACAGCTGCAGTTAATTAGTTAATAACCAACTCCACAGCTGATATTGCTACATTGAACATCATCCATTAAATGAGTTCTACCTAATGATATCATAAATATTATGTCACATGTCCTATTAACTATGTGTTTCTTCTAGTATATATGCTGTAGAGCAATATCCAATGCTTTATACTAATTTTCAGCAGAGCTAAGCTTGTATAAACATCGATGAGCATCATTTACTACAACATAAAAGGATTCTCTTCATCAGTCTGACATAGAGGAGACACTATCTCATATGCCAATAAACTTCTATAGATATTGAATCCTAGTAACTGGAATTGTAAATCAATCGCATTCTTAAAGAAGAATCTGCAGATAGTTATTCTAGCCATTCATCAGTAGTTCATAATGTTGCTACTTCTGAGTATGGTTACAATGTTACAGGTTCTAGAAACCTTACTATTTGGTCATACAAAACGTAATGGGGGTAAGATGGGTTGTTGACAAATTAAAACTATTGATCAGACAATTTTGTTAATTTTATGAATGTAAAAGTAGATTTCACACGTGGAAACAATTAATAACGGAAAATTAAGTTGCCAGGCGATATGTATTGAACTGCAATTTTCAGTGTGGATTTGGGATATATTTACCCGTAGCTTAAACCAATTTAGCAGGCCATGTTTACGATTCTTTTTCTCCTCTTTAGAACCATCACCCATGGTTTCGCCATATCCTTCAACTGGATCAAAAACTTCGCTTTCATTCTCCAATACCATATCACATCTTTTGTATGGGAGATGAGCAAGCTGCACATTAGCAAAACTTCTTAGTATACAAGTCTTTGGAAATACTGAAGAAAAACTAACCACCTGCTTAAGTATCACCAAGTGTTTATGATATGTTAAATTAGCCAATGTGCATTGTTATTTAATTGACAAACCTCCTCTTCACCAAACGAATGCCTTCTCCTTGGACCTGGGCGTTGAGAAAATCTTGAAGACTCTGTAGCTTTCGTAGACACCAAAATTAATTTTGTTAATCGCTGAATCCTTCCCAGCAAAGCAGCTTTAGCTTCTTCTTCTTGCTCCAGTCTGGATTGCAGCTTAACATGGCCATCCTCAAGCTTTTAATTAGCATTTAACTTACTCATCAGATATACAGGTAAAAATAAAACAATATAATTAATAAGAATTATAGCTAATAATGCGATAATTGAAAAGAGTTGTAGCACACTAAGGAATAATGCGGACTGACCCCCCCCCCCAAAACAAAACAACACACACACACACATGAGCGCGGGTGTCCGCATACGTGCGAGCGTACGCACGCACACACTTCGTTCCTTGGGATATAGAACTTCTCTAACCTTATATCTTTTGGTGAATAAAATTTTCAGATGAATCAAGTTATTTTTCCACCTTGTCACCTTGAGAACACCTTAGTTCTTATAATGTTCATGATTATGCACCAGCATAATCTGCTCCTAATGCTCACTTGGTTGGATAACTATTTACAACAGATATACCGATTACGAAAAATTTATAATAACACCTTATATGGAAAATGACGTACCTTCTGTTTTAAGAGCACAATATCATCTTCTCCAATATCTTTTAGTGGACCTACAGTCATAATGCCTTGTTTCAATTGTTCCAGTTCGTTTTTCAAGCTGCGGATCTCATGTTGATACTTCTTAATCAAGGACTTCTCATCAATGATCTGCACTACTCAGTCCAGGACAATTGAGAAGCTTTACATATAAAAGACAAATGAACTGGCTGAAATGTAAACTGAAATATATTGCACTAGATGAAATTGAACTCCATTTTTTTTAGGAATATTATTCAATGCAATAAAAGAATTTTGGTATTCGATAAAAATCACCTTATTCTGTGATGCTTGAATCTCGATACGTTTTGCACGGTGTGCAAACTTTAATGTATTATGTGTTTCTTCTGAATTGCTCGATGATGGAGTAACAGTGCAAATGAGCTGTGTAAGAAAAGACATGCAAACTATTATATGCTTGGTAAAAATAATATTGAACTGAAAGGAAAAAATATTTGGAACAGAAAAAACTCTTTTTGTTTCCTGCTGCAAACTTAAACCAACTACATACTGAAACACGGCCTTGACCGCTCAAGGAAGATTGCAGCAGCCTTGTTAATTTAGAATCTCGGTATGGAACATGCGTTGCTTTTCCATCAGTTAGTTTGGCAATAACCTGAAATGGAAGGAGAATATCATTAGAGTTTTGAACATATAATGCTCCAGTGAACAGGAAATAGATATAGTGTAAGCCTTGACAGGAAGATTGCTATTTTAAATTTGAGTTCAATAGCTGCCTTGTAAGAAGTTTCCTTTACATTGTACTCTGTAGAATAGTAACCTTGCAATTTAGTGGTGCTTTGAGCTCTCAGTCTAAAGAGTCATGGAAGATTGAAGATTTTTCTTTGATGAGGGCTATGAGACCTAAACATTTGGTTTTTACTTTCATATGATACGACTTAATCTAGTGAAGGCCACTTTGGATTTATTATTACATGAGGTTGATTCGTGATTCGGTGTCCCATATCTTGAGGTGTAGTGTGGCATTATGGTTTTGATGTGAACATGAATGTTCTCTTGGAATTCTTTTTGAGAACACGGACACATATAATTTTGCCATACAACTAACTTGTAAAGATCCCTGGTATGGCGTCAAACTTCCATAGTGCCTTCCCTTCGCAATCCAAGAATGCCCCACAAATGTGGTATCCTATGATATCTTTGGGATCATCCAGATAAAAATTATTTAAAATGTTGCTGAGGTAAAAAGCATTTCAGTCATAATAATATAAAAAAAGGGGCCGAAGTTATTTCTGCTGTGGAGCATATCAGCCATAATAAACAAAATTAAGGAACAACAGGATCCCAATTCCCAAAGACCCAACATATTTTCCTGTCTACAAGGAAAGAAATGGGAGATGATCAGGTTCCAATTCACTGGGAACTGACCTTTAACCTTTTATCACTTGTGATTGCCGAAGGTTAGGGGTAAGGGCGAGATGAAGAGCGCCTCTTGCAGCTGAGTTTCTTTGAGTGAAACCTTATTATGGAGCCACCTTCCGCCGTCTTATCTACTTACGGTTTCTTTTTTCCATTATTCCCACACCTTTTCTCGCACTACACTATTTCTCCTGTCTTTTCTAGATAGCTGTGTACATCAATCAGGATAACTAAATGAGATAATATACCTTTCCTGCATATAACTCTAGCCGCCTGGCAGTTTCAAACATGCTTCATCTTTCCTAGATTATGGTAATCATTTTTGTGTTTATATTAAGCAAACTTGTATTTAAAAAAATCAGTCAGGACCTATCCTTTAAGCCAATCCCAATAGTGGGAAATGTCTTAAATGGGATAGTGCAAAATCTAATCTAAAACAACCAACATATTTTATTTTTGCCTATTTTCAAATCTTGGTTTGCAGTATCCAAGAAAACAGACTGTGTATTCAGTGTATTTAGTGTCTATTTTAACGAAAGTAATTAACATGGCCAACTGTTTAACAGGGCAGTGCCAGCTGGGTGCCTAGGCTTGTAACCGGAATCTTAGAATTTTATAACTCGAAAAATTGACTTAAGTCCTAAATTGACACCAATAGTATGCTTTGTTACAGTAAATTTGGCTTATTTACTGAAAACTTGGGCCAGAATCAGAAAACTATCATTACCTTTGAAATGATCAAAAAACTGCCATGACTTGACGGTTAATGTTGGTCAATATTACTGTTCATGTCAAATGACCATTTTGTCATTTTCATAATATAACTAATTAATTATAAATTACATTTTAATAATTATTAAATATTAATTAAGTAATTAATATATTAAAAACTTTTAGTGGGAGCCGGAGGAGCCAGAGACGGAAGAGGGAGGGGCAAGATGATGATGATTATAGGGGATGAGATGGGGCAGATCGAAGATGGGGCAGATCTCGAAATAATTAATTATTGCTTGGATCACGGATCTCAGCGTAGATGAGGCAGATCGGAAATAGGGGGCTCAGAGATGGGGCAGGGGAGGTCGAGAGATGATGGTGATGACGATGGTAGCGCTCGGCTAGTGGTGGTGGTGGTGGTGATTTGGCAGTGGTGATCGTTGGGGCTGCAGGGAGGGGATGGGGTCAGGAGCAAGAGAGGGAAGGGGGCTGGAGGGAGGAACGGGGAGGGAGGGGGCCGGAGTTGGGGAATGGAGGGTGCCAGCGGGGGAAATGATGGGGGTGGTGTTGAAGAAGATGAGAAAGAAGAATATGGTGGTGGTGTTGATGATGATGATGTTGATGCTGACGGTGGTGACGGGTTGAAGAGGAAAAACATGGTGGTGGTGGGGTTGATGATGATGGTGCTGGTGTTGTTGACGATGGTGGTATTGATGGCGGCGGTAGTGGTTGAAGAGGAAGGAGGCGGCGGCGGGGTTGTTGATGGCAGCAGCTTTGTTGATAATGATGACAGTGGTCGGCACCGGCGGTGATGCCGGGGAGGATGAGGAAGTGAGGTTTTTTTATTTATGTATTTTTATTTTTTTGAATTAGGCTTAGGGTTAGAATTGGGGTAATTTGGGGTTTTAAAAAAATTGCTGACGTGGCACCTTAAGTAACGTGGTACCGTTAAATTTGATAGTTTCTTAATCATTTCAAAAGTATTGATAGTTTTCCGATTCTGACCCAAACTTGTTGAGAGTTTTCAGTAAATAAGCCAAATAAAATTTGCATTCCTTATGATAATTAACATTCATGAGCTATTTTACCATACATAACCGTCAGAATTAGTTTTAACAGGGCTAAAGCCATTAAGTATTCAGAATAGAAATTCTTTGATATGGTTTTCTTCAGGATTATCTTTAGAAGAATCATCAGCAATTCTAAAATCACATTTGTCAATACAGACCAACCCCAACCTATATATATATATATATATATATATATATATAAAGGAGTGATCGATTGCAGACCGATCCGTATATTTTAAAAACAGGAACTCTCGATCTCCGACATATTTTAACGATTCGATCATTTCATGTTGATCGTCATACTCTCAAATATATATGCATGAAAAATCAAAGGATTTAAATGCCTTAACTTATGCATCGGATAAAGTTTATATTGCAAAATCGAAAAACGTTCATTTTTGCATCCATCGATGCATAAGTTAAAGGTCTTTAAATCCTTTGATTTTTCATGCACATACATATAAGGGTATGGCGATCAACTTGAACAAATCGAATCGTTAAAATATGTCGTAAATCGAGAGTTCCCATTTTTAAAGACCTTTTTAAAAACCCGGACCGGTTTGCAATAGACCACTCTCATATATATATATATATATATATATATATATAAGTGGCCCTAAGATGACTCCTTAGATAGCACCCTAAGAAGTCACTCATTTTGCACTTCAAGAATATCTGTAATTCATAAATGTGTGTCTTCATTAATTACATTGGTATTTATTTATGACTTATAGGACCTCTCATAAAGGGCCGCACTGGCGATTTCTTAGTTGGTATCTAAAGGTATCGCCTTGGGAACATTTGTCCCATATATATAAATAAGAGTTGGGATTCTCTAGATCCAGACCTAAACTAAGAAATTCACGCATCACTTCAAAATCAAAAATTTTATACACACAGAGAGAGAGAGTTCGGCTAGGATTCTATCGGAAGGATTTGGAAACAAATCCTTCCCATTTTTTCATCAGATTAAGTTTGGGATTTGTGCATTCAATTATATTATATTTGATAATAAATGAAAGTTCTTATTTATAATTGTTAGCACACATCCCAAAAAGTTAATCTAATGGTGAAAAAATGGAAAGAATTTGTTTTGAAATCCTTACGATAGGATCCTAGTCGAACTATATATATATAGGAGAGTGCTCTTTTATAAACCGGTTTTCGTTTTTTAAAAAACGGAAACTCTCGATCTACGATATATTTGAACGATCCGATTCTTTCAAGTTGATCACCCACCCTCAAATGTATATGTATGAAAAATTAAAGAATTTGAAGAACTCTAACCTATGCACCGAATGGGTGCAAAAATAAGTCTTTCAATAATACAACATAAACTTGATGCATTGGTTACGGGTCTTCAAATCCTTTGATTTTTCATACATATACATTTAAGGGTGGGGTGATCAACTTGAACAG
This sequence comes from Agapanthus africanus, assembly GCA_030015575.1. Classification (NCBI taxonomy): domain Eukaryota; kingdom Viridiplantae; phylum Streptophyta; class Magnoliopsida; order Asparagales; family Amaryllidaceae; genus Agapanthus; species Agapanthus africanus. Next base: position 556,489,325 of record JASDDO010000016.1, read on the forward strand.
ATCGGATCGTTCAAATATGTTGTAGATCAAGAATTCCCCCTTTTAATAAACGTAAACTCTTGATCTACGACATAGTTGAAAGATCCGATCCGTTCAAGTTGATCACCATACCCTCAAATGGATGTGTTAGTATTGTTAAAGCACAACGCACAGTACGAGGCACAAAGGATCTAATGCCCTCGAGGCGCGAGACACTTGCCTGTGGCATGTGCCCGAGTGTGTGAGGCGCATAAGTTTGTAACAAAATAAAAACATAAAATTCCCACTCAAAAATTTAACTTAGGAATAAAAATCCAAGAAAAGAAGGAAAAGAATAGAAGAAGCTATACCTAATTTTATAATTTTGTAATACCAAGTTCCTTTGTAAATATTTTTCCGTATTTATAAATAAATGTTTCCCAAATTCTCAATTTAAATATTTTCTATAAATATTTCCTATATTTTTCTAATGATAATTTCTTTTTTTCTAAAAAAACCGAAACCCTATAAACCCAAACCCTATTCCCCAACCCCAGCCAAACCCAACCCGACCTACCCGACTCCCCATGCCAGCCACATCCCCTTCTTCTTCTCCTTCCCTTCTTCTTTCCCACCTTTTCCGCGATGACCCCCCACGACCCGCGCTCCTCCATCTCCCTCGCAACGACCCCCTCCTCCTTCGCCAACGCCATTGCGACCTCCTCGGCCACCCCCCTCTTCTCTCCCATGATCCGCTTCTGCAACCGTCTCGACGAAGGATCCCGCTCCTCTCGACGTCGCCTACCTCTCGCGAGATCCCCTCGCCTCAACGACGCCCCCTGATCCCTTCGCCTCCCTCTCTTCTCACAACCAAGCCCTCTCTCTTCATCTCTCTTTCTCAATCCCTCACTCCCGCTCTCGATCTCTTCTCCCCCTCGCACCATCATCGCCTTCTCCGCCAGCCAAGTTTCCTCCTCTCACCAGCTCCACGGCATCAACGACCACCTTGCAACCGTCTCTTCCGATGACCACTCGACAACACTGTCAATATCATCACCGACCACGATGAGCCCCAGCGACCCCGCATCACCCCGAGCTCCTCATCACCCTCCTCTTTCCTCCTGAACCCAACATTCCTCCTGAACCCAACAACTCCACTGTTGCCACCGCCGGCCGTCTCCACGAGCACCAATGACCACCTCCCTCCATCTCCGAGCCTCCTTGCCACCATCTTCACCTCCCCTGAACCAAACCCCATCTCCTCCCTCAACCTAGTTGTCGAGCTCCCCATACCACCCTTGTCGTCGGCCACCTCGTCGCCACCAGCCCCAAGCCGACACTTCACAACTCCATGGTTTACCTCTCGCTACCTCCAGCCGAACACAACACCACCACCACCATCACCGTCGCCATCGCCTCTCTCCCCGACTTCATAGCAGATGAACCCGTCGGCTAAAGCTACAGCCGAGCCCTCTGTGCCGTCAGTCATCGTTTGAGCGCCGCGGCAACCCTCGACAGAGCCATAGCGCCACCATCGCTGAGCCCCGGCCGCCATATCCATCGTCGCCAGCCCGGAGACCCCTTGATGACGTCGTGCCATCCCCCGTGCCGTCGTCAAGCCCCTGACACCGCCGTACCTGAGCGGTGCTACACATCACGCCCCCACCAGTGCTACCCTCACACCCGCGTCCTCACACAGCCAAGCTTCCCGACTCCTTCATCGTTTTCTCCTCGAGCCAAGCCCCTATGCTGTTGCCGCCGCCGTTGCATTCGTGCAAGTTGCCGCCGCTGTTGCCGTTGTGGCCATCGTCGCAGTAGTCGTCGTTGTCGCCATAACCATCACCATCATCAACTCCGTTGCAACACCAAAGCTCCACTTCAAGCTTGAGCCCAAGCCGAGCTACTGTTGTTGTTTGTGCTGCCGTGCGTGTCGTGCCCGTGCATGCAATCGTTGTCATCGTTGCTATGCCGTTTTCATCTTGAGGCAAGTGAAATCCCTATTCACTTGTTTAACATGCTATAATAAGCATTGGCTAAAGAAACTATATTATAACTAGATATATAAATAAATATAATTGGATCGAAACCTATACATGAATTTTGTATAGCGAATCACCGTGCCGTTTTACTTGAGTAGAGCCCGACTGGGGCTTATTACTGTGTTAGTAACGCGTATAAATTAAGTGGTTAATATCTAATTTAGTTTGTTAGAAGAAATGTTAGTTTCGATCGATGACCGAATGTTTATCTTAGGTGTTCGGTGCGAACCTTATGCGAAAACAAAATCTAAAATGGCGGAACTCATGATATTTAGACCCTAACACTGTTAACAAACACTCTGTAGGAATTTGGTGGCAAATCGATGTCGTTTTCACACATAAAGTGACGCTCTAACTTCTATACCGAAACTCGCGTTTTTGTGAACACTTACACCTTAAATTCATAATTAATTCCAAAAAAATCCAATCACAACGTGCCTGGGTTCGTTGCGAAGGGTACTGCATAATCTTTAACACGACGTGTAGGTTTACTGATAGATATATCCTCTGAACATCGAAAACAAAGAATTCACCTGGTCTTGGACTGCAGTCCAGAGCAGGAACTTACCCCTTGACATGCATTTACACACCTGAAGTCTTGATGTTTAATTGTGATAGTGTGCGGAGCCAGTTACCGCTACGTAGGCAATTGTTTTAGCTTTCCAATGGTACTGGTTTCACTAAATTCCAGTATCATTTGGTATTTAAATCATATTTTAAACGGACGACATATACGGCAGTTTTCTGTCATTTCAGTTTGCACCCTTCAACAGTAATATGATGATAACTCCTAAACCGAGATGACTATTGTTAATCCGTCTGATACGTTGGAAACATAACAGATAAATCTAAATATTATCTACCTGTAGCGTCGCCTAATTATGATCCCGACAGGAAGTAAAACATGTTACAGAACAGACTTTCGGTTCAGAAATTGGATTTCCAGCAGTAAACACTTAAAATGGAATGACCATAACTAGCAAAGCTGAAACCCAATTGACACGAAACCAATTTTGATGTACAGATAATTAAATATACTGCTTACCCCTTTTTATTGTTTTGCTTAATTCTGCACGCGTGATTTATAGTAAATTTTGCAAGTTGTATGTCACTGACTGCTATATTTTTATTCATATCATAATTAGTTGCATTCTTATCATATCATGTAGCGGTTATACCCATATTGAATAGTGGCCATATACATTGATAACCTAGTGACCGTGTTACATTACCAAGTGATAAATTTTAGTGATTGGATTGTGGTAAGTACGTTAGTGTAAAAGCGTGATTAAAAAAGCGAAGTGACGCGTACTTGTAGACAATCAGCGGAACCAATTAGTTATTGCATTGTCGACGCATATGTGACCTATATAAGTGTAACTATAACTGGTATGGGACAGTTATGGAAGCACTTATATTAGTGTGTCATAAATAAGACATCGAGCACTGTCCATTTTTCTTGTTTACCCGTCGAGACATGCTTAATGGAGATCATGTCTCCAATTCTCGTGTAGACTTGTCATGGAGCGACTAGTATTTAGATTCGTGGTCGGTGTTTGATGTAGACCGCGGGGTGTAGGATAGTTTGAGTATGAGTTCGATTAACGAAATCTCAGAAATCGCACTGTCGGCTTATGTAGTGATTTTGGGAGTTGTGCTGATAGTAATTCTGATTCTTACTGATAGTGATTCGGGCACGTGTTCCCTTGCCCCTGGGACTTATCTTTGGGTTGAGGATACTTCTGCGGTGATTGACGCTCACACTTGGACTGACGATAAGTTTAGTGACCTGGACCTTAAACTGATAGTTTTAGTGACATGGACATTGCATTGATTACTGATCTGATACACTTGCGTTATAGTTACATGTACCGATTATTTCATGCTCGCGTCATTGCTCTATGTTACTGCTTTATGTTTATCATCATTGCACATATTACATATTCATATATATTGATATTGTGTCGCTCTGACGACCTGAGTATGCATGCTCAGAATGAGAAATGGACTTAGCTCGAAGCAGGATCTGTCTTACCTCGAGGATATTGTGGACATCGAGATTAGCGACATCAGCGCTATCCTTTCCTTTGATTCCATCTGGTTAGTTTTACATCTGTTTTGATAGAATTAGTGACTGCATTTCTCATTACTTGCACTATGATTACTGATTACCACGTAATGCTGGAAACCGAAGTGTGACTACGGCAGGATATTTTACTTGACCGTAGGAGCATGGTTGGCCTTATCACCCCTCGTATTCCGTATTTTGGAAAACGGGGCGTGACATGGTTTTGTTGGTATCAGAGCCAGGTTTGGTTTAGAATGAGATTACAATTTCCGACTAGGGCTTGACAATTTGTCACCCATTCGGTCTAATTTGTAAACTTGTTATCCTTAACTGGAATCCCTATAGTTTGTCAAGCTACATTTTTTACTCCATCTGCTAGAGTTTTGGATAACTTAGTAGAGTTATGTGATTGTAACTATGAACTGCAGCATAGTTACAAGGCAGCGCTCTACTTGAGTGACTTGGAGTTCTACATTTAATTTTCGCTCGATTGAGTTTCACCTCACCATATATTCTTGTTTCGTTGTCGATTCTATATCTTATTCTGATTCTCATATTTTAAACCGGCGTCCGAAATTTATTGTTTCAGGATCATGGCTTCCAACGACTCTTCTTCCACCTCCACTCCCCAGACCGTCGAGATTTTGGGTGTACTGCAAGATTTGATGAAAGCTACACGGAGAAGATTCGTCTACGCTCTCCACATGTGCTTGAGTAACTCAGTTGTTATCATAGTTCGAGTTTCGAGAATGGTACGGACCCAACACAGGATTCAAACTCGCTTTACGGGATCGCAGCGATCTAGATATCAACGCGGAGTTGTCACCCGTCCTGCTTTCAATAAATACCTTGTTATTTTATTTAGTAATCGTTTCTTTTCGTCTGAACCTTGTATTTTGTTGGACCCCTTGGTTTAAATGAAAAAAATATGGGTTGTGATTTATATATCGTTTCCTTACCATTCACTTTCATATACTACTTACTGCCTCATCACTAAAGATTATGATTTTACATTCTTTACCCACCTTATATTTTCCATGTGTTCCACATCTTTAGTTATTTTTTATGTGTTCCATTATCTGATCATGACCCTCTCTTTTCAGGCCATGACCAACCCTGGGACAGCGCCGCCTCTCGATGATGACACTCGGTCCTGCGTTTCCTTGGACTGCATGCTAATGAGTTCAGATGACGAGGTCGATGGGCCACAGATTATTTTCGACAACAGTGATCCCGAGGACGAGAAAATCGCAGACGCAGCTCCAGAAGTCAATATGATCAGTGACTCTGACGATGAAGAGAAAGACCCCGAAGAAGACCCAATAGAGAAAGATCCTGAGGAGGACCCAGTAGAAGAGAATTCAGAAGAGGAAGATCCTGAGGAGGACCCAGTGGAAAAGGATCCAGAAGAGGCGGATCATGTGGAAGAGGACCCCGATGAGGAAGCTCTCGTCGAGGAAGAAGAACCAGGAGAAGAAAACCCCATGGGGAAGAGCCCAAAAACAAGGCCTCAGTCGAGGAAGGGTCAGAGGATGAAATCTCGAGTGAGGAGGACCTCGAGGCTGAAGAACATCCAGAAGCAATCACTGTGAGGCGCTATAGGAATGGACGCCCATATCTTAGCGCGAGAGCTTATCGTAACCTGTTGAACTTCCACAATCGTGACTGACGGGACTTATTTTCTTTTCTTCTGGCCAAATAAAATCAATGTATAGCTTAGGGCCATATTTGTCTCTCAATTGTGCTCTGTCAAAATTTTCTGGATAATAAATTTCGGTTCGGGCAAATTTTTTCCTTGAATATTGTACCTCTAAGATCCACATGATGCATTGACTGTTCCTCCCCCAATAATTTCTTTCCCTCTTGAGATCCATTACTATTGCTTCATCTTTGAACCTTATAGTAACCTAACCCCGGTCTCGTCGACATTCTAATTGAGCACCATCTTCCCGACTTCTTTTCGATTAGACCGTACCTTACCGTAAACCATGTCCTGGCTAGTCTCTTATACATTACTAGTATTATTTCCTATTATTGTAATTAAATTCAGTGACGTTTGTCATTTGAAATTTAGTTTTCTCTATTTTTGTATTTTTCGAAATTGCGTATTATTGACTACCTTTGTTTTACTTATTTTAAATGCTCTATTATTCTTCGCATTTTCAATAGTGCAAACTTACATCGCATATACTGTTCTGCCTTATTTTTTCTTGTATTTTTCCGTATGAGTATTCTTAAACTATTTTATAATTGATTGGCTCGTAGTTTTACTAAAGTAGTTTTGGTTTTTAAGATTTATCAGCCAATCTTTCACCATTATTATTTATTGTTTATTTTTCTTTGTATTGTATATATATAGTTTATTACTATAAATGGTTATGCCATGTGCTTACTTATGACTATTCTTTTAGCTGCGCTATTATATATATATATATATATATATATATATATAAATCTTTGATTTTCATCTAGTTGCTTTTGCGTAAATCGCTATATAATAGTATTTGATTTAGTTGCTTTTCACATGACATTTTATAGCTCATCATTTATTTTAAATTTCGAGAACGAAATTTTATATAAGTAGGGTATGATATAATACCCAGTTCTTTTGTAAATATTTTTCCGTATTTATAAATAAATATTTCCCAAATTTTCTCAATTTAAATATTTTTTATAAATATTTCCTATATTTTTCTAATGACAATTTCTTTTTTAAAAAAAACCAAACCCTATTCCCCAACCCCAGCCAAACCCGATCCGACCTACCCGACCCGACTCCCCACGCCAGCCACGTCCTCTTCTTCTTCTCCTTCCCTTCTTTCGCGCCTTTTCCGCGACGTCCCCCCACGACCCGAGCTCCTCCATCTCCCTCGCAACGACCCCCTCCTTCGCCAACGTCCCCACGACCTCCGCGACCACCCCCTCTTCTCTCCGCGCGACCCGCTCCTGCAACTGCCTCGACGACAGATCCCGCTTTCCTCGACGTCACCCACCTCTCGCAAGATCCCCTCGTCTCAACGACGCCCCACGATCCCTTCGCCTGCCTCGCCTCCCTCTCTTCTCACAACCGACCCCCTCTTTTTTCATCTCTCTCGTTCTCACTCCTTCACTCCTGCTCTCGCTCTCTCCTCTCCCTCGCACCACCATCGTCTTCTCCGCCAGCTAAGCTTCCTCCTTTCACCATCTCCACGGCATCGACGACCCCCTTGCACTCGCCTCTTCCGATGACCACTCGACAACACCGTCAACATCATCACCGACCACGATGAGCCCCAGCGACCCCGCATCACCCCGAGCCCCTCATCACCACCCTCCTTCCTCCTGAACCCAACAACTCCACTGTTGCCACCGCCTGCAACCGCCTCCATGAGCACCAACGACCACCTCACGAACACCGCTGCCCCTCCATCTCCGAGCCCTGAGCCTCCTTGCCACCATCTTCACCTCCCCTAAGCCTACCCCCATCTCCTCCCTCAACCTAGTTGCCAAGCTTCCCATACTACCCTTGCAGTTGGCCACCTCATCACCACCAGCCCCAAGCCGACCCCTCACAACTCCATGGTTTACCCCTTGCTACCTCCAGCCGAACACAACACCACCACCACCATCGCCTCTCTCCCTAACTTCATAGCCGATGAACCCATCGGCTAAAGCTACAGCCGAGCCCTCTGCGCCATCAGCCATCGTTTGAGCGCCGCTCAACCCTCGACAAAGCCATAGCGCCACCATCGCTGAGCCCCGACCGCCATATCCATCGTCGCCAGCCCCGAGATCCCTTGCTGCAGTCGTGCCATCGTCATGCCCGTGCCGTCGCCATACCTGAGCGGTGCTACGCATCATGCCCCCACCAGTACTGCCCTCGCACCCGCATCCTCACACAGCCGAGCTTCCCGACTCCATCATTTTCTCCTCGAGCCAAGCTCCCCATGTTGTTGCCGCTGCCGTTGCATTCGTGCAAGTTGCCGCCACTGTTGCCGTTGTGGCCATCGTCGCAGTAGTCGTTGTCGCCATAACCATCGCCATCAACTCCGTTGCAACACCAGAGCTCCACTTCAAACTTGAGCCCAAGCCGAGCTACTGTTGTTGTTTGTGCTGCCATGCGTGTCGTGCCCGTGCGTGCGACTGTTGTCGTCGTTGCTGTACCGTTTTCATCTTGAGGTAAGTGAAATCCTTATTCACTTGTTTAACATGCTATAATAAGCGTTGGCTAAAGAAACTATATTATAACTAGATATATAAATAAATATAATTGGATCGAAACCTATACTTGAATTTTGTGTAGCGAATCACCGCGCCGTTTTACTTAAGTAGAGCCCGACTAGGGCTTATTATTGTGTTAGTAACGCGTATAAATTAAATGGTTACCATCTAATTTAGTTTGTTAGAAGAAACGTTAGTTTCAATCGATGACCGAATGTTTATCTTAGGTGTTCGGTGTGAACCTTATGCGAAAACAAAATCTAAAATGGCAGAACTAATGATATTTAGACCTTAACACTGTTAACAAACACTGTAGGAATTTGGTAGCAAATCGATGTCGTTTTCACACACAAAGTGACGCCCTAACTTCTATACCGAAACTCGCGTTTTACCGAACACTAGACACCGTTAAATTCATAATTAATTCCAGAAAAATCCAATCGCAGCGTGCCTGAGTTCGTTGCGAAGGCTACTGCATAATCTTTAACACGATGTGTAGGTTTACTGATAAATATATCCTTTGAACATTGAAAACAAAGAACTCACCTGATCTTGGACTGCAGTCCAGAGCAAGAACTTACCCCTTGACATGCATTTACACACCTGAAGTCTTAATGTTTAATTGTGATAGTGTGCGGAGCCAGTTACCGCTGCGTAGGCAATTGTTTTAGCTTTCCAATGGTACTGGTTTCACTAAATTCCAGTATCATTTAGTATTTAAATCATATTTTAAACGGATAACATGTACGACAGTTTTCTATCATTTCAGTTTGCACTCTTCATCAGTAATCTGATCATAACTCCTAAACCGAGATGACTATTGTTAATCCGTCTGATGCATTGGAAACATAACAAATAAATCTAAATATTATCTAACTGTAACGTCGCCTAATTATGATCCCAACAGGGAGTAAAACGTGTTACGAAACGGACTTTCGGTTCAGAAATCGGATTTCCAGCAGTAAACACTTAAAATTGAATGGCCATAACTAGCAAATCTGAAACCCAATTGACACGAAACCAATTTTGATGTACAGATAATTAAATATACTGCTTACCCCTTTTTATTGTTTTGTTTAATTCTGCACGTGTGATTTATAGTAAATTTTGCAAGTTGTATGACACTAGCTGCTATATTTTTATTCGTATCATAATTAGTTACATTCTTATCATATCATGTTGCGGTTATACCTTTATTGAATAGTGGTCATATACATTGATAACCTAATGACCGTGTTACATTACCAAATGATAAATGTTAACGATTGGATTGTGGCAAGTACGTTAATGTAAAAGCGTAATTGAATAAGTGAAGTGACACGTACTTGTACACAATCAGCGGAACCAATTAGTTATTGCATTGTCGACACCTATGTGATCTATATAAGTGTAACTATAACTGGTATGGGACGGTTATGGAAACACTTATATTAGTGTGTCATAAGTAAGACATCGAGTATTGTCCATTTATCTTGGTTACACGTCGAGACATGCTTGATGGAGATCATGTCTCCAGTTCTCGTGTAGGCTTGTCATGGAGCAACTAGTAGTTAGATTCGTGGTCGTTGTTTGATGTAGACCGCGGGGTGTGGGGTAGTTTGAGTGTGGGTTCGATCAACGGAATCTCAGAAGTCCTACTGTCGGCTTATGTAGTGATTTTGGGAGTTGTGCTGATAGTGATTCTGATTCTTACTGATAGTGATTCGGGCCCGTGTTCCCTTTCCCCTGGGACTTATCCTTGGGTTGGGGATACTTCTGCGGTGATTGACGCTCACACTTGGACCGACGATAAGTTTGGTGATCTGGACCTCGAGACTTAAAGACTGATAGCTTTAGTGACATGGACATTGCATTGATTACTGATCTGATACACTTGCGTTATAGTTACGTGTACCGATTATTTCATGCTCGCGTCATTGCTCTATGTTACTGCTTTATGTTCATCATCATTGCACATATTACATATTTATATATATTGTTATTGTGTCGCTCTGACGACCTGAGTATGCATGCTCAGAGTGAGAAGTGGACTTAGCTCGGAGCAGAATCTGTCTTACCTCGAGGATACCGTGGGCATCGAGATTAGCGATGTCGGCGCTATCCTTTCCTTTGACTCCATCTGGTTAGTTTTACATCTATTTTGATAGAATTAGTGACTGCGTTTCTCATTGCTTGCGCTATAATTACTGATTACCACGTAATGCTAGAAACCGAAATGTGACTACGGCAGAATATTTTCTTGACCGTAGGACCATGGCAAGCCTTGTCACCCCTCGTATTCCGTATTTTGGGAAGCAGGGCGTGACAGTTTTGGGTTGTTTTAGCTGAGAAGAGAACCTATAACTCGAGAAGCAGATAAGAGACCATAGCCGTCAAAGAAGAACTCGAAGAGCTGGCGACGAGCTAACGATGAACTCGAAAAACCTTATACGATGACGAGAGAAACCCTAGCTTTCTTGTGGTGCTCTCGAGTTACTGCTGTCCAATACCCGCTTAATTTTATGTCCTGGATTCGGATTTGTTAAAAAAAATCCAACAGCCAAACTCATGCAATCCATTTACCTAAACCTAGCCACTTAGAACGAGACGTGCGAGCCACTTAAGTTTGTAAAAGGGCGGACACGAGACACATCTGTATTATTTATCTATATGTTTAATTATATATATTAAACAAAATATAGCAAGCTATAATAAGAAATATATATTAATACAACTTATAAGTATAATAAAATAAAACGAAGGTTATAATTTTATCCAAAACCGTAAGTTTTTTTAGCACAAATACACATAAAACTAAAAGTAAAACATATAAGAATGCAATCCATAAGATTGCAAAAAAACAAAATATTAACCTATTTTAATTAGAACCGACTTTCATCTTCCCGAGCATTAATATGAACATTTACTTTTTCTCGTTGTAGTCCGTCATGAAAGAGATTTAACCCGCTACACTATTTAAAAGTGACATTTACTCTTTCTGATAGTCCGACATGAAAGAGATTTAAACCCTACACTATCTAGAAGTGTCGGGCACGTCCAATATGGGCGGACACGGTCCAAATGTGTCCGGTGGGGTATCCAATACGTGTTGACAATGAAAAGGAAATAGAAATGTTTGTACTTCCTAGATAGGTTTGCGGTCTTCAAATCCAATTGATTTTTCATAAACATACATTTGAGAATAGGGTGATCAACTTGAACGGATCGAATTGTCAAAATATGTCATAGATCGAGAGTTACGGTTTTTAAAAAACGCGAACCGGTTTGCAATAGATCACTCCCTTACATAAGATCCATTGAGGCCGGTGCTCATTTAATTAAATGAGACCAGCTCCTCAAACTCCCAACCCGTCATGTTTTTCAGCGATCCGACCAATCATCATGATCAACATGCCATTGATAAGTTACGTATCAAAATTCATAAGATTTGGTGACCTCTAGCATATACATCAAGTGATTGAATTTTTCATGTATCGAAAAGCCGTTAATTTTTTACTCCCCTTAATAGATGTGAATTTTGATACATAACTTATCCATGACTTGTTGATCATGATAGCGTGTCGGATCGGTGAAAAACACGGCGGTTTGGAAGTTTAAGGAGTTGGCCTCATTTTATAAAATGAGCACCGGCCTCAATTGTTGAGCTCGCTATATATATATATAAGCACACACTTAATAGAGAAACTATGTTTAAAACACCAACAACAAATGACAAAAAGAAATAGAATTATTATAGCGGTTAAACTGTCGCTTTACTCACTGCCTAGGCAACTGTTCTTTAAATTATGTTTTAATGTTTGTATGCCCATTAAATTCACTTGTCAGTTGTTTGTCATAATATAAGCAATAAACGATGCCATAGTTGATTCAGAATGATGACCACATTATCTTTGTTTCTCTGTCCTCATATGATAACTAGTTCCATTGCAAATATATATAATGTACTTGGGAAAAGCACCTACTCAGAAAATTGGAAGATTTCCAGGTTTTAAAAGAACTGAACGGTTTAACAAAGAACAGAAGATACTACTGTAAGATAAATTGGTCCTAACTCTCAAACAAAGAACAAAATTTTTATAAATACTTTTAAAGCCTCACCGTTCCAAGAGTTAGCAGGCTTTTATTAATATAGGCTCCCTCTTTCCGGCGTACTCCAGTAGTTTCAGCCCTTGAGCTCTCTGAACCTGCCAGATCGATGAGGTTCTGCAGATATAAGTAAATGCAAAATGGTATAAGATATTTCTTCTATATACACAAAATAGTAGGACAAGGAAGCACATGTATGGTAATGTTACCACATAGTGTAAGCACATAGTAAAGGGCACACACTATAAACATCAACACATCGAGGCAACTGGAGCCAAAAGTAAATCTTATAGAGTTTGCACTTACAAGCTGGGACAGGTTGACAGCTTCCCCTTCACTACATTCACCACAGGGGCTACTTTCTATTGTCTAATACAACATAGTAAAAAGAAGCATGAATGTGAATTCAAACATTTAAAATAATAGTGTCAAATTAAAAAACAATGATAAAGAAAACCAGTCTACATTTATAAGATTGCACTATTGGAAATATAATGGAAAACATGAAAACAAGTCGCATCTTTTGTCAGATCAAATGCCCTCATCCTCCCATCCCCAAAATAAATAAATAAATAAATTATATCATTTATTTTGTCCAATCCCTTTGTTTCAAACATACGACCATTATGCCATATGATGCACAATATTAGCCCGGGTGACTTGAATCTTAATTCAATTACGTTTTCTCTTAACATATAAATCTGCCTGACCCCGGTCCTTGCTCACGGAATAAAGTGCCACACGGAACAAAGCGTCACGCCAAAAGGTGGGGGCCACCTCTTGAATCCGTGGGGGCACCTCTTGAGTCTATGTGACCCGCTGTAGAACAATAGGAAATGTTCGGAATGCATTCCGAAAGAAAGCATATCTATACTAAAAATGGAATGACACCACTCTTCAATGCAGAGGCGTCTTTTAAGTGATCCGACACTACAGGAACTTGAGAACTCCGAAGTTAAGTATGCTCGAGTCAGGGAAGTTCTGGGATGAGTGGCCTCCTAGGAAGTGGCCCCTGGTCGGGTCCGGTTCGCTCTAAAGGACAAAACCATACGGTTTCGGCTAGAGCGGAAAATATCGTCTGTGTTTGGAATGGGGTGTGATAGAATGGTATCATAACCAGTCTCTCAATAGTAGGTCTGTGGTTCGAGGACAAACCATTGTTCAAAAATGGGGAGGGTGTCGAGCTCCGGTCCTTACTCACGGAATAAAGTGTCACACGGAACAAAGTGTCACGCCAAAGGACGGGGGCCACCTCTTGAATCCGTAGGGCCACCTCTTGAGTCCGTGGGACCCACTGTAGAACAATGAGGAATTTTCGGAATACATTCCGAAAGAGGGAAGATCTGTAGTATAAATGATATGATACGACTCTTCAATGCAGATGCACCTTTTAAGTGAACCGGCACTACAGGAGCTTGTGAACTCTGTAGTTAAGCATGCTCGAGCTAGGAAAGTTCTGGGATGAGTGACCTTCTGGGAAGTGTCCCCTGGTCGGATCCGGTTCGTTCCGACGGACAACCGTGCGGCTTCGACTAGAGCGGACAATACCATCTGTGTTAGGGGTGGGGCGTGACAAAATCATGAGTTTGAGAGTTCATCTTCTTCCTCTTGGCCTTGGGGATGGGGCATGACAAAATCCTTGAGCCATTTGGTTTTTATGGTAAAATAACCATTTGGTGAGCTATAAAATATTGGAGAGTTATTGTATTATAAGATCCACCCTTTAATGAGTTTGAGAGTTCATCTTCTTCCTCTTGGCCTTGGGGATGGGGCATGACAAAATCCTTGAGCCATTTGGTTTTTATGGTAAAATAACCATTTGGTGAGCTATAAAATCTTGGAGAGTTATTGTATTATAAGATCCATCCTTTAATGAGTTTGAGAGTTCATCTTCTTCCTCTTGGCCTTGGGTATCTCTTGTGTACTCATGTAAAGTGAGACATGACGTTTCCTATTTATTCTTAGATAGTTTGTTGAGTGCTCACCCAAAGTTGTAACCCTCTTGTAATCCTTTCTCTCATCGTAAGCATTCTTCTTTACTTTCCTTATGGAGTATATCAAGATTGGTCGAACCACATAAACCTTGCCTTCACTGTTGTTTTTGTTGCTTGTGCTTGTTTTTAATTGTTACCATAGTCATTTGTGTTATATCTGCTCCATACACCGATCATTACGGCTTCTGCACTCAACGGTGTTTGATTAGTTGCCTAGCTCAAGTTGGGTAACAAGTTATTGTGCCATTGTGATAACAATTGGTACCTAAATTGTTTGGTTAGTATTTGGAGTTGATTTGGGAGAGGGCAAAAAAACCCTGCAAGGTTGATATTTCAGAAGTTGGATGTGAGAGAAGAATTTTTCCTTTCGAGGATAAAGATGACTTCTTTTAAAGGATCAAGGAATCTATATGTATCATTCAGGAAGGAAAAACTCCTGAAAGTCAGTTTGAGGATTAGGACTTGGAGATGAAAGCTCACAGTGGGCACATAATCATCTATGCCAATGAGGAGCTAAGGTAGCTGGACTGAGAAGTAGAAGGCAGCAAAAGTTGAAATTGGAGGACCATTATAAGGCTAAGTTTATCACCACTTGGCTGGTTGAAGAAAAGATTATACTTATAACACTTTAGAAGGAAAGATGGCACATCCATAAGAATCATTTGGATGAACTTAGACAAGACCATAATGCCAATAATGATGTGAAGCACGAGATATAGGTTGCAACAATCTAATCAGATATTGATCCAAGGAAATTTGCAATTAAGCATAATATTTGCATCCTTGGTCCACTAGTAGTGCTTTTGTCTAAATTAGATATTGATCCGAGGAAACAGCCTATCTAAAGTTCCATCAAGTAGGAGAACATGAGTTGGGCTGACTCCCCTACAAAAATACATTAGTGCAACCAAACGAAGTAAGTGAATTCTAGAGCTATATACTCGACTCCAACATTAATGCAGCACCTCTAAGAAAAGAATAAATGGTCAATTTTGAAAGAACTTTCTCTTTAACGGTGGAAACAACAGCAAACGAAGCAAAATACCAATTTATCCTACACTAAATTGTTAATTTCGCTAGTGCGTAAACAAGTACCAGTGTAAATATCGTGTGGCTTCTGCTGCTTAGTAAATTGAAGTTATTCGAGCCAACATGTCTATGTTCTGCCACAAGATAAAACACAACGAAGATTAGCAGGATACACTCAAGATGTGTGTGTGTGTGTGTGAGAGAGAGAGAGAGAGAGAACATGCCATAGAAGGTGAGCATGCAAAAGTATAAAAATCAGAGATATTTGTAATTTTGACAATCCAGAAGATTTAAAAGGGTAAAACTTTAACAACAAATAAAACTTGTAATATCTCTTCTGAGACCTTTTACCAATTTAGAAGCATACACCTTCCAAAGTTATGGTACTAGTAACAATTACAAGACTACCCCTATCTTGTTAATAAATGAAAAGCTTCATGTCGTAATTAAATTACATAAGCTAATGTTCTCTCATGACTTTTAAAAGTCAACAATGAACCTTAAATACGAATCAGCACACTGTAATCAAAGAAAATGATGTAGCAGAAAGTATAGGGCTAGACATGATGAGAAGTCAAATGCAAGCGACTGATTATGTGAACGAATCTAAATATTAACCATAAATTGGATTGTGGTTTAACGCTAGAAATTAAATCATAAATATGAGATGAAATGCAGCATTTAAATTAAAATTCAAAGTAATAAAGATGATATCCAATGATAGAGAAAATTAGTGAATCAGAGAAAAAACCACAAACATGTGCATCATCACAAGCATTTGGTGCGGCCATTTGTATTCGAAGAAAGTTAGTACAAAGCATAGGGCTAAACATGCAGAAATGTAAAATGCAAGTGTCAATGATGTCGATGAATCTAATCCACCCTAATTTGGATCATATTGAAACTTTAGAAATTGGATCTAGATAAGAGACAAAATACAAAATTTATATTATGATGCAAAGAGGATGTGCAATCCTAGATCTATATGCTAATCAAGCAAGCAACCAGATCCATCTTTAAAAAAAAGTTAGCATCAAGATTCGATTTCAATAAATAGTCTGGGTTCAAAATTTTGCACAAACACTGACTAATGGAATTTGGAAAATCAACGCTCTATCCATAAGGATTTAAGTGGGTGAGGAAGTTTACGGAATGAAGGGAAAGACATGCATGTAAGGAATATAAAATATTTAAGTTGACCATGGATGCAACTTCTTAGAAGACTATTAGTTGTACAACATGCCAAAGGGATGCAGCAGCCTGGATGATATGAGGGCAGACTTGCATTATTATGGGATTGGATCATGACACATATTTTGGAAGGAAAAAATAAATTGATGAAAGATTTGAAAACAAAAGAGAGATGAGAAGGAGGGACTGTCCTAGGCCTCTGGGACCAAAAGGTGGTAGACTTAGGTACATGGGGTTTAAAAAGTTGAGCAAAAGTCCCTAATACATACTTTTCATGTTTGAAGGTCCCTAGCCTTTGATCGATTTATTAATTACCCATAATGCCCTTCTCTGTTAACTACTACAATATCCTGGTAACTACTATACATATTTTGCCCAACTTTTTAAATCCCATGGACCCAAGCCTACCACCTTCTTTCTTGGGCCTAAAACCATATTTCCCAACCAAAAAAAAAACATGATTGAAATTTTTGTTATAAAGACGCTTGAATATTTGTATGCTGCATGAATAAATATTTGAAATGATAAATACACTTGCAAAACATATGTAATTTGAAGCAATTTGCAATTTGATAATTATGACTGTTGAATGTGCATCTAAAGATACAGAATAGCAAGCTTGATTCTTAGCATAATGCTAATATACAAAAGTTTTGGAAGTATCGCCCCAACTATTTACTATAAACAAAAATTCCTCGGACAACGGTGAAGACTGATTCTGGGTATATCACCAAAGTTTGAAGTTCACATAGATCAATATCTCAGCTTTAGGAAATCAAAGATGAATAGGTATAAATAGTTAAGCTGTTTAACAATAACCAATGCTTTGGCTTTTCGGTATACAAAAGAAACTTCACCTTCACCGGCTGCTATAAGCGACAAAGCATGAGCAGGGGATAGTATAACTTCCTCCTTAATACCTTCTACAAAGGTTCCCTACAAGCATAAAATAATAAATTGATTGATTGACATGAAACAGTAAAACTCGATGGAGAAATAATGGAAATCATGAAGAATTTGTGCAACAGCTCAGTCAGTTTCATAGAAAGATGAGTTCTCTGACTGTTAGATCTATAGAATATAGATTTCAAATCTGATACTGAATTTTGATGACTTGTGACTGTTGCTAATGCCAGCAACAGCATCATTTGCAGATGAGTGATGAGTGATAGCAATTGTTGTTATCCAGGTTCAGAAAGAACAACATATCAGCTGGCCTCTTCTAATTGGCTCTGGAACCGCTTTCAAAAACATAACCCATTTGCCAGGATTAAACCATTAAATAATTAGTTTCATTCTTTCCAATAAAGACTAAGGATTTAATCCACAGTACCTAACGCTATACAGCAAGACCGGGAGAAGTCTTGAAAAAGGCTAGACACCCAGCTATGCTCAGCATTTAAGCTACAAGCAAATCATTTAAGGTTATTTGGATTTTGGACATATGGTAGATGATCACGGTAATTAAGAGAAGTGATTCATAGTTGATGCAGCTAGGGCGCCAGTGTTGGTACAGTGAAAAAAGATATGATAGTGGTAACGAGCAGAGAAGATAGGCCATAATGGAGCTGAATGAAGAAAAAGGACTCATGCAAGCAACCTTGGGGATTTAATGCAGTTTTGTTAATTGTTCCAAGCAAATCTGGAAGTTGGATATCTCATCTATTCTTCTACAATTATGTTTCTGAATACATGAAACATGATGAGAACATATGATTCACACTCACTGATGAAACAATAGAGATTCATAAGATGGTTAACTATGCATTATGTGTAAGTCTGTATACTAACAAAGAGACTGACATCTAGAAGACACATCTCTCCTAGGTTTTGTCATAGGTTTTCTGATCCATGATAAATTTTATTAAAATGTATCGAATATCATATTTTGGGATCGTATTGGATGGGTGCTTCAATATCGGACAGTGGATATCGGACGATAATTCGATGGTATGAATTACTATCCGATATCCATATTGGGTGTCAATATTGAATGGCAATACTGGAAGTTTCTTTGTACATATTGGGCATATTAGTCTAGTGGAGGATAGACTGCTCACTCAAGAAGGCTCGACATGCTCAATCTAGGTGGGGGTGGGGTTGGGGGTGGGGGTTGGGAAGAGAACATTAAGGTTTTATTCTTTTTTTTAACAGGGTCTACTGTATCAAGGGTGTTTTATGATGGGTGTTAGGTAATGGGTTTGAACATTTTAACAAAACATACCCATTACCGTATAGCTAATTCATTAAACGCCGGTCAATTTTAATCTCATGATCTGAAAAGTTTCATATCGTCCCATATGTATAATCCGATATCAGCTGATATATGAAATTTTGGCCAATAATAAGCTCAAACAATATTCTTCGAAAACATACATATCAAAACATTTAGCATGCCAATAATGAGATATCAGCCGATATTTTATTCAAATTTACTTTATCTCTACAATTGTAAGCAATAAACCAATATGGCCAAGGATGCGGAGTATACATTGACACTGTAGGAATTTCCTGCAATGGCAGGACACATGGCAATGCATTTTTAATGGGTTCCTCTCACTTACCTTTTTAATTCAAGTGCAATTAATGAATGTAGTTGCAAGATAATCATGCATATGGATCAAGGGATGGTATTGTGACATGTCATCCGCCAATGTAGGAATTTCCTATGGTGCCACTTTATACTCCGTTTTCTCTAATTGGCGATATATATATATATATAGCCATTTCCCATGACTTGCTTCCCCTCCCACAAACATACCAAGTAGAGAAGTAAAAACAAAAAAGAACCACAACACACATTGCAAATGGTCTCAGATTGAGAGATCATGAGACTAACTCTAAAATAATTGTGGCATCAAAGGATAACTTAAGACACTGATTATTAATTGTTTTTTTTTATGAAATGGATTTCAACGTAGAGGTGATGATGTTTTTATTATAAGCACTTGGACAATGTTACACATAGTCAGACATCCTTTTAGAATATGTTTTTCTTTTTCTCAAAGCTTTGAAACTACGGAAACAAAAAATCAACTATCAAAGATGGATAACTTGAACTGCATTAACCTATATGAAATAAATTTCAACTTAGAGTTCATGATACTTTCTTAGAAAGACCATGAGAAGGTTGCACAATGGTAGATATCCTTGTAGAACAAATAATTTCCTCTAGAAGACAGCAGAAAGTAATCGACATGCACAGTTGATCTGGATGTCTGCAGCTTGGTTTACATCCAATTGACGTTGGATTCAGAAACGTGGAGCTTCAAAGTACATTTGTATCGTGAGAATAAAGCATATGCCTTTAAAAAATCTGACTTGTTGTAGTCTAGTTACTCTAGTAAAGTGATGAAACTCAAGGACAGGGCATATATATCGTTACAAATGTATTCTCACAATCTACATAATCAAGCTTTCGGATTTAAAAACTGAAATCCAACTGCGGACGAGAAACAGTTTTGATATACATTGAGTTGATCATCATCAGCATCTGAACCTTTTTCCATCGGATTACAAGACTTCATGAAATGTATCAATACATTTTTCAACCATCTGTCAACCAGACAACAACTTTCTTAAAATTGGAGTCAGATTTCTAGCGAAGTTAAGTATGGCAATTGACAAGACGGGCTCACAATCAATCTTAGCAGACCAAATGGCATGTAATATAAGCACTACTTGCGTTATTGGTAATGCAGTTTAATCTCATTCGGAAAGGAGCAACCCCTGAAACATCTCCTACACTAAAATGGGTCTAAGAGAAGGGGAGGTAAATATTTTGCTATACGGAATCACATTGAACTACAAGATACAGATAAAGCTAAAGGGCTAAAGAGTTCATCTTATTGTTTTGCACATTGAAATGATTTAAAAAGAAATGGAAGGCTAGTACCTGAAAATCCTCCCTAATTCTTAGATTCTGACCGGCTGGATTCAGCAGGTCGTTAACAACCTGATATAGGTATCTCTAGTCAACATAATATGGACTAAAATTTTCATAACTGCAGGCAATCAATACTATGTAAGAAAGTATGATAGCTATGACGACAAAAAGTTAACGTAATTGGACAACAACTAGTAACACATATATTGACTGCAGGCTTGCAAAGTTGCGATTAATTTAAAGTTTTTATACAAGAAAGCCAGAATGGTAATATCCAACCCCCGTGTTCATCGCCCCGGACTATTACTTGCTTATTCACTTTCCTTCACAGCATACTTCCACAGTTTAAGGCTTCTTCTGACCACTACTTTAACATAGAACTGTTACCCTATTTGTTAAGTGTGACTACATTAGCTAGCTAGATGACTCTGTGTATAATGTCTAAAGATTTATGTTTTCAACCAAGATGTTTCGACTATCCTAACCATCTCCTTTTGCCTGATGATTCCTCTCACAACTGAAGTAGGCACACACAACATTAATGACAATGCTATGTCACATGTAGCATCTGCATGTCCTTTTCATTTACATACCGTAATTAGCTTTTCAAAGAAAGGGCACTTGGACATACCCTGCAGTTTTTTATATTTATCGCATTATCATCATTTGAGCATTTTCAGATTGAAGGGAGCCAATATTGGAGAAAAAGGCTCCACGAAAGATTTGAGAGAATTTTACAAGATGCCAGATTTCTTGTCAAGGAATCTGAGGATGAGAGAGATACTTTACATAATTCCTAAAAGGCTGCTTCACATCTTATTCTCCTATATTTGATGTATCGGCCCTCTGCCTTTAATAAATTTTATGCTGTTGTATGCTTTCAGTGACTCACCACCTGAATGTGTTTCTGTGTGCATCAAGGTTTAGCCCCAAGGGTTCCAAGATGTTCAGAAATCAATTAACCATTGTATTGCCGATGAAAATTAGAACAGTTGAGATGATACAGGTAATAGGTAAGAAATAAAACAATTGAGTGGATTCACAAGGCAGCTTCAGTAGGAGATAAGATGTGGGATAATCATTTGGTATGGTTTGGAAAGGCCGAACGAAGATGGATGACTGTGCTAATTGGAATAACCAATAAGATAATGCTAGGGCCAACTGGAATGTAGACCAAACAAACCTAGTTCGAGGAATTAATAAAGAGATAATTGTTACACAGCAGAGATAGCAGTTAATAAAGCAAAATGGATTAAAACAAAAAATGCTTTAGCCAACCCTTAAATAAAGATTATACAATTGCTCAAAATAGATTTTAAAAAAATTGCTTTAGCTGACCCTTATATAAAGATTATGCAGTTGCTGTTATGAATCTGTGTATGAGGGATGCTATCATCGCCATTTAAGACAATACTTGCATAATGTAGCATTACAGGCATAAATTAATAGGTGTTGTTTTGGGATGTCACGATATTTAATTTCAAAGTATTCCTTAATCCATGACAATTCTTGTAGACTGAAGTTTTCCCTTCATTGCTCCAATTACATGAAAACGCAACCTTGAAATAATATAATTTTTGTTTTATATCTTGTTATAGAAGCGTTGAGTCTAGTGATGCATCATGCATGATCTTCACTTTGCTCATGCATGGAGGGTGTGCTAAGCTTTCCCTTGAAACAGCTGTGTTTTTTCCTTGAAAACATACAATATTCTAATCTGGCTAAGGTCCTCCTATTAACATCTTATACTGAATGTTTATATGGAAACTTATCCAGATGATGACCGCTCCATTGGTTTCAAAAATATGCAAATGCAACACAGCTTTAAATTTTGCTTTTTCCCAAAATATAAAATAAAATCTCAACCGAGCCTCAATATGTATGATCCAAATAAAAGTTTAAAAAACGATTGTAATAATAAAATCTGGGTCATGAGGAAAAAGATGGACATTCATGAGAAGGTTGCCAGTATTTTATCTTATACAGGACACAATCTTGAAGAAAACAATCAGCGAAATCTAGAAATATTGATCCTCATTTGGCAAGTGTCTCAATGAACCATTGATTCAATTACCGAAAGTAGAAATAAGATTGAGAAGGAATTACCCCAGCATTTTTACATACAATGCATGCACCAGTCACTCACTGGCCCACATGGCTGTGCACACACAACCACAAGCATAATGGATATGTACACTTAAATGTGTTTGCCGATATTTTGATATATCGCATTAGATGAGAGCAACAAAATGGCATTTTTTATGTAGCTATTTCCATTAAGAGGTTACAATCAAAGTTCATACAATCATGTGAAACCTTACATAGGTGATGGCAGCATTGAGGATCCTATATCGGGTCAAAAAAGATTTCAGATGAGAATTCTAAAAAAGTTGCAACTATATCTTTGGATCAACTACTTGGCTAAATTTCAACAAAGGTTATTAAGTTTATGACATATATGCACATCTGAAATGATACGGATAACATTTTAGCAATCTGGAAGATAAAGTTATATGCTTCAGGTTTAAAATTAAAATTGCAACACTGCAAATGATCAATTCCAAAAAACAATATAAATAATTGATTGTATTCAAATAGCATATCATGGATTTTCAATCAGACCAAACAGAATAGACTCAACAAATTCAATGAATGCGAAACTCAAGACGTTCTTTGCTAATATGGTATTACTGAAATTGGAAAGAATGAAAAAATAGCAATCAGGAAAACAAAACAAACCTCATTGTATATTTCCAAATATGATACACGAAGGAGGAACTCACGGCTTGGGGTCTACAACAGAAAAAATAAAATACGGTGCTGAAATAAGTAGTCATTTTAGGAGCCAACGTATTCATGATATAAAAAATAATACATAGTGAGTCATCTAATTTCACCACCTCTTGTATGATACTAAACGCATCTTTTACAGCCAAAGGTATAATCCCAGGCGATCTTTGATCTCCCTGCAATCATCCACCAACAGGAATTTGAAATTTTTAGTTTTTTATGCAACGAAAATCATGTTCCCAACTCAACAGGCTCGATACTAATTGATACAGAGATTTAAGGTAAATTTGAAAGACAAGATGCCTAAACATTCCAGTTTCAATGCCTCGATATGGTTAATGCGACCAAAATAGTTTACATGAATGAAAACTGAACAGCTGAGAAAATATATAATTATATTGGAATAAGTTACTATACAGTTCAACTATTTCTAAAAGCTGTAGATAAAGCTCCTTTGAAACATCAAAGGCGTTAGTAGGGGAGTGAAGGTCTTTTCTTTCATGGGGAGCAATATTGTAAAGTAAGCCAACGTTTACCCAATGCTAGATGCAGAGGCGCATAATAGATTGATATGAACATCAAATGAGCTAAACACAAGCATAAACACCTTAAGTAGAGCTAAAAAGGCATGTTACAGCAGTAGATTCAAGAGAAGGGACGATTTTTTGTACATGGTCAAACAAATTGTTTAAGGAACACTTTTTTCCCTCATCCAAAACCGCTTAATAGCTCAATTAACAAAACATAAGTTCTAATAATGTTATGATGTAGCTTTATAACTATGTAATGTTGTACAATCTAAGACATGTATCTTATGGTATAATTTCTTCTTGCATAATGAGTAAAGCAGTATAATTATTAAAGATGGTCAAATTCTTGTCGGAAGCTCAAGCCTATCAACTTGTCACCAGAAAGATCAAACATGAACTAGATGATTTTCCTCCTGAATGTAACCATAAGTGTAGAATGTTTCTCCTGAAAACAAAGGGACGTCTGGTTTGAATGTAAGAATGTATAAGCTATTAACAATAAAATTACAAGTGTGAAGCTATGCTTTGGATGCAAAACAAGTAGATAACTTTTTGCGCATCTATGAAGCAATAGCAAGATAAACACTTGCATTGCCAGAGTTCACTGACAATGAATGAAACAAGAAAAAAATGAGACGTGAGCATGGAGACTATGCACAACGTCAAGATTCCACAGATAATGAAAGGGAGAACAAGCAAGCTTCTCACTTTGCTCATTAGAGTTGTAACAAGATGTATCATGAGGTTTCTGCTGGGTAGCCCGCTGAAATGATTTGGACTTGCACCAATAGCAACCATGTCAGAATGAAAAGACATGAAAATTATGCCTTCGGTAATTTCGAGGGTTTGTGATCACTTATTCAATAAGAGAACTTATGTTTCTCCCTTGAGACATATAACTAGATTGAATCAAAATTTAAATTTTCAAGAACCTGGTGGAATTTGAAATTTAAAGTCATTGCAAGGACCTATAAAATAATCTTTTAATCCTGTAAAAGAACTAGGTCTCAAGTCTAACAAACAAAACCTTGCAGCAATCTGATCAGATGGAAAGGAGCCAAAGTTGAATCAACAAAACCTTCGAGTGTCTTTATGACTTCCACTACCAAAATCTAATTGTAAGCAAATAGCTCCATAACCAATATTTGACGATGATAAAACCCCTCTGGTTTATGAAAAAGACATTTAAGAGATAAAGGGTGTCGATTAAAATTTCCACAAAAAAGGGTAAAATTTAGCTATCGGTCTGATTGCATAAACATAGGATATAACTCTCAAGGAAGATTTCTATGGAAATAGTTGTCATGACTCATGACATGGAGCTTTGGTTTTCAATGGTATAGTCATCCATGTTTTCTTTTGAAGTAAATGGATTGTACAAGTTCTATATTACATATTTTGTACAGATTAAGCATTGCTGCTAATTTCTCATGGTGTGAACACCACTAACTAAACCCAGGTCCTCCATAGCCAGTGCTCGGTAAAAAATTAAATTACACACCAATCAATTTTGCAAAACATTTGATGTTAATAGCTAATACACACAATCCTGAATCAGTGCAGAAGGCATAACTTATAAGTGGAACTATAGAAATAAATGTATCAAATGGCTATCATGTTGTGATCGCAAAGTGTAAGTGATAAAGGCCTAAAGGATAGGTTACGAGGATTATAGCTACTCCATTGATAAAGCCTTCATCTCAAATCTTTGAGTTGATAACTTATACATAGAATTTATTAAGAAATCACAATAAATAAACAATGAAAAAAACTACTATTAGTATAGTTCATGTGTGAAATTGGGTGTTGGGCAGTATGAAGGGCATTATATCATATTAATGTCTAAATGTTGATGGTATTCGCTGAAAAAGCAATATGATAATTTCCTTGAATTTTGTAGCACCAAATGCTCAAAATCGACATGTTGGCTAACATCCAAGAGTGGCAGCCTCCAGACACTATGTTGAAGTGGCCATCTAGTTCCTAAAGCAAGAGTATGTTTCCTTGCCAGATGCAAATAATTGGTTGATCTGGTTTCTAATGCCAGCTAAGAGGATATATTAAATATTCCTGTCAGTTGAGATTAATAAAGCCCACATATCATGGAGCCTTAACAAGTGCATGAAATTGTCATTTAGTTTGGATTAAGGCGGTATTGATACTCATGAGTCATCATGCAAACAAAAATACCTTTACCAAGTCACTATTACCATATGTTAAATATATGTCTACCAGCTTTATGCAAAAAGGAGGAGGATAATTCAATGCATGAAACTGGAGTGTAATCTTTTTAATTCACTTAGTAACGGCTGAGTATCATCCTTTTATACGGTTGAAAATATATCCTTAGAAGAAAGGTTGAAGGGATTTTCATGGGTATGTTCCCTTCATTATAGTAGCCGTATAACCTTTAAATTCTGACCTAAGGTTCTAAGAGGTTACAGATGCATTACCTGTACACAAGACAGCGAATATTTAGTAGATCCTACTATTGGAAATGATCATCTAATCACTTATTTCTTTTACCCAATAAAAGGAGAAACTAGTCATGTTTCCTCGAGTGTGGCATAGTCCACATAAGTAACA
Organism: Agapanthus africanus; assembly: GCA_030015575.1. Lineage (NCBI taxonomy): Eukaryota > Viridiplantae > Streptophyta > Magnoliopsida > Asparagales > Amaryllidaceae > Agapanthus > Agapanthus africanus. The sequence goes on from JASDDO010000016.1 coordinate 556,515,682, forward strand.
TGGAGCTTAACAAATACATGCAATATAAATTTGCACGAAGATAATGTTCGAAGTAAGGCATCTGACGTGTATGATTTTGCTGGACTTTTCATAACTCAGCAATGATATCCAAAAGCATTTGTAAAGTTAAACATAGAAAAAGTACACTCATGAAGCATAGAACATAATATATCAAATGGAAGTACAAACTAATATTTTTGCTTATCTTCTCGAATGAAAATTCAATATTTATAAAACTCACGTGCATTGTATGGGTCTTGCCACTGCTTGTAACTCCATAAGCAAAAATTGTTCCTGAGAAGTGAAAGAAGATGCTCACTGGTAATTTAATAAGAAAAATACCACAATAGAAATTAAGTATATGTGCTGATCAATTATGCACATTGAGTAATTTCTCACATATGGGGTATTTTGTATCATACCCTAAAAATATAAACTATCAAAAGAAAACTTATGGTAAAGACTGATGAAAATGAACTGAACAAGCAAAATGTACATAGAATAAAAAGGGTCATGGATCCCTCTTCTTCACCTTCATATATTCTAGGCCTTTCTATTTGGAGAAAAATAAAATATTCAAGAAAAAATATTAAACAACAGAAGGAATTACCATTTATTCCCTCCATAGCGCCACCCACAACATGCTGAGCTGCAACATCATAAACATGACGGGTGGTTGTTGTAGGTCCGAAAACTCGATCTGATGTAATCAGACACGAATAAGAGTTTGATTAAACCAATATTCTCATATCTGTTTAAGATGCACGCTTCAGTTGACCACATATTCAGAGCATTAACTTCCTAAAACCACATGAACTCATGAATAAAGTGATAAGCACAAGAAGTGTTATGCCGAGTAAACTCCAGACAAAGCCAGTTAAATTTCAGTATAAAGTAGAAGGAACCACATTGCCGTCATCATGGCCATCTTAGTAATTTCCATGAAAATTGGATAGACTGTATCTCCAATTTGAGAAGGCTGGATCTTTTTATACGGAAAAAAATAGCAAACTTTCACTGGGCAGCTTGGGCTCAACCCTCTAAACCAGCGTGAAATACCGAAATAGTGAAACAGTTGTCTCATAACCACCAACCCAAATGCCTAAGCTAATAGAATACGAACTAATAATGTGTATCAAGATTCAAACAATCTTAGCACCTCCAACACGTAGGCATTGAAGTGCATGTGAAGGTAAATAAATACATTTTGCATTCAAAACGATATAATTCTTGAGCCCAGACTTCCTGAAACCTGTGTATTGTCACCACAACAGTGCATTTGGAATTGTGCGGTTTATACCTGTGAGCATATGACTCTTACAAAGGGGATGTTACTCATCATCACCACCAGTTAAATATAAACTGAAAGGAGAGACTTACATAGATTGATTTGGTGAAAAAGAAATACACCAGCTAAAGGTATCATAATCATCGGCCCTAGGGGAAAAGATGCAGAATACTGAGATGTATCTATTGAGAATTGGCAATAGTAAGTTAGAAATACCTCGTCATGCATAGAAACAAACAGCTAATTCAGAACTCTCAAGACAAGGTCCAATTAATAACTCTCAGCATTAAAACCTGAAGGCATTCTTATTATAAAACGTAGCCTCCAGTAATATGAAAGCCCTCATTGAAATCTGGCTCAATTTTCCCCCTTTATAAATTGCATCCTCTTGCTAGTACTGATCAATGAATATGATTTTAATCCTTCAAATAAGCAATCACTCATAGAAAGCTACGGAAATTTAAAAATTCCAATTCCAGAAAACTCTTAAACCCTAGAAAAATTAAATAGTGCATGATTTATCAAAAAATCCCCAAATGCCACACATACCACGTACCGTATGCATACGCCAACAACGAATTGTGCTCGCTTCGCACTATCGTATCCCCATCTGCATACCACGCTATCTCCTCTCCTTGGCGAATCTCTCTTGGACTATTTACATCACAAAAAACAAAAATTAGGAATTAGAAGTAAAAAGATAAGCTCGAATAAAATCAATCAACCTCAGTGGTCTGAATCTGATAGTAACCGTCACATTCTCCTTGGATCCCTCGGCATCGACATTCGCGCTCTCATCGAAGGGGAACTGCGGCTTGCTGTGAGCTGAAGACGACGCCGGCGAGCTCTGGCCGTCCATCGAAGGTTCCAGAAGCAGCCTCGACGACGAGGTCGTCGAAGACGACGGCGAGTTGTGCGATTTGGATGAGATCAACGGCGAGGATCTCTTCGGCCTCGGCGCCGATCTCGACGCCATGGATTCGGCTCCCAAAAGGTACAGATCAGAGCGGCATTGGCGATCGAATCAATCGAAATGTACGATTTCTAGGGTTTCCTTTTTAGCTTTTCGATGATTTTCGACTTTTTTTGTCCCCTTTGTTTCTTCGCTTTGAAGTTGCGATCTCGAGCGAGCGAGCGAGCGAGCGTAGAAAGGCTCCTTTTCTTTCTCTCTCCTCTCAATATCTTTCAATTTCTTTCTGCCCCCCGTTTAGTTATCACAGGAGCTGAGTGAGGAGAGAGAAAGACCCGGAGGGGCGCGGGGGAGGGGGGGGGCAGGGGGGGCCGGCTTGAGCATAAAAAACTTGTAATTAATGAAGGGGGGGTAAATGTAAGTTGGTGGCAATACACCCATTTTGTTACTGGACCCGATTTTTTGCTCTCTCTTGTAGTATAGATCTCTGGTCCCGGGTTAGGCTGTAAAAGGTCGAACGTGGGTGGAGTCGTTGAGCCTTTTGCTTATGGGCCCTTGGTTTTATCCATTTTAGCTAGGGATTAATTACATGCCATGGTCATACGCTTCATGTTTATCTAGTTTCGCTCAAATCATTCTATCCGGATCCAACGGCTCCCCTTGTGTAAAATCAGACATCTTAGAGGCTGTAACGATGCTTTGATTTGTGTTGAACTGTTGAGATGGCCTTAGCATGGGAGCTAACAACCGAGATTATGGCCGGTTCTAGATTAGAGATGGTATGTGCTAATTTTGGGATAGTAAATACTGGACAAGGTTAACATGACAAATGGTGTCTAAGATTAACGTCAATAAAATTGTAATAAAATATCTTTCACATTTAATTATATTTCGACATATGAAGCAAACCGCTAATATTATATGTTTTGATATTTTCTATCACAGCACTTAGAATGCACTTGAGAATGAACATTATTGTCCTCTAAATATAAATGCCATTTGTCTTGATTTTCACAGTATATAGAAGCTAAATATGAAAATCACGTTTCAAACTCACTAACCTTGCATTGTTTCATACCCACTAACCTTGCATTGTTTTTTAGGCAATAAAGAGATGAAGGGGCCTTTCATTCCAAAACCAGTGAGGAGTTTCATTTTTTAACAGTCCCACTATAAAATTTCATATATCCCTGCCCCATATTTCATTATATTTGTCTACAAACCATTGTTAAATACAATGCTGTTCTATAAAAAGAAGGCAAAAAAATGGTGTCAATTTAGACCGAAACACACAATAACGAACCGCTTCAAACTCTGGCTGTTATGATACACGCATGTAATTAACGAACAGCATATGCTGGGTTTTAAGTGGGTTTGTGACACCTGAGTAATGCTTTACCTACAGGCTTGAGATCATACCACAATCCACTCAAGAGACAAAATAGTATGACCCACAACATCTAAACACTTGTGTCAGACAAGTGGGCCTATAATATTTGTCTCTTAGATAAATTATGGTGGGATTTCAAGACCGGAAGCTTAAGCATTTTTCTGTAAAATCCATGACATTCATGCAAATTGCAAATATACCCAAACCCGCAAAAACCCAGACTCCTTTAAACGAAATTCCACAAAACAAAACGACGTATCTGCAAAAGATCCAAAATTATTCCACAAGCGTACAAAGAAGTCGCTGACACCAACGGGGGACACCGTCACATGATATCCGTGCCGCTACGCTAAACCAAATCCTCGTCCTCGGCCATCCAATCACAACGCGCCACGTGTGCAGGCCTTTTTGATGCGCACCCTTGCGTCACCACGTGCCGCCGTTAACACGTCGTCGTCTTTCTGTCCGATTCAGTAACGGCGCCAAAACCTCTCCGTTCCTTGTGGAAACTGTTTAGCTTAACGTGAACCTATAAATAAATACAAAAACTGATTATGGCCCATGAGGCCCAATGATAAAGCTATGGATTAACGAAGCAAAGAAGGGACAGGTTATCGATTTCAAGGTCTTGTTCTGGACAGCGCAGTATGGTTCCTAATTTTCTGTGGGCTGACGTCATGTATTCAGGTAAATACGGTAAGCTATAAGGATCATTCCGATGAGTATTGTGAAACTATGGTTTTGAAATCATGATTTTGTAATCAAACCATATTTTGAGATATGTCCGAGTATGCGGTATGAAACCAAGGTTTTGTAACAATGTGGTGTTTGGATAAACTAAATCATGGTTTTGTAAGCATGATTTTAAATATAAATTACCAAAAAGGACATCCATATATTACAAGCGTATTGCTAATATTTTTATTTACTCTAAACATTAATAAATAATATAATAATTTCATAAATGCTAATAAAATAATGTGTGAATAAATTTCTAAAAAAATTAATATATAAAAATACTCAAATTCAAGCATTCAACTTTTACAATAAAGGGTTACATACATTTAACACTAATAATACTCAATGACGATTATGACGGATGGGTTCATCTTTTATATAGTCACGAACTGCAGATATTAAACCTTGTGGTGAATGCAGCGGTGGTTCTCGATATCGTCCAGCACTACGTCATTCTTGTTCTTCTCGATACTCATCTTCCAAATGCTCTAACCAAAAATCTGGATCATCATCATAACGTTGAAATTCCAAGTCGCCATCCCTCCTTATGAAATTGTGCACCGCCATAGCAGCAATCACAGTTTTCACTAGCTCTTCGAAACAATAACTAAGAATATTTTACAGAATTGTAAATCGTTTCTTCCGCATCCTAAATGCTTTCTTAATTACGCACCTTAAACTTGAATGGCGGTAATCAAAAATTTTCCTTTCATTCTTTGGAATATTTGGGATGTCACAAAAGTGTGGAAGATGGTATTTTTCACATTTGTATGGAGGTATAAATCCATCTGAAATGCAATAACCGGAATCCACCAAATAATACCTACCTAATAATCATATTGAACATCTATGTTATTATGCAAACAATCAATTAATGGAAGAAGATATTATATATCTGGTTGGTGCAATTTATTGCATATTTATTTAACCGTATTTATCTTAATTTTATATTTTATGCTGTTCCGGATAGATTTTATGAACTAATACAGGTTATATAACTTAAACGCTAAAAGTTGCAAATGATTAATTACGTGCGTGAAATGGAGATTTAATTGGAGTTAATAAAATATAAAGAATTGATAAGTTGCATTTATTGCATATTTTTCATATTTTTATTAATTATTAAATTGTATAATTTATAATTTGAGAACATATATGGAGATTATGTGTAGAAATATGAATTCATATGTTTCTTAAACAATAATCAACATAATTATGAAAGAATTGGTTTCTTAATTAAAAGATTTGTTTTGAATTTTTTTTTTGCAGGCTTAAAAGTAGTCATATAATTGAAAACAACAAATCAATTGAGAAGACTTGATCAGAGTAAGAGATCAATTCCAGCATGCCTAGTTTAGTACCATCAAAAAATTCAGTGGAAATCTATTAGAATTAGGAATTGAGATTGTTTAGAAAAATTGTATTCTCTTATATTTTTTATTACTTAATCTCCAAACTTCTTATCCTTATATATAGAGAGAGATAATGTTAGCGTTGCAGGCATCTCTTTATAGTTTAATTGTTTAGGGTTTTGGAAGAGATCAAAAATATTTGTGATAGTTGTTTTTAATATGAAGTTTGTTTTATTTGATAATCCTTTCCCTTATATTATGAATAGCTAATATATTTTTTTAGGGTTTGGAATTATTTTTTCTGTCATGGTTGTGATGTTTTAATATCTCTATCTTTTTTCTATTGGTTTTCATTCTGAATTTCTCTTGATCTAAAAATCTATCTTTTTGTTTTTCATCTAATAAACTAAATTATATGATGATAGTTGATATCTTGAATAGGTTTAGGGAAAGGCGAAAATACCTAGAAATTAGTTAGATTGATGACAGCGTGACGAACTAGAAATTTAATTAAGGAAAGTAAAAGATGGTTTTTAATTAAGAAAATTTAACCTAATTAAATTAGGATAATTTAGAGTATTCGATAATACAATCTAATTCATAAATTAACACTTATGAATTAGTTTGTAAAAGGTTAAACTTGATTGATTTTAGGGTAACTAGATTAACATGTTTTGATTCTCTTGTTAGATGATGTGATGTGATTGATAGGGTAAATTTTTAAACGTATGATTTATTCTTTCATCGATTGATATTTCATTGTGAAACTAGATTACATTGTACTTTTATATAATTGATATTAATGAATTTAAACATGCGATTTTGAAAAGAATAGAATCATATAAACCAACCATGATAGTAAAGGTAATTTGACACCGTAGGCTTGTTTTATTATTTAAAACCCACATTTACTTTTATTTGCAATTTAATTTTTAGTTTAACATCAACTATTTTCTACTTGTTTTAGAATTAATTAAGATTCAACACCTCCCTGTGGATCGATTCTCAAATATTACAATTGCACGACTGTATACTTGCGGTAAAAATTTAGAAACTAATTAAATCTCCATCAAATTTTTGAAGCCGTTGCCGGGAGGCGTTCGCAATCTTAGTTAATTTTAATTCAAGTTAATATTTTTTTATTTTTTACTTCTATTTTTTTTATTTCAGGAAATCTAAAGCTGCTTGGGTGAACCAACAGAGAACCTAATTGTTGGAACCAGAAGCCTGGGTATCACGCCCCGTTTCCCAGTAGACAGAAATGGTGACGTGGTAAGCTCGCAACGTATTTACCATGAGGAGGTCATTTCCTTTAATAAATACATTAAGCGTATGTAAGCAATATAACACATGCGCAACAATAACAAGAGTAATAAAATTAAAAAACAACTTTATTTACATTCAAATTTCAAATACAACTGTCGGAAATAAAAAGATACAATGATTTAAACAAATGCCTAAATATTGGCATACATAAAGTAAATACAGAAAGGAGCTTGTAGTCAGACTGGGTAGCGAACTGGTCCAAATCCTCCTGACTCGGCTCGATCTCCTCAGAGGCCGATCCTCCTGACGAACATTCCAAGGAAAAAAACAAAGTAGAATGTCGTCAACGAACTAGCGCTCGGTAAGTCCCCAAAAAGAAGTAAATAAAGTTGACTGAAGGCATGTACAAAATGAATAGAAATCAAGTAAAAGTAAACATGTGAGCTTGTATATGAGAGTATCTAAGTATGATCATTTACATGTATAAGATAGCTATTCTAACGTGGTTATTTATAGTTTGATAAAGAAAGTATTCGTATATACGAAAGGAGTCCAACTTACCCCGTAGACTGTGGTAACATGTAGTACAAGACCTTGTCATTACCCACGGGACAACGACACGTGAATTCATATATGCGTCTTTTAAAGCGACTCTCGTACCTCGATGTACGTTTCGTATCAATCTACCCCTTATCCCCGCGTATTGTAGTGTATAGTTCAAGTTTATAGATTTTGGTCGAATCCATGAATTTAAAGAGTACAAATTCATGTTCAAGTTGTAATCGGATATTCAAGTATTCATGTCAAGTTCATGTCAGGTTATTCATGATTCGGTCAGGTCAGGTCAGGCGTTCAAGTTCAAGTTTGGATATTCAAGTTCAAGTTCAAGATCAAGTGTTCAAGTTTGGATTTGAGTTGGATCTAAGTGGAGTTTGTATTCAGGTTATAGTCAATATCTTATGAATGGATTTAACTTTTTGAAATTCTTAAGTTCGGGAAGAATCAGACAACTGTTGCATATGGACGACATGATTTGTGTCTTTTTCCAAAACGATTGTCATTGATAATTTTTTTAATTTACAGTGTTATATAATCTGGATAGGCAATCACTCATTTTCTCTGACTCTCTGAGGCTCAAGAGAAATGATACCGTTTAAAGCTATATTAATCTAAAGTCCGTAAAGAGTAATTAATTTGTATAATATATGTTTTTACATGTTTGATGTCATGCCCCGCTTCCCAAAATACGAAAAATTTGGGAGGTGACAAAACCAACCATGCTACCTATGGCGAGGAAAGATTCTTCCATAGTCACATTACGGCTGTCAATCAGACATCAAGAACAGTAAACTACTAAATCTATCTATCACATGTTGTAACAACCCTAACTTTCTGTATGAAATTTTTTCAAAATACAGAAATGGACACTTAAAGCCTGAACACGAGTTATAAATTTGATTTGCTTTTGAATAGCAAGAAAACATTTGTAGCTTATTAGTAAGACCTTGCACTGCTGAGATAAAGCACCAGAGTTCAAATCCCATCAGCCACATTATCTTTTTGTTTTATTTTCTTTTAAGCTTTTAGAAGCCCAAGAGTTTGCACATGCACTGCACGTAAACTGAAGGTCACACTTAAAACAAACAGGTACAAATTAGTATTTGGACAGACCCCGACACGTGGCACGAATCCGAGCCCCCAACCCTATGAATAGACCGGCGAGATCTACTGTTCGGCCGGCGCCACCGGTTTGCCTTGGACCAAACCCTAATTTTTTCTTTTGCCCTAGATCTTTAGACTCTCCCCATAACTCCAGTATTATTTGTTTTCTCTGCACATTTACAGAGCACAATAAAATTCACATTTAAACCTATTTTTATTATAAATTTTAATACACCCATTCACTACACTAAACCATAACTTCTCTTATAAATACCACCCTCATATCAACCCTCCTCACTCACAATTCCCTATCAAAACTCTCAAGAAATTTCCAAGTTTATATAGTGTGTAAGTGGAGTTAACAAAGGGCGAAACTCCGACGAAGTTCCGGCGACGATACGAGGAGTTTCCGGCAATGAAACGAAGCACCGATGAATCCTAGGCCTCCTTCTACCTCCTCCCTCTCATCAAAACTAGTAAGTCTCATTTCCCTTCTCATCTTCATCTTTAAAAAGTTACAAAACTAAAACCCGACGGAAGCGGAGTTAGTCCGACTTCCGATTCGGTTTTCTTTAAAAACTATATTTTTCTTAATTAAGATAACTTCATATTCTCACATATTGCTTAATAAATATTAACAAACTCAACAAAACAAGTTTCACATCAAAATAATCAAATTTTTGGAACTTTTATCATACTTTTTCAGAAAAATACCATATAATTTAGTTTCGACATAAACCATTATAATTCATTGCTATACTTTTAGATAGTTCATGAGATAATGACCCACCTCATCACAACACACATCTTTATCATAGCACGATTGATTTTGGGACAATAGAATACAGGAAATACGATTTTGCAAATAAACCCCTTTAACTTATAAAACCGTTTTCTTTAAAAAGTGTATTTAACTTTCCATGCAATTGAGCGTCTACAACCTATTTTTGGGACCCTGTTCGGGATGGTGCGGATTATCGCATATCCTCAAGCTTAGTAGAGCGAGATGCATACCTCCGCAAGGAGCATTCGATCTCGATAGAATTTTTATACATTTTCTTTAGAAAATGAGATTTTTACAAGAAAATAAATAAATTTATTTTCGTTAAATATATATATATATAAATATTACCAAAATACTTATTTTAAATATATATATATTATTCCATGTTTCCAAAACATTCTGAAAAGAATTCAAATATTACATGAAACCACCATGATAATTCAAAACAATATTCATATTACAAATAAATACCATATATTATGAAATTGGGTTTTATTCACTAGAAATGTCACATTTATAAAATATACATCAATGAAAACCCTAAAGACGATAATTAAATGCTTGAGGTGTATTTTGAAATTATACCAAAACTATTTTTACATAAAACCCCCTCAAGTTATATTAAATTACAATAAGAACCCTAGTAAATATAGGTTTAAGCGGGACCAGTCTCTTGAGCCTCAGGGAGCCGGAAATATGGGTGCTTGCCTATTTAAGGTAGATAACTTAACAAACGGTGTTATCAACACGGTAATTCTCTTGGAAAAAGACACAAATCCTGCCGTCCATGTGTAGCAGTTACCGATAACACAAAAACAATCAGGATTTTAAGTTCTTTTAAAAGTGTCTGACTCAGACTGAGTCTCAACCTAATCAATCTGACTTGAATGTAATTCAAGTATAAATTACAATACAACATGATTCAATACGAATCCATCTGTATAATCTATTCCAATATACAACTTGACTAAACTGAACCATGGATATACTCCATTTACATGTTCTACTATTATATCCGTTCCGTTACTGATATCATGGTTTCGGAAAGTCATCCATCTATACAAATTATAATACAAGACAAGACAATACAATCCATACAATCAATACATATATACTACGGGGTTATAAAAGGATAGACTGGTACGGAAAATGTTAAAGGTGGCACGAGGTGGTCACTTAAGACGTAATTACATCTATGCCGTTGTTCCGTGGTATTATCGACAGAGCCTTGTACTACGGGTTACCAATGTCCACGGTGTAAGTTGGACTCCTCTCGTATACACGGGCATCTTCTGTACCGAGCTACAAACAACAGCATTAACAATATAATCAAACATCATAAGATATACTCTCTCTCTCTCTCTCTGTCTATTCTATCTCTACTCACCTTTGGGACTTACCGAGAGATTGTTCGCTGACGACACTCTTTTTCTTCTTTCTTTGGAATGTTGTCAGGTGGATCGGACCTTTTGGAGATAGAGCCCACCAGCGAAGATTTGGATCAGCTAGTTTTTGACCCAGAGCACTAGTCACTTGTACATCTCATTTATATTTCTGTTATGCCATTGTTTAGGCATTGCTTTCATTCTATGTATTTTCATTTCAGTTGTATTGTAAAAAGAATGTTAAATAAATAAAGTTGCTGTTCATTTATATCTTGTCTCTTGTGTATTTCACTTTATATTGCTTAGAAACGCTTAGCGTGTTTACTTCTGAGTAAATACGCAGCGGTCTCGTCATGTCCTCTGTCCGTATACTGGGAAGCGGGGCGTGACAGGTTTTGTTGGTGGCCTATGCATGTCAGCTCTGTGTGGACAAACAGGTCAGCTCTGTATGGACATACAGGTCAGCTCTGCGTGGACAACCTAAGCAATATAACACAAAAACCAGCAACTAAAAACATTCTTTATAATTCATATTCCTTGAATCTTCCAATTTCATATATTTTGAATCTGTTCTAACCCAAAATTTTCTTTCAAGGTTATGGATTCCCTAAACAACACCAGCACCAATGTCACGCCCCGCTTTCCAGAGTGCGCTAAGATAGGCACGTGACAGAGCCAACCATGCTACCAGTGGATAGGAAAAATCCCTCCACAGTCACATTACGGCTGTAGAGATATCAAGAACAGGAAAGTAAATAAACTATCTAGTACATATCCATGAGACAGAATAAACGAGTCAAGAAATAATATGCGGAAGCAATAAATCCAAGTAACAATAACATCTGGAAAGTAAGGAAATAACTAACTGGATACTAACAGGATTCTCACTGCTCGGCCTGACGGCGGAAATACTCTTGATCAGCCTGCGACAAAGGTAGAGGATCTGGGCCATGCAAAACCCAGACGTTAGTGCGTCATAATATCAACAATAATATAATCAGGGGGTAACAAGTCATGCAGGCATGAGTATGAACAGTAACAAGTCATCAATAACAAGTAACAGTAACATGAATATAAATCAGTGAACAGGATATAAACAGATGAAGTGCAGTGAGTGGTCTAAACTGTGCTATAGGGTGATCTACTCTAAAGTTATTCGAAATCAATGAATGTAATCCTCATCGTAACCCATCGGTCTATGCCCCGTTCATTCCCCACGGGACCACGGTAAAATGATGTAATAGACTGTGAGTCTATGTCCCGTTCATTCCCCACGGGACCACGGTAAAATGATATAATAGCCCTTTGAGTTACGTTCAGCTACATTCTTGATTTCCCCATACCCCCAAGGTTATGTGTGTAAGTCAGGTATTGATAAATCTGGAGCTAATGCTAACACAGGATCAAGCAGGTACAGGTTTGTCTGTACAGACAACAGGGTATGTCCATCGGGACAACATGTCAGGATTGTCGTCATTAGAAACAGGATCAGGTAACATGTCAAGTAGTGATATATCAGGTCATGTCAGGTAGTGTACATATATCAAGTCATGTCAAGTGGTGGTGTATCAGGTATAAAGTCAAGCAGTGGTATATCAGGTCATGACAGGTAGTGCACATATGTCAAGCGGATGCTCATACTAAAACTGTAGCAAGTACGGATGCACGGTAAAGCATGGATGCACAAATATTTTGTCAGGGGTTACATCATGACTATGTAGGATGCACAATTATCAAGCATGGTGCACTAGTACAACAGTAACATGAAATAATATGGTCTTGGTGTGCAACTAGATATGTAATAAACCGTACGGATACAGACGGATACTATAAAACTGTAAATCGGTAAAATTTGCTGAATATTAAAACACAAGAAATATTATTTATTAAGTAGATATTGATATAATAATATTAACATGGATAACATATTCAAACCGATTAATAGCTATAAAAGTGGTATTGATTAATCATGCACAAGAAAGTTCCGTTCAGAAATTCAGCGTCACCCTGATTTGTAAAATAGCTTAAAAATAACAAACTTTCTCCAAAAGGGACGCGTTTCATACCAAAACAAAGATAATTTAATAAGGTTTTCATTTTTATAAGTATAAGCATCTCAGGTTATCCCTACAAAAAGCTATGAACATTATAAGTAGAAAGTTTGCTGCTGGAATTTCCCTGGACAGCAGTTTAGTAACATTTTCATTTGCATTTTACGTTATTTAAACAATTTATTTTGCAATTAAATATTTCATAGAGTTATATTATTCTGAGTTAGCTTCGTAACGAACTAAAGAATGTATACTAATGATTTTTCTATGATTTATAATGAATTTTATAAGGTAAGGTGTACGGTATATTTCAGATTTGTCGTATCCGCTTTTCAACGACATTTCATGTGTAAACTATAATATTTTTAAATGTATAACATTATAAAATGCAGATTATAAACTAATTAAAGATAATAATAAGAAATATTACGACGATATATATTTTAAATGATATGGATGCAAACGGGTATCACATAATCGTAAAATGATAAACTAATAAGTGCGGAACATATAACTAAGCAATATGAAATGTAACTATTCTATTTGATGCAGTATATGATAATATAGTATGTAACAAAATAAGTTTTCATGACCTAGATCTGAAATGATATGAATGGATGCAAACGGAACATCGAAAAGTTATAAAACTAAACATGGGGTGCATGATTTTAAATACAGGTATTCCATTTGTTAAAATAGATGCGTCTAAAGTAATGTAGCATGTAATTAAGATTGTTTTGCATGCCCTAGATCTGAAATGACTATACAAATGTAAACGGAACGTCGAAATGCTGTAATATGAAACATGAGATGCTTGATTTAAAATACAGGTGTGATATTTATTTAAATAGGTATATAATGAGTTATACAGCATGTAGCAAGATTAACTTGCCTAGACGGAACAAGAACGGATGTGTACGGAACGTCCTTCATCGGCGAAATGTCGCGACGCGCGCACGGTACAAGGAATGGTTCCAAACAACGCACGAGGGTGATCACGCAAGTCAGGTACGTTCACTGGATCACTCGGATCGTCAGCGACGAGCACGGCTCCGGCGGTGATCACCGGAATTAAGAAACAAGATCAAGAAGAAGAAAGAAGAAGAAGAAGTAAGAAGAAAAGGCTGTGTATTAAATAAGGAAAGAAAAATTAAATAAATAAAATATATATAAATATATATATGCAGAGGAGAGAGAGAGAAAGGGGTTGTTAGTTTGTTAGGAAATTAGTTTAGATTTAAATTTAAAAAAATGTTTTATTAGTTAACTAAATTTTAATTTGTATCAATTTATAAAATTAATATTATATAAATAAAATTTGATATTCTGGTAAATACAAATATAGTCCAAAACATGCCCGGGTCGGGTCTAAAATTCAGTTTTAAAATACGAAAAATATACATGTCGACCAAAATAAAAAATGAATGTCCGGATAAAGAAAAAATGCATACCCCCAAGAACGGATGCACGCACGTGCGCGTAGCCATCCAAAAAAGTCCGTTTCACTGAACGGGACGAGAACAAAATGCGTGGACGCTACCACGGGGCTAGGGGTATCATGCAGGCCATGCAATATATTTTTAGAATATTTTATGTGACTTAAAATGTTATATTGTAAAAGTGCAAATGCCAGATAAAATGCCAGTATGCAATATGTATAAATTAAAATGAAAGTGCACGAGTCCATGTAACAGGTCAGGATAAATCATAAATATGAATCAAGACAGATTTCAACCAAGCGGGTCGGGTAGAATGTAAATACAAATGTCAAATACACTATTCGCACCAAAAACACAATAAATCAGGAAAATACCATAAATAAAGAAATACATGAACTGGAGCTGATATAAATGAACTAGGGTATTACAACCAACTTCAATAACACTCCACCTCCCCTACCGATTACACATGTTGTCGCTGCTCTGATTAATGAGCAGACGGTTTTGCTTGAGGCAATCCGCAGCCTCCTGGAAGGACAGCAGCAGTAGACTGCTATGTTAATGAACCAACCAGAGGCAGAAACACCTGGGATGAAGCAATTCAAGGCCTTGCACCCCAAGCAGTTCACAGGAAAGGAGAGCCCTCTAGAAGCTGAGGAATAGGCTCAAAGTATTGAAGATGACCTGGCAGCGGCACAAGTGCAAGAGATTTCTTGGGTTCGAATTGCAAAGCTGCAGCTCACCGATAATGCATGGGATTGGTGGAAGGCGGAAGAAAGCCGTCTCACCCAGCCGATTGAATGAAAGACCTTTCGCGATATGTTTGACGCGAAGTACTTCCCTGAGACTGGCAAATCGACATGGAACAGCAGTTCATCCACCTACAACAGGGTTCTATGTGGATCAAGTCAGTGGATGAGTATGATACTAAGTTTACCATGCTCAGTCGGTAAGATATGTCTCTATATTTCGATTTTCAAATATCACATACTACACAGCTAACACAAGACCGTAACAGGTTTGCAGCCCATCTCATACCGACTGCTGAGAGCAGGGCTAGAAGATTTCAGCATGGGTTAGACCCGGAATTCCAAGATGCATTAGCTACAAGGGATTTCCCAATCCATGATATGGCTTTGAAAGCTACCCGAAGATACGGGGCAGTAGTGAAGAGGAATGGCAGACCTCAATCTGCCGGAATGAAGCGCCCTGCCACTCAGATGGCAGGAGGAGCCTCTTCAAGGCTAACTGTTGAACCCAGGAGACCAGATGAAACCCATAACTAGCCGAGTCTCGATTTTTGCTTCTATTGCAAAAGGGAAGGACACTTGTGGAAGGACTGTAGGCGCGCAAAAAGCCTGTGCCTAGTTTATGGCGCATCCAATCACGGAATTGGAAACCGTTCTTAAAGACGCAACCCAGCTCACACACCCACCAACTACCTGCAGCGGCCAACTATCCAGGCTCCTGCATCTCGTCTTGCACTCTCAGCTCCACCACCTGCACAGCCTACCCGCCAATTCCATTAGGCACTGAGGAACATGCCTTGAGGGTAGAGAAACATGCCCCGATGACAGAGGAATGTGCCCCCAGCTAGGAGGAATGAACCACGGCGTCAGGCTTTCACATTAGCAGCCGTAGAAGCCGAGACTGTAGACCAAGGTAACACTGGTAATTCTCTTCAAATTTTTCAAACCCTTGTATCACTTTGTTATTTTTCATACACTATCAAGTACTTCTATTACCAAACTTTCCTTGAATCCGTTACACTTTCCTTTTTATAAATTTTAAGGCCGAAATTTTTATAAGGAGGGTAGAATGTAACAACCCTAACTTTCTGTACGAAATTTTTTCAAAATACAGAAAGGGACACCTAAGCCTGAACACGAGTTATAAGTTTGATTTGCTTTTGAACAGCAAGAAAACAATTGTAGCTCATTGGTAAGACCTTGCACCGCTGAGACAAAGCAGCAGAGTTCAAATCCCATCAGCCACACTATCCTTTTTGTTTTATGTCACGACCCGAATGTACGGAACGTGACCGGCACTTAAATTATGAAACGTCTAGAGGCGTATCGTAATCTAAGCAAGCCGAAACCCAGAAATCTAAACCATTTAAAAGAAGAAGTAAAGGAAAACATGTTTTAAAAACAACATCAAATTTCTCAAAAATTTCGGCAGAGTCTCCTTTGTAAAAACTGGCCCCAAACGGGTACAAATAAAAATATATACATAAACGAAAATAAAAAGGTATCCCCAAGCGGGAGCTAGCTCTACGCCAAAAGGCGGAAACAACCACACAATGCACTATAATATACAACGCCGAAGGGTGAGGCTCAAAACTCAAAAGAAAACCAAATCCAGCAAAACCATAATAATACAAGCGCGACTCTAAGGGTCGAAATAAAAACAACTGGTCTTCTAAATCTATCAAGTAATACAAGTCTGGATGATGGAGCTTACTAGATACAACTGAAATAATAAAAGCACAACGGCGGTCCTGATACAAGTGAACCAACCTACCAAGCAAATCACCCTGAATGAAATGATGTGCTAGCAAGCTGCCAAGGAAACCTGTACATCGAAACCTATAAGAAAATTTGGCACAACGGGGGTGAGTTGCCAACTCGTGAGTAGAAGACATCTGCGAGTAGAAATCGCATGCACGACGAGCTCCTAGGTCATAATAATATACTTAATATAACACTAGTCATCTAATAGTGGCGGGGTAATAATTTATGCGTAAGTGTAATACTCAGTGCTCGTATCAGTTCCTCAAGTAGTAACATGTCATGTGTATGAGTATGCATGTACCATGAATGTAAAACAATCAACCATGAAATCTGGAAATATCTGTATAAGAAATCTTTAACTTTTATCATAGTAAAATTTGTATGGTAATCAGAAATATCATCAATGAAATCCATGGAAATCCGTGTCAAGCGTCGACATAAAACATGTAAATCTCAAAGTCTCAATACCTCATAGTCTCAATATCTCGGGCTCCGTCAGTCCGGATCGGCCCATATCATTAAATCTCATGACAACGGTCAGTATCCTCCGGATATCCGCCGCGCCAGACATCACCGGTAGGTAGTCTTCCCTTGCCAGGCTCATCGTCTACAACTCGAGCTTCTTGCCCCGGGGTACCATACCGGGTCCACCATATACCCGAGACGGTTCATACACTCCTCGAATCGGGTCTCGAAATCCAACAGAAAACATGAAATCTCATGGTGGACGACACATACATCACGAGAAAACCGCAACTTGTATTTTAAAATGAGAGGGAGAGAGAGAGAGAGAAGTTTTTATATATATTCTTGCGGTTTTCCCCAAAATCCAGAAATCTCATAGAAATCCAAAATTCCAAAATCATGAGTAAGTAAATAATAAGTATCGGCGTAAGCCCTACAATACTGCTTGATAATATGAAAATGTGAATGCATGAAGTGTCTAAGTAATAAATGCAATGTCTAAACTAGCACATGGGAGTAATCACACAATATTATATTGGTTTAGCATTTAGCTGATTATATCAATAAAGATAATATGTTTTAAAGTGTACGTGACATGACAATTACCGATGATGATGTGTGAGCTGGAAAATAAGTGTACGTGGAGCATGCGCATCATCGGTAATGGTGCTGGTGTCCTAACATGCAGAGTTTCATATTAGCTAAAGAAACATATGTATGCATATGCAATGCGATGAATACAGCATGAATATAACGATGAATGTGTAGTAAACGCACAACTAGAAAATACATACTAATTACGAGTCATACAGTTGTTGTTTGAAAAAAAGCACGATGCGTTAGTTTTGAAAATAAGTATGACTCGAGCCTAAACTAATATCTACCAAACCAGCTAAGGGACTAACTAAAGAGACTAGTCGAAAGGTAAGAAGAATACTCCTAAAGTCTGAGTCGATATCTCTACAGTCAGCGATCCAGCCTCAATAGCGTCACGTACATAGTACGACTTTCTCGAGTCAAGATTTTGGATCAGTCATCACATCTATGCCTCGTACGGTAAAATCCATCGTATGGCATCCCAAAATCGGGTGTGGGTCAACTATCACAAATATACATCATCATTCGTATAGTATCGTCATCAAAAATATCATGATCAAGGGTACAGTACTATAATCGCATACATCCCAATATCATCAACATATATTATCGTCTATGTAAATATCCATCGTCAAATGATCCACTAAAATATCATAATTAAGTCATATATTACAATCCGGGTTCTATTATAGAGTCTCGTACATTTCAATGTCATCATCACCTATTATCGTTTATATACAAATATACACTTTCTCATTCCCCAACGATCCGCTAATATCATAACACATCTCATGTCATAACTCGATCGTATATCTAATATCTCACAGCATCATGCCCAGTCATACCGACTCAACCTCATATATCATATAAGCTCCTCATATCACGTGTATACACACACACACACACACACACACATACATACATATCTAAACCTACACACATTCATACACACACACACACACACACACACATACATATACATATACACCAAGTCAAGGGTGTGTGTGTGTGTGCGCGCGTGTGTGTGTCTACATGAAACCTACGAATCCCCTCCAAGGCTGTCATCCTCTGGTTAAGTCTTTCTAAATCAGTCTAGTCCAACCTAAAATCTTCAATAGGACCCTACTCGTCAAGAATCTAAGGTCACGTCCGACTTTCTAATAACAGTAAGTAATATCCCTATTCTATGTTTGCGGGGGTGCTATACGCCATCCACCCGACTTCCCCCATAGATATACATCTACTCACCTGATCCTTGTCTGCCGAAGTCGATACCGCCATCCTCTTCTTCATCGTCCGAAGTCCACGTGAGGGGTACCTATACGCAAACATATATAATATCATAAACCGAAATCGCGGATAAAACCCAAGACGGCGCATGAAACGTGCATAGGTTAAAACCTATGACCCGCTCATGCAAAAGAACCAAATATCTCTCGATATCGGCGTACAAACGCCGATTGATCGAGATGAAACACAAACGTACAAATCGTTGTTCCAAAAATCACTAATTATAATATAAATAGGGTTTAAATTATCAAAACCTTAAAATTAATCAAATCGTTCTATTTCGCAAAATCCTAGAAAGCGTCAATTAACCGTTTTACTTCAAAACCTGATGTTTAAGAAAAACTAGTGGCCACAATATACTCTAAATATCATAACTAAGTCATACAAACCATTTCTATAATTTAATCTCATCACTTTGTATTAAGCCAAAATTTCTAGTTTGCAATTTTATCAAATTTTAACAATTTAAAGGTAACACTTAACAAATTAACAACTAAACTAGATTTTGCATATTTTAAATTGTTAAACCACTCATGGAAACCTTAATAATGTGCTAAAACCCTAACTAGATTTTAATCCCAATTATTTAAGCAATTTCTAATAACCCAGTTAGCAAAAATAGCATATTTAGCATAATTTTAAACTAACAATTGGCAACTAGTAACTAGATTAGGTTTTACATTCAATTAACATGTTAATCTCCTCATTAAAACCATAATATAATGATAGAAACCCTCATCATAATTTTATCTCACCGATATATATGATTTCTAAAAATCTAGTTTACAAATAGCATAATTTGAACAATTAAAATGTAACAATTAGTAATTTAACAATCTAGATTAGATTTTACATGCCTTTATGTGTTAATCCACTCATTAAAATCATGAACAATTGATAAAAATCCCCACTTGAATTTTATCTCACCTATTTATATGTGTTATAAAATCCTAGTTTTCAAAATTGTTTAATTTAAACAATTTTGAAACAACAATTTACAATACAACAACTACACTAGATTTTTCATTTCTTAAAATGTTAAACCACTTATTGTAATCCTACTCCATTAATAAAAACCCTAACTTTATTTACAAACCCTTTTCTTGAATTTTCAAGTTAGCAATTAGAACCCTAATTAAATATCGAAATTCATTAAATTATAGTAATTAACCTACAATTAAAACTAGGGTTAGGATTATACCTCACTAAACATGAGATCAAACATGAAAATCATAGCCTCCAAAATGCTAAATTTGCTCCAAGATCCATACTAGATAGACCAAAGAATAATGGGTAGAGATTGGATTTGGAATTTGAGGTTTTATTTTAGATTTTTATTGAATTTTTGGAGATTTTCGGAGAGGAAATGTAGTGGGGAAAATTGGGGCTGCCTTATGGTGATTTCGGCCATGGAGAGGGGAGAGAAAGAGTGAGGTGAGAATATGTGGTATTGTGTAGAAACATCTCCAATTATTTACATCTAATTAAGTCTTTTCAATAATTTATTTAATTTAATTTATTTTCTTTTCTAAATCAAAACCATGGAAAGTTTTGGAAAGGAATTTTGCATGATACACACTTGATTCCAATATGTCATGGTTCACTTTTGCTAAATTAATCCATTCAAATTTGTAATTTGCACTAGTTTAATGTATAATTAAAACTTATGTTAATATTTGAATTTAATTAATTAAGGAAAAATATTTTTGTAAACTAATAATTTATAAGTCACTAAATAAACACCATTTACTAGTAATTACATAGTTAAAATAGGCGTATTTAAATTTATATTGAAAAATAATTGTAGTTAAGTTTTACGGAAAATACGGTTTATTTTACCTATTATCAGAAAATTCACCTAAGGGGTTTATTTATTTATTTAATTAATTAATTATTTTTTTAAAACGTTACATTTTATTATCTTTTAATCTTTTAGAAGCCCAAGAGTTTGCACGTGCACTGCACGTAAACTGAAGGGCCACACTTAAAATAAACAGGTACAAATTAGTATTTGGACCGACCCCGACACGTGGCACGAATCCGAGCCCCCAACCCCATGAATGGACTGGCGAGATCTACTGTTTGGCCGGCGCCGCCGGTTTGCCTTGGACCAAACCCTAATTTTTTCTTTTGCCTTAGACCTTTGGACTTCCCCCCATAACTCCAGTATTATTTGTTTTCTCTGCACATTTACAGCGCACAATAAAATTCACATTTAAACCTATTTTTATTATAAATTTTAATACACCCATTCACTATACTAAACCCTAGCATCTCCTATAAGTACCACCCTCATATCACCCCTCCTCACTCACAATTCCCTGCCAAAACTCTCAAGAAATTTCCAAGTTGCTATAGTGTGCAAGTGGAGTTAACAAAGGGCGAAACTCCGACGAAGTTCCGGCGACGATACGAGGAATTTCCAGCAACGAAACGAAGCACCGACGAATCCTAGGCCTTCTTCTACCCCCCCTCTCATCAAAGCCAGTAAGTCCCATTTCCTCTCTCATCTTTATTTTTAAAAAGTTACAAAACTAAAACCCGACGGAAGCGGAGTTAGTCCGATTTCCGATTCGGTTTTCTTTAAAATCTATATTTTTCTTAATCAAGATAACTTCATATTCTCACATATTACTTAATAAACATTAAAAAACTCAACAAAACAAGTTTCACATCAAAATAATTATTTTTTTGTAACTTTTATCATACTTTTTCAGAAAAATACCATATAGTTTAGTTTCGACATAAACCATCATAATTCATTGCTATACTTTTAGATAGTTCACGAGGTAATGACTTACCTCATCACAACACACATCTCTATCATAGCACGATTGATTTTGGGAAAATAGAATACGGGAAATACGATTTTTGCAAATAAATCCCTTTAACTTATAAAACCATTTTCTTTAAAAAGTGTATTTAACTTTCCATGCAATTGAGCTTCTACAACCCATTTTGGGGACCCCGTTCAGGATGGTGTGGATTATCGCACATTTTCGGGCTTAATAGAGCGAGATGCGGGCCTCCGCAAGGAGCATTCGATTTCGATGGAATTTTTATACATTTTCTTTAGAAAATGAGATTTTTACAAGAAAATAAATAAATTTATTTTCGTTAAATATGTATATATAAATATTACCAAAATAATTATTTTAAATATATATATTATTCCATATTTCCAAAACTCAAGAAAAGAATTCAAATATTACATGAAACTACCATGATAATTCAAAACAATATTCATATTACAAATAAATACTATATATAATGAAATTAAGTTTTATTCACTAGAAATGTCAAATTTATAAAATATACATCAATGAAAACCCTAAAGACGATAATTAAATTCTTGAGGTGTATTTTGAAATTATATCAAAACTATTTTTACATAACCCCCTCAAGTTATACTAAATTACAATAAGGACCCTAGTAGACATAGGTTTAAGCGGGACCGGTCTCTTGAGCCTCAGGGAGTCGGAGATATGGGTGCTTGCCTATTTAAGGTAGACAACTTAACAAACGGTGTTATCAACACGGTAATTGTCTTGGAAAAAGACACAAATCCTGCCGTCCATGTGCAGCAGTTATCGATAACACCAAAACAATCAGGATTTCACGTTCTTTTAAAAGTGTCTAACTCAGACTGAGTCTTAATCTAATCAATCTGACTTGAATGTGATTCAAGTATAAACTACAATACAACATGATTCAATACGAATCCATCTGTACAATCTATTCCAATATACAACTTGACTAAACCGAACCATGGATATACTCCATTTTCATGTTCTTCCATTAGATCCGTTCCATTACTGATATCATGGTTTCGGCAAGTCATCCATCTATACAAATTATAATACAAGACAAGACAATACAATCCATACAATCAATACATAAACACTACGGGGTTATAAAGGGGTAGACTGGTACGGAACATGTTAAATGTGGAACGAGGTGATCACTTAAGACGTAATTACATCTATGCCGTTGTTCCGTGGTATTATCGACGGAGCCTTGTACTACGGGTTAGCAAAGTCCACGGTGTAAGTTGGACCCCTCTCATATACACGGGTATCTTCTGTACCAAGCTACAAACAACAGTGTTAACAATATAATCAAACATCATAAGATATACTCTCTCTCTGTGTGTGTGTCTATTTATCTCTACTCACCTTTGGGGCTTACCGAGCGATTGTTCGCTGACGACATTCCTTTTCTTCTTTCTTTGGAATGTTGTCAGGTGGATCGGACCTTCTGGAGATAGAGCCCATCAGCGAGGATTTGGATCTGCTAGTTTTCGACCCAGAGCACTAGTCACTTGTACATCTCATTTACATTTCTGTTATGCCATTGTTTAGGCATTGCTTTCATTCTATGTATTTTCATTTCAGTTGTATTTTAAAAAGAATGTTAAATAAATAAAGTTGCTGTTCATTTATATCTTGTCTCTTGTGTTTTTCACTTTATATTGCTTAGAAACGCTTAGAGTGTTTACTTCTGAGTAAATACGTAGCGGCCTCGTCGCGTCCTCTGCCCGTATACTGGGAAGTGGGCCGTGACACATGTCCAATAGCCACAAGAACAATAACTGAAAATGACAGCGGTAGCAATAAAGATTCAAGCAATAACTAATCCTCATTAGAGCTATATCAATGAGATAGTCCTCACTAATCGGCAATCCTATCGAATATTTATATGCTATGTTAAGTATTTGGACCATGCAAAACCCAGACGTTAGTGCGTCATAATATCAATAATAATAGTATAATCAGATCAGAATGCTATACAAGATGATATGAGTGTAAATCATAATCGTAGGTATAAACATAGTAGGATATAGGTGTGTCACGTGTATCTTAGAGTCTGTGCTTCTAGCTTATCTATTCTACAAGTTTTTAAAACCAATTAATATAATTCTCATCGTAACTCAACAGTATATATCCCGTTCATTCCCCCAAGGGATCACATCACAATATATCCCGTTTATACCCCCACGGGACCACAGCACAATAAACAATGGTAATTCTGTTCACGCCCGGAATCACGGCAAACATTAATAATATCCTTTTGAGTTACGTTTTAGTTACATTCTTGATTTCCCATTTCCTTCAGGTTTAGTGTTCAAGTCAGGTATTAACAATATTTGCCTAATGCCAACACAGGATCAAGCAGGTACAGGTCTTGTCTATCTAGACAACAAGTCACAACAATTCAGGATGGTCAGCATTGGTAATAATCCAAGTAACAAATCTAGTAACGTGTCAAGAACATGTCAGGTAGTGTGTTAACAGGCAGTATGTTAACAGGATAAATACTTGATTGCGTAACCAATCACAATAAAAGCAATAATATAACTGTCATGGTTATCTAGCTATAACAGGATGGAAATACTCCGTATTACTTGTTTAAACATGAATATCTAACCGTATTTATTTCACGCCCGTTAATTATTATAATCTAAATGATATCTACTAGAATAGTTCGCGTCGGTAATATCAGTTGCAACTACAAACGTATCAGCATTACTAGATAATATAATACGAACTATTTTATAAAATTGTATATCGATAATAGTTTGCAAATTATAAATATATGTATAATAAATATATATGCTTTGGTATATGGTTTTATAGAATGTTGCAAGTTTAGAAACTTGCCTCATATATGATGATGATCAAGACAGAGGGAGGGACGACACGATAACTGGAACAGTGGAGATTGCGACGTTAATAAATGCTCGACAAAATGCCAGGGCTCATTTTAGCGTCGATTGATACTGTGGAGGGAGCGATGGTGGCGGAACCTGGTCGGAATGAGCAGAGGAAAGCTCGTTCATCACGGATACGGTATACATCGGTGATGGAAGAAACAACAACGTCAATAATGATGAAAGTGTGCAGTGGCTCGGCGAGACACAACACGACACGACACGGTGGTGGGCATTGCGGTGACATAGGGTTGGTGCGAAGGTGGCATGCAAGTGGCACGAGCTGGGCATGAAGCAGGCATGGTATGGCACAGGAGCAAGGCATAGGGCGTAATACGCTATGGGTACGGAGATGGCATGGCCTGGGTATGGTGATGGCATGGTCTGGACAAGATGCATGGTGGCATGGTCTGGGTACGGTGATGACACGGTCTGGATACGGTGATGACACGGTGGTGGCATGGTGGCGGCATGGTGGCGGCATGGGTTCTAGGTTCGGGGATGACGAGGGAGTCGGGGAGAAAGACATGAGAGGAGAGAGAGACAGACAGACATGGGGGAGAGAGAGAATTATATTATTATATATAGTATTTGTTTATAAATAATATCAAATACTACCAAACTTTACCCGAATCTTCCTGAAAAATATATTTCTGAGAATAATACATATTCGTAAAAAATCTTAAACCATAATGTGATAATCTAATGTTAAATACTTATACCTTCTAAAAAGATCTAAATAAAGATTTAATAAATATATAAAGATTAATAATTATTTGTTATCTTATATTTTAAGATTTGCACATAATAGATAAGAGTGAAATAAGATATGAGGTGGTATGCCATGCAAAATCAGTTAGCTAAATATTATTTATTCATAATATATATATATATATATATATATATATATATATATATATATATATATATATATATATATATATAAAGATCTAAATATATAATGTAGGTATTATATTAGATTCACATAGATACACTTTACTGGTAAATCTCAGATACAATCTTACACTATATTGGGTTCTAAACCTGCGGGATAACGACTACGACTATGCGAATCATTCGCGACCTAATAGATAAAATAAAAGGATTATAAAGTAAGACTTAAAAACCAAGTTTTATTGTATAAACGTACTAGGGTGTTACATTTGTATTTCTCGAGGGGATTTATGTAAAATGTTTTAATTTAAAAAAATAAAGCTTGAGGGTGTCTTTGGTAAAAATATTTTAATTAGAATGTCGAAGGTCTTTATAAAAATATATTTTAGGAGCCGTGGTATTTTAGTAACAAAAACTTAGCTTTTAAGAGTTTATGGTATTTTAAATGAAAATCTAACTTTTAAAACTTAAGATATTTTAATAAAAACTTAATCTTTTAATTTAGAGTATTTTATTGAATTATATTTACAAAACGTTTTCCTTTAAGTTACAAGTATATAATATTTAAGTTATTTTAAATTATTTTAACTTTGTTTTAAAATTCTGTAGTTTCTTTTCTTTCGAGAACACGCTCCATGAAGAGCTCCGATCTCACCCACTAGACCCAAGATGTGCGATAATCCGCACCATTTTCAACAGGATTCCCCTAACAAGGGTTGTGAGACGAAATTACGCAAGGAAAAGGAAATAGATAATTATATATTTAAAATATTGATGGCATTATAACAACATAACTTTTAAAAGTTGAGGTTTTTTTTAATGAAAACTTAACTTTTGTCAAGGATGCATCTGCAAAATATGTCATACAAAATTTTCTATCATTCTCAATATATTTAGTTTTACTATAAGTAAATTAACAGAACTTGCCAATACAAAACAATATACCCTAATGAGTTGTGCCCAATAATCAATAGTAAGCCAACATTTAAAAAAAAAAAAATAACATCTAAAATAGTTCAAAACCTCCCTTTTTTCCCGCAACTAAATGCCTATTTTAGTTACCTAAACAAATCTTAAGAACATATCTATAGGAAACCATATTAGTAAGTTATTAGAAAGTTATGATTATAGAGATGTGATCTATTAAAAAATCGAATAGTGGAGCTCAATCTTACCCATCGGCATGGGGGAAACTGTATTCTAAAGTTTATAAGTAACTAGTATGGGTAGTTGTAAAATTAGTAAGATATGTAACATCTTGATATTAAGTTGATAAGATATAGAACATGTCTCATATTTAATTGTTTGATTAACCAGACTTAACCTGACTGGGTTGTACCAGTTTCAATTATATTTTGAGATTTCAACATGAGCTTAAAATTTAGCCCAATCAACACTAAACATTTTCAAAATTTTCAGTAATTTCACGCTTAGATTTGCTTTCAGTGTTTTGTTCATTATGGCGGCGTATAGTGACATTCCAGATAACAATGATATCTAAACAATGAAAATTTAATTAAAACTAATACAACATATATTATAAAAGAATTGATATGAATTACAAAAGGTATTATCATAAAGATGGGAATTTTATTTTATTTATTTAATTTTATTTTTACTGTTCAATACAAATAGAAAAGAGAGGTAGAAAAGAAAGATAAGAGACTTACTCACGATTAGGACGTGTGAAAATGACGGATTTCCATTAGGGAATTTTATCGAGCACTGACTCGAGTAAAATCGCAACATCAACGGAATGGGGATCTGGAGGTGGCGAAACGCTCACAGAGGTCGGGTGAACTTCTGCCCAGCCCCGGAGCCTTGGTTCTTGGCTCAAAACGGCAGCACTTGGCTAACAAGTTCAAGGGTTTGGTGGAGTTTTTGTCGGCGACGATGATGGCGATGGTGGCGGTTCTATTGCGGTTGTTGACGTTGCGGCTGCTGCTGTTGTCAACGACGTTGGATGGTGGTACTGTTGATGGTGATGAGGGGGATCTAGGGGATTGCTTGGCCATGGAAGCGGTCGGCCAAAAGCAAGGGCTCGGCCACATGTCTCGAGACTCGTGCCAAGTGTTTTAATCGGTTTTAACTTCTCATTTATCCTGTTTGATTTCTCGGAAACTTTTTGATTCTCCGTGTATTGCACATGCAACTCTTAGGCTTCTGAAAAATTAAAAAGAAAAATATTAAAAATAATTGGGACTGATGGGATTCGGACACGCGGGCTATAGCACAGCAGTAGGGAGTACTAACCAATGAGCTACAAGTTGTTTCTTATTTTTATTAAACAAAATTAACTTATAACTCCTAGTCAGGCAGAAATACCTTTTCTATACATTTGAATAAGTTATATTTGTAGAGAGATTTCAGAATTGTTACATTAGGAATAGAGGAGCCGAGTGCCAAAATTTTGGGAAGAAAAGCCCAAGTTTGACCGTGATTTCGAAGCCAATTCTTCTTCGTCGACCGCAATTCCACGACCATCTTTCGAGATCGCAGTTCCGAAATTTTTTGTAAGATTTCTCTCTTCGTAAAACCTTCTCTGAAGTTCCAATAAACTGTTTTTCTCTGCAGCATTCTTTGCAATCGCGCTGCTAAGAAAAATTTTATTGCTAAAGATTGCTTGCAAGATTGATTTTCTTTGCATAATTAATATGGACTTTAAGGGGCAAGAAACCCAAAAACAAGATTAGATGGGGATTTCATCACCCTTCTTAACCCTAAAAATCACTACGCATTCACCTCTCATTAATTAAAAAATATCTAGGCGCAGCCTCCTAAGGAACTTTCACACTCAAACAAGATAAGAGAAGGTTGTAGGTAATCTATCGTTTATCCACACTAATTGCGTGGTGTCAATGGCAAGTGTTAGAAACGAAAGTTTTGCAAGATGGGAAGGTTATTTAATTAAGAAATTTAGCGAAACCCTTGGAAAACCTCTCTTCTTCACCTGCACTTGCTTGGCCATTTGATTGGTAAAGAAACGGTAGATGACTTATCCCGCAACTTATCTCTTAGAAGTTTAGGAGCGGGTTTAGTGATTCGACCTAAGCGACCCTAGTTTTAGGGATTACTTGCGCATTTTGTGGTTGTGACTAGAGTCCGTGTTTACTTTTTGCTGTTTATTTAAAAAAATGGGTGACGGACATGTTAAAACAACTTTATATGAACTTTGCTACCCAGTTAACCCAACACCTGCTGATTGCATTCGAATGAATAAATATAGGAGTGATTATAATTCATCTTACACATCCCTAACTGACAATGATGATAGGTTATGTACAGAGTTATATGATCTTTTAGGCAAAAGGTTGAGGATTTAACTGTTAATTACCAAGTTCCTAATAATCCACATTTTCAATATTTTTGCACTAATTGTGAAGATCTCTCTCATGTTTATTATGAGTGTCCTTTTATTGTTAGGCTTGGTGATTGGAGAAACCGACAAAATGATTATAGGAATCAAGGTATGTATTCTGAAGATCTTAACTAAAACTTAGGCTAACAGTTCCAACCTAACCCTTATTATCATATAGGTTCTCCACATAGTCCAATTCAAACAAGCCTAACTTTCACTTCTCCCGATTTTATAGACCAGCAACAATTCCAATTATACCCATACCATGATGTTGGCCCTCCTTACGAGTATATCCAATCAAATTCTTATCAACCATACCAAACTTTTACACCTTCTTTAGACATTGATACTGATGAAGATACGAGTGCACATGTTGAACAACAGTTAGCTACAATTCTGTAAGAGGAAGTTCTGCCAATAAAGCAATCGATGATTAAAATTGAATTCTTCTTGGACAGATAACTGCTGCAATCGCTAATAAGAAAGAGTAAGAGACCATCCCAATGCAAACCCAAACAAACCCGATTGTTCGCTGCACCTTAGAAAATCATGATCAACCTATTGAGGAAGTGTTTGAGAATAACCATGATTTGGATTGTATAACCGAGAAACGTTTAAGTCATGAGTGTCCTATGTATGGGTGTGAATTTACATCAAGGAAAATTGAGCAATATGAAGAGTGCCCGATTTTTTATTATACGTTTGAATCTTGTGGTTTAGATGAGTGATTTTTTGGTGCATGAGAAAAGTGAGGATGAGTCTACTTCAAGTCAGTTTGACAGCTTCTCTCAAAATTTTGAATTTCCAATTTGGCCACCAATATCAAATTTATATGAAAATGATTTAATTGATGATACATTTAATGTTGAGATGTTTGAGTTAACTGATTGTAAAATTTTTGAGGAAGATGTTTCTGACAAACTAACAGTAGCGGATATAAATTTTGAGAAAATTTTGGATATTGAAACTGTAACGACTCTGAAATCCCTGTATAAAAAATTTCTTGTTTATTGTACAGAAAAGGGTATTTCAGCTTGATGTGAAG
Source organism: Agapanthus africanus (assembly GCA_030015575.1). Taxonomy (NCBI): domain Eukaryota; kingdom Viridiplantae; phylum Streptophyta; class Magnoliopsida; order Asparagales; family Amaryllidaceae; genus Agapanthus; species Agapanthus africanus. The sequence continues at coordinate 556,545,819 of JASDDO010000016.1, forward strand.
TTATAAATTATTTTTGTTCAATAAAACTAAGAAGCAACTTGTAGCTCACTGGTAAAGTCTCTACATTGCTATGACATAGCCTGTGCGTTCGAATCCCATCAGACCCTATTATTTTTTCAGATTTTTTCTTTTTAATTTTTGGAACCCAAAGAGCTTCACGTGCAATACACGGAGAAATGAAAAGTTTCAGAAAAATCAAACATGCGCAATGAGGTGTACACACCCAAAAACCCACGTGACACAAATCTCGAGGCGATTGCCTCAAATCCGACCGCCCATTCTCCCATATCGGCCGGCGCCGACGGTCGATTTGAGCCTAATTAGCTCCGTGCTTTGCACACACACACCTTTGACTCCCCTTAACTCCTCTGCACTGTTTGATTTCTCTGCAATCAAACAAAGACCATTCATTTCACCAATTAACACCTTTTTAATCCAAAATTTTAATTCCCAAATCCTAATTCTCCACTATAAATACCGCCCCATGCCTTATCTCTTCACCATTTTGAAATTCTAGCAAAAATTCTTTCAAAAAGTTCCTAAGTGCAAGTGAAGTCAAGTGGAGTTAACAACCAAGCTTGTTCCGTCGAAGATCGAAGTCATTTCCGGATCTCCCGCGACGCTACGAAGCCCCTTCCCTTCTTTCTTACTCTCTTCTCGATATTACCAAGCCGTAAGACCCCCTCATCTTTTCTTCTTATCATCTCAATTTATCTTCTAAAAAGATATCGATAAAGTGGAGTTACTCCCGATACTTTTCTTTTTTAACTTGAAACTCCATTTTCCTTTATACCTCGGTCAAACTAAGTTTACCATCCTACTTTTAACTTTAATTACAAACGTTTAGCTTCAAGTTTAACCAAAATCCTCATGTGAAACAAATATAAACGCACTTTTTCATTAAAATACCTTGAACTTTAGTATAAACCTCTTTTCGATAATTGTTTAAACAATACCTATAGGAAAACTTCACGTGGTAACGACCTACCCCACACGCGCACTTTGGTTTCATAGCACGATATATATATATATATATATATATATATATATATATAAACGGTTGGTTCAAAGAAATGCTTTTCATTAAAATACCACATCTTTTAAAAAACCGGGTTTCTTTTAAAGCAGTATTTTGTAATCCTTAGCAAATACGCCTCTACAACCCTCGTTAGGGGACCCGCTAATAGATGGTGTAGATTATCACACATCCTTGAGATAGTAGAGCGAGATGCAGAACTCCTCACGGAGTATTCAATTTCGAAAGGAAATAAAATACGGTTTTTAAAAATGCGACTTTTCTAAATAAAACTAATTTAAAAAATTATATAAAAATTATAAATCCGTATTTTCAATATATTATGAAAATATATTTTCTAAAATGAAAGATTAAACTTTTAATAAAAGACCACCAAGTTACCAAAAAGGGCTAGTTTTCAATAAAATACCATAAACTTTCAAAAAGCTAGGTTTTATCACCAAAACACCACAACTAATAAAATACATGTTCATGAAAATCCTAAATGTCATAAATCACCCTCGATATTTATTTTTAAACAATATTAATATATATTTTTCATAAAACCCTCTCGATATATGCAAAATAATATTTTAAGGACTCTAGATTAATACAGGTTTAAGTGGGATCAATTCTTTTGAGCCTCAGGGAGCCGGAGAAAGTGAGTGCTTGCCTATTCAGGTTAGACAACTTAACGGAGTCATCAAATGACAATTGTCTTGAAAAAAACACAAATTCTGCCGTCCATGTGCAGCAGTTGCCGATTACTCCCAAACTTAAGAAATTCAAGAGCTAAATCCTTTCATAAGATATTTACTTTAATCTGAATACAAACTCAACCAGGATCCAAATTTTAATATAAACTTGAACCTTTGATCATGAACCAGAACACTTAAACGTGAATATCCCAAAACTTGAATACTGGAATACTATGACTTGACATGAACTTACCATGAATACCAGAACACAATGGCTGCTATTGAAACTGACTTGACTCGAACCATGAATACAACTTGATCTGAATACATAAATGTTCACCGCCGAAAACAGAGACGAATTGGGATAGATCGTCTTGCCTGAATTTGGGGGCAGATGCTATTTGAACTTATCCATCTGCCTCTCCGAAGATACCAAGTTGATTTATGGCACCGTCTATCGGAGGTTTGGATAGATGCGACTGATGTAGCAGGTTTTATCAGATCCTCTCTCATTTATGAGGGGTTTTTGATTGTGGGGACGCTCTTCTCTGCAGGGGCAAGCCCCTGCAGTTAATTACGTTAACGCATTGCAATAATCACTTTCTCCTTCTCCAGCAGTTCACTTCGTGTTGTGTGTATTGTTTATTTTGATTGCCCGTAGATTGTATACGGAGACTAGTTTATGTCGTCGTCCGTAGGGCGTGCATTAGTCCAAATCTGTATATTTTTAGATTTGGGTTTTGGGTCAAGGATTTGCTTGACGGGATCCACGTTGGTAGCTTGGTTTGCCAACGAGAGTGAACTTAGGACGCAGATCTCATATAAATGAGGTCCATCAGTTCACGGGATATTTGGGTTTGATCTAAGTATCGTTAGTCATATTTGAGACCAATATCAACTTAGAAACAAATGAGCATATGGGCTCAATTATTTTAGTTTAAGAACATCACGGTCCAACATTCCCATTTTGGGGACGAATGTTAGTTTAAGGACATTTCGGTCCAACATTCCCATTTTGGGGACGAATGTTAGTTTAAGGACATTTCGGTCCAACATTCATCTTGTGCACACGTGTATTTGTTACATGGCAGAGTGAACGACGGTGACTTGGAATGCGCCCAAGTTGGGGTGCGATCCGATTTGAAGTGTGCACGTCAATTTGGAAGTATATTAATGTGGGATGAAAGGAATTGTTGGTTGTCAGGACCCGCCACCTCTCTGAAGATGCTGAGGAATTACAATGACATATATTAAAGGTGTGAAGAGATGTACGCTTGAACCAAATCCTATATTTGAGAGAATGATCATGATGGATCATCTAAGAATCATTAGCCTTATTTGATACTAAGATTAACTTAGAAGGTATGGAATGAAGACCGTTAGTCATGTATGGGATGAATATCATTTTGGATATCATCAATGAGAGATCGTTAGTCATGTTTGAGACTAAGATCAGTTTTGGAAATTACGAGCATATGTGCTCGGTTGATTTAAAATCAAAGAGGTTTAATCTCAGGAAACTTAGCCAATTTGGGCAGAGATTGGGTTTCTATACTACCCAACAGTGCTAAGCACTAAGATATACATCGCTCACGTGTGTTTCAGGTGAAGCGCTGGAATAGTGCTAAGCACTAATCTTCTCTGGCGCTCACGTGTTTTTCACGTGAGGGCTACTGTAAATCCCTGGTTCCGAATAAAATTTTTCTGTATTTTTCCAATTTTTCTTTGAATTTTTCTATTATATATATATATATATTATATTTTAAGTATTACCTAAACTAAATCCTAACTCTACCCTTACACCTGACCCGACCCAACCTTTGCCCGACCCGACCAGCTTTCCCCCTCTCCTTCTTCCTCACTCCCTCTCTTTTTCCCGCCACATTTTCCCTCTCGCAACGGCTCCTCGCCCACGCTTCTCACGCCCGCGACGACCGCACCCACGCACGCTTCTCGCGTTGCTCGCCAACTTCCTCACGCCCATCTCCCCCAACGTCTCTCTCTTCTCGCGCTCACTCGAGACCAACTCCCCAATGGCTCCAAAGCTCCAACGGCTCCCCCACGACTCCCCGCTCCTCGCGCTCGCCTGTGACAGCCGCACCCATCTCCCCACGACCTGCACATCTCCAACAGCCATGACTTCCCTCGTCTCTTTCTCTCTCTTCTTCACTCTCTCTCTACTTCACCCTCTCTCTCCCTCGTTCTTTCTCTGCTTCACACTCTCTCGCTCTCACCAACGCCTGCAACCCTGAACCCATACCCACAATACTGACCCTCCTCATCTCGCAACCTCATTCCCCTCGCCGACGACTCCCCTGCCCTTCCTCGTCCCCGCCTTCCTCATCCTCTTTACCTCAACCCAGCATCACCGAAATTCTCCCGAGCTCCGACCATCACCGCGGCCACCACCAGCACGACCCCCGCTGACGAGCTTGATCCCCGTCTCCTCCTTTCCTCCCCTGCTCACCACCTCCGGGCTGCGAGCTCTGAGCACACCACCACCAAGACCTTCTACCTCCAGCACCCGAACCCAACACTCTCGTCCCAGCACCCTCACCTGAGCTCCAACCCCCGTCGCCTTCGCGCCTCGCCGACCATCTCCGAGCTCCCCGTGACCTGCTCACCTTCCTAGATCCACCAACTCCAAGCCCCAGTACTTCCGAGCTCGCTGCCGTCGCCGCTTTACGAACTTCCAAAGCTTACTGCCGTAGCCCGTGCCTTTGCGCGTGCCGTGCCTTTGCGCGTGCCGTGCCTTTGCGCGTGCCTTCGCCGTCACCGTTGCTGCCTCTCGCCGTCGTCTCTTCCGGGATTATCGTCATCGCGATCGTCTAAGTCAAGTGAACCTCCTTCACTTATTCAAATCATGCTATGTACATATATAGTTGAATAAATATAGTCTAATAATTTAATTGGTAAAATGTATGATGAGTGTATGTAAAAGTAGATAGCGTTCACATACACGCATCGAGTGCTCGATGCGATTACCCTATCCAAGACCCTATTAAAAATACCCCAATGTTATTATTAGAAGTTTCGATTGCTGTTAACGAGTGACGTATAAGAAATTGGGATCAAATAGTTAAGGCATCGAATATAAAATGACATCCCAATTGGTTACGTCAAATCTAAAAATCACCGTACATATCACGCTGTAAAATTAGCAGTTAATTAAATATAAATCTAATCATGGTGTTCCAGGGCTCGTATCGAACCTAACTAGATAATCTATAACCCCATGTAAGTAGTTATTGAATATTGCAATTTCATGATACTGAAAAATGAAGGGAAATACGGCTCTGGATTGCAGTCCGGGGCAGCATTCTACGGGGGAAACCTGAATTAAAGCACCTGTACATACCTGCATAAAACTGAAAATGCACGGAGCCTCATAGGGAAACGTAGATAACTTAATTAGCTAACACATGAATCTAGTCCCGTGCATTTCCATCGTCGTTTGATATTTAAATTGTATTTTAGAGTGTCGCTGTGTTCTGCAGTTTCTGCAGTAATATTCCTTACACCGTCATATTAAACTGAACATAACTTCTAATATAGAGGTGCTATTGATAATCCGTTTGATGCATTGGAAACTTAACTGATAGATATGTATTTCATTAAACTGGAGAAACATCAGAATCTGAACACAATTACTGATAAAACATGCGCGAAGTTGGGCTCCCAGTTCTGAAACTGGAATTTCAGCAATCGATCGCTACCTTTAAATGATGATAATTCCCTAACCTAAATTCCGATTGACATGAAATAAATTTTAATGTTTAGATAATCAAGTGTACTTCGCACGCATTTTATATTATTTTGGTCGATTCTATATTTGTGATTTATCGTAAATTTTACAAGTTATTTGGCATTGGTTGTCATTGAAATAGTGAATACCTGTTTAGTGCATTTCTGCATATTTTCGTGTTTGCTTTACACCTGCTGCTTAGTGATCATTCACGTTAAAACCTAGCGACTGATTTGCATTGTCGATATAGTAGTGTTAGTTATTGTGTTGTGGTAAATACGACAGTGATATTGATAAGTGGAAAAGTGATTGAAAATGACAGCGATACGTATTTGTTCACAACCTATCTAATACCTGAATGCATACTATAACCTGGGGAATGGGGAAATCAAGATGGAATTGAACTCGTATTTAGCGAGGTACAGTGATTTAGAGGATGATCATTCGCTATCAGTGACATACACACACACATTAGGTCATGGGCCTAGCGGCACGGCTGACAGGGTTATGTCCCGGGCACAGTGGACCGTAGTCTCGGGCATGCACGAGACCCTTGTTAAATAGGGCAACCTTTACACAATTGATTTCATTGACTTAGTGACCGATAAGTAGTGACATGCATATGGCCTAGTTTATTGACATGATACCTACATGGCACCATTCATATTCAGTCAATGTTATTTTACTCATGTTCCGCAATTCATTTTACTCCTCATGTTTAATAATATTGCATGCCCATCATATATATATTTATTGTTATATGTGTCGCCCTGACGACCTGAGTGTGCATGCTCAGAGGACGAAGTGGATCCAGCCCAGGAGCAGGACCTATCCTTCGAGATCGTGGAGATCTAGACTGCTTCATCAGCGCCTTCTCTTTTGCTTTCTGCACTTGTTTGTTGGTTAGTTTATTTTTATTCTGTAAAATAAATGTACTTCGAACTCTTTTATTTGCAATGTAATAAAGTTATGAACCGTGATTCTCCTTTACTCAAGTACTGATTACTGACTACTATGTAATACTAGAAGCCGAAGTGTGACTACGGTGGGATTATTCCCTGACCGTAGGAGCATGGCTGGCCTAGTCACCCATTGTATTTCGTATTTTGGGAAGCGGGGCATGACAACTACTATAGTGCTAAACACTAATTCTCTCTGACGCTCACGTGTGAAATACGTGAGGCGCTTAGATATGGGCGCTGCCCAATTAGTACTGAGCACTTAGTCATTTTGACTGAATATAGAGCGCTAAGTACTCTGCGTGGCACTTACGTGGAAAGCACGTAAGTGCTGAGCATTGATTTCGGGTTTTGTTTGTTCACCCCTTTTTTTGACAGAAGTGCTAAGCATTTGGCTAGAGCTCTGGCGCTCACGTGTGAAGTACGTGAGGCGCCGGATTTCAGGTTTCCAAGAGTGTTTCATGTGTATTTCACGTGACTACTTTATTTTTGGTGTGTTGGGCAGCTTTATTTGGTGGCTGCCCAATCAACACTAATGAGTTTTTCTTTGTTTTTTGGACGCTCACGTGGAAAGCACGTTAGGTGTTTTAGATCTTCTTTTGTTTGTTTTAGGCACTCACGTGGGAAACACGTGAAGCACTTATTTCCACTTATAAAAGAGCAAAGCTCTGTTCAAAATTAATGAGGCAGCACCTCACGTGCCCTCCACAAGGGCGCCAGCACCAGAGCCAATTTTATAGGATTAAATCATATGGTGGCGCTTCACGTGCTTCTCACGCGGGCGCCAGTGTGCAAAGCACAAAAGAATCTATTAAATTAAATAAGAGTTAAAACTCTCATATAGCGCCGCACGTGCTCCTCACGCGGGCGCCAGTTTGCAAAGCACAAAAGAATCTATAAGAGTTAAAACTCTCATATAGTGCCGCACGTACTCCTCATGCGGGCGCCAGTGTGCAAAGCACAAAAGAATCTATTAAATAAGAGTTAAAACTCTCAGGTGGCGTCTCACGTGAAAAACACGTGAGCGCCGGCGCCCAGGAAGAATTAAGTTCTACTCTCCGTTAAACAGAGCCGTTGGATCAAAGATCCAACGGAGATGATAAATCATCAAAAATACAGAATTAAATTCTGTCGGGAGAAAACATTCCCCAAATCTTTCAAAAAAATAAGAAAGATACCTTCGCTTGGATCATGGAAAAAAATTCTACTTTGGGGTATATTCCCTCAATTTTTCTAAACAAGAAAGATTGCCCTATGTAAAATAGAGAACTCTTAGATTAAAAACCAATGGTGATTAAAAATCACCATTTCACAGAATAAAACTCTGCATATGGGAAAATATTTTCCCGATCTTATTAAAAAAACAAGAAAATATGTTCTGTAAAACAGAAACTCTTGGATCAAAGATCCAATGGTAGGTAAAATTTTCCAAATCAATTGGAATCTCTCAATGAGATATTTCCTCAAAACTAATTAACAAATTACCTCTACTATATAAAGGACCCAAGACTTCAAGTCTGATATAGAGGAGCCCCCCATAAGCTTCTAGAAAAAAAAGGAGACAGATAGCTTCAAAAGGAACAGAGAATTGAATTCTCAAGGAAGAAGATCTCCCTCCTCAAAACTCTAGGTATATAAAAAAATAGAGAAAAAACATCTCATTTATCTATTTAAGGGTTTAACCCTTTTAAAAGAACTTAGTTCTTTCTCTGGATCTGAAATCCGTGAGGCAAGTCTCGCACAAGTTGAGAATTTAATTCTCATCGGGAAGAACTTGTTTTTGAGAATCAAAGATTTAGAAAAGAACCAGAAATTGAGTTCCAAAAAAAAGCATACAAGAGAAACCTAGTTCTTATAAAAAAACTTAGTTCTTAAAAATGAAGCTTGATCCTAGATCTTCAAAACAAAGATCCTGGTGATCATTAATGGAAAAAATTCCATCAACATAGGAGAAAAGAATTCAGCGCCCCACGTGCTTCCTACGTGGGCACCTCTAAAAGCGTCTAGCGGCTCACGTGCTCCTTACATGGGCGCTACAAAAGAGAAGTGTGCTTAGCACTCATTGGGCAGCGCCCGGCGCCGCACGTTAAAATCACGAGGGCGCCACAAAGTGCTCAGCACTCCATAAAAAAAAGAGAGAGCCAAACGGCTGAGTATTCAACACTCATTGGGCAGCGCCAGCGCCTCATCCGCTCCCCACTGGACGCCATAAAGTGCTCAGCACTCCTAAAAAAAGAGAGCCAAATGGCTGAGTGTTCAACACTCATTGGGCAGCGTCCAGCACCTCACGTGCTCCCCACGTAGACACCATAAAGAGCGTCTAGCACTCCATATAAAGACAAAATGAATAAAGTGTTCAACACTTATTGGGCAATGCCCATGATTGAAAGCTCCACATGATTATATGTGGGCGTCAGAACTCATATAAGTGCTTGATCAGTCGAAAATACTGCATCTTTTAACCGACAATTTCCCTATCATTTGCATTCATATAGAAGTGTTCGGCATTCATATAGCACATATTAGCAAAACAGTCGTAAAATATCAAATTACATGTGTTAGACCTTAAAACCGGCATTTCTAGGGAAATTGACTGCATTTCATAGCATGGCATCATTCCTATATATCGCAACTTATGTTTCGAAGTCTGTGCAGGAAAATCCAGAAGAAAGGTCAAAATTTACATTGTGCTGATCAAACATTACGCCAACTCATGGATTTGGAATCTGGCAATGATCTAATCAGAGATTAAATATATCAGAGAATAATACCAAAGACAGTAGAAGGCAGCATGTGAAGTTTGAAGCCCTAAGGAAGCTACATGGCAGCGGTTCCGCGGCTGTAGCCACCTTGTGCCGCGGAACCACGGCATCCTTGCCACCTCAGCCTCTCTGTTTTGCACCATAACTCATATCTCAAGTTAAGCATCTCAGAAAACCACTGCAAATTCTAGAAAGATCCTGAAGCTTCTGCCAGATCAGCAAGCCGTTAGGTTCCTAACTAAAACACCCAAGCTTCTTCAACAAGCTTCACTTAAACTCTATTAAGGACCTAGAACCTTTCCCCTAACCTCCTAGGTTAGGGTAGAAGCTAATCCCCTAACTAACTACTTCTAGAAGCCTCTTCCTCTAACTAACTTTTGGAGGGAAAACTCAAATTTGAATTCCTAGACCTAGGGTTTGGGAAACCTATAAATAGACCCCTAGGCTCACTTGTTGAAGGTGGCTCTTTGGTGGTGAAAAGCTAATCAACCCCAATCTCTCCCATTCTTCATCTCTCCCTCTTTCACCCACAAGTTTAGTGACAAAACTTGTGTTCCAAACCCTAACCCTAATCCAATCAATCAAGATTCCAAATTCAAGATCCATGGAGTTCAAGCAAAACAAGTCTTCAACCATCCTTTAGAAGCGAAGCCGGCATTCATCGGAGCACGAGATCCAAGCCGATCCACGACTCAAGGAGCCGATGCTACGCTAGATTCGACAATTTTGTTCCTTCTCAAATTCTTGTAGTCTCTTGAGCAATGTGTAACAATTTGTGGAATAAATAAAGGTGAAGATTCTTTAAACTTACTTTTATTTCAATTCAAGCATTATGATTTGTATTCAATTCTTGAATGTATTCTTTGTGATGATGCGCGAATAAACTCCGCTCGTGGAGGAATCGAAACAATTGTAAAATGATGATGTTGATGAGTTGTTAAACGTTTTCTTAAGTCTTAAAACAATTGTAAATTCTTGAAAATCGATTGATTGATGATCTAGATCGATGCGAATGTGTTCTTGATTCCTTTCGCACTATCTAGAGATCGACAATTGATCATTCAACTTTCAAGAAGCTATCTAGTGAATGTTATTCATCGAAAGGACAAAGGATAGGATGAGGAACCCTAATTCCTCGCAAGATCCTTGATCCTCGATGAATTCGACATCGATTTAGCATCAATTTGTTACTAGATAAGAAATCGTAATCTTGAATCTTCATCACATCTACAATTTACTCGATTCCTACGAGCTATACTTCAAATCTTGAAACCTAAATCAATTGGAATTCTATCGATACTTGATTCTTGAAGTTTATCATTTTCTTGATTCTTGATTAGAATAGCGACACTTGAAACTCATTGATAAAAATCTTGAATCATGTTTTCTTTTCTTTTCTATTAACTTTTCGATTCAAACAAATCAAAATACAAACGAATTACACAATCCCTGTGGACGATCCGCACTTACTAACGCGCTGCAATCCGACACCGTTATTGATTGTGGTCAAATAATTCTTTGATTGTGATTCTATTCATTTTCTTAAACACACAACAAGAATTTGGATCAATCAAATGGCGCCGTTGCCGGGGATCGCGCGCTAATTCGTTCTATATTTAAAATTTGAATTGAAAGATTTATTCCGTTGTAATTTTGTGATCAAAATTCTCGCAAACACTAATACGTGTTGTTGTGATTTGTGCGAGGAAATCTGGCATCATTGGAGCTGGAGAAAAAATTTTCAGGAATTTCCAGAGAGCTCAAGGAGTGAACAGAAGTTCACTGTAGATTTTTAGTGCACTGTACAGCACATACGGGCGCGATTCCGCGGTTTAAGCTATCAATAGCGGCGGTTCCGCGGCTTTGTGAAGCCTTCTCAGTGCCAAATTTCCTCAGGTAACTTCTTACTTTCTTATCTCCTCCTCTGTCTGCTCCAATTAACATTTTGTGCAGGCTTCTTTGCAAAAATCGCAGCGCCGCAAAAAGCAAATTAAATTGTGCGTGTTTTGATTTTTGGTTGTTTGCATATTAATACGGAAATTAAGGGGCACGACCAAATCCAGATTAGGTGGGGAGTTCATTACCCTTCCTAAGCCCCAAAAATCACAAACTTGCATCCGCATTACCCTTATTAACTAAAAAATATCTAGAGACGACTCTAAGGACCGTCGCACTCACTTAGGACAAGAGAAGGCCGTGGGTAATTCATTGCTTATCCGCGTTTCTTTTGTGGTGTCTAAGGCAAGTGTGTCGAAGGCTAGTGGTTACTTAATTAGGCCCACTACTTACGTAGTGAAGAACCTCCTACTTACCTGGCACTTACCTGGCCACAGGAGAGACAAAGAGGCAGTGGAGGATTTATCCTGCGACTTGTCTTTTGGCAGTTAGGAGCGGTCTAGAGCCTGACCTAGGTGACCACTAGATTTTAGGGTATTGCTTGTTGCATCTGTTGTGATCGCATCATATTTTCAAAAATCCGTCCATTTTTCAAAACAAACACCAATCACATTCATTCTTTCCCCTAATTATATTTTCACGCTGCCACCTGTACTAACCCTTTTTAGTGCAAGATAGGCTGGACACGGGATTCTAGTGCCCGTTTAGTCCGCGTCTCCCCGATCGACCCTAAAATCGGTATTTCTACATTTACCTTTTCTTTACCCACCACCACACCCACATCGATGGATCCGTCTCCATCGAACTTCTTTACCACTACTCTGCCACCGTCCGTTGGTGCGCAGAATCCACCCCGCAACTCTCTCCAAGAGAGGTGCTATCTTATACGAGGCCCCCTTTCCACCTGTCTTTCCATTCCACCAGCCAACGGGGAAAATTTTGAAATTAAACCCTAATATATCAACCTTCTACCCAAATACCACGGTCTCGAGACTGAGGACGCATACGTGTTTATAACGAAATTTGAAAATGTATGCGCAATGATGGGTACTTCACAGCTTTCAGTGGATGCTATGCGTCTACGTCTTTTTCCATTTACCTTGTGCGATATAGCCGAGAAGTGGCTGTATAACACTACCGCACATTCCATTACGAATTGGGAAGAATTCGTTGCAGCATTCCTTAAGAAATTCTACCCTAATCACAAGACAGCTCGAGTCCGCAGCGAAATAAATCAATTCTCCCAGCTTCCAAATGAACCGTTTTCAAAATATCTTGACCGCTTCAAGGATCTGTTGGTTCAATGCCCACATCACGGAATCCCGAGATGGGAACTGTGCCGAATCATATATGAGGGCAGTAACCCTAATACTAAACAGAGCCTTGAAAACATATGTCAAGGAAATTTTATGACCAAAGATGATGGGGAAGCTTGGAAATACTTAGAAGAGTTCGCTGAAAAATCTTTACAGTGGGAAAGTCCATCATTTAGGGGTGGTAATAACCAATCGGATGTTTCCATAGGAGTTAGAGCTGACATTTCAGCTATACACAAGAAACTCGAGACTATGGAAAACAAATTTTTAGCCGCCGCCCTTAATCAAATGTCACTTCCCAAAACTGTATGTGGCTGCTGTTCTGATCCTTCTCATTTGACGGAAGAATGTCCAATAAACTCCCCGTTTCAAGGTCATGAGCATATTAATTCTGCTTACCAATAAAGACCTAGGAACGACCCATTTTCTTCCACATATAATCAGGGTTGGAGGAATCACCCGAATTTTGCTTGGAACCAATCCTAATCTCAAAACACGGTTCCAAACACGAATCATTTCCAAAGGGTCCCTCCACCACAACAGCAACCACCACTTCAATTGAGTCAGCACCCCTTCCAATCACAGAACTTTCAAAATCCGGTCAACACAACTGCACCGTCTAGTCCTTTACAATTGACCGGGACCGATGAATCCTCTTCATTCATAAACTTGCTTCTAACAAATCTCATGCAAGTATCGGCTGAAATAAAGACTTCTGTCGATGATATAAAGAAAAACTCAGCGTCCCAAGCTGAGAGTATTAAATCGATGGAAGCAGAAATTTCACGATTAAAAGCCGAAATGAGTGTAAGAGAGAAAGGGAAGCTTCCAGCTCAACCCTTACCCAATCCTGGCTATTCACATCATGTGAATGCAATCACCACGTTTAGATCTGGAAGAGTGCTTGACAACCATGTCGGGGAAGGAATTGATGATATTGAAAATCCTATCAATAACACCCCGGCTGAGACCTTTCCTTACACACACACTTCTACTTCTGATCCTTGTTCTTCTACCCTACCACCTTCTCGCGAGCCTATTCTCCATTTCCCACTAGGCTCGACACCTCAGTATAGCCCTTCTAGTTCTCCACAGACGATCCTCACTCCTCTTTTGGGATCACGTCTACTCCCTCTTCCTTCTCCTATGATGGACCCAGCGCTTATTGCTAAAGAACCTTATCCTAATCGGTTAAGGGCTAACACACCAAGTCCACATATGGAGAAGATCACTGAGATGTTTAAACAGGTTAACATAAACATCCCTTTTCTAGATGCTATCCAACAAGTCCCAGCATATGCGAAAGTTCTTAAAGACTTGTGCACTAGAAAGAGAAAGAAACAAATGCCCAAGAAGATATTCATAGCAAAGACTGTAGACACGGCTTTCCCCCAACAATTACCGAGGAAACGTAAGGATCCTGGCTATCCTACTATTTCCATTTCTATTGGGGAGAAACACATCAACCGTGCTCTACTAGACCTTGGGGCAAGCGTTAACCTGCTTCCTTTCTCAGTCTATGAGCAGTTAGGGATCGGAGAGTTGAAACCATCTCCTTGCACTCTCCAAATGGCTGACCGATCAATCACTAAACATCGGGGTGAACTGGAGGATGTGTTAATAAAAATCGGGGAATTTATATTCCCTGTGGACTTTATTGTAATTGATACACAGCCTGTAGCGAACCCATGGAATCAAATTCCGGTGATTTTAGGTCGCCCCTTTTTGGCCACTTCCATTGCAATAATCAACTGTCGTAATGGTTCTATGACCCTATCCTTCGGGAATAGGACAATAGAACTGAACATTTACAAGTTGGGAAGTGTACCCTCCGAACCTACTGCTCAGGTCTGTTCTGTCGACTTAATGGATGTCGACAGCAGCGAAATTGATGATCCTCATGATACCGATCTAGACTCTTTTCATATGTTATTTGACCCAACGATGTATCATATACATACGGACTCTTCCACCGAGATGTCCGGGTCAACAATTAACACCGATTATGAACTTCTTTTAGAGTCTGAAGATCACCCCGCACTTTGTGATGACATTATTCTTCGGGGTATAGATGAAACTTTTGAGGAGATCTTCGCTGATGAACTCGCATTTTTGAATAACACAGGTGTTGAGATGAATCATCTCCCAATCAATGAAATTGAACCTCCACCCCTTCTTCTGAACTGTAAAAAGAATGCGAGTAATCTATCACACTCACTGCATCGTCTCTCCAAAATGAGACGCACACACTTTCTATTCTACCACTTACCCTTTCCCCACTTCTTCTTCCACCAACCAGAGCACTACATTGATAAAATCTTCGAATGGTTGGTGTTAACATTTGGTCTTTGCAAAGCTTGGCATCGACCATTGATTTTTGACCCCCTCATGTGATTTTCAAAGCTTAACATTGCATAACTCAAGTTTGGGGGGGCATGTTTTCTGGCTCTTGAAAAGAAAATTTTTTGTAAAATTTTGAGCCAAAAATAAGTTTGGAGGAGGTTCTTCACTTAAATATTTTGCCCCCACTAATAAATTCCTCCCAAGCTTATAGGTTTTTCGAGATTTAGCAGATGGCAACAGTGAGGACACTGTTGAAAACAAGTTTGGGGGAGGTTTGTGCTTATTTTTGCATCATTTGCATATCATTTGCATAAGCACAAAACATTTTCGAAAACCTATAAAAATTTAAAAAAATTTCAAAAAGATAAAAACATTTTTTGTACATAAATAAGATAATAAAAGTTTAGATAGTGAAAAATTACATCCATGAGATTAGAAAAATTTAAGAAAACCAAGAAAATTAGAAGTTTTCTTATACGAACTAGTAATAAGTAGTTATGAGCCGTTGTCCCAAGGGTTAGTAAGATGAAGGAAGTCACTAATCTGAGGATAAAAATAAGTCTGAAAAATAGTTTCTATTCTGGAAGCCAAACATTTTGAACGTTGATACCCTGCTATTCGCACTTACACACGTCTTGAAGCCTGGGATAGTAGAGGATACCTTGAAATGCTCTTGTCTTAAAGCCGATGTATGAAGAAAAAAAGGTGAATAAAAAATATATAAAATGGTGAGAAAAATGGACACTGGTTTTGTTATCGCCAAGGGCAATAAAAAAAATATATAGCGATGGTGCCTCTTCACCTAGTGCCCTAAGGCCAACTGGTCTGGGAGTCACTGCTATGCCTTAGGTGGTGCAAGACGAGGAAAATACACCAAATAAGCAAGCACATGAGTAATCGGTCGGTTAGTACCTCAAGAAGTATTAACGGTCGCATGAAAGTGTGTGAGCAAATTCATCTAAATATTCATTAATTAAAAAGTACTGAGGCTGATGGGCAAGAGTATGATAGCTTGAATTGAATTCTCCGGGTGTAGGGACGTCCTTTACACACACGCAGGGTGATATGATCGATGTTTGGAAGAAAGATATGAATGAAGAATAAGATGATGTTTTATTGAGAGAGGACGTAATTTCTAACATCTTTTCATGACCATTAAGATAGGGCTCATGACAACCGAAAAGCTAGCTTAGTTGGAAACCCTAATTTTCAAGGCTTTTCTTTTACAATTCTTTTCTTTAAATGTAATATTCATGATCTTCCTTTTATTATTGGATTTTGTGGGTGTAATCCGCTGAAAACCCTCAGGAGACAACACTCCTCCTAATAGGGACACCTAGAGGTTTAAAGGCTTGTTACACGTGCTCAGTGCAATCGTGTTGCCTACGAAAGTGTGCTAGTTAGTTTTTCTCTTTTTAATAAAAAGTTCGCTCGAGACGATCAAAAATAAGTTTGGGGGAATTTGATCAGTCGAAAATACTGCATCTTTTAACCGGCAATTTCCCTATCATTTGCATTCATATAGAAGTGTTCGGCATTCATATAGCACATATTAGCAAAACAGTTATAAAATATCAGATTACATGTGTTAAACCTTAAAACCGGCATTTCTAGGGAAATTGACTGCATTTCATAGCATGGCATCATTCCTATATATCGCAACTTGTGTTTCGAAGTCTGTGCAGGAAAATCCAGAAGAAAGGTCAAAATTTACATTGTGCTGATCAAACATTACGCCAACTCATGGATTTGGAATCTGGCAATGATCTAAAAATCATTCAGAGATTAAATAAATCAGAGAATAATACCAAAGACAGTAGAAGGCAGCATGTGAAGTTTGAAGCCCTAAGGAAGCTACATGGCCGCGGTTCCGCGGCCGTAGCCGCCTTATGCCGCGGAACCGCGGCATCCTTGCCACCTCAGCCTCTCTGTTTTGCACCATAACTCATATCTCAAGTTAAGCATCTCAGAAAACCACTGCAAATTCCAGAAAGATCCTGAATCTTCTGTCAGATCAGCAAGCCATTAGGTTCCTAACTAAAACACCCAAGCTTCTTCAACAAACTTCACTTAAACTCTATTAAGGACCTAGAACCTTCCCCCTAATCTCCTAGCTTAGGGTAGAAGCTAATCCCCTAACTAACTACTTCTAGAAGCCTCTTCCTCTAACTAACTTTTGGAGGGAAAACTCAAATTTGAATTCCTAGACCTAGGGTTTGGGAAACCTATAAATAGACCCCTAGGCTCACTTGTTGAAGGTGGCTCTTTGGTGGTGAAAAGCTAATCAACCCCAATCTCTCCCATTCTTCATCTCTCCCTCTTTCACCCACAAGTTTAGTGACAAAACTTGTGTTCCAAACCCTAGCCCTAATCCAATCAATCAAGATTCCAAATTCAAGATCCATGGAGTTCAAGCAAAGCAAGTCTTCAACCATCCTTTAGAAGCGAAGCCGGCATTCATCGGACCACGAGATCTAAGCCGATCCACGACTCAAGGAGCCGATGCTACGCTAGATTCGACAATTTTGTTCCTTCTCAAATTCTTGTAGTCTCTTGAGTAATGTGTAACAATTTGTGGAATAAATAAAGGTGAAGATTCTTTAAACTTGCTTTTATTTCAATTCAAGCATTATGATTCGTATTCAATTCTTGAATGTATTCTTTGTGATGATGCGCGAATAAACTCCGCTCGTGGAGGAATCGAAACAATTGTAAAATGATGATGTTGATGAGTTGTTAAACGTTTTCTTAAGTCTTAAAACAATTGTAAATTCTTGAAAATCGATTGATCGATGATCTAGATCAATGGGAATGTGTTCTTAATTCCTTTCGCACGATCTAGAGATCGACAATTGATCATTCAACTTTCAAGAAGCTATCCAGTGAATGTTATTCATCGAAAAGACAAAAGATAGGATGAGGAACCCTAATTCCTCGCAAGATCCTTGATCCTCGATGAATTCAACATCGATTTAGCATCAATTTATTACTAGATAAGAAATCGTAATCTTGAATCTTCATCACATCTATAATTTACTCGATTCCTACGAGCTATACTTCAAATCTTGAAACCTAAATCAATTGGAATTCTATCGATACTTGATTCTTGATGTTTATCATTTTTTTGATTCTTGATTAGAATAGTGACACTTGAAACTCATTGATAAAAATCTTGAATCATGTTTTCTTTTCTTTTCTATTAACTTTTCGATTCAAACAAATCAAAATACAAACGAATCGCACAATCCCTGTGGACGATCCGCACTTACTAACGCGCTACAATCCGACACCGTTATTGATTGCGGTCAAATATTTCTTTGATTGTGATTCTATTCATTTTCTTAAACACACAACAAGAATTTGGATCAATCAAATGATTTATTTCAATAATTAGTTACAATACTCAAGAACTACAAGAGGAAGGAACTTTGATCGTCGAATGAGTAAAGTGTTAACCTGCTTGAATAACACATTAACCGTGCTCACGTGCTCCCCACGTGGACACCATAAAGAGCGTCTAGCACTCCATATAAAGACAAAATGAGTAAAGTGTTCAACACTTATTGGGCAATGCCCATGATTGAAAGCTCCACATGATTATATGTGGGCGTCAGAACTCATATAAGTGCTCAACACTTTTTTCATAAAAAAGAGGGACTGAATAAACAGAGCCCAAATAAATGCTTAGCACTTTTTTTTTAAAAAAAAGGGGAGATTAAGCAGACTATAGCCCAAATTGGCTAAGTTGCTAAAGTCTTGCAACTGAGTCCAAATGCTCTGTTGCTGGGTCTTAAATAAAGAAGATTCTAAAATGTTGTTAAGTGGATCTTAGTCTCAAATTGGACTAACGTATCCTTAACAAAGATCCATATGCTCTTGATTTCCAAGGTATCAAATATGACAAAAAATTCTTGAGTCCACCACAACCCTTTTCCCTCAAATACAGGATTTGGTTTAAGGGTACATCTCTTCACATCTCTGATACATGTCGTCGTAATTTTTCAACGTCTTAAGAGAGGTGGCGGGTCCCGACGACCAATAACTTCTTCATGCACTTCCAAATTGACGTGCATGCCTCAAATCGGAGCGTACCCCAAATTGGGCACATTCCATATCAATATCGTTCACTCCGCCACGTAACAAATACACGTGCGCGTGAGTTGAATAATGGACCGAAATGTCCTTAAACTAATATTCGCCCCAAATACGGCGATAATGGACCGAAATGTCCTTAAACTAATATTCACCCTAAATACGGCGATAATGGACTGAAATGTCCTTACACTAATATTCGCCCCCAAATACGGTGACAAAGGACCGAAACGTCCTTAAACTAACATTTCGCCTCAAACATGGCAATAATGGACTGCGATGTCCTTAAACTAAAATAATCGAGCCTAAATGCTCATATGTTTAAGTTGATCTTAATCTCAAATCAGATTGACGATCCTTAAATCAATCCAAATCCAAATCTAAAAATATACGGATTTGGACTAATCCACGCCCTACGGGCGATGACATAAACTAGTCTTCGTATACAAACCATGGGCAATCAAAATAAAACAAACATACACACGACACAAAGTGAACCTCCGGAGCAGGATAAAGTGGTTATTGCGATGCGGTAACGTAATTAACTGCAGGGGCTTGCGCCTGTAGGGAAGAGCGTCCCCACAATCAAAAACCCCTCGCAAATGAGGGGGAATCTGATAAAATCTGCTACAACGGCCGTGTCCGTCCAAACCCCCGATATACGGTGCCATAAATCAACTTGGTATCTTCGGAGAGATGAACGGATAAATCCAAATAGTATCTACCCCCAGGGTTCAGGCCAGGCGTCCTAACGTCCCGGTCTATCTTCCGGCGGTGAACAGATTCTGGCACGCCCGGTAGGACCTTTTCCTCTTTCCACTCCACACTTTGTGTGTCGTGTTTCTCGAACAAAATCGCGGTTCGCTATGGTTTCTCTTGGATTCGAGGTACTAAGATTTGGTGTCTTGTTCCTGTGCAAAATAAGAGAATATCGATGACTTCTAGCTGCACAACTTGCAACAGCAACTCCCGCTCCGCCCCAACTGGAGGAGTGACTTATGGGCCCAATGCGGCCTCCATCTTTTCAATGCCGGTGGGGCAAGTAACTCAAGCCACTACCGGATTTTTCTTCGGGACCATGATACCACTAACTAGTTTCAGCGTCCCAGCGCCGTAAGAAGAAGCTCCCAAGAAGTCGGTCATCGATCGACTTGCAACCACAACAGCTCCTCTCAACGGGTCGTCCAAATCCAACGTCTTAGTCTTCAACAGGCTGGGCAAGAACCCAAACGGGCTCGAAAAGAGGCTCGTGATACCTGAAGGGGCTACCCCAAAATGGTTAGCCCTCCTAACTCCTGCTATGGGCGAAGTCGTCAAAGGTGCTTCCCCTACCAGAAAGTCGGTCTTTGAAAGATTGGTCGGCCATCCTCAAACCCTGCCAAGGATGTCAGTCTTCAACAGGCTGACACCAACAAGCCCCTCATGAAAGCTGGGGAACGAAGAAGCCGCTTCTAAAACTGAGGCGGTCCTTTCTGCAAGATATGCTCGACGTCGTCACTGACGCCGAGTGAGGAAAGCCGGGGGCAACTCCCCCTCTGGACTTACCCCACCAGCTCTAACGGTGAAAGCTGACACTGCTGTTCCAACCGAGAATAGCTTTGAACTGCTCAGGAGGGTACGCAAGAACTCTCCAACGGAAGTGCTAAAGAAATCGCCCCCGCCTGCAGAAACCACAGTGCAGGCAAAGTCGGAGCAGCTTTATCAGCGGCTCTCCACATAAATTCATAGAGTCTGGCGGAAAGTCCAAGACTCGGTTCTTTATGAGAACCACTCTCATCAACCGAAGAAATCGAAGGCTCGGCAAGAGAAAGACTGTCCTTCCGTCATACAACGAGGGACTTCATCTGCACAGGTGCCTGTTACAATGGCTCCTTCAACTTCGACCTCCACAAAAGGATGAGGTGAGAGAAAATTCCAAAGGCAGCAAATTCCAAACACCCCAAGTCTGGGGGTATGATCGTACACACGGTTTACATGGCTTCCGGAAAAGAGGAAAGCCGTACTTCTGTGGCTTATTGACCGCAAACTCGGTTGTTAACAAAAGCTCAGGAACAACAACAAAAGCTCCAGGAAATGCTGACCAAAATGGCAGCACTCACCGGACAGAAAGAAAGTCCGGAACTAGCATCTGAACATCGCCAAGAACAGCAGACCGATACCGAGTTCCTGCGAAGGGTGCTTGAAAGAAAAGACAAAGACGCTGCTGAGCAAGCCGCCAACATAAAGCAGATGACGCTTTTATTCCAGGATATGCTTGGAATGATAATTCAGCCAGAACCCTCAGCTGAGGATCCACCAATAATCATCAAGGATGACAAAGGGGAACATCAAACCCTCTTCCGGTTTTATCGGCAGCCAAGGAGGAAACGATCTC
The DNA here is from genome assembly GCA_030015575.1 of Agapanthus africanus. Taxonomy (NCBI): domain Eukaryota; kingdom Viridiplantae; phylum Streptophyta; class Magnoliopsida; order Asparagales; family Amaryllidaceae; genus Agapanthus; species Agapanthus africanus. The sequence continues at coordinate 556,567,019 of JASDDO010000016.1, forward strand.
CAAGGCTGCTCTTGATGATTACATCATTCAACAAATACGAGCTCATCAAGCGAGTGAAGCGGCCGGCCAAACTGTCAGAACTGGGCGACCGTATCCAGGCTGGTATGACCAAATCAAGTACCCACCGGGATATATGATCCCCAAATTCTATGTGTACAAGGGGACAGGAAACCCCCATCAGCACGTCACGCAGTTCTGAGCTCTGTGCGGCAACACTGGAGTCGACGACAAACTGCCGTTTCGCCAGTTCGTTAGCAGTCTGTCAGAAACAGCTTTTGAAGGGTACTCGGAGCTCCCAAATGACTCCGTAAAAACCTTCACAGAGATGGAGCTTTTATTCACACAGCGGTTCTCCAGCGCGAGCGAGCATACCCCAATCACGACACTAATCAATGCCAGGGTGAAAACAGGAGAAACGTGGGTTCAATACGCCATCCGGTGGCGGAACCTGTGGTCTAAGTGTGAACAACGCATCGAAGAATCTCCTGCAGTAGGCATGTTCATTAGGACCCTAGATCCGCAAACGACTGTGTCCTAGTTCATGACGTTCTTCAAGTTGACGACCTTTCAGGCTTTGATCGATAAACTGACCCAAATAGGCCATGGGCTTTCCTCCTCAAATATAGACCCTCGAAATGCCAAAGGTAAAGGGAAAGCGGCCTTCGTTGCTAAACTCAACAACAGCCGAGTGGCCCGAAACCGGCTGCTCGCCAAAACAATGCACGTCCACGCCTATCCCTCGAAGAAAGGCTAGGGCGTGCTTACTCGTTTCCCCACGATAAGACGAGGAGACTATTTGAGTTAGAAATGCGTAACAAACTCATCACATTGCCAGACCCACGGCGTCCACCGCAACTCGGTGATGTCAACAACCCCAACTACTGCTCCTATCACAGAATGGTGAGCCACCCAATTGAGGATTGCTATGTCTTCAAGAACTGGGTCGAGGATCAGTATCAATAGGGGAAGTTCGCGCTTTCTGAGAACTGGAGGGTGAACCCGCCACAGAAGCACACTCCCAAAAAGGTAGATGCATCGGGGGCATCATGCTCGCTCGTGGAAGAAACTCCATGAGAAATCGTTCTTTCAGTAAAGACCAAAAGAATGCTGAAGGATCTACAGGCATGTCCGGCAGTCAGGTGGAAAAGCCCACTTGAACTTGAAATCATCAAAGGGATGCTGAAACCGTGTCCCGTACCAAAGATTGTTGACAAAGGGTAAAATCCCCAAGTCAAGCCTTCAAAGTCTTCGAAGAAAAAGAAGAAGACCAAGAAACTTGTGCAGCCTGCCAAGTATGATGACAAGTGCACAAACCTACAAAAGTACATCGACGCGCTGGAGGAGTACACCAGAAGGCACGGAAACCGGTCACCCTCGAAGAGTTCCTCAAGTATATTCTTGAGAACGAAGATAGTGACAACGATGAGGAAAATGACTCATCAGAAGAAATCGAAGACTATGTAGCGAGTTGCTACATGGTCTTCCATTCGTTGTTAAATGACGAAAAAACTCCCTCAGCGTCAGAAAACAACGCAGAGAAACTAGGGGCAGAATCGGCACTAAAATCCCCGGAACTACCAGAAGACCGGATCGACATGCTGTTAAACGAAGCCTTTCAAAAAAGCAATGCTGACTGAGAACGCGAAACGACCATTTACGAAAAGGCTAAGCGTCAGCGTCAGAATGAAGAAGCTGCGGCGAGGATGAGTCGTAAAACACTCAAACCAAGCCGGAGCACACATGCTACAAATAAGAGCAGGATCAAGGCAGAGAAGCGGTTCGCCAAAGCCCTGTCTAGGGGAATGAAGCTGCCACCTCTCGTGGGAAGCTCTCCCGGGGTCATATGCCTCGACGGAGAGGATTCACATCCAAACCACTGCTTATATCATCGGAGGGTCACTATTCCCACCGAAGAATGTAGTGCCTTCAAGAAGTGGTGGTAAGGATATGTTGCCCATCAAAAACACTTCAAGAGAATGAAGCGCGAAGCTCGTCGACATCAAAAGGGTGCGACAAGTACGCATGAAAAAATGACTAGCAACTGTTATATGGTTGATACCAGTTCGGAAATGAAAAAACCCCAAGTTCTTACCTTCGGGAGCGATTCTGAGGACGAAATGACCCTCAGCCCTCTCTTTAAGGACTCCACCTCCGAAAAAGAAGAGGGGGAGAAGAACTGTGACAGCATTCAGCTGCGTAGCGGCACGCTGCCTGAGAAGAACTTCGGACCTACAAATAAGGGTTCGAGCAAAAAGGACAAAGGGAAAGAAAAAAATCCCTGAGAAAATTTCCTTCGACGAAACCCGCCTTATAGCACAACAAAATCTGGAAGCTTATAATGCAAGGAAGACACGGTCATGAAAGGCTGACTAGGCCGAGAACATTCCGCCATAGAGATCTCGTGCTAGTCGTCAAAAGACCGATGATCCCCAATCATGCAAAACGGGGGAAATTCGAGCCGAACTATGAAGGCCCGTACATTATAGACAAAGTCTACCAAGATGGAGCCTACCTGCTCATGGATATGCATGGCGAAAGACCCTTCCGGCCAATAAACGGCCGATTCCTCAAGAAATACTACGCTTGATGAGTCATGACTAAGGTCAACGATAGATGACGACGCTTGTGTCCGCTCGCTGTCTTCCTGAGTCAAAACTCTTAAAGTAGTGTTCAAGAAAGCTTCGCCTCAAACATGGCGACAATGGACCGAGACGTCCCTAAACTAATACTCGTCCCCAAAAAGGGAATGACGGACCGAGACGTCCTTAAACTAGAACCTCGCCTTAAATATGGCGACATCGGACCGAGATGTCCTTAAACTAAAACTTCGTCTCAAAAATGGTGATAACGGACCGAGATGTCCCTAAACTGGCACATCGTCTCAAAAATGGCGATATGCTCCTTTGAGATCTATATTGCAATCAAAGCCCCAATGGCGAAGACTGCAACTTAAGTCCCACTGGCTACGCAACTACTCCAGCGGTGAAGTCACCCCCAAAGTCCCACTGGCAAACAGATGGGTCATTAAAAAAAACGGTATGTCCACAAGCAAAATGGGCACGGATGAAAACCCGAAAGGGCGCCGTGAGTAAAAACAGCAGGATTACCGGCGAGTTTGTGAAAACGCGGAAAGGCGAAATCTCGTACAAAAAAGGTATGTCCATAAGCAAAATGGGCACGAATAAAAACCTGAAAGGGCACAGTGAGTAAAAATAGCAGGGTTACCGGCGAGCTTGTGAAAACTCGGAAGGACGCAATCTCGTAAAATTTTTTTACACTTACGAGATCCTCTTGACTCGTAAGGAGAACCCCCTATGAAATCCTCACGGCTCATAGGATTAAAAAATCTTAAGCTACAGGGATCCAGACCTATTCTTAAGCCGTCGTATCCCCCAAGCTGCCTACAGGCGGTCCAATATTGGCGCTTGTATGCAATCCATGGGCACAAATAAATGATTTCCCCGCCAAGTTCCACCAATGACTGGAAATATCCTCATATGGTGAACGACACTTGTAAGTCCTCTCGGCTTATAAGGAGAAAATACTTTTATAAGATCCTTACTACTTATAAGAGAACACACACTTAGGAATCCCCATGATTCCTAAGGAAAAAATATGCCTACGAGATCCTCACGACTCGTAGGGAGAAATAACTTTATGAGACCCTTACGGCTCATAAAGTCAAAAAGCCTTAGTTGAAAGGATCCTAACCCTGTTTGCTAAGCCACCTTTATTCAAATCAACAAAGGTAAATGATGAGTCGCTCCTGGCAATATTCCAGTCGCAGTGATGCTGATGCCTAAAAAAGCATCAAACTTCAAGTCCTCTCAAGGAAAATGATGATTCGCTCCTGGAAACATTCCAGTTGTAGCGATGGTGATGCCTAAACATGCATCAAATTTCAAGTCCTTTCACGGCAAATGATGATTCGCTCCTGACAATATTCTAGTCGTAGCGATGCTGATGTCAAGATTGGTATCAGATTCCAAACTCGTAATAAAAACATCAGCGAGCAAAAAATGCGTATGAAATAGACGAAATGATGGGGCAACTCACAATAAAAATCAGCGAGCAAAAAATATAAGCATATAAAACAGTCGAAATGTTTGGGCAACTCGCAATAAAAAAAATAGCGAGTAAAAAAACGATATAGCCGAAATGATTTGGCACCGCGATAAATAGCCAAAATGATTGGGCAATCGTGACTTTCGTGACATAAAAGCTGAAAAGATAGAGCATCGCGGAAAGAAATAAAAAAATTGAAAATGAAACTTTTCTGCCTTGCAGGTGAGTCTACACTGATCCTTGTATACAATCCATGGGTACAAATGAAAAAGGGAACCATATTTTCCCACCAGGCTCCGTCAAAGGGAGAGCCAGACCTCGACGACAAGATTTACAGCCTAGAGATCACCCCGACGTACCTTCTCATTCTGACAGGATGCAGACACGACGTCAACAAATACCCAAGGGTCAAATCAAAAGTGGAGTCACGGCAAAACCCTAGCTCCAAGACTTGACGGTCCATACACAACCTAAAGACTACTCCGATGTTCCCTCTCATTCCGACAGGATGCAGACACGACGTCAACAAAGACCCAAGGGTCAAATCAAAAGTGGAGTCACGGAAAAACCCTAGCTCCAAGTCTTGACGGCCCATACACAACCTAAAGACTCCTCCGACGTTCCTTCTCATTCTGACAGGATGCAGAAATGTCGTCAACAAAGACCCAAGGGTCAAAGCAAAAGTGGAGTTACGGCAAAATCCTAGCTCCAAGCCTCGACGGTTCATATACAACCTAGAGACTATCTCGACGTTCCCCTTCATTTCAGCAGGATGCGGACGTAACTACCAAACGAAATTGGGGTGATGGCATGTTCCTAGCTCCGGACTTCAACTGCAATACATACAGCATAGAAGTCTTACAGATGTCTATCCTACTTCAGCAAAGAATTAGCGCGATATCGTCAAAACAAAATGAAGTAACGGCATATTCCTAGCTTCGGGTCTTGATGGCAACCTATATAAAGCCTAAAAGACTATTGGAGATCATTCCACTCCAGCGCGGAGTGATTATGACTCATCGGGGCTCCAAATTGAGCCTAACCTCAAGTAAAAAGTGACATGGCAAACTCCTAACGCTTGCTCTCTCGACGGTAATATAGCCTAAGGAGATTACTTGAAGACGTCTTGTCTAGCCCCCGAAAGGATCAGAGACACGATAGTCGTGGGGCTACTCGAACAACGGCTTAAAGACCACATATCGAGGAATACATCAGCCTAGACGACGGTACCACGGACCAAAACCCTAGCACCACAAAACCTAACAGACCTCTGTTGTAAAGAATGAATGTTATCTATATATAACGTTAGGACAAGTTTACCTGTAAACCTAAGGGAGGTAAACTAAATAAACTCCGAAATGAGTACATAAACTAGAAACTCCGAAATGAGTCAAAAAACTACAAACTCCGAAATGAGCACATAAACTAAAGACTTCGAAACGAGTGAATAAACTACAAACTCTAAAATGAGTACATAAACTGGAAACTCCGAAATGAGTGAATAAACTACGGACTCCAAAACGACTAAGTAAACTAATTAGCGCCACATTAAGACATCAAAACACAGACGAGCGCATGCAAAAAGTGTATATTCTTTATTCATGAATCAAGGTGTTTAAGAGATACAATTAATACAAAAGGGGGAAATACAATTGCAATTATTAAGAAGGCGGGGCTTTCAACAAATTGGCAACCCACTCATGCGCTCCCTGCAGCTCTTCCTCGCATGCTACTACTGCGGCCAGCCCCGCTTTAATTTGATCCCGCTGATGCAAGCATGATGAAAGTTTCTCGGCGATTTCCTGCTTGGCAATATCGCAATCTTGCATGCCCTGCTTGGTAAAATCGAGGTTCTGCCTAAGCGACAGCCCATTAGAAATACATTGTTGGAGGTTTTCGAAAATAACTTGCAGCTGCGCGGCATTTGCTTCGATCTAGACGCACAATTGGATGGATTCTCCGGAAGTTAGACGCACAATTGGATGGATTCGCCGGAAGTTATCTCATGCTCTTTTCGCTTCAGGGCCAACTTTTGTTCAAAATATTGAATGGAATCGGCACTTTGCTCGATCCACGCGACCCGCTGAGCCTTTAAGGTCAATACTTCAGGATTGAGACGCTTGTGCTCAATCTCATACAGACAAGCCTCGATCCGCTTACAATAATCAATCCAAAGGCCGACGAAATCTTCGTTGTGGAAATTCACAAGCGTCGCTAGCATAGGGTTGACTTCGTCAGCGAAATCTGCTGCAGAAGTGAGAGCCTCGGCATCAAGATCTTCGATAAATTCGTTTAACATCCGCCTGCTAGTCACTGCGCCCCTGGAATATTGACACTTAGCAAAAGTCCCCGTAGGCATGGGAATGCGAGACTTAAAAGGAACCGAAGCTGGTGTAGCTGTTGCAAAATAAATCATGCACGAATAAGGGTCATATTTCAACTTGAAAAATAAAGAAGAAAGCTGATGGACGAGATCTACCATACCGGCTGTTGAAAGTGGCAAGATAGGGAGCACAGGAGGCTCGGCTATTCCTTCACTCCCTCCCTCGAGTCGATACTGTGGTCAATATGAGGAAGGCTTAGCAACCGAAAGCTTACTCATGAAAAGAAGAAACACCAAGCGAAGAATATACTAACCAATGTCGGAAGGGGGAACGAATTCTGTTTGGAAGGCAAAATGCGGGCTTAACACCTGGTGTAAGTGATCAAAGAGTATTCCTGCAGGATTGCAACAATATATGGTTAATGCAAGAAAATGGTATCTACATAAGCAAAGAAATGAGAAATCTTCACCTTCTAGAGTTCGGGGAGACGCAGAAGAGAGGGGTGGAACCATGACAGTCAGGGCAATGACCGGCAGTTATTCTTCAGTCAGTACAACATCATGGTTTACCACGCCTATACTCAGAATAAAGGAGATATCATTAGAGATACTTAGCGGGATTAAAAACTCAAAGATAATAACTTAAGGAGTATCTGACAGGCAGAAACCGAGACAGTGCCTGAAGCGTCACCAATTGTGACGGCTTCCTCAGTTTCTATTGGGAAAGTAGATTTAGCATCCACACCTTCATCCCCTAACTCGATAAGGGCCGTCGTAATGCTTGCATCACCCGCCGATACCAAGGATCCACAAGGAGAAGAAGCGTCAGTCGGAACAATCCTAGATTCCAGAGGAAGATTTGCCACTTCGGGCCCTTTAATCACCGGCACTTCACCTGCCATGCCATCACCTAAATTTAGCCCTATTTGAAAAAAATGCGTGTGTTATGATTCAAGAAAAATGCTGTTACTAAGGACCGTGCGTTGTTCTACCTTGAAGTAGCCGTTCAACCTCTTCTCGAGCCGCACGCGCAACCTGTCTATGGGCAGTGAACATGGCAGAAGGAACGACCACCATAGGAATGCCAGAGGGTTGAGCATTACTCGAACCTGCGTCCGCGGCCAAGATAGCCTGACGTTCCTTGCAGCGTGCTTTTTACGCTTCCTCTTTGCCTGGGCTGTATGAACCGATCTCCTCAAAACTTCTGACAGGGGGACATCGTCGTCCAAATCGGGCTCGACCTCCGGATCCGCTGTGGCATCCGTCATCGGCTGCTACAGCAACGCCTCCTGTGGTGGCCTTGGGAAGGCCTCAGCCATAGTCGGTGGCTCTGAAGGCTTTTCTGCATCACCACCTAGGATTAGCAATACACTCGGAACAACCTGGGTCGTGGTGGTTCCTGTAATAGGATAAAGAAAAGAGTCAGTGTAGGGTTACTAGGCACTCTCATAAGGGTCTATAAGGCATCAACCATGCCCGATTTAAAATTTAGACGTGCCGAACAACCCTAACCAAGATCTTAGACTAGAGATTAGGCGAAACAAAGCAAGTAAACAACTTTACTTCTAAGAGTTTGGGATTACAACCTTTGTAGTCCGGTCCTTCACTTCATAAGCTCCGTGTTGTGGTCCCTTCGCTGCGATCATCAAGTTCCTGGACTCTAAAGAGGCTCCACGAAGAGAAAGATGCAAGCTTGCTTCCGATCTTCAATAACTAAGATGATCTACCTTGAAGTTTCTTTAACACAAGCTCTCACTCACTAAATGATCGCAGGAGCATTTTCCAAAGTCCATACTTTGTTGGTGTACATGGATTCCATCTCAGATCGTATTGCATCCAGCCATTTCATAGAGTCACCACTCGTGATGGCCTGCTCGAAACTAGTCGGGTCATCATCTTCCATGATGCAATCCTCACTTCCACCATCAATGAGAAAACCGTAGTATCTCTCAGGTGGATGAGAAACCCTACTAGATCGGCGGAGAGGCTGGGGTTCATCGGGTACTACTGAATCCTCTGGTTCTACCAAGTCTTCTGTTATAGTTTGTGTCGCTGGAACCTCTTCCAGTTCTACCTCCTCACCACAAATTTCTTTTTCAAGAAATTCCTTTTCTAAAAAGGTGGCATGTCGAGAAACAAACACCTTTTGTTCCTCAGTGTGGTAGAAGATATACCCTTGTGAGTTCTTGGGATATCCTACAAACTTACATAGGACAGACCTTGCCTCGAGTTTGTCCGGATTTAGCCTTTTGACATAGGCCGGACAACCCCATATCTTAACATACTTAAGAGATGGTCTCTTCCCTTTCCATATCTCATATGGAGTGGTAGGCACTGATTTGGTAGGAACCATATTCAATAGGTGTATGGCTGTCTCGAGCGCATACTCCCAGAAGGAAATAGGTAACTCATCTTCGCTCATCATAGAGCGCACCATATCTAATAGGGTGCGATTCCTCCGCTCCGATACACCGTTGTGCTGTGGTGTATAAGGAGGAGTAAGCTGAGAGAGAATCCCATTCTCTTTTAGATAATCCAGAAAATCATTGCTCAAGTATTCTCCTCCTCGATCAGATCGAAGGATCTTAATACTTTTTTCTGTTTGGTTCTCTACTTCGTGCTTATATTCTCTGAATTTCTCAAAAGCTTCAGACTTGTGTTTCATCAGGAACACATGTCCGTATCTAGAGAGATCGTCAGTGAATGTAATGAAGTAGGAAGAACCGTTCCTGGCATGCGTAGACATAGGACCACATACATCACTATGTACCAATCCTAAGAGTTCCGTAACTCTTTCTCCGTGTCCACTAAACGGAGTTTTGGTCATTTTACCTTTGAGACATGAATGGCAAGTATCATAAGATGATAATCCGAACGGATTCAAATATCCATCCTTATGTAACTTAGGTAGCCCTGTCGTATTGATATGAGCAAGTCACAATGCCACAAGAAGGATTCGTTCATTTCTGAACTCTTCCTCTTGTGTGTGTTTTGTATATTAAGGACTGTATTTTGATTGAGAATGAATATGCCATTATGTAACGAGCCTGATGCAATCAACTTATGATCTAGGAAGATGTTCATAACATTATCTTGTACTACAAAATTATATCCTTCTTTACTTAATAAAGAAACTGATATAATGTTGCACATCATGTTCGGTATATAATAGTACTCATTCAGAATCAGTGTATTACGACTTGGTAATACTAGGTGATATTCGCCAACTGCTTTGGCTGCAATACTTGCACCATTCCCTACTTGAACGGAATGATCACCTTTTCCCAGTTCTCTACATTTACGTAGCCCATGTAACAATTTACATATGTGGGATCCTGATCCGGTATCTAATACCCAGGACGTAGGGTGAACTGAGAAACAGTTCTCAATAACTAACACACCCGAAGAAGGTGCATCAACATGCATGTTCTCCGTTTGGGCGGCGTGAGAATCCAGATATTCTCATATTCCCTGTTCAGTCTTATAACTCTTATAAGAAAGAACGGGACCAACGTTCCCCTGCTCAGTATAATAATCGGGTTCAGTCAATACATCCATATTATTATCTTGATTATGGCCTGACATGGTTGCTACCTAGAGAGAGAGAGAGAAGAAAACACTTTAGTGTATGCTCTTGCAAGATTAGATTGGTTATTATCTTATCTAATCAGGATGTCTCCCGCTGTTTTTATCAAATCTTCCTTCAAACCCTAGAAGGTAAGATTAGCCGGGATTAATTACACCCTACAATTTCGTCAATCTTTCAGCCAGATCAGTGTCGGTACTTGAGGGAGGTTCCCCGTGCTTTCGCACGGACCTAATTAAAATAAACCTCGTTTTCCCAGAGGCATAACCCCGTTAACACCTTTCTAGACACCTACTTGATTGGCTAATTGTCCTGTGTAAAACTCTCCCAGGAGTAACTCTTACTCGCAGTGGGTATCGGGATCCAACTATCTCATAGGAGGTATGCAATCTCATTGCAAATTCAACACTTGAAATTCCCGATAATGCTTTTACCCCTAACGTGCTATGACCTTGACGAATGCCAACAAACCATAGTCCGCTAGTCAAGTTCAACCCGTACATTTCTTGATTGAATTAAACCCAGCCGTACGTCCCTTGACGAAAGCCAACAAAGCCGCACGACTACCCTAACCCAATCTCATCATATGTTGCAGATAAGTAATAGTTAGCTACCGCACATTACGCCTTGACGAAATCCAACAAACGCAGCACGAATACTAAGTATTACCTATCTGAAATGTCGGAGGGCTACGCAGGTTTTTCAGAAAACCATGAGCGTAATGAACTTGATATCGTTGTAGAAACAAGTGATTTTGAAAAGGAGTGTTTTTGAGGCTTTTCTAGTTTCGCTAAAGAGATCACTCCCGGTGAAAGGATCTCGGCTCTTTCCCCATCGAATAAGGTGCAGAATATATCATATATACCGCTGTGCAAAGCAAGAACTATATAAGCTGTCAAAAACTAAACCGCGAGTTTGTAGCATCTGCCAGTTTCGCTAAAGAGGTCACTCCCGGTGAAGGGATCTCGGCTCTTTCCTCATCGAATAAGGTGCAGGGTATATCATATATACCGCTATGCAAAGCAAAACTGTAGCTACCCTTTTTATAAAGTTTTGATTCTACAATATCTTTTAGGTTTCTTTTCTTTTATTAATCTTATTAATAAATCCCATCAGCTTATGCTTCTTAAGCATCACAGAAGAAACGAAAGCAGTAATATTTATATATCAGCCTATATATATATAGTATAAGCATTCGTCTCAGGTAGTAATATGATCTCATCACAGAACATTGCAGCAGAAGAACATATATGAAATATTGGATATACTAGGATGTCCATGTTTTAATACGAGCCGGTATAAAACATGGATTCCACGGTCGCGATGAATAGCCAAACCCACATCCCTAGACTCCTACGAGAGCGGCAAGTAACACTGCCAGTTCTAGGGTTAGGAGACCCGGTCTCGACCCCTCGAGATGGCCTCCCACTGGACCCTAAAACCCGGTTACTTGTGCTCCCCTCCTTGGGTCTACTTAATGCGGAAAAGTAAATAATATACACTGGTGACATCAACCTCATCCCGGAAGTGCCCCAATAAAAGAATATTACATACAAATGAATTTTACATGAATGAAAATAAAAACCCTCATCTCACATAAAACCCCCGGCTATTCAGAACACGACGATCCAATATAACATATCATAGCAACACATAATATCTCATATCATCAACGTAAGTAAGTATGCATACACCGATCGTCGTTGATATATAGCAACGAAAACCGGCAATACAACTACATTCTACACTTATGGTCACAGAAAAGAAATTGTAAAACTACAACATTTGGAATCCACAATCACTTTAGACATCATAAATCCGAAATATCACATACTTCGCATTTCATGCCTAACTATATGAGTTCCACATATTGTATCACATTCCAGATAAATAGACAGTATTAAACTTTCCGATCGGATAATCAAATACCCAAGATTTCCTAAATAGCTCAACACTTGAGCGGAGTTCAAATAATCCCAGAATATGTCACAGTACCGATGGTCCAGCCGTAGAAGGGTCAAGCCAACGCCTCACATGTGGCACGCCGTACCGCCCCAAACCCTAAGGTTTAGAGGCGGTTCAGACGGTCACATAATCGAGTTAAGGTTTGTGTTCTTCTAGAGGGACCACCACGTTACTTGCACGTTTTTCCGAAAGATTTAAACCAAAGAAAAATTCAACACTTGAATGTTTTTTGTGCCGGGAAAAAATGAGTTAATGATATCTGTTCGAACATTTTATTAGTTTCTAAATTATCCGGAAAACATAACGAAATTAAACTTTCCGATCGAATCAACGAATTCAAAATAATCCCCAGAACACTCAACACTTGAGTCAGATTAAAAATACCCAGAAATATGAACTAGCAGCTACGGTCATTACTGTGCCAAAAGAAAAGTCAAACCCAACTGTACGGCCGCGGATCCGCGGCACAAGCAAGGTACTGCCGCGGTTCCGCGGCGGTCCGTACGGTTTAGCTCCTCGTTTTTCACAGTGATACTTATAATTCCCTGCTGATTTTTTAGGTATTTTTAATACAGAAAAAATCACATTTTAAAAAATTGTCCAGAGAGGGGGTCAAATCGACGTTTCGGGGTTCGATCGGGGTTTTAAATTCGTATACACGTCGCCTAATATTTTAGCTAGGCTCTGATACCACTGTAGGGTTCCTAGGCACACTTATGAAGGTCTATAAGGTATCAACCATGCCCGAATCAAAATTTAGACGTGCCGAACAACCCAAAGCCGGGATCTTTGCTAGATTATTAGGGTTTAACATGCAAGTAAACATCTTTACAACTAAAAGTGAGGGATTACAGCCTTTGTAGTCCGCTCCTTCGCTTCATAAGCTCCGAGTAGAAGTCCCTTCGCCGCGATCCACGATCTCCCAGACTCAAGAGAGTCTCCACGACTCGAACGATCCATGCTAGCTTGTAGTGTTCCTTTTCTCCAATTATCTATGTCGAAGTTTCTATAACTCAAGCTCTCTCACTCTAATGAGGTGAACAGCCTAATCTAATTGGCTAGATTAGATGAGGATGATGGAGTAGTATTTATGCTTTCTTTTTATATCAAATTCTCACATGAAATCATCACAAAATGAAAACCTAGTAAGCTTTCTCAAAGCTCAAGGTTGAAGAAGAAGAAGAAAAATGGATTAATCCTTTTGTGATGAATAATGAAATGATATATGCTTAATAATGTAACCATGGTCAACCATGACTAGACTAACCCATGTAGAGAATTAACTAAGGGTAGGGTTTGGGTTGAGTTAAAGAATGAGTCATAAGAAAATATCAACCATAATATCTTTTTCATGACAAAAGAAATCCTTCTAGAAGCATCAAGAAAGAACTAACCCAAATCAAACCCTAACCTTATTTAATCTCCACTAAACATGTTTCATTATTAATCATATCATGTTACAATAATATATATCACATATATTATATATTTGTAACAAAAGAAAATAATACAATTAATATATATCGCATATATATCAATGTATTATCCGGTGAGAAAATAAAATAATAAAGCGAGCCAATATTAGATAATGTAATGCAATATATCATATATATTATTATACATTAAATTATCGAATCAACACTTGATCCGACAATCCGGCTATATCGAATATAACCGACTAATATATCATGTACCGATTCATCGAATCAACACTTGATCTGATGGCCCGGTTCATATCTAAATATCGCGAGAATATAATACGGTATCTCATATCGCATTATCCTTGGTCCTGCACATATCACACATGTGGCCCTACTCCGTTTTGCCTGAGTCAAGAAACCTCTGTGTAGAACTCTAAAGAATCGTCAATACGTCGGTAGCAGGTGATGATCATATCAAACACCCACAAGCTGCAAGCGGTCAGCTAAACATAACAGCCACCCAGGTATTGAGCGATCAGAAGATCAATAAACTAGCCTGTACATTCTCCTGTGAATCCAATCAGTAACACTCCCGTACAGCCCGGTCTCTTCGTTTGATATGTCGCATATCAAGTCTAGGGGTGGTATACGTCAGACCCCAGTAACCGATAAGTCGTGTCGATGTGAGGCTCATAACGGGTCGAGAAACTACTGATAACGCTTACCAGTAAATCTCTATATCAGCCCTGGCCAGGACTTCTAGTTATAGCCAATCGAACACAGCACATCATCAACTCCCTATACCGGGAGAGACGAATCCTCTCGTATCGCTCATTGCCTCCATGTGATTCGGGACTGCACCCAAAAGCCACCATTTTGCACGCCCTCTTGGACGTGGTAAGGTGGAAATCAAAGCACAGTGGGAATCACATAAGACTCTATGACGATCTCGGGTCTACAGACTACCCTGTACCAGTGTCACCGGAGAACTGCCATCTGACGTGTGGTATATCACCATCTGGGAGTTCTCGGCGAGTCCGTCCAGTGTACCCAGTCTCCACTGAGCACCCGTACACCATCCTTGATGTCAAACACCGATGGATATGGGATCATCCATCGCCCATCATATGGGTCAAGATGCGTATACGCTAGTCTACTCTGGTGTATCGATGCCCTGTCTCGATATACCCTCGACTAGAAACAGTTATAGGATGTACTCATCGACTACTGTGGCCCCACTAGTATGATCTCATCATAGTCCCAGTAGTCGAGTACAGATCCTAAGGGCTTTATCAACATGTGAGAGTAAGACAGTAAACCAATACAAGTCAACATGTTAAGATAAAGTGAAACCAAATAGCATACTATCATGATGAGCAAGAAAGTCCTCTCTATATATATCCAAGCATCCATTATAATATACATCACATGTACAACAATGGCCTCTAGGGCATATACATAACTAACAGTAGGAATTTAGCTCTCATTTGTTTTCTTAATCTCACTCATTTTCATCACAAAGAAAAAAGCTAGAGAGCTTTTCACCAAGGAAGAAGAAGCAGAATATCCAAAACCTTTTGTGATGAATAATGAATCCATAGTTTGGTTAGAAATGCAACCATGGTTGATAAAAGAAAAGCTAACCATTGTAGAGAGTTAACTAGGGTTAAATGGTTGGGTTGGGTTAAACAAATATCTCACAAAATATCATAACAAATATCTTTGCTTAAAACAAAAGCAAAGCTTCTAGAAGCTACTAGAAAGTTTAACCCAAATCAAACCCTAACCATGTTTAATCTCCACTAATCATGTTGCATTTATAACCATAACATGTTACAATATTATATATCACATATACAATATTTATTGTAACAAAATAAAACAATACAATTAACATATATCACATATATATCAATGTATTACCCGAGTGAGAAAAAGAATCTTTTAGTGAGTTTATATTAGTTAATGTAATTTAATATATCAAATATATAATTATACATTAAATTATGGAATCAACACTTGATCCGATAATCCGGCTATTTCACAAATAACTGACCAATATAATCTGTATCAGTTCATCGAATCAACACTTGATCCGATGACCCGGCTATATCACATATACCCGGCCGATATCTCATATCGCGAGAATCTAATACGGTATCACATACACGTATTGTTCTCGGTCCCGGACATATCATATATGTGCTCCTACTCCGTTTTGCCTGAGCCAGGAAACCTCTGTGTAGGACTCTAAAGAATCGTCAATACGCCGGCAGTAGGTGATGATCATATCAAACACCCACAAGCTGCAAGCGGTCAGCTAAACGTAACAGCCACCCAGGTATTGAGCGATCAGAAGATCAACAAGCAAGCCTGTACTTTCTTTCGCGAATCCAATCAGTAACACTCCCGTACAGTCCGGTCTCTTCGTCTGATATGTCGTATATCTCCCCTAGGGGTGATAAACGTCAGACCCCAGTAGCTTGATAAGTCGTGTCGATATGAGGTCCATAACAGTTCGAGAAACTACTGATAACACTTACCAGTAAATCTCAGCAACCCTGGCCTGGGATTTCCAGTTATAACCAATCGAACACAGCGCAACATCAACTCCCTATACCGGGAGAGATGAAACCCCTCCTATCGCTCATTGCCTCCATGTGATTCGGGACTGTACCCAAAAGCCACCTTTTTGCACGCCCTCTTGGACGTGGTATGATGGAAATCAAAGCACAGTGGGAATCACATAAGACTCTATGACGATCTCGGGTCTACAGACTAACCTGTACCAGTGTCACCAGAGAACTGCCATCTGACATGAGGTATAATACCATCTGGGAGTTCTCAGCGAGTCCGTCCAGTGTACCCAGTCTCCACTGAGCACCCGTATACCTTCTCTGATGTCAAACACCAATGGATATGAGATCATCCATCGCCCATCATATGGGTCAAGAAGCGCATACGCTATTCTACTCTGGAGTATCGATGCCCTGTCTCGGTACTCCCACGACTAGGAACATTTGAAGGATGTACTTGGCGACTACACTGTCCTCACTAGTATGATCTGCATCATAGTCCTGGTAGTCAAGTACTCATCCTAAGGGATTTATCAACATGTGACATAGAGACAATCAGAGTACATGTTAAGATAAAGAGCAACCAGATAGCGTACTATTATGTCGAGCAAGAAAGTCCTCCCTATATAT
The DNA here is from genome assembly GCA_030015575.1 of Agapanthus africanus. Lineage (NCBI taxonomy): Eukaryota > Viridiplantae > Streptophyta > Magnoliopsida > Asparagales > Amaryllidaceae > Agapanthus > Agapanthus africanus. Next base: position 556,583,585 of record JASDDO010000016.1, read on the forward strand.
GTCCAAGCATCCACTACAATATACATCGTATGTACAGTAATGGCCTCAAGGGCATACATATAACTAACAATTTCCCACTTGCACTAGGGCCATCAGTTGTGGTATCGCATACCCAACAATCAGCTGTGGTTGAAGTATCTCATACTCAACCATCCCATAAAAGTCTCTACTGGGAAATAGGCCTTTGTGAGTAGATCCGCGCTGTTGTCCTTTGTGTCTACTCTCCTAACCTCGATCTCCCTGGAGATCAACCATCTCCATGATCAGGTGATACTGCCTAAGAATTATATCTGGATTTCTGATGGGACGGGGGTTCCTTGGCATAAGCCACAACTCCATTGTCACACAATGGTAGGAACAAAGTTCATCTCATGAACTAAAATATATCCAGACTTCCTCTTTGGTAGTATCCTTGGTAACGATGTATCTTGCCTTTAATCGTCTAGTAAGTCACGGTATCTAGCTTGGAACTCTTCCAACATACCGTCCCTCCACTGAGGGTAAAGACAATGCCTGCAACTGACATTCAGTCGTCCTTATCACCCTGGAACCTTTTCGAGTGATTGTCCTCAGGATCGATTGATACCATCTCACTACTACTAGTGAGAATCCTAACATCCATTTAGATCTATCTCATATATATAAAACCTAGGATTTAGGAGGTACACTTTGATCTTATATGGAGAATCCTTGTGATAAGCGGAGATTGACCAAGCGTAGCATAGGAAACTCCTTCCCTATCAAGAGTATGTCATCCACGTACAATACGAGGATCACCACCATACTTCCTACTACCTTTTTGTATATACAAGGTTCATCTACCATTTTGATGAAGTCAAACTCTTTGACTACCATATCAAAACAGACGTTCCAACTCCGCGATGCCTGATTTATCACATAAAACATCTTGCTCACGTTTCCGCTGCTCCCACTGTCTACGAAGCCCTCTGGCTGTGTACTTATAGACGCTCTCTTCCAAATCATCATTTAGAAAAGCAGTCATGACACCCAACCGCCAGATATCGTAGTCATGGTATGTAGCCGTAGAAAGTAGGATCTGGATGGACTTAAGCATAGCTTTGAAAGTCTCAACTTTTCCATGTATACCAAGTAATCTTCTCAAGATATACTTGCTCCTGATGGGGATTTAACCCTTCAGATAAAGCAACCAAAGTCCATACTTTGTTGGTGTATAAGGATTCCATCTCAGATCGCTAAGCATCCAGCCATTCTTACAGAGTCCCACTCCTGATGGCCAGCTCGAAACTATTTGGGTCATCATCTCATGATGCAATCCTCGCTCCCACTGTCATAGAGAAAACCAAAGTATCTCTCAGGTGGGTGAGGAACCTTACTAGATCGGCGGAGAGGCTGAGGTTCGTTGGAAACTATTGAATCATTTGGTTCTACCAAATTATCAGCTGCAGTTTGTATAGCTGGAACTCTTTCCAGTTCTACCTCATGACCAATGATTTCTTCACAAGAAATTCCCTTTCACAAAGGTGGCATACTGAGAAACAAAACATCTTTTGTTCGTCGGTTTGGTAGAAGATATTTCCTTGCGAATGCTTGGGATATCCAACAAACTTCCACAGAACTGACTTTGCCTCGAGCTTGTCCGGATTTTGCTTTTAGACATAGGCCGGACAACCCCAAATCTTAACTTACTTAAGATATGGGCTATTCCATATCACATATGAAGTGGTAGGCAACTGATTTGATTGGAACCCTATTCAATAGGTGTGCAATTTCTCAAGTGCATAACCCCAAAAGAAAATAGACAATTCAGTAGTACTCATCATAGAGCACACCATATCACATAGGGTGCGATTGCTCCACCCCGATACACCGACTTGCTGTGGTGTATATGGAGGAGTAATGCTGAGAGAGAATCTCATTCTCCTTTAGAATAGTCCAGGAATCCCGTGCTCAAGTATTCTCCTCCTTGATCACATCAAAGGACATAATACTTATACCCGGTTTTTGGTTCTCTACTTCTAACTTATATTCTATGATTATCTTAAAAGTTTCGGACTTGTGTTTCAACAGGAACATATGTCTGAATCTTGAGAGATCATCAGTGAATATAATGAAGTACAAAGAACCGGTCTTGGCATCCGTAGACAGGGGACCTTCATACATCAACATGTATAATTCCCAAGAGTTCACTAACTCTTTCTCTGTTTCCAATAAACGGAGCTGTGGTCATCTTATCTCTGTGACATGACCGGCAAGTTTCACAAGATGTAAATTCAAACTAATTTAAATATGCATCTATATATAACTTCAGCTAGTCGGGTCGCATTGATATGACCTAGTCTACAATGCCTCAAGAAGAATTCATTCATTTCTGAACTCTTCCTCTTGTGTGTGTTCTGTACATTAAGAACTGTGATTTGATTTAGAACGTCTATGCTTTTAGATAACGTGCCTGAACCGATCAACTCTTGATATAGGAAATGTTGAAAACATTATCCAACAATACAAAATTATATCCTTCTTTACTAATAAAGAGACTGATATGATGTTGTATATCAGGTTCGGTATCTAATAACATTCGTTCAGAATCAATGTATTCTGGTAATACAGGGTGATAACTACCAACAGACTTGGCTGCAACACTTGCACCGTTTCTATCTCATGAAATTTATCACCCATTCTCAGTTCTCTGCCTATCTGTAGCCCATGTAACAAATTACATTTGCGGGATCCTGATACGGTATCTCATACCCAGGACGTAAAGGATACCGAGAAACAGTTCTGTGTAATGAACTCACCCGAAGAAGATGCATCAGCATGCACTTTCTTCGTTTGGGTGGTACGGGAATTCTGGTAATCCCCTATTTCCTACTCTGTCTTATAACAATTATAAGTTGGAGCGGGACCAACGTTCCCCAGCGCAGTATAACAAGCGGGTTCGGCCAATACATCCGTATTATTATCTTGATTAAGGCGTGACATAGTCGCAACCATGAGAGAGAGAGAAGAAAACACTCAGCGTGCGCTTTTACAAGATTAGATTGGTTATCAATTTATCCAATCAGGATGTCTCCCACTGTTTTAGTCAAATCTTCCTTCAAACCCTAAAAGGAAAGACTAGCCGGGATTAATTACACCCTACAAGTTCGCCAATCTTTCAGTCAGGCCAGTGCCGGTACTTTGAGGGAGGTTCCCCGCGCTTTCGCACGGATCTAATTAAAGTAAACCTCGTTTTCCCAGGGGCGTAACCCCGTTAACACCTTTCTAGACACCTACTTGATCGGTTAATTGTAATGTGTAAAACTCTCCCAGGAGTAACTCTTACTCGCAGCGGGTATCGGGATCCAACTATCTCATAGAAGGTATGCAATCTCATTGCAAATTTCAACTCTTGAAATTCCCAATAATATTTTACCCTTAGCGTCCTACGACATTGACGGAGGTCAACAAACCATAGGCTGCTAGTCAAGTTCTACCCGTCATTTCCTGATTGAATTAAACCCACCCGTACGACCCTTGACGGAGGTCAACAAGGCCGCACGACTACCCTAAAACAATCTGCATCATATGTATAAGCAGATAAATACTAGTTAGCTACCGCACACTATGCCTTGACGAAGGTCAACAAACGTAGTACGAATACTAAGTAGAACTTATCTGAAATGACGGAGGGCTACGACAGGTTTTTAAGAAAACCCTTTGCGTAATGAACTTGATATCGTTATAGAATCGAGCGATTTTGAATGGAATGTTTTTGAGGCCTTTTCTAGTTTTGTTAAAGAGGTCACTCCCGGTGAAGGGATCTCGGCTCTTTCCTCATCAAATAAGGTGCAGGATATTTCACAAATATCACTATGCAAAGCAAAAACTATAAAAACAATCAAAAGACAAACCGAGTTTGTAGCATCTGCTAGTTTCGCTAAAGAGGTCACTCCCGGTGAAGGGATCTCGGCTCTTTCCTTATCAAATAAGGTGCAGGATATTTCACAAATATCACTATGCAAAGCAAAAACTATAGAAACAATCAAAAGACACACCGAGTTTGTAGCATCTGTTAGTTTCACTAAAGAGGTCACTCCCGGTGAAGGGATCTCGGCTCTTTCCTTATCGAATAAGGTGTTGGATGTTTTACAAGGAACACCGCTATGCAAAGCAAGAACTAGAGCTACCAGTTTTTAAGACAAGTTTCTAGAACATCTTTAGGTTACTTTTAGTTTCATTAATCTTATTAATGAAGTCCCATTTTAATATGCTTTACAAGCATCACATTTGAAACGAAATCTGCAATATAACATATATCTCATATATATAATAAAAACATTCGTCTCAGGCAGTAATATGATCTCATCACAGAATATTGCAGCAGAAGAAACATATGAAATATTGGATATACTAGGATGTCCGTGTTTTAATACGAGCCTGTATAAAACACGGATTCCACGGTCGCGACGAATAGCCAAACCCACATCCCTAGACCCCTCCGAGAGCGGCAAGCAACACCGCCAATTCTAGGGTTAGAAGACCCGGTCTCGACTCCTCGAGATGGTCTCCCACTGGACCCCAGAACCCGGTTACTTGTGCTCCCCGCCATGGGTCTACCTAATGCGGAAAAGTAAATAATATACAATGGTGACATCATCCTCAGCCCGGAAGTGCCCCAATAAAAGAATATTACATACAAATGAATTTTACATGAATGAAAATAAAAACCCTCATCTCACATAAAACCCCCGGCTATTCAGAACACGGCGATCCAATATAACATATCACAGCAACACATAATATCTCATATCATCAACGTAAATAAATATGCGTATCCCAATTGTCGTTGATGTATAGCAACAAAGCCGGCGATACACCACATATTACACTTACGGCCGCAGAAAAGAAAGTGTAAAACTATAACAGTTGGAATCCGCAACCTGCTTAGACATCTCATGCCTAACCAAATGAATTCCTTAGACATCGCATGCCTAACAATTATAAACCCCGCATTTTAGTCTCAATATCGAAAACTCTTTTCAATGTCAAGTCGGACAATTCAACAAGATTCCCGACATCCTGATCGAATGCTCGTCGCAAACTTTAGTAGACGGCCGCACCCCCGGATGCCGTCGACGAAGTGCACTAAGGCGGAACACCGCTGCCGCGAGCACCCGAACGGATGCTTTTGGCGACGGTGTTCTCCTACAGTCACTTGGTCGGGGCTATGGGGCGTGTCTATCTATTAAGTTTATCCGGCGAGTATCCGCGTATGCTACGTGATTGTGACGGACTTTTGATCGCATCAAAATCCCGTGGCAACCGATCAAATGAGACTAAACTGCTAGATTTATAACATTCAAATTAGTCATCTCATAACTACATGTGGATTCCAAATATTGTATCATATTCCAGATAAATAGACAGTGTTAAACTTTCCGATCGAATAAACAAACACCCAAGATTTCCCAAATAGCTCAACACTTGAGCGGAGTTCAAAAAGTATCCATCACATGCCACAGTACCGATGGTTCAGCCGTAGAAGGGTCAAACCAATGCCTCACATGTGGCAACGCCGTACTGCCCCAAACCCTAAGGTTTAGATGTGGTTCAGACGATCACATAATCGAGTTAAGGTTTGTTTTCTTCTAGAGGGTCCACCGCGTTACTTGCACGATTTTCCGGAAGTTTCAAACTCGAGAAAAAATCCAACTTTTGAAAATTTTCCGACAGGGGAAAAAGTGAGTTATTGATATCCGTTCGAACTTTTTAACACGTTCTAAATTACCCGGAAAAAACTTAAACGAAATTAAACTTTCCGATCGAATCAACGAGTTCCCAATACATCCCAGAAAACTCAACACTTGAGTATGATTAAAAATACCTAGAATCATGTACAAGTACCTACGGATGTACCCTGAAGACACGTGTCCCTAATACCAATGTTCGGCCGCGGAACCGCCGCGGGAAGCAGGTTCTTGCCGCGGTTCCGCGGCGACTTTATGGTATTGTGGGCTCGTGTTTCAAGGTAATCCTTAGAATTCCCTGCTGATTTTTTTGAATATTTTTAATATGAAAAATGTCAACTTTTGAATTTTTTTCCAGAAACTAGGTTTTATTGGGTATTCGGAGTTCGATCGGACTTTAAACTTCGCCTAGACTTCGCCTAAAACTCTAGCTTGTCTCTGATACCACTGTAGGGTTACTAGGCACTCTCACAAGGGTCTATAAGGCATTAACCATGCCCGATTTAAAATTTAGACGTGCCGAACAACCCTAACCAAGATCTTAGACTAGAGATTAGGCGAAACAAAGCAAGTAAACAAATTTACTTCTAAGAGTTTGGGATTACAACTTTTGTAGTCCGGTCCTTCACTTCATAAGCTCCGTGTTGTGGTCCCTTCGTTGCGATCATCAAGTTCCCGGACTCTAGAGATGCTCCACGAAGAGAAAGATGCAAGCTTGCTTCCGATCTTCGATAACTAAGATGATCTACCTTGAAGTTTCTTTAACACAAGCTCTCACTCACTAAATGAAGTGAACACCCTAATCTAATTGGCAAGAATAGATTAGGATGATGAAGTAGGAATTTAGCTCTTATTTTTTTTCTTAATCTCACTCATTTTCATCACAAAGAAAAACGCTAGAGAGCTTTTCACCAAGGAAGAAGAAGCAGAATATCCAAAACCTTTTGTGATGAATAATGAATCCATAGTTTGGTTAGAAATGCAATCATGGTTGATAAAAGAAAAGCTAACCATTGTAGAGAGTTAACCAGGGTTAAAGGGTTGGGTTGGGTTAAACAAATATCTCACAAAATATCATAACAAATATCTTTGCTTAAAACAAAAGCAAAGCTTCTAGAAGCTACTAGAAAGTTTAACCCAAATCAAACCCTAACCATGTTTAATCTCCACTAATCATGTTGCATTTATAACCATAACATGTTACAATATTATATATCACATATACAATATTTATTGTAACAAAATAAAATAATACAATTAACTTTAATATATCAAATATATAATTATACATTAAATTATCAAATCAACACTTGATCCGATAATCCGGCTATTTCACAAATAACCGACTAATATAATCTGTATCAGTTCATCGAATCAACACTTGATCCGATGACCCGGCTATACCACATATACCCGGCCGATATCTCATATCGCGAGAATCTAATACGGTATCATATACACGTATTGTTCTCGGTCCCGCACATATCATATATGTGCTCCTACTCCATTTTGCCTGAGCCAGGAAACCTCTGTGTAGGACTCTAAAGAATCGTCAATACGCCGGCAGTAGGTGATGATCATATCAAACACCCACAAGCTGCAAGCGGTCAGCTAAACGTAACAGCCACCCAGGTATTGAGCGATCAGAAGATCAACAAGCAATCCTGTATTTTCTCCCGCGAATCCAATCAGTAACACTCCCGTACAGTCCGGTCTCTTCGTCTGATATGTCGCATATCTCGCCTAGGGGTGGTAAACGTCAGACCCCAGTAGCTTGATAAGTCGTGTCGATGTGAGGTCCATAACAGTTCGAGAAACTACTGATAACACTTACCAGTAAATCTCAGCAACCCTAACCAGGGATTTCCAGTTATAGCCAATCGAACACAGCGCAACATCAACTCCCTATACCGGGAGAGACGAAACCCCTCCTATCGCTCATTGCCTCCATGTAATTCGGGACTGTACCCAAAAGCCACCTTTTTGCATGCCCTCTTGGACGTGGTATGATGGAAATCAAAGCACAGTGGGAATCATACAAGACTCTATGACGATCTCGGGTCTACAGACTAACCTGTACCAGTGTCACTAGAGAACTGCCATCTGACGTGAGGTATAATACCATCTGGGAGTTCTCGGCGAGTCCGTCCAGTGTACCCAGTCTCCACTGAGCACCCGTATACCTTCTCTGATGTCAAACACCAATGGATATGAGATCATCCATCGCCCATCATATGGGTCAAGAAGCGTATATGCTAGTCTACTCTGGAGTATCGATGCCCTGTCTCGGTACTCCCACGACTAGGAACATTTGAAGGATGTACTTGGCGACTACACTGTCCTCACTAGTATGATCTGCATCATAGTCCTGGTAGTCAAGTACTCATCCTAAGGGCTTTATCAACATGTGACATAGAGACAATCAGATTACATGTTAAGATAAAGAGCAACCAGATAGCATACTATCATGTCGAGCAAGAAAGTCCTCCCTATATATGTCCAAGCATCCACTACAATATACATCGTATGTACAGTAATGGCCTCTAGGGCATACATATAACTAACAGTCAGGTCATGAATAAAAGGAACTAAAGATGTAAAGGCGTAGTGAAATGAATCATACTAAGGCCCAAGGGGGCGCAGGGCCTCTCCTCCTCCTCAAACGTCTTAAGGGATGCCAAGAGAGCCTCTTCAGCAGAAATGCCTGTTAAGAAAGAGAGCGTTAATAAAGCGTAATAAGTTCAAAAGGGGGGGATATATACAGGAGAGTATAAACGAAGTATACCGGACTTCGCAATAGAGGCTAACGCCGCTCGTTCACGGGCCAGTTGTTTGGAAGGGTAGCCTGAAGACCGGTATCGGTCATAGGCGCATTGAACAGACCGCCGTTGGTGCCATACTCGCATAAGCCCTCTGTATAAGGAGCATGAGGCTCCTGGCCGAATACGATGTCAGCAGAGAATAAGGATTTCTTTCTCTTCTGTGAACTGGCACCAACAGCTGATGATAAGAGCTTTCGCTTAACAGGTTTCTTCGGACGGCGAGTCCCGATCTCCAAACCAACGCCCGATTCCGGAGACACCACGGTTACCGCTGTCGCAGGAACATCTGATCGAGGCTCACTAGGAAAAGCGTGCGGGGCTATAACCGTGGCGATCTCCCTCAAAGAAGGGAGCACGACCGCCCGTCGCTTCAGTGGGACCGCTGGATTACTGGCTGGGACAGTATCCTTATGGTCAAGCAACAACCGCCTCTCTTCCTTGATGACAGCACCCGTTGTATGCTGGTACCAAGCAACATAAGTATTCAAAGCCTTTGGAATATAACTCGGTCCGCTGATGAAGAAATGGGACCCCGTATTTAACCGCATGAAATGATGCGCCGCACTGCGAATGCCCTCTTCCATAGCAACCGGATCAATCAGGAACACCTCGAGAGGAACGCCTTGGTTGTAACCGGATTGCTGGGCAAAGTGATGCGGGTTTTACCTCATAAACTGCATCGAGGCATTCTGTCTAAATACCAGAAAACCTGGCCTGATAGAATACAGGTGCACAACCTCTCGAGCCCTCAACACAGAAGCCCCGTCCTTGAAAATATCATGCAAAGGTTGGATCACTTTGGAAGATTCTTTGCCGATGGTCAGGACTTTATCGACAAAGTTCATGCTGTTCCTAACCATGCGTGGCGAAGGAGCAATCGCCGAGTCTCCCACTGTGTTGGGTCTGGAGCAGAAGCGTCGACTAGGTGCATGACCCGGGGAAAATTGTAGCCTTCATAAAATTGGGGTCGTTTATGAACACCAAAGCACCCAGCACGTGAGGTGAAGTAGTGTAATGGGAGATTTACGGGCTTTACTCCCGGCTGAGTAGTGTTGGCGGCTAAGCTCAGGCCATGATATAAATGAGCCAGTCCTGCGACCCCAATGGCCATGCGCGTCCCCGCGGCGATGTGATGAGCTGGATAAAAGACAGATGGTCTCATATAGCGGGGGTGAAGGGTTCGCTTAGCACCCCCGACGGATTTCGGCAAGAATCAACTATGCTATATTTAAAAATTTAGGGTGCCGAGCGAGTTCGAACCAAGAATCTAACTAGAGAATTAGGGTTTTGATAGCATGTAAACAAACTTTACACTAAGTGAAATAGGAATACAACCTTTGTAGACCGGTCCTTCACTACTAAAGCTCTGTGTAGTAGTCCCTTTGCTCTAATTAGTGGTGTCCCGGACTCTCTTTAGGCTCCACTAGGTGAAAAAACGAGCTTACTCAAGGATCTTCGAGGCCGAAGATGATCTACGTCAAAGAATCTCTAACTCAAGCTACCTCTTCACTAATTGATAAATTAGTGAAGCAAACAACCTATACTAAATGCCTAGTTTGGTATATATTGATGAAGTAGGAATTTTGCTCACTTTAGAATTATTTTTCTCTCTTTCTTTTTCTTCTCACTCAAAAAGCTAGAGAGCAATGAAGGAGATGAAGAAAATGATCTCAAGTCATCAAGTGTGAACCATGGGTGAGAAAATATCTCATATATCAATTATAGAGACTTCACCATGGCTAAAGATAATGGTTGGGTTAATAAATATCTAGAGTAAAACAAAATTAGTGGACTTAAGTCAAAACTTCTCCATGCTTCCACAAGCATCTCAAGCCTTACTAATTTCCACCTAATTTTAATTTTTCCCTTAATAATTAATCACCCAAAATATCTTTAGTTTGGTATGAGTCTCACACACCCAAGTCCAATGTATTATCTAGCATGGCACATAATTAAATACATTAATATATATCATATATATATCTTTAAATGTATTTGGAGAAAACTTTTTCTTAAGTGAGCTAATATTAGTTAATGTATATTAATATATCAAATTTATAATTATACATTAAATTATTAAATCAACACTTGATTCAATAACCCGGCTGTATCACATACAACCAACTAATATCATATACATGTATATCACATATACATATAACATATCACTGAATCAACACTTGATTCAACAATCCGGTTATATCACATATAACCTATATCGCGAGATTGGAATACGGCATCACATACACATATTAATCTTGGTCCTGCACATATCACATATGTGCATACTTCATTTTGCATCAGCTAGAAAACCTCTGTGTAGGACTCTAAAGACTCGTCAATACGCCGGCAGCAGGTGATGATCATATCAGTCACCCATAAGTCGTCAGCGGTAGTAGCTGGACGTAACGGCTACCCGGGTATTGAGCGATCAGAATATCAACAAGCAAGCTTGCATATACTCCCGTGAATCCAATAAGTAACACTACCGTACAGTCCGGTCTCTTCGTCTGATATGCCATATATCGAGTTTAGGGGTGGTAAACGTCAGACCCCAATAACATGATAAGTCATGCCGATATGAGGCTCATAACGGGTCGAGAAACTACTAATAACACTTACCAGTAAATCTCTGTATCAGCCCTGGCCAGAGACTTCCTGTTATGGCCAATCGAGCACAGCGCAACATCAACCTCCAATCCCGGGAGAGACGAAACCCTTCATATCGCTCATTGCCTCCATGTGACTCGGGACTGTACCCAAAAACCACCGTTTTACACGCTCTCTTGAACGTGGTAAGGTAGAAATCAAAGAACAGTAGGAATCACATAAGACTCTATGATGATCTCGGGTCTACAGACTAACCTGTACCAGTGTGACCAGAGAACTGCTATCTGACGTTAGGTATAATACAATACCATATAGGAGTTCTCGGTGAGTCCTGTTCAGTGTACCCAGTCTCCACTGAGCACCCGTATACAATCTTTGATGTCAAACACCAATGGATATGGGATTATCCATCGCCCATCAAATGGGTCAAGAAACGTATACGCTAGTCTACTCTGGAATATCGATTCCCATTCTCGATACACCCACGACTAGGAACAATTAAAGGATGAACTTATGGACTACCCTGGCTCCACTAGTATGATCTGTATTATAATCCTGGTAGTCAAGTACATCCTAAGGGCTTTACAAATATGTGAGAGCAAGACAGTATCACAATACAAGTCTACATGTTAAGATAAAGACAAAGCTCGTTTCATGAGCTGATGTCTCAACGATGCATTTTTGGGCGTTCGTTGGGATTTGAAGCAGTCTATGAAGACTTCCCTCCAATCCTTGACCTTTTCTTCGTCCTCTATTTGAAGGGCTACTTTTTCGGTCGTTTTTTTTCTTTCGGATGGCTCTATTAAGTCTTCCGAAAATATATCTGTTGATGCGAGAACCTTGCGGCTTTGCACAATGATCCTTATGTCGTCAAGGTCTTCGTCGGCCAATTCCTTAGCCAATTTGGCCAATGCATCCGTCTTAATGTTTTCTGCACGCGGTATACTCTCCAGGATGTAGGAGAGGATTAGTGTCAGCAGTTGTTGCACTCTTTCGCCATACTATATCAGTTTTGGCTTGCATGTCTGATAGTCGCCATTTACCTGGCTAACGATCAGTTGGGAGTCTCTATATATGAGGAGGTATTTGATTCCTATATCGATCGCGATCTCGAGACTTGCTATCAAAGCTTCATATTCAGCTTCATTATTAGTCCTTGTTTCTGTTAAGGAGAGTGTGTAACGCAATATTTCTCTTTGCGGAGTCACGAAGATAAAGCCCACCCCGGCTTTGATTATAGGGGTGTTTTGCTTTCGCCTCTTTACGGAAGATACTCCATCGAAGTAGAGTTCCTATTGGGAATCATTTTCTTCTTCGATTGCGTCGAATGCATGTTCATCCAGCAACTCGCAATTTAAGAGGTAGTCGGCTGGTATCGGATGCTCTGCAAGGAAGTCGGTAATGGCCTGCCCTTTCACTGCTTTGAGGGGACGATACGTATCGAGAACTCCATCAGGAGAATGGCCCATTTGGCAAGCCTTCCTGTTAGTATGGCCCTTGACATAAGATATTTGAAAGTATCCATCTTCGATATGAGATGAACCTCATGTGCCAAGGCGTAATATCTGAGCTTTGTTATTGCGAAGATTAGAGCTAGGCAATACTTTTCGATGGGGGAATATTTGTTTTCTGCCCTCAGGAGAACTTGACTCAAATAGTACAGAGTTCTCTCTTTTCCCTGAACGTTTTCTTGTGTCCATAGAGTACCCAAAGAACCCTAAAGGGCTATTGTATATAGGATAATGGATATTCCCTTAACCGGGGTGGTCAATACCGGCGGATTTTGCAGGTATTGCTTGATTTCGTCCAATGCATTTTGGCACTTTTGATCCCAGACGAACGGGGTCCCCTTCTTCATTAGATGACTGTAGCGACAACATTTTCCGGAGAGGTTGGCTATGAATCACCGAATATATGGGAGCTTTCCTTGGAGAGACCGTAGTTGTTTGAGGGTTCTTGGCATGGGCATTTCCATAATCGCCTGGATCTTTGAGGGGTTGATTTCGATACCCCGGTGCCGTATGATGAATCCTAGGAATTTTCCTGAGGAGACTCCAAACGTGCAATTTAGAGGATTCATTTTCAGATTATTCTTCCGAGGACGTCGGAACACTATTTTTAGATGTTCCCAATATTCCTCATGAGATTTGCTCTTCACCACAAGGTCGTCAATATAGTATTCGACAATCTCATGTATAAGGTCATCGAAGATCTTTATCATAGCCCTCTGGTAGGTAGCGTCAGCGTTCTTCAAATCGAAGGGCATCACCTTATAACAGAATATGCCCAATGGGGTTCGGAAGGCGGTATGCTTTTGGTCTTCTGGATGCATTTTTATTTGATTGTATCCCGAAGATCCATCCATGAAAGAGAAGACCTCATGGGTAGACGTGTTGTCGATCATCAACTCGGTAACAGGTACCGGGAAGTCATCATTCGGGAAAGCTTTGTTGAGGTCCTGAAAGTCCATGCAGATGCGCACCGTCCTATTTTTCTTCATTACCGGAACGATGTTAGCGATCCAATCGGGATATTGAACTTCTTGGATGAAGTCGGAGTCGATGAATTTCTTGACTTTAGTGTTGATGCTCATCTTAAGTTCGAGTCACATCCTTCTCGGCGCCTGTTTGATTGGCTTTATATCCAACGATATGGCCAGTTTATGTACTGCTACCTTTGGATCTAGACCCGGCATCTCGGAATAGTTCCACGCGAAGTAGTCTTTATATTACATGAGCACGTCTTTTAACTTGACTACCTATTTTTCAGATAGTAGCTCACTGACGAACGTTGGCCTCGGATCATTTCCCGTCTCTAAGTCAATTTTTCTTAGGCTCTCCACCGTGGTGTGTATCCCATTTTCCAGCTCTTTTGGTGCTGGTGGAAACTCTGAGATCACCTCGCCCTCGTCTTCATTTATGAAGCACATATGGAGGTCATCCATAGTCTCGTGCCCTATCTCTTTTGAGAATGTTATCATATGGCAGGTACGAGTTCGCTTCCATTCTTGATGTTGAGCTTGTCCTATCCTCATGGTATAGGTCCTCTTTGCCTCATGTTTTTGCGGAGAAATTACCCTCTAGCTGTCGGATAAAGCGAACCTGCCCTATTGATACTGGTCTTTTACCCAGTCTTTGAAGGTGAAGCAGTCTTCGAGAGGATGACCTATTACTCGGTGATAGAAGCAATAATCCGGATGATGGTCCTCGTTTATTTGTTCGGGGTGCCGAGATTCCGGAAGTGTCATCATTTGGTGCTTTATGACAAGGTTAAATATTTTCCTAGTCTTGTCTTGGGGGAAAGAGTATTCCCAACCCATCTTCTTTATAAAGGATGGGTTCCAACCGAGTTTTTCTCGATTGCACGACTTCTTGGGTCCGCTTTATTGTTTTCGAACGTTGTTTGCGTTCTTTGCCCTGTTTTTGCCTCTATTTCGGGATTTTCCTATTTCGTGAGGACATACAACGGGCCGGGGATGAAGAGCATTATAGTTTTCCTTCTCCGCAGATTGCTGATTGAGACGCTGCGTCCTGGCCTTTTCATAAATAGCCATTTCGCGGCTGTGATTGTCTCGGCTCTTTTTACAAGCTTCTTTTATTAACCTGTCAATTTGCTCTTCCAACGACGGACTTAACGTTTTTAGAGCGGGATCTCGCTTTGTTTCAACGTCACGACTATTTGGAAGAGCGTTTTATCTTTCACTAGAGCTGTTTATGACGCGGAAACTGTGGATTCGCTCCCGTTTCTTGGACCGAACGTATCCAAGTCCGGTTGTCACCATCTTCCCGTTGGGCATCTTTCGCCGAGTCCCGGGAATATCCCAAATCTTTATGAGAATTTGGCTTGTCGAACAGTTTGTTCGAGGGGTACACCTTGGCATCTTAACAGTCTTTTCAATCCTTCCGCGTAGTCTCTTGGTAGATGGATTGGTTGAAGCCTGTCGAGTGCAAAATCAGCACCATGCCAGACTTCTTTTTCTACTTTATTTTCCATAGATTGGTAGAAGATGATCGCTTTTTTTCCTCTTCGCCTGGGTTTGTTTGCCTCTTCTCTTGGGAGGCACGTAGAAAGTTTGCAGTTCTTGTACGCTGTATGTATGGAGCACATCAAGTTTCTTGTAGTGTCGAGGCGGAGCCATTGTGATTTGCAGACTCTGAGCTGCTCCAGCGAGGGTTTGCACTGACGGGCGGATGGAGAACACTGCGCTGGCCTCGTCCTCAGAGTCACTGCTAAAGACCAGAATAGGAGTAAATGGTCCGGGCTTATTGTTTTCTTTCTAGGGTTGCCCTAAGGAAACTATTTCTTCGTCTTCCTCGATATCGCTCCCAAAGATCGGGATAGTGGTGATGGACTTCTGTTTATCCTCCAGCTTATGACACCTTTCCATATCCTCGAAGTCCGGTAGGGAGTACTTTGCGTCTTCATATTTTCGGACCTCGTTTATGGAGAACGGATTTAGCTCCCCCGTGACGGTGTACTCCGAGCCATCCTTGAAGTACTTCATACACTGATGTTTTGTAGAAGGGATAACGTTGTACTCATGTAACCAAGGTCTGCCAAGCAAAGCGTTATAGAAAGTCTTGGCATCAATGACATGAAATTTGATGTCAGTGATGAGCAACTCGAAGCACAGCGTCAGTATTACGGACCCAAGCATCCGTGACGACTGTGAGTCGAACCCGGAGATGGTAATTTTATCTCGGGTAAGGTGCTGAACGTCCATGCAAATCTCTTTCAGTACTCACGTTGAGAAGGTTAACGGAGAATCCGTTGTCGACAAGGATTTTTCCTATATTGATGTCGTGGCAGTACCCGGTGATGTATAACGGGCGATTGTGCTCGCACGTATCGAGGAGGAGATCTTCATCACTGAATGTAATGTTAGCTGTATGAACCTCTGCCAGCTTATCCTTCATCTTCTTTTCTGCGAGGAAAGCTTGGAACTGATCGGTCTCTTATAATGCATTGATCAGAGAATCTCGTGCCTCTTTGGACAGGAGAAGAGCATCCAATATGCTCAGTTGTGAGGGTATTTTACTCAGATGCGCTAGGACATTGTAATCCACATTGTTTTTCCCATGCGGGTCCCTTGCCGCGAGCTCTTTGACTGCTCCACCGTTGAGGGCAATTTCCTCAGAGATTTTTTCTTTCCCTTTGTCTTTTTTGCTCGAACCTTTATTTGTAAGTCCGAGCTTCTTTTCAGGCAGCGTGCGGTTACGCAGCTGAATATTCTCGCAGTTCTTCTCTTCCTCTTCTATTTCGGAGGTGGAGTCTTTGAAGAGAGGGTTGAGGGGTATTTCATCCTCAGAATCGCTCCCTGTCACGCCCCGCTTCCCAGTGTACGGTAAGGAGACGCGACACGGTCCGCTATGTATTTACTCAGAAGTAAATACGCTAAGCGTAAATAAGCAATACAATGTAAATGTATACAAGAGAGACATGAGATGTAAATGAACAACAACTTTTTATTTATTAAACATTCTATACAATGCAACTGAAAAGTAAATACAATATGGAAAGCAATGCCTAAACAATGGCATGAACTGAAAGTAAAAGTATATACATGTGACTAAAGCTCCGGGTCTTCTGAGAACTGCTCCAAGTCTTCTGAACTGGGCTCGATCTCCAGAGAGTCGGGTCCTCCTGACAACATTCCAAAGAAAGAATAGAAAAGGAATGTCGTCAGCGAACAATCGCTCAGTAAGTCCCAAAGAGAGATAGAAATAGACTGAACAAGTAAAGAGAATATATCTGGTATAATATATGATTATTTAACGCAGTTGTTTGTAGCTTGGTACAGAATATACCAGTGTATACAAGAGAAGTCCAACATATCCCCTGGACTATGGTATACGGAGTACAAGGCCCCGTCAAAACCCACGAGACAACGACATCAGATGTTCACGTTAGGTGTATTAAAGTGACCGTCTCGTGCCACTTTTAACACATTCCATACCAATCTACCCCTTTAAAAACCCCGTAATGTTTATTGTATTGACTTGTAGTGATTTGTAAATATAAGACTTGCTGAAACCATGATATCAGTTGTTTATGTAAACGGATAAGGATATATAACGGATAGTCATGTATACAAGTCAATGTATATCTATGGTTCGGTCAAATCAAGTAATGTTGATATAGATAGTATTCTGGTATAAATGGATTCATATTGTATTGAAGTTATATTTGAATTGTATTCATAGATGGATTGATTTCAGATTAGACTGAGACTCAGATTGAGTCAGACTCTTTAAACAGAATTGAAGTCCTGAATTAGTTTTAGAGTTATCGGTAACTGCTGCACATAGACGACAGGATTTATGTCTTTTTCTAAGACAATTACCGTATTGATAATCCTGTTTTAGTTGTCTACCTTAAATAGGCAAGCACCCACATTCTCCGGCTTCCTGAGGCTCAAGAGAATTGGTCCTGCTGAAGCCTATATTTACTAGGGTCCTTATTATAAATTAATATAACTTGAGGGGGTTTTATGAAAAATAGTTTTGATATATTTTCAAAATAAATCTCAAGTATTTATTTATCGTCTTTAGGATTTTCATAGATGTAATTTTATAAGATGAGATATTCTAGTGGATATAAACCTAAATTGAATAGTATATGGTATTTTCATGTAAATTGACTTGTTTTGATTTCTTGATGGTATTTTCATGAACTTTTGTGGTTCTTTTCTTTTGATTTAGAAAACATGGAATACATTATATATTTAAAATAGACATTTTGATAATATTTATATATATATATATTAAAAATAGAATTTATTTATTAATAGAAATCACGTTTTCTTAAAAATTGTAATAATAAAAATTCCATCGAGATCGTATGCTGCGTGAGGAGGTTTGCATCTCGTCCTACTAGTCCGATGGATGTGCGATAATCTGCACCAACCAAATCGGATTCCCCAAAATGGGTTGTAAGGACATAATCGTATGGAATTCGATTAAAACAATTAAAAGAAATACAGTTTTGATAGTTTATGGTATTTAACTGTAAATTCGTTTTAGCCACAAAAATATTGTTTTCAAGCCATCGTGCTATGTCATGATGAGTGTTGTGATGAGGTAGGACATTAACTCGTGAGTTTTCTAAAGGTAATATGAGCAATATGATAAAGTAATGTCGTAGGTAAACTTTGTAGTATTTCAACGAACAAGTGTAATACAAGTTGCATAGCATTTTATTTTGAATTGAAACTTGTTCTAAATGTTGTTTTATGGTTGCTAAACAAGATATAAAGAAATGGTTGATTTTTTGTTAAGAAAAGTTATTTTTTTTAATGAAATTAGAATCGGAAGTCGGAATAACTCCGCTTCCGATGAGTTTTAATAAAAAATCGTTTTAGCATAGAAAGAGAGAAGAGGAAAAGGAACTTACTGGTTGAGAAGAGAGAGAAGAGGTGGAGGAAGGTTTTGAAGGCGTCGCGGTGTCGCCGGATTTGTCACGAATCGTCACCGGAACTTGACCTTGGGCTTACTCCACTTGTACAACTTTTTGGACTTGGAAAACTTTGAGAGTTTTGACAATGGATTTTAGAATAGAGAGGGATAGGGTGTAGGGTGGTATTTATAGGATAGAATTAGAGTTTAGGGAATTAAAATGAGAATTAAAAATGCATTAAACATTAGATTAAACGCTCATTTTTAATTCTCTATTAATGTGCAGGAAAAACAAACTGAACTAGGATAGTGGGGGGGAGGCCAAGGGGTTAGGGTTCAAAAGATGGGGGCATTACCTACGGAGAAAACCGGCGGCGCTGGCCTTTTGGCAAATCTCGCCAGTCCACTGTTGGAGATGGGGTGTGGGATTTATGCCCCGTGTCGAGGTCATTTCATATAACTCAGCGCACATGTTTAATTTCAGCGACTTTTCTTTTTTTACGTGTATTACACATGTAAAATTTTGGGCTTCCAAAAAGTTTAAAAGATAAATCAGCAAAAATAATATGTAGCTGAAGGGATTCGATCACAGGGCTACGTCACTGCAGTGCAAGGCTTTACCAATGAGCTACAAGTGCTTTCTTGTTGTTTAAAAACAAATCAAATACTTATAGCATACTCAGGATTGCAAATACTCCATTTAGTATTTTAACTTTACACAAATTTTGTACATTATAAACAGAGTCGTTACATTCTACCCCCCTTACAAAAATTTCGTCCTCGAAATTTACAAATATTTAAGGACTAATTTACAAGTAAGAAAGGGTATCTTGCATGCATGTCGTCTTCTCTTTCCTACGTTGATTCTCCTGGTGAGTCTTTCCTCCACATCACTCGAACCAAGTTTACTTCCTTGTTACTAAGCGACTTTACCTTTCTGTCCAGGATTTCAACGGGTTGTTGCTCACAAGATAAGTCTGTTTGTACAGTGAGCTCGGAGTGATCAAGAATGTGACTGGGGTCACCCACATACCTTCAGAGTTGAGATATGTGGAACACATTGTGCACTCCTTCCAATAAGGGTGGAAGTATCAAACGACATGCCACTTCTCCGACTTGTTCGAGTATGTCTAACGGACCAATGTATCTCGGACTTAGCTTACCCCGCTTTCCAAAGCGAATCACTTCACGGTTTGGAGAAATCTTCAGAAAGACATGATCTCCCGGTTGGAACTCCAAGTGTCGGTACTTTGCATCAGCCCAGTGTTTCTGTCGGTCTTGGGCTATGTGCATTCATTCCCTGATAGTGTGAACTACATCTACAGTCGCCACTGTCATCTCAGGTCCAAGGAATTCTCTATATCCGATGTCGTCCCAACTTAATGGTGATCGGCACTTCCTTCTATATAGAGCTGCAAATGGTGCCATTCCAATACTCGCTTGGTAGCTGTTGTTGTATGAAAACTCTACAAGGTGTAGGTGATCTTCCCATGATCTTCCGAAGTCTAACATACACGCTCTTAGCATATCTTCAAGTATCTGAATCGTTCACTCAGACTGTCCATCTGTTTGTGGATGATAAGCCGTGCTAAAGTTCAGACTCGTTTCCAAGCTAGCTTGCAGACTCTGCCAAAATTATGATCGGAATCTGGTGTCACGATCTGAGATAATGCAAACCGGTACTCCATGTAATTGCATGATCTCCTGTATGAGATAGTACACTATAAAGATTTAAATCTTACTTAGATTCATACTTACTTCCATATACTTCTTTGCTAGTGTCTTAATAGATTGGCCAACTCGAAATAGGATGAAATGAGCCGATTTTGTGAGTCGATCCACAATAACCCATACAACATCGTTACCTTTCGTGCTTCGAGGAAGAGAAGTCACGAAGTCCATGGTAATGTGTTGCCACTTCCATTCTATGATAGGTAACGGTTGAAGTAAACCAGCAGTCCTGTGGTGTTCAACTTTCACTTGCTGACACACTAGACATTTTGTTACGCTTCTGACTACTTCACGCTTCATTCCATGCCACCAGTAATGGTTACGTAGATCTTTGTATATCTTTGTATCACCAGGGTGTACTGAGTGTTGGGTTATGCAAGCGCCCCGGCCATCAAACCGTGGCCATTACGGAACAAAAATTTTCAAAAACCGGCGCTAGAACAATCCGATAATCCGGATCGACCCATAAGCCCTAGATAACAAAACATGCAAAGGAGTTAGAATGGTTATACCGAATGATCTGTGTCCTTAGGTCTTGAACCATCTTCCCATGCTCCTAGAGGCCTCCTTGATCAAGCTTGATCTCCGGTCTCCCTTCATCGAAGATGATCCACCCGAGAGTCTATGAATCGAGCTTCAACCTCATATCCGAGGTAACTAGGGTACCTAGATTGCTACACTAGATACCGTAGAAGAAGTAGAGAGTGATGAAGGATTAATTTGTCTTAAGATACCCAAGGTTTATCAACACATGAGAGAGTTTGGGTGGAGGAAGAAGAAGATGCCATGAGGATGAGAGTGTTGTAGGAGAGAAAGAAAAAATGGCTTAGTTATCTTTTTGTATTGTGAGTGTACTCAATAAATAATGGAGCCATCCAATAAATATCCATGTCTCCAAAATATCCTGAGTCAACAAAAAGTATCTCAAGTTAATAAATAATCTCACAACAAACAAATATCCTAAGCATACTACAATAGTAACCATGGGTCACTAATTAGCCATGCCACAAAAAATGCAATGAGCACGTCATCCTCCACCTCAATAACCTTTTAATCCAAAAAGGTCTAAACCATGTTGAGGTGTAATCTTCTAAAATTAATCTTGTAAGAAATTGCAAGAATACCCTTCAACCGTATATACATACTCGCATCCGTATTCCGAAGAATACGAATACAATGAGACGAAAATAATCCAACAATATAATACTATGATCCGGCTTAAACTAAAGCCCACTAGTATTATCCGTCCGAACATCATCCGTGCACAAGTACACGTATGTGATCGAACCCTGCTATAAAATCATACGGCCTCTACATCGTTTCGCCCGAAGCAGGGAAACTCTCTGTGCGGGACTCTAAAGACTCGTCAATACACTGGCAGTGGGTTTAACCATAAGCACGTCAGCGGCACTAGCTGTACGTAACGGCTACCCAGGTGTTGAGCGAAAGGGAGGCCGATAAGCAAACTCATCCTGAAACCCCTACTGAGCCTTACAGTGACAGTATCCGTATAGTCCGGTCCGTTCGTCTATGAGTATCACATATCGAGTTTAGGGGGTGGATAAAGTCAGACCTCTAATAACGCGATATTTAGTGTCGGTATGAAGCTCATCACCCACTGAGAAACTACTGATCCGAATCAGTAATTCTCGACTACCTTGGCCAAGGATTTCTGGTGATGGTCACCCGTGCACGCCGCGACATCAACCCCCAATACCGGGAGAGACGAATCCTCTGACGATCCGCTCACTGCCTTAATGTGGCTCGGGACTGTACCTAACTAAAACCTGTTTGCACAACTTCTTTGAGCCGTGGTAGGGTAGTAATCAAAGAACAGTGGGAACTCACACGAGAAAAATGACGATCTCAGGTCAATAGACTAAACTGTACACATGTCACCTGGGAACTGCTATCTGACAATAGGTATAATACCAACTAGCATATTCCCGGCGAGTCCGTCCGGTGTACTCATAACCCAATGAGCACCTGTATACTATCTTAGGTGAACAAACTGACACTAATGGCTTGTGAGACCGGCCACCCCTCCTCGTCGGGGTCTCGATCAGTATACACTAGTCTACTCTGGAGTATCGATACCCAGTATCGAAACTCCCACGACTAGGGACATATAAGAATGTGCCTATAGACTACCCAGCTCCCATGTATATGATCACTATCATACTGCTGACAGCCAAGCAAGAATCCTATGGGCTCTATCAACATGTGATAGTGATCTGTAATGCCAGCTAATGCCATACATGATGATAAAGACAAACCAGATAGCATACTATCATCTCGAGTAAGACCATTCTATCGATATAGGTCCTCCCTCAATCATCTTAATCACCTGCCTGCGAATATGATAATTGCCTTAAGGGCACTATAGCCAATAATCTCCCACTTGTACTTAAGGTTAATTATTGCGGTGTCGCATACTCACAGCCCGTGTGATACCGAACACCCAACTCCTCTACTAATCAATCTCGCAAAGCTCGTTTGCGAAACTATTGTATTCGAGAAATAGCCTCAGTGAGTGGATCCACTCCAATGTTTCTTTCTGTATCTCTCTATATCTCAACTTCGCGGAGAAAGTTATCTTCCGAAATGAGCAATACCTGTCTTAGAATATGTCCGGATATCTGATGGGACCCGGTTCACAAATGAACTCTAAATCCAGCAAACTTCTTAGACCGTATCGTCCACTGAACTTAATTAGTATCCCGCGCCATGCCTTTCTCAGTATCCGCTTGGACCACCTGTCCAACATACTGTCCCTCAAAAGAGGGAAAACTAAAACTCTGACAGTCACTCTGTCATCTAGGTCACCTTGGAAGCCTGAAATGATAACCGTCTCCTGAAGGAGGCTGCCATTACCATATCCCAAGAATATCCACTTATGTTCTTAATTGCTTCCCAATGTTTCTCCAGGATTGGATTAATATATATGCTTATTGCAGCTAGTGAAAAAACAATATCTGGTGTGGTACTTGACATCACATGATCGATTCAATTGCCTAAGCAAGTGATATGCCAATCATGCAAATCCCTCTCCCCTTTAGTCTGAAAGACATCCTTTAGAGAGGGTGACTCCATCATCTGCAGGTACACCACCATGCTAGGAGTCAACCATTCTAAAACACCTTTAGAATAATGTCAAAGTACCCAGATTGGGACACTTCCCAAATCTAAATCTAAAACCATAGATCTAGTAACCAGAAAACCTGATATTATATCCATATCTTATATGGAGAAACAACTTTGTGACAACCACAATATAACCGATCGTAGTATAGGAATTTCACTTCCTATAAAGCGCATGTCATCCAAATGCCAGGACATCACACCCTACTACCTTCTTACCAGATCCATCTCCTATTCTGATGAGGTCAAAGCCTATGACTGTCACATCAAAAATAGATGATCTATCTTCGCTATATTTGCTTTAGTCTATAAATAGACACAAGCCACTTGTCTACTATGCTTCTGCTGCTCCTACTGACTACAACAACCCTCTGGCACAGTCATATACACGTGCACTTCTAAAGCTAGTTTAGAACGACGCTATACTCATCCTCCTGCCGGGTCTCATAGTCTAGAACAACAGTAATGGCAAGTCTGGGTAAACAAGAACCTCCCAGTCACCGTTTCTGAGAAGGCCGAAGTACCTCTCGGGTGCCTGAGGTTACCCACTATATCTACGGAGTGGCTAATGGAATGTCAAATTCAATTGAATCTTTAGGTTCTATTAAATCTTCAGTAATTGTTTGTGGTTCTGGAATCACTTCCAGTTCTACCATACTCCCACTTGTTTTTCTGAAAAGAATCCATTTTACTAAAACTGTGGCGAGTGAAGAACAATATATCTATTGATCTTCCAGATGGTAGAAGGATAACCCTCGACATAGCTCGGGATAACTCACAAACATCCATTACTGAAACGTGCCTTGAGTTTATCCAGAGTCTGGTTTTAAGCATAAGCCGGATAACTCTATATACCTTAACATTGTTAAGATATGAACCATTTTATATACAATATAGAAACACAGCCACTAATTTAATTGGAACCAGATTCAAATCATGCAGCTGTCTCCAGTGCATGTCAACTAAGTGGAATGAGGCCAAGCAACATTACTCATCTAGGAGTGCATCCACATATGAGTAACCTGAAAGAGAAGCAAGTTCTCAAAACCATTACTATCAACGAAATACCTAGCACAAGTATCTACATCTTCGATCACCTTGAAGAATCCTGATACTTGCAACATGTGGTTCTCTACTTTATTCATATACCTATAACTTCTCAAAATTTGGACCTTGTATTTCAGTGAAACACATATATAAAAACTAGAGAAGTCACAAGTAAACAGAATATAGTAGGAGTACCAACCCCTTTGTCCTAGTGGACACTGGACAACATACAATACATTGTATAAGTCCCCTGAGTTAAATAACTCATACCCTGTGCGTCGTAGGTTGAAAACTGTACTATGGTTAAGAAGAATTACACCGTTGTTGAATGCTCCTTACCCAATCACCAACTGATATAGGTAAATGTCATAGACATAATTTCAAAAATTTATATCTCACTTTATAAAATAAACGTACAGATATATCAGTTTGAAATTGGTGCATAACAATCGGATATTCAAAACCAAATATTTTCCGTCAGGTAAAAACCCAGATGATTTTCTCAAATATCACCAATCACAACGAATTCTGATATAATGAGGATATAATCACCTAATTCCCAATATCTTACTCCCACTCACCATCTGTAACACCATACAGATGTGAGAATCAAATCTGGTAAATACATACCCTGGAGTAAGTATTTAATTGGGAAATCAGTTTTCAATTAACAACACACAGTGAAACTGAAATATGAAAATGTTTCGAAGGGGTATATGGGTATTCCTAGTAATACTTCTTCCACTATCCATATTCATGACTGTAACCGTATATTTCCTTACCATATCTCCAATCCCTTTATTTGTCTTTACATTTTACCTTCTGTACACCACTTTTAGGCTAAATAGTTTTCTTCCTTCCCTACCGTTTGGCACCGGCCTAAGGTTTGGAAGAAGATTATCCAATAAGCGTAATAGGTGTACCCTCCTAATCTTAGGAGCCCTCGCAACCTGAGAGAATGTAAAGGGAAAAGACAACTGAATAATCCTTATTCTATTTCTCCTGAACCAGAAACCATCCTCGAACTGGAACAAGTTCCTTCGAGTTCATATGTAACTATACGATGGCGTATCCAATAAATGTGGATTTTCGTAATGATACAGAATGTTCTGGAGAAATGCAATGGTGAAGTAGGAGTGGCGATGATATATGTGGTTTCGTCATGTATGACAGCAGTCGCAATTTACTTTGCCCTCTTTCTAATCCTTTTATTTGTCTTTACTTATTACCTTCTGTACACTACACTTAGGCTAATTGGTTTTCTTCCTTCCCTATCTTTCGGCACCAGCCTATGATTTGGAAGAAGACTATCCGATAAGCGTAACAGGTGTACTCTCCTAATATCAGGAGCCCACGCAACCTGAGTGAAGGTAAAGGGAAAAGGCAACTGAATAGTCCTATTCAATTTCTCCAGAACCGGAAACCGTCCTCGAATCTGAAACAAGTTTCTTCGAGTTCGTATGTAACTATACGATGGTCATATCCAATAAATGTGGATCTTCGAAGTGATACGGAATGTTTCGGAGAAATGCAAAGGGTAAAAGTAGGAGTGGCAATGATATATGCAACTATGACAACCCAAAAGCCGTTGTGATTTAAGAAGGTTCAGTTAACTTGGTTCATGAGTTTTAGTATAAGGTCGGGCCATGGTCGCTGCAAAGAGAGAGAGAAAGAGAGAGAAGAAACACTCAGCGTGCACTCTAACCTAGATCAGAATGGTTAATCACTTTATCTAATCAGGATGGCTCCTACTGTTTCTTCGAATTCTCTTCAAAACCCAAAGGAAGAATTAGTCGGGATCATCTAAAATCACCTGAGGGTAAACCAACTCATCAGTGGGAATCGGGATCCAACTATCATCGTATGATAACTTGATGGAAGCCACTCAAGTTATCACACTCCAGAAGGTATGCGCATGCCTGGAAAGTTTCAGTTTCTTTAGAAACTCCCGATGTGGATTATTGCCCCATGCTCTTATGACCTTGACGATGACCAATATATCATAAGTCACATGTCAAGTTCTACCCGTCATTGTCCAGATTAATTTGAACCCACCTGTACATACCCTTGACGAAGGCCAAAATAGCAGTATGACTGTCCCAAACCAACGCATCTATCCATGCAACAGAAAAGTAACACATAGCTACTATATACTATGCCTTGACGAAGGCCAACATACATAGCATGAATACTAGGTGCTATCCGTCTGAAATGACGGAGGGCTACGGCTGTTTTTTGGCGAAAAACCTTTAACGTAATGAACTTGATATCTGTTCTCTGCCGAAAGACCGGGAAGACAAACTTCTTGCATGAATTTGGGGGCAGATGCTATTTGGTGCTATCCGTCCACCTCTCCGAAGATGCCAAGTTGATTTATGGTACCGTATATCGGAGGTTTAGACAGATACGGCCATTGTAGCAGATTTCGTCAGATTCCCCCTCATTTGAGGGGTTTTTGATTGTGGGGACGCTCTTCCCTGCAGGCGCAAGCCCCTGCAGTTAATTACGCTACCGCATTGCGGTAACCACTTTCTCCTTCTCCAGGTAGTCACTTCGTGTCGTGTGTGTTTGTTTTGTTTTTGGTTGCCCGTGGATTGTATACGGAGACTAATTTATGTTGTCGTCCGTAGGGCGTGGATTAGTCCAAATCCTTATTTTCTTAGATTTGGGTTTTGGTTTGGGTTTAAGGATCGTTAATCTCATTTGAGACTAAGATCAACTTAAACGTTTGTTAAGGATACGTTAGTCTAATTTTAGACTAAGATCAACTTAACCATTTGTTAAGGATACGTTAGTCTAAATTTAGACTAAGATCTACTTAATAGGATCATTTAGATCCAACAAAAGAGCATTTGAACTCTATTGTTTTAGTTTAGGAACATTGCGGTCCATCACCAGTTTAAGGACATGGTGGTCCAAGGTTAAGGATATCATAGTCCATGGGCTTAAGGACCCCACAGTCCGAGGTTAAGGACATCATAGTCCATGGGTTTAAGGACCCCATGTTTCCCCCAATCAGAGCAAAGCTCTGTTCAAAAATTCAAATTTTGAAATGAAGCAACGCTTCAGATGCAGCGCTAAGTGCGCTGCGCCTTAAGCAGCGCACCATATGTGCGCTAGCGCTACGTGCGCTGCGTTCTAAGCAGCGCATCACGTGTCAAATATGGGTGTGCTAGCGCAGGGCGCTACGCTCCGAGCAGCGCACCACGTGTCAAATATGGGTGCACTAGCGCAGGGTGCGCTGCGCTCCGAGCAGCGCACCATGTGTCAAACACAGCTGCGCTAGCGCAATGTGCGCTGCCTTTAAGCAGCGCACCACGTGCAAAGCATGGGTGCGCTAGCGCTGGAATTAAAAACTCCCCACCATTAGATCAAAGATCTAATAATAATGATGAATCATTAATTAATCAGAATTAAATTCTGTTAAGGAAAGATTCCTCAAAATCATTCTAAATAACAAGATTGTGCTCTGTAAATCAGAGCACCGTTGGATCAATGATCCAATGGTAAATAAAAATTACCAAAAGACAGAATAAATTCTGTATGGAAAGATTTTCCAATCTTGTTAAAAACAAGAAAATTGTCTTCTGTAAAACAGAAGCCATAGGATCAAAGATCCAATGATGGGGAAACGTCCCCAAATCAATCAGAGAAAGATCTCTTTAACCGATTCAACAAATCAGCCTACCTTATAAAAAGGCTCCTAGACTTCAAGTCTCAGATATACAGATACAAAAAAAAGAGAGAGAAACCTCCCCAAAACTTTGAGAAAATTCAAAGAGCAAGCTCTTGCAAGAAGATCTTTCTTCAAGGTAAAAATGATGATGATGAACATAGATATGAAATCATCTCATAAAAAGAAGAATTCATTTCTTTACAAAAATCATAGATCTATAAAGATAAAAAGTTTTTCACAAAAAAGATCAAAAGATCTCATCATAAAATAGAAGAACATAATTCTTCTCACAGATCATGGATCTATAAAGGCAAAGCCTTTCATCAACACAAGAGATTGGAAATATCTCCTGCAAAATAAGAACTGTTGTTCTTAGATCTTGAGACAAAGTCTCTTTTAAAAGAACATAAATTTGTTTCCCAGATCATAAAATTGATCAGATGTGCTTTGCGCTCTTAAACTGCGCTTTGCGCTCTTGAACTGCGCTTCTGCGCTCTCTAGACTGGCGCTCAGTGCCAAATGCGCCACGTGTCAATCACGTATGCACCAATTAACCACTAGCGCTTTGCGCTCTTGAAATAGCGCACTGTGCTCATGGGCTGGCGCTCAGCGCCAAGCGCACCACGTGTCACTCATGTGTGCGCCACTAAACTGAAAGCGCAACGCGCTCATCGATTAGCGCTCAGCGCTCATAAACTGGCATCATGCGCTCATCATCTGGCGCCTGGCGCCAAGCGCGACACGTGTCCCTTATATGTGCGTCACGTGGCAGAAGCACACTGCGCTCTTTGACTGGCGGAAAACGCCTAGCGCACCACGTGTTGCGCTGACAGAACATAAATTGTTCTTTAATAAGCCCAGAGCTCGGATGAATGCTCAACATTCAATAAAAGACAAAAACATTGTCAAAAGGGCCAAGCCCAAATAAAGGCTCAACAACCCAAAATAAAATGTTAAACATTTATTGGACTTAGCCCAGGATTGGCCATAAGCCCTCAACCCATATTAATTGAGCTCATCTGCTCATAAATATGTTAACAGATCTTAGCCCCAACCAACTCACGTCGGTTCGAGGGTACATCTCTTTACTCTTCTGATATTTGTCGTTGTAATCCTTCAACGTCTTCAGAGAGGTGACGGGTCCCGACAACCAAACATTCTACGGACTGTGGGGTCCTTTAAAACCCATGGACTATGATGTCCTTAACCTTGACTGTGAGGTCTTTAAACTCACGGACTATGATGTCCTTAACCTTGACTGTGAGGTCTTTAAACTCACGGACTATGATGTCCTTAACCTTGGACCGTAATGTCCCTAAACTAATCGATCGCAATGTCCCTAAATTAAACAATAGAGTTCAAATGCTCTTTTGTTGGATCTAAATGATCCTGTTAAGTTGATCTTAGTCTAAAAATTAGACTAACGTATCCTTAACATACGTTTAAGTTGATCTTAGTCCCAAATGAGGATAACGTATCCTAAAACCCAACCCCCAAACCCAAATCTAAGAAGATACGGATTTGGACTAATCCACGCCCTACGGGCGACAACATAAATTAGTCTCCGTATACAATCCACGGGCAACCAAAAACAAAACAAACACCCACGATACGAAGTGACCATCTGGAGAAGGAGAAAGTGGTTACCGCGACGCGGTAGCGTAATTAACTGCAGGGGCTTGCGCCTGCAGGGAAGAGCGTCCCCACAATAAAAAATCCGTCAACGAGGGGGAATCTGACAAAGTCTACTACATCGGCTGCATCCGTTTAAATCTTCGATATATGGTGTCATAAATCAACTTGACATCTTCGGAGAGGTGGACGGATAGCACCAATTAGCATCTGTCCCGAAATTCAGGCAAGACGGACCTGCGCGGTCGCGTCTCCACATTTTTCGGCGGGGAACAGATTCTGGCACGCCCGGTGGGACCTTTTCCTCTTTCCACTCCACACTTCGTGTGTCGTGTTCGCGAACGAATCACGGTTTGATATGGTTACCCTTAGATTTGAGGTACTAAGATTTGGTGTCTTGCTCTATGCAGAAGACGAAGGATCAATGGCTTCTACCTGCACAATATGCTCCAGCTGCAACTGCAACTCCCGTTTCGCCTCATTTAGAGGTGTAACCTACGGGCCCCAGGCGGCCTCCCTGTTCACGATACCGGTGGACCAAGTAACTCAGGCCACCACCGGGCTGTTCTTTGGGACTATGATCCTACCCATGAGCTTCAATGCCCCGATGCTGCCGCAAGAAGCCCTAAAAAATTTGGTCTTTGATTGACTTACCACTGTCGCGGCCCCTCTCAATGAGTCGCCCAAGTCTAACGCCTCAATTTTCAACAGACTGGGCCAGAACGCCAACAAGCCCGCAATGCCTGAACCAGCCATCCCAAAGCGGATAGCCATCCCGGCTCAAGCGGAAGAAATCATTGGAAATGCTTCTCCTGAAAAGAAGTCAGTCTTCACAAGGCTGGCCACTCCGGCTCCCGTTCCAGGCGAATTCACCTCTGCCCAGAAGTCTGTATTCGATAGGTTGGACATTACTGCTTGGCGAACGTCAGTCTTCAAAAGGCTGACACCGGCGACAGCCTTCCGTCAAGACAGGGGGCATGACGAAGCCATCTCCATAGCCGAACCAACTCCATCTGCACGACATACTCGCCGTCGTTACTGGCGCCGAGTAAGGAAGGCTGGGGGCAGCTCCCCTTCTGGACTAACTCCGCCAGCTCTCATAGTGGAAATCAACGCTGTTGTTCCGACTGGGAACAACTTTGAACCGCTTAGGAGGGTTCGCAAGAACTCTCCGATTGCCGTGCTGAAGAGATCTCCTCCACCTATGGAGATTACTACAGAAAAGAAGACGGAGCAGCCCCCTCAGCGGCTGTCCTCTAAAATTTATAAAGTCTGGCGAATGGTCCAGGAATCGATGATTAACCAGGCTACTCTCGCCGGCCAAAGAAGCTCAAAGCTCAGCAAGAAAAGAGCCATCTCGTAGCACCACAGAAGACGTCATCCGTCTGGGTGCTCGCTGCAACGGCTCCCTCAACTTCAACCGCTCAAAAGAGAAGGAGGCCAGAGAAATCCCCCGTGAATGCGGCAAACCACAAGGACGTCGAATCTAAACGCCCCAAGTCCGGGGGCATGGTAATACATACCGTTTTTATGGCTTCCGGAAAAGAAGAAAGTCGTGCTTCTATGGGTCATCGACCGCTTACCCGATCGATAACGAAGGCTCAGGAACAGCAGCAGCAGAAACTTCAGGAGATGCTTGACTGCAATGGCCGCACTCACTGGGCCAAAAGAAAATCTAGAGACCTCGGAGCAGCGTCGAGAACAAGAAACTGATACCGAGTTCCTCCGAAGAATGCTCGAGAGGAAAGAAAAAGATGCCGCGGAACAGGCAGCCAACATCAAACGAATGGCTCTTTTGTTCCAAGACATGGCTGGGATGATGTTACAGCCGGAACCACCAGCTGAAGACCCCCCGATTATCATTGAAGATGACAGAGGGGAGACATCGAACCTTCCTCCGGCTCTTTCAGCAGCCAAAGAGGAGACCATCTCCAAAGCTGCCCTGGATGATTATATCGCTCAGCAAATACGAGCTCACCAGGCGAATGAAGCGGCTGGCCAAATTGTTAAAACTGGACGACCATATCCAGGCTGGTATGACCAAATAAGGTACCCGCCGGGATATACGATCCCTAAATTTCACGTATATAAAGGGATGGGAAATCCGCATCAGCACGTCGCTCAATTCAGAGCCTTGTGCGGCAACACCGGGGGTGATGATAAACTTCTGCTCCGCCAGTTTGTTGGTAGCTTGTCGGAGATGGCATTCGAGTGGTATTCTGAACTTCCAAATGACCTGTCAAGACATTTGCGAAGATGGAACTGCTGTTTACGCAGAGATTCGCGAGCGCTAGCGAGCGTAACCCCATTATCGCATTAATTAACGCTAGGGTGAAGCCAGGCGAAACTTGGGTACAATACGCAATACGATGGCGAAATTTATGGTCAAAATGTGAGCAGCGCATCAAGGAAGCGCCGGCAGCGGGCATTTTTGTGGGCACTCTGGACCCTCAGGCAACTATTTCTCAATTCATGATGTTTTTCAAGCCGACCACGTTCCAGGCCTTGATCGACAAACTGGCCCAGATGGACCAGATGGGTCATAGACCGTCTCCTCCAAAGCCGGAGCCGCGAAATGAAAAGGGTAAAGGGAAGGCGACATTCGTTGCGAATACTCAACAGCAGCCCAGTGGTCCAAAATTAACGGATCGCCTAGAGGAAAGATGGCGATACTATAATGAGAAAATGAAACTCCCTTATTCGTTTCCCCGGGACAAAACGAAGAGATTGTTCGAGCTAGCGGTGCGCAACAGGCTCATCAATCTGCCAAATCCAAAACGCCCATTACAACTCGGTGAGGCTAATAGTCCCAATTATTGCCCTTACCATCAAACGTAAGCCATCCAATTGAAGATTGCTTCGTCTTCAAGGGCTAGATTGAAGACCAGTATCAACAGGGCAAATTTGCCCTGTCCGAGAACTGGAAAGTGAACCCGCCACAGCCACACACTCCCAAGAAGACGGACACACTATGGGCATCATGTTCTTTCATAGAAGAAGCTCCATGGGAGGTCGTTCTTTCAGCCAAGACTAAAAGAATGCTGAAGGATCTCCACACATGCCTGGCAATCAGGTGGAAGAATCCACTGGAACCTGAGATTATCGAGGGAATGCTGAAGCCGCGCCCAACTCCAAAAATTGGTGATGATAGTCAAAGCGCTTACACCCAGCCGTCAAAGTCTTCGAAGAAGAAGAAGAAGACCAAAAAGCCCGTGAAGCCTGGTGACAAACGCACGGACCTACAAAAACAGATTGACGCGTTAGAAGAATATAATCAAAAAGCGCGGACTCCAGTCACACTCCAAGAATTTCTCAGACACGTCCTTGAGGACAGAGATGATGACAATGGAGAAGACTCGTCAGATGAATCTGAAGGTTATGTAGCAAGCTGCCATTTGATCTCTCACTCGTCGATAGACAAAGAAGAAGCTCCTTACACAGAGAAATTGGGGGCAGATCCTAAGCCGGAACTTCTAGGGCCATCAGACGAAATGATTGATGCATTCCTGGACGAGGCTCAAAGCAAAGCTGCTCGAGAGCGTGGGATGGCTATATTTGAAAAAGCCAAACGCCGGCGACTGGACGAAAGGGTTGAAACACTCCCGCCAGATCAAAGTACATCCGTCGCAGATAAAAGCAGGTTCAAAACGAGGAAGAGGTTCGCCAAAGCCATATCGATGGGAATGAAGCTGCCACCCTCCGAAAGGAACGCTCTTGGTGAAGCGGAAACACATCTTAGCTACCTCTTATATCATCGAAAGATCGCGCACCCCACCGAAGAATGCAACGCTTTTAAAAGATGGTGGCAGGGGTATGTTGCTTACCGACAGTATTTCAAGCGGATGAAACACAAAATTCGTCGGGAGCAAAGAAATATAACCAAGGAGCATAAAAGAACTACCGGCAACTGTCGCATGGTCAACGCTGGGGGATCGCAAGTTCTCACCTTCGGAAGTGACTCCGACGAAGAAATGACTCTTGGCCCTCTCTTCAAAGAATCCACCTCAGGAAAAGAGGAAGAACCGAAGAACTGCGAGAACATTCAGCTGCGTAATCGCACGCTGCTTGAAAAGAATCTCAGACCCGCCAACCAGGCTTCAAACAAAAAGGATAAGGGGAAAGAAAAGGTTCCTGAAGATATCGCCCTCGATGATCGAGTCGTCGAAGAGCTGGCAGCCAAGGAACTGCCCAAGAAAAGTAAGGTGGATTACAACGTTCTGGTACACCTGAGGAAGATACTCTCGCAGCTCAGCATTCTCGACGCCCTTCTGCTATCCAAAGAGGCGAGAGATTCGCCGATCAAGACGCTATAAGAGCCCGAGCAATTCCAAGCTTTCCTCGCTAAAGAAAAGATGAAGGAAGAACTGGAAGAAGTGCACACAGCCGATATCACCTTCAGCGATGAAGATCTCCTCCTCGGGATGTGCGAGCATAACCGTTCTCTTTATGTCTCCGGATACTGTCATGATATCAAGATAGGCAAAATCCTGGTTGACAATGGGTCCTCCGTTAACCTCCTCAATGTAAGGGTGTTGAAAGAAATATGCATGAGCGTTCAACACCTCGCTCGGGATAAGATCATTATCTCCGAGTTTGACTCCCAGTCATCATGGACGCTCGGGTCTTTAATATTGACATTACGCTTTGGGCTGATCGTCACGGACATCAAGTTCCACGTCATTGATGCTAAGACCTGCTATAGCGCTTTGCTTGGCAGGCCTTGGTTACATGAGTACAACATCATCCCCTCTACACAACATCAGTGTATGAAATATTTCAAGGATGGTCTCGAATACACCGTAACAGGGGAGCTGAACCCATTCTCCGTAAACGAAGTCCGAAAATACGAAGATGCAAAATACTTCTTACCAGATTTTGAGGACACGGAAAGATGTCACAAACCGAAGAACAAAGCCATCACTACTATTCCGGTCTTCGGGAGTGATACCGAGGAGGAAGAAGAAATAGTTTATTCAGGTCCGCCCCAGTGCAACAAGCCGGGACTGTCCACTCCTATATTGATCTTCGGCAGTGACTCGGAAGATGAGGTCAATACCGTATTCTCTGTTCGGCCATCAATACAAGCCTTCGCTGATGAAGATCAAAGTTTGAAAGTTGCTATGGTTCCGCCAAAGCATCATAAAGAGCTAGACGCGCTTGATACCTACAGTGTGGAAGAACTGCAAACATTCTATGTCCCTCCCAGGCGAAGAGATGAAAAGGCGATCCTCTTTTACCGATCAACGGAGACCAAAGTGGAGAAAGAAATTTGGCATGGTGCGGATTCTACACTTGACAGGCTCCAGCCCATCCGTTTGTCCAGATATTACACAGACGGATTAAAGAGACTCTTGAGACGCCAATGTGTACCCCTTAAGCAAACTGTGCGACAAGCACGGTTCTATAACAGGATCTGGAACGTTCCCGGAACTCAACGAAAGTTGCGCAATGGGAGAATGGAAACGATCGGGCTTTGATATGTCCGAGAAACTATAAGAAATTACAAGAATACCCCTCAACCGTATATACATACCCGCATCCGTATTCCGAAGAATACGAATACAATGAGACGAAAATAATCCAACAATATAATACTATGATCTGGCTTAAACTAAAGCCCACTAGTATTATCCGTCCGAACATCATCCGTGCACAAGTACACGTATGTGATCGAACCCTACCATAAAATCATACGGCTTCTACATCGTTTCGCCCGAAGCAGGGAAACTCTCTATGTGGGACTCTAAAGACTCGTCAATACACTGGCAGTGGGTTTAACCATAAGCACGTCAGCGGCACTAGCTGTACGTAACGGCTACCCAGG
The DNA here is from genome assembly GCA_030015575.1 of Agapanthus africanus. Taxonomy (NCBI): domain Eukaryota; kingdom Viridiplantae; phylum Streptophyta; class Magnoliopsida; order Asparagales; family Amaryllidaceae; genus Agapanthus; species Agapanthus africanus. The sequence goes on from JASDDO010000016.1 coordinate 556,619,170, forward strand.
TGTTGAGCGAAAGGGAGGCCGACGAGCAAACTCATCCTGAAACCCCTAATGAGCCTTACAGTGACAGTATCCGTACAGTCCGGTCCGTTCGTCTATGAGTATCGCATATCGAGTCTAGGGGGTGGATAAAGTCAGACCCCTAATAACGCGACATTTAGTGTCGGTATGAAGCCCATCACCCACTGAGAAACTACTGATCCGAATCAGTAATTCTCGACTACCTTGGCCAAGGAGTTCTAGTGATGGCCACCCGTGCACGCCGCGACATCAACCCCCAATGCCGGGAGAGACGAAGCCCCTGACGATCCGCTCACTGCCTCCATGTGGCTCGGGACTATACCCAACTAAAACCTGTTTGCACGACTTCTTTGAGCCGTGGTAGGGTAGTAATCAAAGAACAGTGGGAACTCACATGAGACAAATGACGATCTCAGGTCGATAGACTAACCTGTACACATGTCACCTGGAAACTGCTATCTGACAATAGGTATAATACCAACTAGCATGTTCCCGGCGAGTCCATCCGGTGTACTCAGAACCCAATGAGCACTTGTATACTATCTTAGGTGAACAAACTGACACCAATGGCTTGTGAGACCGGCCACCGCCCCTCGTCGGGGTCTCGATCAGTATACACTAGTCTACTCTGGAGTATTAATGCCCAGTCTCAAAACTTCCACGACTAGGGACATTTAAGGATGTGCCTATAGACTACCCAGCTCCCATGTATATGATCGCCATCATACTGCTGGCAGTCAAGCAAGAATCATATGGGCTCTATCAACATGCAATAGTGATATGTAATGCCACCTAATGCTGTACATTTTGATAAAGACAAACCAGATAGCATACTATCATCTTGAGTAAGACTGTTCTACCGATATAGGTCATCCCTCAATCATCTTAATCTCCTGCCTGCGACTATGATAATTGCCTTGAGGGCACTATAGCCAACAATCTCCCACTTGAACTTAAGGCTAATTATTGCGGTTTCGCATACTCACAGCTCGTGTGATACTGAACACCCAACTCCTCTACTAATCAATCTCGCAAAGCTCGTTTGCAAAACTATTGTGTTCGAGAAATAGCCTCAGTGAGTGGATCCGCTCCAATGTTTCTTTCTGTATCTCTCTATATCTTAATTTCGCGGAGAAAGTTATCTCCCGAAATGAGCAATACCTGTCTTAGAATATGTCCGGATATCTGATGGGACCCGGTTCACAAATGAACTCCAAATCCAGCAAACTTCTTAGACCGTATCGTCCACTGAACTTAATCAGTATCCTGTGCCATGCCTTTCTCAGTATCCGCTTGGACCACCTGTCCAACATACCGTCCCTCAAAAGAGGGAAAACTAAAACTCTGACAGTCACTCTGTCATCCAGGTCATATTGGAATCCTGAAATGATAACCGTCTCCTGAAGGAGGCTGCCATTACCATATCCCAAGAACATCTACTTATGTTCTTAACTGCTTCCCAATGTTTCTCCAGGATTGGATTAATATATATATATATATATATATATATATATATATATATGCTTATTGTATCTAGTGCAAAAACAACATCTGGTGTGGTACTTGACATCACATGATTGACTCAATTGCCTAAGCAAGTGATATGCCAATCATGCAAATCCCTCTCCCCTTTAGTCTGAAAGACATCCTTTAGAGAGGGTGACTCCATCATCTATAGGTACACCACCATGCTAGGAGTCAACCATTCTAAAACACCTTTAGAATAATGTCAAAATACCCAGATTGGGACACTTCCCAGATCTAAATCTAAAACCATAGATCTAGTAACCAGAAAACCTGATATTATATCCATATCCTATATGGAGAAACAACTTTGTGACAACCACAGTATAACCGATCGTAGTATAGGAATTTCACTTCCTATAAAGTGCATGCCATCCAAATGCTAGGAAATCACACCCTACTACCTTCTTACCAGATCCATCTCCTATTCTGATGAGGTCAAAGTCTATGACTGTCACATCAAAAATAGATGATCTATCTCCGCTATATTTGCTTTAGTCTATAAATAGACACAAGCTACTTGTCCACTATGTTTCTACTGCTCCCACTGACTACAACAACCCTTTGGCAGAGTCATATACACGTGCACTTCTAAAGCTAGTTTAGAACGACGCTATACTCATCCTCCTGCCGGGTCTCATAGTCTAGAACAGTAGTAATGGCAAGTCTGGGTAAACAAGAAACTCCCCGTCACCGTTTCTGAGAAGACCGAAGTACTTTTCGGGTGCCTGAGGTTACCTACCATATCTGCGGAGTGGCTAATGGAATGTCAAATCCAATTGAATATTTAGGTTCTATTAAATCTTCAGTAATCATTTGTGGTTCTGGAATCACTTCCAGTTCTACCATACTCCCACTTGTTTTTCTGAAAAGAATCCATTTTACTAAAACTGTGGCGAGTGAAGAATAATATATCTATTGATCTTCCAGATGGTAGAAAGTTAACCCTCGACATAGCTCGGGATAACCTACAAACAGCCATTATTGAAACGTGCCTTGAGTTTATCCAGAGTCTGGTTTTAAGCATAAGCCGGACAACTCCATATACCTTAACATCGTTAAGATATGAACCATTCTATATACAATATAGGAACAGAGCCACTAATTTAATTAAAACCAGATTCAAATCATGCAGCTGTCTCCAGTGCATGTCAACTAAGTGGAATGAGGCCAAGCAACATTACTCATTTAGGAGTGCATCCACCTATGAGTAACCTGAAAGAGAAGAAAGTTCTCAAAACCATTACTATCAACGGAATACCTTGCATAAGTATCTACATTTTCGATCACGTTGAAGAATCCTGATGCTTGCAACATGTGGTTCTCTACTTTATTCATATATCTATAACTTCTCAAAATTTGGACCTTGTATTTCAGTGAAACACATATATAAAAACTAGAGAAATCACAAGTAAACAGAATATAGTAGGAGTACCAACCCCTTTGTCCTAGTGGACACTGGACAACATACAATACATTGTATAAGTCCCCTGAGTTAAATAACTTATACCCTGTGCGTCGTAGGGTGAAAACTGTACTATGGTTAAGAAGAATTACACCGCTGTTGAATGTCCTTAACTGTCTTTGGTGTCGGCCATTCGCTTACTGCCGGTACTTTAGCTGGATCTACAGAGATTCCTTCGCCTGAAACGATTATGTCCGAGAAATCCGACTTTTTCTAGCCAAAACTCATACTTGCTGTACTTGGCATAGAGTTGATACTGTCGTATAGTCTCCAGGACAATTCATAAATGTTCAGCGTGCTCTTTCCGATTCTCAGAATACACCAGGATGCCATCGATGAATATGACAACGAACCTGTCTAGGTACTCTTGAAAAACTTGATTCATCAGATTCATGAATATGCTGGTGCATTGGTCACTCTCATAATGTCCATAGCGAGTCCTGAATACCGTCTTCGGAATATCAGACTCTTTGGCCTTCACCTGATGATAACCCGAACGAAGATCTAATTTTGAGAAAACCAAGACCCACTTAGCTGATCGAACAGATCGTCGATTTGCGGTAGTGGATACTTGTTCTTTATCGTGACTTCGTTCAAAACTCTATAATCAATACACATTCTATATATACCTTCCTTCTTCTTCACAAGTAGAACTGGAGATCCCTAACCTGAAGTACTGGGACGAATCCATCCTTTCTTCAGAAGTTCGTCCAATTGAGTACCGATCTTCTTCAATCCTTCAGGGCTTAATCGATACGGTGCTTTGATCACATGTTGTGCACCAGGTACTAAATCAATTCCGAATTCAAGAGCTCGATCGGGAGGCAAACCCGACATGTCTTCAGGAAATACGTCGTCGAACTCTCGAACTACCTCCGGCTTAACTTCTCCTGCATGTAGAGTTGCAATCATTGCCTTCTTTGGTTTTACTTTCTAGGTACTAAGCTCTAGGGTACGATCTCCACTTTTGAAATAAAAAACCGGATGGTCTGGAATCTCGAACACTATCCTCCTTTGACGATAGTCGATGGTAGCGTAGAAAGTTCCTAGCCAATCCATACCCAAAACGACATCGAAATTCGGTATGTCCAGTACCTTGAAGTCATCATAGAATTCTTTACAGCAGACGACTACTGGACACATGTCGTATCCCATTGTTGCCTTTACAACGCCGTTCTCTGAACTAAAATTCCAGTTGGATACGAGCGGTTTGACTGGAATAGCATGAGTTCGGACGAACCGTTGCGACATAAAATAATGAGATGCTCCAGTATCGAAGAGTGCTAGTGCAGGAAGTGAGGCTACTAAGATCGTACCTAAGATTCGTGGGATAGGTTTAGGTATAAAAAATATATATGGATATAAACAAGTATTTAATAGATTTGAAAGATGGAAAGTTACCAGTGATGACTTGGCCAGTGGCTTCAGCTTCTTCCACAGTCATTGTGAAAGCTTGTCGCCTCAGTAAATTCCTCCTTGCTGGAAGCGCATTCCTCTATTCGTTCCTTTGTCCTTAGGAGAGCAAGACGTGGTGCAGGTGCCTGGATAGCTGGCCGCTGCGAATAAGTGATTGCTGGTCTGTGTGCGGTATTCTAATTGAGTCTGTGAGGACAAGACCCAATATCATGTGTGGATGGGCCACAGACTAAGCAGTGGCAATTATCACGTCTGCAATCCTTCTCCAGGTGTCCATTTCTTTTGCAGTAAAAACAAAAGTCTGGACTGGGCCGGTTGAGTGCTACTTCCGGTCTCCTGGGTACAAAAGGTGGCCTGGAAGGGGCTCCTCCTGCCATCTGGGTGGCAGGGCGCTTCACACTGGCAGATTGAGGTCTGCCCTTCTTCTTCACTACTGCCTTGTATTGAAGGGCAGCCTTCAAAGCTAAGTCGTGCATTGGGAAATCCCCTGTAGCTAGAGCAACTTGGATTTCCTGGTCTAACCCATGCTGAAATCTTCTAGCCCTGATCTCAGCAGTCGGTATGAGGTGTGCCGCGAACCTGTTACGGTCTTGTGTTAGCTGTATAGTATGTGATAATAGAAATTCGAATATTTAAGACATATCTTACCTTCTCACATGGTGAATTCAGTATCATACTCATCCACAGATTTGGTCCACATCGAACCTTGTTGCAAGTGGATGAATTGCTGCTCCATGTCAAATCGGGCAGTCTCGATGAAATATATCGCGTCGAACATCTCGCGAAAAATTCTCTATTCGATCGGCTGAGCAAGACGACTTTCTTCCGCCTTCCACCATACTCGGGTGTTATCAGTAAGTTGCAGCTTCACAACCCTTACCCAAGCAATGTCTGGCACTTGTGCTGCTGCCAGATTGTCCTCAATGGATTGAGCCTATTCTTCAGCTTTCAAAGGGCTCTCATTCACAGAGAATTGCTTAGGATGCAATGCCTGAAATTGCTTCACTCCAGGCGCTTCCGCTTCTGGGCAGTTCATTAGTATGGCAGTCTGTTGCTGCTGTCCTTCCAGGAGGCTCTTTATTGCCTCGAGTAGTACCGTCTGCTCATTGATCAGAGCTACAACTATAGGTGTAAGTAGAAGAGGTGGTGGTGTGTTGTTGACATTTGTACTCATGTTGTTGGGAGAATCCATAACCTTGAAAGAAAAATAGGGTTAGGATAGATTCAAAGAATATGAAATGTAAAAAATGTTTAGTTGCTGAGTCTTATAATTCTTGTGTTATATTGCTTAGGACTTCATGCAGAACTGACCCTGCATGGTAGGGTTCCATGCAGAACTGATCTGCATGGGCCTCTAACAAAACCTGTCACTCCCCGCTTCCCGGTGTACGGTACGGAGACACGACACGGCACGTGACGTATTTACTCAAAAGTAAATACGCTAAGCTTAAATAAGCAATATAATGTAAATATACACAAGAGAGACATGAGATGTAAATGAACAAAAACTTTTTATTTATTAAACATTCTTTACAATGCAACTGAAAAGTAAATACAATATGGAAAGCAACGCCTAGACAATGGCATGAACTGAAAGTAAAAATATATACAGGTGACCAAAGCTCTCGGTCTTCAGAGAACTGCTCCAAGTCTTTTGAATTGGGCTCGATCTCCAGAGAGTCGGGTCCTCCTGACAACATTCCAAAGAAAGAATAGAAAAGGAATGTCGTCAGCGAACAATCGCTCGGTAAGTCCCAAAGGGAGATAGAAATAGACTGAACAGGCAAAGAGAATATATCTGGTATAATGTATGATTATTTAACGCAGTTGTTTGTAGCTTAGTACAGAATATGCCAGTGTATACGAGAGGGGTCCAACTTACCCTGTGGACTATGGTATAAGGAGTACAAGGCCCCGTAAAAACCCACGGGACAATGGCAATAGATGTTCAGGTTAGGTGTATTAAAGTGACCGTCTCGTGCCACTTTTAACACATTCCGTACCAATCTACCCCTTAAAAAATCCAGTAATGTTTATTGTATTGTATTGTAGTGATTTGTAAATATAAGACTTGCCGAAACCATGATATCAATTGTTCATGTAAATGGATAAAGATATATAAAGGATAGTCATGTAGACAAGTCAATGTATATCCATGGTTCGGTCAAATCAAGTCATGTTGATATAAATAGTATTCTGGTATAAATAGATTCATATTGTATTGGAGTTATATTTGAATTGTATTCATAGATGGATTGATTTCAGATTAAACTGAGACTCAGATTGAGTCAGACTCTTTAAACAGAATTGAAGTCCTGAATTAGTTTTGGAGTTATCGGTAACTGCTGCACATAGACGACAGGATTTGTGTCTTTTTCTAAGACAATTACCGTATTGATAACCCCGTTTTAGTTGTCTACCTTAAATAGGCAAGCACCCACATTCTCCGGCTTCCTGAGGCTCAAGAGAATTGGTCCTGCTGAAGCCTATATTTACTAGGGTCCTTATTGTAAATTAATATAACTTGAGGGGGTTTTATGAAAAATAGTTTTGATATATTTTAAAAATAAACCTCAAGTATTTATTTATCGTCTTTAGGGTTTTCATAGATGTAATTTTATAAGATGAGATATTCTAGTGGATATAAACCTAAATTGAATAGTATATGGTATTTTCATGTAATTGACTTGTATTGATTTCTTGATGGTATTTTCATGAACTTTTGTGGTTTTTTTCTTTTGATTTAGAAAACATGGAATATATTATATATTTAAAATAGATATTTTGATAATATTTACATATATATATATGTTCATTAAAAATAGAATTTATTTATTAATAGAAATCAAGTTTTCTTAAAAATTGTAATAATAAAAATTCCATCGAGATCGTATGCTCCTTGAGGAGGTCTGCATCTTGCCCTACTAGTCCGATGGATATGCGATAATCCACACCAACCAAATCGAATTCCCCAAAATGGGTTGTAAGGATATAATCGTATGGAATTTGATTAAAACAATTAAAAGAAATACGGTTTTGATAGTTTATGGTATTTAACTGTAAATTCATCTTAACCACAAAAATATTGTTTCCAAGCCATCGTGCTATGTCATGATGAGTGTTGGGTAGGACATTACCTCATGAGTTTTCTAAAGATAATATGAGCAATATGATAAAGTAATGTCGTAGGTAAACTTTTTGGTATTTAAACGAAAAAGTGTAATACAAGTTGCATAAGATTTTATTTTTAATTGAAACTTGTTCTAAATGTTGTTTTATGGTTGCTAAAAAAGATATAAAAAAATGGTTGATTTGTTGTTAAGAAAAGTTGTTTTTTTTATGAAATTAGAATCGGAAGTCGGAATAACTCTACTTCCGACGAGTTTTAATAAAAGATCATTTTAGCATAGAAAGAGAGAAGAGAAGAAGGAACTTACTGGTTGAGAAGAGAGAGAAGAGGTGGAGGAAGGTTTTGAAGGCGTCGTGGAGTCGCGGTATCGCCGGATTTGTCTCGAATCGTCGCCGGAACTTGACCTTGGGCTAATTCCACTTGTACAACTTTTTAGATTTGGAAAACTTTGAGAGTTTTAACAATGGATTTCAGAATAGAGAGGGATAGGATGTAGGGTAGTATTTATAGGATAGAATTAGGATTTAGGGAATTAAAATGAGAATTAAAAATCCATTAAACATTAGATTAAAAACTCAATTTTCATTCTCTGTTAATGTGCAGGAAAAACAAACAGAACTAGGGTAGTGGGGGGAGGCCAATGTTGGATATGTATGCCCTAGAGGCCATTATTGTATATGTATACATATGGATGCTGGGGATATGTATGTACAGGACATTCTTACTCAGTTATATAGTATATTATTTCAGTTGTCTTTTATCAGGATATGTGTATTTGTTTTTATTGATGCTTTATCCAGCTTGCACATATTGATAAAGACTTGATACAGTAGTATACCATTATGGTTTGATTTTATCTTAACATGGCATATATTATACATTTTATTACATATTGCTGTTATATGTTGATAAAGCCCATAGTATCTTGCGTAACTACCTGCGTTGTGATGGCGATCATACTTGTAGGAGCAGGGTAGTCCATAAGCACATCCTTAAAAGGTCCCTAGTCGCGTGAATATCGAGACTGGGCATTGATACTCCAGAGTAGACTACTGTATACGTTTCTAGATCCCAACGAAGGGGGATGGTTGGTCCCGCAGCCATTGGTCTGATGCACCTAAGATCGTATACATGTGCTCATTGGGTGTGAGTCTACTGGACGGACTCGCGGAGAACTTCCAGATGGTACTATACCTATTGTCAGATAGAATTTCTCAGGTGACATGTGTACAGGTTAGTCTTCGGACCTGAGATCATCATTTGTCTCGTGTAAGTTCCCACTGTGCTTTGATCACCACCCTATCACGGCTCTACTGAGTCATGCAAACAGATTTAACATGCTACAAACTTAATAATCATGTTATCTGTTATAATCACACGACTTGGTGGCAATTACAATCATCCGTATTGTTAAACCATTGTAGTAGTTACTTGTAGTTAATCGGTATGCTATTAATCCACACTTTAACTAATTAACCAATTTGGCACATCATTGCCTAAATTGCTAGATCATCCTTGTAACTATTATTATGCTTAGTTTAAATTCATGCAACTCCATTACGTAGGTTATCGATATCGCTTCACTTGTGGCTTTTGCACCCCAAAGGTGCGTGAACCGATTAACATGAAAATACAAACATCACTGTGTTCACATAGAATAATATTGTTAGTTACTGTTCCTGTTGTTGTTCATTATTTGTTACTATACCTGTTATCATCATATACCTGATTGCATTACTTATTGACCGATCTTGATACACCTGACACATGTTCTGACACACCGGACACAACACCCTGTACATATCGACTCTATCTATGGAAAGTAACCTGACCTGTTACCTGATCTCATGCCTAATGCCGACAAACCTAACCATTCCTGCTGTCGACCCAGACAGACCTACTGTTACTTGACCTTGCGTCGGCATTAGTCCATGACTACTGAATACTTGACTTGACATACATAGTTTGGGGGTATGGGGAAATCAAAGGTGAAACCGACTTGTAACTCAACAGTTCGATACATTGTTCTGATCAGTCTTACGGGCTTGGCCGGTCCGGGAGTGATGATGCTGACATCACTCGTCTATCCTACTACCTTTTACTGCTTAGCGGCACGTCTCGGACTCAGCCCCGAGGATCATGACCGTGGTCCCGGGCACGCACGGGATACTATTGAGTTACATCGACGATTCATCAATTGGTTTCAAAGACTATAGAGTAGAAAACCTGATAGGACCGTTTAGTCACTACTGCACATTACCCTGTTTATTACTTCTTGTTGCTGCTTTATTCATGTTCATGCTTGCATTGTTTATTACCATGTTTATGCCATATACTTGATATCCTGACGCGCTGACGTCTGGGTTTTGCATGGCCCAGATCCCGTACCTTTGTCGACGACCGAGCAGGAGTACTTCAGCCAGCAGGCTGAACAGTGAGTCCTTAGGATTTAGTTTATTTATTGCTTTTCATTTCCAGATGTGAGCCCGCATTATGGGACGTACTGTTTATTCATTGTATTGGATCATTAGCTTCCGCACTTATTGTTTATTGATTCTTGTTATTATGGATTTGGACATGTATTAGTTTAGTTTATTATCTTGTTCTTGATATCCTTACAACCGTAATGTGACTGTGGATGGATACTTCCTACCCACAGGTAGCATGGTTGGCTATGTCACGTGCCCAAACTTGCGTACTCTGGGAAGCGGGGCGTGACACTATCACGGCTCTACTGAGTTATGCAAACAGATTTTGGTTGGGTACAGTCCCGAACCACATGGAGGCAGTGAGCGATTGTTGGGGATTTTTCTCTCCAGGTATTTGTTCATAACATAATATTGCATTTTGTATTCCCCATTCTTATGAATTTAAGAATAAAAACAGGTGCTTTTGACCCATGTCTGCTACATGTTACAGGTTACAGGTTCTTGGAGCAAAAACTGTGAAAAACACAAAAGACAACACAAAAGAAGGACTTTTGACCAACAATTAGGAGGATCTCAGTAAAGCCCAAAAGAAGAACAGTTCACCATCAACAAAGCAACGCTAGGTCCAAGAATACAAAGGAAACAGTTAAAAGATCCATTGCAAAGTGTTCACTGAAAATCTGGTATCACTGTAAAAGCCCAAATGAAGAAAAGACTAAAGAAATAAAGAGCCCTAAGAAACCTAAAGAGAGCCCAGAAAATTATCTTCTGATCACACCATTGGGCCGCGGAACCGCGGCCCAAGCGCACCAATGCCGCGGTTCCGCGGCCGTTTAGAGCCTTCATGCAGAAAAAATTTTACCAAAACTTTGTGGCGGCTATGGAAAGATTTTCTGGGGGTATATTTGTAATTGTAGACATGCGGAGCAATTGTAAACCTAGGGTTTCTATGTCCTATAAATATAACCCAAAGCCTTGTATTTTCTCATGCCTTTATTCATGAATAAAATTCTGTTTTCTTGAAGTTAGAGCGCATCAATCGTAAGTAGGTTATTTTCCTTGCCCTAGTTATAGTTCTTCATATCTGCCCTAGGTAAATTATTTTCTTGCCTTAGTTTAATTTAGTTTAGTTTTTATTAACTTGCAATAGATGTTTTCTCTCTTTAATAAAATCATGTCTTTCTTCATCCCTTCAATGAGCGAGTAGTTTCCTCGCTTGTTAGGGTTAGGAATATGGAAGGATTTGAGAGATGAAGATCTCTCATCTCTTTTCATTGCCAAACTGTTATGAACATTAGAACTCTATGCATACCTTTTTATTCCGCTCCCTACGACACTCTACCCTCGAGGTAATGGTGATTCCGTAGTCTAAAGGCCCGGATTTTAAGGTTTTCCATGGAGGTTAGGGTAAAGATTAATAAAGGAAGGACAAGGATCTAAAGGAAGAATCAATCATCCCAATCATCCTAATCCCCTTTGTTAAGATTTACCATAACACTAATATGATATATCTAATTAATGGCAATGGAAAGAGATGTAGATCTTTGTTTACCAAATTTTCCCTAAACCGAATCCTAGCAAGTTTCTAATCCTAGTATCATACAACTTCAATTTTTAGGTTTAATTATAAATCCAAACACCATTTGGAATTAACTCGTAAGAACTTAAAGGAGATTTACACATCCCTGTGGACCAACCCGTATTCACCGGCTAGCTTCATGCGACGCCGTTCTTGATTGCGGTAAATATTTTTGATCGACAAAACATCTTTAAATCAAATGGCGCCGTTGCCGGGGATGGCGTAAAATTTTTCTTTTTGTAATTTCGGGTTAATATAAAATATTAAAAAATCATAAAAATTTGAAAAATCAAAAGTATAAAAATTCTATCATCTTTTATTGTTTGAAGGGTTTTCTTTGTGAATCTTTGCAGGTTTGACGGATCTGAAACAACACAGAAGGCAAAACAGAAAAAGATACATCAAAACAGGAGGAGATTGAAAGTACAGAGCAGCTGAAGAAATTTGGAGACCCAAAGCCCTCAAAGAGCCGCGTTTCCGCGGCAAGTACCTGGTCAAAACCACGGTTCCGCGGTCATCTGTGGAGATCTCTGCGCAATTTTTGCACTGTTTGTTTTCTCATTCTCCCCTCTGCAAATCCCCATATATCTTTTGTCAAATCTTCTGCAGGATTCTTTACGCTAAAAATCTTCTTCCCCCCTTCCAATAAATTGATTTTCTGCAGGATTCCTTGCGCCGCACTAAAAATAATTGATTGCAAGTGATTTACTGCTTTGCATACTTTAATCTGACTTTAAGGGGTTATTGACCAATTCAGATTGGGTGGGGATTTCATCACCCTTCCCAGGACCCCAGAAATCACTTAAAGCATTTGCATTGACCACTCTTAATTAAAAAATATTAGACTCAGCCCTAAGGACGTCGCGCTCAATAGGACAGAGGACTGGTATAGGCATCGGCCGTTTATCCTAACCTGACTTTGCGGTGCCCAGGCAAGTGTGTCAAGGCTAGTGGTTTTTAATTAGGCCCACAGCGTGGTTCCTTCCCACTTACCTGGCACTTACCTGGCCGCAATTGGCGGTGAAGAGGCGGTTTGAGGTCCTATCTCTAGCCTTTTGGAACAGTTAGGAGCGGTCTAGCTGACCTAGGTGACCCTAGATCTAGGCCTGATTGTGCATGTGTGATTAATTGCATTTCTATCACAAGTCTCTTTTCAAAAATCTTTTTTTTTGCAAAAGCACACATAAAAAGTAAAAGGATAAAAATCTTTTCAAAACTTGCAATTATCGCTAAAGGATCTTTGCACTCACTTACACCACTTCTTCTCATTAACGTTTTCTTACCTCCACATTCTGCCTTTCATCTTTCGACTGCACTAACCCTTTTGGTGTATGTCCGGTTGGGCTAGGGACCCTAGCGCCCGATTAGTCCGTGTTTCGTTGGTACCGACCGACGAACCTTTCGACTCCGAAGTTGAAATCTTGTCCACTTCTTCACTTTCACCATCACATTCTTCTTCCGAAGGTATGTCGGGATACGATCCTAACAACACCTTACCGACGGGAATGATTCCACCTCCGTTAGGTGCGAATAACCCGAATCACCAGCCTGTTGAAGCGCCCGCACGAGTCGCGCTCCAGGATCTCTTCTACCCTGTCCGCACTTCTTTACCTACCTGTCTTTCACCACCACCGGCAAATGGGGACAACTTTGAGATCAAACCCCACTTCATCAATATGCTGCCTAAGTTTCATGGTTTGGAATCCGAAGATGCATATATCTTTATCAATAAATTCCAAAATGTTTGCGCTATGATGAAAACGACCCAATTAAGTGATGACGCTATAAGGCTAAGGGTCATTCCTTTCACCTTATGTGACCTAGCCGAGAAGTGGCTATACAGCACCGCATCACATTCAATTAAAAATTGGGATGAGTTTATGAAAGCTTTTCTTAAAAAGTTCTATCCTCACCACAAAACTGCTAGAATCCGTAATGGGATTATACAATTTTCTCAGCAACCTTCCGAACCATTTTGGAAATGTTTTGAAAGATTCAAAGACCTACTCGTTCAATGCCCTCACCATGGGATCGAAAGTTGGCAACTTTGCCAAACATTATACGAGGGATTGAACCCGGCAACGAAGCAGTTGCTAGAAACCATTTGTCAAGGTCACTTTCTATCCAAGTCTAGTGAGGAAGCGTGGCAGTTTCTTGAGGATCTTAGTGAACAAACAATTCAGTGGGAGAGCACCAAGACCACATCATCATCTTCGTCTATTGGTCAACCTAAGGCAGGCATACATCAAGTAGAGATGTCAATTGCTATGAAGGCCGAGATGGCCGCTCTTACGAAAAAGCTAGAAGCGCTTGAGACCAAAATCTCAGCATCTTCTCATGCCCCTGTTGTGCCTCCACGAACTGTTTGTGCTTGTTGTTCGGATCCATCACATCTTACAGAAGAATGTCCTTACACTGCATCTACTCAAGGACAGGATCAAGTCAATACTGCCTTTCAGCAACGACAAAGAAACGATCCATATTCTTCAACATACAATCCGGGATGGAAGAGCCACCCAAATTTCGCTTGGAACCAAAATCAACAATTCCAAGAAAATAACAATTTTCAAAGGCCTCCTCCTCCACAACAACAAGCACCTCCACAAACTCAATTTCAACAACCTTTCCAACAGCAACCTTACCCTAATCAAGTGAACAATTTTGTGCCTAACACTTCTTACCCACCAAACAATTTTGTTCAACCTAATAATGACAAGGTTAGCTCGCTCGAAAGAAGTCTAGAGGCTTTCCTAAAGCAATCTACACAATCTACAGCAAGATTAGAGACTTCTATTCAATCTTTGGTGCAAAACAGTGCCTCACACGATCAAAGCATCAAATCTATTGAGGCACAAATTGCATAACTCAATGCTGCAATGAAAGGGCGAGAGAAAGGAAAACTTCCGTCTCAACCACTTCCAAATCCCGGTCACGCACATGTTGCATATGAACAGCAGAATCATAACGTAAATGCTGTGACCACGTTGAGATCCGGAAAAGTGTTGCAAAACAATGTGGGTATTAACCATGACACCCCTGCCGGTGGTCCTTCTTCATCTTCTACACATTCTTGTTCTTCATCTTCTACTCCTTCTAGCTCGAACGGACCCTCTTCTCACAACACGAACACATCTACACGGGGTTCTGTTCCAATTCAACAATCTGATCCGCAAAAATTGGACTCAACGACTTTTCAAAATGTTCCTTTTCCAAATCGGTTGAGATCCAATAAACCAACTCCACAGATGGAGAAGATTGTAGAGTTGTTCAAACAGGTTAGCATAAATATCCCTCTTTTGGATGCAATCCAACAAGTTCCTTCATATGCAAAAATCTTAAAGGACCTATGCACCAAAAATAGGAAGTCACAAGTACCAAAGAAAGTTTTCGTAGCTAGTGCTGTTAGTGATGCTCTTGTCAATTCTTTACCCCCAAAGCACAAGGACCCCGGTTGTCCTACTATTTCAATCACAATTGGGGACAAGAGCACTATTAGATCTTGGTGCTAGTGTCAATTTGCTACCTTATTCGGTGTACGAACAATTAGGCGTTGGAGAGCTTAAGCCCACTCATTGCACTCTCCAAATGGTCGACCGATCAATCACCCATCCTAGGGGAGAGTTGGAGGATGTGTTAATTAGAGTAGGGGATTTCATTTTCCCCGTTGACTTTATTGTTATGGATACACAACCTGTTGCTAACCCCCGGAGTCAAATTCCGGTGATTCTTGGTCGACCATTCCTCGCGACTTCTAACGCAGTAATCAACTGTCGTAATGGTTCAATGAATCTATCCTTTGGTAATATGACAGTTGAGCTCAACATTTTCAAGTTAGGAAGTCAGCCTTGCGAGCCTAATTCTAGCGTACTTGATGTTTGCTCGATCAATAAGATCGCGGAGGAAGACTGTGAGTTTGAAAATTTTATGTTTGATCACAGCAATGTCGACGCCACTAGTGCGTTCCTCCTAGAATCCGACACAGCTTTCACAACGGACAAAGATTATGAGTGTTTCACCTTTGTTGACGATCTTGAAGACTCTCCATCCGAGTTTGAGTCTTTTGCTTTTTCGGATGAGTTAGTTGAACCATCCGACTCGGTAGCGTATACTCGATTTGAACCTTCGATGGAATCCTTCGAGTTTGAAACAGTTACTCCATTGTTACCATCTATTGTTTCACCACCTAAACTCGAACTAAAGCTTTTGCCGTTGCACCTAAAATATGTTTATCTAGGTGAGAATGAGACCTTACCAGTTATCATATCGGCCTCTCTAGCTCTTGAGCAAGAGAAGGCTCTTTTAACGGTCTTATACAATAATCGGCAAGCTTTCGGCTGGTCTATGGCGGACATCAAGGGGATTAGTCCCCTCATAGTCGAACATCATATACACTTGATGGATGATGCCAAGCCGGTAAGAGATCCACAAAGACGCTTCAACCCCATTATGAAAGAGGCGGTCAAGAAGGAGATTGTTAAGTGTCTTGATAGCGGTATCATTTACCCTATCTCGGATAGCCAATGGGTTAGCCCCATTCATGTCGTGCCAAAGAAATCGGGCATCACGGTCATTACCAATGAGGCAAATGAGTTAATTCCCACTCGCACCCAAACTGGGTGGCGAGTTTGCATCGACTACCGAAAACTCAATGCCGTGACAAGGAAGGACCACTTTCCTTTGCCTTTCATTGACCAAATGCTAGAACGATTGGCGGGGCATGAGTTCTACTGTTTTCTAGATGGCTATTCCGGTTATAACCAAGTTCCCATAGCCAAAGAGGATCAAGACAAGACCACATTTACTTGTCCCTTTGGCACTTTTGCTTATCGTCGCATGCCCTTTGGGTTATGCAATGCACCCGCTACATTTCAGCGGTGTATGATGGGGATTTTTTAGGACATGGTGGAGATGTTTTTGGAAATCTTTATGGATGATTTCTCCATTTTTGGTGACTCCTTCGATGAGTGTTTACGACATCTTGACGCGGTTCTTACCCACTGTAGGGAGAAGAACCTAACTTTGAATTGGGAAAAATACCACTTTATGGTACGAGAAGGCATTGCCTTAGGACATGTCATCTCGCAAAACGGTATAGAGGTTGATAGAGCCAAAATTGAAGTCATTTCTAATCTTCCTCCTCCCAAACGCGTCAAAGATATCCGAGCTTTTCTTGGCCATGCCGGTTTTTATAGACGGTTCATCAAGGACTTTAGCAAGATTGCTAGACCCTTGACTCTCTTATTGGCCAAGGACACTACATTTGTTTTCGACTCAACTTGCATGGAAGCGTTCGAGTCTCTGAAACACTCACTCATTTCTGCGCCCATTCTTTCATCTCCAGACTGGACGCACCCTTTCGAAATTATGTGCGACGCATCAGATTTTGCCATTGGTACTGTTCTTGGACAGCACATTAACAAGATACCGCACGTAATTTATTACGCTAGCCGAACATTAAATGAGGCCCAATTAAACTACACAACAACAGAAAAAGAGTTTTTAGCGGTTGTGTTTGCACTTGAAAAATTTCGGCCTTATTTAATCGGCTCTCCAGTTATAGTGTACACTGATCATTCAGCTCTTCGCCACCTTTTTGCGAAGAAGGATGCTAAATCTAGGCTAATACGTTGGATCCTTTTGCTGCAAGAATTTGACCTTGTTATAAGGGACAAAAAAGGATGTGAAAACGTAGTGGCCGATCACCTTTCACGACTTCCTTCCTCGCCTACTCTTGAACTTCCTATCACTGATGTTTTTCCCGATGAGCAACTCTTGACCGTTTCTTGCGAACCATGGTTCGCAGATATTGTAAACTACTTAGCCACCGGCTTGATACCTAAAGATTGGTCGAAACAAGACAAACTTCGATTTTTGTCCTAAGTAAGGCATTTTTACTGGGATGAACCTTATCTTTTTAAATATTGTTCCGACCAAATTATTCGTCGGTGTGTACCGGAAACTGAGGTTAAGAGTGTGCTGTCTTTTTGCCACGATCAAGCATGTGGCGGGCACTTTGGCCCAAAGAAGACAGCAGAGAAAGTTTTGCAGTGTGGTTTTTATTGGCCACGACTCTTCAAGGATGCATTCGAATACTGCAAAACTTGCTCCCGGTGCCAACACTTGGGCCGGATATCGCAGAGAAACGAAATGCCGCTCCAACCAATTTTGGTTGTAGATATTTTTGATGTTTGGGGTATAGATTTCATGGGACCATTTCCTAACTCTTTTGGAAATGTGTATATTCTTTTGGCTGTTGACTATGTTTCAAAATGGGTCGAGGCTGTGCCTAGTCGAACGAATGACAACAAGGTTGTCGTTCGATTTCTTAAAGAACACATCTTTTCTCGATTTGGGCACCCTCGCGCGATAATAAGTGATAATGGTTCTCACTTTTGCAATAGGACTTTTGAGTCCTTAATGCACAAATACTCTATCACCCATAAGCTGTCAACGCCATACCATCCCCAAACATGTGGGCAAGCCGAGGTCTCGAATCGGCAGATTAAGCAAATCTTGGAGAAAACGGTTTCTAAAAACCGTAAAGATTGGTCACTAAAATTGATCGATGCACTATGGGCTTTTCGTATTGCATACAAGACCGATCTTGGCATGTCTCCATACCGGCTTGTTTACGGGAAGGCTTGCCACCTCCCAGTAGAAATTGAGCATAAAGCATTTTGGGCCATTAAAGAGCTGAATCTATCTTTAGGAGATGCGGGCAGCAACCGAAAGCTGCAGTTAAATGAACTAGAAGAGCTGCGGGATGAGGCATATGATAATGCCGTGATTGCTAAGAACCGAGCTAAGGTATTTCATGATAAAAACCTTTTGCGAAAGACATTTAAACCTGGTCAACAGGTTTTACTTTATGATACTCGGTTACATTTTCATCCCGGCAAGCTCCGTTCTAGGTGGAAGGGACTTTTTGTAATCCGCACCGTTTATCCGCACGGTGCGGTTGATCTTGAGAACCCGGAGGACGGTACGCTTTTTAAAGTAAACGGGCATTGATTGAAACCATTCCTCACAGCGGACCCTTCGGAGGAGCTCCTGTTCTTGCAGGAGCCGATTTACACCGAGTGATTTTCCTCCACTTTCACCCCCAAATTTCTTTTCTTCCAAAACATTATTTCAAATAAGTTTGGGGGTGTGTATATAATTTGTAAATATATAATCTCAAAATACCATAAAAAATTAAAAAAACAAAAATAATAAAAAAATATTTTTGGACCTAATTGCAAATTTTCAGAATTACGAGCTGACATTTTTTTAATTACATATAAAACCCTCATTTTAGAGGGTGTTTTCTACAAATAACCACTCTCCCATCCCCTATTTATATGTCCCGAGCATAGTCACATAATTCGCGAATTATTCGCCGAATTCGCGAATAATTCGCGAATTTTTGATGAAACGAATTATTCGTCGAATTATTCGCCTTTGCCGAACTGGCCGAATAATTCGCGAATTATTCGCGAATAATTCGCGAATTATTCCCGAATTATGTGAAAAAACAGCGAATAATTCAAAAAACTGCAAATAATTCACAAAATCAAAACCTAGCGTCTCATATATTAATTTATTGCTCGAAATCCTTCCCGAACATTTCCCGAACACTTACCGAATCTTTCCCGAATACCTGCCGATTTTTTCCGAATAGTTCTCCGAATCCGAATTTTCGACCTCGCCGAATTATTCCCGAACGGCGAATTTGTGACTATGGTCCCGAGCCCCCTGTTCTCTTAACAAAAAAATTCTTCCTCCAAAACAAACCCTAGCGCCACCACCTACCCTCTGCTGAAAAATCTCTCCGCGCCGCCGCCAACCCGCCGCGATCCCGCCGCCGTAGCCCCCTAAAGCCGCGCTTCCGCCGCCGTCTGGAGTCGTCGCCCCCTGAAATTTTCAGGGAAGGTAAATCTGAACTTTTCCTCTCTTTTTCTTGCATACTTTTTCTGAAAAAATTATTATGGCACATAAAATGCAATTTGAGAGAGATTTTACCCCAGTTTTCACGCACGAAGTGTACGGTAGATATTTTGCACATGAAATAGAGCAGAGGGGCTGGAATTTCCTGACCTATAATCACTCCTCTGCGTTTGCCCTACCTGAACTAGTTGCCCTGTTTTATGAATCAATGGAGGATAATAGTCTAGACAACTTAGGCTACATTAAAATAAATTGGAGAGATCGCGTAATTCACATTGGTAGGGACATGATCCACGAGGTCACACTCATACCACGTGTACCCGCACATGACCATCCCTTACACTTTGAGGATTATATGCCCTTGATGGGGAATGACTGCGCGAGAGAGCCGCGTAAGGGTATCCAAGCACGGACCCTTTTCGCGAATGTTTTTACTGTGTGCCGGTGGGCACAAAACAACATCTTTGGCAGTTCGCACAACACGACTTTCTTCACCCCCTCATTACATGTCGCCCACACACTAATGACGAAAAATCCACGGTTCGACATGTGCACTGTATTGCTCCAGTCTATAGGTGCGGGAAAAAGGGGTACCATCTACCCATATCCCATGCTAGTCACCCAACTCTGCCGTTATTTCTTCCCCGTCGAGGAATTTGATTCATACATGATAGACGGTGTTCCGGTTTAACCACTCGTTGAGGGCGTTACTTCGTCCTACTCTAGACTTACTGATATTTGGTCACGAATGGAACCGGCAGAGAATATTCTCGCACACACCCCTAGCTCTAGCTCGACATCGAGCGGGGAAGAACTGACCCCTCAGGAGTATGCACGATTGATGCGGAGAACAGTGAGACGAATTGATTCTTTGAGGGATGAGTTTCGGGCGACAGCACGAGATCACGACCGTCGGTTGACGGAAATTGAGAGGGGTATTCAAACCCTTTTGGCTAGAGGGGAATGATCACGTTCACGCTCACGAGCGCAACGTGGGGCCGGGCAGTGAGGGCACTGCTTTGCTCAAGTTTGGGGGAGAGGGTAGTGTATATAGTTATCTTTTGCATTGCATATTGTATATATTTTTCTTTTCCTTTTGCATATTTAATTTCTGCATTGCATCTTTATATAAAAAATCATAAAAATTTGAAAAATAAAAAAAATTAGAATACAGAAAAAACCATAAAAAATTGAAAAATTTCAAAAATTATAAAAATTATTGTATTCAATTTTGGCTAATTGACTTGAGTTTGATAAAAAGGTTAACTAGCTAGGAAAAACTAGATCTTAGACTTAGCAAATTAAAAACCCTAAAAATAACCTTCCTTAGAGATTAACAGTAGAAAGTATATGTCTTTGTAGGTTATTTAGAAATAGGCAAATGTTGGGTTCACTTCTTGGGCTAAGTCGAAACGAAGGAAAAGTATTAAAACTTTTATTAGAATATAAGTTTGAAAAATAATTCCTAGCTTGAGTCTAGATTTTGAAAACATGTACCCTACAAAATGCACAATCACGCACCTTGAAACTTGGAATAGTAAAGGAGACCTTGAAATACTCTTGTCTAAAGTCCTTAGTACAATGAAAATAAAAAAAGAAAAAAAAGTGAATAAAGAAAAAAATGGACACTGGTTTTTGTGATTACTTAAGGCTGTAAAAATAGAAAAATATTTAGCGAGGGTGCTTCATCACCTAGTGCCTTAGACCAACTGGTTTGGGAGTCACTGCTAAAAGCCTTGGGTGTTGCAAGACTAGGAAGTACGTTTTAAAGTGCTAACGCATCTTGTAATCGGTTGTTGGTACCTCAGGAAGTATTAACGGTCGCATGAAGGATGTGTAAGCAAAATTCAAGTAAAAATTCACAAATTAATAAGTGCTTTGGACAA
Organism: Agapanthus africanus; assembly: GCA_030015575.1. NCBI lineage: Eukaryota > Viridiplantae > Streptophyta > Magnoliopsida > Asparagales > Amaryllidaceae > Agapanthus > Agapanthus africanus. Next base: position 556,640,543 of record JASDDO010000016.1, read on the forward strand.
TGGACGAGAGTACGATTGCTTGATTTGAATTTCCAAGTGTAGGGGTGACATTTACACACACGTGGGGATATGTGATTAGAGTTTAGATAAGAGAAAGGAATGAAGAATAGAACTTGTATCTTTACTAGAGTTGATAGAAATTCCTAAGTGGAGATGGAACTTTAGAAGGAAAACTTAAGAAATGCCGAAAGCTAAGTAATTCTATAAAACATGTATAATCTTAAGTTAAATGATGAGGAAGTGTGAAGAATATGGGTGGATAATTTGCGGGTCGACGATAATAGAATTCCTTGTTAGAAAACCTAATTGGAGAACAAAAGTCGAAAAACCAAATTGATAGGATTTTGTGGGTGTAATCCGCTGAAAACCCTCAGGAGACAACACTCCTCCTACTAGGGACACCTAGAGGTTTAACGGCTTGTTGCACGTGCTCAGTGCAATCGCGTTTCCCTGCGAAAGTGTGGCTAGGTTAGATTTTTATAGAGAATAAATAAAATAATAAGTTTGCTCGAGGACGAGCAAAAGATAAGTTTGGGGGTATTTGTTCATAACATAATATTGCATTTTGTATTCCCCATTCTTATGCATTTAAGAATAAAAACATGTGCTTTTGACCCATGTCTGCTACATGTTACAGGTTACAGGTTCTTGGAGCAAAAACAGTGAAAAACACAAAAGACAACACAAAAGAAGGACTTTTGACCAACAATTAGGAGGATCTCAGTAAAGCCCAAAAGAAAAACAGTTCACCATCAACAAAGCAATGCTAGGTCCAAGAATACAAAGGAAACGGTTAAAAGATCCATTGCAAAGTGTTCACTGAAGATCTGGTATCACTGTAAAAGCCCAAATGAAGAAAAGACTAAAGAAATAAAGAGCCCAAAGAAACCTAAAGAGAGCCTAGAAAAATTATCTTCTGATCACACCATTGGGCCGCAGAACCGCGGCCCAAGCGCACCAATGCTGCGGTTCCGCGGCCGTTTAGAGCCTTCATGCAGAAAAAATTTTACCAAAACTTTGTGGCGGCTATGGAAAGATTTTCTGGGGGTATATTTGTAATTGTAGACATGCGGAGTAATTGTAAACCTAGGGTTTCTATGTCCTATAAATAGAACCCAAAGCCTTGTATTTTCTCATGCCTCTATTCATGAATAAAATTCTGTTTTCTTGAAGTTAGAGCGCATCAATCGTAAGTAGGTTATTTTCCTTGCCCTAGTTATAGTTCTTCATATCTGCCCTAGGTAAATTATTTTCTTGCCTTAGTTTAATTTAGTTTAGTTTTTATTAACTTGCAATAGATGTTTTTTCTCTTTAATAAAATCATGTCTTTCTTCATCCCTTCAATGAGCGAGTAGTTTCTTCGCTTGTTAGGGTTAGGAATAGGAAAGGATTTGAGAGATGAAGATCTCTCATCTCTTTTCGTTGCCAAACTTTTATGAACATTAGAACTCCATGCATACCTTTTTATTCCGCTCCCTACGGCACTCTCCCCTCGAGGTAATGGTGATTCCGTAGTCTAAAGGCCCGGATTTTAAGGTTTTCCATGGAGGTTAGGGTAAAGATTAATAAAGGAAGGACAAGGATCTAGAGGAAGAATCAATCATCCCAATCATCCTAATCCCCTTTGTTAAGATTTACCATAACACTAATATGATATATCTAATTAATGGCAATGGAAAGAGATGTAGATCTTTGTTTACCAAATTTTCCCTAAACCTAATCCTAGCAAGTTTCTAATCCTAGTATCATACAACTTCAATTTTTAGGTTTAATTATAAATCCAAACACCATTTGGAATTAACTCGTAAGAACTTAAAGGAGATTTACACATCCCTGTGGACCGACCCGTATTCACCGGCTAGCTTCATGCGACGCCGTTCTTGATTGCGGTAAATATTTTTGATCGACAAAACATCTTTAAATCAGTATTAGGAGTCGATATCGCACAATGTTCGATTGTTCAGGACCATAAGACCTTGGCCAAGGCAGTTGGGATTTACTGATAGGTTGATCAGTAGTTTCCCGGATTGGTCCTGAGCCACATCAACACGAATTATTGGGTCATTAGGGTCTGACCTTTACCACCCCTAGACCCGGTATGCGATACTCTCAGACGAAGAGACCGGACTGTACAGAGATTATCACGGCTAAGCTCAGTAGGATTTCAGACGAGTTTGCTCGTCGGCCTTCCTTTTCGACAGGTACCTGGGTAGCCGTTATGTACAGCTAGTGCGCTGACGTGCTTGTGGTTAAACCCACTTCCAGCGTACTTTCAAGTCTTTATAGTCCCACAAAGAAGGTTTCCCTGCTTCGGGCAAAACGATGTAGAGGCCGTATGGTTTTACGGCAGGGCTTCGATCACATACGTGCACTTGTGCACGTGTGATGTTTGGGCGGATAATACTAGTGGGCTTTGGTTTAAGCCGGATCCTAGTATTATATTCTTGGATTATTTTGTCTCTTTGTCTTCGTATTTTTCGGAATTCGGATACGGGTATGTATATACGGTGAGGGGCATTCTTGTAATTGTGCAAGATGCTTCTACAAGATGACACCTCATTATTTGTTTTAACCATTATTGTTAATGGTTAATGAAATGGATAAATGAGGTGTTTATTTGTATTTAATGAAGCATGGCTAACTTGGTGACTCATGGCATGACTCATTCTTTTCTATTGGAGTATGCTTGATATTTTCTTTTGTTGTGAATTTTTAATACAAGGTGGCATCTAGATATTTTTGTAATATCTAGATATTTTGGTATGGCATTATTGGTTTGAATTATTAATACACAACACTTAGCCATTTTTCACTTGATGATATATTTCTCACTTGAACACTCCCATTTTCTCCTTGCTCTCTTCTTCTAAAATTTGTCTCATGAGTTGAGAAACTTAGGGATAGTGAGACATATTAATCCATCATCTCACTCTAATTCATTTAGGTTACTTAGATTAGCAAGCTAAGTACTCTAGTTACCTCATATTTGAGGTAGGAGCTCAAAGTAGACACTCTTGGGTGGATCATCTTTGACGCGAGGAGGCTGTCGATCAAGCACGATCCGTACATCCTTTGAGGAGCTTAAGGAGAGGATCGAAGAACCGAAGGACTTGGTTTCTTTAGGTATAATTTCTATCATAGTAGATAGAGCTTCTCTAGTTGCTATTAAAGTTTATGGTTAGATCCGGTTTAGGGTTATTCTAGCGCCAAGTTTCGTATCGTAAAATTTTTTTTGTTCCGCAAACGACCATGGGTGATGGCTAGGGTGTTAGCATAACCTTTCAGCCAAGGGATTAGGGTTCAAAAGATGGGGGCATTACCTACGGAGAAAACCGACGGCGCCGGCCTTTTGGAAAATCTCACCGGTCCACTGTTGGAGATGGGGTGCGGGATTTGTGCCACGTGTCGGGGTCGTTTCATATTATTCAGTGTACATGTTTCAGTGAATTTTCATTTTTTACATGTATTACACGTGTAAACTTTTGGGCTTCCAAAAAGTTTAAAAGAAAAATCAGCAAAATTAATATATGGCTGAGGGGATTCGAACACAGAGGCTACGTCACAGCAATGCAAGGCTTTACCAATGAGCTACAAGTGTTTTCTTGCTGTTTAAAAACAAATCAAATACTTATAGCATACTCAGGATTGCAAATACTCCATTTAGTACTTTAACTCTAAACAAATTTTGTACATTATAAACAGAGTCGTTACACTCCCGAAGGTAAGAATTTGGGATTTTCCCCTTCCAAACTGGTACCAACCATATGACAGTTGCCAGTCGTTTCTTCATGCGCATCTGTCGCACTATTTTGCCGTCGATGAGCTTCACGCTCCATCCTCTTGAAGTGTTTTTGATGGTCAACGTATCCTTGACATCACTTCTTGAAGGCACTGCATTCCTCGGTGGGGTGGATAACCCTCCAATGATATAGACAGTAGTTTGGATGTGAATCCTCTCCGTCGAGGCATATAACCCCGGGAGTGTTTCTTACGAGAGGTAGCAGTTTCATTCTCATTGACAGGGCTTTGGCGAACCACTTCTCTGTTTTGATGCTGCTCTTATTTGTCGTAGGTATGCTTTGGTTTGGTTGGAGTACTTTACGACCCGTCCTCGCCGCAGCTTCTTCATCCTGATGCTGACGCTTAGCCTTTTCGTATATGGCTATCTCGCGTTCTCGGTTAGCTTTACTTTTTCGAAAGGCTTTGTTTAACAGCCTATCGATCGGGTCTTCTGGCAGTTTCGGGGATTTTAGCGCCGATCCTTCCCTCAGTTCTTTTGCGTTGTTTTCTGACGCCGTGGGAGTTTCTTCATCATATGACGATGAATGCGAGACCATGTGGCAACTTGCTACACGGTCTTCGAAGTCTTTTGATGTGTCATTTTCCTCATCGTAGTCACTATCTTCGTCCTCAAGAATATGCTTGAGAAACTCTTCAAGAGAGACCGGTATCCTCGCTTTCTGGTTGTACTCCTCCAGTGTCAACGTATTTTTGTAGATCTGTACGCTTGTCGTCATACTCGGCAGGCTGCATAGGTTTCTTAGTCTTCTTCTTTTTCTTTGAAGACTTTGAAGGCTCGACTTGGGGGTTTCGCCCTTTGTCGACCATTTTCGGTACGGGACATGGTTTCAGTATCCCTTTGATGATTTTGGGTTCAAGTGGGCTTTTTCACCTGACTGCCGGACATGCATGTAGATCTTTCAACATTCTTTTGGTTCTTGCTGAAAGAACGACTTCCCATTGAGTTTCTTCCACGAGTGAGCATGATGACCCCTGCGCGTCCACTTTTATGGGAGTGCTTCTGGGGTGGGCTTACCCTCCAATTATTAGACAACGCGAATTTCCCCTGTTGATACTGGTCTTCGACTCAGTTCTTGAAGACATAGCAATCCTCAATTGGGTGGCTCACTATTCTGTGATAGGAGTAGTAATTAACGTTGTTGACATTGCCGGGTTGCGGTGGACACCGCGGGTCTGGCAATGTGATGAGTTTATTACGCACTGCTAACTCGAACAATCTCCTCGTCTTGTCACAGGGAAACGAGTAAGCGTGTCCTAGTCTTTCTACCAAGGATGGGCACGGACGTGTGTTGTTTTGGTGAGCATCCGGTTTTGGGCCACTCGGTTGTTGTTGCATGTTGGCAACGAAGGCCGCTTTTCCTTTACCCTTGTTATTTCGAGGGGCCTTATTTGAGGAGGAAGGCCCGTGGCCCATCTGGTCCATTTGGGCCAGTTTATCGATCAGAGCCTAGAAGGTCGTCGGTTTGAAGAATGTCATGAACTGGGACACAGTCATTTGAGGATCTAGGGTCCCGATGAACATGACCACAGCGGGAGATTCTTCAATGCACTGTTTGTACTTAGACCATAGGTTCCGCCACCGGATCACGTATTGGATCCAGGTTTCTCCCGGCTTTACCCTGGCATTATTAATGCCATGATTGGAGTGCGCTCGCTTTCGCTGGCAAAAAGCTGTGTGAACAGCAGTTCCATCTCTGTGAATGTCATTACGGAGTCATTTGGGAGCTCCGAGTACCATTCAAAGGCCGTTTCTGAAAGGCTGCCAACGAACCGGCGAAGTAATAGTTTATCGTCATCTCTAGTGTTGCAGCACAGAGCCCTGAACCGCGCGACGTGCTGATGAGGGTTGCATGTCCCTTTGTATAATGGAACTTGGGGATTATATACCTCGGTGGGTACTTGATTTGATCATATCGGCCTGGATACGTCGCCCAGTTCTGACGATTTGGCCCGCGGCTTCATTAGCTTGATGAACTCGTATTTTTTGAGCGATATAATCATCAAGAGCAGCCTTGGAGATTGTTTCCTCTTTGGCTGCCGATAAGGCCGGAGGAGGGTTTGATGTTTCCCCCTGTCATCCTCGACGATTATCGGTGGATTTTCGGCCGGGGGTTCTGGTTGGATCATCATTCCAACCATATCTTAGAATAAGAGAGCCATCTGCTTTATATTAGCAGATTGCTCAGCAGCTTCCTTGTCCTTTCCCTCAAGCACCCTTCGCAGGAACTTTGTATCGATCTCCTGCTTTTGGCGCTGTTCGGCCGTTGTATCCGGACTTTCTTTCTTCCCGGTAAGTGCTGTCATTTTGGTCAACATTTCCTGAAGCTTTTGTTGTTGCTCCTGAGCTTTTGTCAGCGACCGAGTTTGCGGTCGGTGACTCACCGAAGCACGGCTTTCTTCTTTCCCGGAAGCCATGTAAACCGCATGTACGATCATACCCCCATACTTGAAGCGTTTGGGTCCATCGCCTTTAGAATTTGCCGCAGGCGGTGGGATTTTCTTCAGCCCCGTCTTTTTGTAGGAGGTTGAAGTTGAAGGGGCCATTGTAGCAGGAACCCATGTATATGACGGAGGAGTGGTCTTTTTCTTGCCGAGCCTTCAATTTCTTCGGTCGACGAGAGTGATTTTGGTCAACCACAGAATCCTGTACTTTTTTTCCAGACCCTATGATTTTGCGAGGAGGGCCGCTGATGGGGGCGCTCTGGCTTCGCCTGCACTGTAACTTCTGTAGGCGGGGGTGATTTCTTTAGCGCCAGAAAATATTAGTGCTTAGCACTATTCCGGCGCCCTACGTGAAAAACACCGCTTCTCTTCACTGACTTGACGAGGTGCGTCCTCAATCGCCGGGGGCTCGCAGCACTATTAGGTAATATAGAAACCCAATCTCAGCCCAAATTGGCTAAGTTTTCTGAGGTTAAAACTCTTTGATTTTAAATCAACCGAGCCCATATGGTCATAATTTCCATACTAATCTTAGTCTCAAGTATGACTAACGATCTCTCATTCATGATATCCAAACCGATCTTAGTCCCATACATGACTAACGATCTTCATCCCATACCTTCTAAGTTAATCTTAGTCTCAAATAAAGCTAATAATTCTTAGATGATCCATCATGGTCATTCCTTCAAATACGGGATTTGGTTCAAGGATACATCTCTTCACACCTCTGATATATGTCGTTGTAATTTCTCAGCGTCTTTAGAAAGGTGGCGGGTCCCGACAACCAACAACTCATTTCATCCCACATTGATGCACTTCCAAATTGACGTGCACATCTCAAATCGGACCGCACCCTAAATTGGGCGCATTCTATGTCACCATCGTTCACTCCACCGCGTAACAAATACATGTGCGCGTAAGATGAATGTTGGACCGAAATGTCCTTAAACTAACATTTGACCCCAAAACAGGAATGTTGGACCGAAATGTCCTTAAACTAACATTCGTACCCAAAACGGGAATGTTGGACCGAAATGTCCTTAAGCTAACATTCATGTCACCCCCAAAATGGGAATGTTGGATCGAAATGTCCTTAAGCTAACATTCGTCCCTAAAACGGGAATGTTGGACCGTGATGTCCTTAAATTAAAATAATTGGGCCCACATATGTTTAAGTCGATCTTAATCTTAAACCAGATTAACGGTCCTTAAATAAGCCAAACTCAAATCTAAAATATACGGATTTGGACTAATCCGTGCCCTATGGGCGACGACATAAACTAGTCTCCGTATACAATCCATGGGCAACCAAAATAAATAATAAACACGACACGAAGTGAACTGCCGGAGAAGGAGAAAGTGGTTATCGCAATGCGGTAACGTAATTAACTGCAGGGGCTTGTACCTGCAGGGAAGAGCGTCCCCACAATAAAAAAACCCTGACAAATGAGGGAGAATCTGATGAAGTCATGCTACAACAGCCGCGTCTGTCCAAACCTCCAATACATGGTGCCATAAATCAAATTGGTATCTTCGGAGAGGCGGATGGATAAGTCCAAATAGCATCTGTCCCTAAATTCAAGCAAGACGATCTATCCCAGTTCATCTCTGTTATCGGCGGTGAACAGATTGTGGCACGTCCGGTAGGACCTTTTTCTCTTTCCACTCCACACTTCGTGTTTCGTGTTTCGCAAACAAAATCGCGGTTCGCTATGGTTGCCCTTGGATTCGAGGTATTAAAATTTGGTGTCTTGCTCCCGTGCAGAGAAATCGATAGCTTCCCAATACACCTCATGCAATAACAACTCTTGCTCCACCCTAACTGGAGGAGTGACTTACGGTCCCAACGCGGCCTCTATTTTCTCAATGCCAGTGGGGAAAGTTACGCAAGCTACTACTGGATTGTTCTTTGGGACCATGCTCCCATCGGTGAATTTTGGTGCCTCAGCGCCGTAAGAAGAAGCTCCTAACAGGCCAGTCTTTGATCGACTGGCAACCACAATGGCCCCTCTTAGTGGGCTGTCCAAATCTGACGTCTCAGTCTTCAATAGGCTGAGAAAGAACCCAAACGGGCCCGCAAAGAGGCTCGTGATAGCTGAAGGGGCTGCCCCAAAACGGATAGCCTTCCCAACTCCTGCTATGGGCGAAGCAGTCAAAAGAGCTTCCCCCATCAGAAAGTCGGTCTTTGAAAGATTGGCCGGCTCTCCCCAAACTTTAACAAGGACGTCAGTCTTTAACAGGCTGATGCCAACAACAGCCCCTCTGCAAAGTCGGGGGCAAGAAGAAGCCGCTTCCAAAACTGAGGCGGTCCCTTCTGTAAGGCACGCTCGACGTCGTCACTGGTGCCGGGTGAGAAAAGTTGGGGGCAATTCCCCGTTTAGACTTACTCTGCCAGCTCTAATGGTGGAAGTTGACGCTGCCGTTCCAACCAGAAACAGCTTTGATCCACTTAGGAGGGTTCGTAAGAACTCCCCGACAGCGGTGCTGAAGAAATCTCCCCCACCTGCTGAGGCTACTGTGCAGGCAAAGCCGGAGCACCCCCATCAGCGGCTCTCCTCGCAAATTCATAGGGTCTAGCGAAAAGTACAAGATTCTATGATTTACCAAAGCTACTCTCGTGACCGAAGAAATTGAAGGCTCGGCAAGAAAAAGACCACTCCTCCGTCACATAGCGAGGGACTTCTTCTACATGGGTGCCTGTTACAACATCCCCTTCAACTTCAGCCTCCCACAAAAGGACGAGGTTGGAGAAAATCCCACTGCCTGCGGCAAATTCCAAAGGCAATGGATCCAAACGCCCTAAGTCTGGGGCCATGATCGTACATACGGTCTACATGGCTTCTGGGAAAGAAGAAAGTAGTGCTTCGGTGAGTTACCGACCACAAACTCGGTCGCTGACAGAAGCTCAGGAGCAACAACAAAAGCTCCAGGTAATGCTGACCAAAATGGCAGCACTTACAGGGCAGAAAGAAAGTTCGGATACAATGACCGTACAACGCCAAGTGCAGGAGACCGATACAGAGTTCCTGAGAAGGGTGCTTGAGAGAAAGGACAAGGAAGCTGCTGAGCAAGCTGCAAACATAAAGCAGATGGCTCGCTTATTCCAAGATATGGTTGGAATGATGATCCAACCAGAATCCTCGGCCGAAGACCGCCGATAATGGTCGAGGATGACAAAGGGAAACATCAAACCCTCCTCCGGCCTTATCGGCAGCCAAAGAGGAAACAATCTCCAAGGATGCTCTTGATGATTATATCGCTCAACAAATACGAGTTCATTAAGCTAATGAAGCCGCATGCCAAATCGTCAGAACTGGGCGATCGTATCCAGGCTGATATGATCAAATCAAGTACCCACCGGGGTATAGAATCCCCAAGTTCCATTATACAAAGGGATAGGCAACCCTCATCAGCATGTCACGCGGTTCAGAGCTCTGTGCGGCAACACTAGAGATGACGACAAACTGTTACTTCGCCGGTTCGTTGGCAGCCTGTCAGAAACGGCCTTTGAATGGTACTCGGAGCTCCCAAATGACTCCGTAAAGACATTCACAGAGATGGAACTGCTGTTCACACAGCATTTTGCCAACGCAAGCGAGCACACTCGAATCACGGCATTAATCAATGCCAGGGTAAAGCCGGGAGAAACCTGGGTTCAATACGCGATCCGGTGGCGGAACCTATGGTCTAAGTGAGAACAACGCATTGAAGAATCTCCCGCCGTGGTCATGTTCATCGGGACCCTAGATCCTCAAATGACTGTGTCCCAGTTCATGATATTCTTCAAACCAATGACCTTCTAGGCTTTGATCGATAAACTGGACCAAATGGACCAGATGGGCTACGTGCCTTCCTCCTCAAATAAGGACCCTCAAAATAACAAGGGTAAAGGGAAATCAGCCTTCGTTGCCAACACGCAACAACATCCGAGTGGCCCAAAACCGGCTGCTCGCCAAAACAACACACGTCCGCGTCCATCCTTGGTGGAAAGAATAGGACACGCTTACTCGTTTCCCCATGACAAGACGAGAAGACTGTTTGAGTTGGCAGTGTGTAATAAACTCATCACATTGCCATACCCGCGGTGTCCACCGCAACCCGACGACGTCAACAACCCTAATTACTGCTCCTATTACAAAATAGTGAGCCACCCAATTGAAGATTGCTACGTTTTCAAGAACTGGATTGAAGACCAGTATTAACAGAGAAAATTCGCGCTGTCTAATAATTGGAGGGTATGCCCACCCCAGAAGCATACTCCCATAAAGGTGGACGCGCCGAGGGCATTATGCTCACTCGTGGAAGAAACTCCATGGGAAGTCGTTCTTTCAGCAAAAACCAAAAGATTGCTGAAGGATATACAGACATGTCCTGCAGTCGGGTGGAAAAGCCCACTTGAATCCGAAATCATCGAAGGTATGCTGAAACCACGTCCCGCACCGAAAATGGTCAACAAAGGGCAAAATCCCCAAGTCAAGCCTTTGAAGCCTTCAAAGAAAAAGAAGAAGACCAAGAAACCTGTGCAGCCTGTCGAGTATGACGACAAGCGCACAAATCAAAAAAATTCTTTGACGCGCTGGAGGAGTACAATCAGAAGGCGCGGACACCGGTCACTCTCAAAGAGTTCCTCAAGAATATTCTTGAGGACGAAGATAGTGACTACGATGAGGAAAATGACTCATCAAAAGACATCGAAGACCGTGTAGAAAGTTGCCACATGGTTTCATTCATCGTCATATGACAAAGAAACTCCTTCGGTTTCAGAAAACAACGCAGGGGAACTGGAGGCAGACCGGCGCAAAAATCCCCAGAACTGTCAGAAGACCCGGTCGATAGGCTGCTAAATGAAGCCTTTCGAAAAAGAAAAGCTGACCGAGAATGCAAAACGGCCATATATGAAATGGATAAGCATCAACGTCAGGATGAAGAAGCTGCGGCTAGAACGAGTCGTAAAGTACTCCAACCAAACCAAAGCTATAGGGATCTAAACCTGTTCTTAAGCCGTCATATTCCCCTAATATTTCCCTACAGGAATATTGACCCTTGTATACAATCCACGGGCACAAATAAATATAGCCCTCACCAAGTTCCACCAATGGCGAGAAATGTCCCCATGTGGTGAACGACATTTGTAAGTCATCTCGACTTACAAGGAGAAAACACTCTTGTAAGATCCTTATGACTTACAAGAGAAAACACACGTAGGAATCCTCATGACTCCCAAGGAGAAAATACACATACGAGATCCTCATGACTGGTAGGGAGAAATACCTTTATGAGACCTTTATGGCTCATAAAGTCAAAAGCCTTAGTCGACAGGATCCTAACCCTGTTTACTAAGCCATCTTTGTTCAATTCGACAAAGACAAATGATGATTCGCTTCTGGAAACATTCCAGTTGTAGCGATGCTGATGCCTAAATAGGTATCAAATTTCAAGTCGTCTCATGACAAATGATGATTCTCTCCTAGCAACATTCTAGTTGTAGCGATGCTTATGCCTAAATAAGTATCAAATTTCAAGTCCTCTCACGGCAAATTATAATTCTCTCCGGAAACATTCCAGTTGTAGCAATGCTGATGCCAAGATTGATATCATACTTCAAATCCCCAACTCAAAAAAAGAGCCGAAATGTTTGGGAAACTCACAATAAAAAGCAGCGAGTAAAAACAAAAACCGACGAAATGATTGGGCACCACGGATAAAAAGTCTAAATGATTGGGCAATCGCGACTTTCGCGATATAAAAACCTGAAAAGATAGAGCATCGCGAAAAAAATAAAATAAAATAAAATAAAATTTTCTCTGCCTAGGTCCATACCGACCCCTGTATATAATCCATGGGCACAAATGAGAGAAAGGGAACCATTTTTCCCCACCACGCTTCATCAAAAGAATAATCGAGTCTCGACAGTACATATACCACCTAATGACTATCCCTGTGTTCCTCCCTCATTCCAGCATGCCGCGGACACAATAATCAAATAAAAGTGGCGGAAAAATCCTAGCTTCAGGTCTTAATGCCAACACCTAAAGCCTAGAGATCAACTCGACGTACTTCTCATGCCAGCAGGATGTAGACGAAACATCAACAAAGAACTAAGGGTCAAATAAAAATGGAGTAATGGCAAAATCCTAGCTCCAAGGCTTGACGGTTCATGTACAACCTAGAGACTATCTTGGCGTTCCCCCTCATTTCAGCAGGATGCGGACGCAATTATCAAATGAAATTGGAACAATGGCATATTCCTAACTCCGGACTTCAACTGCGATACATACAGCATAGAGGTCCTACAAATGTCTACCCTATTTCCGCAAAAGAATCGGCGTGACATCGTCAAAACAAAAAAAACACGAAGTGACGGTATATTCCTAGCTTCGGGTCTTGACGGAAACCCATATAAAGCCTAAAAGGCCATTGGAGATCATCCCACCTCAAAAGGGTGCGGTTATGACTCATCGGGGCTCCAAATTAAGCCTAACCTTATGTAAAATGTGTCATGGAAAATTCCTAACGCTTGCTCTTCCGACGGTAATATAACCTAAGGAGATTACTTGAAGTCATCTTGTCTAGCCTCCGAAAGGATTAGAGACACGACAGTCACGGGGTTACTCGAACAACAGCTTAAAGACTGTATATCGGGGAATACATCAGCCAACGCGACTGTCACGCCCCGCTTCCCGGTGTACGAGGAGGAGACGCGGTGAGGCTCGCTACATATTTACTCTGAAGTAAACACGCTAAGCGTATCTAAGCAATATAAAGTAAAATGTACACAAGAGACAGGAATGTAATGAACAACAACTTTATTTATTAAACATTCTTTTACAGGTACAACTGAAAATGTAAATACAAGTCTGGAAAGCAATGCCTAAACAATGGCATGAACTAAAAAGAAAATATGTACAAGTGACTATAGCTCGGGGTCTTCAGTGTACTGCTCCAAGTGCTTCTGGCTGGTCTCGATTCCTAATGCGTCCGATCCACCTGACAACATTCCAAAGAAGAAGAGAAATAGGAATGTCGTCAACGAACAATCGCTCGGTAAGTCCCAAAGATGGGTAAAGATAGAATAGAAAGAAAGAGAGTATAACTAGTAATTTTTGATTATAATGTTAACACGGTGTTTGTAACTTGGTACAGAATATGCCAGTGTATACGAGAGGAGTCCGACTTACACCGTGGACTTTGGTAACCCATAGTACAAGGCTCTGTCAAAAATACTACTGAACAACGGCATGGATGTAATTACGTTTTTTAGTGACCACCTCGTGCCACCTTTAACATGTTCCATACCAGTCTAAGCCTTTATAAACCCCGTATTGTTTATTGTATTGATTATATTGTTTGTATTGTATTGTCCTGTAGTAAATGGAAGACTTTCCGAAACCATGATATCAGTAAATGGAATGGATATAAATGGATAGTCATGTAATCAGGGTATATCTATGGTTCGGTCCAGTCATGTTCATGTTGTTATAGATTGTATTCTGATATAGACGGATCCATGTTGTATTGTAGTTATACTTGAATCATATTCAAGTCAGATTATGATCAGATTTGACCGTGACTCGAACTGGGTTAGACTTTTAAACAGAATTGAAGTCCTGATTGTTTTGATGTTATTGGTAATTGCTGCACATGGACGGCAGGATTTGTGTCTTTTTCCAAGACAATTATCGTGTTGATAACATCGCTGTTAGGTTGTCTACCTTAGATAGGCAAGCACCCATATTCTCTGGCTCCCTGAGGCTCAAGAGAACTGCTCCCACTTTAACCTATGTTTACTAGGGTCATTATTGTAAATTAATATAACTTGAGGGGGATTTTTATGTAAAAATAGTTTGATATAATTTCAAAATACAGCTCAAGTATTTAATTATCGTTTTTAGGGTTTTCATAGATGTATATTTTATAAAAGTGAAATTTTCTAGTGAGTAGAATCTAGTTTTCATTGTATGTGGTATTTTAATGTAAACTTGGAATGTCATTGAATTGTAATGGTGGTTTCATGAAATGGTGATTCCTTTGATTTAGAAAACATGGAATAGTCATATAATATACTTTAAGTGGATATTTTGATAGTATATATATATATATATATATATATATATATATATATATATATATATATATATATATATATATATATATATATAGACACACACACACACACACACATATATGTTAGGTCCACGTTACCCGACCCGGTCCTTTCGGGGTTGCGGAAACGGTAAAAATCAAATTTTTTATGAAAGGGTAACATGGACTTGAAAGCCGGATCTTTGCTAAACTACACACTAGCAACAACTATGAGCTTTACCTACTCGGTTAGGGGTTATTCCTTAACTTGAACTCCTTCTCTTCTTGTTGCTCTCCTCCTTGCTTGCTCCTTGTGGTAGTTTGAACGGCTCCTCCTCCTTGTCTCCTCTTTGCCGAAGATACATCTACTCGAGGGCCTCGAACTTGAGCTCCTACCTCAACCTAGAGGTAACTAAAGTGTTTGGTTTGCTAAACCTAGTACCCTAGAATGAGTAGAGATGTTTTATGGTGGCTTTGTCTCTAAAACTTATGATTTCCAACACATGGAACACTTAAGCTTTGAGAGAGGAAGAAGAAGAGCTTTTGTAAAGAGAGAGAAGAGATATGATAGAATGAGAGCTCTCTTTTTACAATCATGCTCATATGAGAGAATAATAGATTGATAATAATAATTAAAAAGGAAAATGTGATGGTGAGTATGGAATGACCATTATCATTTCATAATAAATGCAATTTGCAAAGATCAAGAAGCATCTTTGATATGAAATGATTATGGTCAAAATGTCAACAAGGGTCAAAATGTCCACCATGGTCAAATGGTCAACCTAACCATCACACAATAATCCTTAATTATCATTATTAATCATATTTATCATTCTCATTAGGGTTTGGAAAAAGTCAACGGTCAACAAGTCAACCAAAGTCAAATGGTCAACAACCCTAATGAGAATTCTCTGCCTCTGCCTCTATCAACTGTGCATACACACCCGCATCCGCGTTTCGAGGAACATGAATACAATGAGACAAAACCAATCCCAAAACAAATACTAGTATCTGGCTTAAACCAAAGCCCACTAGTAATAACTGCCCGGTCGCCAAACGTGCACAAGTGTGCGAGTGTGAACGAACCCTGTCGCAAAACCATGCGACCTCTACTCTGTTTTGCCCAAAGGCGAGTAACCCTCTGTGTGGGACTCTAAAGACTCGACACTACGCTGGCAGTGGGGTTAACCACAGACTGCAAGCGGCACTAGCTGTACGTAACGGTCCCCAGGTTGATGCCGATAAGAAGACTGATGAGGTGAACCCATCCGAACTCCTACTGAGCCTGTATGTGACAATCTCCGTACAGTCCGGTCTGTTCGTCTGATAATATCGCATGGCGGGCCTAGGGGGGCGGTAAACGTCAGTCCCCTAATAGCGGTATAAGTCGTGTCGGAGTGTAGCCCAGAACACCTTGAGATAACACTGGAAACCTACCAGCATGTCTCGCTTGCCCTGGCCAGGGACGACTATGTGTAATGGCTCTCCTAGACACAGCGCGATATCAACCCCTAATACCGGGAGAGATGAATCATGTCTAACCGTCACTGCCTCCAAGTGCTTTGGGACTGCACCCAACTACTACCTGTTTGCACGACTCAGTAGAGCCGTGGTAGGGTAGTAATCAAAGAACAGTGGGAACACACTCGAGGCGAAGTGACAGTGTCAAGTCAGCGGACTAAGCTGTACTCATGTCACCTGGGAACTGTTAACTGACGATAGGTATAATACCAACCAACAGTTCCCGACGAGTCCTGTCCAGTGTATTCGTAACCTAACGAGCACCCGCATACTATCTCCAGTATGACGTACCGATGGCTGTGGGACAGACCATCTCCCATACTGGGAAGAGAAGCGTATGCACCGGTCTACTCTGGAGTATCGATGCCCTGTCTCGATAATCCTACGACTGGGGACCAAGAATAAGGATGTGCTTATAGACTACCCAGCCTCCACTAGTGTGATCGCCATCACAACGCCGGTAGTCAAGAAAAGATCCTAAGGGCTCCATCAATATGTTTCAGCGATATGTTAAAAGAAACATATACACATATTAAGATAGAAACAAACCAAGTAGCATACTACTATATCGAGCAAGACTGTCGTAAAAATGTATATATATATCCCAAGCCTCTAAAATGTATTATACAAACTAGTACTATACAATAATGGCCTCTAGGGCATACATATCTAACAATCTCCCACTTGCACTAAAGGCCAGTAATTGGTGTACCGCATACCCAACGTCTGCACTAGGGCCAGCTGCTGGCGTACCGCATACCCAATAGCTCAAAAAGTCGCTCGAACTGTGTTTTAGGGAGGGCCTTTGTGAATGGATCCGCCGTGTTGTCTTTTGTGTCCACTCTCCGTACCTCGATCTCCTGGCGATCAATGATCTCCCTGATCAGGTGATACCGCCTTAAGATGTGTCTGGACTTCTGATGGGACCTTGGTTCTTTCGCTAAAGCTATAGCCCCATTTTTATCGCAATACAAAGGTATTGGGTCAACAATGGACGGAACCACCTGAAGTTCACTAATGAACTTCTTCATCCAGACTGCCTCTTTTGCGGCATCGCTTGCAGCAATGTATTCAGCCTCCATCGTCGAGTCTGCGATGGTATCCTGTTTGGAACTCCTCCAACATACCGCTCCTCCGTTGAGGGTAAACACAAAACCCGAGACAGATTTGCTGTCATCTTTATCACTCTGGAAGCTTGAATCGGTAAAGGACTCGACCCTGAGGTTTCCATTACCGTAAACCAGGAACATCTCCTTAGTCCTTCTTAGGTACTTGAGAATGTTCTTCACTGCCGTCCAGTGGTCCTCACCTGGGTTTGACTAATACCGGCTCATCACGATCAGCGCGTAAGCTACATCTGGTCTTGTACATAGCATCGCATACATTATAGATCCTACCGCCGAAGTGTAGGGTATAGTGCTCATGCGAATCCTCTCTTCGTCAGTCTTAGGAGACATCTTCTTGGAGAGGGTAATTCCGTGCAATGCGGGTATGTTACCGCGCTTGGAATCCTCCATACTAAATCTCTTTAGTACGGTCTCTATGTACCTGAACTGCGAAAGTCCCAGTAGTCTCTTAGATCTATCTCTGTAGATTTTGATCCCCAGAATGTACGAGGCATCACCCAGGTCCTTCATGGAGAACCGTTGTGACAAAAATATCTTGACCGATTGTAGCATAGGAATGTCATTTCCTATCAAAAGAATGGCGTCCACGTACAAGACTAGGAACACGACAGTTCGTCCTACAATTTTCTTATAGACACAAGGTTCATCTTCGTTCTTGATGAAATCAAATTCCTTGATTGCCTCATCAAAACAGATGTTCCAGCTCCGCGATGCCTGCTTTAATCCATAAATGGATTTAAGCAACTTGCACACCTTCCCGCTGCTCCCACTGTCTACGAAACCTTCTGGCTGATCCATGTAAACGCACTCTTCCAAACAGCCGTTTAGAAAAGCCGTTTTAACGTCCATCTGCCAGATTTCATAGTTATGGAAGGCAGCAATGGCAAGTAGGATCCGAATGGATTTGAGCATAGCCACCGGAGAAAAAGTTTCGTCATAGTCCACTGGGTCTTTGACGAAAACCTTTTGCAACGAGTCTAGCCTTATAGGTTTCCACCTGCCCATCTACACCAAGTTTCCTTTTGTAGATCCATTTGCATCCAACTGGTTTTACCCCAGGTGGAGCAATATCCAAGGTCCACACTTTATTGGTGTACATGGACTCCATTTCGGATTGCATTGCTTCCTGCCACATATCAGAGTCCCTACTGATAATGGCCTGCCAGAAACTGGTAGGGTCATCTTCTTCCAAGATGCAATCCTCTCGATCCCCGTCTAAGAGAAAACCGTAGTATCTCTCGGGCGGATGAGAAATCCTACCAGATCTGCGGAGTGGCTGAGGTTCGTCTGGGTTTATTGAATTCTGAGGTTCTGTCAAATCTTCAGTTTCATTTTGTGGTCGCTGAATTTCTTCCAGTTCTACCGAACTCCCACTTGTTTCTTTTGCAAGAAATTGCCACTCTAAAAAGGTGGCGTGGCGAGATACAAACACCTTCTGTTCCTCGGTGTGGTAGAACAGATATCCTGTGGAGTTTTTAGGATATCGCACAAATTTACATAGAACTGAACGTGCCTGAAGTTTTTCCGGATTTTGTACTTTTACATAGGCCGGACAACCCCATATCTTAATACGTTTAAGATACGGCTTTTTACCATTCCATATCTCGAATGGTGTCTTAGGCACAGATTTAGACGGAACATCGTTCAATAGATATGCCGCTGTCAATAGCGCATGTCCCCAAAATGAAAGAAGCAACTCGGCATTACTCATCATGGAGCGAACCATATCCAGTAGGGTACGATTCCTCCGCTCCGATACACCGTTGTGCTGTGGTGTATAAGGGGGAGTAAGCTGAGAGAGAATACCATTCTCTTTTAAGTAATCTAGGAATTCCGTGCTTAAGTACTCCCCTCCTCTATCAGACCGGAGGATCTTGATACTTTTGCCGATCTGGTTCTGTACTTCGTTTCTGAATTCCTTGAATTTCTCAAAAGCTTCAGATTTGTGTTTCATCAGATACACATATCCGAACCTAGAGAGATCGTCAGTGAATGTGATGAAGTACGAGAACCCACCCCTTGCATGTATAGACATTGGACCACATACATCACTATGTATGAGTCCCAAGAGCTCTGTTGCTCTTTCTCCATGTCCGGTGAACGAAGATTTGGTCATCTTCCCTTTGAGACAAGACTGACAAGTTTCATAAGATGAAAACTCGAACGCATTCAAGAGTCCATCTTTATGCAACTTACTTAGTCTTTTCTCTCCAATATGACCAAGTCTACAATGCCACAAGTAGGATTCATTCGTATCTGAATTCTTCCTCTTGCGTGTATTTTGTATATTGAGAACTGTATTCTGATTTAGAACGTAGATACCATTACACAGTGTACCTTCTGCAACCAGTACCTTATGAAGGCAAATGTTCATGATATTTCTATCAAGAACAAAGTTATATCCATCTTTATCGAGTAAAGAAACTGATATGATGTTGCAAACCATGGAAGGTACATAGTAGCAATCGTTCAAAATCATAGTATTGCCATTTGGCAACACTAGGTGATATTCACCGACGGCTGCAGCATTAACTTGTGCTCCGTTCGCTACTCTGAGCGACATATCACCAGGTGCAACTTTCCTACTTTTTCTCAGTCCCTGCAATAAATTACAGATATGAGATCCTGATCCGGTATCAAGTACTCAGGAGGTAGGGCTGACCGTAAAGCAGTTCTCAATTATAAGAACACCTGAAGTAGATGCAAAACCATGCTTCTTCTTCAACTGGGTATCCTTGGAATCCATACATTCCTCTTTCCCTTGCTCATACTTATGACTGTTGTCACAAGTTAGAGCCGAACCAACGTTCCCCAGCCCCGAATAAGAATTCGGATCGGTCAAGCGATACATTTTATTATCTTGATTAGGGCGTGAAATGGTTGCTACCTGGAGAGAGAGAAAAGAAACACTCAGCGTGCGCTCTTGCAAGATTAGATTGGTTTATTAGTTTATCTAACCAGGATGGCTCCCACTGTTTCCTCAAATTCTTCTTAAAACCTTTTTTAAAGAAGAACTAGTCGTGATTAACTGCACGTCACAATACTTGCTTAACCTTTCAGCCAGGCTAGTGTTGATACTTCGAGGGAGGTTTTCCAACGCTTTCGTGAAGTTCCTTAATTAAGTAACCTCTTTTCCCTGGAGGCGTAGCCCCGCTAACACCGTTCTAGACACCTACTTGGTTTATAGCATTGATTGTTAAGTGAAATAATCTCCCGAGAGTAATCCAACTCATCAGTGGGATCGGGATCCAACTATCATTGTGTGATGACCTAGATGGAATCCACTCCAGTCACCACACTCCAGAAGGTATGCTAAATCTGCAAGTTTCAGTTTCTTTAGAAACTCCCGATGTGGTTTTTGCCCCTAGGACCCAAATGACCTTGACTGAGCCAACATATCAAAGGATCCTAGTCAAGTTCAACCCGTCATTATCTTGATTGCATTAGACCCACCCGTACGAGTCCTTGACTGAGCCAAAATGACCGCACGACTGTCCCAACCAAATACATTGTATCCTACGGAAAAATATTACATAGCTACCGTACACTACGCCTCGGCTGAGCACGAAATACGTAGCACGAATACTAAGCAATACCAATCTGAAACGACGGAGGGCTACGGCTGGGTTTTGGCAAAAACCCGTTAACGTAATGAACTTGATATCGTTGAAGGAACATGATACCCTTTTGAAAATATAGTGGCGAAAACTTTTGCTAAAGAGGTCACTCCCTGTGAAGGGATCTCGGCTCTTTCCTCGTTGAATGAGGTGCAGGATATTCTAAGCTGAATACCTCGATGCAAAGCAAGAATAATCGACTATAGTGAAGTTATTATCCCGACGCAAACTTTTGTCCAAGGGATCACTCCCGATGAAGGGATCTCGGCCCTTGCCTCGTCGAATGAGGTGCTGGGCATTCATAACCGAATACCTCTGTGCAAAACAAAAGTGAACGTCCTTGCAATAACAGCTTTTTGAAAATTGTTCCAACAACGTCTTTTAGGTTTATTTTCTTGCATTAATTTAATGCGTCCCATCAATTAATCCTACCATTGCAGAAAACAACGAAAATATGACGTACGCTTATGCCATCCGCATTCGCCACGGGGCCCCGTCATCACCCGTTAGATTACTTAACTAACGACAGAGCGGGGGCTGGACTAGCGCGGATGCAAAGCATAAGCAACGCCTAAATAGATATCATATATAGATATATAAATCCATTCGTCAGATGCAATGATAGAAATTCCAGATCACAGATGAACACATTGGATATACTAGGAATCCGCGATTCGTTCGAGCCTGCAACGAAAAACGGATTACACGGACGCGATGAATAGCCAATACCCTACCCTAGACCCCTACGGGTGCGGCAAACTACCCGCCAAGTACCCGAAGCGAAGCAACCTCCCTCAACAACGTGAGTAGGCCACTCGGCACTTCGTGATACCCGGTAGTTTGTGCACCCCACCTTGGGTCTATCCTAGGAGCAAAAACAGTAAAAAGAAATTATACAATGGCGGTTACAACCTCATCCCGGATGTGCGGCCATACAAATAATATTACATCAATTTACATATTACATGAATTGAAAGATAAAGAAAACTCTCATCTCACAACCCCCGGCTATTCATCCGCGACAATCCAACGAATTCATATACACAAACCATCAACATTACAGATCACAGGTATGTATAACCCCCACTAATCGACGCATAGCGATTAGCAGACGTTCAATACATATATCACATCACAGATATAACCCATTAGCCAAAGTCTACAGAAATTCGATCAAAATACGGATTTGTAACCACCCCAAAAACAAATTTTGTTCTCTGAAAATTCTGGGGAGAAACAAACCATCCTAAAAATCCCAAAACACCATTATAAGATCACTGCAAGAAGTTTGACCCACGGCCGAGTCAACTCGGCCGCGGATCCGCGGCAAGAGCATGCTCTTGCCGCGGTTCCGCGGCGAGTTAAGCGACTCACTGGATCAAATTTCTTCCTTGTTCTGTAAAAACCCTGAGCCGATTTTTAGTATGTGATTTATTATTTTTTGAACAGATCTAAAAATCGGCAGAAAGTTAGCTTTTTCGGCGTGTTTTACAGTTTTTTGTCCGATCGAAATTCTAGATACTTTGCTAATATGCTAGTGTGTGTTTAGATAAACTCTGATACCACTGTTAAGTCCACGTTACCCGACCCGGTCCTTTCGGGGTTGCGAAAACGGTAAAAATCAATTTTTTTATGAAAGGGTAACATGGACTTGAAAGCCGGATCTTTGCTAAACTACACACTAACAACAACTATGAGCTTTACCTACTCGGTTAGGGGTTATACCTTAACTTGAACTCCTTCTCTTCTTGTTGTTCTCCTCCTTGCTTGCTCCCTGTGGTAGTTTGAACGGCTCCTCCTCCTTGTCTCCTCTTTGCCGAAGATAGATCCACCCGAGGGCCTCAAACTTGAGCTCCTAGCTCAACCTAGAGGTAACTAAGGTGTTTGGTTTGCTAAACCTAGTACCCTAGAATGAGTAGAGATGTGTTATGGTGGCTTTGTCTCTAAAACTTATGATTTCCAACACATGGAACACTTAAGCTTTGAGAGAGGAAGAAGAAGAGCTTTTGTAAAGAGAGAAGAGATATGATAGAATGAGAGCTCTCTTTTTACAACCATGCTCATATGAGAGAATAATAGATTAATAATAATAATTAAAAAGGAAAATGTGATGGTGAGTATGGAATGACCATTATCATTTCATAATAAATGCAATTTGCAAAGATCAAGAAGCATCTTTGATATGAAATGATTATGGTCAAAATGTCAACAAGGGTCAAAATGTCCACCATGGTCAAATGGTCAACTTAACCATCACACAATAATCCTTAATTATCATTATTAATCATATTTATCATTCTCATTAGGGTTTGGAAAAAGTCAACGGTCAACAAGTCAACCAAAGTCAAATGGTCAACAACCCTAATGAGAATCCTCTGCCTCTGTCAACTGTGCATACACACCCGCATCCGCGTTCCGAGGAACACGAATACAATGAGACAAAACCAATCCCAAAACAAATACTAGTATCTGGCTTAAACCAAAGTCCACTAGTAATAACTGCCCGGTCACCAAACGTGCACAAGTGCGCGAGTGTGAACGAACCCTGTCGCAAAACCATGCGACCTCTACTCTGTTTTGCCCAAAGGCGAGTAACCCTCTGTGTGGGACTCTAAAGACTCGACACTACGCTGGCAGTGGGGTTAACCACAGACCGAAAGCGGCACTAGCAGTACGTAACGGTCCCCAGGTAGATGCCGATAAGAAGACTGATGAGGTGAACCCATCCGAACTCCTACTGAGCCTGTATGTGACAATCTCCGTACAGTCCGGTCTGTTCGTCTGATAATATCGCATGGCGGGCCTAGGGGGCGGTAAACGTCAGTCCCCTAATAGCGGTATAATTCGTGTCGGAGTGTAGCCCAAAACACCCTGAGATAACACCGGAAACCTACCAGTATATCTCGCTTGCTCTGGCCAGAGACGACTATGTGTAATGGCTCTCCTAGAGACAGCACGATATCAACCCCCAATACCGGGAGAGACGAATCCTGTCTAACCGTCACTGCCTCCAAGTGCTTCGGGACTGCACCCGACTACTACCTGTTTGCACGACTCAGTAGAGCCGTGGTAGGGTAGTAATCAAAGAACAGTGGGAACACACTCGAGGCGAAGTGACAGTGTTAAGTCAGCGGACTAAGCTGTACTCATGTCACCTGGGAACTGTTAACTGACGATAGGTATAATACCAACCAACAGTTCCCGACGAGTCCTGTCCAGTGTACTCGTAACCTAACGAGCACCCGTATACTATCTTCAGTACGACGTACTGATGGCTGTGGGACAGACCATCTCCCATACTGGGAAGAGAAGCGTATGCACCAGTCTATTCTGGAGTATCGATGCCCTGTCTCGATAATCCTATGACCGGGGACCAAGAATAAGGATGTGCTTATAGACTACCCATCCCCTACTAGTGTGATCGCCATCACAACGCCGGTAGTCAAGCAAAGATCCTAAGGGCTCCATCAATATGTTTCAGCGATATGTTAAAAGAAACATATACACATATTAAGATAGAAACAAACCAAATAGCATACTTTTATATCGAGTAAGACTGTCGTAAAAACGTATATATATATCCCAAGCCTCCAAAATGTATTATACAAACTAGTACTATACAATAATGGCCTATACAATAATGGCCTCTAGGGCATACATATCTAACAATATATATATATATATATATATATATATATATATATATATAAGAAAATAGAATTTATTTATTAAATAGATATCACATTTTTCTTAAAAATTGCATTAAAAATTCCATCGAGATCGAATGCTCCTTGCGGAGGTCTGCATCTCGCTCTACTAGGCCCGAGGACGTGCGATAACCCGCACCATCCCGATTGGGGTTCCCCAAAATGGGTTGTAGAGGCGTATTTGTAAGGAATTAAGTAATCACTTTTAAAGAAAACGGTTTTGTAATAGTTTAGGGTATTTTATTGTAACTTGTAATATTCCCACAAATATTATCCAAAAGTGAATTATGATATATCATGAATGTGTGTTGTGATGAGCTAGGCAATTACCTCATGAGTTTTCTAAAGGTAATACGGTTAAATTGAATATTTACAAGTTGTATGTAATATGATGGTATTTTACTGTAAAAATGAAATAAAAATTGCAACATGAATTATTTTGAGATGAAACTTATTCTAATATGTTTATTTATGTTTATTCAACATTATGAGAAAATATGCTATTTTATTGTTTAAGAAAAATAGAGTTTTGAAAGAAAAGTGAGTCGGAAGTAGGAATAACTCCGCTTCCGACGAGTTTTGAAAAGAAGAAGTTTTAGAATAGCAAAAGAGAAGGGGAGAGAGGACTTACAGGTTATTAAGAAAGAAGGGAGGAGGAGGAAACTTTAAGAACCGTAGGGGCGTTGTTTCGTCGCCGGAATCTCCTTGAAATGTCGTCGGAATTTCACACTTTGCTAACTCCACTTGCACAACTAGGACTTGGAAATTTTATAGAGTTTTTGTAATGAAATTCTGAGTGAGGAGGGGTGAAATGTGGTGTGGTATTTATAAGGAAAATTAGGGTTTTGAGGGTTAAAGAATGCATTAAAATTAGAATTAAAGAGTGAAATTACACTCTCTGGATAATTGCAGAGTATACAAACAATATGGGGGTAGTGAGGTAGGCGAAGAGGTGCTAGGGTGAAAAATTGGAGACCATCCCCTACGGGGGGGCCGGTGGTGCCGGTTCTGGTGAATATCTCGTCGGCCAAATACAGGTGAGGGATCTCTGGATCTTCGCTACGTGTCATGTTCAGTGTGTACAACATTTTCCACATGTTTATTTAATCTGTGACTTTTCATTTTACGTGTAGCGCATATGCAAACCTTTGGGCTTCTAAAAGTTTAAATGAAAATACAATAAAAATAATATGTGACTGGGGGGATTCGATCACAGGGGCTATGTCACAGCAGTGCAAGCCTTTACCAATGAGCTACAAGTGCTCTCTTGCCGTTCAAAAGCAAATTTAATTTATAACTTGTGCTCAGGCTTAGGTATTCCTTTCTGTATTTTTGAAAAAAATTTGTACAGAAAATTTAGGGTTGTTACAGCAAACGGTACCACGGACTAAAACCCTAGTACCACAAACCTAACAGACCCCTGTTGTAAAAAGAATAAGAGTTATATACATACAACGTTAGGATAAGTTTGCCTGTAAACCCAAGGGAGGTAAACTAAAACACTCCGAAACGAGTACGTAAACTAGAAACTCCGAAATGAGTACATAAACTAGAGACTCCGAAATGAATGAATAAACTACAGACTCTGAAATGAGTACATAAACTGAAGACTCTGAAATGAGTGAATAAACTATGGACTCCGAAATGAGTACATAAACTAGAGACTCCGAAATGAGTGAATAAACTACAAACTCCAAGATGAGTACAAAAACTAGAAACTCCGAAATGAGTGAATAAACTACAAACTCCAAAACGAGTACATAAACTAGAAACTCCGAAATGAGTGAATAAGCTACAAACTCCGAGATAAGTACATAAACTAGAAACTCCGAAATGAGTGAATAAACTACAAATTCCGAAATGAGTACATAAACTACTTCACACCAAATCAAGACATCAAAGGATAGAGAGGTGCAAGCATGAAATAAAATATTTCTTTTATTCATAAATCAAAATGAATACAAGATACAAAAAAAAAAGAAAAACATACAGCGACAAAAATTTTAAGACAGCGGACGGTTCAATAGGCCAGTTAGATCATCATTTTTCCGCTGGACCTCCGCTTCAAGCTCTAGCAAAGCCGCAAGCTGAGCCCCTGCTTATGCCTGTTGTTTTTAGTATAAAGAAAACCGATGTTGAAGCTCTTTCTCGGCAGTCTTGTGGGTCTCAACCATTTCGCGTGTAAAAATGATAGCTTTATTAAGAACCACCACCTCCGTAATTGCCTCCTGAAGGACCTGCTGTTAGTAATATGTATGCCCTAGAGGCCATTATTGATGATATAGTGGATGCTTAGACATATATATAGAGGGCTTTCTTGCTCGACATGATAGTATGTTATCAGGTTACCTTTATCTTAACATGTAGACTGGTATTTATACTGTCTGTCTGTTACTTGTTGATAAAGCCCTTAGGGTATGTACTTGACTACCGGGACTATGATGAGATCATACTAGTGGGGCCAGGGTGGTCCAAAAGTACATCATTTAATCAGTTCCTAGTCGAGGGAATATCGAGACTAGGGCATCGATATTCCAGAGTGGACTACTGTGTACGTTTCTTATCCCTTAGAAGGCGATGGTTGATCCCACAACCATTGGTGTGTGACATCAAAGACTGTACACAGGTGCTTATTGGAGAATGGGTACACCAAACGGATCCACCGAGGACTCCTATATGGTAGTATACCTATCGTCAGATAGCAGTTCTATGGTGACACTGGTACAGGTTAGTCTGTAGACCCGAGATCGTCATAGAGTCTTGTGCGGCACCCACTGTGCTTTCATTTCCTCCCTACCACGCTCAAAGGAGACATGCAAACAAATGGATTTTGGGTACAGTCCCGAGTCGCATGGAGGAAATGAGTGATAGGAGGGGTTTCGCCTCTCCCGGTATTAGGGGTTGATGTTGCAATATACTCGATTGGCTATAACTGGAAGTCCCTGGCCAGGACTGCTGCCGAGATTTACTGATAAATGTTATCAGTAGTTTCTCGAACCGTTCTAGGCCAGACATCGCCATGACTTATCACGTTACTGGGGATTGATGTTTACCACCTCTAGACATGATATGCGACATATCAGACGAAGAGACCGGACTGTACGGTAGTGTTACTGATAGGCTTGATGGAGACTATGAACAAGCTTGCTTGTTGATCTTCATATCGCTCAATACCCGGGTAGCCGTTGTGTCCATCTAGTACCACTGACGGCTTGTAGGTGACTGATATGATCATCACCTACTGCTGGCGTATTGACGAGTCTTTAGAGTCCCACACAGAAATTCCCTGGTTCAAGCGAAACGAAGTAGGACACATATGTGATATGTGTGTGGGCCTGATTAAATACATGTATGTGATACCGTATTGTAATCCGGCAGTTATCTGTTATCGGTTCGGTTATATGTGATATAACCAGATTGTCGAATCAAGTGTTGATTTGATAATGTGATTAGTCGGTCATATATGATATAACCGGATTATTAAATCAAGTGTTGATTTAATAATGTGATATATATTATATGTGATATAATTTTATCTTAACTAATATCATTAGCTCACTAATTATCTTCATTATAAATATATTAATATATATATATATATATATTTATATATATATATATATAATGAAGCATGGCATATGAATTTCTATTTTGTGAAAATAGAAATGAGATGGAAAATGAGAGCATGGTTGCAAGTATGAGATTTATATTTTTTTATTTATCTTGACCCACTATTCAAGCATGGTTGCATTTTTAAATTGCAAAATTCCATACTTGAATGGGTGGGGGTCAAGAGTTTCCATTCATTCTAAGCTCATTCTCAACATTTAGCCATTTTCTTTAGTTGCTCCAATGCATGCTCTCTAGCTTCTTCTTCTTCTTCCTCAAATGTCATGGTTCAAGTTTCAACCCTCACATGAGATGTGAATCATGAAGCTTGAACACAAACATGTGAGCTTTTAAACATCCCCTACTTCACCATCCTACACCTGACTAGCGATCGAGTGTAGCATGTTTACTACGCTAAAGAGTTTAGTGTAGAGATAGCTTGAGTTGGAGTGACTTCGCGTGGACCATCTTCGGCATGAAGGTCATCAGAGGAAGCTCGTCCATAACCTCAAATGGAGCCTAGTGGAGTCGCAGGACTACTACACGGAGCACGTGAAGTGAATGACTTGATCTTCGAGAGTATAGCCATTTTTCACTACTATAGTTTTAGTAGATATCAAACTTAAACCCTAATCACCTATCTAACGATCTTGTTAAGTCTAGCTAGCGCTATAAAAATTTGAATTTGGCATACTTGATGCCACTTGGACCCCTTGCTGGTGCTAGGGTAGACTTTCATAGTATCAGAGCCTAAGTTAGAAGATTAGACGATGTAATTAGAATCACGAAACTGAAAAACTCCGAAACAACGAAACCCAAAAATCCAGTTTCTGTCGATTTTAAAATCTCCTTTAAAATTATTTTAAGCAACTGCAGAATGTTGTATATGATGCAACTTGAACACTGGAGAAATTTGTGGCCAAAACACTACTTTTGACCAGGCGAAAACTCGGAAAAAACGGGTGTGGCCGGTTTTCCTATGTGTTTTGGCCTCGAATTTTTTTTGATGTTTCAGTGACTTGATTTTGGGGTTTCAGGTATTGTTTGATTACTCCAAAATTTCATGAGATGTTAATTTGGTAAGGGACTAATACGGAGTTTTTCGTAATCGTAATTGTTTCATTGTTTTGGGTTTTAATTTGATATGGATGCAGTAGTAAGGATCCGCATTTAATTGATTTTATGAAAATTAGTTAGTGTTTGTAAATCTAGCGTTTTAGTCTCGGTAGATCGATTGCCACGAAGTTTCGATTCAGATCGAAACTTCGTCGCAATCGCGTATCGTACGTGAATACTCGCCGATTAACTTTACTAGATAGCCTTGCCCCATTGCCCCAACCAAGTGACTGTAGGAGAACCCCGTTGCCAATAGCACCCACTCGGGTGCTCGCGGCTACGGTGTTCCGCCTAAGTGCACTTGGTCAACGACATCGGGGGTGCGGCCATCTACTATAGTTTCCGACGCGTATTCGATCGGTTAGTCGGGAACCTTGTTGAATTACCCGATTAAATTATTGAAAAGAGTTTTTGATAAGAGGCTAAAATGCGGGGTTTATAAAGTTAGGCATGAAATTCGGAATATGAGATATTCCGGATTTATGATGTCTAAGAATATGCGGATTCTAATTATTGCATCTTTTTATTTCTTTTCTGCGACCGTAAGTGTAATACGTGGGGTATCCCAAATTTTGTTGCTATATGTCAACGGAATTTGGGATACGTGTATTTACTTACGTTGATGATATGTGATATCATGTGTTGCTGTTTATATGATTTGTTGGATCGTCGTGAAAAAATAGACGGGGGGTTTTATGTGAGATGGGAGTTTTTATTTTCATCCATGTGAAATCTGTATGTAATATTCTTTTATTGGCGCACATCCGGGTTGAGGATGATGTCACCACTGTTGTATATTATTTACTTTTCTGCATTAGGATAGCCCAAGTTGGGGAGCACAAGTAACCGGGTTCTAGAGTCCAGTGGGAGACCATCTTAAGGAGTTGAGACCGGGTCTTCTAACTCTAGAATTGCTAGGGTTATTTGCCGCTCTCGTAGGGTCTATGGGATGTGGGTTTGGCTATTCATCATGCCCGTGGAATCCGTGTTTTACATTACTGGCTAAATTCAAAACACGGACATCCTAGTATATCCAATATTTCATATGTTGCTTCTGCTGCTTGGTTCTGTGAAGTTGATCATATAACCGCGTGAGACGAATGTTGTATTATATATAAGATATATAATAAACGTTGCTTATGTTTTGCACCCGCGCTAGTCCAGCCCCCGCTCTGCCAGTAGTTAAGTAACCTAACGGTGTATAATGGGGCCCAGTAGCGAATGCGGATGGCATAAGCGTACGTTCTATTTTCGTTTCACTTTTCTGTAATGTTTAGGAAACATTAAATGACTGGACTTCATTAATGAGTTTAATGAAAAGAAAGAAACCAAAAGATGTTGTACAATCAAATTTTCAGAAAAGGTAGCTCTAGTTTTTGCTTTGT
This sequence comes from Agapanthus africanus, assembly GCA_030015575.1. Classification (NCBI taxonomy): domain Eukaryota; kingdom Viridiplantae; phylum Streptophyta; class Magnoliopsida; order Asparagales; family Amaryllidaceae; genus Agapanthus; species Agapanthus africanus. Next base: position 556,670,953 of record JASDDO010000016.1, read on the forward strand.
ATAGTAGTATTATGAATGTCCGGCACCTCATTCGATGAGGAAATAGCCGAGATCCCTTCACCGGGAGTGACCTCTTTAGCGAAACTAGCAAATGCTATAACTCACTCGGTTTTGTTTTTGATTGCTTCTTTAGTTCTTGCTTTGCATAGTGGTATTCCTGAATATCCTGCACCTCATTCAATGAGGAAAGTGCCAAGACCCCTTCACTGGAAGTGACCTCTTTAGCGAAACTAGCAAAAGCCTAAAAAACACTCGTTTACAAAATCATTAGACTCTACAACGATTTCAAGTTCATTACGCTCATGGTTTTTTTAAAAACCTGCGTAGCCCTCCGTCATTTTAGATAAGTACTATTTTAGTATTCGTGCTACGTTTGTTGGCCTGCGTCAAGACGTAGTGTGCGGTAGCTAATTAGTGCTTATCTGCTAGCATGTGATGCGATTGGATTAGGGTAATCGTACGGCGTTGTTTGGCCTGCGTCAAGGGTCGTACGGGTGGATTTAATTCAATCAAGAAATGAACGGGTTGAACTTCACTAGCGTCCTATGGGTTGTTTGGCCTGCGTCAAGGTCATAGGACGCTAGGGGTAAAATAGTATCGGGAATTTCAAGTGTTGAAATTTGCAATGAGATTGCATACCTTCTATATGATAGTTGGATCCCGATACCCACTGCGAGTAAGAGTTACTCCTGACAGAGTTTTGCACTTTACAATTAGCTAATCAAGTAGGTATCTAGAAAGGTATCAACAAGGTTATGCCTTTAGGGAAATGAGGTTTATTTTACTTAGGTCCATGCGAAAGCATGGGGAACCTCCCTCGGAGTACCGATACCTGCCTGGCCGAACGATTGGCGAACCTGTATGGTGTAATTAATCCCGGCTAATCTTACCTTTTAGGGTTTGAAAGAAGATTTGATAAAAACAGTGGGAGCCATCCTGATTAGATAAAATAACCAATCTAATCTTGCAAAGAGCGCACACAAAGTGATTATCCTTCTCTCCCTCCTGGTAGCGACCAATGACATGCCTTAATTAAGATAATAATATGGATGTATTGATCGAACCTACTTATTATACTGGGCTAGGTTCTGCTCTACCTTATGATTGTCATAAGTCTGAGCAAGGAATAGGGGAATGTCCAGATTCCTACGCCACCCAAATGAAGAATAAGCATGTTGATGCATTGTCTTCGGGTGTGTTCGTAACCAAGAACTGTTTCTTAGTTATCTCTACGTCCTGGGTATTGGATACTGAATCAGGATCCCACACATATAATTTGTTACATGGGCTATAGAAAGGTGGAGAATTTGGAAAGGGTGATATATCTCTAGTAGTAGAGATGGTGCAATTGTTGCAGCCAAAACATTTGGCAAATATCACCTTGTGTTACAAACTGGTAATACAATGATTCTGAGCGACTGTTATTTCGTACTAATAATATTGTGAATATTTTCCTAAATCAAGTGTTGATTGGGTAAGGTATATTGTATAACAGTGTACACGTTCTGAATCAAACTACAGTTCTAAACATATAGAACACACACAAGAGGAACAATTCAGAAATGAACGAAGTCTTCTTGTGGCCTTGTAGACTGGGTCATATCGATGAAACAAGACTAGCTGAAGTTCCATAAGGATGCATATTTGAATCCGTTTGAATTTACATCTTATGAAACTTGCCAGTCATGTCTCAAAGACTAGGTGACCAAATCTCCGTTTATTGGAAACTGAGAAAGAGATACTAAACTCTTGGACAGATACATAGTGATGTATGCAGTCCTATGTCTATATATGCCAAGGATGGTTCCGCGTACTTTATTACATTCACCGATGTTCTCTCAAGATACGGACATGTGTTCTTGTTAAAACACAAATCTGAGTCTTTTGAGAATTTCAAGGAATATAAGTACGGAGATGAGAACCAGATGGGTAAAGGTATTCAAATCCATCGATATGATCGGGGAGAAGAATACCGGAGCACGGAATTCTGAGACTATTTGAAAGAGAATGAGATTCTCTCTCAGTTTACTCTTCCGTATACTCCACAGCACAATGGTATATTGGGGTGGAGGAATCGCACCCTATGAGATATAGTGCGCTTTATGATGAGTACTGCTGAGTTGCCTATTTCCTTTCAGGGACATGCACTTAAAAAGATGCACACCTATTGAATAGAGTTCTGATCAAATCCGTTGTCTACCACTCCATATGAGATATAGAATGGGAAGAGACCATCTCTTAAACAAGTTAAGATATGTGGTTGTCCGGCCTATGTTGAAAAGAAAAATCCGGACAAGTTTGAGGCAAGGTCAGTTCTGTGCAAGTTTGTAGGATATCCCAAACATTCGCGAGGGAATATCTTCTACCACATCGAGGAACAAAAGATGTTTCGTTTCTCGATATGCTACGTTTTTAGAAAAGGAATTTCTTGTGGAAGAAATTAGTGGCGATGAGGTAGAACTGGAAGAAGTTCCAGCAAAGCAAACTATAACTGACGATTTGGTGGAACCATAGGATTCAATAATCCCTGATGAATCGAAGCCACTTCGCAGATCTAGTAGGTTTCCTCATCCACCTGAGAGATACTATGGTTTTCTCGTAGATGGTGGGAGCGAGGATTCCATCATGGAGATGATGACCTAACTAGTTTAAAGCAAACCATCACAAATGGAGACTATGTGAAATGGCTGGATGCTATGCGATCTAAGATGGAATCCTTGTACACCAACAAAGTATTGACTTTGGATGTTGCTCCGGAAGGGGTAAAACCCATCGGGAGCAAGAGGATCTTTGAGAAAGATAATTTGGTGTAGATGGAAAAGTTGAGACTTTCAAAGCTAGACTTGTTGCTAAGCTTAAGTCCATCAGGATTCTACTTGCCATTGTTGCATACTATGACTACGATATCTGGCAGACTGCACATCAAAACCGCTTTTCTAAATGGTGATTTAGAAGAGAGCGTGTATATGACACTTCCAGAGGGCTTCGTAAACAGTGGGAGCAGCGGAAGCATGTGCAAGCTGCTTAAATCCATCTACGGATTAAAGCAGGCATCGCGGAGATGGAACATCTATTTTAATGAAGCTGTCAAAGAGTTTGACTTCATCAAAAAGGTAGATGGACCATGTATAAATAAGAAGGTCGTAGAGAATATGGTTTTCTTTCTCGTATTGTACACGGATGACATACTCTTGATAGGAAAGGGTGTTCCTATGCTACACTCGGTCATGCACCTCTTATTACACAGGTTCTCCATGAAAGATCTAACTGATGTCTCCCACATACTGGGGATATAGATCTATAGAGATAGATCTAAATGGATTTGGGATTGTACCAATCCAGGTACATAGACACCATGCTAAAAGGGTTTAGTATGGATGATTCTAAGCGTGGTAATATACCCGCTTGTTCAGGAATCACTCTCTCCAAAGAGATGTCTCTTTAGACTGATTTGGAGAGGGCTCGCATACAAGGGATACCCTATTCTTTGGCAGACGGGTCAATCATGTATGTGATGTTATGTACCAGACCAGATGTAGCTTACTCACTAGGTGTAGTGAAAAAGTATCGAAAAGATCTTTGGGAAAACCACTGGACAGCTGAAGAACATTCTTAAGTGCTTGAGAAGGACTAAAGAGATGTTCTTGGTGTATGGTAACGGTGAACTCCAAATGGAGTCCTTTACCGATTCGAGCTTCCAGAGTGATAAGGACGACTGAAAGTCAGTCTCGGGTTTTGTTTTCACCCTTATTGGAGGGACGGTATGTTGGAAGGGTTCCAAGCTATATACTGTAGCAGACTCATTGATAGAGGCTAATTACAACGCTACCAACGATGCTGCCAAAGAAGTTGTCTGGATGAATAAGTTCATATGATGAACTTGGTTCCCACTATTGGGCATCCAATACCTCTGTATTGTGATGACAATGGAGCTGTGGTTTTGTCCTAGGAACCCCGGTCCCGTCAGCGATCCAACATATTCTTAGACAGTATCACCTGATCAGGAAGATAGTTGATCTCCGGGAGATCGAGGTTAGGAGTGTTGACACTGAGGATATCACAGCGGATCCACTCACCGAGGCCATCCCCCAGATGCTATTCGAGAGACTTTTGAGACGTTGGGTATGAGATACTACAACAACTGGCCTTAGTGCAAGTGGGAGATTGTTAGTAATATGTATGCCCTAGAGGCCATTATTGATGATATAGTGGATGCTTGGACATATATAGAGAGGACTTTCTTGCTCGACATGATGGTATGCTATCAGGTTACCTTTATCTTAACATGTAAACTGGTATTTATACTGTCTATCTCTTACATGTTGATAAAGCCCTTAGGATATGTACTTGACTACCAGGACTATGATGAGATCATACTAGTGAGGCCAGGGTGGTCCAAAAGTACATCCTTTAATCAGTTCCCAGTCGAGGGAATATCGAGAATAGGGCATCGATATTCCAGAGTAGACTAGTGTGTACGTTTCTTGTTCCTCAGAGGGCGATGGTTGATCCCACAACCATTGGTGTGTGACATCAAAGATTGTACACATGCGCTCATTGGAGAATGGATACACCGAACAGACTCGCCGATGACTCCTATGTGGTAGTATACCTATCATCAGATAGCAATCCTCTGGTGACACCGCTACAGGTTAGTTTGTAGACCCGATATCGTCATAGAGTATTGTGTGGCTCCCGCCGTGCTTTGATTTCCTTCCTACCACGCACAAAGGAGACGTGCAAACAGGTAGATTTTGGTACAGTCCCGATTCGCATGGAGGCAATGAGCGATAGGATGGGTTTCATCTCTCCCGGTATTGGGGGTTGATGTTGCACTATGCTTGATTGGCTATAACTGGAAGTCCCTGGCCAGGGCTACTGCCGAGATTTACTGATAAGTGCTATCAGTAGTTTCTTGAACCATTATAGGCCAGACATCGGCATAACTTATCACGTTACTGGGGACTGACGTTTACCACCCCTAGACATGATATGCGACATATCGGACGAAGAGACCGGACTGTACGGTACCCCTAGACATGATATGCGACATATCGGACGAAGAGACCGGACTGTACGGTAGTGTTACCGATAGGCTTCATGGAGACTATGAACAAGCTTGTTTGTTGATCTTCATATCTCTTAATACCCGGGTAGCCGTTATGTCCAGCTAGTACCACTGACGGCTTGTAGGTGACTGATATGATCATCACCTACTGCTGGCGTGTTGACGAGTCTTTAGAGTCCCACACAGAAGTTCCCTAATTCAAGCGAAACGAAGTAGGACACATATGTGATATGTGTGTGGGCCTGATTAAATACATATATGTGATACCGTATTGTAATCCGGCAGTTATTTGTTATCGGTTCGGTTATATGTGATATAACAAGATTGTCAAATCAAGTGTTGATTTGATAATGTGATATACAGATAAATGATATTAGTCGGTCATATGTGATATAACCGGATTATTAAATTAAGTGTTGATTTAATAATGTGATATATATTATATGTGATATAATTATATCTTAACTAATATCATTAGCTCAGTAATTATTCTTCATTATAAATATATTAATATATATATATATATATATATAATAATAATAATAATAATAATGAAGCATGGCATATGAATTTCTATTTTGTGAAAATAGAAATGGGGTGGAAAATGAGAGCATGGTTGCAAACATGGATTTATATTTGTTTATTTATCTTGACCCACTATTCAAGCATGGTTGCAATTTTATATTGCAAAATTCCATGCTTGAATGGATGGGGGTCAAGAGTTGCCATTCATTCTAAGCTCATTCTCAACACTTAGCTATTTTCTTTAGTTGCTCCAATGCACGCTCTCTAGCTTCTTCTTCTTCTTTCTGAAATGTCATGGTTCAAGCTTTAACCCTCACATGAGATGTGAATCATGAAGCTTGAACACAAACTTGCGAGCTTTTAAACATCCCCTATATCACCATCCTACACCTGACTAGCGATCGAGTGTAGCGTGTTTACTACGCTAAAGAGTTCAGTGTAGAGGTAGTTTGAGTTGGAGGGACTTCGCATGGATCATTTTAGGCACGAAGGTCATCAGAGGAAGCTCGTCCATAGTCTCAAGTGGAGCATAGTGGAGTCGCGGGACTACTACATGGAGCATGTGAAGTGAAGGACTCGATCTACGAGGCTATAGCCATTTTTCACCACTATAGTTTTAGTAGATATCAAACTTAAACCCTAATCACCTAGCTAACGATCTTGTCAAGTCTAGCTAGTTCCATAAAAATTTGAATTTGGCATGCTTGATGCCACTTGGACCCCTTGCTGGTGTTAGGGTAGACTTTCACCTGCCAAATTTCATAGGCCCGAGTAGTCGTGGTTGTGAGCTGGGCTTGAAGTTCACCCAAAGCCTTCAAAGCCAACCCCCTCTTCGAAAACTTCCGGTTGAGCCTTTTCTCACAAGACTGGAGATTGGCCGCCCATCGATCAATCCATTCACGCAAGCGGGCCTTACATATAGGATATCAGAGGGAAGGCGTACGCATTCGACTCCATGTAGAGAAGCCTCCACTTAACGGTAGTATTCAATCCAAGTACGCACCAGCGTCTTATCATGGTAGGTGGCAAGGACAGACAAAGAAGCATTAGCTTCAACGACAAATTCCTCAGCTATGACAGAAGTGCCCGCACGAAGATCTTCAATAAGAGTTTCTAGTGAATAAATGCTCTATTTCGCCATCTTCTCAGACATACGTCTGGCGTAAGGGCCCGACGGCATGTAAATATGGGACTCTAGCGGAGTCGGGGTTGGCAAAACTATGAAGATACATGTGTGGTTAGTCGCCTTTCTAAACAGAGAATAAGTAAAAGAATACCAGGGCTAAAGCGTCACTTACCCATGGCCACAGAAGCCAGATCTGAGAAATCCCCAGGCCCATCAAGAACTTCAACTTCGTTATCAGCCTGTAGGATTGTGGTTTAAAGTAAAGGTCACATCAGCATCGTTATGAAAATATAATACGGAAGGAAAAGGAATACCAACCTTGGCAGGAAGAAAGGACGATGCGCTGGAGGGGTATCGCGTGCGGGGCCGCCATATTAAGTAGATGCAGGAAGGTTTCATCCGGAGAACGATCTACAACAGGGGACACCAGCTCCCGCAATTTTGGAGGAAAGAAAGGGTCAAACATATGGAAAGGTCGTTAAACAAAAAAAGTATAAAATTACCTTCAATACTTCGTCCATTCTAACAGCCTCAGTAATCTCCTCTACACCCTCCGGTGCGCCCCTGGAAATATTTACCGAATCTATGGCTGGTCTAGCAACCTCCGCTGAAGGAATAAAAACCGTCACCGGAGGCTTTAAAGCGCGATCTGGGCTCGAAATTGCGCCCGCCACAGAAGGCCCTTGTTCCCCCAGAATTTAAGCATAATAAAAGAGCAAAGCTCTGATGAAATTTAATGGGGCAGTGCCTCACGTGCTTCTTACGAGGGCGCCAGCGCTAGCACCAATTTAAATCCTATGGTGGCGCCGCACGTGCTCCTCACGCCGGCGCCAATGTGCAAAGCACAAAAACGCTTTCTGAATAAGAATTAAATTATTATATGGCGCCACACGTGCTCATCAAGCGGGCACCAATGTACAAAGCACAGGAGTACCCATCAAAAGAATTAAATTCTTATATAGCGCCGCACGTGCTCATTATGCGGGTGCCAATGTGCAAAGCACATGAGTACCCATCATAAGAATTAAATTCTTAAGTGGCGCCCACGTGCACAACACGTGAGCGCCAGTGCCCAAGTCAAGATCAATAGAATTAAATTCTACATGAGAATTTGGGATACTCTCTGTTAAACAGAGCCGTTGAATTAAACATCCAATGGAGATGCTAAATCATTAAAATATAGAATTGAATTCTATTAGGAGAAAATATCTCCCAAATCTTTCTAAATAAGAAAGGTACTCTCGGTTGGATCAATGATCCAATAATAGAATAAAATTCTATTTTGGGATTATATTCTCTCAATCTTTCTAAACAAAAAGATTGCTCTCTGTAAAATAAAGAATCCTTGGATTAAAAATCCAATGGTGATTAAAAAATCACCATTTTACAGAATAAATCTGTATATGGGAAAAAATTTCCCCAATCTTGTTAAAAACAAGAAAACATATTCTGTAAAAAATAGAATTCCTTGGATCAAAAATCCATCGGTAGGTAAAATTCCCCAAATCAATTTTGAGACTAATTAAATCAATTGGAATCTCTCGATGAGAGATTTTCTCAAAACCAATTAACAATTTGCCTCCACTATATAAAGGACCCGAGACTTCAGGTCTCACACACACAACACCAGAGACCACAAAGACAAAAGAGAGGGAACCCCCCATAAGCTTCTGAAAAAATACAGTGAGCTTTCAAAGAACAGAGAATTTAATTCTCAAAGAAGAAGAACTTCCTTCTCAAAACCTTAGGAAAAGAAAAAAAGCAGAGATCAAAACATCTCATTTACCTATTGAAGGATTTAACCCTTTTAAAAAGAACTTAGTTTTTTCTCTGGATCTAAGATCCACAAGATAAGTTTCCCATAAGTTGAGAATTTAATTCTCATCGGGAAGATCTTGTTCTTGAGAATCAAAGATTCAGAGAAGAACATGGATATAAGAACATGAAAAAAATAGAGTCCATAATACTCCAGGAATTTAGTTCCTTCAAATCAAGAACTTAGTTCTTTAAAAACCGATCCATGATCCTCAAAATAGTGAACTTGGTAATCGTTAATGGTCAAAAAATCATTGACAGAGGTTTAACCTTTCTGAAAACATTAGCAGAGATTAAATCTCCATATAAAAAAACTCAGCGTCCCACGTGAAACACACGTGGGCGCCCAAGACAGAAGGACAACACTTCACGTGCTTCCCACGTAGGCGCCCTCAAACAAAGGCCAGCGCCTCACGTGCTTCCCACATGGGCGCCTAAGACAGAAGGCCAGTGCCTCACGTGAAACAAACGTGAGCGATGAATAAAAGTGCTTAGCACTTCATATACAGCCAAATCGGTTGAGTGCTTAGCACTGATTGGGCTGCGCCCAGCGCCGCACATGCTCCTCACGTGGGCGCCATATAAAAAGTGCTTAGCACTTCATATACGGCCAAAACGGCTGAGTGCTTAGCACTGATTGGGCAGCGCCCAGCACCGCACGTGCTCCTCATATGGGCGCCATATGAAAAGTGTTAGCACTTCATATACAGCCAAAACGGCTGAGTGCTTAGCACTAATTAGGCAACGCCCAACGCCGCACGTGCACCTCACATGGATGCCATAAAATGAGCTTAGCACTTCATGATTAGTCAAAACGACTAGAGTATTCAACACTCATTGGGCAGCGCCCATGACCGAATGCTTCACATGATATACATGTGAGCGTCAGAGCTCAAATAAGTGCTTAGCATTTTTACATAAAAGAAAAGGGCCGAACAAACAGAGCCCAAATAAGTGCTTAGCACTTTTGAATAAAAAGAAAAGACTAAGTAGACTAAGTCCAAATTAGCAAAGTTTCTGAAGTTTTCTTGCAGTTGAGCCTAAATACTTTTTTGCTGGATCTTAAGTAAAAATAATCCTAAAATGTTTGTATGTTGATCTTAGTCTTAAATAAGATTAACGTATCCCTAGCAAAAACAAACTGAGCCCAAATGCTCACTTATATATTTAAGTTGATCTTAATATTAACGGTCCTTGAATAAAATAAAAAAATATCTTTGAACTGAAAGAATATACAACCTAAGTTCAAAACCCTGTCAAGAAAATCCTTGACTTAAACCCAAATCTAAAATATACGGATTTGGACTAATCCGCGCCCTACGGACGACGACATAAACTAGTCTCCGTATACAATCCACGGGCAACCAAAACAAACAAAATAACACACGACACGAAGTGAACTGCCGGAACAGGAGAAAGTGGTTATCACAATGCGATAACATAATTAACTGCAGGGGTTTGCGCCTGCCGGGAAGAGCGTCCCCATAATCAAAAAACCTCTCATAAATGAGGGGGAATCTGATGAAGTCTGCTACAACGGTCGCATCTATCCATACCTCCGATATATGGTGCTATAAATCAACTTGGTATTTTCGGAGAGGTGGATGGAGAAGTCCAAATAGCATCCGCCCCCAAATTCAGGCAAGACAATCTATTCCAGTTCATCTCTGTTTTCGGCGGTGAATAGATTCTTCTGGCACGCCCGGTGGGACCTTTTCCTCTTTCCATTCCACACTTTGTATGTAGTGTTTCGCGAACAAAATCGTGGTTCGCTATGGTTGCCCTTGGATTCAAGGTACTAAAACTTGGTGTCCTGCTCCTGTGCAGAGAAATCAATGGCTTCCAACTGCACCTCTTGCAACAGCAACTCTCGCTCCACCCCAACTGGAGGAGTGACCTACAGGCCCAACGCGGCCTCTATCTTTTCAAATGCCGGTGGGGCAAGTTACACAAGCTACTACTGGATTGTTATTTGGGACCATGCTCCCACCAGTGAGTTTCGGTGCCTCAGTGCCGCAAGAAGAAGCTCCCAGGAGGCCAGTCTTCAATCGACTGGCGACTACAACGTCCCCTCTCAACGGGCCGTCCAAATCTGGCGTCTCAGTCTTCAACAGGCTGAGCAAAAGCTCGAACGGGCCCGTAAAGAGGCTTGTGATATCTGAAGGGGCTGCCCCAAAATGGATAGCCCTCCCAACTCCTGCTACGGGTGAATCCGTCAAATGAGCTTCCCCCATCAGAAATTCGGTCTTCGAAAGATTGGCCGGCCCTACCCAAACTTCAATTAGGACATCGGTCTTCGACAAGCTAGCACCATTTGCAGCTCCTCAGCAAAACCAGAGGCGTGAAAAAGTCGCTTCCAAAACTGAAGCGGTCCCTTCTGAAAGGCACGCTCGACGTCTCCACTGGCGCCGAGTGAGAAAAGCTGTGGGCAAATCCCCCTCTGGACTCACCCCACCAGCTCTAATGGTGGAAGTTGACGCTGCTGTTCCAACCGGGAACAACTTTCATCAGCTTAAGGGGGTGCGAAAGAACTCTCCAACAACGGTGCTGAAGAAATCACCCCCACCTGGCGAGGTTACTGTGTAGGCAAAACCGGAGCACCCCCATCAGCGGCTCTCCTCCCAAATTCATAGGGTCTAGAGAAAAGTCCAGGACTCCATGATTGACCAGAACTACTCTCGTCGACCGAATAAATTAAAGGTTCGGCAAGAAAAAGACCACTCCTCTGTTATACAGCCGGGGGCTTCTTCTACACGGGTGCCTGTTATAACGGCTCCTTCAACTTCAACCTCCCACAAAAGGACGAGGCTGGAGAAAATCCCATTGCCTGCGGAAAATTCCAAAGGCGATGGACCCAAACGCCCCAAGTCTGGGGGCATGATCGTACATACGGTCCACATGGCTTCAGGAAAAGAGGAAAGCCGTGCCTCCGTAAGTCATCGATCGCAAACTCGGTCGCTGACAAAAGCTCAGGAGCAAAAATAAAAGCTTTAGGAAATGCTGACCAAAATGGCAGCACTTACCGAACAGAAAGAAAGTCCGGAACCAGCAGACGAACAACGCCAAGATCAGGAGACCGATGCAGAGTTCTTGAGAAGGGTGCTTGAAAGAAAAGATAAAGAAGCTGCTGAACAAGTTGCTAACATGAAGCAGATGGCGCTCTTGTTTCAGGACATGGTTGGAATGATGATCCAACTAGAACCCCCAGCCGAAGAACCGCCGATAATCATCGAGGATGACATAGGGAAAACATCAAATCCTCTTTCGGCTTTATCGGTAGCCAAGGAGGAAATAATATCTAAGGCCGCTCTTGATAATTATATCGCTCAACAAATAAGAACTCATCAAGCCCATGAAGCTACTGGCCAAATCGTCAGAACTGGGCGACCGTATCTAGGCTGGTATGACCAAATAAGTACCCGCCTGGATATACGATCCCCAAGTTCCATGTATACAAAGAGACATGCAACCTTCATCAGGACGTTGCGTAGTTCAGAGCTCTGTGCGGCAACACTGGAGGTGATGACAAATTGTTGCTTCACTAGTTCGTTGGCAGCCTGTCAGAAAAGGCTTTTGAATGGTACTCGAAGCTCCCAAATGACTATGTAAATTCATTCACCGAGATGGAACTGCTGCTCACACAGCGTTTTGCCAGCGTGAGCGAGCGCACTCCAATTACGACACTAATCAATGCGAGGGTAAAGCCGGGAGAAACATGGGTCCAATATGCGATCTGGTGGCGGAACCCGTGGTCTAAGTGTGAACGGCGCATTGAAGAATCTCCCGCCGTGGGCATGTTCATCGGGACCCTTGATTCTCAAACGACTGTGTCCCTGTTCATGACATTCTTCAAACCGACGACCTTCCAGGCTCTGATAGATAAACTGGCCCAAATGGACCAGATGGGATACGGGCCTTCCTCCTCAAATAAGGACCCTCGAAATAACAAGGGTAAAGGGAAAGTGGCCTTCGTTGCCAACAAGCAACAACAACCGAGTGGCCCAAAACCGGCTGCTCGCCAAAACAACGTGCGTCCGTGCCCATCCTTGGAGGAAAGACTAGGGCGCGCTTACTCGTTTCCCCGCGATAAGACGATGAGACTATTCGAATTGGTAATGCGTAACAAACTTTTCATATTGCCAGACCCACAGCATCCACCGCAACCCGGCGACGTCAACAACCCTAACTACTGCTCCTATCACAGAATAGTGAGCCACCCAATTGAAGATTGCTTCGTCTTCAAGAACTGGGTCAAAAAACAGTATCGACAGGGGAAATTCGCGCTGTCCGATAACTTTAGGGTAAACCCACCCCATTAGCACACTCCTAAAAAGATGGATGCGCCGGGGGCATCATGCTCACTCGTGGAAGAAACTCCATGAGAGTCGTTCTTTCAGCAAAAACCAAAAAAACGTTGAACGATTTACAGGCATGTCTAGCAGCTATGTGGAAAAGCCCACTTGAATCCGAAATCATTGAAGGGATGCTGAAACCACGTCCCATACCGAAAGTTGTTGACAAAGGGCAAAACCCCCAAGTCAAGCCTTCAAAGTCTTTGAAGAAAAAGAAGAAGACCAAGAAGCCTGTGCAGCCTGCCGAGTATGATGACAAGCGCACAGACCTACAAAAGTACATTGACGTGCTGGAGGAGAACAACCAGAAAGCGTGTACACCGGTCACGCTCGAAGAGTTCCTCAAGTATATTCTTGAGAACGGAGATAGTGACAACGATGAGGAAAATGGCTCATCAGGAGATAGCAGGGACCATATATCAAGTTGCCACATGGTCTTCCATTCATCGTTAAAAGACGAAGAGACTCCTTCAGTGTCAGAAAACAACGTAGAGAAACTGGGGGCAGGATCGGGGCTGTAATCCCCGGAACTGCCAGAAGACCCGATCGGTAGGCTATTAAACGAAGCCTTTCGAAAAAGCAAAGCTGACCGAGAACGCGAAACAACCATATACGAAAAAGCTAAGCGTCAGCGTCAGGATGAAGAAGTTGTGGCAAGGATGAGTCGTAAAGTACTCCAACCAAACCAAAGTATACCTGCGACAAATAAGAGCAGGATCAAGGCAGAGAAGCAGTTCGCTAAAGCCCTGCCAATGGGAATGAAGCTGCCACCTCTCGTAGGAAACACTCCCGGGGTCATATGCCTCGACGGAGAGGATTCACCTCCAAACTACTGCCTATATCATCGGAGGGTTACCCACCCCATCGAGGAATGCGGTGCCTTCAAGAAGTGGTGGCAAGGATACGTTGCCCATCAAAAACACTTTAAGAGGATGAAGCGCGAAGCTCGTCGACGGCAAAATAGTGCGACAGATGTGCATGAAGAAAAAACTGGCAACTGTTATATGGTTGATACCAGTTCGGAAGGGGAAAAACCCCAAGTTCTTACCTTCGGGGGCGATTCTGAAGGCGAAATACCCCCAGCCCTCTCTTTAAAGACCCCACCTTTGAAAAAGAAGAGGAGTAGAAGAATTGCGAGAATTTTTAGCTGTGTAACCGTACGCTGCCTAAAAAGAACATCGGACCTACAAACAAAGGTTCGAGCAAAAATGACAAAGGGAAAGAAAAAATCTCTAAGGAAATTGCCTTCGACGATAGAGTTGTCAAAGAGCTCGCAGCGAGGGACCCGCCTAGGAAAAACAAGGTGGATTATAATGTCCTGGCACATATGAGGAAAATACCCTCACAACTGAGCATATTGGAGGTTCTCCTCCTGTCCAAAGTAGCATGAGATTCTCTGATCAAGGCATTACAAGAGCCCGATCAGTTCCAAACTTTCCTTGTGGAAGAGAAGACAAAGTTGAACTGGCAGAGGTCCACACGGCTGACATTACATTCAGCGATGAAGATCTCCTCCTCGGTATGTGCGAACACAATCGCCCGTTATACGTCACCAGTACTACCATGACATCAAGATATGGAAAATTCTTATCGACAATGGATCCTCCGTTAACTTTCTCAACGTGAAGTGCTAAAGGAGATTTGCATGAATGTTCGGCACCTTGCCTGAGATAAAATTACCATCTCTGGGTTCAACTCACAGTCATCACAGACACTTGGGTCCGTAATACTGATGTTGCGCTTCGGGCTGCTCGTCACTGACATCAAATTTCATGTCATTGACGCAAAGACTTGCTATAACGCTTTGCTCGGCAAGCCTTGGTTACACGAATACAACGTCATCCCTTTTACACAACATCAGTGTATGAAGTATTTCAAGGATGGTTCGGAGTACACCGTCACGGGAGAGCTAAATCCATTCTCCGTAAACGAAGTCCGGAAATATGAATACGCAAAGTACTTCCTTCCAGACTTCAAGGATACTGAAAGGTTCCACAAGCCGGAGAATAAACAAAAATCCGTCGCGACTATCCCGTTCTTTGGGAGCGATACCGAGGAAGATGAAGAAAAAGTCTACTCGGGGCAACCCCAAAGAGAAAACAATAAGCCCGGACCATCTACTCCTATCTTGGTCTTTGGCAGCGACTCAGAGGATGAGACTAATGCAGTATTCTCCGTCCGCCCGTCAATGCAAACTTTTGCTGGAGCAGATTAGAGTCTGCAAATCACAATGGCTCCGCCTCGACACTACAAGGAACTTGATGTGCTCCATACATACAGCGTACAAGAACTGCAAACTTTCTACGTGCCTCTTAGGCGAAAGGGTGAAAAGGCGATCCTCTTCTACCAATCTACGGAAACCAAAGTAGAAAAAGAAGTTTGAAATTGTGCTGATTTTACACTCAACAGGCTTCAACCAATCCGTCGGCCAAGATACGATGCGGAGGGATTAAAAAGGTTGTTAAGATACTAAGGTGTACCCCTTGAATAAACTGGTCGACAATCCCAATTCTACAAAAAGATTTAGGATATTCCCGGGACTCAGCGAAAGATGCCCAACGGGAAGATGGAGACAACAGGGCTAGGATACGTTCGGTCTAAGGAACGGGAGCGGTTCCACAGTTGCCGCGTCATAAACAGCTCCAGTAAAGGGGAAAACGCTCTTCCAAATAACTGTGGCGTTGAAATAGAGCGAAATCCCACTCTAAGAATGTTAGGTCCGTCGCTTGAAGAACAAATCGACAAGTTAATAAAAGAATCTTGTCAAAAGAGCTGGGACAATCATAGCCGCGAAATGGCCATTTATGAAAAAGTCAGGACGTAGCGTCTCAATCAGCAATTTGCGGAAAAAGAAGACTATAATGCTCTTCATCCCTGGCCCACTGTATGTTCTCACGAGAGGGAAAAATCCCAAAATAGAGGCAAAAATAGGGCAAAGAACGCAAACAACGTTCCAAAACAACAAAGTGGATCCAAGACGCCATGCAATTGAGAAAAACTCGGTTGGAACCTATTCTTTATAAAGAAGATGGGTTGGGAATACTCTTTTCCCTAAGACAAGACGAGGAAAATATTCAACCTTGTCATGAAGTATCAAATGGTGACGCTCCCGGAGTCTCGGCACCCTGAACAAATAAATGAGGTCCATCACCCGAATTATTGCTCCTACTACCGAGCAATAGGTCATCCCTTTGAAGACTGCTTCACCTTCAAAGACCGGGTAGAAGACCGGTATCAATAAGGAAGGTTCGTTTTATCCGACAGCTGGAGGGTAACCCCGCCGCAAAAGCATGAGCCAAAGAGGACCTATACCGTGAGGATAGGACCGGCTCAACATCAAGAATAGAAGCGAACTCGTATCTGTCATTTGATAACACTCTCAAAGGAGGGAGGACACGCGACTATGGATGACCTCCACACGTGCTTCGCAAATGAAGACGAGGACGAGATCATCTCAGAATTTCCACCAGCACCAAAAGAGCTGAAAGATAGGATACACACCACAGCGGACAACCAAAGAAAAATTGACTTAGGGACGAAAAATGATCCGAGGCCAATGTTCGTCAGTGAGCTACCATCTGAAAAACAGGTAGTCACGTTAAAAGACGTGCTCATGCAATATAAAGATTGCTTCGCGTGGAACTATTCTGAGATGCCAGGTCTAGATCCAAAAGTGACGGTACATAAACTGGCCATATCGCTGGACATAAAGCCAGTCAAACAGGTGCCGAGAAGGATGCAACTCAAACTTGAGATGAGTATCAACGCCGAAGTCAAGGAACTCAACAACTCTGGCTTCATCCAAGAATTTCAATATCTTGACTGGATCACCAACATTGTTCCGGTGATGAAGAAAAATGGGACGGTGCGCATCTGTGTGGACTTTCAGGACCTCAACAAAGCTTGCCTAATGGATGACTTCCCAGTACCTGTTACCGAGCTGATGATCGATAACACGTCTACTCATGAAGTCTTCTCCTTCATGGATGGATCTTTAGGATACAATCAAATAAAAATGCATCCAGAAGACCAAAAGCATACCGCCTTCCGGATCCCATTGGGCATATTCTGCTATAAGGTGATGCCCTTCGGTCTGAAAAACGCTGGCGCTACCTACCAGAGGTTCATGACAAAGATCTTCGATGATCTCATCCATGAGATTGTTGAATGCTACATCGACGACCTTGTGGTTGAAAGCAAATCTTATGAGGAACATTGGGAATATCTAAAAGTAGTGTTCCAACGTCTTCGGAAGTATAATCTGAAGATGAATCCTCTAAAATGCGCGTTGGAGTCTCCTCAGGCAAATTATTAGGATTCATTATACGTCACCGGGGTATCGAAATCGATCCCTCAAAGATTAAGGCGATTATGGAAATGCCCATGCCAAGAACTCTCAAACAGTTGCGATCTCTTCAAGGAAAGCTCGCATATATCCATTGGTTCATACCCAACCTCTCCAGAAAATGTCGTCCCTATGGTCATTTGATAAAGAAAGGGACCCCGTTCAACTGGGATAAAAAATGCCAAAACGAATTGGAAGAAATCAAGCAAAACATGCAAAATCCGCCGGTATTGACCGCTTCGGTTAAAGGAAAACCCCTTATCCTATACCCAACGGCCCTTGAGGGTTCTCTAGGCATGCTATGGGCACAAGAGAATGATCAGAAAAAGGAGAGAGCTTTGTATTATTTGAGTCGAGTTCTCCTGGGGGCAGAAAACAACTATTCCCCATTGAAAAGCATTACTTGGCACTGATCTTTGCAATAACGAAGCTCAGACATTATGCCTTGGCATATGAGGTCCATCTCATATCAAAGGTGGACCCTCTCAAATATTTAATGTCAAAAGCCATACTAACAGGAAGGCTTGCCAAATGGGCCCTCCTCCTGATGGAGTTCTCGATAACGTATCGTCCCTTCAAAGCAGTAAAAGGGTAGGCCATTGCCGAGTTTCTTGTAGAGCATCCGATACCAGTTGACTCCCACTTAAATTGCGAGTTGCTAGATGAACATGCGTTTGATACAACTGAAGAAGAAAATGATTCCCAATGGGAACTCTACTTCGATGGAGCAGCTTCCATGAAGCGGCGAAAGCAAAACACCCCTATAATCAAAACTGGGGTAGGCCTTATCTTCGTGACTCCGTAAGGAGGAATATTGCATTACGCCTTATCCTTAATGGAGCCAAGAACTAATAACGAAACTGAATATGAAGTTTTGATAGCAGGTCTCGATATCGCTATCGACATGGGAATCGAAGACCTCCTCATATATGAAGACTCCCAGTTGATCATTAGCCAAGTAAATGGCGACTATCATACATGCAAGCCAGAGCTGATAAAATATGGTGAACGCTGACACAAATCCCCTCCTACATCCTGAAGAGTATACCATGTGCAAAAAACAGTAAGGCGGATGAATTGGCCAAATTGGCTAAGGAACTGACCAATGAAGACCTCGATGACGTAACAATCATTGTGCAAAGCCGCCAGGTTCTCGCGCCAACAGATATATCTTCGAAAGGCTTGATAGAGCCATCCGAAAGAAAAGAAGTGACCAAACAAGTAGCCCTTCAAATAGAGGACGAAGAAAAGGTCAAGGATCGGAGGAAAGTCTTCATAAACTATTTCAAATCCCAACGAACGCCTAAAATTGCGCCTTCTAGACATCAGCTCATGAAACGAGCTTTGTCCTTCGCTTTCGTTAATGATACTCTATATAAGAGGTCATTCGACTGTCTGTGGCTAAGATTCCTGGGGCCAGAAGAAGCGAAGAGAGTCGTCCAAGAAACCCACGACGAACTCTGCGGTTCTCATCAAGCCGGGCCAAAGATGAAGCTGAAGATAAAAAGAATGGGTTACTATTGGCCCACAATGATTCAAAAATGACTCGAATATGCGAAGCAATGTTACTCATGCCAAATTCACGGGAAATTCATCCACCAACATCCAAATCCGCTACACCCAACAGTAGCAAGCTGGCCATTCGAAATGTGGGGAACCGATATAATTGGTCCCATTGAACCGGCGTCGTACAAAGGACATCGGTTCATACTGGAAACGACCAACTACTTCTTCAAGTGGGCATAAGCAGTGCCTCTAATGGAGGTGAAGACGGAGAATATACTCCATTTCTTCAAAACCCATGTCATCTATCGGTTCGACACTCCGCGAAGAATTATCTCGGATAATGGGCCGGCTTATAGAAGCCATAAAATCAGTCGCTTCGCACAAAAACATAAAATAGATTGGAGATACTCTTCCATCTATAATCCTTGTGCCAACAGTCTAGCCGAAGCTTTCAACAAGACCTTGATAAAGATTATAAAGAAAACGGTGTCCAGAAACAAAAAAAGACTGGCACGAAAGGATGCACGAAGCTCTCTGGGCGTACCGAACAACGTTCAAAACGGCCATGAATACAACATCATACACGTTGGTATTCGGCATGGAAGTAGCACTTCCTATGGAAATAGAACTCCCTTTTCTACGAGTAGCGGTCCGATACGAGCTGACAGATAAAGAAGATACTCAACTTCGGCTTGAGGAGCTCGATGCCCTCGACGAAACTCGCTTTATAGCACAGAAAAATCTGGAAGCTTATAAGGCAAGGATGACGCGGTCATACGAAAAACTGACCAGGCCGAGAACATTCCACCAAGGCGAACTCGTGCAAGTCGTCAATAGACCCATGATCCCCAATCGTGCAAAACGGGAGAAGTTCGAGCCGAACTATGAAGGCCCGTACATCATAGACAATGTCTATCAAGGTGGAGCTTACCTGCTCATGGATACGCATGGTGAAAGACCCTTCCGACCAATATGCTTAGGACCAGAAGAAGCGAAGAAAGTCGTCCAAAAAACACAGAACGGACTCTGTGGTTCTCATCAAGCCGGTCTAAAGATGAAGCTGAAGATAAAAAGAATGAGTTACTATTGGTCCACAATGATTCAGGACTGCCTCGAATATGCGAAGCAGTGTCACTCATGCAAAATTCACAGGGACTTTATCCACCAACATCCAAATCCGCTACACCCAACAGTAGCTAGCTGGCCGTTCAAAATGTGGGGAATCGATATAATTGGCCCTATTGAACCAGCGTCGTCCAAAGGACATCGGTTCATACTGGCAACGACCGACTACTTCTCAAAGTGGGCAGAAACAGTGCCATTAAGGGAGGTGAAGACGGAGAATATCCTCCATTTCTTCAGAACCCATGTCATCTATCGGTTCGGCACTCCGCGACGAATTATCTTGGATAATGGGCCGGCTTATAGAAGACATTAAATTAGCCGTTTCACACAGCAATATAAAATAGATTGGAGATACTCTTCTGTCTATAATCCTCGTGCCGACGGTCTAGTCGAAGCTTTCAACAAGACCTTGATAAAGATTATAAAGAAAACGGTGTTCAGAAACAAAAAAAAGACTGGCACGAAAGGTTGCATGAAGCTTTCTGGGCGTACCGAACAATGTTCAAAACAGCTACGAATACAACACCATACACGTTGGTATTTGGCACGGAAGCAGTGCTTCCCCTGGAAATAGAACCCCCTTTTCTACGAGTAGCGGTCCGATACGAGCAGACAGATGAAGAAAATGCTCATTTTCGGCTTGAGGAGCTCGATGCCCTCGACGAAACTCACCTTATAGCACATCAAAATCTGGAAGCTTATAAGACAAGGGTGATACAGTCATACAAAAAACCGATCAGGCCGAGAACATTCCGCCAAGGCAAATTCGTGCTAGTCGTCAAAAGACCCATGATCCTCAATCGTGCAAAATGGGGGCAGTTTGAGCCGAACTATGAAAGCCCGTACATCATAAATGTTAGGGTTCCTAGCGCTTTGGCCATCTATCATGGCCGATTGCGGAACAAATTTTTTTGGCGTTTAAAGAACTTGGTGCTAGAAACAATTACTTAGAATCGAATCCAAACATGAAACTAGTAATCTAAAGGAGTCTAACTACTGTGATAGAGTGTTATACTGAATGAACCATGTCCTTCGGTCTTCCACCATCTTCCTTAGCTCCTTGAGGTCTTTTGGATCGAGCTTGGCCGCCGGTCTTCCTCCATCGAAGATGATCCACCCGAGGGATGTCGCTCATGGCTCTAGCTCCACATAAAAGATCAAGTGAAGCAACTAGGTATTCTAGATGGCTATGTTAGTTATATATATGCCCTAGAGGCCATTGTTGTACATATGATGTATATTATAGTGGATGCTTGGATATGTATAGAGAGGACTTTCTTGCTCGACATGATAGTATGCTATTTGGTTTCACTTTATCTTAACATGTCGACTTGTATTAGTTTACTGTCTTGCTCTCTCATGTTGATAAAGCCCTTAGGATATGTACTCGACTACTAGGACTATGATGCAGATCATACTAGTGGGGCCAAGGTAGTCAACGAGTACATCCTATAACTGTTCCTAGTCGAGGGTGTATCGAGACAGGGCATCGATACACCAGAGTAGACTAGCGTATACGCATCTTGACCTATATGATGGGCGATGGATGATCCCATATCCATCGGTGTTTGACATCAAAGATGATGTACGGGTGCTCAGTGGAGACTGGGTACACTGAACGGACTCGCCGAGAACTCCTAGATGGTATTATACCTATCGTCAGATAGCAGTTCTCCGGTGATACTGGTACAGGTTAGTCTGTAGACCCGAGATCGTTATAGAGTCTTGTGTGATTCCCACCGTGCTTTGATTTCCACCTTACCACGTCCAAGAGGGCGTGCAAAACGGTGGCTTTGGGTACAGTCCCGAATCACATGGAGGTAATGAGCGATAGGAGGGGTTTCGTCTCTCCCGGTATAGGGAGTTGATGTTGTGCTGTGTTCGATTAGCTATAACTGGAAGACCCTGGCTAGGGCTGATATGGAGTGCTACTGGTAAGTGTTATCAGTAGTTTCTCGACCTGTTATGAGCCTCACATCGATGCGACTTATCGGTTACTGGGGTCTGACGTTTACCACCCCTACACTGGATATGCGACATATCAGACGAAGAGACCGGACTGTACAGTAGTGTTAATGATTGGATTCACAGGAGAATGTACAGGCTTGCTTGTTGATCTTCTGATCGCTCAATACCTGGGTGGCTGTTATGTTTAGCTGACCGCTTGCAGCTTGTGGGTGTTTGATATGATCATCACCTACTGCCGGCGTATTGACGATTCTTGAGAGTCCTACACACAGGTTTCCTAGCTCAGGAAAAACGGAATAGGAACACATATGTGATATGTGCAGGAATGAGAATATTACGATATGAGATACCGTATTCTATTCTCACGATTTATGATATCGACCGGGTATATGTGATATAGCCGGGGCATCGGATCAAGTGTTGATTCGATAAATCGGTACATGTTATATTAGTCGGTTATATGTAATATAGCCGGATTGTCGGATCAAGTGTTGATTCGATAATTTAATGTATAATTATATATGTGATATATTACATTACATTAACTAACATAAATTCGCTTTATTGATTCATTTTCTCACCGGATAATATATTGATATATATGCGATATATGTTAATTGTATTATTTTCTTTTGTTACAAAATTATATTATATATGTGATATATAATATTGTAACAAGTTAGGGTTACAAATGCAATATGTTTTGTGGAGTTTAAACAAGTTACGGTTTGGATTTGGGTTAGCTTTTGGGTTAGCTTTTTCATGAAGCTTCATGAAGCTTTCTTTTGTCTTTAGCTTGATATTTTGTGTAGATATTTGTTAATCCAACCCAAACCCTTTACCTATGGTTTATTCTCTACATAAGTTAAGCTCTTCATTCTTAACTTATGGTTGCAATTGTAACCACAACAATAATTCATTATTCATCACAAAAGGTTTCTTCTTCTTCTTCCTTCTTGAAAAAACTTGCTAGCTTTTTTACATGTGGTGATTTAGTGTGAAATTGAAAACAAAAGAGAGCATAATTCCTACTTCATCATCCTCATCTATTCTAACCACTTAGATTAGGGTGTTCACTTCTCTAATTACTTCATTAGTGAAGTGTAAGTTTGGGTTAGAGATTCTTCAAGGTAGATCATCTTAGATCATGAAGACTACAAGCAAGGCGTCTCATTTACTTCATGGAGTCACTCGAGAGTCGGAGTTCATGTTGATCGCAGCGAAGGGACCTCAATACGGAGCTTATGAAGCGAAGGAACGGACTACAAAGGTTGTAATCACTTTCTCTTAGATGTAAAGTTGTTTACATGCAAAGTTAACCTTAATTCTCTAGTTAAGATCTTGGTTAGGGTTTATTTAGCACCCCAAAATTTTTAAAGTAGCATGATTGTGCTTGCCAAAACCTTCACAAGGTGCTAAGCTAACCCTACAGGCTAGTCTAGAATGCCTAGGATGTAGTGGAGTGTTCTAAGTGTATATCTTCCTCACCTCCTCTCTTGATTCTCAACACATGAGATTGTAGAGAGGAGCTTGAAAATGAAGGTGGAGAAACTCAAGAAAATAAAGATGAGAGTAAAGCTAATGGCGAGAGTGTTTTTCTCATCCAAAAAATAATGAACCAACCATCCAAGAGAGCAAACTATGAAGCAAGGTTTTATCAAACCCATTTTTCAAAATTTAAAAATGCAACCATACATGAATAGTGAGAACAAATGAATTAACAATTCATTTGTCAATACTATTCAAGCATGGTTCTCACCATACTCTCCTTTTTCCTTTTCCACCTCATTATTCATTTATGATAAATGGATAAATCCAAAATGAGGTGTCCATCTTCTAGAATGTTATCTGTAAAAAATACGGATTACACTCTACTGCATATACATACCTGTATTCGTACCGAAATATGAATACCCGTAACACAAAGAACATAATACTAGAATATATATATCAAAATACATATACATAAATTATTAAATCAATACCTGATTTAATAATCCGGCTCAAACCCGAGCCGGCTAGTATTATCAACTGTCCGATCGAAAGTCCTGGTACATAATACAATCAATCGATCGGAACCATGCACGTATGCAATACGACTACTACTTCGTTTTGCCAAAACCAGGGAAACCCTCTGTGTGGGACTCTAAAGACTCGTCAATACACTGGCAGTGGGTTTAACCACAAGCACGTCAGCGGCACTAGCTGTACGTAACGGCTACCCAGGTATTGAGCGAAAGAAAGGCCAACGAGCAAACTCACCCGTACCCTTACTGAGTCTGACAGTGACAATCTCCGTACAGTCCGGTCTGTTCATTTAAGAGTATCACATATTGAGTCTAGGGAGGTGGATAAAGTCAGACCCCTAATAACACGATATTTCATGTCGGTATGAAGCCGATCACCTACTGACAAGCTACTGATCCAAATTAGTAATTCTCGTCTACCTTGGCTAAGGATTTCTGGTGATGGCCATCCGTGCACAATGCGACATCAACCCCCAATACCGGGAGAGACGAATCCCCGACGATCTGCTCACTGCCTCTATGTGGCTCGGGACTGTACCCAACTAAAACCTGTTTGCACGAATCCTTTGAGTCATGGTAGGGTAGTAATCAAAGCACAGTGGGAACTCACACAAGACAAATGACGATCTCAGGTCGACAGACTAACCTGTACTCATGTCACCTGGGAACTGCTATATGATAATAGGTATAATACCAACTGGCATGTTCCCGACGAGTCCGTCCAGTGTACTCATAACCCAATAAGCACCTGTATACTATCTTAGGTGACTAACTGACACCAATGATTTGTGATTCCGGCCACCGCCTTTCGTCGGGGTCTCGAAAAGTATACACTAGTCTACTCCGGAGTATCGATGCCCAGTCTCGATGCTCCCTCGAATAAGGACATATAAGGATGTGCTTATAGATCACCCAACTCCCACGTATATGATCGCCATCATAATGTTGGTAGTCAAGAAAGAATCCTATAGTGATCTGTAATACCACATTATGCATGTACATGATGATAGAGACAAATCAGATAGCATACTATCATTTTGAGAAGAATGTTCTACCCTTATAGGTCCTCCCTCAATCATTACAATCGCGTGCCTGCGATTATATTGATTGAATTGAGGGCACTATAGCCAACAATAGAAAAAGTCTATCAAGGTGGAGCCTACCTGCTCATGGATACGCATGGCAAAGACCCTTCCGGCAAATAAACGGCCGATTCCTCAAAAAATACTACGCTTGATGAGTCACGACTTAGGCCAACGATAGATGACGACGCTTGTGTCCGCTCGCTATCTTCATGAGTCAGAACTCCTAGAGTAATATACAAAAAGCTCCGTTGGCTAAAAAACGGCAACAAAGGAACAAGAAGTCCTTAAACTAATTATTCGCCTAAAAAACGGCGACAATGGACCGAGAAGTCCCTAAACTAAAAATCCGCCTAAAAACGGCGATGAAAGACCGAGAAGTCCTTAAACTAACAATCTGCCTCAAACATGGCGATAATTGACCGAAAAGTCCCTAAACTAAAACTTCGCCTCAAACATGGTGATAATGGATCGGAATGTCCCTAAACTAGCGCATCGCCCCAAATACGGCGATACATTCACTTGAGATCTATATTGCAATCAAAGTCTTAGTAGCAAAGATTGCAACTTAAGTCCCACCGGCTGCACAACTATTCCAGCAATGAAGCCACCCCTAAGTCCCACCGACAAAGTGATAGGCACCTACGGCGAAACTACTCTCGGGTATTCCATCTTTAAAAAAATGGTACGTCCACAAGCGAAATAGGCGCGGATGAAAACCCGAAAGGGCGCCGTGAGTAAAAGAAGTAGGGCTGCCGGCGAACTTCGCGAAAATTCGAAAGGGCGTAATCTTGTAAAAAAACAGTATGTCCACAAGTAAAATGGGTACGGATGAAAACCCGAAAGGGCGCCGTGAGTAAAAACAGCAGGACTACCGGCGAGCTTATGAAAACCCGGAAGGGCGCAATCTCGTAAAAAAAATATAATACACTTGCGAGATCCTCACGACTCGTAAGGAGAATCCCCCCTATGAGACCCACATGGCTCATAGGATTCAAAAGTCTTAACCTATAAAGATCTGAACCTGTTCTTAAGTCATCATATCCCCCAAGTTTCCCTACAGGCGGTCCCTTATTGACCCTTGTATACAATCCATGGGCATAAATAAATATATCCCCCACCAGGTTCTACCAATGGCGAGAAATGCCCCCATATGGTGAACGATACTTGTAAGTCCTCTCGACGTACAAGGAGAAAACACTCTTGTAAGATCCTTACGACTTACAAGAGAAAACACACTTAGGAATTCTCATGACTCCTAAGGAGAAAATACACCTACGAGATCCTCTCAACTTGTAGAGAGAAATACCTTTATGTGACCCTTACGGCTCATAAAGTCAAAAAGCCTTAGTTAACAGGATCCTAACCCTGTTTTCTAAGCCATCTTTGTTCAAATCGGCAAAGGCAAATGATGATTCTCTCGTGAAAACATTCCAGTTGTAGCGATGCTGATGTCTAAATATGTGTCAAACCCCAAGTCCTCTCAAGGCAAATGATGATTTGCTTCTGGCAATATTCCAGTGGTAGCGATGTTGATGCCAGGATTGGTATCATATTTCAAATCCCTTATAAAAAAAGAAGCCGAAATGATAGGAAGACTTGCAATAAAAAGTAGCGAGTAAAAACAAAAACAGCCGAAATGATTGGGCACCACGATAAATAGCTGAAATGATTGGGCAATTGTGACTTTCGCGATATAAAAATCTAAAAAGGTAGAGCATCGCGGGAAGAAGAAAAGTGAAAATGAAACTTGTCTGCCCTGCAGGAAGGTCTACACCGACCCCTGTATACAATTCATGGGCACAAATGAAAGAAAGGGAACCATATTTTCCTACCAGGCTCCGTCAAAGGAAGCGCCAGATCTCGACGACAACATCTAAGGCCTAGAGATCTTCTCGACGTTTTCCTCATTCCAATAGGGTGCAGACGTGACGTTAACAAAACTCCAAGGAGCCAAATCAAAATGGAGTAGTGGAAAAATCCTAGCTCCAACTTGACGTCCTTCTTATCCCAGCAAGGTGCAGATGCGACGTCTACAAGGTCCCAAGGGTCAAATAAAAGTGGAGCAATGGCATATTCCTTGCTCCAGATATCGATGGCAACATTACAGCCTAGAGATCGACTCGACGTGCTTCTCATTCCAGCAGGATGCAGACGCAACATTATCATCAAAAAAGAAAGTCCCAAGGATCAAAGCAAAAATGGAGTAATGGAAAAATCCTAACTCCCAGTCTTGACGATGCAGACACAACGTCATCATCAAAAAAGAAAGACCCACGGGTCAAAGCAAAAATAGTGTAACGACAAAATCCTAGCTCCAAATCTTGACGGTACATATACAACCTAGAGATCACCCTGACGTTCTTCTCATTCCAGCTGGATGCAGATGCAACGTCAACAAAAAACCCAAGGGTCAAAACAAAAAAATGGAGTAACGGCAAAATGCTAGCTCCAAGTCTCGACGGTACATATACAACCTAGAGACTATCCTAATGTTCCCCCTCATTTCAGCAGGATGCGAACGCAGCTATCAAATGGAACTGAAGCAATGGCATATTCCTAGCTCCGGATTTCAATTGCAGTACATACAGCATAGAGGTCCTACATATGTCTACCCTATTTCAGCAAAAGAATCGGCATGATGTCGTCAAAACAAAAAACGAAGTGACGGCATATTTTTAGCTTCGGGTCTTGACGGCAACTCATATAAAGCCCAAAAGGCCATTGGAGATCATCCCACCCAGAAGGGTGCGGTTATGACTTATCAGGGCTCCAAATTGAGCCTAACCTCAAGTAAAAGCAGCATGGAAAATTCCTAATACTTACTCTTCCGGCGGTAATATGACCTAAGGAGATCACTTGAAGACGTCTTGTCTAGCCCCCGAAGGGATCAGAGACACGACAGTTGCGAGGTTACTCGAACAGCAGCTTAAAGACTGTATATCGAGAAATACATCGGCCAACGCGACGGTACCACGGACTAAAACCCTAGTACCACAAACCTAACGGACCTCTATCATAAAGAACGGGGGTTATCTACATACAACGTTAGGACAAGTTTGCCTGTAAACCCAAAGGAGATAAACTAAAGAGACTCCGAAACGAGTGAATAAACTACAAACTCCAAAATGAGTACTTAAACTAGAGACTACGAAACGAGTGAATAAACTACAAACTCCGAAATGAGTATATAAACTAAAGACTTCGAAACGAGTGAATAAACTACAAACTCTGAGATGAGTACGTAAACTAGAGACTCCGAAACGAGTGAATAAACTAGAGACTCCGAAATGAGTGAATAAACTACAAACTCCGAAATGAGTACATAAACTAGAGACTCCGAAACGAGTGAATAAACTATTAACTCTGAAATGAGTACATAAACTACTTCGCGCCAAATCAAGACAGTCAAGAAAAGAAAAGTGCGGATATGAAAGGAAAAATGGCTTATCATTCATACTTCAGAAAATACTACACAGTGATGATGATACAAAAAAAAGCTACTACATCATCTGAGGTCTATAACGACAGGACGCTAAATTCCGGACACGGATTCTCAAACCCAAACGCAAGTTTGAGCAGTGCGCCTTCAGCTTCATCGACAATCTTTTTGTGCATCTTCTCTCGGATGCAAGCGTCAGGGTCACCACTGATGTCCTCCACCCTCTGATATGTTGATACTATTGATTTCTGCTGAAAGACGCGGTGCAAGATGGTGACAAGAGTATCTCTCCGTTTCTTTGAGATCAACCCCATCAAGTACACCGAATGTACCTTATCCTCAGTATCATCGAGCGCTTGAAGCGGTATAACTTCAAGGCGCCTGGGTATAACTTCCCAGATCGACCTAACGACGATCTTCAAAAGGGCAGAACGGCTGGGGAGCAATCGACCGTTGTAACCATTAAAGCAACGCATCACCGCATCGCATTGAGCGTTAGTGAACTCCTGGCCTTGGCAGCGGCCTTGGATGCGAATCTCCTCGTAAGAAACAATCTCTTCAAGATCGTATAGACAACCAGCCATGATACCTAAAAAAAAGAGGGTGGAGAGTTAGCGATTAACATATTAAAGTCACTATAGTGGGCCCCACAAAATCAAGGTAATGGTTCATCAATGTTGAGACGTGTGCCCATTGTGAGAATCCAAAAGAATTCTCATTAAATAAATAGTGCCCATTAAAATGTGGATTTAAAAACTCCCAAAAGTGAACTCTTTAAAACAAACAGCAGATTAAAATCTGTGAAGAAAAAAGGATCAAAACCCCAACAACAACAATAATAAAAAAATAAAACAATAAGAATGGTAAAGGGAATAAAAGTTCCAAAGTTCTTAAGATCCAAATCAAAGCCAAGCTCTGCAAAAAAAATGGAATTAAATTCCCCTAAACAGTGGGATCAAATCCCAGAACAATCACCATGCTAAAAGAATTCTTGGGTTAATTGACGGATTCAAATTCCAGAACAAGCGTCAAGATTGACAGTAGGGTAATACCCTAAATAAGAGAATTAAAGATTCTCAAGTCTTGGATGAGAACATTAAGATCCATGATCAAAGTTTTTTTTAGATCTCCAAAAGATCGATTAAAAAAAAAGAGCTAAGCTCTGTTGAAACTGATAATGGACTTATCCAAAACTAAGAAAATATATATGCTCAAAAGTTAAGAGCTAAGCCCTGTTCATAGTTCTTAACAAGAAATCCGGCAGAGTTCTGAGAGGCAGAGATCTGAACTCTAGGAAACGAGAATTAAATTCTCAAAAGTACGGAAGGTTTAAGAACGAAGATGAAGAGATGGTAGTCATCTCTAGGGCTAAAGGCCCTATTTATAGGATATGAAGGGACAGTTCAACTCCCTATAAGATCAAACGGTGGAAAAAGTGACACCTTTGCACTCACGTGTGAGCCACGTGAGAACAACGGTGGGGGGTATTTGTTCTCCCAAAATTTAAACATAATAAAAGAGAAAAGTTCTATTGAAATTTAATGGGACAGCGCCTCACGTGCTTCTCACGAGGGCGCCAGCGCCAGCACCAATTTAATTCTTATGGTGGCGCTACACGTGCTCCTCACGCTGGCGCCAATGTCCAAAACACAGAAACGCTTTCTGAATAAGAATTAAATTCTTATTTGGCGCTGCACGTGCTCATCACGCGGGCGCCAATGTGCAAAGCACATGAGTACCCATCATAAGAATTAAATTCTTATATGACGCCACATGTGCTCATCACGCGGGCGCTAATGTGCAAACCACAGGAGTACCTATCATAAGAATTAAATTCTGAAGTGGTGCCCACGTGCACAACACGTGAGCGCCAACGCCCAAGTCAGGATCAATAAAATTAAATTCTATATGAGAATTTGGGATACTCTCTGTTAAACATAACCATTGGATCAAAGATCCAAGGGAGATGATAAATCATCAAAATATAGAATTGAATTCTATTAGGGGAAAATATCTCCCAAATCTTTATAAATAAGAAAGATGCTCTCGGTTGGATCAATGATCTAATAATAGAATAAAATTCTATTTTAGGAATATATTCTCTCAATTTTTCTAAACAAAAAAGACTGCTCTCTGTAAAACAGAGAACTCTTGGATTGAAAATTAAATGGTGATTTAAAAATCACCATTTTATAGAATAAATTTTGTATATGGGAAAATATTTCCCCAATCTTGATAAAAACAAGAAAACATATTCTGTAAAATAGAAGTGCTTGGATCAAAAATCCAACGATGGGTAAAATTCCCTAAATCAATTTTGAGACCAATTAAATCAATTGGATTCTCTCGATGAGAGATTTTCTCAAAACCAATTAACAATTTGTCTCCACTAGATAAAGGACTCGGGACTTCAAGTTTCACACACATAACACCAGAGACCACAGAGACAAAAGAGGGGGAACCCCCCATAAGCTTCTGAAAAAATACAGCGAGCTCTCAAAAGAACAGAGAATTTAATTCTCAAAGAAGAAGATCTTCCTTCTCAAAACTTTAGGTAAAGAAAAAATCAGAGATCAAAACATCTCATTTACCTATTAAAGGGTTTAACCCTTTTAAAAAGAACTTAGTTCTTTCTCTGGATCCAACATCCACAAGACAAGTCACCCACAAGCTGAGAATTTAATTCTCATCGGGAAGATCATGTTCATAAGAATCAAAGATTCAAAGGAGAATATGGATATAAGTGTTAGTTATATGTATGCCTTAGAGTCCATTACTGTACATAGGATGTATATTGTAGTGGATGCTGGGACATATATAGGGAGGACTTTCTTGGTCGACATGATAGTATGCTATCTGGTTGATCTTTACCTTAACGTGTATACTGTTTGTCTCTCTGTTACATGTTGGTAAAGCCCTTAGGATGTGTACTTGACTACCTGGACTATGATGCGGATCATACTAGTGGGGACATGGTAGTCCATAAATACATCCTTCAAAGTCCCTAGTCGTGGGTGTATCGAGACGGGGCATCGATATACCAGAGTAGACTAGCGTATACCTTCTCGACCCATACAGATGGGCGATGGATGATCCCATATCCATTGGTGTTTGACATCAGAGATAATCTACGGATGCTCAGTAGAGACTGGGTACACTGGACGGACTCGCCGAGAACTCCCAGATGGTAATATACCTTACGTCAGATGGCAGTTCTCTGGTGACACTGGTACAGAGTAGTCTGTTGACCCGAGATCGTCATAGAGTCTTGTGTGGTTCCCACTGTGCTTTGATTTCCACCTTACCACGTCCAAGAAGGCGTGCAAAACGGTGGTTTTTGGGTACAGTCCCGAGTCACATGGAGGCAATGAGCGATAGGAGGGGATTCGTCTCTCCCGGTATAGGGAGTTGATGTTGCGCTGTGTTCGATTGGCTATAACAGGAAATCCCTGGCCAGGGTTGCTGAGATTTACTGGTAAGTGTTATCAGTAGTTTCTCGAATTGTTATAGACCTCATATCGACACGACTTATCGAGCTATTGGGGTCTGACGTTTACCACCCCTAGGCGAGATATGCGACATATCAGACGATCAGACCGGACTGTACGGTAGTGTTACTGGTTGGATTCACTGGAGTGTGAGCGGGCTTGCTCTTCGATCTTCTGATCGCTCAATACCCGGGTGGCCGTTACGTTTAGCAGACCGCTTGCGGCTTGTGGGTGCTTGATATGATCATCATCTGCTACCGGCGTATTGACGAGTCTTTAGAGTCCTACACAGAGGTTTCCTGGCTCAAGCGAAACGAAATAGGAGCGCATATGAGATATGTGCGGGACCGAGAATAATGCGTGTATGTGATACCGTATTCTATTCTCGCGATGAATGTGTCGAATGGTTGTATGCGATATAACCTAGTTATCGAATCAAGGATTGATTCGATAAATCGATACATTGGATATTAGTCGGTTATATGCGATATGACCGGATCGTTAAATCAAGTGTTGATTTAATGATTTAATGCATAATTATATATATTTGATATATTACTTTGCATTAACTAGTATCGGTTCACTTTAAATGGATTTTCTCGCTCGGATGTGCGCATTGCATATGCGATATGATTTTGTGCACTTGCTTGTATCATGTTTGATGATGCATGCAAACTTGGGTTTGTGTAAAGATTGAACCATGGTTTTATGAGTGGTTAGGGTTTATTATTTTCTTATTCATTTATTTTATTTAGTTATTCATTTGGAAAAAGAAAAAGAGTGAGAAAATGGTGGCTTTTCTTTGTTTGTATATGAAGCTTCATGAAGCTTTCATTAAGTCACCATTTTGTCTCATGTTAAAACCTAACCACTCCACTTAACTATAGTTCTCTCTCTACACTTAACCATGGTAAGAGTTATGATAAGAATGGATTTTCTTTTCTATTTTAATTAATTCTTATCATAACATTCTTCTTCTTCTTCTTCTTCATTTCTTCATGGAAGAAAGCTTGCTCCATTAATGGCAAGTGATGATAAAGAGTGAGAAATTCAATTCTAAAGTGAACCCACTTCCTATTTCTTCATCCTCTACCTCTTGCCAAGTAGTATAGGGTGTTTCCTTCACAAGTTTTCATGGCTTGGTGAAGGTGGAGCTTGATCTAGCGATGCCTCGACGTAGATCATCTTCGGCATGGACATCGACGACCTAGCTCGCCATTTCTCCGAAGAAGCCGACGCTAGAGCCCGGGAATTCATGAGGACAGTGGAGAGGACTTCATCATGGAGCTATGAAGGTGGAGGACCGGATCTACAAAGGTTGTATTTCCGTATTCTTGTACTTAAGTGTTAACTAGTTTGTTTTTCGCCTAAAAATCTAGCCAACGATCCGTAGTTTAGGGTTTCTCGGCACTGTTAAAATTAAAAATTGGCATGGTTGATGCCTTGTGAGACCTCTTGGGAGTGCCAAGGAACCCTACAGTGGTATCAGAGCCTAGCTAGAGCCTTAGGCGATGTCTAGACGAAGTTTGAAACCCGAACGAACCGAAACCCTAACACAATTCATGCTCTCTGGACTTTTTCTAAAAACTGGGATTTTTCCAGATTAAAAATTCTTTAAAAATTCAGCAGGAAGATCTAAGAGTTATGGTGCAAAACGACATCCTAATTCATCTAAACCACCGCGGTTCCGCGGCATGAGCATGGCTCATGCGGCGGTTCCGCGGCCGTACGGTCGTATCTCACTGTAATTGTTGCACAGTAACTCCTCTTTTCTGATGCTGGATTTTATGGGAATTTTTAAATTTTATTCAACAGTTGAATTTTCTGGGGTTGTTTTGGGGATTCGATGATTCGATCGGATTATCAGACTTTGTCTATTTGGCTTTCCGGATATTTTTGAATATGTTAAAAAGTTCGACCGGATATAAATACCCAATTTTTCCCCTGTCGGGAAATTTCCAAGTGTTGGATTTTTCCGAGGTTTAAAAACGTTCTAAGTAGTGCAAGTAACGCGATGGTCCCTCTAGAAGACAACAAACCTTAACTCGATTATGTGACCATCTTGAATTGCCCTTTGAACCTTAGGGTTTGGGGCAGTACGGCGTGCCACATGTGAGGCGTTGGCTTGACCCTTCTACGGCTGGACCGTTGGTACTGAGGCACGAACTGAATGTTTTTAGACTTATTTCAAGTGTTGATCTGTTTCGGGAAAACTTGGGTGTTTGACTGTTCGATCGGAAAGTTTAACATTTTCTATTTATCTGGAATGGGATACAATAATTGGAATTCACAAGTAGTTATGAGATAACTGAATGAATGTTGTAAATCTAGCAATTTAGTCTCACTTGATCGGTTGCCACGGAATTTTGATGTGATCAAAAGTCCGTCGCAATCACGTAGCGTGCGCGGATACTCGCCGGGTAAACTTAATAGACAGCCTCACTCCATAGCCCTGACCAAGTGACTGTAGGAGAACCCCGTCGCCGAAAGCATCCGTTCGGGTACTCGCGGTAGCGGTGTTCCGCCTTGGTGCACTTTGTCGACGGCGTCGGGGGTGCGGCCGCCTACTGAAGTTTGCGACGAGCATTCGATCAGGATGTCGGGAATCTTGTTGAATTGCCCGACTTTATATTGAAAAGTGTATTCGATTTTGAGACTAAAATGTGGGGTTTTTAATTGTTAGGCATGTGATATCTAAGGAATTCATTTGATTAGGCACGCGATGTCTATGAAGGTTGCGGATTCCAACTGTTGTAGTTTTGCACTTTCTTTTCTGTGACCGTAAGTGTAATATGTGATATCGCCGGTTTCGTTGCTATATGTCAACGACAATTGGGATGCGCATATTTACTTACGTTGATGACATGTGATGTTATGTGTTGCTGGATATGTTATATTGGATCGTCGTGTTTGAATAGCCGGGGGTTTTTATGTGAGATGAGTGTTTTTCATTTTCATTCATGTAAAAACTTGTATGTAATTTTCTTTCATTGGGGCACTTCCAGGTTGCGGAAGATGTCACCGTTTGTATATTATTTACTTTTCCGCACTAGGATAGACCCAAGGAGGGGAGCACATGTAACCGGGTTCTGGAGTCCAGTGGGAGACCAACTCGAGGAGTCGAGTCCGGGTCTCCTAACTCCAGAATTGGTAGGGTTGCTTGCCGCTCTCGTAGGGGTCTAGGGGTGTGGGTTTGGCTATTCATCGCGACCGTGGAATCCGTGTTTTATACTGGCTCGTATTGAAAACACGGACGTCCTAGTATATCCAATATTCCATATGTTTCTTCTGCTGCGATATCTGTGATGTGATCATGTGATGTTCTGTGATAGATACTGTATATAGTATATATGATATATTATATAGGCGTTACTTATGTTTTACACCCGCGCTAGCCCTGCCCCGCTCTGCCGTTAGTTACCTAACCTAACGGTGCACGAGGGGACATCGAGGCGAATGCGGATGGCATAAGTGTACGTCGTATTTATCTGTGATGTTTAGGTTTTTAAATGATGGGACTTCATTAATGTGATTAATGAAAGAAAAGAAACCTAAGATGTTGTAGAATCGAATTTCAAAATAAAACAGGTAGCTACAGTTCTTGCTTTGCACAGCGGGATATGTGATATATCCTGCACCTTATTCGATGAGGAAAGGACCGAGATCCCTTCACCGGGAGTGACTCCTTTAGCAATAACTGGCAGATGCTACACACTCGGTTTGTCTTTTGATTGCTTTTAAGTGTTTTGCTTTGCACAGTGATATATATGATATATCCCGCACCTCATTCAACGAGGAAAGGACCGACGATCCCTTTACCGGGAGTGACTCCTTTAGCAAAACTAGAAAAGCCTCAAAAGCACTCCATTTTAAAATCATTTGATTCTACAACGATATCAAGTTCATTACTCAATAGGTTTTCAGAAAAACCTGTCGTAGCCCTCCGTCATTTCAGATAAGTACTAGTTAGTATTCGTGCTGCGGTAGTTTGGCCTCCGTCAAGGCGTAGTGTACGGTAGCTAACTATTGCTTATCTGCTAGCATATGATGCGATTGGATTAGGGTATTCGTACGGCGTTGTTTGGCCTCCGTCAAGGGTCGTGCGGGTGGGTTTAATTCAATCAGGAAATGACGGGTTGAACTTGACTAGCGGACTATGGGTAGTTTGGCCTCCGTCAAGGTCATAGGACGCTAGGGGAAAAATATTATCGGGAATTTCAAGTGTTGAAATTTGCAATGAGATTGCATACCTTCTATGAGATAGTTGGATCCTGATACCCGCTGCGAGTAATTGTTACTCCTGGGAAAGTTTTATACATTACAATTAGCCGATCAAGTAGGTGTCTAGAAAGGTGTTAACGAGGTTACGCCTCTGGGAAAACGAGGTTTACATTTAATTAGGTTCGTGCGAAAGCACGGGGGACCTCCCTCAAAGTACCGACACTGGCCTGGCTGAAAGATTGACGAACTTGCAGTGTGTAATTAATCCCGGCCAGTCTTTCCTTTTAGGGTTTGAAGGAAGATTTGATAAAAAGCAGTGGGAGCCATCCTGATTAGATAAAATAATAACCAATCTATTCTTGAAAGAGCGCACGCTGAGTGTTTTCTTCTCTCTCTCTCCAGGTAGCGACCATATCACACCTTAATCAAGATAATAATACGGAATATTGACCGAACCTGCTTGTTATACTGAGCTGGGGAACGTTGGTCCCGCTCCAACTTATAATTGTTCTAAGACAGAGCAGGAAATTGGGGATTACTAGAATTCCCGTGCCGCCCAAACGAAGAGAGTGCATGCTGATGCATCATCTTCGGGTGTGTTCATTACAAAGAACTGTTTCTCTGTATTCTTTACGTCATGGGTATGTGATACCAGATCAGGATTCCAGATATGTAATCTGTTACATAGGGCTACAGCTAGGTAGAGAACTGAGAACGGGTGATAAGTTTCATGAGGCAGAAAACGGGGCAAGTGTTGCAGCCAAGTCTGTTGGTCACTGTCACCATGTATTCCAAATACATTGATTCTGAACGAATGTTATTAGATACCAAACCTGATATACAAAATCATATCTCTCTCTTTATTAGTAAAGAAAGGGTATAATTTTGTATTGTTGGATAATGTTTTGAACATTTCCCATATCAAAAGTTGATCGGTTCAGGCACGTTATCTAAAAGCATTGATGTTCTAAATCAAACTACAGTTCTTTAGTATACTGAACACACACAAGAGGAAGAGTTCAGAATGAACGATTCCTTCTTGAGGTATTGTAGACTAGGTCAGATCAATGTGACCCGACTAGCTAGAGTTACATAAAGATGCATATTTAAATTAGTTTGAATTTACATCTTGTGAAACTCGCCAGTCATGTCACAAAGATAAAATGACCATAGCTCCGTTTACTGGAAACAGAGAAAGAGTTAATGAACTCTTGGGACTGATACATGATGATGTATGTAAG
The DNA here is from genome assembly GCA_030015575.1 of Agapanthus africanus. Lineage (NCBI taxonomy): Eukaryota > Viridiplantae > Streptophyta > Magnoliopsida > Asparagales > Amaryllidaceae > Agapanthus > Agapanthus africanus. Next base: position 556,708,284 of record JASDDO010000016.1, read on the forward strand.
GTCCCCAGTCTACAAATGCCAGGACTGGTTCTTTGTACTTCGTTACATTCTCTGATAATCTCTCAAGATTCAGACATATGTTCCTGTTGAAACACAAGTCCGAACCTTTTGAGATATTCACGGAATATAAGTTAGAAGTAGGGAACCAAAATACGGGTATAAGTATTATGTCCTTTGATGAGATCAAGGAGGAGAATACTTGAGCACGGAAATCCTGGATTATTCTAAAGGAGAATGAGATTCTCTCTCAGCATTACTCCTCCGTATACACCATAGCACGATGGTGTATCGGGGCGGAGCAGATACACCCTATATGATATGGTGTGCTCTATGATGAGTACTACTGAGTTTCCTATTTCCTTTTGGGAGTTATGCGCTTGAGAAGCTGCATACCTATTGAATAGGGTTTAAATCAAATCAGTTGCCTACCATTTCATATGTGATATGATAAGGGAAGAGCCCATCTCTCAAGTTAGTTGAGATTTGGGGTTGTCCAGCCTATGTCTGAAAAGCAAAATCCGGACAAGCTCGAGGCAAGGTCTGTTATGTACAACTGGAAAAGTTCCAGCTATACAAATTAGAGCAGATGACTTGGTAGAACCAAAGGATTCAATAGTAACCAACGAACCTCAACCTCTCCGCCGATCTAGTAGGGTTCCTCACCCACCTGAGAGATACTTCGGTTTCTCTATGACAGTGGGAGCGAGGATTGCATCATGAGATGATGACCCAACTATTTTCGAGCTGGCCATCAGGAGTGGGACTCTGTAAGAATGGCTGGATGCTTAGTGATCTGAGATGGAATCCTTATACACCAACAAAGTATGGACTTTAGTTGCTATATCTGAAGGGTTAAATCCTCATCAGGAGCAAGTATATCTTGAGAAGATTACTTGGTGTAGATGGAAAAGTTGAGACTTTCAAAGCTAGACTTGTTAAAGGTTTTCGTCATCGACTAGGCATGGATAATGATGAAACCTTTTCAAGTGACTATGCTTAAGTCCATCCAGATCCTACTTGCCACGGCTACATACCATGACTACGATATCTGGCGGTTGGGTGTCATGACTGCTTTTCTAAATGATGTTTTAGAAGAGAACGTCTGTAAGTACACAGCCAGAGGGCTTCGTAGACAGTGGGAGCAGCGGAAACGTGTGCAAGATGCTTTATAAGATAAAGCAGGCATCGCGGAGTTGGAACATCTGTTTTGATGTATTAGTCGAAGAGTTTGACATCATCAAAATGGTAGATGAACCTTGTATATACAAAAAGGTAGTAGGGAGTATGGTGATGATCCTCGTAGAGTACGTGGATAACATACTCTTGATAGGGAAGGAGTTTCCTATGCTACGCTCGATCAATCTCCGCTTATCACAATGATTCTCCACATAGGATCAAAATGATACCTGCTAAATCCTGGGTTTTGGATCTATGAGATAGATCTAAATGGATGTTAGGATACTCACTAGCTGTAGTGAGATGGTATCAGTTGATCCTGGGGAGAATCACTGGAAGGGTTCCAGGGTGATAAAGACGACTGAATGTCAGTCGCAGGCATTGTCTTTACCCTCAGTAAAGGGACGGTATGTTGGAAGAGTTCCAAGCTCGATACCGTGACATACTAGACGATAAAGGCAGGATACATCGCTACTTAAGATGCTACCAAAGAGGATGTTTGGGTGTATATTAGTTCATGAGATGAACTACGTTCCTCCCATTGTGTGACAATGGAGTTGTGGCTTATGCCAAGGAACGCCGGTCCCATCAGTGATCCAGACATATTCTAAGGCAGTATCACCTGATCATGGAGATGGTTGATCTCCAAGGAGATCGAGGTTAGGAGAGTAGACTCAGAGGACAACACAGCGGATCCACTCACAAAGGCCTGTTCCCAGAGAGAGATTTTTATGGGATGGTTAAGTATGAGATATTACAACCACTGCTACAGATGGCCCTAGTGCAAGTGGGAGATTGTTAGTTATATGTATGCCCTAGAGGCTATTACTGTACATAGGATGTATATTGTAGTGGATGCTGGGACATATATAGGGAGGACTTTCTGCTCGACATGATAGTATGCTATCTGGTTGATCTTTACCTTAACGTGTATACTGTTTGTCTCTCTGTTACATATTGGTAAAGCCCTTAGGATGTGTACTTGACTACCTGGACTATGATGCGGATCATACTAGTGGGGACATGGTAGTCCATAAGTACATCCTTCAAAGTCCCTAGTCGTGAGTGTATCGAGACGGGGCATCGATATACCAGAGTAGACTAGCGTATACCTTCTCGACCCATACAGATGGGCGATGGATGATCCCATATCCATTGGTGTTTGACATCAGAGATAATATACGGGTGCTCAGTAGAGACTGGGTACACTGGACGGACTCGTCGAGAACTCCCAGATGGTATTATACCTTACGTCAGATGGCAGTTCTCTGGTGACACTGGTACAGAGTAGTCTGTTGACCCGAGATCGTCATAGAGTCTTGTGTGGTTCCCACTGTGCTTTGATTTCCACCTTACCACGTCCAAGAGGGCGTGCAAAACGGTGGTTTTTGGGTACAGTCCCGAGTCACATGGAGGCAATGAGCGATAGGAGGGGATTCGTCTCTCCCGGTATAGGGAGTTGATGTTGCGCTGTGTTCGATTGGCTATAACAGAAAATCCCTGGCCAGGGTTGCTGAGATTTACTGGTAAGTGTTACCAGTAGTTTCTCGAATTGTTATAGACCTCATATCGACACGACTTATCGAGCTATTGGGGTCTGACGTTTACCACCCCTAGGCGAGATATGCGACATATCAGACGATCAGACCGGACTGTACGGTAGTGTTACTGGTTGGATTCACTGGAGTGTGAGCGGGCTTGCTCGTCGATCTTCTGATCGCTCAATACCCGGGTGGCCGTTACGTTTAGCAGACCGCTTGCGGCTTGTGGGTGCTTGATATGATCATCATCTGCTACCGGCGTATTGACGAGTCTTTAGAGTCCTACACAGAGGTTTCCTGGCTCAAGCGAAACGAAATAGGAGCGCATATGAGATATGTGCAGGACCGAGAATAATGCGTGTATGTGATACCGTATTCTATTCTCGCGATGAATGTGTCGAATGGTTGTATGCGATATAACCTAGTTATCGAATCAAGGATTGATTCGATAAATCGATACATTGGATATTAGTCGGTTATATGCGATATGACCGGATCGTTAAATCAAGTGTTGATCTAATGATTTAATGCATAATTATATATATTTGATATATTACTTTGCATTAACTAGTATCGGTTCACTTTAAATGGATTTTCTCGCTCGGATGTGCGCATTGCATATGCGATATGATTTTGTGCACTTGCTTGTATCATGTTTGATGATGCATGCAAACTTGGGTTTGTGTAAAGATTGAACCATGGTTTTATGAGTGGTTAGGGTTTATTATTTTCTTATTCATTTATTTTATTTAGTTATTCATTTGGAAAAAGAAAAAGAGTGAGAAAATGGTGGCTTTTCTTTGTTTGTATATGAAGCTTCATGAAGCTTTCATTAAGTCACCATTTTGTCTCATGTTAAAACCTAACCACTCCACTTAACTATAGTTCTCTCTCTACACTTAACCATGGTAAGAGTTATGATAAGAATGGATTTTATTTTCTATTTTAATTAATTCTTATCATAACATTCTTCTTCTTCTTCTTCATTTCTTCATGGAAGAAAGCTTGCTCCATTAATGGCAAGTGATGATAAAGAGTGAGAAATCCAATTCTAAAGTGAACCCACTTCCTATTTCTTCATCCTCTACCTCTTGCCAAGTAGTATAGGGTGTTTCCTTCACAAGTTTTCATGGCTTGGTGAAGGTGGAGCTTGATCTAGCGATGCCTCGACGTAGATCATCTTCGGCATGGACATCGACGACCTAGCTCGCCATTTCTCCGACGAAGCCGACGCTAGAGCCCGGGAATTCATGAGGACAGCGGAGAGGATTTCATCATGGAGCTATGAAGGTGGAGGACCGGATCTACAAAGGTTGTATTTCCGTATTCTTGTACTTAAGTGTTAACTAGTTTGTTTTTCGCCTAAAAATCTAGCCAACGATCCGTAGTTTAGGATTTCTCGGCACCGTTAAAATTAAAAATTGGCATGGTTGATGCCTTGTGAGACCTCTTGGGAGTGCCTAGGAACCCTACAATAAGAACATGAAAACCATGGAGTCCATAATACTCTAGGAACTTAGTTCCTTCAAATCAAAAACATAATTCTTTAAAAACTGATCCAAGATCTTAAAAATAGTGATCTTGGTGATCGTTAACGGTCAAAAAACTATTGACAGAGGTTTAACCTCTATGAAAATATCAACAGAGATTAAATCTCTATTTAAAAAAATCTCAGCGCCCCACGTGAAACACTCGTGTTTCTCACGTGGGCGCCCTTAAACAAAGGTCAGTACCTCATGTGCTTCCCACATGGGCATCCACGATAGAAGGCCAGCGCTGTTGGGATACAGCAGTGCCCGGCCATCAAACCGTGGCCAAATACGGAACAAAAATTTTCTAAACTGGCGCTACCACAACCCGATGCCCGGATCTACCTTTAACCCTATACTAGCAAACATATAAAGAGGAGTTAGATGGTTATACCGAATGAACCAAGTCCTTCAGGTCTTCAACCGTCATCCCAAGCTCCTAGTGGTCGCGGATCGAATTTGGTTGCCGGTCTTCCTCCATCTACGATGATCCACCCGAGGGAAACGACGCAAGCTTCATCCTTGCCTAGCAAGGCAACCGACGCTCCAAGGTTGCTAGCAATGGAGAGTGGAGATGTAAGATTATCTCACTATAATTTTTCACTCATCAAAATGCTCCAAGATCAACTCAAGAAGATGAAGAGGAGGTGAGGAAACATGTGGCATGAGCAACTAAAGAAATGGCTAAGTCTTTTTCTCCAAGTGAGAATGTAATGAAGCAAGTCAAGAAAAACTAAAACATGGCCATGTAAAGAATGTGGCTGCCTCTCTCTCTCATGCACACAAAAATATCTCATCTCATTTTTCCAATAAACAAATGTGTGCCATACCTCTCTACATGCCAAGTCCATGCTCATGCCAACTCACCCTCCACCTCATTTGTAAAACAAATGATTTTCTAAAAAGAAAAATCATACAAATGAGGTGTCCACTTGTAGAAGCTATTCCGTATAAATACGGAATACAACCCGGTACACGTATCGAAATACATATACGCGTATTCGTACAAAAATACGAATAGCTAAGAGAGAAAATGAATAGTGAATAATAATACTAGAATATATATATAAATACATATATAAATTATTAAATCAAAACCCGATTTAATAATCCGGCTTAGTCCTAAGCCTCTAGTATTATCAGCTGTCCGATTAAAGTCTGTGCAACCTGTACACATATTTAATCGGACACCTGTATGTACCAACATACGTCATCTACACCATATCACCTGAACCGTGAAAACCCTCTGTGTGGGACTCTATAGACTCGTCAATATGATGGCAGTGGGTTTAACCACAAGCACGTCAGCGGCACTAGCTATACGTAACGGCTATCCAGGTATTGAGCGAAAGGAAGGACGACGAGGAAACTCATCCGTACCCTTACTGAGTCTTACAGTGACAATCTCTGTACAGTCCGGTCTGTTCGTTTAAGAGTATCGCATATCAAGTCTAGGAGGTGGATAAAGTTAGACCCCTAATAACGCGATAATTCGTGTCGGTATGAAACCCATCACCACCTGAGCAACTGTCGATCCTAGATCAGTAATTCTCGACTACCTTGACCAAGGATTTCTGGTGATGGCCATCCGTGCACTACGCGACATCAACCCCCAATACCGGGAGAGACGAATCCCCGACGATCCGCTCACTGCCTCCATGTGGCTCGGGACTGTACCCAACTAAAACCTGTTTGCACGACTCATTTGATCCATGGTAGGGTAGTAATCAAAGCACAGTGGGAACTCACACGAGAAAAATGACGATCTCAGGTCGATAGACTAACCTGTACACATGTCACCAGGGAACTGCCAACTGACAATATGTATAGTACCAACTAGCAGGTTCCCGGCGAGTCCATCCAGTGTACTCATAACCCAATAGGCACCTATATACTATCTTAGGTGAACAAACTAACACCAATGGCTTGTGAGACCTGGCCACCGCCCCTCGTCGGGGTCTTGATCAGTATACACTAGTCTACTCTGGAGTATCGATGCCCATTCTCGAAACTCCCACAACTAGGGACATTTAAGGATGTGCTTATAGACCACCCAGCTCCCACGTATATGATCGCCATCATAATGCTGGTAGTCAAGCAAGAATTCCATGAGCTCCATCAACATGTAATAGTGATCTATAATTCCACCTAATGTTGTACATGATGATAAAGACAAACCAGATAGCATACTATCATCTCGAGCAAGACTGTTCTACCGGTATACGTCCTCCCTCAATCATCACAATCGCGTGCCTACGATTCAATAATTGACTTAAGAGCACTATATCCAACAATCTCCCACTTGTACTTAAGGCTAATTATTGCGGTGTCGCATATTCACAGTCCGTGCGATACCGAACACCCAACTTCTCTACTAATCAGTCTCGCAAAGCTCGTTTGTGAAACTATTGCGTTCGAGAAATAGCCTCAGTGAGTGGATCCGCTCTAATGTTTCTATCTTTATCTCTCTATATCTCAACTTCACGGAGAAGGACTATCTCCCGAAATGAGCAATACCTGTCTTAGAATTTATTTGGATATCTGATGGGACCCAGTTCACAAATGAACTTCAAATCCAACAAACTTTTTAGACTGTATCATCCACTGAATTTAATCAGTATCCTTGCGCTATGCCTGCTTCAGTATCCCCTTGGACCACCCGTTCAACATACTGCCCCTCAGAAGAGGGAAAACTATAACTCTGACAATCACACTGTCATCCAGGTCACCTTGAAAGCCTGAAATGATAACTGCCTCCCGAAAGAAGCTGTCGTTACCATATACCAAGAACATCCACTTATGTTCATAACTTCTTCCCAATGTTTCTCCAGGATTGGATTAATATATGTTTATTGCAGCTAGTGCAAAAACAATATCTGGTGTTGTACTTGACATCTCATAATTGACTCAATTTCCTAAGCAAGTGATATGTCAATCATGCAAATCTCTCTCTTCATCAGTCTAGAAGACATCTCTTTAGAAATGGTGAATCCATCACCTGCAGGTACACCACCATGCCAGGAGTCAACCATTCTAAAACACCTTTAGAATAATGTCAAAGTACCCAGATTGTGACACTTCCCAAATCTAGATCTAAAACCATGGATCTAGTAACCAGAAAACCTAATATTATATCCATATCCTATGTGGAGAAACAACTTTGTGACAACCACAGTATAACCGATCGTAGTATAGGAATATCACTTCCTATAAAGTGCATGTCATCCAAATACTAGGGCATCACACCCTACTACCTTCTTACCAGATCCATCTCCTATTCTGATGAGGTCAAAGCCTATGACTGTCACATCAAAAATAGATGATCTATCTCCGCTATAACTGCTTTAGTCTATAAATAGACATAAGCTACGTGCCCACTATACTTCCGCTGCTCCCACTGACTACAACAACCCTTTGGCAGAGTCATATACACGTGTACTTCTAAAGCTAGTTTAGAATGACGTTATACTCATCCTCCTGCCGGGTCTTATAGTCTAGAGCTGCAGCAATGTCAAGTCTGGGTAAACAAGAACCTCCCTGTCACCGTCTCTGAAGAGACCAAAGTACCTCTCGGGTGCCTGAGATTACCCACCAAATCAGCGGAGTGGCTAATGGAATGTCGAGTCCAATTGAATGTTTAGGTTCTACTAAATTTTCAGTAATCGTTTGTGGTTCTGGAATCACTTCCAGTTCTACCATACTCCCACTAATGTTTTCTGAAAAGAATCCATTTTATTAAAACTGGTGGCGAGTTAAGAACAATATAACTATTGTCACGCCCCACTTCCCAATATACGGGAAGAGGACGCGACGAGGCTGCTACGTATTTACTCTGAAGTAAACACGCTAAGAGTATCTAAGCAATATAATTAAAATGCACAAGAGACATGATGTAAATAAACATCAACTTTATTTATTAACATTCTTTTTACAATACATCTGAAAAGTAAATACATGGAATGGAAATCAATACCTAAACAGTGGCATAACAGGAATGTAAAATACTGAAATGAAATGTACAAGTAACTAGAGCTCCGAGTCGAAAGGTAGCTGATCCAAGTCCTCGAAGGTGGGCTCGATCTCCTAAAGGTCCGAATCACCTGACGACATTCCAAAGAAAAAAAAGAGAATGTCATCAGCGAAAAAATCGCTCGGTAAGTCCTGTAAATAGATAAGAATGGAATAGACAGAATAGAGAGTTTATTGTTATAATGTTGTATTTAATGTTAACGCTGTTGTTTGTAGCTTGGTACCGAAGAATGCCAGTGTATACGAGAGGAGTCCCACTATTCCGGAGACTAAGGTATACAGAGCACAAGAAACCGTTCAGCCACGGTACAACGGCAATTGAATTCAGGTTAGGTGTATTATGATTACAGTCTCGTGTCACTTCCAACACCTTCCGTACCAGTGTACCTCTTATAAACCCCGCGATGTCTTGATTTTATTGATGTATTGTTTGTATTGTATATTGAATATATATATAGATGACTTACTGAAATCATGATATCAGTAATGGAACGGATATAATGGATGATTATGTAAATGGAATATATCCATGGTTCGGTTCGGTCAATATAGATTGAATAGATTGAACAGATTGAATATATGGATTCATATTGAGTTGTAGTTTATACTTGAATCATATTCAAGTCAGATTTATTATATCGAGACACAGTCTGAGTCGGACAATTAGAAAATAAATTGAATCCTGAATTATATTTTGGTGCTATCGGCAACTGCTGCACATGGACGGCAGGATTTGTGTCTTTTTCAAAGACAATTACCGTGTTGATAACACCATTTGTTAAGTTGTCTATCTTAAATAGGCAAACACCCATATCTACGGCTTGCTGAGGCTCAAGAGACTGGTCTCGCTTAAACCTATGTTTACTAGGGTCCTTATTGTAATTTAGTATAACTTGAGGGGGTTTTATGTAAAAATAATTTTGTATAATTTTCAAAATACACCTCAAGTATTTTATTATCATCTTTGGAGTTTTCATGGATGTATATTTTATCAATGTGACATTTTTAGTGAATAAAACCTAATTTCATAATATATGGTTTTTATTTGTAATATTGGAATTGTATGGTATTTTCTTGTAAATGAGATATTTTTCTTGAATTTTGGAAATGTGGAATATTATAAATATTAAAAATAGATATTTTGATATTAATTATATATATATTTATTTATTAAAAATATAAGTTTTATTTATAATAGAAATCATATTTTCTAAAGAAAATTGTATTTTAAATCTTTCGAGATCGTATGCTCCTTGCGGAGGTCTGCATCCCACTCTAGTAAGCCCGAGGATATGCGATAATCCGCACCATCCCGAATGGATTTCCCGAAATGGGTTGTAGAGGCGCAATTGCAAAGATTTGTTAGAATACATTTCTTGTAGAAAAATGTTTTATAAGTTGAAGGTAGTTATATGTAATGTCGTATTTTCCTAAATCTATGTTCCCAAATTCCATCGTGCTATATTAGATATGTGTGTTGTGAGGAGGTAGGTCATTACCTCATGAGTTTTCTAAAGATATAAAGGTATTATAAAGTTTATGTCGGAAACTAAAGTTTGTGGTATTTTAATGTAAAATTGCGACAGAAGATGCATATAACAATCTTTTGTGATGAAACTTGTTAAAAATATTTATTAAGATTTAATGAATAATATGTGATGATATGAAGGCATCTTGATTAAAAAAATTATAGTTTTTAAAGAAAACCGAATCGGAAGTCGGACTAACTCCGCTTCCGTCGGATTTTAGTTTTGAAAGTTTTTAGAATAGGGAGAAGAAGAAGAACTAGGGACTTACAGGTTTGCTGACTAGAAGAGAGAAGGAGGAAGAGGTGGGAGGTGCCGGTGCGTCGTTTCGTCCTTGGAATCTCCTCGGATTGCCGTCGGAAGTTCGTCGGAGCTTCGCCCTTTTGCTAACTCCACTTGCACACAAAAGACTTGGAAATTTTCTTGAGAGTTTGGGCAGAGATTTGGGAGTGAATAGGGTGATTTGAGAGGTGGTATTTATAGAAAAAAATCTATGGTTTAGGGTGGTGAAAGGGTGTATTAAAATTTGTAATAAAATGGATTAAATATGAGTTTTATTGTGCTCTGTAAAAGTGCAGTAAAAACAAATAATACAGAGGTTATAGGGGGAGTCCAAGAGTCGCCAGGGTTGAAGAAAATATGGGTTTGGACCGAGTTGGACCGGCGCCGCCGGCTGAGTCACGCCTTTCGCCGGCCCGAGTTGGGCGAGTTGGGGCTCGTCTTGATGCCACGTGTCCCTGACGCTTGGTCTAGCCTCATGGACACGTTTGTTTATTCTGTAACTTACCCTATTACATGTAGTGCACGTGTAGACTCTTGGGCTTCTAAAATATTAAAAGAATTTAATTAAAAAAAATGTGTGGCTGATGGGATTTAAACTCTGGTGTTTTGGTTCAGCAGTGCAAGGTCTTACCAATGAGTTACAAGCTCCTTCTTGCTGTTCAAAAGCAAATAAAACTTATAACTTGTGCTCAGGCTTAAGTAACCCTTTCTGTATTTTTGAAAAAAAATGTACAGAAAGTTTAGGGTTGTTACAACTATTCATCTTCCAGATGGTAGAATGTTAACCCTCGTCATAGCCCGGGATAACCCACAAATTTCCATTACTGAAACGTGCCTTGAGTTTATCCAGAGTCTGGTTTTAAGCATAAGCCGGACAACTCCATATGCCTTAATATCGTTAAGATATGAACCATTCTATATACAATATAGAAAAAAGGCACTAATTTAATTGGAACCAGATTCAAAAACATGCAGTTGTCTTCAGTGTATATCAACCAAATGGAAGGAGGTTAATCATCATTACTCAACTAGAAGTGCATCCATATATGAGTAACCTGAAAAGAAAGCAAGTTCTCAAAACCATTACTATCAATGGAATACAAAACACAAGTATCTACATCTTCGATCACTTTGAAAAATCATGATACTTACAACATATGGTTCTCTACTTTATTCTTATACCTATAACTTCTCAATATTCGGACGTTGTATTTCTACGAAATACTTGTCTAAAACTAGAGAAGTCAAAAGTAAAGAGAATATAGTACGAGTACCAACCCCTCTGTCCTAATGGACACCGGACAACATACAATATTTTGTACAAGTCCCCTGAATTCGATAAATCAAACCCTGTGCGTTGTAGGTTGAAAACTGTACAATGGTTAAGAAGAAATACACCGTTGTTGAATGCTCCTTACCCAATCATCAATTGAAACAGGTAAATGTCATAGACATAATTTCAAAAATTTATATCTCACTTTATAAAATAAACGTATAGATATATTAGTTTGAAATTGGTGCATAACAATCGGATATTCAAAACCATATATTTGCCGTCAGGAAAAAACCCAGGTGATTTTCTCAAATATCACCAATTACAACGAATTCCGATATAATGAGGATATAATCACCTAATTCCCAATATTCTACTCCCACTCATCATCTGTAACACTATACAGATATGAGAATCAAAGCTGGTAAATACATACCCTGGAGTCAGAATCTAATTGGGAAATCAGTTTTCAATTAACACTGCATAGTGAAACTGAAACATGAAAATGTTTTGAAGGGGTATCCGGGTATTCCTAGTAATGCCTCTTCCACTATCCTGATTCATGACTGTAACCGTATAATTCCATGCCCTCACTCCAATCCTTTTATTATTTTTTTACTTATTACCTTCTGTACACCACCTTTAGGCTAATTGGTTTTCTTCCTTCCCTACCCTTCGGCACCAGCCTAAGGTTTGGAACAAGACTATCCAATAAGCGTAATGGGTGTACTCTCCTCGCAACCTGGTAAAGGGAAAAGACAACTGAAGAATCCTATTCTTTTTCACCTGAACCGGAAACCATCCTCGAATCTGGAACTAGTTCTTTCGGGTTCGTATATAACTATACGATGGCATATCCAATAAATATGGATTTTTGTAGTGATATGGAGTGTTCCGAAGAAATGCAAAAGTGATACGGAGTGTTTCGTCGTTAATGATAGTAGTCTCATTGTCCTTTGCCCTCAATCCAATCCCTTTATATGTCTTTACTTATTATCTTCTGTACACCACACATAGGCTTAATTGGTTTTCTTCCTTCCATACCTTTCAGCACCTGCCTATGCTTTGGAAGAAGACTATCCAATAAGCGCAATAGATGTACTCTCCTAATACCGGGAGCTCTCGCAACCTGAGAGAAGGTAAAGGGAAAAGACAACCGAATAATCCTATTCCATTTCTTCTGAACCAGAATCCATCCTCGAATCTGGAACAAGTTCTTTCAAGTTCGTATATAACTATACGATGGAATATCCAAGAAATGTGGATTTTCGTAGTGATACGGAGTGTTCTGGAGAAATGCAAAGGGAAAGAAGGAGCGGTAATGATTTATGTGACTAAATGATAATCCAAAAGCTAAAGTGTTTTAAGAAGGTTCGGTTAACTTGGTTCATGAGTTTTAGTTTAAGGTCGGGCCATGGTCGCTGCCAAAGAGAGAAAGAGAAAAAAAAACACTCAGCGTGCACTCTAACCTAGATCAGAATGGTTAATCACTTTATCTAATCAGGATGTCTCCCACTGTATCCTCGAATTCTCCTCCAAGCCCGAAAGGAGAATTAGTCGGGATAATCTAAAATCACCCGAGGAGTAATCCTACTCATCAGTGGGAATTGGGATCCAATTATCATCGCATGATAACTTGATAGAAGCCACTCAAGTCACCACACTCCAGAAGGTATGCGCATGCCTGGAAAGTTTCTTATATGTTTGAAACTCCCGATGTGTGTTTTTACCCCTAGGACCCAAGTGACCTTGACGGAGTTAACAAATCAAAGAGTCCTAGTCAAGTTCAACCCGTCATTATCTTGATTGCATTAAACCCACCCGCATGAGCCCTTGACGGAGTCAACAAGGCCGTACGACTATCCTAACCAATCGCATATCCATGCTATAAACAAGTACCACTCAGCTGCCGTATACTACGCCTTGACGGAGTCAACAAACGCAGCACGAATACTAAGTACTACTTGTAGGAAATGAAGGAGGGCTACGGCTGGTTTTTGGCGAAAAGCGTTTAACGTAATGAACTTGATGTCGTTGAAGGAATCGAGTGGTTTTACAAATATATAGTGGCGAAAACTTTTGCTAAAGAGGTCACTCCCGGTGAAGGGATCTCGACTCTTTCCTCATCGAATGAGGTGCAGGATATTCCAAACTGAATACCACGATGCAAAGAAAAAAGAATCGACTATAGTAAAGTTATTACGTTAACGCAAACTTCTATCCAAGGGGTCACTCCCGATGAAGGGATCTCGGCCCTTGCCTCGTCGAATGAGGTGCGGGATATTCCCAATCGAATACCACTGTGCAAAGCAAAAGAGAACGTTTGTAATGTCAGTTTTTAAAAGCTTGGTTCCAACAACATCATATATAGGTTTGTTTTATCCTTGTATTGATCAAAATCAACGCAGTCCCATCAATTAATCACACCAGAAAAGAACTAAAATATGATGTACGTATATGCCATCCGCATTCGCCATGGGTCCCGTCATCACTCGTTAGGTTACTTAACTAACGACAGAGCGGGGACTGGACTAGCGTGGGTGCAAAACATATATAACATCTACTAGTATATATGTAAATATATATAACAATCATCCCAGGCATGATATAAAGCAACATCACAGAATCTCAGCCAAGCAACACAGAGTGGTGGATAATCGTGGAGCCCCGGGTTTCACTTGAGCCGCAAATGAGACCTGATATTCCCCTGTCGTGTGGATAGTCTGTGCAATGAAAACCTAGATCCCTACGAGTGCGGCAAGTTACCCGCCAATCCCAGAAGCGAGGCAACCCCAATCAACAACGTGAATGGGCCACCCAACACTTCACGGAATTCGGTAACTTAGCCACTCCTCCGTGGGTCAAGCTATACCCCCTACGAGTGTGGCGAATAGCCCGCCAATTCTAGAGTAAGGTCCCCTCCGTCTCAACGCCATGAGATGCGGACCCGTTGCCCTCTAGAACCCGACTATTCATGCACTCCACCGCGGGGTAATCCTAGTACAGAAAAGAAAATAATATGTACAAGGGTGACATCGAACTTAACCCGGTCATGCCCCAAACAAATAATATACAAACGGGCAGTGAAGGCAGTCCACATGTCGGACGCTCGCCCCGCAATATCAAATGTACAAATGAGTCTAAACTGTACTACCTCTGCACCAAAGCTATCCACTACGACGATCACAATCACAGCACAACACAGAACATCAACATGAATGTCACGTTCGCAAACTCGTCTAAAAGAACATATAGCAATTAGACAAGTTGTACCGCTCTAATGATATTCACGGTCGCAGATAGTAATGCATGTACTGTAAACATTTAAACAGTGTTAAATTATCGACTTCGAAACACCCCGAATTGCCCCTGAACAAAAGATAACATAATATCCAAAATAGGAAAAACAAGCAATACCACTAAACCAATATTCCAGAGACTAGATTACCCTGCAAAATTCAAGTCCCAACTCCAATAAAAAACCGGTGGCACCCATTTTTTTTCAAGTCTCACCAGGTCAAAATAGGTGAATGGGGCTCGTTTTCGTAGGGTGTTCTAGTTGTCACAAAATTAGCCTTCTGCTGTTGCATAAAATTTTTTTTGAAGACTTTAAAAAATCGATAGCACCTGGAATATGCAGTGTACTGTTTCGGGGCTGTTTCGGTTTTGATACTTTAACATCGTCTAAACTAGCTAGCTAAGGGTTTAAGGGTTGGATCTGATACCATGTTGGGTTACGGCAGCGCCCCGGCCATCAAACCGTGGCAAAATGCGGAACAAAAATTTTCTAAACTGGCGCTACCATAACCCGATACCCGGATCTACCCTTAACCCTATACTAGCAAACATATAAAGAGGAGTTAGATAGTTATACCGAATGAACCAAGTCCTTCGGGTCTTCAACCATCATCCCAAGCTCCTAGTGGTTGCGGATCAAATTTGGTTGCCGGTCTTTCTCCATCTATGATGATCCACCCAAGAGAAACGGCGCAAGCTTTAACCTTGCCTAGCAAGACAACCGACGCTCCAAGGTTGCTAGAAATGGAGAGTGGAGGTGTAGGATTATCTCACTATAATTTTTCTCTCATCAAAATGCTCCAAGGGAAACTCAAGAAGATAAAGAGGAGGTGAGAAAACATGTGGCATGAGCAACTAAAGAAATGGCTAAGTCTTTTTCTCCAAGTGAGAATGTAATGAAACAAGTCAAGAAAAACTAAAACATGGCCATGTAAAGAATGTGGCTACCTCTCTCTCTCATGCACACAAAAATATCTCATCTCATTTTTCCAATAAACAAATGTGTGTCATACCTCTCTACATGCCAAGTCCATGCTCATGCCAACTACCCCTCCACCTCATTTGTAAAACAAATGATTTTCCAAAAAAGAAAATGATACAAATGAGGTGTCCACTTCTAGAAACTATTCCGTATAAATACGGAATACAACACGGTACACTATCGAAAAACATATACGTGTATTCGTACAAAAATACGAATAGCCAAGAGAGAAAATGAATAGTGAACAATAATAATAGAATATATATAAATAAATACATATATAAATTATTAAATCAAAACCCGATTTAATAATCCGGCTTAGTCCTAAGCCGCTAGTATTATCAACTGTCCGATTAAAGTCTGTGCAGCCTGTACACATATTTAATCGGACGCCTGTATGTACCAACATACGTCATCTACAGCATATCGTCTGAACCGTGAAAACCCTCTGTGTGGGACTCTATAGACTCGTCAATACGCTGGCAGTAGGTTTAATCACAAGCACGTCAGCGGCACTAGTTGTACGTAACGGCTACCCAGGTATTGAGCGAAAGGAAGGCCAACGAGCAAACTCATCCGTACCCCTACTGAGTCTGACAGTGACAATCTTCATACAGTCCGTTCTGTTCGTCTAAGAGTATCACTTATCGAGTTTAGGGGTGGATAAAGTCAGACCCCTAATAACGCGATAATTCGTGTCGGTATGAAACCCGGCACCACCTGAGAAACGCCGATCCTAGATCAGTAATTCTCGACTACCTTGGCCAAGGATTTTTGGTGATGGCCACCCGTGCACTGCGCGACATCAACCCCCAATACCGGGAGAGACGAATCCCCGATGATCCGCTCACTGCCTCCATATGGCTCGGGACTATACCCAACTAAAACCTGTTTGCACGACTCTTTTGAGCCGTGGTAGGGTAGTAATCAAAGCACAGTAGGAACTCACACGAGACAAATGACAATCTCAGGTCGACATACTAACCTGTACACATGTCACCAGGGAACTACCATCTGACAATAGGTATAGTACCAACTAGCAGGTTCCCGGTGAGTCCGTCCAGTGTACTCATAACCTAATGAGCCCCTGTATACTATCTTAGGTGAACAAACTAACACCAATGGCTTGTGAGACCTAGCTACCACCCCTCGTCGGGGTCTCGATCAGTATACACTGGTCTACTTTGGAGTATTGATGCCCAGTCTCGAAACTCCCATGACTAGGGACATTTAAGGATGTGCTTATAGACCACCCAGCTCCCATGTATATGATCGCCATCATAATGCTGGTAGTCAAGCAAGAATCCTATGGGCTCCATCAACATGTAATAGTGATCTGTAATACCACCTAATACTGTACATGATGATATAGACAAACCAGATAACATACTATCATCTCGAGTAAGACTGTTCTACCGGTATAGGTCTTCCCTCAATCATTACAATCGCGTGCCTGCGATTCAATAATTGACTTAAGGGCACTATAGCCAACAAGCGCCTCACGTGAAACACATGTGGGCGCTGAATAAAAGTGCTTAGCACTTCATATACAGCCAAAATGACTGATTGCTTAGTACTGATTTGGCAACGCCCAGCGCCGCACGTGCTCCTCATGTGGACGCCATATAAAAAGTGATTAGCACTTCATAAGCAGCCAAAACGGCTGAGTGCTTAGCACTGATTGGGCAGCGCCCAACGCCGCACGTGCTTCTCATATGGGCGCCATATAAAAAGTCCTTAGCACTTCATATACAGCCAAAACGACTGAGTGCTTAGCACTAATTGGGCAGCGCCCAGCGCCGCATGTGCACCTCATGTGGATGTCATAAAAAGTGCTTAGCACTTCATAATTAGTCAAAACGACTAGAGTATTTAACACTCATTGGGCAACGTCCATGACTGAATGCTTCACACAATATACATGTGAGCGTTAGAGCTCAAATAAGTGCTTATCACTTTTACATAAAAGAAAAGGGCTGAACAAACCGAGCCCAAATAAGTGCTTAGCACTTTTGAATAAAAAGAAAAGACTAAGCAGACTAAGTCCAAATTGGCTAAGTCTTTGAAGATTTCTTATAGCTGAGCCTGAATGCTGTTTTGCTGGATCTTAAGTAAAATAGATTCTAAAATATTGTAAAGTTGATCTTAGTCTCAAATAAGACTAACGTATCTGTTCCCCTCCGAATACAGAGACGCGACGTGGACGTCTTGTCTGAGATTCGGGGCAGATGCTAATTAGTGCTATCCGTCCACCTCTCCGAAGATGCCAAGTTGATTTATGGCACGTGTATCTGAGATTTAGACGGATGCGGCCGATGTAGAACACTTCGTCAGATTCCCTTTCGCTTGAGGGGGTTTTGATTGTAGGGACGCTCTTCCCTGCAGGCGCAAGCCCCTGCAGTTAATTACGCTACCGCATTGCGGTAACAACTTTCTCCTTCTCCAGCTGGTCACTTCGTGTCGTGGGTGTTTGTTTTGTTTGTGGTTGCCCATGGATTGTATACGGAGACTGAGTTATGTCGTCGCCCATAGGACGTGGATTAGTCCAAATCCGTATTTTCTTAGATTTGGGTTTGGGGTTTTGGTTTGAGGATACGTTAGCCATATTTGAGGCTAAGATCAACTCAAACATTTGTTAAGGATTCGTTAGTCTAATTTGAGACTAAGTCAACTTAACGGGATCGTTTAGATCCGACAAAAGAGCAATTGGCTCTATTGTTCCAGTTTAGGGACATAGGGGTCCATTACATGTATGGCCGTCGGGACCCATCACCTCTCTAACGACGTTGAAGGATTACAACGACAGATGTCAGAGGAGTTCAGAGATGTACCCTTGAACCAAAGTTGATTGGGGGATTTATAGTCCAATTTGGGACTAAAGTCTGTTTGAAGGTTTAAGGACACGTTAGCCATATTTGAGGCTAACATCAACTTAAACGGTTGTTAAGGATACGTTAGTCCAGTTTGGGACTAAGATCGACTTAACGGGATCGTTTAGATCCGACAAAAGAGCATTTGGGCTCTATTGTTCCAGTTTAGGGACGTGGTGGTCCATTTCCAGTTTAGGGACATGGTGGTCCATTGCCAGTTTAGGGACGTGGTGGTCCATGTTCCAGTTTAGGGACGTGGTGGTCCATTGCCAGTTTAGGGACATGGTGGTCCATTGCCAGTTTAGGGACATGGTAGTCCAAGTAATGTATGGTTGTCGGGACCCATCACCTCTCTGAAGACGTTGATGGATTACAACGACAAATATCAGAGGAGTTCAGAGATGTATCCTTGAACCAGGTGTAAATTGATTTTGGGAGAGCAGTCGTGCTCAGTCAATTTAATTTGAGGACTTATGGCCAAAATTGGGCTAAGTCCAGTTATGTTTGAAATATTGGCCCTTTGGACCATTAGACATTTGTCTCGGTTCAACCCCTCATTATTCAGCAGTGTTAAACAGAGGTTTAGGGGCTCTGACAACATTTTGTCTTTGATTTCCTCAATTTGAGATTCATTTGGAGGAGGGCCTTTTGCCTCTGGAAAATTAGCCAATTTGGCTAAAAGTAGTGTTAAACACTAGAGAACAACAGTGTTAAACACTGGAGGTAGAACTCTCAAATTAGTGTTAAACACTAAAAGACAATCAGTGTTAAACACTGGAAATATAATCTTCAATTTAGTGTTAAACACTAGAAACAATCAGTGTTAAACACTGGAAATATAATCCCCAAATTAGTGCTAAACACTAAAGACAGAGGGGTCACGTGCGGACACGTGAGAGCGCCCAAGAAGGGGGACCAGATCCCTTTTCTTCGTTCTGCAATTAAGTGTTAAACACTTTATATTTTGTTTTCGAGCATCACATGTTGGCACGTGATGGAGATCTGTGCGCCATTTGTTAAATCATTTGCTGAGGGGTCACATGGGGACACGTGAGAGCGCCCAAAGCCTTCATTTCCTTTGCTTTTTCTTTCTGTGTTTCGAGGGCCACGTGGAGCACGTGATGGCATCAAAAAGTGGGGCCAGATCCCCTTTATTTTGTTCTGCAAACAAGTGTTAAACACTTTTAATGTTCATAGCCATCACGTGTGGGCACGTGATGTATACTCATGTCCTGATTTATTAGAACATTTATTAGGGGTCACGTGGTATCACGTGAGAGCGCCCAGAATTGTTTCTGCCTTGGCTTTTGTTCCATATATAATGAGGGTCACGTGGGAGCACATGAGGCATTGCCTCAAAGCTTTCCTCTTCTCATTTTTGGGGGATCTGTTCAGGGGTCACGTGGGGCACGTGACCTTAGACATTTGTCTCGGTTCAACCCCTCATTATTCAGCAGTGTTAAACAGAGGTTTGGGGGCTCTGACAACATTTTGTCTTTGATTTCCTCAATTTTGAGATTCATTTGGAGGAGGGCCTTTTGCCTCTGGAAAATTAGCCAATTTGGCTAAAAGTAGTGTTAAACACTAGAGAACAACAGTGTTAAACACTGGAGGTAGAACTCTCAAATTAGTGTTAAACACTAAAAGAAAATCAGTGTTAAACACTGGAAATATAATCTTCAATTTAGTGTTAAACACTAGAAACAATCAGTGTTAAACACTGGAAATATAATCCCCAAATTAGTGCTAAACACTAAAGACAGAGGGGTCACGTGCGGACACGTGAGAGCGCCTAAGAAGGGGGACCAGATCCCTTTTCTTCGTTCTGCAATTAAGTGTTAAACACTTTCTATTTTGTTTTCGAGCATCACATGTTGGCACGTGATGGAGATCTGTGCGCCATTTGTTAAAGCATTTGCTGAGGGGTCACGTGGGGACACGTGAGAGCGCCCAAAGCCTTCATTTCCTTTGCTTTTTCTTTCTGTGTTTCGGGGGTCACGTGGAGCACGTGATGGCATCAAAAAGTGGGGCCAGATCCCCTTTATTTTGTTCTGCAAACAAGTGTTAAACAATTTTAATTTTCATAGCCATCACGTGTGGGCACGTGATGTATACTCATGCCCTGATTTATTAGAACATTTATTAGGGGTCACGTGGTATCACGTGAGAGCGCCCAGAATTGTTTCTGCCTTGGCTTTTGTTCCATATATAATGAGGGTCACGTGGGAGCACGTGAGGCATTGCCTCAAAGCTTTCCTCTTCTCATTTTTGGGGGATCTGTTCAGGGGTCACGTGGGGCACGTGACCTTAGTCTTTTCATGCACAGAGATCTTTTAAGTCTCCTTATCTTTAAGAATTAAATTCTTATTTAGGGTAAAACCCTAATTATGATTCTGGAGGAATTAAATTCCTATTTTGAAAGAATTAAATTTTTATTTTGGGTAAAACCCTAATTATGATTCTGTAGGAATTAAATTCCAATTAGTTTGGGAGAATTAAATTCTCAAAACTCAATTCCCCTTCTAAGTTTAGGATCTGCATGGCTGGGTCTCGACCCGATGAGAATTAAATTATCATCCTATGGGGAGATGTGCTCTTTACAGATCTCCAACCAGAAGAAGAACTAAGTTCTTTATTTGCAGAAGAGTTAAACTCTTAAATTTTGAGAATTAAATTCTCTTTTTGAAGTTGATTTTTTTTCCCTTTTCTCCCCTAGGGTTTTCTTTGTTGAGAATTAAATTCTCCTTTCTTTTCTTCCCTCTTGAGAATTAAATTCTGCTCTCTCTGTTTTTCTCTCCAAAAAAGGTCCCGCTCTCTTCTTTTCTTGGCTCCTATTTATAGGAGAAGGAAAAGAATCAATTTGTTTAGCAAATCTCTCATTGAAAGATTTGATTTGTTTTCATCATTAATATGATCCTTTAGATCATTCAGTGAATTTTATTCACCGTTGGATTTTAAATCCAAAGATATTCTGTTTGTTATTTCCGGTGAGATTTTAGGGGAAATCTTTCCTTGTCTAAGATCTTTCCAAAAATTGGTGATATTTAATCACCCTTGGATCTTTAATCCAACGGTCCCCATAGTCCTTTTCCATTTGGAAAGATTTAGAGAAATTTAGAATTTTAATTCTATTTGGAAAGATTTAAATGATCTTTTTTTAGAATTTAATTCTGTTGAACAGCAAGGCTTTTACAGCCAGTCACGTGTTGCCACGTGACCTTTGGTCACGTGTGAGCATGTGACCCCCAATTGAGTCCTTTTCTCAGTGTTTACTTACGCTTCAGTTGTAACCATCACGTGTCAACACGTGACCATTGGTCACGTGTGAGCACGTGACACCTCATTGAGGTATTTCCTTCAGCCGTTTGTTATTTTATTTCTGTTTTGATTGTCTCGTGTCCACACGCGACCATTGGTCACGTGTGAGCATGTGACCCCCAATTGGGTCTTTCCTCAGCCGTTTATTTACGCTTCAGTTTTAACAATCACGTGTCAACACGTGACCATTGGTCGCGTGTGAGCACGTGATACCTCATTGAGATAATTCCTGATTTTTAATCAGGGAACAGTGCACAACATATTTGCTCATAATTTTTGATCCCGAATGAATTATGAAGCCCATAATATATCAAATCGAAGGGTTTTTCGAGATGCTTCCAATATAATCAGAATTTAACAGTTCCTACTTCGGGAGTTTATCAAAATACAGGCCGGAAGATACTGGTTTGCATTTTCTTAAGCGTATCTTTGTCATTTGATACCTTGGGCTCCTTTGCGCAGAAATTTTTGGCGGGAACAAATGCCCCCCACTACTTTGCCCACGTAAGTATGTACGTGGGTGAAGTAGTGCAGAGTTATGCATGGCGTATGACCAGTTTCGGATTGGTATATAACTTTCAGAATCTTGATCTGAGAAGATAACGAGCGGACACAAGCGTCGTCATTTATCATTAACTCAAATCTTGACTCTTAAGAGATATAGTTCCAAACCCTTAACTCCATGAGCCGCACCCTTCTATCTCTTTATGTCTTACTCTGGCGTGAAGTAGTTTATATGCTCATGAGTAAGTTCTCCATTTTAGTGGCATGTAGCTTTGGCAAGTGTGGCTCATAGATGGTCCATCTTGACTTTCTTTCCAGGGTAGTGATGGCTTAGGAGACAGGGTTAGGATCTGCCACCTAAGACTTTTCAACTTTATGAGCCGTGAGGGTCTCATAAAGACTTTTCTCCCTACGAATCGTGAGGATCTCGTAGGTGTCTTTTCTCCCTAGGAGTCGTGAGGACTTCTAAGTGTGTATTTTCTCTTGAGAGTCGTAAGGATCTCACATGAGAATTTTTCCTGCTTACAAGTCGAGAGAACTCGTAAGTGGTTGTTTCCCTCCTTGTCGAGATTCGACTTTGGAGAGTGAGGTCCGTGAATAGTATGCAAGAGTCCGTTTTGGACTAACTTGCAGGGCCCCAGTGCTTAGGAAACAGGTTTTTATCCCCATTGCCTAAGGCTTTATCTCACGAGTCGAGACAAATCGAGAAGTTCTCACAAAGACATCAATTTCCTCAAGAGTCAAAATGGATCGAGCAGATCTCCCAAGAATATCCTAACGTCACAGTTAACCTCTGCTCTTTACGACAGAAGTCTGTTAGGGTCTGTGGTACTTAGGGTTTTGGCCGTCGTACCGTCGCATCAGCTGATATATTCCTCGATAGGCAATCATGCTGTTCGAGTAACCCTGCGACTGCCGTGTCTCTGATCCCTTCGGCGGCTGGACAAGACGTCTTTAAGCAATCCTCCTTGGCAGTTTGACCGTCGGAAGAGCAAGCGTTAGGAATTTGCCATGCCGCTTTTTACTTGAGGTTAGTCTCATTTTGGAGAGCCCCGATGAGTCATAACCACTCCGCGCTGGTGTGGGATGATCTCCGATAGTCTTTCAGGCTTTATATGACTTGCCGTTAAGACCCTGAAGCTAGGAATTTGGCCTTTGCTTCGTTTGCTGGCATCGCGTCTGCTGTATCGAGACGAATGTCGCGGTTCTCTCTAGGTTGCATGTGAACCGTTGAGGTTTGGAACTAGGGATTTTGCCATGGCTCCGTTTGTTTGAGTATCGCGTCTGAACCCTGCTGGAGGAAGAACGCTGGGGTGACATTTCATCTGCTGTATCGAGATGATCGTCGAGGTGGTGACCACTCCGTACTGGTGCGAGATGATCTCCGATTATCTTTCAGGCTTTATATGACTTGCCGTCAAGACCCTGAAGCTAGGAATTTGGCCTTTTGCTTCATTTGCTGGCATTGCGTCTGAATCCAGTTGGAGGAAGAACGCTGGGATGACATCGCGTCTGCTGTATCGAGACGAACATCAAGATGGTGACCACTCCGCACTGGTGCAAGATGATCTCCGATCGTCTTTCAGGCTTTATATGACTTGCCGTTAAAACCCTGAAGCTAGGAATTTGGCCTTTGCTTCGTTTTCTTTGTCACGTCCGAATCCTGTTGGAGGAAGAACGCTGGGGTGACATCACGTCTACTGTATCGAGACGAACGTCAAGATAGTGACCACTCGGCACTGGTGCGAGATAATCTCCGATTGTCTTCCAGGCTTTATATGACTTGCCGTTAAGACCCTGAAGCTAGGAATTTGGCCTTTTGCTTCATTTGCTTTGGCGTGTCCGGATCCTGTTGGAGGAAGGATGCCGTAGTGACATCTTGTCTTCTGTATCGAGACGAACGTCGAGGTGGTGACCACTCTGTGCTGGTGCGAGATGATCTCCGATTGTCTTTCAGGCTTTATATGACTTGCCTTCAAGACCTTGAAGCTAGGAATTTGGCCTTTTGCTTCATTTTCTTTGGCACGTCCGAATCCTGCTGGGGGAAGAACACTGGGGTGACATCTCATCTGCTGTATCGAGACGATTGTCGGGGTGGTGACCACTCCGCGCTGGTGCGAGATGATCTCCGATTGTCTTTCAGGCATTATATGACTTGCCGTCAAGACCCTGAAGCTAGGAATTTGGCCTTTTGCTTCATTTGCTTTGGCGCGTCCGAATCCTGTTGGAGGAAGAACGCTGGGGTGACATTTCATCTGCTGTATCGAGACGATCGTCGAGGTGGTGACCACTCCGCGCTGGTGCGAGATGATCTCCGATTGTCTTTCAGGCTTTATATGACTTGCCGTCAAGACCCTGAAGCTAGGAATTTGGCCTTTTGCTTCATTTTCTTTGGCGCGTTCGAATCCTGCTGGGGGAAGAACGCTGGGGTGATATTTCATCTGCTGTATCGAGACGATTATCGAGGTGGTGACCACTCCGCGCTGGTGTGAGATGATCTCCGATTGTCTTTCAGGCTTTATATGACTTGCCGTCAAGACCCTGAAGCTAGGAATTTGGCCTTTTGCTTCACTTGCTTTGGCGCGTCCGAATTCTGCTGGGGAAGAACACTGTGGTGACATTTCATCTGCTGTATCGAGATGAACGTCGAGGTGGTGACCACTCCGTGCTGGTGCGAGATGATCTCCGATTGTCTTTCAGGTTTTATATGAGTCACCGTCAAGACCCTGAAGCTAGGAATTTTGTCTTTGCTTCATTTGCTGGCATTGCGTCTGCTGTAACGAGACGAATGCTGAGATGGAGCTGGGATTTTTCCGTCACTCCGCTTTGTTTCGACCATGGGGTCTTTCGTTGACGTTGCATCTGCATCCTGCTGGACTGTGAAGGAACGCCGTTGTTGACATTGCGTCTGCTGTAACGAGACGAATGCTGAGGTAAAGCTGGGATTTTGCCGTCGCTTCGCTTTGTTTCGACCATGGGGTCTTTCGTTGCGTTGCATCTGCATCCTGCTGGACTGCAAAGGAACGCCGTTGCTGATTCTTAGGCTGTAGATATTGCCGTTAAGATTTGGAACTAGGGACTATGCAGTGGCTTCGTTTGATGATGTAGCATCTATGTCCTGCTGGAATGAGGAGGCACACCGTTGTTGGTCTCCAGGCTGCAGATGTGGCCATTGAGATTTGGAACTAGGGAGTTTGCCATGGTTCCGTTTCGTTGCGACTCTGAGGTCGATTGTTAACGTCACGTCTGCATCTGGTTGAAATGAGGAGAAACGCCGTTGGTGATCTCTACGCCGAGACCCTGAAGCTAGGGATCTTCCTTTATTTCATTTGTTGGCATTGTGTCTGCAATATTGCGACAAATGTCGAGGTTATCTCTAGGTTGTCTATGAACCATCGAGATTTGGCTTCGCTTTCTGTTGGAGCTTGTCAGGAAGGTATGGTTCCCTCTTTGTTTGTGCCCCTGGATTGTATACAGGGATCGATGTGATCTCACCTATAGGGCAAAAAGAATCATTCTTTCATCATTTTTTTTATTCTTTCCGCGATGCTCTATCATTTCAACTTTTTATATCGCGAAAATCGCGATTGCCCAATCATTTCGGCTACTTTTCACGGTGCCCAATCATTTCGGCTATTTTTCTTTTTACTCGCTGCTTTTTATTGCGAGTTGCCCAATTATTTCGGCTGTTTTTGTATGCATACATTTTTACTTGCTGATTTTGTTGCAAGTTGCCCCATCATTTCGGCTATTTCATATGCATTTTTTTTGGCTCGCTGATTTTTTCTCGCGAGTAGGGGATTTGGGATCTGATACCAATCTTGGCATCAGCATCGCTGCGACTGGAATATTGCCAGGAGCGAATCATCATTTGCCGTAAAAGGACTTGGAATTTGATATCGGTTTAAGCATCAGCATCGCTGCGACTGGGATATTGCCAGGAGCGAATCATCATTTGCCACTGTCGACGTTGAACAAAGGTGGCTTAGCGAACAGGGTTAGGATCCCGTCGACTAAGGCTTTCGACTTCATGAGCCGTAAGGGTCTCACAAAGGTATTTATCCCTACAAGTCATGAGGATCTCGTAGGTACGTTTTCTCCTTAGAAATCGTGAGGATTCCTAAGTGTATGTTCCCCTGTAAGTCGTAAGGATCTTACAAAAGGGTTTTCTCCTTACAAGTCGAGAGGACTTATAAGGGTTATTCACTGGATGGACATATCCCCAGTCACGGGTGGGACTTGATTAGGAAAATGTTTATTCGTGCCCGTGGATTGTATACAAGGGTCAGTACTGAGCCACTTGTAGGGCCATATCGAAGGTTGTGGGGGTTGCTTAAGAACAGGTTCAGGTCTCTGTAACTTAAGACCTTCAAATCTTATGAGCCGTGAGGGTCCCATAAGAGAGTTCTCCTTACGAGTCGTGAGGATCTCGCAAGTGTAATTTCCCTTTAGGAATCATGAGGATCCCTAAGTGTGTTGCTCCCTTGTGAGTCGTAAGGATCTCACGTGGGTGGTTTCTCCTTACAAGGTCGAGAGGACCCTATAAGTGTCTTTTAACGAGCTTGCGCCCTTTCGGGTTTTCACAAACACTCGCCGGTAGCCCTGCTGTTTTTACTCACGGAGCCTTTTCGGGTTTTCATCCGTGCCCACTTTGCTTATGGACATACCGTTCTTTTTATTTTTTATTTTTTTATTCTTTTTTTTAACGAGGTCGCGCCCTTTCAGGTTTTCACGAACACTCGCCGGTAGCCCTGCTGTTTTTACTCACGGAGCCCTTTCGGGTTTTCATCCGTGCCCATTTTGCTTGTGGACGTACCGTTTTTTTTTACCACGTCAGCCTGAAGATGCTGCGGGTTGGGAGTAGTTTTAACGACGTTTCGGTCATTTGCAAGTTTTAGGACATTGCGGTCCGCCGTTAGTTTCAGGACATTTCGGTCCATATCCAGTTTTAGGACGTAGTGGTCCGTTGTTAGTTTAACGACGTTTCCATCTATTATCCAGTTTTAGGATGTAGTGGTCCGTTGGGCTTTCTCTATGAATGAGCATGATGCCCCCGGCATATCCATCTTTTTCGGAGCATGTGGTTGTGGTGGGTTCACCTTCCATTTTTCGGACAACGCGAACTTGCCCTGTTGGTACTGGTCTTCAACCCAGTTTTTGAAGACGTAGCAATTTTCAATCGGATGGCCCAATACTTGATGGCAAGGGTAGTAATTAGGATTGTTGACCTCATTCAGGTGTAGCTGGCATTTCGGCTCCGGTAGAGTGATAAGCCCGTAGCGCACTGCTAGTTCGAACAGCCTCCTTGTTTCATCCCGGGGAAATGAGTAAGGACGTTTCAACTTTTCATAGAGGGGTTGCCGCTTGTTGTTTCGACAAACAACCGGTCTAGGGCCACTCGATTGCTGTTGAGTGTTGGCTACAAGGGCTATTTTTCCCTTCCCTTTATCCTTTTTGCTCGATCCTTTGTTTGCGGGGCCGAGAATTTTTCCGGGTATCGTGCAATTGCAAGGCTGAATGCTCTCGCAACTCCTCAATTCTTTCGTTTTAGAGACGGACTCCTTGAAAATAGGGCCGAGGGCTACTTTTTCGTCGGAATTGCTCCTGAATATGAGAACTCGCAGTCCCTCGGGATCAACCCTATGACAATTGCCGGCAATTCTTTTACGCTCATCTGTCGCATTTTTCTGCTGTTTACGAGCTTCACGCTTTGTCCTGTTGAAGTGTTGCCTGTGAGCGACATACCCTTGCCACCAACGCTTAAAGGAGTTGCAGTTCTCAGTAGGATGTGCGATCTTCTGATGATATAAGCAGAAATTAGGATGTACTTCCGCTTCATCAAGATGTATGCCACCAGGAGACTTTTCTCTAAAAGAGGGCGGCCTCATCCCCATTGATATGGCTTTGGCGAATCGTTTCCTTGTCTTAATCCTGCTTTCATTTGCGGCGGATGCACTTTGATATGGTGGGAGTGTTTCGACCTTTTTGTCCAGTCGCCGGGATTTGGCCTTTTCAAATATGGCCATCTCGCGCTCCCGATCAGCTTTACTTTTTAGACAAATCTCATCTAGAAAAGCGTCGATCATTTCGTCTGACGGCCACACGAATTCCAGCTCAGGCTCTGCCCCCTGTTTCTCAGTGCAAGGAGTTTTTTCATCGTCCGTAAATGAGTGGGAGATCACGTGACAAGTTGCCCCCGGTGCGTCCGTCTTCTTTGGAGTGTGCGGCTGTGGTGGGTTTACGTTCCACTTTTCAGACAGCGCGAACTTGCCTTGTAAGTACTGATCTTCGATCCATCCTTTAAAGACGAAACAATCCTCGATCGGGTAACTTACCGTTTGGTGGTAAGGGCAATAATTGGGATCGTTGACATCGCCCGGCTGCAACGGACGCTTTGGACCCGGCAAATTGATGAGTCTGTTGCGCACTGCCAGCTCGAACAGTCTTCTCGTTTTGTCCTGAGGAAACGAGTAAGGACGTCCCAGTCTCTCCTCGAGGGATGGGCGTGGACGCATACTGTTTTGGCGAACAACCGGCTTTAAGTTGCTTGGCCGTTGCTGAGTATTGGCAACGAAGGTTGCTTTCCCTTTGCCCTTTTCATTCCAAGGCTCTGTTTTTGAAGAGGAAGGCCTATGGTCCATCTGGTCCATTTGGGCCAGCTTGTCAATCAAGGCCTGGAAGGTGGTCGGCTTGAAGAACATCATGAATTGGGAGATAGTTGCTTGAGGGTCGAGAGTACCCACGAACATGCCCACGGCAGGAGCTTCTTCTATGCGTTGTTCGCATCTCGACCATAGGTTCCGCCACCGGATTGCATATTGCACCCACGTCTCTCCCGGCTTCACTCTGGCGTTGATCAATGCCGTGATCGGGGTGCGCTCGCTAGCGCTTGCAAATCTTTGTGTAAACAGCAGCTCCATCTCTGCAAATGTTTTGACAGAGTCGTTGGGAAGCTCCGAGTACCATTCAAAGGCCGTTTCTGCTAAGCTGCCGACGAATTGGCAAAGCAACAGTTTGTCGTCGCCTCCAGTGTTGCCGCATAAGGCTCTGAATTGAGCGACATGCTGATGTGGATTCCCTGTCCCCTTGTACACATGGAATTTAGGGATCGTATATACCGGCGGGTAACTGACTTGGTCATACCAGCCCGGATAGGGTCGCACCGTTTTGACAACTTGACCGGCTGTCTCAGTTGCCTGGTGAACTCGTATTTGTTGAGCAATATAGTCGTCTAGTGCAGCTTTGGAAATGGTTTCCTCCTTGGCTGCTGAAAGGGCCGGCGGTGGATTTGAAGTTTCTCCTCTGTTATCTTCAAGGATAATCGGAGAATCTTCGGCTGGGGGATCCTACCGGATCATCATACCCACCATGTCCTGGAACAGAAGGGCCATTCGTTTTATATTGGCTGCTTGTTTCGCAGCCTCCTTGTCCTTCTTTTCCAGTATTCTCCGAAGGAATTCGGCATCGGTTTCTTGCTCCTGGCGTTGATCCGAGGATGCTTCTGGGCTTTCTTTTGGCCCGGTGAGTGCGGCCATCGCAGTTATCATTTCTTGGAGCTTCTGCTGCTGCTCTTGAGCTTTAGTCACCGATCGCGTAAGCGGTCTATGACCTGTGGATATACGGCTATCCTCTTTCCCAGACGCCATGTAGACGGTATGTACCACCATGCCCTCAGACTTAGGGCGTTTGGGTTCAGTGCCTTTGACTTTTGTCGCCGGCACAGGGATTTTCTCCGGCCTTCTTTTCTCAAGAGCGGTCGAAGTTGAGGGAGCCGTCAAGGTGGGCATCCAGACAGCTTTTCGTGGCTTAGCAGGATGGCTGACTTTCTTTTGGACCTTCAGTTTCTTATGCTGGCGGGAGAAATTTGGATCGATCACTGACTCTCGGACTTGTCGCCAGATTTTGTAAACTTTGGAAGACAGCCGTTGAGGGGACTGCTTCGGCTTTATTTCCGTGACAGTCTCCACCGGTGGCGGAGATCTTTTCAGTACGGCAGTGGGCGAATTCCTGCGTATTCTGTTCAGCAGCTCAAAACTGTTCCCGGTTGGGACAGCAGCATTAACTTCCACCGTTGGAGCTGGTGGCATTAGCCCAGAGGGGGAGTTGCCCCCGGCCTTCTTTACTCGGCGCCAGTGGCGACGTCGAGCGTGTCGAGCTGATGGAGTTGGTTCGGTGATGGGGATGGCTTTGTCTTGCCCCCTGTCCAGGCGAGGGGCTGCTGCTGGCGTCAGCCTGTTGAATACTGATGTCCTTTGAGAAGCAGTATCCAATCGGTTGAAAACAGTCTTCTGAGCAGGGACAAGAACCGTAGCGGGAGACGGAACAGTCAATCTTGTAAAGACCGACCCTTTGGTAGGAGAAGCCGCCTTGATGACTCCAGGAGCAGGGATGGCTATCCTCTTCGGAATAACCTTCTTTGGGATTGCAAGCTTCATTGTGGGCCCACAGGAATTTTGGCCCAGTCTGGCGAAGACCGAGGAGCTGGAGTTGGACGACCCGTTGAGAGGGGCCGCAGTAGCTGTAAGTCGATTGAAGACCGACTTCTTAGGAGCTTCCGGTGTTGGCACATGAGCGGTGAAGCTCATTGGCGGGAGCATGGTCCCGAAAAACAATCCTGTGGTGGCTTGAGTGACCTGTTCTATCGGCATTGTGAACAGGGAAGCCGCCTGGGGCCCATAAGATATACCCCCAGTTGAGGCAAGACGTGGGTTGCAGTTGCATGTGGAACACTTTGATCAAGTGAACGCCATTGATCCTTTGCTTTCTGCACCAAGAAAAACGCCAAATCTTTGTACCTCGAAACCCACGGTCAACCATTA
This sequence comes from Agapanthus africanus, assembly GCA_030015575.1. Classification (NCBI taxonomy): domain Eukaryota; kingdom Viridiplantae; phylum Streptophyta; class Magnoliopsida; order Asparagales; family Amaryllidaceae; genus Agapanthus; species Agapanthus africanus. Next base: position 556,739,430 of record JASDDO010000016.1, read on the forward strand.
GCAAACCGCGATTCGTTCGCGAACACGACACACGAAGTGTGCAGTGGAAAGAGGAAAAGGTCCCACCGGACGTGCCAGAATCTGTTCCCCTCCGAATACAGAGACGCGACGTGGACGTCTTGCCTGAGATTCGGGGACAGATGCTAATTGGTGCTATCCGTCCACCTCTCCGAAGATACCAAGTTAATTTATGGCACCGTGTATCGGAGGTTTAGACGGATGCGGCCGATATAGCAGACTTCGTCAGATTCCCCCTCGCTTGAGGGGTTTTTGATTGTGGGGATGCTCTTCCCTGCAGGCGCAAGCCCCTGCAGTTAATTACGCTACCGCATCGCGGTAACAACTTTCTCCTTCTCTAGCTGGTCACTTCGTGTCGTGGGTGTTTGTTTTGTTTGTGGTTGCCCGTGGATTGTATACGGAGACTGAGTTATGTCGTCGCCCGTAGGACGTGGATTAGTCCAAATCCGTATTTTCTTAGATTTGGGTTTGGGGTTTTGGTTTGAGGATACGTTAGCCATATTTGAGGCTAAGATCAACTCAAACGTTTGTTAAGGATTCGTTAGTCCAATTTGAGACTAAGATCAACTTAACGGGATCATTTAGATCTGACAAAAGAGCAATTGGCTCTATTGTTCCAGTTTAGGGACATAGGGGTCCATTACATGTATGGCCGTCGGGACCCATCACCTCTCTGACGACGTTGAAGGATTACAACGACAGATGTCAGAGGAGTTCAGAGATGTACCCTTGAACCAAAGTTGATTGGGGGATTTATAGTCCAATTTGGGACTAAAGTCTGTTTGAAGGTTTAAGAATACGTTAGCCATATTTGAGGCTAAGATCAACTTAAACGGTTGTTAAGGATACGTTAGTCCAGTTTGGGACTAAGATCGACTTAACGAGATCGTTTAGATCCGACAAAAGAGCATTTGGGCTCTATTGTTCCAGTTTAGGGACATAATGGTCCAAGTTCCAGTTTAGGGACGTGGTGGTCCAAGTTCCAGTTTAGAGACGTGGTGGTCCATCTCCAGTTTAGGGACATGGTGGTCCATTGCCAGTTTAGGGACGTGGTGGTCCATGTTCCAGTTTAGGGACGTGGTGGTCCATTGCCAGTTTAGGGACATGGTAGTCCAAGTAATGTATGGTTGTCGGGACCCATCACCTCTCTGAAGGCGTTGAAGGATTACAACGACAAATATCAGAGGAGTTCAGAGATGTATCCTTGAACCAGGTGTAAATTGATTTTGGGAGAGCAGTAGTGCTCAGTCAATTTAATTTGAGGACTTATGGCCAAAATTGGGCTAAGTCCAGTTATGTTTGAAATATTGGCCTTTTGGACCACTAGACATTTGTCTCGGTTCAACCCCTCATTATTCAGCAGTGTTAAACAGAGGTTTGGGGGCTCTGACAACATTTTGTCTTTGATTTCCTCAATTTTGAGATTCATTTGGAGGAGGGCCTTTTGCCTCTGGAAAATTAGCCAATTTGGCTAAAAGTAGTGTTAAACACTAGAGAACAACAGTGTTAAACACTGGAGGTAGAACTCTCAAATTAGTGTTAAACACTAAAAGACAATCAGTGTTAAACACTGGAAATATAATCTTCAATTTAGTGTTAAACACTAGAAACAATCAGTGTTAAACACTGGAAATATAATCCCCAAATTAGTGCTAAACACTAAAGACAGAGGGGTCATGTGCGGACACGTGAGAGCGCCCAAGAAGGGGGACCAGATCCCTTTTCTTCGTTCTGCAATTAAGTGTTAAACACTTTCTATTTTGTTTTCGAGCATCACATGTTGGCACGTGATGGAGATCTGTGCGCCATTTGTTAAATCATTTGCTGAGGGGTCACGTGGGGACACGTGAGAGCGCCCAAAGCCTTCATTTCCTTTGCTTTTTCTTTCTGTGTTTCGAGGGTCACGTGGAGCACGTGATGACATCAAAAAGTGGGGCCAGATCCCTTTTATTTTGTTCTGCAAACAAGTGTTAAACACTTTTAATTTTCATAGCCATCACGTGTGGGCACGTGATGTATACTCATGCCCTGATTTATTAGAACATTTATTAGGGGTCACGTGGTATTATGTGAGAGCGCCCAGAATTGTTTCTGCCTTGGCTTTTGTTCCATTTATAATGAGGGTTACGTGGGAGCACGTGAGGCATTGCCTCAAAACTTTCCTCTTCTCATTTTTGGGGGATCTGTTCAGGGGTCACGTGGGGCACGTGACCTTAGACATTTGTCTCGGTTCAACCCCTCATTATTCAGCAGTGTTAAACAGAGGTTTGGGGGCTCTGACAACATTTTGTCTTTGATTTCCTCAATTTTGAGATTCATTTGGAGGAGGGCCTTTTGCCTCTGGAAGATTAGCCAATTTGGCTAAAAGTAGTGTTAAACACTAGAGAACAACAGTGTTAAACACTGGAGGTAGAACTCTCAAGTTAGTGTTAAACACTAAAAGACAATCAGTGTTAAACACTGGAAATATAATATTCAATTTAGTGTTAAACACTAGAAACAATCAGTGTTAAACACTGGAAATATAATCCCCAAATTAGTGCTAAACACTAAAGACAGAGGGGTCACGTGCGGACACGTGAGAGCGCCTAAGAAGGGGGACCAGATCCCTTTTCTTCGTTCTGCAATTAAGTGTTAAACACTTTCTATTTTGTTTTCGAGCATCACATGTTGGCACGTGATGGAGATCTGTGCGCCATTTGTTAAAGCATTTGCTGAGGGGTCACGTGGGGACATGTGAGAGCGCCCAAAGCCTTCATTTCCTTTACTTTTTCTTTCTGTGTTTCGGGGGTCACGTGGAGCACGTGATGGCATCAAAAAGTGGGGCCAGATCCCCTTTATTTTGTTCTGTAAATAAGTGTTAAACACTTTTAATTTTCATAGCCATCACGTGTGGGCACGTGATGTATACTTATGCCCTGATTTATTAGAACATTTATTAGGGGTCACGTGGTATCACGTGAGAGCGCCCAGAATTGTTTCTGCCTTGGCTTTTGTTCCATATATAATGAGGGTCACGTAGGAGCACGTGAGGCATTGCCTCAAAGCTTTCCTTTTCTCATTTTTGGGGGATCTGTTCAGGGGTCACGTGGGGCACGTGACCTTAGTCTTTTCATGCACAGAGATCTTTTAAGTCTCCTTATCTTTAAGAATTAAATTCTTATTTAGGGTAAAACCCTAATTATGATTCTGGAGGAATTAAATTCCTATTTTGAAAGAATTAAATTCTTATTTAGGGTAAAACCCTAATTATGATTCTGTAGGAATTAAATTCCAATTAGTTTGAGAGAATTAAATTCTCAAAACTCAATTCCCCTTCTAAGTTTAGGATCTGCATGGCTGGGTCTCGACCCGATGAGAATTAAATTCTCATCCTATGGGGAGATGTGCTCTGTACAGATCTTCAACCAGAAGAAGAACTAAGTTCTTTATTTGCAGAAGAGTTAAAGTCTTAAATTTTGAGAATTAAATTCTCTTTTTGAAGTTGATCTTTTTTCCCTTTTCTCACCTAGGGTTTTCTTTGTTGAGAATTAAATTCTCCCTTCTTTTCTTCCCTCTTGAGAATTAAATTTTCCTCTCTCTGTTTTTCTCTCCAAAAAAGGTCCCCCTCTCTTCTTTTCTTGGCTCCTATTTATAGGAGAAGGAAAAGAATCAATTTGTTTAGCAAATCTATCATTGAAAGATTTGATTTGTTTTCATCATTAATATGATCCTTTAGATCATTCAGCGAATTTTATTCACCGTTGGATTTTAAATCCAAAGATATTCTGTTTGTTATTTCCGGTGAGATTTTAGGGGAAATCTTTCCTTATATAAGATCTTTCCATAAATTGGTGATATTTAATCACCCTTGGATCTTTAATCCAACGGTCCCCATAGTCCTTTTCCATTTGGAAAGATTTAGAGAAATTTAGAATTTTAATTTTATTTGGAAAGATTTAAATGATCTTTTTTCAGAATTTAATTCTGTTGAACAGCAAGGCTTTTACAGCCAGTCACGTGTTGCCACGTGACCTTTGGTCACGTGTGAGCATGTGACCCCCAATTGAGTCATTTTCTCAGTGTTTACTTACGCTTCAGTTGTAACCATCACGTGTCAACACATGACCATTGGTCACGTGTGAGCACGTGACACGTCATTGAGGTATTTCCTTCAGCCGTTTGTTATTTTATTTCTGTTTTGATTGTCACGTGTCAACATGCGACCATTGGGCACGTGTGAGCACGTGACCCCCAATTGGGTCTTTACTCAACCGTTTATTTACGCTTCAGTTTTAACAATCACGTGTCAACACATGACCATTGGTGGCGTGTGAGTACGTGATACCTCATTGAGATAATTCCTGATTTTTAATCAGGGAACAGTGCACAACATATTTGCTCATAACTTTTGATCCCGAATGAATTATGAAGCCCATAATATATCAAATCGAAGGGTTTTTCGAGATGCTTCCAATATCATTAGAATTTAACAATTCCTCCTTCGGGATTTTATCAAAATACAGGCCGGAAGATACTGGTTCGCATTTTCTTAAGCGTATCTTTGTCATTTGATACCTTGGGCTCCTTTGCGCAGAAATTTTTGGCGGGAACAGTATCCTTAGCAAAAACAAACTGAGCCCAAATGCTCACTTATATATTTAAGTTGATCTTAATCTCAAACTAGATTAACGGTCCTTAAATAAAACAAAAAAATATCTTTGAATTGAAGGATTATACAACCTAAGTTCAAAACCCTGTCAAGCAAATTCCTGACTCAAACCCAAATCTAAAATATACGGATTTGGACTGATCCACGCCCTACTGGCGACGACTTAAATTTGTCTCCGTATACAATCCACGGGCAACCAAAACAAACAAAATAACAAACGACACATAGTGAACTGCCGGAGCAGAAGAAAGTGGTTATCGCAATGCGGTAACGTAATTAATTGCAGGGGCTTACGCCTGCAGGGAAGAGCGTTCCCATAATTAAAAAACCCCTCACAAATGAGGGGGAATCTGATGAAGTCTGCTACAACGGTCGTATCTATCCAAACCTCCGGTATATGCTACCATAAGTCAACTTGGTATTTTCGGAGAGGTGAATGGAGATGTCCAAATAGTATTTGCCCCCAAATTCAGGCAAGACGATCTATCCCAGTTCGTCTTTGTTTTCGGCGGTGAACAACCCTTCAAATGATAAATGTGTAAAAACGAATACGATTTGAAAGTAATATAAATTATTTACTGAGAAGGATATAAAAGATACATACCGATACACCAGGGAGCCTGAAGTATAGCCTTTTTGAGCCGCTGCTCTTTTCCAGTTAATCACGCTTGTCGGGCTTCGATCGAAGATAAGTCCCCACCCGCCTTCAGAGCAGTCTCGTCTTCAGAAGCGACCGATATTGGCTGTTTGAGAACCCGTTCTTCTTCCAGCATTAAAGGAACTACTGGTAACATAGCAGGAGCCAGGTCAACATCATGGAATTCAATAGGAGGAAAGCATCCCTTCTTGGGGCGCACATTTTCGGTTTCATCCTGTGAACGCTTTAAAGTCTTGGCCAGCTGAGCGGCCTCCTCGGCAGATGTATCAGAAAAAAGAAGACCATCGTCCGGTTCATGCGCAGACTCATCATGAGCAAGAGGCTCGGACTAAAGCAAAGCATCGAGTAAACGAGCGGCCGATTTCTTTCTCCTTTTAGGGCCCGAGCTAGTACTGGTAGAAGGACGCTTCCTCCCTTTCGGCACTTTTGCACGGCGCTGCCCGATCTCGCCTTCGGGATCTGACTTTGGTGACGCCGCTGCCGGTGCCTTATCAAGAGTCTCTGCTCCGGTCCTAGTGCGAACTGGCATACCAGCAGTACGGAGGATCGATCCTGTTCGAGCGGCTTTTGGAATAAGCATTGAATCGCTGTCCCTCAGAGGAGGGAGAATGACCAACCGTGGCCGCAACGGAGCATTGATGGCTTGAGCTGGAGCAGAGGCCTTACACTGAAAGAGCACCCGTCTCTCCTCTGCGATGATGGGACTAACCCGGTGATGATACCAGCCCTTAAAGGGTCCCACATGCCTTGGAATATAGTCATGCTCGGGGATTATGAAGAGGGAACCGGTATTTAACCTCATGAAATGATGAATAACGTCACGGGCAGTCTCCAGCGAGAGAGTAGGGTCAACTAAAAAGGCTTCAGGGGAATGCCCTGGTTGTAACCCAGCTGTTGGGCAAAGCGATGCGGATTATACCGCATGAAGAGAGCAGGGTCATTTAGTCGGAACACTAAGTACCCGGCCTGATTGAATTTAACGCATGATCTCTTTGTGTTTTAAACCCGGCGCCCTATTCTTCAACAAATCAAATAACTGTTGAATATGCCCCGCTGGCACAGAAAGGACCCGATCATTGAAAACCATACCGCCTTCATTTGAATACGGGTTAAGCAACACGTGCAAAGCCCCTAACTAAGTCGGATCAGGAGTGGAGGTATCAACCAAACTCTTGACTCGCGGGAAGGTGTATGACTCATAAAAATCAGGCCGCCGGTGCACAGCAAATGCGCCTAACACGTGCATCTCGATCCAGGACGTGAAGTAGTAGAGGGAGAAATTCACGGTGTCTGCACCTGGATTTGAAGTGTTGACGGTGGTACTTAAGCCATAATATAGGTGTGATAACTCTGCAACACCAATAGCCAATCGCATTCCTTCGGCTATGCAATGTGCAGGGTAGAAGACGGAGGCTCTCATAAAATAGAGGTGCATTGGCATGGTGAACCAGCTGAGCCAGAGACTGATGAAGCCTATAAAAATGTTTCCTTGTCTATTCCAGGAGCAGCGATCGTGTCAAAAGTCACGGTTGACGAATTTGGAATATAAAATTGTGGCAGATCTTCTTCTTTAGCCGGCAATTTCTCCAAGCTGAATTCGAAAGGATCCTCGACCTTCATAAATTTTGGAGCTTTCTCTGATAGAGCATCTTTACGAAGAACGAAAGCGATGAAAGCGTCAAAAGTAAAGCCTTGCCCTTCTGATGCCACGAACATGCTCTTAAAAATACCTAAGGCCTTGATTAGACTTAGGTGCTTGTTCCGAACAGCATTCTCGGTTGTCAAGCCTTCAAGCATGGCTGGCACTGTAGCAAAAATATACTTGTCAGGGGGTAATAATTCTTCGTAGCGTTCTCCCTTAATCGGAAACCCTCAAATTTCTCGGAATGCCTCTAGAGAAATAGAGACTTCGCGGTCCCTTAGTAGAAATGTATTCGTTGGAAGATTCCACTGGTTTAAAAAAGCCTTAACCCACCAGACGTGGGGAGTGTGGTAGTAGAACAACGACGCATACACCGCTTGATACAGCCCAACTTTCTGCAACCGTGAGCGTTGGGAGGAGAGAATGTACCGGGCCCAAGGAAGATAGCCCACTGGATGTCGCGGGGTAACGTATATCTTATAGACATGCACCCAAGGTCGAGCTTCACCTTGACATATTCAGCATCCCAAAATGTCGATAGCCATCAAGGATTGATTGGGTATCCCTGTCATTGATGGCTCAAGACGGCCCTCGGGAGTCTAATTAGCCGCCTCCACTGCATAAGAAGTACGCGAACGCTCCGTAAATGAAATCGAGTAGATGGATTCTGTTGGTATTCTACATGTAAAACTACGTCAGCCCCTGATAATATGACCATACCAAATTTCCCATAGGAGAAGGCTCTTTTTGTCCTTGTCATGTTCCCTAATCATAGCCATAGCCTCCTCGTCTGATGTCAACTGTGGAAAAGCGACCTCTGAGCGGGTATAGGGAAAGTAGGGAAGTGAGGCCATTGTACCTAAAGAAAGGGGACAAAAAAAACCATCAATAAAAGGTGTGAGTTTATTTTATGGGACTACTAAGTACACAACCAGTGGGCCCCACGAAATCAAAATGGTGGCTCATCAATGATGAGGCAAGATGATCGTTGTGAGAATCTAAAAGGATTCTCATTAAATAAACGGTCGAGTTTAAAAAACTCTCAACATTCTCAAAAAGCGAGTTCTGTTAAAAATAAACAATAGATTCAAATCTGTAAAAAGGGTATTAAAACCCAAAGAAGGAAAATGCTCAAGAACAGGATGGGGAATAAAATTCCCAAAAGTCCCAAAATCTCTTAGAGCTATGCTCTATAAGACAATGGAATTAAATTTCTCCAATAATAGGATTGAATCCCAGAAACCCCCATAGTGGGAAACAAAGAAAATGGAATTAAATTCCAAAGATCCTCAAAGATCAGTGATAGGGTAAAACCTTAAGCGGAGAGCCAACGATTCTCATTGATTCAAGACCCATGGTCTACTTTAAAAAAGAGTTTTTTTAGATCTCTAAGTGATCAGTTCAAGAAAAGAGTAAAGCTCTGTTAATGGATTTAAAATCCAAAACAAAAAAGGGGGTTTCCTAAGAGATGAATTCCGTTCATAATCCTTATCAAAAAAGAAAAACGTTTTTGCAGAGTTTAATTCTGGAGTTCTGTGCGCAGAGAGCTAAGCTCTGAAAGGAGAATTAAATTCTCAAGAAAAGAATTAAGGAGGAAGAAGAAAAAACAGTGGTCATCTCAAGGGCCAAAGGCCCCATTTATAAGACGTGATGGGGTGCGATTCAACTTTCCATTACCCTAGGCAATCCAACGGTGGTAAATATGGACAGCGTTGTACTCATGTGTGTTCACACCATAATATTGTATTATAATATTCCCCATTCTTATTCGTTTTATAAATAAACATGTGCTTTTGACGCATGTCTGCTACATATTACAGGTTACAGGTTCTTGGACCGAAGACATTGAAAAAGACACAAGACGATACAAAAGAGGGACTTTTGACCAACAAATAGAATGATCTTAGTCAAGCCTAGGCGAAGAACAGTTCACAATTAACAAGGCAATGCAAGGTCCAAGATGTCAAAGCAAACGGTTAAAAAACCACTACAAGTATTCACTGAAAGATCTGGAGAAGACCCAGAATCCAAATGGAGAAAAGAACCAAATAATCAGGAAGATTAAAAAGCCCAGAAAAATCCCACAAAATATCAGCAGATGATCCGACCATTGGGCCGCGGAACCGTGGCCCAAAGCCTACCCATGCCGCGGTTCCGCGGCCATCTTGTGCCCGGGCTTCGAGAAGTTTTTACCAAAACTTGAGGCGGCGCTGAATAGTTGACCTAAGGGCAAATTTGTAATTGCAGACGTGCGAATCAATTGTAAACCTAGGGTTTCTATCTCTTATAAATAGAACCCAAATCATTGTATTTTCTCATGCCTCCTTTTAATAATAAAATTCAGAATTCTTTATGGAGAGCATCGGTGCCTCTTTTCAATTCATGAATTCAGATCTGACAATCCTGCGTTGATGTTTGGAGAGAGCCATCTGTAAGTAGTTTTATTTAATTGCTCTAGTTTAGATTTTAATTCCTTGCCTTAGATGTTAGCTTTGGGGAAGGCTTTTGAGAGATGAGATCTCTCATCCCTTTCTTTCCCATAATATATTTTCAATAGGACTCCATGCATACACGCACACACCGCGCCCTACGGCATCCTATCCCTCGAGGTAGCAGTGATACCGTAGTATAAAGACCCAGTTGCGCGTGTTTTCCATGGAGGTTAGGGTAAGGATCTCTAAAGGAAGGACAAGAACCTAGAGGAAGGAACACCTTCCCGAATGGATCTAATCCCCTTTATTGATAATTACCATAACTCCTCATAGATCCTCATTTGGGTATAGAAAGCGTTGAGATTTAATTACATTTCCAAACCATTCCTAAACCTAACCCTAGCAAGATTTAGATCTAGATAATCTTAGTATAAATAGATTTAGTTTTTAGATTTAATAAATCAATCCGACTCCCATCGGAATTAGCTCGTTTGAGCGAATAGGAAATTCACAACATCCCTGTGGACCGACCCGTACTCACCGGCTAGCTACATGCGACGCCGTTCTTGATTGCGGTAATTAGATAGTTTTTGAGACAAATCAAATGGCGTAGTTGCCGGGGATGGCGTGTTATTTCCTTTTTGCAATTTCGGGTTAATATAAATCATAAAATCTGAAAAATCACAAAAAATATAAAAACATATCATCTGTTATTTTTGGAAAGGGTATTTTTGTGAGAATTTTGCAGGATCTACGCACAATTTCGGATCTGGAAATCTACAAATTTCGGATCTGGAAATCTACAGAAAGCGAAACAGAAAACAACAGATCAGAACAGAGAGAGATTTCAAAAACAGAACAGTAGACTTTTTCTGGAGATTTGAACCCCCAAAGTTCCGCGCTTACGCAGTCGCAACCCGACTTAGACCGTGGAAACGCAGCCACCTTGCTGACTCAGCGCGCTACAAAAAATTTGGGACTCCGAGCCGACTTTCCCGCCGCGGAACCGCGGTGGGACCCTCGCTTTTGCCGCGGAATGGCTGCAGTCTGGTGGCGACATCTGTCCAAATTTGCACTGTAAGCTTCGCTTTTCTTTTCTCTGGAAATCTAAATATATCTTTTCTGAAAAATTCCTGCAGGATTCCGTGCGCTTTAAAAATCTTCACCTTTCTAAATAACAAATCTTGTGCAGGATTTTTTGCGCCTCGCTTAAAATAGAAATTAATTGCAAGTAATATTTTTCTGTTGCATATCTTTTCTCGAAAATCTTTTTGCAATAATTTCCAAATAAAGAAAAAGGAAAAAGGAAATTTTTTTTTTACAACTTGCAAATTTTTGCCGCAAATAAATCCTTGCACCACCCAACCTTCTTTCTTTTCCCTTTTCATCTAACATGGGTACCCCAAATCATAAATCACCTGCCGAACTTTGGTATCCCGAACCTAACGTTGTCTCGTACGTCAATTGTTTCGGTCGATTTAAGGAAGATCCCTCCGTGCCTAAAATTTCTTTGAAAGATCAAATAGAAGCTTCTAGGAGAAACGGTTCGACTTTACAACCCACTTTGTGTCAACCTTGTCAACCTTCACCACCTTCGTACGTTGACACCACTTTTCCAAGTCCTACTGTAACTCCTAAACCGATGTCCATTGTTGAGCATATTGCTCAATCTCGTAGCCGATCTTTCACCCCTCTCCACACACTTAGTTCTAGAGGTCAACAAGTCCATTCACCTTTTTATCCACATGTTGACCCCACTCCTGTCCAACCATCCACTTCCTACCAGTCCTACCCGACTTTCCCACCTTCACTAGACATTGATTCTACACAGCCATATGGGAGTTTCACGTATCCAAACAGTTTTGAATCTTTTACCGAAACCCCTTCACAACCCATGTCTAGTCTAGAACAGTCGTTGAAGGCGTACATTGCAGCAACAAACAAAATGATTAAGAATGTGGATGCGTCCGTGGCCGCCCTTATGCAACCTAGTGAACCGGTAGCTAGTTTCCCGCTAGCTCCAAATTTTTCAATGTATAAGGAGGCGGTTGGACAGAGTGAGAATGTGAGAGGATTTCCAAATCAAAGCTACCCATACCCAATTGAATCCAACAACTCCAATTTTGAAACATGTGTCCAAAATGATGAGTTGTGCGACTTTGTAGTGCTTGATTTGCCAGATTATGAGGAACCCCTTTCGAGTGAAACCGCACCTAATCCGTTTGACCTTTACACCTCCACTCTAGAACCTGAATTGATAAATATCCATGCTTTTGAGGAGGTGTCAGAAAAAATTGATTTTCACTTGATTGAGGATATAGACACCGGGAATATTTTGGATGATGAACCTGTCGATTTGATTGAAATTTTATGTCCAATTCATCATCCCGAGTCATTAGATGTTTCTCCCGAACTTCATATGCGTCTTGATTTTGATGATAATGGAATGGATGAGTTAAATATTGAGGAGAATTATGAGGATAGTATTGAGGAGAGTATTGAGGATAATATTGAGGTTGAACCATTTTTGTTTGATGTGTCTGATTTTCCAATTCATCCTCCTGAACGTTTGACTGTTACATCACCCTCCCTCCTTTCCATCGTTCCGACCATGCCTAATATCATGTTTGAAGACTGTGAGCTTGAAAAATTTTCCTTTGAATCTGACACAGTTCTCACAGCCGATAACACGTACGAGTGTTTCACTTTTTCGGACGATGTTGATGTCTCCCCGCCCGAGTTTGAGTCCTTTACATTTTCAGATGAGTTAGTTGAACCATCAGACTCGGTTGCTTACAGTAGTTTCGAACCATTAATGGAATCTTTTAAGTTCAAAACAGTTTACTACGGTGAGAATGAGACTATCCCTAATCCGCTCCCTTTCGTCCTTCCTATCGTTCCGACCGTACAAGAGACCGTTACGCTTTCATCTCCAATACCAAGTTCGGCGTACCCATGTTTTCTTACGAATCTTGAGGGATTTGACCCCATTTCTCGACGGGTTGATAGGTTAGCGCAATCGCTTTTAACATATCGGTCATCACAAATTGTGCTAATTTATTCATTCGATTTACACCCTCAAGATCGTACTCCACTTCTTTCTCCTTTCCGCCATTCTTCTCCTCCACCGAGACCATATTCTACCCTTCTTCCCACACGGTCTCGTGTGTTCCTCATTTCTTTCCTCTACACCCCATTATTTCACCAACTCGGCCATTACCACGATAAGATTTTTGAATGGTTGGTGCTAACCTTTGGCTTGTGTAAGGCCAAGCTTAACTTTGGGGGGAACCTTGTTGTATATATGTATATATATTTTTTGTTTTCTTTTTCTATTAAATATATATATATATATATATATATATATAAATTATAAATAAATAAACAGGGGAGTGCCGGCATTTTGACCCTCTTGGTGTGGTATGACAGTGGGGACACTGTCAAGTTTAAGTTTGGGGGTATACTCGGTACGTCTTCTTCCTTCGCATTCATATGTATATTTTTGCATTTGCATATTTATTTGAAAACCCATAAAAATTGAAAAATTTTGAAAAATTATAAAAATTATTTTATTCAATTTTGACTTATTTGACTAGAGTTTGACAGATAGGTTAACTAGCTAGGAACAACTAGATCTTAGACTTAGTAAATTAAAAACCCTAAAAATAACCTTCCTTAAAGTTTAACGGTAGAAAGTATATGTCTTTGTAGTTTATTTAGAAATAGGCAAATTTTGAGTTCAATTCTTGGGATAAGTCAAAACAAAGGAAAAGTATTGATATTTTTATTAAAGTATGAGTTTGAAAAATAGTTCCTAGCTTAAGTCTAAATTCTGAAAATGTATACCCTACAATTTGCACAATCACGCACCTTGAAACTTGGAATAGTAGAGGAGACCTTGAAATGCACTTGTCTAAAGTCCTTAGTACAATGAAAAAAAAGGAAAAAAAAGTGTGAATAAAGAATAAAAAAATGAACACTGGTTTTTGTGATTACTTAAGGCTGTAAAAATAGAAAAATATTTAGCGAGGGTGCTTTATCACCTAGTGCCTTAGACCAACTGGTTTGGGAGTCACTGCTAAAACCTTGGGTGTTACAAGACTAGGAAGTACACTTTAAAGTGCAAACGCATCGTATAATCGGTCGTTGGTACCTCAAGAAGTATTAACAGTCGCATGAAGGATGTGTAAGCAAAATTCAATTAAAAATTCACCAATTAATATGTGCTTTGGACAACGGAAAAGAGTATGATTGCTTGATTTGAATTTTCAAGTATTGGGGTGATATATACACACACGTAGGGGTATGTGATTGGAGTTTAGATGAGAGAAGGAATGAAGAATAGAACTTGTATCTTTAATAGAGTTGATAAAAATTCCTAAGTGGAGATGGAACCCTAGAAGGAAAACTTAGGAGATGCCGAAAGCTAAATAGGTCTGCAGAACATATATAATCTTAAGTTAAATAATGAGAAAGTGTGAAGAATACGGGTGGATAATTTACGAGTCGACGATAATAGAATTCCTTGTTAGAAAACCTAATTGGAGAACAAAAGTTAATGGGCCGAATTGATAGGATTTTGTGGGTAGTATCCGCTGAAAACCCTCAGGAGACAATACTCCTCCTACTAGGGACACCTAGAGGTTTAACGGCTTGTTGCACGAGCTCAGTGCAATCGCGTTTCCCTGTGAAAGTGCGGTTAGGTTTTGTAGAGAATAAAAAATAAGTTTGCTCGAAGACGAGCAAAACATAAGTTTGGGGGTATTTGTTCACACCATAATATTGTATTATTATATTCCCCATTCTTATTCGTTTTATAAATAAACAGGTGCTTTTGACGCATGTCTGCTACATATTACAGGTTACAGGTTCTTGGAGCGAAGACAGTGAAAAAGACACAAGACGATACAAAAGAGGGAATTTTGACCAACAAATAGAATGATCATAGTCAAGCCTAGGCGAAGAACAGTTCACAATTAACAAGGCAATGCAAGGTCCAAGATGTCAAAGCAAACGGTTAAAAAACCACTACAAGTATTCACTGAAAGATCTGGAAAAGACCCAGAATCAAAATGGAGAAAAGAACCAAATAATCAGGAAGATTAAAAAGCCCAGAAAAATCCCACAAAATATCAGCAGATGATCCGACCATTGGGCCGCGGAACCGTGGCCCAAAGCCTACCCATGCCGCGGTTCCGCGTCCATCTTGTGCCCGGGCTTCGAGAAGTTTTTACCAAAACTTGAGGCGGCGCTGAATAGTTGACCTAAGGGCAAATTTGTAATTGCAGACGTGCGAATCAATTGTAAACCTAGGGTTTCTATCTCTTATAAATAGAACCCAAATCATTGTATTTTCTCATGCCTCCTTTTAATAATAAAATTCAGAATTCTTTATGGAGAGCATCGGTGCCTCTTTTCAATTCATGAATTCAGATCTGACAACTCTGCGTTGATGTTTGGAGAGAGTCATCTGTAAGTAGTTTTATTTAATTGCTCTAGTTTAGATTTTAATTCCTTGCCTTAGATGTTAGCTTTGGAGAAGGCTTTTGAGAGATGAGATCTCTCATCCCTTTCTTTCCCATAATATATTTTCAATAGGACTCCATGCATACACGCACACACCGCGCCCTACGGCACCCTATCCCTCGAGGTAGCGGTGATACCGTAGTATAAAGGCCCGGTTGCGCGCGTTTTCCATGGAGGTTAGGGTAAGGATCTCTAAAGGAAGGACAAGAACCTAGAGGAAGGAACACCTTCTCGAATGGATCTAATCCCCTTTATTGATAATTACCATAACTCCTCATAGATCCTCATTTGGGTATAGAAAGCGTTGAGATTTAATTACATTTCCAAACCATTCCAAAACCTAACCCTAACAAGATTTAGATCTAGATAATCTTAGTATAGATAGATTTAGTTTTTAGATTTAATAAATCAATCCGACTCCCATCGGAATTAGCTCGTTTGAGCGAATAGGAAATTCACAACATCCCTGTGGACCGACCCGTACTCACCGGCTAGCTACATGCGACGCCGTTCTTGATTGCGGTAATTAGATAGTTTTTGAGACAAATCAACGTGCAAGCCACGTGAGAGCAATGATGTGGGGCATTTGTTCCCTCATAAAAAGAGAGAGAAAGGGGAAGAAAATTCCCCATGACTCAAGCCTCACGTGTTAAACACGTGAGCGCTTATATGCAGAGCATATAATCACTGCAATAAAACAACTATAGACTAAATAGGCCTTACGTGTTAAACACGTGCAATCAAACAACTAAAGGTTAAATGTACCTCATGTGTTAAACACGTGAGCGCCTATGCGTAAAAGCATGAAAGCACAAAGAAAAATCCTCACTAGGTGTCACGTGTTAAAGACGTAAGAATACCCTTTTGAAGCATTAGCTTTAAATAGAGTTAAACTCTATGTATAGAATTAAATTCTATTTTTATATGCAAAGCATATGAGCATTAAGAGTAAATGGCCAAAGGCTAAATTGACCTCACGTGTTAAACACGTGAGCGCCCATATGCAAGGCATATGGGCGCCAAGTGAAAGAAGCTAAATAATCCTCATGTGTTAAATACGTGAGAGTGCATCTTTATGTAGATTTAAATCCTCTCTGTTAAACAGAGAAATATTGGATCAAAGATCCAATGGTGATTAAACATAGAATTAAAATTCTATCGATCTTTCTAAATGAGAAGGATATTTTCTGTTAAACAGAAAGTTAGTGGATCAAAGATCCAATGAGAAGGAAAATATCTCCTACATGTTTCTAAACAGAGAAAGATTGTTCTCTGTTAAACCGAGCACCCTTAGATTAAAAATCCAATGGTGATAAAAATATCATCGTTTAATAAAATAAAATTCTATATACGGGAAAATATTCCCCCAATTTTGTCAAAAACAAGAAAACATATTCTGTAAAAAAAGAAACACTTGGATCAAAGATCCAACGGTGGGTAAAATTCCCTAAACAAATTTTGAG
This sequence comes from Agapanthus africanus, assembly GCA_030015575.1. Taxonomy (NCBI): domain Eukaryota; kingdom Viridiplantae; phylum Streptophyta; class Magnoliopsida; order Asparagales; family Amaryllidaceae; genus Agapanthus; species Agapanthus africanus. The sequence goes on from JASDDO010000016.1 coordinate 556,755,820, forward strand.
ACCAATTGAATCAATTGGAATCTCTCAATAAGAGATTTTAATTAACAAACTTGCATCCACTATATAAAGGACCTGAGACTTCAAGTCTCAAAAAGAGAGACCCCCATTTGCTTCTGTAAAAAATACAGAAGGCTCTCCAAAAGTTTTCTCAAAAATAAAGAACAGAGAATTTAATTCTCAAAGAAGAAGATCATCTTCCTCAAAACCCTAGGTAAAGAAGAAAGAAGAGATCAAAATATCTCCTTTACCTATCATATCACATCTAAGCGTTTAACCCTTTTTAAAAGAACTTAGTTCTTTCTCTAGATTTGAGATCCACAAGACAAGTTTCCCATAAGTTGAGAATTTAATTCTCATCGGGAAGATCTTGTTCTTGAGAATCAAAGATTCAGGGAAGAACAAATTTAAACAGGAAAAAAAAGGAGTTCATAATACTCCAGGAACTTAGTTCCTTCAAATCAAGAACTTAATTCTTTAAAAACCCGATCCAAGATCCTCAAAATAGTGATCTTGATGATCGTTAATGGTCAAAATATCATTAACATGGGTTTAACCTCTCTGAAAACATGAACATAAAAATATGGATAAAAGAACATGGAGAATATAGAGTCCATAATACTCCAGGAACTTAGTTCCTTCAAATCAAGAACTTAGTTCTTTAAGAACATGATCTCATATCCTCAAAATAGTGATCTGGTAATTGTTCATGGTCTATATACCATCAACAAAGATTTAAGTTCTCTAAAAATATCAACGGTGATTAAATCTCCAAAAAGAACTCAGCGCCTTACGTAAAAAGCACATGAGCACCAAGGCCAATTTACATAGCGCCTCACGTGAATTACACGTAAGTGCCGGAAAAAATTAGTGCTTAGCACTATTGGAGCGCCTCACGTGAAACACATATGAGTGCCATAAAAGGCTAGTGCTTAGCACTATTATAGCACCTCACATGATATACACGCGAGCGCTATATGCAACCAAGTGCTTAGCACTGCTGGGTGTTACAGAAACCTAATCTTAGCCCAAATTAGCTAAGCTTATATTCATGATATCCAAATTGATCTTAGTCTCAAACATGACTAATGATCTCTTATTGATGATATCCAAAATGATATTCATCCCATATCTTCTAAGGTAATCTTAGTCTCAAATAAGGCTAATGATTCTTAGGTCCATCATAATCTTTTCCCTCAAATACGAGATTTGGTTCAAGGTGTTAGGAATATGTATGCCCTAAAGGCCATTATTGTATGATATAGTGGATACTTGGATATATATATATATGGCTTTCTTGCTCGACATAATAGTATGCTATATGGTTGCTCTCTATCTTAACTTGTACACTTATTTTTATACTGTCTCTCTAATACATGTTGATAAAGCCCTTAGGATGTTGGCTTAACTACTAGGACTATGATGCAGATCATACTAGTGGGGCTTGTGTAGTCCGCAAGCACATTCTTTAATAGTTCCTAGTCGAGAGAGTATCAAGACAGGGCATCGATATTCCAGAGTAGACTGGTGTGTACGTTTCTTGACTCTATATGGGGTGATGGTTGATCCCACAACCATTGGTGTTTGACAACAAAGATTGTATACATGTGCTCATTAGAGAATGGGTACACCGAACAGGACTCGCCGAGAACTCCTATATGGTACCATACCTATTTTCAGATAGCAGTTCTCTAGTGACACTTGTACAGGTTAGTCTGCAGACCCGAGATCGTCATAGTGTCTTGTGTGGTTCCCACTGTGTTTTGATTTCCTCCCTACCACGGCTCAAAGGAGTTATGCAAACTGGTGGATTTTGGGTACAGTCCCGAGTCATATGGAAGCAGTGAGCGAAAAGAGAGGTTTCGTCTCTCCCGGTATTGGGAGTTGATGTTGCGCTATGCTCGATTAACAATAACAACAAGTTCGTAGCCAGGGCCGATGAGATTTACAGATAAGTGTTATCAATAGTTTCTTGAAAGGTTATAGGCCATACATCGGCATGACTTATCAAGTTATTGGGGTCTGACGATTCCACCCCAAGACTCGATATGCGACATATCAGACGAAGATAACGGACTGTACGGTAAGTGTTGCTTATAGGCTCTACGGGAGTTTGGAAAAGTTTGCATGTTGATATTCTATTCGTTCAATACCTGGGTAGCTGTTACGTCTAGCTAGTACCGCTGACGGCTTGTGGGTATCTGATGTGATCATTACCTACTGCTGGCGTATTGACGAGTTTTTAGAGTCCTATACAGAGGTTTCCTAGCTCAAGCGAAATGAAGTAGGGCACATATGGAGATATGTGCGAGCGCTTGATTGAATATGAGTATGTGATACTGTATTCTAATCTAGCGATATTTGATATTGGTCAGGTTATATATGATATAACTGGATTATTGAATCAAGTGTTGATTCAATGTTATATGTATATGTTGTTTATATATATTTGATAATAGCCGGATTATATTTGATATAGCCGGATTATTGAATCAAGTGTTGATTTAATAATTTGATATATATATATATATAATATTGAATATTTGCCGGTTGTATGTGATATAACCGGATTATTGAATCAAGTGTTGATTTAATTATATATATATATATATATATATATATATTAACTAATATTAAATCTCACTTAAGATTTTCTTCTCTTTATATACATTTATATATACGTGATATATATTTATATATGTATATGATATTGTATCATGGTTGATGATACATAGAACTAGGATGTATGAGAATCATATTGAGAATAAGATAATATTAAACATTTTTGAATTAAAAGAATTGGTGAATAATTCATAGTTTTGAGATGCTTGTGGAAGTATTGAGAAGTCACGACTCATCATCTATTCTTGGATTATTCAAAGATATTTATCTATCTCATTCTTATCACATCTCATCACTTGAGACATGTTCATTCTCTCCTCTCTCTAGTTTTTTCTTGAGTTGAGAAAAGAAAAGAAAAAGAAGAAAAATTTGTGAGCAAAATTCCTACTTCATTAACCTACACTATTCTAGTCTTTTAGTATAGGTTGTTTGCTTCATTAATATCTTGATTAGTGAAGAGTGAGCTTGAGTGAGAGAGACTTCAAGATGGATCATCTTCGGTCTCGAAGACATCAAGCAAGCTCGTTCCTTTATCAAGTGGAGTCAAAGAAGAGTTCTAGGGACTACTACTTGGAGCTTTAGAAGTGAAGGACCGGTCTACAAAGGTTGTAAACTTCCATCACTTAGTGTAAAACTTGTTTGCTTACACTAAAACCCTAATTCTCTAGTTCGATTCTAGGTTAGTATACTTAGACCTCTAGATTTTTTAAAATTACATACTTGATGCTTGTATTAACCTAGTAGAGGTGCTAAGACATACGTTCATGGTGTCAGAGCCAAGCTAGAGACTTAGGTGATGTCTAGAAAACGTTAAAGTGTTCGATCGAAGTTTCAAAAACAGATTTTTCATACTTTCTATCCAATTTTTCAAAAGTTGAAATTTTCCAGATTAAAAATTCTCAGAAAATCATCCAGGTAATTGTGTGGAGCCCCAAGAAATACGAGGGCCTAACTCCTTAATGTTGCCGCGGAACCACCACCTAAACCATGTTTTGGCCGCGGTTCCGCCGCCAACATAAGGAGTTGTGGACTCGTTTTTTTTCTGCTGCTTCATTGTCACATTTTGGACTTTCTGGGTATTTTTAGTGAGGCTCAAATTGTTGCGGTCTCTGTGATTTGCTGGTGTTTGAAATATCGATCGAAATGTTTAACATCGTCTAGATAGTTTGGATATGTGATACAATTTTTTGAATCCACATTGATTAGTTTTGTGAAAACTAGTTATCAATTTGTAAATCTCTCATTTTAGTCTCATTTGATGGATTGCCACGGAGTTTCGATTTGGATCAAAACTCCATCGCAATCTCGTATTGTACGCGAATAGTCATCGGGAGACACTAGTAGACAGCCACACCCCATAGCCCCGGCCAAGTGACTGTAGGAGAACCCCAAGGCCAAAAGCATCCACTCGGGTGCTCGCGGCCGCAGTGTTCCGCCCAAGTGCACTTCGTTGACGGCCTCGGGGGTGCGACCATTTACTAAAGTTCCCGCTCTGCCGTAAGTTAAGTAAACTTACGGTGAAGACCCGGGTCCCTGTGGCGAATACGGATGGCATATATGTGTGTTTTATTTTCGTTTCTTCTGTGATATTTAGGAAACATAAATGATGGGACGTCATTAATGAGATTAATGAAAAGAAAAAAAACCTAAAAGATATTGTAGAATCAAATTTTTCAAAAAGGTAGCTCTAGTTCTTTCTTTGCATAGCGGTTTTCCATTATGAATATCCAGCACCTCATTCGATGAGGAAAGAGCCTAGATCCCTTTACCGGGAATGACCTTTTTAGCAAAACTAGCATATGCTACAACCCACTCGGTTTGTTTTGAAAACTACTTGATTTTAAAGTAGAGCTTAAACCACTCATTTTCAAATCACTAGATTCTACAACGATATCAAGTTCATTATGCTAAATGTTTTCTTCAAAACCAGTCGTAGCCCTCCGTCATTTCAGATAAGTACTATTTAGTATTCATTCTGCGTTTGTTGACCTTGTCAAGGCGTAGTGTGCGGTAGCTGATTAGTGCTTATCTGCCGCATATGATGCGATTGGATTAGGATAGTCGTACGGCTTTGTTGACCTTGTCAAGGGTCGTGCAGGTGGGTTTAATTCAATCACGAAATGATGGGTTGAACTTGACTTGCGGTTTATGGTTTGTTGACCTTGTCAAGGTTATAAACTGCATGGGGTAAAAACAAATATTGGGAATTCAAGTGTTGAAATTTGCAAAGTGATTGCATACTTTCTATATGATAGTTGGATCCTGATACCCACTACGAGTAAGAGTTACTCCTGGGAGAGTTTTCCACTTTACAATTAGCAAATCCAGTGAGTGTCTAAGAAAGGTGTTAACGAGGTTATGCCCATGCGAAAACGAGATTATTTAATTAGTTCCATACGAAAGCACGGGGAGACTCCCTTGGAGTACCAATACCTGCCTGGCTGACCGATTGGAGAACTTGTAGGGTGTAATTAATCCTGGCTAATCTTACCTTTTAGGGTTTGAAGGAAGATTTGATAAAAACAGTAGGAGCCATCCTGATTAGATAAGATAATAACCAATCTAATCTTGTAAGAGCGCACGCTAAAGTGTTTTCTTCTCTCTCTCTCCCGGTAGCGACCATGTCACGCCTTAATCAAGATAATAATATGGATATATTAACCAAACCCGCTTATTATACTGGGCTGGGGAACGTTGGTTCCGTCCTATCTTATGACAACTATTATAAGTCTGAGCAAGAGATAGGAGAATGCAAGGATTTCCACGCAACCCGAACGAAGAAAGAGCATTCTGATGCATCTTCTTTTGGTGTGTTAGTCATTGAAAACTGTTTCTTAGTCTGCTCTACGTCCTGGGTATTGGATACCGGATCAGAATCCCATATTTGTAATATATTATAAGGATTAAAGAGAAGTAAAGAACTGGGAAAGGGTGATATGTCCCTCACAGTAGGGAATGGAGCAATTGTTGCTGCTGAAGCTGTCAGCGAATATCACATAGTATTGCCAAATGGTAATACATTGATTTTGAACGACTGTTATTTCGTACCATCAATGATGTGTAATATCATATCCATTTCTTTATTAGATAAAGAAGGATATAACTTTGCACTAGAGAAAAATGTTATGAATATTTTCCTAAATCAAGTGTTGATTGGGTTTGGTACGTTGTGTAATGGTATATACGTTCTAAATCAAAATACAGTTCTAAATATACAGAATACATACAAGAGAAAAAGTTCAGAAATGAACGAAGTCTTCTTATGGCATTGTAGACTTGGTCATATCAATGCGACCAGACTAGCTAAGTTGCATAAAAATGGATATTTGAATCCGTTCGAATTTATATCTTATGAAACTTGTCAGTCATGTCTCAAAGGCAAGATGACCAAAACTCCATTTACGGGATACGGAGAAAGAGCTACTGGACTCATGGGACAGATATATAGTGATATATGCGGTCCTATGTCTACGCATGCCAGAAATGGTTCCTCGTACTTCATTACATTCACCGATGATCTCTCAAGATTCAGACATATGTTCCTGTTGAAACACAAATCTGAAGCTTTTGAGAAATTCAAGGAATATAAGTGCGAAGTAGAGAACCAGACGGGTAAAAGTATTAAAATCCTTCAATCTGATCGAGGAGGAGAATACTTAAGCACGGAATTCCGAGATTATCTAAAAGAGAATGGGATTCTCTCTCAGCTTACTCCTCCATATACACCATAGCACAATGGAGTATCAGAACGGAGGAATCGCACCCTATTAGATATGGTGCGCTCTATGATGAGTGTTGCTGATTTACCTATTTCCTTTTGGAGTTATGTACTTGAGACAGCTGCATATCTATTGAATCAAGTTCCATCAAAATCTGTGCCTAAAACACCATATGAGATATGGAGTGGAAAGAGACCATATCTTAAACGAGTTAAGATATGAGGTTATCCGGCCTATGTTAAAAAACAGAATCCAGACAAACTCGAAGCATGATCAGTTCTTTGAAAATTTGTAGGATATCCAAAGAATTCATATGGATATCTATTCTTCCACAGTGAGGAACAAAAGGTGTTTGGTGCTCAACATGCCACCTTTTTAGAAAAGGAATTTCTTGTGAAAGAAATTTGTGGTACTGAGGTAGAGCTGGAAGAAGTTCCAGAAACACAAACTGCAACTGAAGATCTGGTAGAACCGAAGGATTTACTAGCCCCCGACGAACCTCAGCAACTCCGCAGATCTAGCAGGGTTTCTCATCCACCTGAGAGATACCACGGTTTTCTCATAGACGGTGGGAGCGAGGATTGCATCATGGAAGATGATGACCCAACTAGTTTCGAGCAGGCTATCAGAAGTGGGGACTCTTTGAAATGGCTGGATGCTATACGATCTGAGATGGAATCCATATACACCAACAAAGTATGAACTTTGGAAGTTGCTCCTGAAGGGGTAAAACCCATCGGGAGCAAGTGGATCTTTAAGAAGAAACTTGATGTAGATGGAAAGGTAGAGACCTTCAAAGCTAGACTTATAGCAAAAGGTTTTCGTCAACGACCATGTGTCGACTATGATGAGTCATTTTCTCCAGTGGCTATGCTTGGGTCCATCAGGATCCTACTTTCCATTGCTGCATACCATGACTATAAAATCCGGCAGATGGACGTCAAGACCGCTTTTCTAGATGGTGATTTAGAAAAGAGCGTGCATATGACATAGCCAGAGGGCTTTGTAGACAGTGGAAGCAGCAGAAAGGTATGCAAGCTGCTTAAATCAATCTACGGATTAAAGCTAACATCGCGGAGCTGGAACATCTGTTTTGATGTGGCAGTCAAAGAGTTTGACTTCATCAAAAACGTAGATGAATCTTGTATATATAAAAAGGTTGTAAAGAGTAAGATTGTCTTCCTCGTATTGTACGTGGATGACATACTCTTGATAGGAAATCTTGTTCCTATGCTGTACTCGGTCAAACTCTTCCCGTCATAAAAGTTCTCCATGAAAGATCTGGGTGATGCCTTTTACATCCTGGGGATAAAGATCTATCGGGATAGATCTAAAAGGATGTTGGGATTGTCCCAATCCAGGTACATAGACACCATACTAAAGAGGTTTAGTATGAAAGATTCTAAGCATAGTAATTTACCCGCTTGCTCAGGAACCACTCTCTCCAAAGAGATGTCTCCCAAGACTGATTTGGAGAGGGCTCACATGCAAGTGATACCCAATGCTTCTGCAGTTGGGTCTATCATGTATGCTATGTTATGCATCAGACCGGATGTAGCTTACGCACTTAGTGTGGTAAGTAAGTATCAATCAGACGCAGGGGAGAAGCACTGGACAGCTGTGAAGAACATTCTTAAGTACTTGAGAAGGACTAAAGAGATGTTCTTGGTATATGGTAACGGATAACTCCAGGTGGAGTCCTTTACCGATTCGAGCTTCCAGAGTAATAAGGACGACAGCAAGTCTGTCTCGGGTTTTGTCTTCACCCTCAATGGAGAGGCGGTATGTTGAAAGAGTCCCAAGCAAGATACCATAGCAGACTCGAAGATGGAGGCTGAATACATTGTTGCCAACGATGCTGCCAAAAAGGCTGTCTAGATGAAGAAGTTCATTATTGAACTTAGTGTGGTTCCATCCATTATGAATCCAATACCTTTGTATTGTGATAACAATGGAGCTGTGGCTTTGGCCAAGAAACTCCGTTCTCATCAACGATCCAAACATAATCTGAGGCGGTATCACCTGATCCGGGAGATAGTTGATCGCCGGGAGATCGAGGTCAGGAGAGTAGATAGGAAGGACAACATGCGGATCCACTCACGAAGGTCATCCCCCAGACACAGTTTGAGAGACTTTTTGGGGTGTTGGGTATGAGATACTACAATAACTGGCCTTAGTGCAAGTGGGAGATTGTTAGAAATATGTATACCCTAGAGGCCATTATTGTATGATATAGTGGATGCTTAGAAATATATAGAGAGGAATTTCTTGCTCGATATGAAAGTATTCTATCTGGTAGCTTTCTATCTTAACATGTACACTTGTTTTTATACTGTCTTTCTGATACATATTGATAAAGCTCTTAGGATGTTGGCTTGACTACCAGGACTATGATGTAGATTATACTAGTGAGGCTTGTGTAGTCCGCAATCTCATCCTTTAATAGTTCCTAGTCGAGGGAGTATCGAGACATGGCATCGATATTCCAGAGCAGACTAGTGTGTACGTTTCTTGACCCTGTATGGGACGATGGTTGATCCCACAACTATTGGTGTTTGACATCAAAGATGAGAATGGGTACACCGAATAGGACTCGCCGAGAACTCCTAGATGGTACCATACCTATCGTCAAATAGCAGTTCTATGGTGACACTTGTACAGGTTAGTCTGCAGACCCGAGATCATCATAGTGTCTTGTGTGGTTCCTACTGTGCTTTGATTTCCTCCCTACCATGGCTTAAAGGAGTTGTGCAAACAGGTGGATTTTGGGTATAGTCCCGAGTCACATGGAGGTAGTGAGCGATATGAGGGGTTTCGTCTCTCCCGGTATTGGGAGTTGATGTTGCGCTATAGCCGATTGGCTACAATAGCAAGTCTCTGGCCATGACTAATGAGATTTACTGGTAAGTGTTATCAGTAGTTTCTCAAAAGGTTATAGGCCACACATCGGCATGACTTAGTAAGTTATTGGGGTCTGACGATTCCATCCCTAGACTCGATATGCGACATATCAGACGAAGAAACCAGACTGTACGGTAAGTGTTGTTTATAGGCTCTACGAGAGTTTGGACAAGTTTGCTTGTTGATCTTCTATTCATTTAATACTTGGGTAGCCGTTACGTCCAGCTAGTACTTCTGACAGCTTGTGGGTATCTGATGTGATCATTACCTACTGCTAGCATATTGACGAGTCTTTAGAGTCCCATACAGAGGTTTCCTAGCTTAAGCGAAACGAAGTAGGGAACATATAGAGATATGTGCGAGAGCTTGATTGAATATGAGTATGTGATACCGTATTCTAATCTAGAGATATTTGATATCGGTCAGGTTATATGTGATATAACCGGATTATTAAATCATGTTGTCATGCCCCGCTTCCCAGTATACGGAGAAGAAGACGTGACGGGCACGCGACGTATTTACTCAGATGTAAACACGTTAAGCGTAAATAAGAAATATAAATAAATGCACAAGAGTAACAAGAGATGTAATATAAACAGCAACTTTTATTAACATTCATTCTTTATATACAACTGAAAAGAAAAGTACAATGATAGAAAGCAATGCCTAAACAATGGCATACAAAATGAAATAAGTACAAGGAAAGCTAGAAGTCTAGCTGCTCTGAGAACTGGTCCAAGTCGTCCTGGCTGGGCTCTGCCTCCTGAGGATCCGGTCCTCCTTACGAACATTCCAAAGAAAGAAAGAGACAGAAATGTCGTCAGTGAACTAGCCATCAGTAAGTCCCAAAAGTAAGAATGAAATAGAACAAGTAAAGAGAAAGAAATGGTAATTTATACAGGTATATGTTTGTTATACTAACGTAGTTGTTTGTAGCTTGGTACAGAAGGTATCAGTGTATACGAGAGGAGTCCAACTTACTCCGTGGACTATGGTAGCAGGTAGTACAAGGCCCCATCAAAACACACGGAACAACGGCACAGGATGTTCATGTAGGTGTCTTTCAGTGACCATCTCGTTCCACTTCTAATACATTCCGTACCAATCTACCCTTTTAAAACCCCGTAATGTATTGTATTGAATTATAGTTATCAGACTTGCCGAGACCATGAATACAAGTTGTTCATGTAATCAGGTTCAGGATGTAAACAAGTAGGCATGTAATCAAGTCAAGTTATAACCATGGTTCGGTCAAATCAGGTCATGTCTGTATGTTGATCGTGTTCTGGTATTCAGGTTCAGGTTCAAGTATACATGTTGGTATATTGGATTCATGTTGAATTGGATACTGATTTGGATTAGACTTAGATTGATTTGGACTTAGACTTGAGTTAAACACTTAGAACTGATTTGGATCATGAATTAGGTTTGGAAATTATCGGTAACTGCTGCACATGGATGGCAGAATTTATGTCTTTTTTCAGGACAATTACCATTGATAACACCATTAAGTTTTTCTACCTTAAATAAGCAAGCACTCACTTTCTCCGGCTCCCTGAGGCTCAATAGAATTGAGCCCGCTTAAAGATATATTTACTAAAGTCCTTAAATATAATTTTATATAACTCGATGGGGTTTTATGAAAAATATTTTATATACTTTCAAAATAAAGCTCAAGTATTTATTTATATTATTTAGGGTTTCCATAATTATGAATTTCAAGAATGTGAAGTATTTTAGTGATAATAGTTTAGTTTGGATAGTTCAAGATATTTTAACGTAAAACTTGTCTTTTGGATAACTTGAGGGTTTTGATGAAACTTGTCACTCTTTTATTTTTCAGAAGACATCAAATTTTATTATATCTTGAAAATATGTGATTTGATAATATTTATGAAATTATAAAAATTAATTTTATTATTAAGTAGAAAATTTCGTTTTTCTAAAAAATCATATTAAAAATCTTTCGAGACCGAATACTCCGTGAGAAGGTCTGCATCTCGTTCTAATAGCCCAAGGATGTGCGATAATCCACACCATCCAATAGCGAGTCCCCTAAAAAGGGTTGTAGAGGCATAATCGCAAAGAGTTTTAATAATACAATTCAAAAAAAACCGAGTTTTTATAGTTCATGGTATTTTAATGAAATATTGTATCAAAAGTATGATCAAGGTATATCGTGCTATGTAAACATGTGTGTATGTGAGGGGTAGGTCATTACCCCGTGATGTTTTCTAAAGGAATTGTTCATACCTGAATATTGCATTTAATACCGTTCATTCTTCTGCTCGTTTGTTTATAGGCATGTGCTTTTGATCCGTATTTTCTACATATTTATAGGTTACATGTTCCTAGTCCAAAATAATGCAAATCATATAAAATCTCCACAGTTACGCCAAAATACAGAACATCTGTTGCTGACAGATAAAAGTCGGGTTCCGATCATCCGTATCCGTCCAGTTCCAGTTCAAGAGACAAGACAAAGAACAGTGGTCATTCGTGTCTCGGAAGAGCACAGAGCATGAGAGGGGCAGTACAAGATTCAATGGGTGCGCGGAGCTCGAGGGAGATAAGGTCAAATGAATTAAAAGTGAAGCCATTGTGGACTGTTGCAGATCTGAAAAAAATTTGGAAGAAATTTGCAATTTGGGACATGTAAAACAACATAAGATAGCAACATAAGAAAGCATTGAAAAAACGAGGACATAATTCCCCAAAACCGCGGCGGAACCGCCGCCAAATGTGGGTTTTCGCGGCGGTTCCGCCGCGGACACGTGTCTTCTCCTGATGATATTTTGGGGGTAGTTTTGTCATTATATTCAAGGTTAGAATTTAGCCCTAGGGTTTCAGCTCTATGCCTATAAATAGCCCAGTTTTGAACCAAGTAAAGAGGCTTATTTTTGCTAGATTTTAGTTTAGTTTAGTTTGTAGTTTTTCTTCCTCTTCATCTATTCCTCCATTAAAATGTAGTGAGTGCTCTTAAGTGGAAGTGAAATGAAGATGAGGGTTTTATTATCTTGTAATTTTATTTCCTTGTCTTGTAATTTCAATTCCTAGTGTTATTTTATTTCTTTTTGTTAAGTAGTTGTTGCTATTTTTTTCCTTGTTTTCTTTTTCTTGTCTTCTTATCCGTAGTATTTTTCAAGTCATGATACTCGACGGAGTTCCTTGCTTAGGTGAGGACCCAAGTAGTTAGCTTGCATCTTTGTAAAACCGTATTATTCCTTTCTTTCTTTGCTTCTTTCTTGCTTTGTTTTCTTTTCATTTTAATGTGTGAATAATTTCCACTTGTTAGGGGCTAAGGAAGGTTAGTATGAGGGACGGAAAAATGCCTTGTGTTTCTCTTCGCCAAACATCCTAAAACGAAACTCGACCAAACAAACGCAACCCCCTCATTTAGGCGCGCTATACGTGACATATAGCCGCGAGCTAAGCCGAGAAGTCCTTTGGGCGCACTACAACGTGACATGTAGTTGTGACCCAATTGGATACATGGTTGCGGGTGTTTGGCCGAGGGTTGGAAATAAGCTCACGTAGCGGAAGGACAAGAGGCACTAGGAATGGATTTAGCGTTGGAAAGCTTGCTTAAACTCGCAAATCCCATTTCTATGTGCTCCTAATCCCCGCTACTTTCTATTATCCCAACTTCATTTTAAGATTGGCAAAAGAAAAGCACAAGACTAATCCTAACTCTACTAACCGATCTTAACCCTAACAAGCTTACTTGAATATAAATACAAACACTTAGAATAGTTTTGAATATATACATATACATTCTTGAATTGACTCGTCTAAAACACGAACAGACATACTACCATCTTCCTGCGGACGACTCATGCTCAACCTGCTAGCTGCAAAGCGACACCGTCTTGATTGCGATAAGTAGAACAAATAGGACAAGGGAGAACTCATAATTCTTCTAACAATCAAATGACGCCATTGCCGGGGAGATGGTAATGTATTTTTTTCTTGTTATTCGGGTTAATATATTTTTTTGTACATATATAATAAAAGAAATATAATAAAAAACCTTTTTGTTATTTTTAATATTTTTTGTGTGCAAGTGTGCAGGCTATCTGGAGAAAGTACAGTAATCAAATAAGAAAAAAGAGCATTTTATTTTGGACTTGAGAACAAGGGGAGTGCAGGGACCAAAGTTCAAGACCCAAGTCTACATTTTGACCGCGGAACCATGGTCAAAAGTAGGGATTTGCGGTGGTTCCGCGGTTCTATTGAGGCTTCTAAGCCTCAATTTCTTTTCCACCCTTTCTCTTTCCTTTTATCTCCCCTGTAAACCCTATTGAACTGTATTTTCTACAGGTTTATTTGCACAGATTGCGCCACCGTCAAATAATTTTTTTGTTGTTTTAGATTTTGTTTGTTTATACGCTTTGCATATAATAATACGGACTTTAAGGGGATTGAACACCAATTAAGATTGGGTGGGAAATTCATCACCCTTCCTAAGACCCCACAAATCACAAAAAGCATACGCATTACCTTGAATTAATAAAAAATATCTAGACCAAACCTTTAAGGACTTGTCGCGCTCATTTAGGACAAGTGAAGGTTGCGCAGAATCGGTCGTTTATCTAAACTTGACTTTGTGGTGCCTAGGCTAGAAAAGTGAGGAGGTTATTTTAAAATACCCATCTCACAGTGATTCGTGAGCGGAACCCTCCTTACCTCACTTGTGCTTACCTGGCCACAATTGGCAGCGAAGAGGCGATTCGAGGGTTATCCTGCAACTGGTCGCTTGGAAGTCTAGGAGTGGTCTAGTTGGACATTGAAGACCCTAGCTCTAGGTGATTGTTTGTGCATATTGTGATTGTCATTGTGCTTATGCAAAGTTTAGTCCCATAATTCCGTATTCTTTCAAATCAAACAATTTCGAAAACTGCAAAAAAAATAATCAAAAAATTCAAAAAATTTATAAATTTTTTCCACTTCCACCCTCCCCATTTTTCATAACATGGGTACCCCAAAACGATCGACTCTTGCTGAACTTTGGTACCCACAACCAGACATTTATTCTTACGGTTCTTACTTTGGCCGAACTTCGATCGATCCATCCATGCCTAAAATTTCATTGAAAGATCGAATAGACGTGTCTAGGGCAAACAATTGGACTCCGCAATCCACTTTGTATAAACCGTTTCAACCTACCCCACCTTCTTACGTTGATACCCCTTTTGCGAGTTATGTTGTGACTCCGAAACCCATGTCCATAGCTGATCAAATTGAACAATCTCGTAGCCGATTTTTCACCCCTTTCACCACTTTCAATTATTTTGATCAACAATTTCAATCGCCTTCTTATCATAACGTTGATCCTAATACTGTCCAACCATTCGATTCCTATCACTCCTACCCGACTTTTACACTTTCCCTAGGCATTGCTTCTAAAAAGCCATTTAGAAGTTTCACGTATCCACACGAATTTGAATCTTTTACTGAAACCCCCTCACAACCCATGTCTAGTCTTGAAAAGTCGTTGGAAGAATTTCGGGCGGCGGCGTGCCAACAGATGATGGATTTGAATGCGTCCATGGCCGCACTCATACAACCTAATGAACCAGCAGCTAGTTTCCAACTAGCTCCAAATTTTCCAATGTATGATGAGGCGATAGGACAGGTTGAGAATTTAAGTGGTGAGAGTGAGCAGTACACCCTTCCAAATCAAACATACCCGTTGCAAATTGAATTACACAACTCCGGTTTTGAAAGTCTATCGAGTGTCCTACATGAATCACCAATTGAAGATAGAATGTTTGATGAGTTGTGCGACTTTGTAGTGTTTGATTTACCGGATTGTGAAGGGACCTTGTCAAGTGAAACCACACCCAATCCTTTTGATCTCTACACCTCCACTCTAGAATCTGAATTGATTGAAATCCATGTTGTTGATGAGGTGTCTGAGAAATTTGATTTTCACTTGATTGAGGATATCGGCACTGGGAATATTTTGGATGATGAACCCGCAGTTTTGGATGAGTTTTTCTCACCGATTCATCATGTCCTTTCACTTTCGTGTGGACATCAACCCGAACCATTAACTGTTTTTTCCGAAACTCATATGCGTCTGGATTTTGAGGATAAATGCATGGATGAGCTGAATTTTGAGGAGAATTTTGAGGATAGTATTGAGGATGAAACAGTTTTACTAGATGAGTCGGATTTTCCAATTCATCCTGTACCTTCCACTAACTATGCACACCCTCCTGAACGTTTAACCGATCCTATTCCTTGATCACTTCCCTCCATCCTTTCCATTGTTCCCACTTCGCGAGCAACCGTATCACCTTCTTTTTTTATGTCTGGTTCACCAAGTTTGGTCTACCCTTGTTTTCCTACGAATCTTGAGAGGTTTGACCCCATTTCTAGACATGTTGATAGATTAGTACAATCCCTCTTTTCACATCGTTTCTTACAGATTGTACAAATTTACTCAACACATTTCCACCCTCAAGTTCGTATTCTATTTCTTTTCCCCTTCCTCCATTCTTCTCCTCCGCGTAGACTGTACCTAGCTTCCATCCCTAGACGGTCTCACGTATTCTCTATTTATTTCCTCTCTGCATTCTTTCACCAACCACTGCTTTATCCCGATAAATTTTTTGAATGGTTGGTGCTAACTTTTGGCATGTGTAAGGCCTTGTATAAATTGATACTATTTTCTTCCCCCCTAACTCTGAACTTTAACGCCTAAATAGTGGAAACACTGTTTTACTGAAGTTTAGGGGGGATCTTTTTGTGTATATATATTTTTGGTTTGCCTTTTTGTTTTGTAAAAAAATAAATAAATAAAAAACAACCAGGGGAGCGCCGACAATTTTGACCCTCTTGGTATAGCCTGACAGTGAGGGCACTGTCAAGTTTAAGTTTGGGGGTGTGCTCGGTAAGCTTTCTGCCTTTGCATTCATGTATATTTTTCATATGCATACTTATTTAAAAACCCAGAAAAATCGAAAAAAAATTCAAAAATAAAAAGACTTTGTCTTCAAGTTAGCTAATAGGGAAACTTAGATTTTTATTCCGAAAATTTAATTGATACGTTAGAAATAACTAAATCGTAGACTTAGGAATTGAAAACCCTAAAAATAACCCTCCTTCTGTTTAACCTTCATAATTATACGTCCTTACAGTTTTTTTAGAAGTAGGTAATCTTGAGTTCAATTCTTGAGTTAAGTCGAGATGAAGGGAAAGTATTGAATGCTTTACTGAAGGATAAATCTGAAAAATAGTTTCTATTCTTGAGTCCAAATTTAGAAAGTATATACCCTACAAACTGCACATACACACACCTTGAAACTTGAGATAGTAGAGGATACCTAGAAATACTCTTGCCTGAAAACCTAGTATGGAAGAAAAAATGATATTTAAAGTTAACCACCTGAAGAGCATCATTAAAAAATATATCCGGTCTTGAAAAAAAAGAAAAAAATATAAAGAAAAGAAAAATAAATAAATAAAGTCAAGACCTGAAAACTGCTATTTACGCTTTAAGCTTATACATTCAGTAATCGGCTGTTTGTGCCTCAAGAAGTATTAATAGTCGCATGAAAGGTGTGTGAGCAAAATCGTCCATCATTAACGAAAAGAAGTAGTATTAGGTATTAGGGCAAGGGTACTATAGCTTGAATTGAATTCTTAAAGTGTAAGGGTAAAATTTTACACACACGTAGGGGTATACAATCAATGTTTAGAGGAAAGATAGGAATAAAAAATAGGACATATGTTTTCCGTAAAAATGATAAAAATCTCTGATTGGAGACCGCACTTTAGAAGGAAAACTCAAGAGAAGCCGAGATGTTTCTAAACTGTTAAAACGTATAGGATCTTAGATTGAATAAATATGAGGCGTGAAAAATAAGGGTTGAATATTTCTAACTTAGGATTATAGAAATTCTAACTTAGATGCTAAACCATAGGAGTAGAGTCGAAGTTAACTTATGAAACTAGCTTGACGGGATTTTGTGGGTAGTATCCACTAAAAACCTTTAGGAGACAACACTCCTCCTATCAGGGACACCTAGAGATTTAACGGCTTGTTGCATGAGCTCAGTGCAATCGCGTTCCCTGCGAAAGTGAGGTTAGGACTTTTTGTGAATAATTGGTTTTGCTCGGGACGAGCAAAAGTTAAGTTTGGGGGTATTTGTTCATACCAGAATATTGCATTTAATACCGCTCATTCGTCTGCTCGTTTGTTTATAGGCAGGTGCTTTTGATCCGTGTTTGCTACATATTTACAGGTTACAGGTTTCTAGTCCAAAATAATGCAAATCATACAAAATCTCCACAGTTACGCCAAAATCCAGAACATCTGTTACCGACAGATAAAAGCCGGGTTCCGGTAATCCGTATCCGTCCAGTGCCGCTTACCAGTTCAACAGACAAGACAAAAAACAATGGTCATTCGTGTCTTGGACAAGCACAGAGCATGAGAGGGGCAGCACAAGATTCAATGGGTGCGCGGAGTTCGAGGGAGATAAGGTCAAATGAATTAAAAGTGAAGTCATTATGGACTGTTGCAGATCTGAAAATTTTTTGGAAGATTTGCAATTCGGGACATGTAGAACAACATAAGATAGCAACATAAGAAAGCATAGAAAAAACGATGAGCTAATTCCCCAAAACCGCGGCGGAACCGCCGCCAAATGTGGGTTTTCGAGGCGGTTCCGCCGCGGACACGTGTCTTCTCCTGATGATATTTTGGGGGTAGTTTTGTCATTGTATTTGGGCTCAAAATTTAGCCTTAGGGTTTCTGCTCTCTGCCTATAAATAACCCAGTTTTTTGCCAAGTAAAGAGGCTTCTTTTTGCTAGATTTTAGTTTAGTTTAGTTTGTAGTTCTTCTTCCTCTTCATCTATTCCTCCATTAAAGTGTAGTGAGAGCTATTGAGTGGTAGTGAAATGAAGATGAGGGTTTTATTATCTTGTATTGTAATTTTATTTTCTTGTCTTGTAATTTCAAGTCCTGGTGTTATTTTATTTCTTGTTGTTAAGTAGTTGTTGTTATTTCTTTCCTTGTTTTCTTTTTCTTGTCTTCTTATCCGTATTATTTTTCAAGCCATGAAACTCGACGGAGTTCCTTGCTTAGGTGAGGACCCAAGTAGTTAGCTTGCATTTTTGTAAAATCGTATTATTCCTTTCTTTCTTTGCTTCTTTCTTGCTTTGTTTTCTTTTCATTTTAATATGTGAATAATTTCCACTTGTTAGGGGCTAAGAAAGGTTAGTATGAGGGAAGGAAAAATCCCTTGTGCTTCTCTTCGCCAAACATCCTAAAACGAAACTCGACCAAACAAATGCAACCCCCTCACTTAGGCGCGCTATACATGACATATAGCCGCGACCTAAGCCGAGAAGTCCTTTGGGCGTACTACAACGTGACATGTAGTTGTGACCCAATTGGATACATGGTTGCGGGTGTTTGGCCGAGACTTGGAAATAAGCGCACGTAGAGGAAGGACAAGGAGCACTAGGAATGGATTTAGCGTTGGAAAGATTTCTTAAACTATCTGCTTGCGATAAAGGTAGAGGAACTAGGCCATGCAAAATCTAGACGTCAGTGCGTCATAACATCAAAATATTAATAATAACCAAGATATGATGCTATAATAAACACAGGTGTAAACAGTGAGCTGTATGTATGCGATGTGTATCCTAAAGTCTGTGCCTCTAGCTTATCTATTCTAGAAGTCTTTGAAATCAATTTAATAGAATTGTCGATGCAACTCAATAGTATCCCATGCGTGCCCAGGACCACGGTCAAGACTCTCAGCCAGAATCCGAGACGTGTCGCTAAGCAGTAAACATGTAACATGTAGAGACGAATGATGTCAGCAGCATCATTCCGGGGTTGGCCGAGCCTGTAAAGACCGATCAGTATAAGTATCGAGCTGTTGAGTTACAAGTCAGGTTTCGTTATTGATTTCCCCTTACCCCCAAGGTTATGTGTTCAAGTCAGGTATTGATGATGTAAATCTAATGCCAACACAGGATCAAGCAGGTACAGGTTTGTTTATGTAAGCAACAAGTTACGTTCATCAGGACAACACGTCGAGATTGTCGGCATTAGTAATAATATCCAAGTAAGAAGTCAAGTAGTGTGTCATGAACATGTCATGTGATGTATATTAACCAAATAGATGCCAAATATGAAACTGTAATTGATATCGGAACACAGTAAACAAAACTGATGTCAGGATGCATATGTATCTATCTTTAATAACCTTTATACATACATGACTATGTATGATGCAAACAGATAACATGTTTCACTGATGTAGTAGTATAATGATATCATGATGTTCCGGAATGCAACTAGATAAACGATTATCAGTATGGATACGAATGGATATCGTAAAACTGTAAATCGGTAATATTTGCTAACTAATAAAACATATGTACTATTTTTATTCATATAGATATTGATATAATATAACATAGCATGTTGCAACTTAAACTTTCCTGATCGGATCTCACGTCAAGTTACGGATGCTACGTCCGATGTCGGAATAACGTCACGATGCAGCTACACGCGCGGGACTGGACCTGGCTGAACAATGAGGTGACGTAGTGACTAGGCTGGATGATGTCGGTGATTGGGTCGTCCGGATCATCGGAGACGCATGCAACTCCGGCGAGATGGCCGGAAAATCAAGAAAGCAAGAAAGAAAGAAAGGAAGGAAGGAAGAAGAAGAAGAAAGAATGGGGGTGGCTGCTGGTGTTTGAGTTCTGGGGAACATAGGACAGAGGTGAGGTGACAGCGATGATGGGCCGTCGTTGACGATGAAGGGTAATGGTTTCTGGGGTTGCTGTTCGGGGTCGTCGGGAAGTTGGGGTTGATGGTGGGGGTGGTTTGTGGTGTCGGGGATCGAAGAGGGATGAGGAGGTGAATGCGGGGGTTAGGGTGATGGCGACGACGTGGTAAGGTCTCCGGCGAAGGGTTTCTCGAGTTGCTGCAGAGGAAGGTTGCTGGAGGTGCAGGGATGGTCGGGAAGAAGGTCGTCGAGGGTAGTCAAGGGTGGTGGAAGTTGTGATGAGGGCGGGGTCGGGGTGAGTTCAACGACGAGGTTTGGTGATCGGCAGTGATGGCTTGGCGAGGGGTTGAGGTCGTGGTTTCTGGAAGGAGGTCGTCGGGGTTGCGAGGCTTGTGGGTGCTCTCGGGAAAGGAGAGGGGAAAAGGTGTAAGCGGAGGTGGTAACGAGTGCGAGGAGACGAGGGTGGTGAGCACGAGCTCGAGGTTGGCGATGACGAGGTCAGGGCTAGGGTGCAGTTAGGGTTTTCTTACGATGGAGAAGGAGAAAGAATAGAAAGAAAGAAGGAGAGAGAGAAAGAGTTGTGTGGGTTATTTTTGATAATGGATTATATATATGTTTAGAAAGAGAGAGACAAAGGGGCAGAGAGAGAGAACGTGAGAAGGGAGAGATACCGAGATAGGATAATGATTAGTTATATATATATATATATATATATATATATATATATATTATTAACTGTTAATTTTTTTAGAAATATTATTATATATTATATACATTTAACTGTTAGTTTAGCTTTTAGGAAAAATATTATAATATATATATTCTGGGTTTAAACAGCTAATAACAAAATACTCTGATTATTATTCGGGTTTCTAAAAATCTAGTTTTAAAATATGGAGAATATACGTAAAAGTTAAAACTATAATGTGATATCCAGATAATAAAAATGCATACCCCTAAATACGGATCTATGTAAATACATGTAGCGATCCAAACGAGTTTGTTTTAGCAATTTAGACATGAACACGATGTGTGGATGCAAACATATGATATGGGATATGATATCATGCTATGCTAGATATCAAAATATATTATTTGGTTATTATTTGTATTATTTAAAAGATATGCGGACACAAAAATATAATATACATGTATATAGAATCTAGATGTGCATGGATCTTCTGTACCAACAAATATATGACGTAATCTTGAACCACAATGGATTTCAAGCATGCGGGTTGGGTCGGATACTAACCACAGTTACTAAATACACTACCCGTACCCGAAAGCAATAATAAACAAGAAGTTGTCGCAAGATTTGAATAATACCCCAAAATATCATATAAATGCACTAAGGTGTTACATAAATGGTGAATTGAAGAGTTTCTGTTTAATTGCAGAAAAATCAGAGAGTTAAGGGGAGCCGAAAGGACAAGTGTGTAAAGCACGGAGGCAAATGGACACATATCACCGGTCGGTGGCGGCCAATAGAGAAGAATAGGCGGTTGGATCTCGTTGGCTTGCCTCGAGATTCGTGCCATATGTTAAGTTGGGTATGTACACCTCATTGCGTCTGTTTGATTTTTTTGAAACTTTTCGTTTCTCCGTGTATTGCACGTGCAACTCTTGGGCTTCTAAAAATCAAAAAGAAAAATCAAAAAAAATAATTGGGTCTGAGGGGATTCGAACGCACAGGCTATGTCACAACAGTGTAGAGGTTTTACCAGTGAGCTACAAGTTACTTCTTACTTTTATTTAACAAAAATAACTTTTAACTCTTACACATGATAAAATACCCTTTACTGTGAAATACAAGAAATTTCTGTACAGTGACTTCAGAGTCGTTACATGAAGAACGAAATTTTGTGTTTTGAGCTTCAATAAGATCCACAAGGCGGGATATATTATTTATTATATCTGCTGCACTCTCACTTTTCTTGGACGACTTTCTTTTTTTGCCTTTTCCACTTGTGCCAGCTTCGGGGATATGTGAAGGTGCGCTCATTTGTTCTGCAAAAGGCCATAAACTCCGAGGGTGTTTGTGTGGCCTGTATAGAAGGGTTTCTCAATATATCTGCATACATGGTTAAATATTCAATTCCATGTGTGTATGGACTAGCAATATTTGTCACATTTTCTTCTACTTCCTTTTCATCATCCCTAAAGTTTTGAGGCAAAACACCAACCGATGGAGTATACGAGCTGCAACCGATAGGAGTAATATCTTCACAAAAATAGTTCAATTGTTCAGCAAAGCTTAGGGGCCGTTCCTAAACTTTTTAACTTCTTTATCAAGTGCATGCATTCATAATCAAAGATTAATATGACAACATGTTATTAAACTGGAGGTTTTAACTTAACCTTACCGCAGCTTGTTCTTGTCACCACAAATCATCTCTAGTGTAGGTCTTTTTCTCAGAATCTCATCCTACTCCCGTTTGCATTCATAACCTTTCATATAAATTCCATTCCTTTTTTAGGACGTCCCATTTGTTTTTCAGTTGTGACCATTTCCAATCTGAGAAATTACATTTGTCGAACTGGGTTTGGATTCTTTGCCAACCAACATTCTTTTTAAACGACGCAGCCTTTCCTTATTTTTTTCCTTCCTCTATGCAACATTAGATGAAAAACGTAACTTCTTGCTTTCCCCATGTTGTATTTCCAGAGTTTTTCAATTTTCAGAGTATAATATAAACTATATAAATTAAAATTGTTAAAAACCTATAAATATAAATAACATATCATGAAATTGTTAAAACCCAAAAAACCTACAAGCAAACAAGCTTACAATTATTTTAACTACAAAAATTAAAAACTATTAAAAACATAAACAACATACGTTCCAAATTAAAATTTAGGAAAGAGAAGAAAATGTTGGGAAGGATGAAAGTATTTAAGTTAAAATTTTTGAAGTGGTGTAAAAAAAATGAAGGATCGATGTTCAATTTATAGGAAAATTAACGAAAAAAATTCTTTAAAAATTAAAATTTCGGTTCAAAAAGTTTTAATTGGGCAACGACGAGCAACGGTCAAATTTTGACTTTTGCCCTTTATGATTAATAAAAGGTGGAGGCCCACCATTTCTTCCCCACCGCTCCATGCTCATTGGAGCGGTGGGGACCGCTGGCCGCTCCCTCCGCCGCTCCCCTGTTCGGGATGAGGGGCGAAGCGTTGAGCGGTCGTAGCCGCTTAACGTTGGGGGAGCGACGAGCACCGCTCTCGCGAATGGGCCCGTAGTTAGCGACATTCCTATCGGAAAGTCAATCATGTTGTCACGTCCCGCTTCCTAAAATACGGAATACGAGGGGTGATAAGGCCAGTCATACTCCTACGGTCAAGAAAATATCCTGCCATAGTCACACTTCGGCTTCTAGTATTACGTGGTAATCAGTAATCAATACACAGGTAATAATAAATGCAGTCACTAAATCTATCAAAACAGATATAAAACTAACCAGATAGAGTCAAAAGAAAGATAGCGCTGGCGTCGCTGATCTAGATTTGCGCAATATCCTCGAGGTACGACAGATGCTGATCCGAGCTGTCCACTTCTCACTCTGAGCATGCATACTCAGGTCGTCAGAGCAACACAATAGCAACACACACACACACACACATATGTAAACACGTGCAATGATGATGAACAAGAAACATTAAATATGGAGTGATGATATGAGCATGAAGTAAAACAATAAAGGAGGTATATCGAATCAGTAATCAATACAATGTCCATGTCACTAAACCTACCAATCTCTAAGTCTCAATGTTCAGGTCGCTAAACCTATCGTTAGTCCAAGTGTGAGAGTCGACCACCGCAGGAGTATCCCCAACCCAAGGGTAGGCCCCAGGGGCAAGGTAACATGGGCCCGAATCACGCCCGCTAATAATCAGTAATATCACCCATACGGCTCTCGAAATCGCTGTATATGCCGGCAGTGGGACTCCTAAGATTCCGTTGATCGAACCCATACTCAAACTACCCCACACCCATGGTCTACATCAAACACCGACCATGAACCCAAATACTAGTCGCTCCATGACAAGTCTACGTGAGAACTGGAGACAGGATCTCCATCAAGCATGTCTCGACTGGTATCCAAGATAAATAGACAGTGTTCGACATATTACCTATGACACTAATATAAGTGCTTCCATAACCATCCCATTCCAGTTATAATTACACTTACATATGTCCCATAGGCTTCGACAATGCAATAATTTAACTAGTTCCGCTGATTGTGTACAAGTACGTGCCACTTCACTTATTCATTCACGCTTTAACACTAACGTACTTGCCATAATCCAATCCCTAATATTATCATCGGGTAATGTAACACGGTCACTAGGTTATTGATGCAAAATGAACACTATTTACAGAGGTATGACAATCACGCACATGATGAGGATATAGTAAATGCGCTACCGAATACATATGAGCAACCGGTGTTGGTTGGACTAGAAAAATCATATAAAATTGCACGTGCATAACTTGGCGAAACAATATAAAGAGCATAAATAGCATACTAAATTATATCTACCGTAAAATTAGTTTAGAGTTAATTGGGTTTCAGATTTGCGAGTTATGGTCATTTCCTTTTAAGTGTTCACTGCCGGAAATCCAGTTTCTGAACTGGAAGTCAGTTTCGTAACACATTTTACTCCCAGTTAGGAGCATAATTAGGCGACACTGCAGTTGGATAATATTTAGGTTTATCAGTTAGGTTTCCAACATACTAGATGGATCGATAATATCCACTGTGTACTGGGAGTTATACATTATCTAAGATCGGGATCTGCATTCTGTCCCTGCTTGGGACAGCAGTATGTACTGATTGTTTAAAATGTGATTAAAATAGAAAACGATGATAAAAACGAATGAAACCACTTTCAATGATTAGTTAACAGATTTATCTTCACTACGGTATAGGGTTCTACATAATACCATTTTCACACAGAGATATAAAAGCATTTCCAACCAAGTGTTGGCAAGCAGTGCTGCTCTGGACTGCATTCCCGAGCAGCACTCCCGAATAGTTTCCGTCACCGTTATAAAATAGAAACAGATTATAATTTATATGGGGTTCTAAGTTGTCGAATCAGATTTGATATGAGCCTTCGAACACAACATTCCGGTGTGTAACCAATTTACTATGATTTTCACGAAATTCAGGTACGGAAATTTTCAGATTCGACGGATCTAAATTGGGATGACATTTCACGGTGTTAAAGTCTGTATTTTCAAGCCAAATCTTAACACAGTATTAGTTATCACTAGAGTAATCTGTTACGCTTAAGTTCCATCATTTTAAGAGGGTTTTTAGATTATGGTTTGCATCGAGCACTTATATTAGCATTTGATTCGCAACCGAAAAGAATATATTATAGCATGTAGCAAGTGTTTAACTTGCCTGGCGATGTTTAGCAGCGACGACGGCGATCGGTTGCAACTGCTAGCACGAACTCGGCACGAGCACACGCGGCAACTAAGGTTCTGGGCTTGGCTCGACGTCTCGGCAGCGGTTAGGGGCTCATGTGTATGGGGAGATGGTGGCCCCGGGTTCGTCGGTAGCTGCTTGGAGTGGTTGATGGCAGCGAGAACTTAGACGGTGACTCAGCAGTGGCATGGCGGTGATGGGGCTGATGTAGAAGGCTCGGAATCTTAGGTTCTCGAGTGGTTGGGAGAAAGGAGGAAGGAGGGGAGAGGAAGTGGGGTGAGCTCGGAGGGTGTCATGGTTGTTCAGGGCATGGGGGTAGCCGGTGACGTCGATGGCCGGCAATGGTGAAGTTGAGGGTTGAAGAAGGAGGTGAAGGATGCGGAAACAGTGGCTGTGGTTGAGGAGCTAGAGGAAGCAGGTGAGGGGGATCGCGGAGGATGTTGAGGGAAGCGGGTGTCGCAGGCGGTTGGCGATGAAGCTCTGAGGTCAATGCGGGTGACGTGATGGTGGTGGCGAGGTAGGGTAGGCAAAGGCTTGAGAGAAGGCAGGCAGAGGGGCTCGGGCACTTGATGGGTGGGGGAGGAGTTTGCTCGGCTGGGAATGGAGGGGGAGTCATGGAGGAAGAGCTCGTCGGTAGTGGCCCGTCGTCGGAGGTGGCCGGTGGAGAGGTCTGCGGTGATGTGGAGTTCGGGGAGAGAAGTGGAAGAAAGATTTTGAGGGATAGAGAGAGGTTAGAGATGGGAGGATTAGAGGGCGAGATTGAGGGAAGCAGGTGTGGTGATTGTAGGTGACGCGGTTGTAAGGTGGAGCGAGTCATAGGAAAGCGGTTGGGGCTCGGTCACTGCCCAGGGAACGGGGAGAAGAAGAGACGTGAAGGGGTGACGTGGATTGAGGGAGGTGAGGAAAAGAAAGAGACGTGGGTTGAGATCGAGAGGAGAGAGAAAGGGACAGGAAAAGAGAGGAGAGAGAAAGAGAGGGGAAAGGATTGGGTCGGGTCGGGTCGGGTTTGGGTATCGGGTTTGTGGCTGGGCTTAGGTCTGGAATTTGGGTTAGGAAAAATTTTTGAGAAAAAAATAAAAAGGGTTAGGGTTTGTAATTTAAAAATATTTGAGTTAATAAAATTTTGTGATCTTTGCTAAAAAATATACGGAAATTATTTAAAAGGAACTGGGTATTGCATCATATCCTACTTATATAAAATTTCGTTCTCGAAATTTAAAATACGATAAGTTGTAAAATGCTATGCGAAATGCAACAAAAGTCCAATACTACTATATAGCGATTTACGTAAAAGCAACTAAATGGAAAACAAATATTTTTATATATAAGAAAAGGCGCAGCTAAAAGAATAGTCATAAGAAAAAACGCAGCCACATCAATTAATAGTAATAAATTATTTATACAATACAAAGAAGAATATAATGACAATAAATAACACTGGTGAAAGATTGGCTGATATGCCTTTGATATGCCTTAAGAACCAAAACTATCTTAATAAAAGTACAAATTAAGCAATATATAGTAAGTTGAGAATACTCATATAGTAAAATACATGAGAAAAATAAAATGAAAACATAGGTGGCTAATAAGCAAACTAGATATCAATAATTAACGTAAAGACCAAGACTAAACTATATTTGCAAAATTTGCGGAGATCATACAATACAAAAGAAACTAAGATAATACCGAGATAATGATATATGTACAAGTAAATAAAAAATGTTTTAGCATACAAGATAACCATAATTTATATTACAGTAAATAGAAAATTTAAATCAATTGGAGCACTAGAATACATAAGTAAACGTAAATATGAAAACAAGAGATAGTTGACATAAACATGAACAAAGAAAAGGAAATACTATATAGAAAATCAATATGAAACTCATTTTAAAGAAAACTCAAACCACTAATAACATAAACTTTGAAAGTTAATCAAAAGAACACCAACAACTGAAATGAACAAGAATGATAAGAGTATAATAAACAATAAAACATTAAAGGAAATATAGGGTAGAAAATAACTCGAAATGAAATTTTGTAATTAGAGCAAATAATAAAACAAATCAAGATAAAAGGCGCGAAGAATGGAACTTCAGAAATAAAGGGACGATAGTATGAAAAACATTAATAGGAATAATTTACTAGAAATAGAATATATGGTGTAAGCTTGAAATATTGAGAAGTAAAAATAGATATTAGAGCATTTCAAGACAGTGGGTAAAACTAAAATACTTACCAACACATAATGAAAATCTAAATAATTACAAATAGGCAAAACTCTAAATTTAATATAGTATGCACTACTAGTTATAGCTATGTTAACAGGAAAATAACACCAGTAATATACGGTAGACTAGCCAGAGAAAGCATTGCGGTATGTACTTCGAAGGTCGATGCCGCGAGCTAGTGCTTGAATGAAGGAAATGTAAATAGGAAGTGGGTTGTCCTGAATGACATAAGGATAAATGATGAAATTCGGATTCAAAATCTGGGAAAGACATACGTTTATAATGAGGATAGGATTTGATAGTTTCGGACAGAAGTATGCGGCAAGATACCATCTAATTAGAAAAGGTCAGGGGGTGCAGTGATGAACCAAGGTGTCAACTAAGTTTAGGATCTAAATATAGGGAGTCAAGCAAAGGTGGTTAGTCGCATTCCACAACTTTATTGTATTTAAACCAAGAAGTTCAACAGATACAAGATTTGAACGAAAGAAACAACTACTAAACAAAATAACAATGTCTTTATTGAAATCAGAAAAAGTGATAATTCCATGTCGATATCTAAATCTCTGCGATCTCGTAAGGCAATTTTGAATCTTGTGCTGGGTCCGTGCCATTCTCGAAATTAAAGTACAAAGACAACCAAGTCGCTCTAGCAGATTTGGAGGGCATCGACGAATTTCCTGTAGGGTTGCCTAGCACGGTAGCAAGGTTTTGGGAGATATCTTTCATGCCATATTAAAATTTTAGTCGTTCTAGCTAACCCTAACATAGAATCGTTTACTAGAAATCCGACGGAATCAAATGCAAACACTTTGCAATTAAAAGAGAACAAGGAATACAACCTTTGTAGACCGGTCATTTGCTTCATTAGCTCTGTGTAGTAGTCCCTTCACTGTGATCATAAACTCCCGGACTCTAGAGAGGCTCCCATGAAGAAATGAACATGCTTGCATCGAAGTCTTCGAGGCTGAAAATGATTTACGTCGAGGAGAAACTAACCCAAGCTATCACTTCACAAATTATGGAATTAGTGAAGTAAACATCCTATACTAAATGGTAAGTAGTAGAGGATGATGAAGTTGGAAGTGGGCTCACTTTAGATTTAATTTTCTCACAAGTTTTCATCATTTTCCTTTGAAGTTAGAAAGCTTGAGAGGAAGAAGAAGAAGAAAACTCTTATGGAATTCACCAAGTGAAGAATGGCAACCATAGATGAGTTAAGTATCATATACTTAACCTTTGTAGAGAGTTAACCATGTCTGGGTTTAATGGTTGGGTTAATAAATATCTTAGGCAAAACAAAACTTGTGGACTTAGTCAATGCAAATCCAAGCTTCTCAAAGCTTCTTGCCATGACAAAATGCCACCATTTTGATTTACCAAAATAAATAAAAACCCTCCATTATTCATAGCATGGTGTAAGTCATACACACACCCAAGTTACATATATCATCAAACATGACACAATAATATGTACACAAATATATATCACATATATACATATGCACAAAACAAGTGAGAAAAGAAATCATAAGTGAGCTAATACTAGTTAATGTAAATTAATATATCAAATATATAATTATACATTAGATTATCAAATCAACTCCTGATTTAATAATCCGGCTATATTACATATAACCGACTAATATCATATGTAACAACTTATCGAATCAACACTTGATCTAATAACCCGGATATATCACATATAACCCGACCAATGTCACAAATCGCGAGAATAGAATACGATATCTCATATCGTATTAATCTCGGTCCCGCACATATCACATATGTGCTCCTACTCCGTTTCACTTGAGCCAGAAAACCTCTGTGTAGGACTCTAAAGACTCGTCAATACGTCGGCAATAGGTGATGATCATATCAAACACCCACAAGCCGCAAGTGGTCTGCTAAACGTAACGGCCACCCGGGTATTGAGCGATCAGAAGATCAACAAGCAAGCCTGCTCACACTCCTGCGAATCCAATCAGTAACACTACCGTACAGTCCGGTCTCTTCATCTGATATGTCGCATATCTCGTTTAGGGGTGGTAAACGTCAGACCCCAGTAACTCGATAAGTCATGCCGATGTGAGGCTCATAACGGGTCGAGAAACTACTGATAACACTTACCAGTGTATCTCTGAAGCAGCCCTGGCTAGGGACATCCTGTTATAGCCAATCAAGCACAGCGCAACATCAACTCCCAATACTGGGAGAGACGAAACCCCTCCTATCGCTCATTACCTCCATGTGATTCGGGACTGTACCCAAAAACCACCGTTTTGCACGTTCTCTTGAACGTGGTAAGGTGGAAATCAAAGCACAGTGGGAATCACAGAAGACTCTATGACAATCTCGGGTCTACAGACTAACTTGTACCAGTGTCACCAGAGAACTGCTATCTGACGATAGGTATAATACCATTTAGGAGTTCTCGGCGAGTCCGTTCAGTGTACCCAGTCTCCACTGAGCACCCGTATACTATCTCTGATATCAAACACCAATGGATATGGGATCATCCATCGCCCATTTACATGGGTCGAGAAACTATATGCTAGTCTACTCTGGTATATCGATGCCCTGTCTCGATACACTCACGACTATGAACATATGAAGGATGTACTTAGCGACTACACTGTCCCCACTAATATGATCTGCATCATAATCCCGGTAGTTAAGTACTCATCCTAAGGGCTTTATCAACATGTAACATAGAGACAATCAGTATACATGTTAAGATAAAGAGCAACTAGATAGAATACTATCATGTCGAGCAAGAAAGTCCTTCATATATATGTCCAAGCATCCACTACAATATACATCATATGTAAAGTAATGGCCTCTAGGGCATATATATAACTAACAATCTCCCACTTGCACTAGGGACATCTGTTGTAGTATCCAATACCCAACAATCAGCAGTAGTTGAAGTATCTCATACTGAACCATCCCATAAAAGTCTCTCCTGGGAAAAGGCCTTTGTGATTGGATCCGCCATGTTGTCCTATGAGTCTACTCTCCTAACCCCGATCTCCCTGAAGATCATCCATCTCCATGATTAGGTGATACTGCCTAAGAATATGTCTGGATTACTGATGGGAAGGGGGTTCCTAGGCATAAGCTACAACTCCATTGTCACACAATGGTAGGAACGAAGTTCATCCCATGAACTAATTTACATCCAGACTGCATCTTTGGTAGCATCCTCAGTAGCAATGTATCCAGCCTTTATCGTCTAGTTTGCCACGGTATCTAGCTTGGAACTCTTCCAACATACCGTCTGTTCACACCATAATATTGCATTATTATATTCTCCATTCTTATTCTTTTTATAAATAAACAGGTACTTTTGACGCATGTCTGCTACATGTTACAGGTTACAGGTTCTTGGACAAGAAACAGTGAAAACGATGAAAAGACGACGTAAAAGTGAGACTTTGACCGACAAACAGAGAATCTTGATCAAGCCTACATAAGGAACAATTCACAAAGCAAGATTCAAGACATCGACTCAAAGCGAACGGGTAGAAGTCCACTACAATGTTCACTGAAGATCTGGAACCAACCTAGAAGCCCAAATGGAAAAAGATATATAGAAATAAGAAGCCCAAGCCAACAAGAAGCAGCCCACAAAACCTCACAAGTTGATCTCTCTAAAGGGTCGTGGAACCTCGGCCCAAGCCTGCCATTGCCGCGGTTCCGCGGCCTTCTGGTGCCCACGCTTCGTGAAATTTTTACATAATTTGGGTGCGGCTCTGAAAATATTTCCTAAGGGCTATTTTTGTAATTTCAGACATGCGAAACAAATGTAACCCTAGGGTTTCCTATTCTTTATAAATAGGAACTCTAATCATTGTAATTTTTTATGCCTCCTTTTATGAATAAAATTTAGAAATCTTTTGGAGAGCATCGGTGTTTCTTCTCCATTCAGAAATTCAGATCTGACAACTCTGCATGGATGATTGGAGGGATGCATCTGTAAGTAAATTTAATTTCTCGCCCTAGTGTAGATTTTAATTCTTTGCCCTAGGTAGATTTAATTTCATGCCCTAGGAACTTGTTTAGGGTTTAGCTTTGGGGAAGGATTTTGAGAGATGAGATCTCTCATCCCTTTCTTACCCACCAAATATTTACAATAGGACTCCATGCATGCACGCACACACCGCGCCCTACGGCATCCTACCCCTCGAGGTAACGATGACACCGTAGTGTAAAGGCCCGGTTGCGCGCGTTTTCCATGAAGGTTAGGGTAAGGATCTCTAAAGGAAGGATAAGAACCTAGAGGAAGGAACACATTCCCGAATGGATCTAATCCCCTTTATTGATAATTACCATAACTCCTCACAAATCTTCATTCGGGTATACAAAGCGTTGAGATTTAATTGCATTTCCAAACCATCCCTAAACCTAACCCTAGCAAGAATAGATCTAGATAACCGTAGATAGATTAATTTAGATTTTTAGATTTAATAACAACTCCGAACACCCTTCGGAATTAACTCGTTAGCGCGATTAGGAGATTCACAACATCCCTGTGGACCGACCCGTACTTACCGGCTAGCTGCAAAGCGACGCCGTTCTTGATTGCGGTTACAAATATTTTTGATCTATCTTTTAGAAAGCGCAAGCACGCTAAATCACTAAAATCAAATGGCGCCGTTGCCGGGGATGGCATGTTATTTCCTTTTTGCAATTTCGGGTTAATCTTAATATAAAAAAAATCTGAAAAATCTGAAAAATCCAAAAAATATAAAAATATATCTTCTGTTATTTTTGGAAAGGGTACTTTGTTGTTTGAATTTTGCAGGATCTACAATCAAGTTCGGATCTGGAAATCTCCAAAGATCAAAACAGCAAATAGACGATCCTATCAACAGAAGATTGCAACAACAGAGGAACAGAAAAAATTTGGAGGACCGAGTCAACAAGAAGAATAGCAGCGATCTGGTGAGCGCAAAAAAAAAACCGCCAAAGACACCAACCCGTGGCGGATCCGCGGTCGGAGGCGGCACTTCGCGGCGGTTCCGCGGTGGTGGCGACAGATCGGTTGCCAGAAAAAAAGGCAAAAGCGCGGTATTAAAAAAAACAGCTCTGCCACTGCAAATTTCTGTGAGTTTTCTCTCTCCTCCTCTGCAAATCTTGATATATCTTCTGTAAATTTGCCTGCAGGATTTCTTTACGCTCAAAAATTTTTTCCCTTCCAAATAACGATCTTGTGCAGGATTTTTGTGCCTTACTTGAAATGAAATTAGATTGCAAGTAATATTTTGCTGTTGCATATCTTTTCTATAAAATATTTTGCTGTTGCATATCTTTTCTCTAAAATCTTTTTGCAACAAAATTTTTCCAAATAAAGAGAAAAAGAATGAAAATAAAAAGGACAAATATTTTATAGAAACTTGCAAAATTTTTAGCCGCAAATAAATCCTTGCACACAATAAACTTTCCTTCTTTCCCCTTTTCTTACAACATGGGTACCCCACATAATAAATCATTAGCCGAACTTTGGTATCCCGAACCTAATTTTGCGTCATATGTCAATTTGTTCGGTCAATTTAAAAACGATCCCTCCATGCCAAAAAATCTTTGATAGATCACATAGAGGCGTCTAGGAGAAATAGTTTGACTTTTCAACCCACTTTGTGTCAACCAAGTCAACCTTCACGACCTTCGTATGTTGACACCACTTTTTCAAGTTCAGCTGTAACTCCTAAGCCGATATCCATTGCTGAGCATATTGCTCAATCTCGCAGTCGATTTTTCACCCCTCTCCACTCATCTAGTTCTAGGGATCCGCACGACTATTTACCCTTTTATCCACATGTTGACCCTACCCCTGTCCAATCACCCACTTGCTACCAGTCCTACCCGACTTTCCCACCTTCACTAGACACTGTTTCTACACAGTCATTAGGGAGTTTCACATATCCACACCATTTTGAATCCTTTACCGAAACCCCCTCACCACCTAAGTCTAGTTTGGAAGAGTCGTTGGAGGCTTATGTTGCTGCAACAAATAAAATGACTAGGAATGTGGAAGCGTCCGTGGCCGCCCTTATGCAACCTAGTGAACCGGTAGCTAGTTTCCCGCTAGCTCAAAAATTTTCAATGTATAAGGAGGCGGTTGAACAGAGTGAAAATGAGAGAGGATTTTCAAATCAAACCTACCCTTACCAAATTGAAGCCCACAACTCCGGTTTTCCATCGATTGTCCCAAATGATTCACCAGTTCAAAATAAAAACGAGTTTTGTGATTTTGTAGTGTTTGATCTGCCAAATTGTGAGGAACCCCTTTCGAGTGAAACCGCACCTAATCCTTTCGATTTTTACACCTCCCATCTAGAACCTAAATCGATAGATATCCATGCTTTTGATGAGGTGTCTAAGGAAATTGATTTTCACTTGATTGAGGATATAGACGCCGGGAATATTTTGGATGATGAACCTGTCGATTTAATTGAGATTTTATGTTCAAATCATCATCCCGAATTATTAAATGTTTCTCCTGAATCTCATATGTATCTTGACTTTGATGATAATGGCATGGATGAGTTGAATTTTGAGGAGAATTATAAGGATAGTATTGAGGAGAGTTGTGAGGATCATATTGAGGTTGAATCATTTTTGTTTGATGTGTCTGATTTTCCAATTCAGCCTCCTGAACCTTTGACTGTTATATCACCCTCCCTCCTTTCCATCGTTCCGACCACGCTTGAAGACTGTGAGCTTGAACAATTTTCCTTTGAATCTGATACTGTTCGCACAGATGATAGCACTTACGAGTGTTTCATTTTTTCGGACGATGTTGATGACTCACCGCCCGAGTTCGAGTCCTTTACATTTTTAGATGAGTTATTTGAACCTTCAAACTCGGTTGCTTACAGTAGTTTCGAACCATTAATGGAATCTTTCAAGTTCGAGACAGTTTACTACGGTGAGAATGAGACTATCCCTAATTCACTACCTGTCGTCATTCCTATCGTTCCGACCATACAAGAGACCGTTACGCTTTCATCTCCAATACCAAGTTCGGCGTACCCATGTTTTCTTGCGTATCTTGAGGGATTTGACCCCATTTCTCGACGGGTTGATAGCTTAGTGCAATCGCTTTTAACACATCGGTCATTACATATTGCGCTAATTTATTCACTCGATTTACACCCTCAAGATCGCGCGACCCTTCTTTCTCTTTTCCGCCCTTCTTCTCCCCCACCGAGACCATATTCTACCATTCTTCTTTCCACACGGTCTCGCGTGTTTCTCATTTTCTTGCACCAACTATACCATTACCACGATAAGATTTTTGAATGGTTGGTGCTAACTTTTGGCTTGTGTAAGGCCAAGCTTAAGTTTGGGGGGAACCTTTGTATATATGTATATATTTTTTGTTTTCTTTTTCTATAAAAAAATAAAAAAAAATTCAAAACATTAAAAAAAAATTGTAAATAAATAAACAGGGGAGTGCCGACATTTTGACCCTCTTGGTTTAGTATGACAGTGAGGACACTGTCAAGTTCAAGTTTGGGGGTATGCTCGGTACGTCTTCTTCCTTCGCATTCATTTGTATATTTTTTGCATTTGTATACTTATTTGAAAACCCATAAAAATTTCAAAAATTTCAAAATTATAAAAATAATTGTATTCAATTTTAGCTAATTGACTTGAGTTTGATGAATGGGTTAACTGGCTGGGAACAACTAGATCTTTGACTTAGTAAATTAAAAACCCTAAAAATAACATTCCTTAAAGTTTAACGGTAGAAATTATATGCCTTGTAGTTTATTTAGAAATAGGCAAATTTTGGGTTCACTTCTTGGGCTAAGTCAAAATGAGGGAAGAGTATTGATGTTCTTATTAGAGTATAACTTTGAAAAATAGTTCCTAACTTAAGTCTAGAATCTGAAAACGTATACCCTACAATTTGCACAATCACGCACCTTGAAACTTGGAATAGTAGAAGAGACCTTGAAATGCTCTTGTCTAAAGTCCTTAGTACGAAGAAAATAAAAGAAAAAAAAGTGTGAAGAAAGAATAAAAAAAATGAATACTGGTTTTTGTGATTACTTAAGGCTGCAAAAATAGAAAAATATTTAGCGAGGGTGCTTCATCACCTAGTGCCTTGGACCAACTGGTTTGGGAGTTACTGCTAAAGCCTTGGGTGTTGCAAAACTAGGAAGTACGCTTTAAAGTGCTAACGCATCTTGTAATCGGTTGTTGGTACCTCAAGAAGTATTAACGGTCGCATGAAGGATGTGTAAGCAAATTTCATTTAAAAATTCACCAACTAATAAGTACTTTGGACAACGGACAAGGGTATGATTGCTTGATTTGAATTTCCAAGTGTAGGGGTGATTTAAACGCACGTAGGGATATGTGATTGGAGTTTAGATGAGAGAAAGGGATGAAGAATAAAACTTGTATCTTTAGTAAGGTTGATAGAAATTCCTGAGTGGAGATGTAACCCTAGAAGGAAAACTTAAGAGATGCCGAAAGCTAAGTAAGTCCACAGAACATATATAATCTTAAGTTAAATAATGAGGAAGTGTGAAGAATGTGGGTGGATAATTTACAAGTATAAGATAATAGAATTCCTTGTTGGAAAACTTAATTGGAGAACAAAAGTCAATGGGCCGAATTGATAGGATTTTGTGGGTGTAATCCGCTGAAAACCCTCAGGAGACAACACTCCTCCTACTAGGGACACCTAGAGGTTTAACGGCTTGTTGCACGACCTCAGGAGACAACACTCGCCCTAGTGTAGATTTTAATTCTTTGCCCTAGGTAGATTTAATTTCATGCCCTAAGAACTTGTTTAGGGTTTAGTTTTGGGGAAGGATTTTGAGAGATGAGATCTCTCATCCCTTTCTTACCCACCAAATATTTACAATAGGACTCCATGCATACACGCACACACCGCGCCCTACGGCATCCTACCCCTTGAGGTAACGATGACACCGTAGTGTAAAGGCCCGGTTGCGCGCGTTTTCCATGGAGGTTAGGGTAAGGATCTCTAAAGGAAGGATAAGAACCTAGAGGAAGGAACACCTTCCCGAATGGATCTAATCCCCTTTATTGATAATTACCATAACTCCTCACAGATCTTCATTCGGGTATAAAAAGCGTTGAGATTTAATTGCATTTCCAAACCATCCCTAAACCTAACCCTAGCAAGAATAGATCTAGATAACCGTAGATAGATTAATTTAGATTTTTAGATTTAATAACAACTCCGAACACCCTTCGGAATTAACTCGTTAGCGCGATTAGGAGATTCACAACATCCCTGTGGACCGACCCGTACTCACCGGCTAGCTGCAAAGTGACGCCGTTCTTGATTGCGGTTACAAATATTTTTGATCTATCTTTTAGAAAGCGCAAGCACGCTAAATCACTAAAATCACCGTCCCTCCACTGAGGGTAAAGACAATGCTTGTGACTGACATTCATTCGATCTTACCACCCTGGAAGCTATCCAGTGATTCTCCCAGGATCGATTAATACCATCTCACTACACCTAGTGAGAATCCTAGCATCCGTTTAGATCTATCTCATAAATCCAAAACCCAGGATTTAGGAGGTATCACCTTGATCCTATATGGAGAATCCTTGTGATAAGAGCAGATTGACCGAGTCTAGCATAGGAAACTCCTTTCCTATCAAGAGTATATCTTCCACGTACATTACGAGGAACGCCACCATACTCCCTACTACCTTTTTGTATATACTGCGTTCATCTATCATTTTGATGAAGTCAAACTCTTTGACTACTGTATCAAAACAGATGTTCCAACTCCGCGATACCTGTTTTAACCCATAAAGCAACTTTCATACGTTTCCGCTGCTCCCACTGTCTATGAAGCTCTCTGGTTGTGTACTTATAGACGCTCTCTTCTAAATTACTATTTAAAAAAGCAGTCATGACACCCAACCGCCAGATATCGTAGTCATGGTATGTAGCAATAGCAAGTAGGATCCGGATGGACTTAAGCATAGGCACTAGAAAATGTTTCATCATTATCCACACCTGGTCGATGACGAGAATCTTTTGCAACAAGTCTTAGCTATGAAAATCTCAACTTTTCCATGTACACCAAGTAATCTTCTCAAGATATACTTGCTCCTGATGGTGATTTAAACCTTCAGATAAAGCAACCAAAGTCCTTACTTTGTTGGTGTATATGGATTCCATCTCAGATTGCTTAGCATCTAGTCATTCTTACAGAGTCCCCACTCCTGATGGCCTGCTCGAAACTAGTTGGGTCATCATCTCATGATGCAATCCTCGCCCCCACTGTCATAGAGAAAACCGAAGTATCTCTCAGGTGGGTGAGGAACCCTACCAGATCGGCGGAGAGGCTGAGATTCGTCGGGAGCTATTGAATCCTCCGGTTCTACCAAATCATTAGCTGCATTTTGTATAGCTGGAACTCCTTCTAGTTCTACCTCATGACCCTTAATTTCTTCACAAGAAATTCCCTTTCCAAAAGGTGGCATGCTGAGAAATAAAACACCTTTTGTTCCTCGGTGCGGTAGAAGATATTCACTTGCGAATACTTAGGATATCCAACAAACTTCCACAGAACTGACCTTATCTCGAGCTTGTCCGGATTTTGCTTTTAGACATAGGCCAGACAACCCCAAATCTTAACTTACTTAAGACATGGGCTCTTCTCATACCATATCACATATGGAGTGGTAGGCACCTAATTTGGTTGGAATCCTATTCAATAGGTATGCAGCTTCTCAAGTGAATAACCCCAAAAAAGAAATAGGCAACTCAGTAGTACTCATCATAGAGTGTACCTTATCACATAGGGTGCGATTGCTCCGCCCCGATACACCGACGTGTTGTGGTGTATACGGAGGAGTAATGCTGAGAGAGAATCTCATTCTCATTTAGAATAGTCCAGGATCTCCATGCTCAAGTATTCTCCTCCCTGATCACATCAAAGGACATAATACTTATACCCGTTGTTGGTTCTCTACTTCAAACTTATATTCTTTGAATTTCTCAAAAGGTTCAGATTTGTGTTTCAACATGAACATATGTACGAATCTTGAGAGATCATCAGTGAATTTAATGAAGTACAAAGAACCAGTCCTGGCATATGTAGACAGGGGACCTACATACATCATCATGTATCAATCCCAAGAGTTCACTAACTCTTTCTCTGTTTCTAATAAACGGAGCTATGGTCATCTTATTTTTGTGACATGACTGGCAAGTTTCAGATATGTAAATTCAAACTGATTTAAATATGCATCTAAATGTAACTTAGCTAGTTTTATCGCATTGATATGACCTAGTCTACAATGCCCCAAGTAGGATTCGTTCATTTCTGAACTCTTCCTCTTGTGTGTGTTTTGTACGTTAAGAACCGTGGTTTGATTTAGAACGTATATGCTTTTAGATAACATGCATGAACCGATCAACTCTTGATATAGAAAATGTTCAAAACAGTATCCAATCAATACAAAATTATATCCTTCTTTAATAAATAAAGAGACTGATATGATGTTGTATATCAGGTTCAGTATCTAATAACATTCGTTCAGAATCAATGTAATTGATAATACAGGGTGATAACTGCCAACATTTTGGCTGCAACAATTGCACCGTTTCTAACTCTTAAAACTTTACCACACATTCTCAGTTCTCTACCTTTCTGTAGCCCATATAACAGATTACATATGTGGGATCCTGATCCGGTATCTCATACCCAGGACGTAAAGGATACTGAGAAACAGTTCTCGATAATGAACACGCCCGAAGAAAATGCATCATCATGCACTTTCTTCGTTTGGGCGGCACGGGAATCCTGGTAATCCCCTATTTCCTGCTCGGTCTTATAACAATTATAAGTTGGAGCGGGACCAACGTTCCCTAGCTCAGTATAATAAGCGGGTTCGGTCAATACATCCATATTATTATCTTGATTAAGGCGTGACATGGTCGCTACCTGGAGAGAGAGAGAAGAAAACACTCAGCGTAAGCTCTTGCAAGATTAGATTGGTTATTATTTTATCTAATCAGGATGGCTTCCACTGTTTTAGTCAAATCTACCTTCAAACCCTAAAAGGTAAGACTAACCGGGATTAATTACACTCTACAAGTTCGCCAATCTTTCGGCCAGGCAAGTGCCGGTATTTTGAGGGAGGTTCCCCGTGCTTTCGTACGGACCTAATTAAAATAAACCTTGTTTTCTCAGAGGCATAACCCCGTTGGCACTTTTCTAGACACCTACTTGCTCAGCTAATTGTAATGTGTAAAACTCTCCCAGAAGTAACAATTACTCGCAGTGGGTATCGGGATCCAACTATCTCATAGAAGGTATGCAATCTCATTGCAAATTTCAACACATGAAATTCCCGATAATGGTTTTTACCCCTAGAGTCCTATGACCTTGACGGAGGCCAACAAACCATAGGCTGCTAGTCAAGTTCAACCCGTACATTTCATGATTGAATTAAACCCACCCGCACGACCCTTGACGGAGGCCAACAAAGTCGCACGACTACCCTAATCCAATCTCATCTAATGTAGCAGATAAACACTAGTTAGCTACCGTACACTACGCCTTGACGGAGGCCAAACTACCGTAGCACGAATACTAAGTAGTACTTATCTGAAATGACGGAGGGCTATGAAGGTTTTTAAGAAAACCATGAGCGTAATGAACTTGATATCGTTGTAGAATCGAGTGAATTTTAAAAAAGGAGTGTTTTTGAGGCTTTTACTAGTTTTGCTAAAGAGGTCACTCCCGGTGAAGGGATCTCGGCTCTTTCCTTATCGAATAAGGTGCAGGATATTTCACAAATACCACTGTCACGCCCCGCTTCTCAGAGTACGCTAAGGTAGGCATGTGACATAGCCAACCATACTACCTATGGATAGGAATTATCCTTCCACAGTCACATTACGGCTGTAAAGATATCAAGAACGATAATAAACTAACACATGTCCATAAGCCAAAATAGAATGAGTCAAGAATAAAATAATGCGGAGGCAAAAGATCCAATACAAGAATAACTGGAATGTATGTCTCATAATGCGGGCTCACATCAGGAATGAAAATACTAAAAATAAAAGAACTAACTACTAACGAGTCCTCACTGCTCAGCCTGCTAACTGAAGTACTCCTGCTCGGACTGCAGCAAAGGTACGGAATCTGGGCCATGCAAAACCCAGACGTCAGCACGTCATAACATCAAGCAATAATATATAAACAGGGTAGGAAGACATGCAAGTATAATCATAAATGGTAAAGCAGGTGTAACAACAATATAAATCAGGGCAGTGAAAGGTAGTGTGCAGTGAGTAATCTAAACTGGTCTATTGGGTTAACTACTCTCAAGTCTTTGAAATCAATTTGATGAATCATCGATGTAACTCAATAGTATCCCGTGCGTGCCCGGGATCACAGTCTATGACTCTCGGGCTGAACCCGAGACGTGCCGCAAGGCAGTAAAGGATGGTAGGTAATGACGAGTGATGTCAGTAGCATCACTCCGGGGCTGGCCTAGCTCGTAAGACTGATTAGAAAAGGTATAGAACTGTCGAGTTACAAGTCAGGTTTCATCATTGATTTCCCCATACCCCTAAGTTATATGTATTCAAGTCAGGTATTAAACAATCTGGAGCTAATGCCAACACAGGATCAGGCAGGTACAGGTTTGTCTGGATAGACAACAGGAAATGTCCGTAGGGACAACAGGTAAGGTTTGTTGGCATTAGTCACAAGATCAGGTAACAGGTAAAGGCATGGTACATCAGGTCAAGTCAAGTAATGTATATAGGTGTCCTGTCATGTCAAGAGTTGCACGGTACCATGTCGTGTCAAGTAATAGGTGTAACAAGTCATGTCAGGGTGCACAAGATGTCATGTGGGTGCTCATAATCCAACTAGCATAAGCATGGGTATACAAAACAAGCATGAGTACTAATAGCACAATAAACTGGAATATGGTAATATGAAATGCAATCAGGTACAGATTAAGGTATATAGATGCACGGTTATCAGTCTGGGTTTAAGGGATAGTTTCAACATTACTTAAATACAGTATAACAAATATCGATGTTAAAATCATGTTAATATGTAATAAATAATCTTGAGATACAATTGAATATAAATTAGGCTAGCTGTATGTAAACGGTCGTCCGATAAGGTATAAACTATAAAAGGGGTACTATGGGCTATGCAAATAAGTGTTAATTGATTTAAATACGGATGTGGGTACTATGTATAGTAAAACGAAATGCAACATGGTATGTTTCAAGTTGTAAATCTAAAGTGATAAAATGGACATCGAAGTGTTAAAATGAAACAATGGCCTTAGGTTTAATTTACAGATATAATCATGTAATTAAATATGTATAAAAATAATATAATAGCATGTAGCAAGTTTTACTTGCCTAGACGGATCGCGATACGGGTATACGGAACGTCACACGTCGGCGAGAAAAGTCGCGACGCGCGCACGGTACACGGAATGAGCCCAAACAACGCATGATGGGATCACACGGGTCAGATGTCCTCGCTGGGTCATCGGGATCGTCGACGTCGCGGCCAACTCCGGCGATCTAGACAGAACAGAGAACATTTAAAGAAGTGAAGAAGGAAAGAAAGGAAAGAAAGAAGAAAGAAAGTAAGAAAAGAGAATGGAGGAGGGATGCGTGTCTTACTATGGGCAGAGAGGAGTCGTGAGGAGTTGACGGCCGTGAACGAAGCTCCGGCGATGAAGTTGGCTGCTAGGGTTCGGTTAGGGTTTGGTTGCTGGGTTTTGTTGCGGGGGTGTTGGTGCAGGGTATGTGCAGGGGTTTAGGTGAGGTGAGGGCGTAGAGGAAGGGAGAGGAGAGGAAGGATATGGCAATGGCGATGGGAGATGGTCGGCGGCGATGGAAAGGTGGGTTCTTGGGTTCGTGTAGGGTGTGTATGCAGGGGGAGAAAGGCTCGGGGAAGAAGAAGAGAAGAAGAATAAGATGGAGAGGAGAAGGAGAGGAGATGAGGATGGAGACGATGGTTTTGGAGCAAGGAATAGGGTTAGGATTTGAGGAAGCGATGAGGAGTTGGATGGGTTTCTCGTGGCGAGGAGATGCGCTGGGTTTTTAACAAAAACAAAAGAAGATGAAGATAGAAAGAAGGGAGGTGACGGGAGCAGAAGGCGGTGACCCGACTCGAGAAGTAAACAGTAAACGCGAGAGGAGAGAGAGAGGCGCGAGAGGAGAGAGAAAGAAGAGGAGAAAGAAGAGAGAGAGAGAGTGTGTCGCGCTCGGGGGGAGAGAAAGAGAAGGAGAAAGATTTTGGGGGGAGAGAGAGAGGGACGTGTGGGGCCCGGTGAATTAAAAGGAAAGTTTCTGATTGGTTGTGGGAAAATAAAAGAGGACAAGATAGAAGAGAGAGAGAGGTTCGGTGGTGGGGGCCAGCATTAAAAAAAAAGAAGGCTGGGGATTGGTTGGATAAAATTATTTTTAGAGAAAGAATTTTAAAAGATTTCAATCGTTAAAAAAAATATTTTCTTTGTTAGCTGAGCAAGAAATCTTAGCTGTTAATA
Source organism: Agapanthus africanus (assembly GCA_030015575.1). NCBI lineage: Eukaryota > Viridiplantae > Streptophyta > Magnoliopsida > Asparagales > Amaryllidaceae > Agapanthus > Agapanthus africanus. The sequence continues at coordinate 556,799,041 of JASDDO010000016.1, forward strand.
TATTAAATGAATTAAGACATTTAAAATAATTAAAATTTGGCGGGATATAAAATAATTCAGAAATGCGCCCGAGTCGGGTCCAAAATTTTGGATTTGAAATACGAAAATTATTTGTAAGTTCAAAAATTTAAAATGAAGGATTATGTAACAGAAATGCATACCCCCAAGAACGGGCGCACGTACGTGCATGTAGCCCTCCAAACACGTCCGTTTCACTGAACGGGACGAGAACATGATGCAAGAACGCTACCGCAGGGTTAGGGGTATCATGCAGGCCATGTCATGTATTTTTAAATTATTTTACGTGGTTTAAATTGTTATATGCAAAATACGTGATGCTAGGGTATTCTATAACTATGAAACAATAAGCTCAAGCAAACGGGTTGAACGTAAAGTAACCTACCATTCGCATCCAAACACGGTAAATGAAATAAACACCACAAACAACACATACGGCAACAGAAATTGGTATAATTGAACTCGGTTGTTACAACCACTATGCAAAGCAAAAACTATAAAAGCAATCAAAAGACAAACCGAGTTTGTAGCATCTGCTAGTTTCGCTAAAGAGGTCACTCCCGGTGAAGGGATCTCGGCTCTTTCCTTATCGAATAAGGTGTTGGATATTCTACAAGGAATACCGCTATGCAAAGCAAAAACTATAAAAGCAATCAAAAGACAAACCGAGTTTGTAGCATCTGCTAGTTTCGCTAAAGAGGTTACTCCCGGTGAAGGGATCTTGGCTCTTTCCTTATCGAATAAGGTGTTGGATACTCTGCAAGGAATACCGCTATGCAAAGCAACAACTAGAGCTGCCAGTTTTTAAAACAAGTTTCTACAACATGTTTAGGTTTCTTTTATTTCATTAATCTCGTTAATGAAGTCCCATTTATTATGCTTCCTAAGCATCACATGTGAAACGAAAGCAGCAATATTAATTAGATCTCATATAAATAATATAAGCATTCGTCTGAACATATCACAGTGATCACATCACAGAGCAGCTGAAGATAACATATGAAATATTGGATATATTAGGATTTCCGTGTTTTAAATTAAGCCTGTATAAAACACGGATTCCACGGTCGCGTTGAATAGCCAAACCCACATCTCTAGACCCTTACGAGAGTGGCAAGCAACCTTACCAATTCTAGAGTTAGGAGACCCGGTCTCGACTCCTCGAGATGGTCTCCCACTGGACCCTAGAACCCGGTTACTTGTGCTCCCCGTCTTGGGTCTATCCTAACGCGGAAAAGTAAATAATATACAATGGTGACAACATCCTCAATCCGGAAGTGCCCAAATAAAAGAATATTACATACAATGAATTTTACATGAATGAAAATGAAAAACTCTCATCTCACATAAAACCCTCGGCTATTCAAAATACGACGATCCAATATAACATATCACAGCAACACATAACATCACATGTCATCAACATAAGTAAATATGCGTATCCTAATTGTCGTTGATATATAGCAACAAAACCGGCGATACACCACATATTACACTTACGGTCGCAGAAAAGAAAGTGAAAACTACAACAGTTGGAATCCGCAACCACCTTAGACATCATAAACCAGAATGCATCACATACTTTGGATTTCATGCCTAACCAAATGAATTCCTTAGACATCACATGCCTAACAATTATAAACCCCGCATTTTAGTCTCGATCTTGAAAACACTTTTTAATATCAAGTCGGGCAATTCAACAAGATTCCCGACATCCTGATCGAATGCTCGTCAGAAACTTTAGTATACGGCCGCACCCCCCGATGCCGTCGACGAAGTGCACTAAGACGGAACACCGCGGCCGCGAGTACCCAGACGGATACTTTTGGCAACCGGGGTCTCCTACAGTCACTTGGTCGGGGCTATGGGGTGTGGCTATCTAATAAGGCTACCCGGCGAGTATCCGTGTACGCTACGTGATTGCGACGTACTTTTGATCATATCAAAATCCCGTGGCAACCGATCAAATGAGACTAAACTGCTAGATTTATAAAATTCAAACTGCTTATCTCGTAACTACTTTTGTGGATTCCAAATATTGTATCCCATCACATGATACCCAGACGAAGTTAAACTTATCGGTCGATTCATCAAAGTCCCACAATTTCCTAACTGCTCAACACTTGAGCACAGTTCAATAATACCCAGAATATGCCGCAGTACCTATGCACCAGCCGTAGAAGGGCAGACCCAAGCCTCACTCATGTCGCCACGGAACTGCGGCAAACCCTAGGGTATGACCGCGGTTCCGCGATCCAAAAAGTCGAGTTAGGGTTTCATTCTTCTAGAGGGTTCATAGAATTACTTGCATGTTTTTCCGAATACGTTAAACTTGGAAAATGGGTTTTTGACATTCGATCGCACTTTTAAACTTCGCCTAGACAATATGTGAATATCCCGAAACATGGTTAAAACTACGAATACGAAACACTCCGAATTGCTTATAGTGTAAGTTCACATCACATGCAATTAGCAAAAACAAACAACACCTGAAACACCAAAACCAAGTCACTGGAACACAGTGAAAATTTCAAGCAAAAACAACAGAAAGTGGCCAGCCACAACCTCATTGTCCTCGGCCAAAATCCGAGCATACCCCCTGAAATTTTCATGGTGTTCATGTTATATCCCATATAACATTCTGTACTTATTTTAAAAAAAATTTGAAAACTTTTTAGAATCGACAGAAACCAGTTTTTGGCATTGCAAGTTTCGGAGTATTTCGGTTTCGTAATCTTAACAAAATCCGTCTAATTTTCTAGCATGGCTCTGATACCACTGCAGGGTTGCCTAGCACGGTAGCAAGGTTTTGGGAGGCATCTTTCATGCCATATTAAAATTTTAGCCGTTCTAGCTAACTCTAATATAGAATCGTTTACCAGAAATCCGACAGAATCAAATGCAAACACTTTGCAACTAAAAGAGAATAAGGAATACAACCTTTGTAGACCGGTCTTTCACTTCATTAGCTCCGTATAGTAGTTCCTTCGCTGCGATCATAAACTCCCGGACTCCAGAGAGGCTCCCATGAAGAAATGAACATATTTGCATCGAAATCTTCGAGGCCGGTGATGATCTACGTCGAGGAGACACTAACCCAAACTATCTCTTCACTAATTATGGAATTAGTGAAGCAAACACCCTAAACTAAATGGCAAGTGGTAGAGGATGATGATGTAGAAAGTGGGCTCACTTTAGATTTAAATTTCTCACAAGTTTTCATCATATTCCATTGAAGCTAGAAAGCTTGAGAGGAGGAAGAAGAAGAAAACTCTCATGGAATTCACCAAGTGAAGAATGGCAACCTTAGGTGAGTTAAGTATCATATACTTAACCTTTGTAGAGAGTTAACCATGGCTGGGTTTAATGATTGGGTTAATAAATATCTTAGGCAAAACAAAACTTGTGGACTTAGTCAATGCAAATCCAAGCTTCTCAAAGCTTCTTGCCATGACAAAATGCCACCATTTTGATTTACCAAAATAAATAAAAACCCTCCATTATTCATAGCATGGTGCAAGTCATACACACACCCAAGTTGCATGTATCATCAAACATGACACAATAATATGTACACAAATATATATCACATATATACATATGCACAAAACAAGTGAGAAAAGAAATCATAAGTGAGCTAATACTGGTTAATGTAAATTAATATATCAAATATAATTATACATTAGATTATCAAATCTACTCTTGATTTAATAATCCGGCTATATTACATATAACCGACTAATATCATATGTAACAACTTATCGAATCAATACTTGATCTGATAACCCGGCTATATCACATATAACCGACCGATGCCACAAATCGCGAGAATAGAATATGGTATCTCATATCGTATTAATCTCGGTCCCGCACATATCACATATGTGCTCCTACTCCGTTTCGCTTGAGCCAGGAAACCTTTGTGTAGGACTCTAAAGACTCGTCAATACGCCGACAGTAGGTGATGACCATATCAAACACCCACAAACCGCAAGCGGTCTGCTAAACGTAACGGCCACCCGGGTATTGAGCGATCAGAAGATCAACAAGCAAGCCTGCTCACACTCCTGCGAATCCAATCAGTAACACTACCGTACAGTCCGGTCTCTTCATCTGATATGTCGCATATCTCGTATAGGGGTGGTAAACGTCAGACCCCAGTAACTCGATAAATCGTACCGATGTGAGGCTCATAACGGGTCGAGAAACTACTGATAACACTTACCGGTGTATCACTGAAGCAACCCTGGCCATAGACTTCCTGTTATAGCCAAACAAGCACAGCACAACATCAACTCCCAATACCGGGAGAGACGAAACCCCTCCTATCGCTCATAGCCTCCATGTGATTCGGGACTGTACCCAAAAGCCACCGTTTTGCACGTTCTCTTGAACGTGGTAAGGTGGAAATCAAAGCACAGTGGGAATCACACAAGACTCTATGACGATCTCGGGTCTACAGACTAACTTGTACCAGTGTCACCAGAGAACTGCTATCTGACGATAGGTATAATACCATCTAGGACTTCTCGGCGAGTCCGTTCAGTGTACCCAGTCTCCACTGAGCACCCGTATACTATCTCTGATGTCAAACATCAATGGATATGGGATCATCCATCGCCCATCTACATTGATCGAGAAGTTATACGCTAGTCAATTCTGGTATATCGATGCCCTGTCTCGATACACCCACAACTAGGAACATATGAAGGATGTACTTAGCGACTACACTGTCCCCACTAGTATGATCTGCATCATAATCCTGGTAGTTAAGTACTCATCCTAAGGGCTTTATCAACATGTAACATAGAGACAATCAGTGTACATGTTAAGATAAAGAGCAACCAGATAGCATACTATCATGTCGAGCAAGAAAGTCCTCCATATATATGTCCAAGCATCCACTACAATATACATCGTATGTACAGTAATGGCCTCTAGGGCATACATATAACTAACATTTCCACCTTGCAGCTCCTTCCTTCTAGGGCAACCATTGATAAGATGTTCGTCGGATCCACAAATCAAGCACTGTCTCTTGGCCCGGCAATATTCCTTCTGAAGGTGTCCTGGTCTCTTGCAATAACCACAACGTTGGGTTCTCCGCTGGTTCTGTTGCTGAGAAACAAATGGACGCTTCATCTGCACATCACCTCTTCGTTTAATAGGGATTCCCCTACGATTGGGGGCTCCCGCTGGTGCTTGAGCAATTTGCCTTCTTAGTCCTTCAGCTAAGAGATCGTTTGTTCGCTCCTGGGCTTCCATCAAACCTTGTAGTACACCCAAAATCTCGGCGGTCTGACTCTGGGTAGTGGAGGAGGATGGAGAGTTGTCAGAAGTCATGGTTCTGAAACAACAAATTTTAGGACGACATAAGGTACAAGGTATAAGAATCAGAATAAGATATAGAATGGACAACGAAACAAGAATATATGGTGAGGTGAAACTCAAATGAGTGAAAACCAAATGTAGAACTCCAAGTCACTCAAGCAGAGTGCTGCCTTGTAACTATGCTGCAGTTCATAGTTACAATCATATAACTCTACTAAGTCACCTAAAACTCTAGCGGATGGAGTCAAAAATGTAGCTTGAAAAACTACAGGGATTCTAGTCAAGGATAACAAGTTTACAATCTAGACCGAATGGGCGACTTAAGTTGTCAAGCCCTACTCGGAAACTGTAATCCCAATCTAAACCTGGCTCTGATACCAACAAAACTATGTCACGCCCGCTTCCCAAAATACGGAATACGAAGGGTGACAAGACCAGCCATGCTCCTACGGTCGAGAAAATATCCTGCAATGGTCACACTTCGGCTTCTAGCATTACGTGGTAATCAGTTATCAATGCACAGGTAATGAGAAATGCCGTCACTAAATCTATCAAAATAGATATAAAACTAACCAGATAGAGTCAAAGGAAAGATAGCGTTGGTGTCGCTGATCTAGATGTGCGCAATATCCTCGAGGTACGACAGATGCTGATCCGAGCTAAGTCCACTTCTCACTCTGAACATGCATACTCAGGTCGTCAGAGCGACACAATAGCAATATATATATATATATATATAAACACGTGCAATGATGATGAACAAGAAACAATAAACATGAAGTGATGACATGAGCATGAAGTAACTGGTACAGGTAAACAATAAAGCAGGTATATCGAATCAGTAATCAATGCAATGTCCATGTCACTAAACCTACCAGTCTCTAAGTCTCACTGTTCAGGTCGCTAAACCTATCGTCAGTCTAAGTGTGAGCGTCAACCACCGCAGGAATATCCCCAACCCAAGGGTAGGCCCTAGGGGCAAGAGAACACGGGCCCGAATCACGCTCGCTAATAATCAGTAATATCACCCATACGACTCTCGAAATCGCTTTATATGCTGGCAGTGGGACTCCCGAGATTCCGTTGATCGAATTCACACTCAAACTACCACACACCCGCGGTCTACATCAAACACTGACCATGAACCCAAATACTAGTCTCTCCATGACAAGTTTACACGAGAACTGGAGACAGGATCTCCATCAAGCATGTCTCGACTGGTATCCAAGATAAATAGACAGTGTTCGACGTCTTACCTATGACACTAATATAACTTCTTCCTTAACCGTCCCATTCCAGTTATAGTTACACTTACATATGTCTCATAGGCGTCGACAATGCAATAATTTAACTGGTTTCGCTAATTGTGTACAAGTACGTGTCACTTCACTTATTCATTCACGCTTTAACACTAACGTACTTGCCACAATCCAATCACTAATATTATCACTGGCTAATGTAACACGGTCCCTAGGTTATTGATGCAAAATGAACACTATTTACAGAGGTATGACAATCGCGCAGATGATGGGGATATAGTAAATGCGCTACCGAATACATATGAGCAACCGGTGTCGGTTAGACTAGAAAAATCATATAAAATTGCACGTGCATAACTTGGCGAAACAATATAATGAGCATAAACAGAATACTAAATTATATCTATCGCAAAATTGGTTTCGAGTCAATCGGGTTTCAGATTTGCGAGTTATGGTCATTTCCTTTTAAGTGTTCACTGCCGAAAATCCAGTTTTTGAACTGGAAGTCCGTTTCATAACACGTTTTACTCCCAGTTGAGAGCATAATTAGGCAACGATACAGTTGGATAATATTTAGTTTTATCAGTCAGGTTTCTAACGCACTAGACGGATCGATAATATCCGTTGTTTGCTGGGAGTTATGCATTATCTAAGATCGGGATCTGCATTCTGTCCCTGCTTGTAACAAAAATATGTACTGATGGTTTAAAATGTGATTAAAATAGCAAAAGATGATAAAAACGAATGAAACCACTTTCAATGATTATTTAACAGATTTATATTCACTACGGTATAGGGTTGCACATAATACCATTTTCACACAGAGATTTAAAAGCATTTCCAATCAAGTGTTGGCAAGCAGTGCTGCTCTGGACTGCAGTCCCGAGCCGCACTCCCGAATAGTTTCTGTCACCGTTATAAAATAGAAACAGATTATAATTTATATGGGGTTATAAATTGTCGAGTCGGCTTCGATATGAGCTTTCGAACACAACTTCCGGCGTGTAACCAATTTACTATGATTTTCACGAAATTCAGGTACGGAAATTTTCAGATTCGACGGATCTAAATGGGAATGACATTTCACGGTGTTAAAGTCTGTAATTTCAAGCCAACTCTTAACAAAGTATTCGTTATCACTAGAGTGATATATTACGCTTAAGTTCCGTCATTTTAAGAGGATTTTTAGATTATGGTTTGCATCGAGCACTTATATTAACATTTGATTCGCAACCGAAAAGAATATACTGTAGCATATAGCAAGTATTTAACTTGCCTGGCGATGTTTGGCAGCGACGACGGCGATCGGTTGCAACTGCTAGCACGAACTCGGCACGAGCACACGCGGAAACTAGGGTTCTGGGCTTGGCTTGACGTCTCGGCAGCGGTTAGAGGCTTATGGGTATGGGGAGATGGTGCCATGGGTTCGTTGGTGGCGGCTTGGAGTGGTTGATGGCAGCGAGAACTCAGGCAGTGGCTCAGCAGTGGCGTGGCGGCGATGGGGCAGATGTAGAAGGCTTGGAATCTTGGGTTCTCGAGTGATTGGGAGAAAGGAGGAAGGAAGGGAGAGGAAGCGGGGTGAGCTCGGAGGGTGTTGTAGTTGTTCACGGCATGGTGGTAGCCGGTGACGTCGATGGCCGGCGATGGTGAAGTTGTGGGTTGAAGAAGGAGGTGAAGAAAGCGGCAACGGTGGTTGTGGTTGAGGAGCTAAGGGAAGCAGGTGAGGGGGATTGCGGAGGACGTTGTGGGAAGCGGGTGTCGCGGGCGGTTGGCGATGAAGCTCTGAGGTCGATGCGGGCGACGTGATAGTAGCGGCGAGGTGGGGTAGGCGAAGGCTTGAGAGAAGGTGGGCAGAGGGGCTTGGGAACTTGATGGGTAGGGGAGGAGTTGGCTCGGCTGGGAGTGGAGGGGGAGTCATGGAGGAAGTGCTCGTCGGTAGTGGCCCGTCGTCGGAGGTGGCCGGTGGAGAGGTCGGCGGTGATGTGGAGTTCGGAAAGAGAAGAGGAAGAGAGATTGTGAGGGATAGAAAGAGGTTAAAGAGGAGAGGATTCGATGGCGAGATCGAGGGAAGCAGATGCGGTGATCGTGGACGACGCGGTCGTAGGGTGCAACAAGTCATAGGGAAGCGGTTGGGGCTCGGTCACTGCGCAAGGAACGGGAAGAAGAAGAGACGTGAATGGGAGACATGGGTTGAGGGAGGTGAGGAAAAAAAAGAGACGTGGGTTGAGATCGAGAGGAGAGAGAAAAGGGAGAGGAAAAGAGAGGAGAGAGAAGCAGAAGGGAAAGGATCGGGTCGGGTCGGGTCGGGTTTGGGTGTCGGGTTTGTGGGCTGGGCTTGGGGCTGGGGTTTGGGTTAGGAAAAATTTTTAGAAGAAAATAAAAAGGGTTATGGTTTGTAATTTAGAAATTTTTGAGTTAATAAAATTTTGTGATCTTTGCTAAAAAAATATACGGAAATTATTTAAAAGGAACTGGGTAATACACATGTATTGCTCTCAATATTGTTTATCTCATGGTATGTACTGTACCCGATCTTTTCTAACACGGCACAGTGAACCATGAAGGGATCTTACAAGCGGATAGCGAACAAGCGGTATAGCGTAGAGCAAATAAACAGAATCATGTGCAAACGAAGACGATAAAAAAGATATATCCGACGGCTATTGCAATATACTATAACTAATAGAAAAGTACACTAATAACCAAAAAACACAACTATATATCCAGATTCGGTGCAAACCCACACATAATTCTGCCTTCGCAATAAGAACTACCACAAGAAAGAGAGGTTGAGAGAGAGAGTTATATTGTTTGGGTTTTTTTGACCGCTACGAAACCCACCGGCCCCACGTGCTCCTCTTCGAGGCACTAAATGGGAGATCCAGGATTCGATCCCGGATCTCCCCCCACAAACTTCTATTGCCCACCATTGGGCTATGTACCCCGCACATATTGTTTGGGTTTTGTGGAACTGGAAAACAGGAAAAGTGTAATTTTCAGAGTTTCTATTTGTATGTATGTTTGGAAAATATCATTTTATCATTTGTTTGAAGTGAATTGTGTTTGTGGAATGGCTCAACAAATCGTCGGAATTTCCGTGCGTTTTCTAAGCTTTGAAATAATTTAAAGAAAAACAAATTAGCAACAACTCTAAAACGGTTAGCTAGTTTATTGAAGCAACATCAACATTAGTAACAACTCCAATAGGCATCTTGGTATCTTGTTTTGCTTCTCAAATTACCGTGGAGTTCGCTAATCAATTTTGAATCGAGACAGTGCTTTAGGTTTCTCAATACAATGAGAGAAAAGAGTAGAGTGTCTTCTCATCAAAGAAAAAAGAGAAGTTGCATGTTTAAGAAAATTATTTTAAATTTATATACTTTAAAGAATTCAAAAATCATTGGAAGTAACAATACAAAGAAAAGATATAAAAAAAAATATTCTACTCTCTTTTTGGCCTAAAACCTCTAGATAATCAATTCGATATAACAGCACCGGACAAACACAAAAAATAGAGATTGATAAAGAGAGTGATATATAATAATATACAAACAATAAATTAAAAGAAGAAAATATATGAGACATGTGAAGTATCAATCTATGTAACCATATCTTAAAAAAGATAGAAGAGGTATTCTTCTCCATTATTGAGAGATCTAATTTACAAAAGTATGAAATAATTGGATTGGAACAAACGACATTATTGAGAAAGGTGTAGACTATAGCCAACAAAAAGCAAGCCAAATGCCAAAAATCATCTCATTAAAGGTAGCCTATGCAGAATCTACTAGATTGGTGGATTAATTATTCTCCAATTTAATCTTTCCATCTTAAACCAGCTGATGTGCCCTTGCTTGGTAGCCCTCATGCACAAAGTCCCCAATATTTTCTAATGAGACGGTGGCATCATGAAGTTTTGTTGTGAATGTGGTTAACATAGTCCAACGTCGGGAAAATTGTGGAATCCATATACGTATAAAATATAATATGAGATAAATCTCCATAAGGCTTGATTCTTGTGGATGGAGTCACAATGTATTAAAATCTCATGTGTGTCCATGTATGTTGTCGGCCAAAACCAAGTTTTACAAGTTTGAGAAATACTCTTGTAACTCTATATCAATAATCATTATTAGAATTCTTTTTGCCACTAGCTAAATGCAATTTGGCTTTCGTGGAGTGCTTTCGTGAAGAACGTATGAGGCAAACTATATATTATAGGTAATAGATAGAGCATATGATTATCTCTTCAAACATGCATTGGCATTAAGAATTTACCGGAACTCTATATAGAATCTGCTGGATTGGTAGAATAAATGTTTTGCACTGTTTTTTTCAATTTCTTCCTATCTTAATTGAGTTGATGTGTCCTTCCTTGATAGTCCTTATGCGCCAAAACAATTCTTCCCCAATATTTTCTAATGAGATAGAGGCATAATGCAGTTTGGGAAATACTTTTGTAACTCTATCTCAATAACCATTATTAGAAATCTTTTTGTCACCAACAAATGCGATTTGGCTTCCGCTGAGCATATCAAAGGTACACTATATATTATGGGTAGTAGATAGATCATAGGATTATCTCTTCAAAGGATACATATTGGGATTAAGAATTGAGACCAAAAAAAATTAGAATAAAAAAAATACAGCATGAAGAAATTGTTTCTTTAGGTCCCTAAAAAAAGAAACAACACCGAAATTGCGTAAAAAGCAATGGTTCAAATTTTACATTTCACAACGAATATTTGACAAATAACCAAATATAAAAAGGACTTCAATATATATGCGAGTATGCCACGTTTTCCATGGAATTGTAAACACGTCATCTCTTCTATAGAAATTGTTTCTTTAGGTCCCATTTACTTAAATTTCAGTTGATTTTTATGGAAACAAAATTAAGAAAATCTCTATCAAGAATCGATGGCTTACCCAATGATGAAAGTGAACTTGAAGCAGCTCCGGATTTCTACTCATGACAATGCCCCAAATATATTCACCAACCACTGTTACGTCTCTAATGCATGCACCAACATGGTGTGATTCCATCGGATCGAGCAGTTCCGATTCCATCGGATCGAGCAGTTCCTTTAACAAAATCTATATCAATTTTGAATTATATTCCCCGATAATACAACTATACAAAATTTAATCCGTTCAAAATCAGCAGAGACACCATATTCTGATTCAAATTGTTGGACAAAGCAAAGCTATAGACAATGCAAGTGTTGGAAAAATTAAGCAAGGCTATAAACAGAAAAAATTTATGTTTGGGACCATGATCACTAGTGTGAAGGCCATGGTCCATCCATTCCATATAGCAGCAAGTACTCAAAGATGGCAACTTTAAAACAGCGGCACATGATGAAAAAACAATTAAAACAAATTTGTATTCGATTTTCCACAATACATAATTTGGTGTGAAAATGACCACACAGAACCCTTGCTTAAACGATTTGCTGGTCCTGTTGACTTAATTCCAAATCTCATAACAAAAGAAACAAAGTTAAAACCATGCCTTTGCACTGGCCATGTGATGGAGGTATGGATTTTCTTCATATGTTGTCTTCCGTTAATCTGTTACGAGCGGTGATGAGTGGCTGAGATTGGATTAGAGGGTTGTCTCTTGATGCGTGTGGATCTCTGTGGGTTTGATTTGGGGTTGAAGCCGAGCTACCTGCAAAGAAGTCCCGGGGTGGTTGTACTACCGTGGACCCTCCGACAATCAAGTTAGTCGAGATATTTTAGCAGAGTAACGGCCTGTTGTGGTAAAATTGCCTTGCCTGAGTCGTCTGAGAGAGGGATTATATAGTGGCAGCCATGGCTGGCGGGCGCGAGATTCACGCCGGCCGTTACGCCCCCCGGACGTTATGCCTGCGTGAAAGGCGGGATCCCCCATTAATGACGAGATACGCTCGTTAATGGGGAGAACGTGATGGCGTGGAACGCGGGATCGTGGGCGGTGGATATCTCGCGTCTGGCGAGATTCGCGGAGCTGTGGGTCGGTTGGTTATACCGAGGAAGTTAAGCTCGGCGGGAGGCTCGGGGACTAGCGGGAGGCCGAGGGAGCTTGTTTCTGTGATAGCTCGGAGGCGAGCTAGGAGGGCTGAGGGAACTCAGCGTGCAGGAAGGCTCGGAGGAGAGTCAATAGTTGTTTGCAGGACGAGCATAGGAGTGTTTTGGGCGGTCATCGTGGGTCGAGAACATCCTCAGGTCGAAGGCCCGGGTATGCTTCCAATGTACCGTTCCTACTCCTTTCCCATAATCCTTGGGACACGTCATCTGCCACGTGTCATGATCTGAGGAGTGCTCAGTACCGAGCATCATCATTAGCCCCCCACTCTCGTCCTGACCTATTTATGGGTCGGGTCGAGAGTGGTCTGATCGGTCATCTGGGCTAAGTTCTTATTTGTAAACAGCGTCGGCTCGGATTCCCGAGCAGTTAGTCGTATTTCTTCTGATGACGTCAGCGGATCAGAGAAGAGATCGTGCATTAAAAGGGAAGCGCTGATCTGACCGTACGTTTGCAGAGGCGCCAGGACACGCGTCCGGCGCTGGTTGGCTGACGCGACGGGCCGCCGGTGTCCTTCGCGCTTGAGGGGACGCGCCCACTGACCGTGCGACACGTGGAATGTTGATGGCCGTTGAATGCGAAGTGTTGTTTTGGCGGGAGACGATCGGCGCCGTAGGATGTGCTCGCCGACTGCTATAAATAGATATGGGCCCCCACCGAGGGTCCACACTTCGTTGTAAATTCCTCATCCATTTGTGTGTTAACTCGACTCTCTCCCTCTAGATCGGATTTCTTGTGTTCTTTCCTCGGAGGACTCCTTCCTTCGCTCAGATTAGATGTCTTCCTCTGAGGAGTCCGTAGATATAATTCGGGTAGAGTCTAGGGAGTCTTCTGCAACTTCCTCTTCTGCTTCTTCTTCCTCGTCCGAGTTGGAATCTTCCCCGGAGGTTAGGGTTAGTCATGCTCCCCAGGGTCGCGCGGCGGGGACGGTCCCCAAAGCATGTGTTAAGAGTGTCCGCGATGCGTCTTCCCTCCTGAGGCATGTGGACGAGCTCATCACAATCCGTGCTCGCTTCCACATTCCCCCCGACTACTCGCTTCGCCTGGCCGGGGAGGGAGAGAAGGCAGACCAAGTACGGGGCAAGGAGATTGCCTTATACTTGGAAGCCTTTTGGGCCGGAATGCGTCTGCCCTTCTCCTCCGAGGTGAGTGCGGCGCTGCATTGCTTTCAATTATCCCCGGGCCAGCTAGTGCCGAACTCATGGAGAATTCTCCTCGTGTTCCTGGTCCAGTTGAGACTGCAGAGATCCCTTTCAGCCTGAACGTTCTCCTTTCTTCCCTCTGCTACAAAAATCACCCCGGTACTCGTAGGGACGAGCCTAGCTGGGTATACATTTCTTTTAGAAAACACAGAGGGGGCGGCCGGGTCGGGGGTCGTAGCAGTACCTTCTTCTATTCATGAATGGAAGGGGAAGTTCTTGTTTGTCGGGCCACCCGAGGGTGAGAATTGGCCTGTGCTTGTCCAGTAGCACAGGGCCAACTACCCACGGGTGAGGTGGTCGTCCGATCCCGATGCGATGGTAGTGTCGGAGTGGGAGCCCGTCCCCCGGGCCGATGTGTTGCTGTCTGAGCAGGCCCTTAGTTGGGCCGGGCTCAGCCCCGCTCAATTTGCAGGCAAGTTAGGAGCATAGGAGACCTATTTAGACTTGTATATTCTTCTATTCTTTCTGGCATTGCTTACTTCCTTTTTGTATTTTCGCTTTGTTGCAGAGCCGATGGACCGATCTAAATTCCTGGTTGCCATGGCCGAAAAGAAAGGGAGGAAGGCCGAAAGCGCCGGCCCGTCACGCCCCGCTGCGAGCCCAGGCCTGTTGGCAGCCGCTCCGGCCAGGCGCTCCAGCACGCCCCGAGCCTTGGAGGCCGGCCATGGGTAGAGCCACAAACGCACTCGGGGAAAGGAACCCCGGGTCTTGGAGGTGGGAGACGAGGCCGATATTCCCGCGCCTCTCCTCAAGAGGCACCATAGGACGTTGCCCTGTTCCCCGTCTACCCCGATCTTCATGCATGAAGGGGATCTCCACTTTGGGGTGCCCTCAGGGATTTCTGTCACCGACAGCCTGCTCTCGGAAATGGAAAGGTTGGCTGGGGGAAAAATCCCTCGGGGGACTCTCAGGGCCTAAATGGCGGCTATAGCCCAGGAGGGCGTACAGGTCAGTGTCCGCCCCCTGCCCGGGTCTTCATCAAGTACTTTTTGTTTTTTAACCTCTCCTTTTGCTTTCCTCAGGTCCTCCAGTACTGCGCACTCGTTGTCAACATGCAGGACGAGAAAATTGCCCCGGCGATGCAGATCGCTGGCGAGTATACCTCACGGGAGGAGGTCTTGAGCCGGGAGCTTCGCGAGGCGAAGAAGAGGATCGCCGCCCTTGAGGATCGGGTGGCAGCCGAGGATCGGGTGAACTCCAACTGCCGGGAGACCATCCGGGTTATGATGGAGTCCAACAAGGCCGTTGAGGCCAAATTAGAGGATGCCGGGGTGCTCGCCGCCACCTTGAAGAAGACGCGGTACACCCTCAAGAGGGATAACGAGGCGATGAAGGAGGCGGTGAGGCGCGCCGACCTCCGGGCTGTGAAAGCGGTGGAGAGCTACAGAACGTCGGATCGGTTCTACGCCGACCTCGCGGAAGCCTCGGCCCTCGTCTGGCATGACGCCCTCGACGCCGTCAAGGCGCTTGTTGGGGTCGAAAATTGCACCCCGGTTGACCAAGTCAAAGTCAAAATCAACCCCAAGCCAAGCGAGCCCAAGCCCAGATCAAGTAGGCCCATGCCCAAGTCGAGCCCCGCGGCCGGCCTCTCCCATGCCAAAATGAAATCATGTAATAAATAATTTTGATGTAATTTTTTATGCAAGAATGGGCATAAAGCCAAATTTTTGTAAAGTCCCTGGCCCATGTGCAAAATAAATGAGCACATGAGATATGGGATGGGCAAAATGCCATTTTGTAAAGTCCAAGGGGCTATATGTAAATTTGTAAGCCTAGGTAACATGATAAAGAAATAAAGCATACAATTCATTCTCCCCAAAAACTGGGTTTGTGCCTCCTTCCCTTCCTCAAGGTTCTAAACCTTCTCCCTTTTTTTTGAATAAAATCAAGAGTTTAACTCTTCCTCTTCCAAAAATAAATAGTTTTCCACCACAAAACTCACAAAAGGGAGCTCGGATATTCCACCAGATCTTAAAAAGGAGAGATTTTTAAAACCTCACCCCTCTTGTTCTCCAAGATCCGGCCAACAAAAGAGGAGGAAGGAGACTCATCTCCGAAGATCCCATTTTGGAAAAGATCCAAGGCTCAAGAGAGAAGAAAGGGGTCCCCTTGAGCATTTACAAAGATTCCCTGGAGTTTAACTCCACAAATCAAAGTTTCTGGAAGTTTAACTCCATAAAAATAAACAAACAATAATAATACATCTTTTTTTAAGGAGTTTAACTCCCAAAAGTCAATTGGAGTACAACTCCCAGTACGGGGGGCTGAGCCCCCCTTTTACTTTCCGCTGGTGCCTTGCGTCCAGCACCCGTGTGCCAGGCACGTGAGGCGCTGGCTTCATGCGCCCAGCGCTCGCGTGCCGCACACGTAAGGCTCTGGCGCATTGCGTCCAGTGCCCGCGTGCCGCGCACGTGAGGCATTGGCGCCTTGCGCCCACCGCCCGCGTGCCGCGCACATGAGGCGCCTTCTCCCACGCATCCTTTGGATGCCTTTCCTTTTTTTTATATATATGTATACACACACACATACTCCACAACATTGTCCCCGTTATAAAAAATTTCTAACAGGGCGCTACCCCGCACCCCGCAAGGGGGCTGCTAGCCCCCTGATCCCCAGCCCGCTATCCGGGTAACGGGACCCCCGTAAAAACTCTGCGGGCCCCCCGATATATCCAAAACCTTTTTAAAACACAACACTGCACATTGAGTTCGCATGACATGTTTGACCCATCAATCGGAGGTTCACTCGCTCCAAAGACGAGGGGTAATTAACGGCAGCTTAGTCCGCGGCTGCCGGAGATTCGGATCCCCACAATCAATAAACCCCAGCCTACCCTAGGCAGGGGGAATCTGTGACGCGCCTGACAAGCGCGCGTGTATTCCCATCTTAATGGAGTGACGAAAAACACCCTATAGATTCTGGCACGCCCGGTGGGACCGATCTCTCTTCCCATATTTCGGGTTAAACGTTCATGCGAACTCAATCAATATACATATCGATTATCTGTATTGAAATCATGCTTCTTTGTGCTGGCTAACAAATTTCAAATTGCAATCTCCGGACGTAACAAAATGTCTTTAAGGATCGGCTTGGCTCTCGACACAGCTCCCATTTCCTACATGATGAAGATGGACGCCAGGACGGTCCTCCCGTCCTGGCTCGGGCGACAATGGGAGGAGCCACCGCTACCATTTGGTTCTATTTTGTTCGTGTCAGCTAACGCCATCCTAGCTCTTCAAGCTTCGGTAACAGACAAACACGCCTCGAAAGGCAAGAGGCCAAATATGGTGATCTCGAGGGCACCGCTACCCAAACGCAAGTCGGTGTTTGAACGACTTTCCTTAGCCCCAGCTGGAGGCAAGGCCATCAACACCAACAAAGCAACAAAGCATCTCAGGCAAGCTCCAGCGACGTTCCTGACAACTGCTCAATTGGGTATCTTCTCTAAGATCCCTATTATTCGGCTCACAATGGTTTCCTGGACGACGGATGCACGCCAAGCTCTCAAAATTGAGAAGCTAAGACAGAAAAAGGCTCAGATATAGAGCCAACAAAAGGGCTAAGACTCATGCTAGGCTGAACTTCATGAGGCTCCAAGAACAGGGCTACCCCGCCAAAGATAAAGAGATGGCTGGATGTGTGGTCCACACTGTCTACATGGTGGGCACTGTTCACACTAGAATATTGCATTATTATATTCCCCATTCTTATTCTTTTTATAAATAAACGGGTGCTTTTGACGCATGTCTGCTACATGTTACAGGTTACAGGTTCTTGGACAGGAAACAGTGAAAACGATGTAAAGACGATGAAAATATGGACTTTTGACCAACAAATAGGAGGATCTTAGTCAAGCCTACATCGAAAAACAGTTCACAATTAACAAGGCAACGCAAGATCCTAAAATTTCAAGGCAAAGGGTTAAAAAGCCATTGCAAATTGCTCACTGAAGATCTGGAATCAATATTGAAGCCCAATTGTTAAAAGAACCCAAGAACCAGAAGCCCAAAGTGATTCATGACAAAACCCAAAAATTTCAGCAACTGAACTCATTAAAGGGCCGCGGAACCGCGGCCCAAGCCCACTATTGCCGCGGTTCCGCGGCCATAAGAAGACAAAAGGGAATTTTCTTTTTACCAAAGCGTCGTGGCGGTGCTGAAAAGATTTCCTAAGGGCTATTTTTGTAATTGTAGACATGCGGATCAAAATGTAACCTAGGGTTTCTATTTCCTATAAATAGAACGCTAAAGATTGTAATTTCTTATGCCTCCTTTTAATAATAAATTTCAGATCTCTTTTTTTGGAGAGCATCGGTGTTTCCTTTCCATTCAGAAATTCAGATCTGACAACCCTGCATGGATGATTGGAGGGATGCATCTGTAAGTTGATTTAATTTCTCGCCCTAGTGTAGATTTCAATTCTTTGCCCTAGGTAGATTTAATTTCATACCCTAGGAACTTGTTTAGGGTTTAGCTTTGGGGAAGGATTTTGAGAGATGAGATCTCTCATCCCTTTCTTACCCATAATACATTTTGAATAGGACTCCATGCATACACGCACACACCGCGCCCTACGGCATCCTACCCCTCAAGGTAACGATGACACCGTAGTGTAAAGGCCCGGTTGCGCGCGTTTTCCATAGAGGTTAGGGTAAGGATCTCTAAAGAAAGGACAAGAATCTCGAGGAAGGAACACCTTCCCGAATGGATCTAATCCCCTTTATTGATAATTACCATAACTCCTCATAGATCTTCATTCGGGTATGAAAGCGTTGAGATTTACGTGCATTTCCAAACCATCCCTAAACCTAACCCTAGCAAGAATAGATCTAGATTAATTTAGTTTATAAAATAATTTAGATTTTAGATTTAATAATCAATCCGAACACCTTTCGGAATTAACTCGTAAGAGCGATTAGGAAATTCACAACATCCCTGTGGACCGACCCGTACTCACCGGCTAGCTTCATGCGACGCCGTTCTTGATTGCGGTTTAGAAATAGTTTTTGATACAAAAATCAAATGGCGCCGTTGCCGGGGATGGCGTGTTATTTTCTTTTTGCAATTTCGGGTTAATCTAAAATTAAAAAATCTGAAAAATCTGAAAAATCAAAAAAATATAAAAATTTATCATTTTGTTATTTTGTGAAGGGTATCTTTGTTTGAATTTTGCAGGATCTACAATCAAGTTCGGATCTGGAAATCTCCAGAGATCAAAACAGCAAATATCAAATCTGAACAAGCAGAGGAATATCACAACAGACAACAGAAGAAATTTGGAGGACCGAGTCAACAAGTCAACTGCGCTGATTTGGAGCAACAAAAAAAAAACCTGTCGAAGCCACCAACCCGCGGCGGATCTGCGGTCGGAGGCGGCAATTCGCGGCGGTTTCGCGGTGTAGGCTACAGATCGGTTCCCCAAAAAAGGCAGGAGCGCGGTAAAAAAAACTGTAAGTCTTCTGATCTCCTCCTCTGCAAATCTCTGATATCTCCTCTGAAAAATCTCCTGCAGGATTTTTTGCGCTTAAAAATCTTTCCCCTTCCAAATAACAATCTTGTGTAGGATTTTTGGGCCCCGCTTAAAATAAAAATTGATTGCAAGTAATATTTTTCTGTTGCATATCTTTTATCAACAATTTTTTTTGCAACAATTTCCAAATAAAGAAAAAGGAAAAAGGACAAATTTTTATTAGAAAACTTGCCAACTTTTGCCGCAAATAAATTCTTACACTACAAACCTTCTTTGTTTTCCCTTTTCTTACAACATGGGTACCCCACATCATAAATCACTAGCCGAACTTTGGTATCCCGAACCTAATTTTGTGTCGTACGTCAATTTGTTCGGTCAATTTAAAAACGATCCTTTCTTGCCTAAAATATCTTTGAAAGATCAAATAGAGGCGTCTAGGAGAAACAGTTCGACTTTTCAACCCACTTTGTGTCAACCAAGTCAACCTTTACCACCTCCATATGTTGATACCACTTTTTCAAGTCTTTCTGTCACTCCTAAGCCGATGTCCATTGCTGAGCATATTGCTCAATCTCGCAGCCGATCTTTCACCCCTCTCCACTCATCTAGTTCTAGGGATCTGCACGATTATTTACCTTTTTATCCACATGTTGACCCTACACCTGCCCAACCACCCACTTCCTACCAGTCCTACCCGACCTTCCCACCTTCACTAAACACTGCTTCTACACAGCCTGTTGGGAGTTTTGCATATCCACACGATTTCGAATCTTTTACCGAAACCCCCTTACCACCCAAGTCTAGTTTGAAAAAGTCGTTGGAGGCGTATATCTTAGCAAAAACAAAATGACTAGGAATGTGGAAGCGTCCGTAGCTGCCCTTATGCAACCTAGTGAACCGATAGCTAGTTTCCCACTAGCTTTAAATTTTTCAATGTATAAGGAGGCGGTTGGACAGAGTGAGAATGTGAGAGGATTTCTAAATCAAATCTACCTATACACAATTGAATCCAACAACTCCAATTTTCAAACATGTGTCCAAAATGATGAGTTGTGCGACTTTGTAGTGTTCGATTTGCCAAATTGTGAAGAACCCCTTTCGAGTGAAAACGCACTTAACCCTTTCGATCTTTACACCTCCAATCTAGAACTTGAATTAATAAATATCCATGCTTTTGATGAGGTGTCAGAAAATATTGATTTTCACTTGATTGAGGATATAGACGCCGGGAATATTTTAGATGATGAACCTGTCGTTTTGATTGAAATTTTATGTCCAAGTCATCATCCCGAGTCATTAAATGTTTCTCCCGAACTTCATATGCGTCTTGATTTTGATTTTGATGATAACGGCATGGATGAGTTAAATATTGAGGATAGTATTGAGGAGAGTCTTGAGGATAATATTGAGGTTGAATCATTTTTGTTTGATGTGTCTGATTTTCCAATTCATCCTCCTAAATCTTTGACTATTATATCACCCTCCCTCCTTCCCATCGTTCCGACCCCGCTTGAAGACTGTGAGCTTGAAAATTTTTCCTTTGAATCTAACACAGTTCTCACAAACGATAACACCTACGAGTGTTTCAATTTTTCGGACGATGTTGATAACTCACCGCCCGAGTTTGAGTCCTTTACATTTTCAGATGGGTTAGTTGAACCATCAGACTTGGTTGATTACAGTAGTTTTGAACCATTAATGGAATCTTTCCAGTTCGAGACAGTTTATTACTGTGAGAATGATACTATCCCTAATTCACTTCCTTTCGTCCTTCCTATTGTCCCGACCGTACAAATGACCGTTACGCTTTCATCTCCTATACCAACTTCGGCGTACCCATGTTTTCTTGCGAATCTTGAGGGATTTGACCCCATTTCCCGACGGGTTGATAGGTTAGCGCAATCGCTTATAACATATCGGTCATCACATATTGCGCTAATTTATTCACTCGATTTACACCCTCAAGTTCGCGCGACCCTTCTTTCTTCTTTCCGTCCTTCTTCTCCCCTACCGAGACCATATTCTACCATTCTTCTTTCCACACGGTCTCGCGTGTTTCTCATTTCTTTCCTCCACACCCCATTCTTGCACCAACTATACCATTACCACGATAAGATTTTTGAATGGTTGGTGCTAACTTTTGGCTTGTGTAAGGCCAAGCTTAAGTTTAGGGGGAAAGTTGTTGTATATATGTATATATCTTTTTGTTTTCTTTTTCTATAAAAGAATAAAATAAAAAAATTTCAAAACATTAAAAAATAAATAAATAAAAAAATTGTAAATAAATAAACAGGGGAGCGCCGACATTTTGACCCTCTTGGTTTAGTATGACAGTGAGGACACTGTCAAGTTCAAGTTTGGGGGTATGCTCGGTACGTCTTCTTCCTACGTATTCATTTGTACATATTTTTGCATTTGCATACTTATTTGAAAACCCATAAAAATTGAAAATTTTCAAAAATTATAAAAATCATTGTATTCAATTTTGCCTAATTGACTTGAGTTTGACAAATAGGTTAACTGGCTAGAAACAACTAGATCTTAGACTTAGTAAATTAAAAACCCTAAAAATAACCTTCCTTAAAGTTTAACGGTATAAAGTATATGCCTTGTAGTTTATTTAGAAATAGGAAAATTTTGGGTTGACTTCTTAGGCTAAGTCGAAACAAGGGAAGAGTATTGATGTTCTTATTAGAGTATAAGTTTGAAAAATAATTCCTAGTTTAAGTCTAGATTCTGAAAATGTATACCCTCCAAATTGCACAATCACGCACCTTGAAACTTGGAATAGTAGAAGAGACCTTGAAATGCTCTTGTCTAAAGTCCTTAGTGCAATGAAAATGAAAAAATATATATAAGTGTGAATGAAGAATAAAAAATGGACACTGGTTTTTATGATTACTTAAAGCTGGAAAAATAGAAAAATATTTAGCGAGGGTGCTTCATCACCTAGTGCCTTAGACCAACTGGTTTGGGAGTCACTGCTAAAAGCCTTGGGTGTTGCAAGATTAGGAATTACGCTTTAATGTGCAAACATGTCTTGTAATCGGTTGTTGGTACCTCAAGAAGTATTAACGGTCGCATTAAGGATGTGTAAGCAAAATTCAATTAAAAATTCACCTACTGATAAGTACTTTGGACAACGGACAAGGGCATGATTGCTTGATTTGAATTTCCAAGTGTAGGGATGATCTATACACACACGTAGGGGTATGTGATTGGAATTTAGATAAGAGAGAGGAATGAAGAATAGAACTTGTATCTTTAGTAGAGTTGATAGAAATTCCTAAGTGGAGATGGAACTTTAGAAGGAAAACTTAAGAAATGCCGAAAGCTAAGTAATTACATAACATATATAATCTTAAGTTAGATGATGAGGAAGTGTGAAGAATATGGGTGAATAATTTACGGGTAAAAGATAATAGAATTCCTTGTTAGAAAACCTAACTGGAGAACAAAAGTCAATGGGCCGAGTTGATAGGATTTTGTGGGTGTAATCCGCTGAAAACCCTCAGGAGACAACACTCCTCCTACTAGGGACACCTAGAGGTTTAACGGCTTGTTGCACGTGCTTAGTGCAATCGCGTTTCCCTGCGAAAGTGCGGATAGGATTTTAGTGAATAAAAATAAGTTTGCTCGAGGACGAGCAACAGATAAGTTTGGGGGTATTTGTTCACACTAGAATATTGCATTATTATATTCCCCATTCTTATTCTTTTTATAAATAAACGGGTGCTTTTGACGCATGTCTGCTACATGTTACAGGTTACAGGTTCTTGGACAGGAAACAGTGAAAACGATGTAAAGACGATAAAAATATGGACTTTTGACCAACAAATAGGAGGATCTTAGTCAAGCCTACATCGAAAGACAGTTCACAATTAACAAGGCAACGCAAGATCCCAAAATGTCAAGGCAAAGGGTTAAAAAGCCATTGCAAATTGCTCACTGAAGATCTGAAATCAATATTGAAGCCCAATTGTTAAAAGAACCCAAGAACCAGAAGCCCAGAGTGATCCATGACAAAACCCAAAAATTTTAGCAACTGAACTCATCAAAGGGCCGCGGAACCGCGGCCTAAGCCCACTATTGCCGCGGTTCTGCGGCTATAAGAAGACAAAAGGGAATTTTCTTTTTACCAAAACGTCGTGGCGGTGCTGAAAAGATTTCCTAAGGGCTATTTTTGTAATTGTAGACATACGGATCAAAATGTAACCTAGGGTTTCTATTTCCTATAAATAGAACTCTAAAGATTGTAATTTCTTATGCCTCCTTTTAATAATAAATTTCAGATCTCTTTTTTTGGAGAGCATCGGTGTTTCCTTTCCATTCAGAAATTCAGATCTGACAACCCTGCATGGATGATTAGAGGGATGCATCTGTAAGTAGATTTAATTTCTCGTCCTAGTGTAGATTTCAATTCTTTGCCCTAGGTAGATTTAATTTCATACCCTAGGAACTTGTTTAGGGTTTAGCTTTGGGGAAGGATTTTGAGAGATGAGATCTCTCATCCCTTTCTTACCCATAATACATTTTGAATAGGACTCCATGCATACACGCACACACCGCGCCCTACGGCATCCTACCCCTCGAGGTAACGATGACACCGTAGTGTAAAGGCCCGGTTGCGCGCGTTTTCCATGGAGGTTGGGGTAAGGATCTCTAAAGGAAGGACAAGAACCTAGAGGAAGGAACACCTTCCCGAATGGATCTAATCCCCTTTATTGATAATTACCATAACTCCTCATAGATCTTCATTCGGGTATGAAAACGTTGAGATTTACTTGCATTTCCAAACCATCCCTAAACCTAACCCTAGCAAGAATAGATCTAGATTAATTTAGTTTATAGAATAATTTAGATTTTAGATTTAATAATCAATCCGAACACCTTTCGGAATTAACTCGTAAGAGCGATTAGGAAATTCAAAACATCCCTGTGGACCGACCCGTACTCACCGGCTAGCTTCATGCGACGCCGTTCTTGATTGCGGTTTAGAAATAGTTTTTGATACAAAAATCAGGCACGCGCTGCAAGAGCAAAGACGGGGCCGCCATATCTCAAATCCAATCTGGCATGAATGTGGCTACCACTTTCCAAGGCCAGCCTCTTCTGGAAGGTAATGAAAACCTTTCCAGTGAGGCTGATAAGAAGAGAGATCCTTCGGTTCATGAGGAGTCGGGCTCGGAAAGAGAAGATGAGCCAATCTTCCGTCCCAAGAACGCAGAGCAGCAGCTTCTCTAAGAGCTCCGAAAACAACTCAGAAGCAAAGACAAAGAGATGGCCAAGCTCTACTAAAAAATTGACGACTTGACGAATGTCGTGATGCAGCTCACGGCCCAAGTTGCCTCTCAGCCGCCCAATCAAGCGGAAAGTTCAGCTCATGAACCGAGAAACGGTGTCCTGTGACAGCCGACGCCTATTCCCTCAAATCCAAAGGTGGGCGGACCGCATGAAAATCAGTCGCATCCTATCTCGGGAAACGTCTTGGCTACCGATGATAGTAGCCTGCTAACTCAAGATCAAATCATGGATTTGGTTGCCAACAAAGTGAAAACATTGGTAGCCGAAACCGAAGCGCAAAAAGATATCGGCAGTGGTGGGAGACTATATCCCGCTCAGTATGATCTGGTAGAATTTCCTAGCGGCTATGTCATCCCCAAATTCGGAAGATTTGATGGGACGGGAAATGCGAATCAGCACATCGCCCACTTTAAAGCCTCATGCGGGAATACTGGGGGAAATGATGCGCTTCTCCGCCGCCAGTTTGTTAATAGCCTGACCGATGTCGCTTTCGACTAGTACGCGAGCATACCGGATGGCTCCGTTACTACTTTCGTCCATATGGAATCTCTGCTCCGATAAAGGTTCATGAGTGTCAGCGATAAGTTCACCATTGCCGACCTCATAAGGACTAAGCCAAAGAACAACAGAAGCAGTACGGATTTTATAACCCGATGGCGCAATCTCTCCATCAAGTGTGAACCGCCGATAGAGCAGGACCAATCTATCAGCCTTCTCGTCGGAAATCTCAATAATTGGATGGCCCAATTTCTATGCACCGCGGGTCTCAAAACATTCCAGGAGCTGATCAGGAAAGTCCAGATGTTGGAGCGCTCAAAGTAGGAGTCCTCCTCTGATTCCCAAAATAACAATAGGTCCTGAAGAAACCGAAAGGACGATAATTGCAAAGGCGGAAGTTCCGATGATACTGAATCTTTCAACACTTCGGATAACTGAAATAAGCGAGAGATGAGCGGGCCTAATGCCAACCAACCTCGGAAGCCAGTATTCGGAGAGGGAGGACCACTGAAAGAGAAGCTGGATAAAGTCTATTCCTTCAGAAGGGACAAAGTCCACAAGATATTCAAGGACGCCTTAAGAAACGGTCTACAATTGCCAGAATCAAAAAGACCGCAAGAAGCAAATATGACCGACGACCCCAAATATTGCCCCTATCACAAAGTGATAGGTCATGCCATTGAGGACTACTTCGTCTTCAAAGATTGGGTCGAAAATCAATACAAGGCAGGAGAGATAGGACTGTCTAAAAGCGTGTTAACAAACAGTCAAGCTGCGACCGCCAATTTCATACAAACGGAGACCGAAGTCCTTCGTGAAACTGATTCTCTCGGACATCTGCCTTTCTTTGGGAACAATTGACCACCATGTCATTAAACCGGGAGCATACGACCCCTAAGTCGTTAAACCGGGAATATAAAAAAATGTGTGTAAATAAAAAAATGTGTGAATAAAAGAAAAAGGAAAAGCCGAAATGATAGGGCAACTCGCAATAAAAATCAGCGAGTAAAATAAATAAGAAAATAATGTAGGGTTCCTAGGCACGCTAATGAAGTCTCACAAGGTATCAACCATGCCAATTTCAAATTTTATGGGTGCCGAGAAACCCTAATACGAATCGTTAACTAGAATTTTAGGCGATACAAAAACTAGTTAACATCTTAACTAAAAGTAGGAAACTACAACCTTTGTAGATCCGGTTATCCACTTCCTTAGCTCCTCGTAGTTGTCCCCTCGCTGTCCATCTCGGATCCGGGACTCTCGCATCGGCTTCATCGGAGAAATAAGCGGACAAGTCGTCGGCTACGATGCCGAAGATGATCTACGTCGAGGTTGCACAAGATCAAGCTCCAACTTCACCAAGTTGTGAAACTTGTGAAGAAAACATCCTATACTACTTGGGAAGAGGTAGATGGTGAAGAAATAGGAGGTGGGTTCACTTTAGAATTGGATTTCTCACACTTTTGCTCAAGTTGCCATTGATGGGCTTAAGCTTTCTTTCTTGATGAAGATGATGAAGATGAAGAAAGAATATGATAAGTGTTGCTTTTAAAATGAAAATAAAATCAATACTTATCATAAGCTAACCATGTTAAAGTGTAGAGAATAGATCATGGTTAGTTAGAGTGGTTAGGGTTAAGGATGAAGACAAAATGGTAACCAAGTCAAACCTTCATGAAGCTTCAACTAAATACAAAGAAAGCCACCATTTTTCTTCATAATCCTTTCCAAAATCAATAAATAAATAAATGAGTAATAAAAAGGAAACCCTAACCATTACACAACCATGATTTAATCTTTACACAAAACACAAGTTAGCATGCAACATTAAACATGATACAACCAAGTGCACACAAAATATATCACATATACAATGTGCTTTTCAAGTGAGAAAATCCCTTTAAAGTAAACCAATACTAGTTAATGCAAAGTAATATATCAAATATATAATTATACATTAAATCATTAAATCAACACTTGATTCAATGATCCGGTCATGTCGCACATAACCGACTAGTATCCAATGTATCGACTTATCGAATCAATCTTTGATTCGATAACTAGGTTATATCACATACAACCAATCGAAACATTCATCGCGAGAATGAAATGCGGTATCACATACACGCATCATTCTCGGTCCCGCACATATCTCATATGCGCCCCTATTTCGTTTCGCTTGAGCCAGGAAACCTCTGTGTAGGACTCTAAAGACTCGTCAATACGCCGATAGCAGATGATGATCATATCAAGCACCCACAAGCCGCAAGCGGTCTGCTAAACGTAACGGCCATCCGGGTATTGAGCGATCAGAAGATCGACAAGCTAGCCCGCTCACACTCCTGTGAATCCAACCAGTAACACTTGCCGTACAGTCCGGTCTGTTCGTCTGATATGTCGCATATCAAGTCTAGGGGTGGTAAACGTCAGACCCCAATAACCGATAAGTCGTGCCGATGTGAGGCTCATAACGGGTCGAGAAACTACTGGTAACACTTACCAGCAAATCTCTGATCATCCCTGGCCAGGGACTTCCCTGTTACGGCCAATCGAGCACAGCGCAACATCAACCCCCAATACCGGAAGAGACGAAACCCCTCCTATCGCTCATTGCCTCCATGTGACTCGGGACTGTACCCAAAGACCACCGTTTTGCACGCCCTCATGGACGTGGTAAGGTGGAGATCAAAGCACAGTGGGAATCACACAAGACTCTATGACGAGCTCGGGTCTACAGACTAACCTGTACAAGTGTCACCTGAGAACTGCCATCTGACGTGAGGTATAATACCATCTGGGAGTTCTCGGCGAGTCCGTCCAGTGTACCCAGTCTCCACTGAGCACCCGTACAAAATCTTTGATGTCAAACACCAATGGATATGGGATCATCCATCGCCCATCTCATGGGTCGAGAAGCGTATACGCTAGTCTACACTGGTATATCGATGCCCCGTCTCGATACACCCACGACTAGGGACCTTGAAGGATGTACTTATGGACTACCATGTCCCCACTAGTATGATCTGCATCATAGTCCAGGTAGTCAAGTACACATCCTAAGGGCTTTATCAACATGTAACTATAAGACAGTTTAAAGAGACTAGTAAACATGTTAAGATAAAGAGCAACCAGATAGCATACTATCATATCGAGCAAGAAAGTCATCTCTATATATGTCCAAGCATCCAATATAATATACATCATCTGTACAATACTGGCCTCTAGGGCATACATACAACTAACAAATAAAGCCGAAACGATGAGGCAACCGCGAATAAATAGCCGAAATGATAGGGCAATCGCGACCTTCATGATAAGAAAAGCTGAAATGATAGAGCAATCGCGGTAAAAAAAAAAAGCTTCTCCAAATGGAGAATGATGAGTCGCTCCTGGTACCATATTCTAGTGCAGCGATGCAGACGCCAACCAAAATTTCAAAATCCCTGGATGTCCCAACGGCGAATGATGAGTTGCTCCTGGTACCATATTACAGTATAGCGATGCAGACGCCAACCAAATTCCAAATCCCAAAATGGCGAATGATGAGTCGCTCCTAGTACCATATTCTAGTGCAGCGATGCAGACGCCAACCAAAATTTCAAAATCCCTAGATGTCCCAACGGCGAATGATGAGTCGCTCCTGGTACCATATTCCAGTATAGCGATGCAGACGCTAACCAAATTCCAAATCCCAAAATGGCGAATGATGAGTCGCTCCTGGTACCATATTCCGGTGTAGCGATGCAGACGCCAACCAAATTCTAAATCCCAAAACAGCGAATGATGAGTCACTCCTGGTACCATATTCCAGTATAGTGATGCAGACGCCAACCAAATTCCAAATCCCAAAACGGCGAATGATGAGTCGCTCCTGGTACCATATTCCAGTGCAGCGATGCAGACGCCAACCAAAATCCAATTTCCCAAAATTCTTTCAGCCCTACAGTTGGTCCCCAAGTTGACTACCGTATACAATCCACGAGCTTAAATAATTCTCATCATACCCATGCCCCACCGCAATCATCAGTTAGGCGGCTGGTCTCCGCCTTTGGAATTATGCTCCATTTAGGAAGACCCGCTCATGTGTCCTCACGATACATGAGGAGAACAAACTTACGGGATCCTCACGACTTGTAAGAAAACTGGGATCCTTACGACTCACAAAAAAACACACTTGGGAGTCCCCATGACTCCTAAGGAGAAAGTACACCTACGAGATCCTTTCGACTCGTAGGGAGAAAATGCTTTTATAGGACCTTTACGGCTCATAAAATTGAAAATCCTTAGGTGATAGGGACCTAAACTTGTCTTCTATGACATCGCTCCCCAACAGGGAGAGGCAAATGATGAATTGCTCCTGGCACCTGTGCTTCAGTGTTAGCAACGCTGATGCCGACCCCTACCCAACCAAATCGATCCAATAGACCCCTAATCTTTAAACTGGGAACAAATGACCTCTAAGTCGTTAAACTGGAAACAGATGACCCCTAAGTCGTTAAACTGGGAACGAGAGAAATCTCCTCATGGTAAATGATGATTCGCTCCTGGTACCATATTCCAGTGAAACGATGCTGATGCTAAACCAAAACCAAAACCAAAATCCCCAAACCCTCTCATGGCAAATGATGATTCGCTTCTGGTACCATATTCCAGTATGGCGATATTGATGTCAACACAAATCACAATCAGCATGTCAAAATCCAATCTCGACACCGCAAGAAGCGGAGCAAGTCAAGTTCATCCCTGACACTGCAAGAAGCAGAGCAAGTCAAATCAAGCACCGACCATCTAAGTCGCTAAAAGGGCAGCACCGACCGTCCAAGTCGCAAAAAGGGCAGCACCGACCGTCCAAGTCGCAAAAAGGGCAGCACCGACCTTCCACGTCACTAAAAGGGCAGTACCGACCGTCCAAGTCGCTAAAAGGACAGAACCGACCGTCCAAGTCGCTAAAAGGGCAGCATCGACCGTCCACGTCGTTAAAAGGGCAGAACCGACCGTCCAAGTCACTAAAAGGGCAGAACCGACCGTCCATGTCGCTAAAATGGCAGCACCGACCATCCAAGTCGCAAAAAGGGCAGCACCGACCGTCCAAATCACTAAAAGGGTAAAACCGACCGTCCACGTCGCAAAAAGGGCAGCATCGACCTCCACGTCGTCAAAACGGGAACCAAATCACTCCGTGCTGGGGGAACGTCTACCACGGACACTTCGTCTCGGAGACGCGTCAAGCGTCGACAGTCCATGTCGTAAAAAGGGCAGTGCCAGCTTCCCCAAAAGCGGGAACCAAAGCAAGTCACCTCCACGCGAAAGAAGATCCATCAATTTCATGCACACGATCCACATATGTGGTGTGCATTTATTGATGGGAGGCACTTTGTTGGGGTCGAAAATTGCATCCCGGTTGACCAAGTCAAAGTCAAAGTCAACCCCAAGCCAAGCAGGCCCAAGCCCAGATCAAGTAGGCCCGTGCCTAAGTCGAGCCCTGCGGTCGGCCTCTCCCATGCCGAAATGAAATCATGTAATTAATAATTTTGATGTATTTTTTTATGCATGAATGGGCATAAAGCCAAATTTTTGTAAATTTCATGGTCCATGCGCAAAATAAATGAGCACATGAGACATGAGATGGGCAAAATGCCATTTTGTAAAGCCCAAGGGGCTATATGTAAATTTGTAAGCTTATATAAGGCAACATGATAATGAAATAAAGCATACAATTCATTCTTCCCAAAAACTAGGGTTTGTGCCTCCTTCTTTGTGCCTCCTTCCCTTCTTCAAGGTTCTATACCTTCTCCCTTTTTTTGAATAAAATCAAGAGTTTTACTCTTCCTCTTCTAAAAATAAATAGTTTTCCACCACAAAACTCACAAAAGGGAGCTCGGATCTTCCATCAAATCTTAAAAAGGAGAGATTTTTAAAATCTCACCCCTCTTGTTCTCGAAGATCCGGCCAACAAAAGAGGAGGAAGGAGACTCATCTCCGAAGATCCCATTTTGGGAAAGATCTAAGGCTCAATGGAGAAGAAAAGGGGCCCCCTTGAGCATTTACAAAGATTCCATGGAGTTTAACTCCACAAATCAAAGTTTCTAGGAGTTTAACTCCATAAAAACAAACAAACAATAATAATACATCTTTATTTAAGGAGTTTAACTCCCAAAAGTCAATTGGAGTACAACTCCCAATACGGGGGGCTAAGCGTCCCCTTTACTTTCCGCTGGCACCTTGCGCCCAGCGCCCGCGTGCCGCGCACGTGAGGCGCTGGCGCCTTGCGCCCAGCGCCCGCGTGCCGCGCACGTGAGGCGCTGGCGCCTTGCACGTCCAGCGCCCGTGTGCCGCGCACGTGAGGCGCCTGCGCCCAGCGCCCGCGTGCCGCGCACGTGAGGCGCTGGCGCCTTCTCCCACGCATCCTTTGGATGCCTTTCCTTTTTTTATATATATGTGTATACATACACACACACACATACTCCACAACACTGTCCCCGTTAGAAAAAATTTCTAACGGGGCGCTGTCCCGTACCCCGCAAGGGGGCTGTTAGCCCCCTTGACCCCCAACCCGCTATCCAGGTAGCAGGACCCCCGTAAAAACTCTGCGGGGCCCTCGATATATCCAAAACCCATTCAAAACACAACACTGTACATTGAGTTCGCATGATCTGTTCGGCCCATCAATCGGAGGTTCTTTCGCTCCAAAGACGAGGGGTAATTAACGGCAGCTTAGTCCGCGGCTGCCGGAGATTCGGATCCCCACAATCAATAAACCCCAGCCTACCCTAGGCATGGAGAATTTGTGATGCGCCTGACAAGCGCGCGCGTATTCCCATCTCAATGGGGTGACGAAAAACACCCTACAGCGCTGATGCTGGAGTTTCCCAATGGTAAGCTCCGGCTCAAGTATCCCCTCGAGAATGAGGTACAGGGGAACACCGCCGGGAGTGTCGTCGGGGAGTATTCCCCCGGTGGGGGTGTTGGGGATAAGGCGGTCACCCCGGCTTCCAGTGCCGAAGCTCCTGCTGCGGGCGCCGACCCTCAAGCCAACACCCCGGCTTCCGGCGTTGCCACGGAGCATGCCAAGGTGCTCCCCGGCCCCGAGGCCTGAGTCTCCATACTTCCTTTTTATTCTTTTCTTGTTTTTTGTTTTAGAATTTTGCAAGCCTTCGGGCGATTTTGTAAATATGAGGAGCCCACAATACCTTTGTAAAGACCCCTGAGTTGTAAATAAAGCCCTTTTTCATAAATTTGTGTCGCAACCTTTTCATCTTGTGGTAATGTCTCATTTTGCTGACCTGATGAACATTAGGTCAGCGGCCGGTCCTTTAGTTGGCGATCGCGTGTCGAGTTAAATCCAGTCATCTGTCAAGTGTGTAAAGGCCGGTGTAAGGTCGACATCTTTATGGCCCCGAATTCGAGGTGGCGATCGCTCGTTGAAGATACATCGAGTTGGACTGGCGACCACCGCTTTTAAGACTGGTCGGCGTCGCCGAAGTTGAGGTCTAACCCTTAGTATAGACGGGCAAGGAGTCACCCACTAAGGATGCACCGAGCAGGGAAGCTGCTCGATGGTGTCACACTCCGCTTCACAGTGTACGGACAGAGAACGCGATAAGGCCGCTACGTATTTACTATGAAGTAAATACGCTAAGCGTATCTAAGCAATAAAAGAGTAAATACACAGGAGACAAGATATAATAAAACAGCAACTTTATTTATTCACATTCTTTCTGTACAATGCATGGAAAAGTAAATACAACTGAATGAAAGCAATGCCTACACAATGGTATAACAGAAAAGGAAAAGTACTGAAATAAAAGTGTACAATGAACTAATGCTCTGGGTCTTCAATGAAATGGTCCAAGTCTTCACTAGTGGGCTCGATCTCCGAAGTGTCCAGATCACCTGATGACATTCAAAGAAAAAAGAAAGAGAATGTCGTCAGCGAACAAATCGCTCGGTAAGTCCTCAAGATAAGAGAGAAATAGAATATACAGAGAGTAAGAGAGAGAGAGAGAGAGTGTAGTTTTTAAAGTTGTATTATATTGTTATAATGTTGTATTTAGTGTTAACGTTGTTGTTTGTAGCTTGGTACAGAAGGATGCCAGTGTATACGAGAGGAGTCTCTATATGCCAGAGACTAGAGGCAAGTGTAGTACAAGGAACCGTTTATGCCACGGTACAACAACAACTGGATTTAGGTTAGGTGTGTTAAATCTTACTGTCTCGTGCCACTTCTAACACCTTCCGTACCAATCTACCCCTTAAACCCCACGATATCTTGTTTGTATTGTGTTGTCTTGTGATATAGATTGTATAATTGGATGACTTGCCGAAACCATGATATCAGTAAATGAATGTAACTGGAGAATCATGGATGTAACTGGAGAATCATGTAAATGGAAGTATATCCATGGTTCGGTTCGGTCAATTCAGATTGAATAGATTGAATATATGTATTCATAGATTCATGTTGAATTGTAGATTGTACTTGAATCATATTCAAGTCAGATTATTATAATGAGACTCAGTCTAAATCAGAACAATTATAAAAGAAATTGAAGTCCTGATTGTTTTGATGTTATCGGTAACCGCTGCACATGGGCGGCAGGATTTGTGTCTTTTTTAAAGACGATTACCGTGTTGATAACACCGTTGTTAAGTTGTCTACCTTAAATAGGCAAGCACCCACTTCTCCGGCTCCCTGAGGCTCAAGAGATTGGTCCCGCTTAAACCGATATTTACTAGGGTCCTTAGGGTAATTTATAGAACTTGAGAGGGTTTTATGTAAAAATACTTTTGTATAATTTTCAAAATACACCCTAAGTATTTAATTATCGTCTTTAGAGTTGTCATAGATGTAGATTTTATATTTGTAATATTTCTAGTGAAGATAACCTAATTTCATAATATAGGGTATTTAATTGTAATATTGAAATTGTATGGAATTCATGGTATTTTAATATAAAGTGATTCTTGTGATTTTAGAAAAAGTTGGAATATTTATATTATCATAAAAATAGATATTTTAATGATATATATATATATATATTTATATAAAAATAATTTTAATATATATTATGTTTTTAGAAATCTCATTTTCTTAAGATTTTCGTATTTTAAATCTCTCGAGACCGAATGCTCCTTGCGGAGCTCTGCATCTCGCACTACTAAGCCCAGGGATGTGCGATAATCCGAACCATCCCAGTCGGGTTCCCTAAAATGGGTTGTAGCGGTGCTTTGCAAAGATTTATAAAAATACGTAATCTTAT
This sequence comes from Agapanthus africanus, assembly GCA_030015575.1. Taxonomy (NCBI): domain Eukaryota; kingdom Viridiplantae; phylum Streptophyta; class Magnoliopsida; order Asparagales; family Amaryllidaceae; genus Agapanthus; species Agapanthus africanus. The sequence goes on from JASDDO010000016.1 coordinate 556,833,452, forward strand.
AGAAAACGGTTTTAATAGTTAATGGTATTTATATGTAAAGTTTCGTTTTCCCGTATTCTATGTTCCCGAAACGTATTGTGCTATGTTGCATATGAGTGTTGTGAGGAGGCAGGTCATTATCTCGTGATCTAATTAAAGGTATAGCAAGATTTATGATGTTTTAATGTAGAAAGTAAATTACATGGTATTTTAGTGAAAAAGAACGGTAAAAGTTACAAAATGAGATATTTTGCTATGAATCTTGTTCAACATGTTTTGTTAATGATTAATAGTCAATATGTAAGAGTTTAACATGGTTGTGTTAAGAAAAATTGAACTTTATAAAGAAAACCGAATCGGAAGTCGGATTTAACTCCGCTTCCATTGAGTTTTAGTTTCACAAAGTTTTAGAATAGAATAGAGAAGAGAGAGGTGGGACTTACAGGTTTAGCATAAAGAGGAGAGGGAGATGGAGTGGACATAGCTTCCGGTGCGCCGTTTCGTCGCCGGGATCTCCTAGGGTTGTCGCCGGAAAAATCGCCGAAGCTTCGTCTTTCGCTTCTTCCAAAATACACTAGGGTTCTAGGAAATTTCTTGAGAGTTTTGTTCAGAATTTTGGAGTGAGGGGGTAGTGTTTAGGGGTTGTATTTATAGGATTAAGCTAGAGTTAGGGTAGATGAAAGGTTTAATTGAAAAAATGTGATAAATATAATAAAATGTAATAAAAATTGGGTTTAATGTGATTTTAAAGGGCTCTGTTACTGGTCTAGGTATTTAAACCATACAGGTGTGCAGGGGAGTCCAAGAGGCACATTATATATGTTAGGGACTCGGCGGAATCGGCAACTCCGACCGGCGGCGGCGGCCCGAGTCGGCCGGTCCACCGGCCGAGTTGGCCTATTCCGGCCGAGTCAGGCAACCGGAATCCATCCCGTCGGTTGGTGATCCCCCTGGCACAGTTAGAATTTTAGGTGTAGTGGGGGTTTTTGTGAGATATGCACATGTAAACTGTTGGTATTCTAAAAATTCAAAATAAAACAAATATTAAAAATAATGTGGGGTATGGGATTTGAACTGTGGTGGCTTGGTTCAGCAGTGTAAAGTCTTACCAATGAACTACAAACTCCTTCTTGTAATTAATAAGCAAAGCAAATATTTAACTTGTGCTCAGGCAAAATTACCCCTTTCTTTAAATTTTGAAAAAATTCTACAGAAAGTTGTACAGGAAATTTAAGGTTGTTACAGGTGGCCTCTAGACAAGGGCTTTGATCCTTGGCGTCGGTGGGTAGTGAACTACCAGCCATGGATGGACCGAGCAGGGTAGCTGCTCGGTTGTCTCTTGGCGAGGGCTTTGATCCTTAGCATAGATGGGTAAGGAGTTACCTGCTAAGGATAGATCGAGCAGGGTAGCTGCTCGGTTGCCTCTTGACGAGGGTTTTGATCCTTGGCGTCGGTGGGTAGTGAACTACTAGCCATGGATGGATCAAGCAGGGTAGCTGCTCGGTTGCCTCTTGGCGAGGGCTTTGATTTTTAGCGTAGATGGGTAAGAAGTTACCTGCTAAGGATAGACCGAGCAGGGTGGCTTCTCGGTTGCCTCTTGGCAAGGGATTTGATCCTTGGCATCGGTGGGTAGTGAACTACTAGCCATGGATGGACCGAGCAGGGTAGCTGCTCGGTTGCCTCTTGGCGAGGGCTTTGATCCTTAGCGTAGATGGGTAAGAAGTTACCCGCTAAGGATAGACCGAGCAGGGTAGCTGCTCGGTTGCCTCTAGGCAAGGGCTTTGATCCTTGGCGTCAGTGGGTAGTAAACTACCAACCATGGATGGACCGAGCAGGGTAGCTGCTCGGTTGCCTCTTGGCGAGGGCTTTGATCCTTAGCGTAGATGGGTAAGAAGTTACCCGCTAAGGATAGACCGAGCAGGGTAGCTGCTCGGTTGCCTCTTGGCGAGGGCTTTTGTAACCCTTCGAAAATCGTTTAGGCAGTTTTTCGGTAATCGGCTAAAATGTCAGCTTTTTCCGTAAAAAGTCAAAATAGGTATTTTTCATTGTAGACCTAATTATACAAAACTTAGATAAGATATTACTATAAATTGGTCACTAAAATGCCACTTATAATTTTCTATTTAAATAAAAAAAATTCGTAATTAATTATTTTTAATATTATTTTAAGCTTTTAAAAATACATTAAATGAGTGATAAAACAAATTTAATTTGGTAAATTTCTTAATTAGGAATCTTTATAAACTAAAATTTAGTGTTAATAAAATTGCATCATGACTTTTCAAGATTTTTTTCAAGGGTGTAAGAAACATATGAAAAATGATAAGAAAAGGGTTGTTTTTGAAAAATCTTGATGTGAAAGCTTCATTTAAACTTAGATGATATTTTTCTTCATGGAATTTTCTACACATCCTCTCATTCTCCCTCTCCTCTTGCTCAGGCCGAGCCCCTCCCCCTCCTACAGCCCAAATTTTTTCACCATTTTCCTTCTTCAAATTCTTGCAAAAAAATCAACAAAATCTACAAAAATTTCACACTTTTCTTCATAAATTCAAACCACAATCCTTGTCCACCCCTTTCCAACCCAAATTAGTTTAAAAACTTGAAGAAAGGAGGCATCTTTAGTGGCTTGAGCAAGCTAGGGTTCAACTTGTGAGGTGAAAATTCTAAACTAGTTGTTAAATTGTAGTTTAAATGTGCAAAAATTGAACTTTGATGTATTAATTTATTAGTAATTGCTTGTTTATGAAATTTAAGAAAGGGATTTGATTGTGAATTAGGGTTTGTAGCATGGTTGATGGATTAAAGTTAGGGTTTTGGTTATCTAATTGGTTAGAATGGATAATTGTGCGAGGTTGCGTTCGCTAGATCGATAAATTGCGATATTTGCATCGGAATCGGTATGCAAATGCTTTCTAGATTTTTATAAATATTAGGAGGTGATCTAAATTCGATATATGGACGATGTAATTAGCATCATATACGACTAATAGTATGCGCGAATACAGGGTTTTGTCTAGTCGGATTTTAGTTTTGTCGATTGCCCCGAAATGACGATTCTAGTTAAGATTTAGCGATTTTCGTGTGTTTTCCGCGCACCGAGTGCACGTTATGTTTAATTCAAGAGCGTCAATCTTTTTATATTGACTTGGTGTCGTTTTAGGGGTATGTAATCTTATATTGTTTGTTATGCAATGCTAGGATCGGTCGGGGAAATATCGGACACGGCGCGTAAAGGCAAGGCGATGGCCAGATCGGATTAGCGGGGCTTTCAGGTGAGTAGATGTATTCATCTATGGGGGAATCGTCTGGATGGCGCGAGGCGCCTCCTAGTTAGGATTACCTTATTTCTTGCAAGATTTGTATTGTTAGTTAGCTTACCCCTTCAGTTACATTGCATACCCTTATAGTTAATAGTATGCTAGATTGCATGGATATTCATATGCACATATGAGATAACACTTCGTAGGACACTAACACCATTACCATTGGTTTCTGTTGCACGTGCACTATTCATGTGACACACACGCCTTTGGTAATTGACATGCCACGTGCACCATAGAACCTGTTTAGCTTAGTATCGCCACTTGCATCATACATGATATATGAAATTGCATAGCATGTATATACCTCGCATCATCATCATACTTACATAGATTTCTAGCCACAATTCACATCGCATACCTTGATATCATAGACATTTATCATATACAACATGTTGAACATTATGATTTTCTTGAGGATTTCAGTATTGCTGCGATTTTTGGATTTTTGGAGAAAACCGTAAGAATTTAACAAAAGCTTATATTTATCATTTTTAAAACAAAGTTGCGGTTTTCTCGTGATGTATGTGTCGTCCACCATGAGTTTTCATGTTTTCTGTTGGATTTCGAGACCCGATTCGAGGAGTGGATGAACCGTCTCGGGTACATGGTGGGCCCGGTATGGTACCCCGGGGCAAGAAGATCGAGTTATAGACGATGAGCCTGGCAGGGGAAGACTACCTACCGGTGATGTCTGGCGCGGCGGATATCCGGAAGATACCGACCATTGTCGTGAGATTTGATGATATGGGCCGATCCGGACTGACGGAGCCCGATATTTGAGACATTGATACAGTGAGACATTGGGACAGATGTGATTTCATATTTGGTGTCGATGCTTGACACGGATTTTCGGATGATTTCTTGATGGTATTTAGCTATTATACAAATATTCTTTTTCTAAATATTAGAATGCAGAACTCTTAGCATTTGAAACACTAGTAATGACATTGCATACATATGCATGCATACTAGAGGTATTACATCACATTTGGACATACATGCTGTGACGCATTTGCGTGCATTCTTACGATTGCCTTACTAGATGTTATATTCTACTCACGAGCTGGCAACTCACCCCCGTTGTGCCACAGTGTCTTGCAGGTCGGACCCGTCATCCTTGTAGCGGCGGCTATCTTATCATCAGCTCCTTTTGCTCAGACTCGCGACATTGCTCGTAGGTGGGTTGCGAGCGCACTTTATTTCTTTTTGCCCTATCATTGTATCTAGTATTCTCCATCTACCACTTTCTATTTGTATATGCGACCTAGTGATGAGACTGAGAGATTTGTATATATGTGGTTTCTTTTGGGTCGAGCTCACTTGAGCCGACGTTGTGTTTTCTGATATTTCGCATTTCTTTATGCTCTTTTTCTTGAGATTACATATATTTATTGCGTGTGGTTATGATCCGTCTTGGGCGAAGAGCTAGCTCCCGCTTGGGGATGCCATTTTGTGATTACAGGTTATATATCTTGTTGTACCCATTTTGGGGGATAGAATTTACAAGGGAGACTCTGCCGAAATTTTCGGAAATTTTTGATGTTTTTAAAAAGAGGTTCAATGCAACTTAAATGATTTAAAAATCGTTTTCATGTAAGGTTTTGCTTCACTCTCTTTGGTTTCTTTTGGTTTAGATTTTCTGGGTTTCGGCTGACTTAGTTTACGTTATGCCTTTAGACGTCTCGTAACCTAAGCGCCAGTCACGTTCCGTACTACCGGGTCGTGGCAGCTTTGATCTTTGGCGTCGGTGGGTAGTGACTATCAGCCATGGATGGATTGAGCAGGGTAGCTGCTCAGGTTTACATGGCTCTTCCCGATCCACCGAGATGTGTGAATATCGGGAAAAGCGACTGTCGCGGGCGGTACGTGGCAGAAACGCATAGAGGAGGCGAAGCGTTCGAAGATCTGCGTCGCTCCTACTTCGATTCACCGAGAAATACAGGATACCCGCCGTGTGGAAGTATAGTATTGGAAGAATTGAGCGGATCCCTGGATTCGCGCCCATGCGTGCGCAAATTTGGACTCTTGGGGACTCTGTGGAGGCTATAAATAGAGAAGGAGATGCCAACTTTCCAGCATAGCTCTTTCGAGATGGCCGGGCGCATCTATGGGATCGAAGATATCATTACTCCCGATGACATCTATCTATACGACCCGTCCGTTTCTGAGGAGAGGTACCGGGGAGTGGTCCGGCGACTCGAGGATCACATCGGCCGTCTACTTCCTCGCTGATCGCCTTTCCTCCAGTTGCTAATGTACGCAACCTGGAGGAGGTCTCCGAGGTTGTACAACCCCCTTGTCGAGGAGTTGTTAGACGAGGCGCTCGATAAGGTGCGTACGATCTTCTTGATCGGTCTCATCTCCAAGACCAGGCATGACCGATCCTTGGCCCTCATTTTGGAGTGCTTCCAAAAAAGATATATCGTGAGCCAGGGCTCGGCAGGTGGGGCGCCAGGTGCCTCCGTGGCGTCCCGGTTCGCGTGCAGCTTCAGCGGAAGCGGGCTGCACATGCCATGGCTTGGCTTGCGGAGATCTCCTCGGAGTTTCACCAGGAGTACTTCCTCGACCCCGCCCCTATTATAATTTTTCTTTTTATGTAAGGCTGAGGAGCCTATAATACCTTATAAATAAATAAAGTTCTCTTTTTTGCGATACTCTATTGTTTCCTTCTTATTATTAAAAAAGAACTTAGAAAAATTTATATCGCTTTTGTAAAAGAAGAAATATATATTCATAGGTATTCCTTTCAAAGGTACAACTTAAGCTTCTCGGCGTTGTAAGGCCGCGGAAATTTACGACCCGCAGCGTCTTGTAAGCGATAAACCCTGCCGAGCAGGACCTCAGAGACGAGGAATGGACCGTCCCACTTCGGAGAAAACTTGTGTAGCTTGGCTTGATCAACGAATTCATTCCGCCTTAGGACCAAGTCCCCGGCCCTAAAGGTGCAATACTTGACTCGCGCGTTGTAGTAGAGGGCAATTTGCTGTTGATAAGAGGTGGCTCTAATCTGTGCCCGGTACCTCTTTTCCAACAAGACGTCCAAATTAGTCCGGAGTGATGAGGTGTTTGCTTCATCATCGAAATGCTCGACCATGTGACCGGGTAGCCCGATCTCTGCTGGGACCATTGCCTCGGTACCATAGCAGAGACTGAAGGGGGTCTCTCCGGTGGGGGTCTTCCTCGATGTGCGCAAGGCCCATAAGACCCGAGGTAACTCGTCAACCCAACTGCCCTGTCGTCCTTCAAGGCGAGCTCGAAGTCCTCAAATGACGTCCCTGTTAACGACCTCGGCTTGCCCGTTGCACTGAGGGTGCGCGACTGCGGCGAACTTCGTCAGTATATGGTATTCGTTGCAGAATCATTTAACTCTTTCGTTTTCGAAATTTGTCCCGTGGTCGGTGATGATACACCTCGGGATCCCAAACTGGAGTATTATGTTGTTTTGCAGGAACTTGATGGTCATGGTGGCGTCTGGTTTTCTGATGGGGATGGCCTCGATCCACTTCGTAAAGTAGTCCACCGCGACGTGAATATACTTGTAACCACCCGTACTAGTAGGGAATTGGCCTATCATGTCCATTCCTCACTGGGCAAATGGCCAGGGGAGGTTAGGGCTGTTAGCTCGGTAGCCAGAAGGCACGGTATGCTGCCTTGGAGTTGGTAGCTTTTGCACCTTCTGACGAGCTTCTGAGCGTCCTGATGAATGGTCGGCCAATAGTACCCTTGGAGCAACACCTTTTAGACTAAGGTGCGGTCCCCTTGATGCGCATCGTCGACCCCTTCACGATTCTTACGGAGGACATAGTCGGCTTCGTGGGGGTCGACGCAGCGAAGCAGGGTTGAGTTAAGGATTTCTTGTAGAGGTTCCCGTTGCTCCAGATGAAGTGGCAGGATTTGGATCGGAGGCAGCGGGCCTCCCCACGATCCCCGGGGAGCGTACCCTCCTTCAGGAATTCCATGATGGGCTTCCTCCAGTCTTGGTCCTCTTCCCGGGCAGTGTAAACTTGGAGTGACGTTGCTGTTCTCCGCCGAAACACAGAGACGCGACCGCGTTGGTTCGTCTTGCCTGAATTTGGGGGCAGATGCTAATTGGTGCTATCCATCCACCTCTCCGAAGATACCAAGCTGATTTATGACACCATGTATCGAAGGTTTAAACGGATGCGGCCGATGTAGCAGACTTCGTCAGATTCCCCCTCATTGAGGGGTTTTTGATTGTGGGGACGCTCTTCCCTGCAGGCGCAAGCCCCTGCAGTTAATTACGCTATTGCATCGCGGTAACCACTTTCTCCTTCTCCAGATGGTCAATTCGTGTCATGGGTGTTTGTTTTGTTTTTGGTTGCCTGTGGATTGTATACGGAGACTAATTTATGTTGTCGCCCATAGGGCGTGGATTAGTCCAAATCCCTATTTTCTTAGATTTGGGTTTTGGGTTGGGTTTAAGGATACGTTAGTCTCATTTGGGACTAAGATCAACTTAAACGTTCGTTGAGAATACGTTAGTCTAATTTTAGAATAAGATCAACTCAACGGGATTATTTAGATCCAACAAGAGGGCATTTGGGCTTTATTGTTTAGTTTAGGGACATTGCGGTCAATTAGTTTAAGGACATTACGGTCCAATATTAGTTTAAGGACATCTCGGTCCATGGGTTTAAAGGGACCCCACAGTCCGAGGTTAAGGACATCATAGTCCATGGGCTTAAGGACCCCACAGTCCGAGATTAAGGACATCATAGTTAGTCCATGGGCTTAAGGACCCCACAGTCCAAGGTTAAGGACATCATAGTCCGTGGGTTTTAGGACTCCACAGTTCAAGGTTAAGGACATCATAGTCCATGAGTTTAAGGACCCCACAGTCCAGTTTAAAGACGTCATAGTCTATGAAATGTATGGTTGTCGGGACCCGTCGCCTCTGTGAAGACGTTGAAGGATTACAACGACAAATATCAGAGGAGTAAAGAGATGTGCCCTTGAACCAATTTTGGTTGAGGGATCTGTAGTCCAATTTGAGACTAAGATCAAAATATTTGTGAGCATATGGGCTCAATTAATCTGAATTGAGGACTTATGGCCAATCTTGGGCTAAGTCCAGTCAAGTTAAAATATTTAACATTTATTTTGGGCTGTTGAGCATTCATTTGGGCTTGGCCCTTTTAACAATGCCGAGCATTGATTTAGATTCTGACAATGTTTTTGTCTTTTACTGAATGCTGAGCAATTATCATAGCTCTGGGGCTTTATTAAAGAACAATATATGTTCTATTAGCGCAGCACATGGTGTGCGCCAGTCAAAGAGCGCAGTGCGTTTCTGCCAAATAGCGCACACATGAGGGACACGTGTTGTGCTTAGCGCTAGCGCCAGTTAATGAGCGCAGAATGCTAGTTTATGAACGCATTGCGCTAACTGATAAGTGGCGCACACGTGAGGGACACGTGGTGCGCTGAGCGCCAGTCCAAGAGCGTAAAGCGCTAGTTCAAAAGAGCAAAGCACTAACTGTTAATTGGCGCACACGTGAGGGACACGTGGTGCGCTTGGCGCTGAGCGCCAGATCAAGAGTGCAAAGCGCTTCTTTTTAATATGGAGCACTAAAGCTCTTTTTATGCAGCGCTATGCGCTGAGAATTAAATTTCCCTTTAAGAGACTTTGTCTCGTGGATCTAAGAACAAAGTTCTCAGTTTTACAGGAGATGTTTCAATCTCTTATATTGATTGAAAGGCTTTGCCTTTATGGATCTATGATCCTCAGAGAATTGAAATATTCTTCCTCCCCTTTTTATAATGAGATTTTCATGATCTCCTGAAAGACAATTTGTCGTATAGATCTATGATCTGTGAGAAGAATTATGTTCTTCTTCTTTTATGATGAGATCTTTTGATCTTTTTGTGAAAGACTTCTGTCTTGTAGATCTATGATCTTTAAAGAAGTGAATTCTTCTTTTCAATTATGAGATGATTTCATCTCTCTGTTTATTTTTTTTACCTTGAAGAAACTCTTCTTTTTCTGAGAGCTTGGCTCTTGAGATCTCTCAAAACTTATGGGGGGGTCCTCTATCTCTATTTCTGTATATCTGAGACTTGAAGTCTTGGGACCTTTATATAGGGCAAGCTGATCAGTTCAATCAGTTAAGGAAATTTTTTCTCCAATTGATTCAGGGAATTTTCCATCGTTGGATCTTTGATCAAAGGGTTTCTAATTTATAGAAGGCAATCTTCTTGTTTTTAACAAGATTGGTAAATCTTTCCATACAGAATTTATTCTGTGTTTTAGTGATTTTTAATCACCATTGGATCATTGATCCAACGGTGCTCTGATTTACATAGCACAATCTTGTTATTTGGAAAGATTTTTGAGAAATCTTTTCTTAACAGAATTTAATTCCGATTAATTAATGATTCATCATTATTATTAGATCTTTGATCTGACAGTAGGCAGCTTTTAGTTCCAGCGCTAGCGCACCCGTTCTTTGCACGTGATGCGCTACTTAGGGCGCAGCGCACTCAGCGCTAGCGTATCCGTGTCTTACACGTGGTGCGCTGCTTAGAGCATAGCGCACCTAGCGCTAACACACACGTGCTTTGCACGTGGTGCGCTACTTAGGGCGCAGCGTACTTGGCGCTACTTCTGAAGCGTTGCTTCATTTCAAAATTTGAATTTTGAACAGAGCTTTGCTCTGATTGGGGGAAACAGTCGCTCTGTCTTCCATGCTAGGACATGGCAAGACCTCGAAGAGGATATTTCTCTTGTTGTTGGCCGTGTAGGAGGAAGCTAGCTTGCTGAGGGCGTCGGCCTGGGCGTTTAGGTGCCGGGGAATCTGCTCCACTTGAACTTCGTCGAAGTCCTTTCGTAGCCTTCTTACCTCGGCTAGGTACTTCACCATCAGGGGCTCCCGTGCTTCGAAGCGGACAGTCACTTGGCCGACGACCAGAGCGGAGTCGCTACGGATTCGGATCGTCTTCAGCCCCACTCCGAAGGCGATCTGCAGTCCAGCGAGCAGAGCCTCGTACTCTGCTGCGTTGTTTGAGGCTTTGAACCCTAGCTTCAAAGAATACTCCATCTCTGCCTCATTCAGGCCCCGAATGATGAGGCCGGCACCACATCCCTCCTCGGTTGATGACCCGTTGATTTGTATGTCAAAAATATATGTTAACCGCAATCAAGAACGGCGTCGCTTGGTAGCTAGCCGGTGAGTACGGGTCGGTCCACAGGGATTTTGTGAATTTTATTAATGAAAGGAGGCATGACCTAATACAAGAATTAGGGTCTCTATTTATAGAGGATAGAAACCCTAGGGTTACAATTGACTCGCACATCTGCTATTACAAAAATACCCCTTAAGAAAAAGACCTATTCAATGATCCGCGCAGCGCAACGAAAATTTGCGCCGACACGGGCACAACCCGGCCGCGGTTCCGCGGCCAATATCATGCCTTGGCCGCGGTTCCGCGGCCAAGTTAGGAGATTGTGCTCTGTGTTTTTTCTGGGGATTTATCTGCTGCTTTTGGGTACTTGTTTCTTCAAGATTTTCTTCAGAATATCTTCTAATTCTCTTCCAGATCTTTCCAGTGAACATTGTAGTGGACTTTTGCCGTTGCTTCATAACGAAGTCTTGAACCTTGCACTGCCTTGTACTTTGTGAACTGATCTTCGTGTAGGCTTGATCAAGATTCTAACATTTATTGGTCGTAGTCTCACTTTTGTCTCGTCTTTTGTCTTTTTCACTGTTTTTGTCACGAGAATCTGTAACCTGTAACTAAGTAGCAGGCATGGGTCAAAAGCACATGTTTATTTGTAAAATGACTAGGAATGGGGAATGTAATAATGCAATATTATGATATGAACAAATACCTCCAAACTTATCTTTTGCTCGTCCTTGAGCAAACCTAGTTTTATTCTCAACAAAAACCTAACCTCACTTTCGCAGGGAAACGCGATTGCAATGAGCTCGTGCAACAAGCCGTTAAACCTCTAGGTGTCCCTACTAGGAGGAGTGTTGTCTCCTGAAGGTTTTCAGCGGATACTGCCCACAAAATCCTATCAATTAGGCCTATTGACTTTTATTCTCCAATTAGGTTTTCTAACAAGGAATTCTATTATCTTCGACTCGTAAATTATCCACCCATATTCTTCACGCTTCCTTATCATTCAACTTAAGATTATATATGTTTTTTAGACTTACTTAGCTTTTAGCATCTCTTAAGTCTTCCTTCTAGGGTTCTATCTCAACTTAGGAATTTTTATCATCTCTACTAAAGATACAAGTCCTATTCTTCATTCCTATCTCTTATCTAAACCCCAATCACATACCCCTACGTGTGTGTATAAATCACCCATACACTTGGAAATTCAAATCAAGCAATCATACTCTTGTCCGTTGTCCAAAGCACTTCTTAATAGGTGAATTTTTAGATGAATTTCGCTCACACATCCTTCATGCGACTGTTAATACTTCTTGAGGTACCAACAACCGATTACAAGATACGTTTGCACATTAAAGCGTAATCCCTAGTCTTGCAACACCTAAGGCTTTAGCAGTGACTCCCAAACCAGTTGGTCTAAGGCACTAGGTGGTGAAGCAGCCTCGCTAAATATTTTTCTATTTTTGCAGCCTTAAGTAATCACAAAAACCAGTGTTCATTTTTTATTATTTCTTTATTCACACTTGTATTTTTTTATTTTCTTCGTACTAAGGATTTTAGACAAGAGCATTTCAAGGTCTCTTCTACTATTCTAAGTTTCAAGGTGTGTGTTTGTGCAAATTGTAGGGTATACATTTTCAGAATTCAGACTTAAGCTAGGAATTATTTTTCAAAGTTATACTTTAATAAAAACATCAATACTTTTCTCTTGTTTTAACTTAGCCCAAGAAGTGAACTCAAAAGGTTGCCTGTATCTAAATAAACTACAAAGACATATACTTTCTACCGTTAAATTTTAAGAAAGGTTGTTTTTAGGGTTTTTAATTTACTAAGTATAAGATCTAGTTGTTCCTAGTTAGTTAACCTTTTTGTCAAACTCAAGTCAATTATGGCCAAAATTGAATACTTTAATTTTTATAATTTTTAAAATTTTCAATTTTTATGGATTTTAAAATAAGTAGCAAATGCAAAAAATGTACATATGAATGCAAAGGAAGAAGGCTTACCGAGCATACCCCCAAACTTAAACTTGACAGTGTCCTCACTGTCATGCTACGCCAAGAGAGTCAAAATGTCGGCACTCCCGTTTATTTATTTATAATTTTTTTTTGAAATTTTTCTTTTTTATTGTTAATAGAAAAAGAAAACAAAAAAATATATATATTCATATATACAACAAGGTCCTCCCCAAACTAAACAAGGCCTTACACAGACCAAAAGTTAGCACCAACCATTCAAAAATTCTATCGTGATAATGGTGGGGTTGGTGAAAGAATGGGGTGGAAAGAAAAGAAATGAAAAGCACACGAGACCGTGTGGAGATAAAAACAGTATACGGTCTCGGTGGAGGAGGAGGATGGCGGAAAAGAGAAAGAAGTGTAGTACGATCTTGAGGGTGTAAATTGAGTGAATAAATTAGCGCAATTTGTGATGACCGAAAAAGCGATTGTGCTAATCTATTAACCCGTCGAGAAATGGGGTCAAATCCCTCAAGATTCGCAAGAAAACATGGGTACGTCGAACTTGGTAAACCCTCCATTGAAAATGGAAACGCGACGGAGTCTTGCGTGGTCGAAACGATAGGAGGGACGAAAGGAAGTGATTTAGGGATAGTCTTAATCTCACCTAAGTTATCTGTCTCGAACTCAAAGGATTCCAGTAATGGTTCGAATTGACTGTAAGCAACCGAGTCTGATGGTTCAACTAACTCATATGAAAATGTAAAAGACTCAAACTCGGGAGGTAAGTTTTCAACATCGTCCGAAAAAGTGAAACACTCGTAATCGCTATCGTCTGTGTCAGATTCAAAGAGAAATTTTTCAAGCTCACAGTCTTCAAGCGTGATCTTTTGCATGGTCAGAACGATGTAAAGGAGGGGGTTTGATTTAGGAAGTATAACAGTTAAAGGTTCACGAGGATGAAGTGGAAAATCCGACACATCAAACAAAAATGGTTCATCCTCAATACTCTCCTCAATACTATCCTCATAATTCTCCTCAAAATTTAGCTTATCCATGCCATTATCATCAAAATGAAGACGCATATGAAGTTCGGGAGAAACATTTAATGACTCAGGATGATGAATTAGAGATAAAATTTCAGTCAAACTTATGGGTTCATCATCCAAAATATTCCCGACGTCAATATCCTCAATCAAGTGAAAATCAATTTTTTCTGACACCTCATCAAAAGCATGGATATTTATCAATTTAGGCTCTAGAGTGGAGGTGTAGAGGTCAAAAGGATTGGTGATGGTTTCACTCGAAAGGGACCCTTCGCAATCTGGCAAATCAAGCACTATAAAGTCGCACAACTCATTTTTATTCTTAACTGTTGAATCATTTGGGACACTTGTTTGAAAACCGGAGTTGTGGGGTTCAATTGGGTACGGGTAGGTTTGATTTGGAAGGGTGTAAAACTCACTCTCTCCTCTCAAATTCTCACTCTGTCCAATCGCCTCCTCACACATTGGAATTTTTGGAGCTAGTTAGAAACTAGCTACCGGTTCAGTAGGTTTCATAAGGGCGGCTATGGACGCATCCACATTCCTCATCATTTTGTTTGTTGCTAAAATATACGCTTCCAACGACTGTTCCAAACCAGACATAGGTTGTGAAGGGGTTTCAGTAAAAGATTCAAAGCTGCTTAGATTCTGGAAACTCCAAAATGGCTGTGTAGAAGCAATGTCTAGGGAAGGTGCGGAAGTCGGGTAGGACTGGTAGGAATTGAATGGTTGGACAGGAATAGGATCAACATTTGGATAAAAAGGTGAATGGAACTGTTGATCCCTAGAACTGGATGTGTTGAGAGGATTGAAAGATCGGCTACGAGATTGTTCAATATGCTCCGCAATAGATATGGGTTTAGGAGTTACAACAGGACTCGAAAAAGGAGCATCAACATAAGAAGGTGGTAAAGGTTGACACGGTTGATACAAAGTGGATTGCAAAGTCGAACTATTTCTCCTAGACGCTTCTATTCGATCTTTCAAAGAAATTTTGGGCATGGAGGGGTCGTCCATAAATCGACCAAAACAATTCGCGTAACAGGCAAAGTTTGGTTCAGGGTACCAAAGTTCGGCAAGAGATTTGTGAGGTGGGGTACCCATGATGTAAGAAGAAGAAGAGAAAGAATGTGGGTGGAAGTGAGGTGCAAGGATTTCTTAGCGACAAAAGTTGCAAGTCTTTTTTTTTAAAAAAATTCCTTTTTCCTTTTTTCTCTTTATTTGGAACTTTTTGCAAAAATGATTTTCGAAAAAGGGCTAAGACACACTTTCGATCAACCAAAAATGCACAATCAGGCCTAGATCTAGGGTTACCTAGGTCAGCTAGACAGCTCCTAACTGTTCCAAAGGGCTAGAAATAGGATCTCAAACCGCCTCTTCACCGCCAATTGCGGCCAGGTAAGTGCCAGGTGAGTGGGAGGCTCTCCACTACAAGTAGTGGCCCTAATTAAGTAACCACCCGCCTTAGACACACTTGCCTAGACACCGCAAAGTCGGGTTAGGATTAACGGCCGATGCCTTCAACTAGTCCTCTATCCTATTGAGTGCGACGTCCTTAGGGCTGAGTCTAGTATTTTTTAATTAAATATGGTCAATGCAAATACCTTATGTGATTTCTGGGGTCCTGGGAAGGGTGATGAAATCCCCACCCAATCTGGATTGGTCTCAAGCCCCTTAAAATCCGATTAAAGATATGCAAAGCAGAAAAAATCACTTGCAATCAATTTTTTATTTTAAGCGCGGCGCAAAGAATCCTGCACAAAATCGATTATTGGAAGGGGAAAGATTTTTTTAAGCGTAAAGAATCCTGCAGGAGATTTTACAGAAGATATATTTTAGGTTGCAGAGGAGAGAGAAAAGGAACAAACAATGGGATTTTCTCGTGCTGACGCCAGGACCCTGCGGCGGATCCGCGGTCGGAAGAGGGTTGCGGCGGCGGAAAGGCGGCGGAGTAGGCGGCGCAGTTCTCGAGAAAATTTTGGAGATGAGGATGTCACCTTCCCGCCGCGGATGCACGGTCAAATCTGTGTTTGCGCTGCGGAAGCGCGGTCAAGAGGCTGGTTCAGATCCCGAGATTTTTTCTGTTGTTCTGTTGTTGAAATCCTCTGCTATTCAGATTTGATATTTGCTGTTTTGGATTTTTCCAGATCCGAACTCCTTCGTTGTTCCTGCAAAATTCACACAAAAAATACCTTTCACAAAATACAAAGATGATAAATTTTTATATTTTTTAATTTTTTCAGTTTTTTATGATTTTTTCAATTTTAGATTAACCCGAAATTGCAAAAAGAAAATCACACGTCATCCCCGGCAACAGTGCCATTTGATTTGTGTGTCAAAAATATATGTTAACCGCAATCAAGAACGGCGTCGCTTGGTAGCTAGCCGGTGAGTACGAGTCGGTCCATAGGGATTTTGTGAATTTTATTAATGAAAAGAGGCATGACCTAATACAAGAATTATGGTCTCTATTTATAGAGGATAGAAACCCTAGGGTTACAATTGACTCGCACATCTGCTATTACAAAAATACCCCATAAGAAAAAGACCTATTCAACGATCCGCGCAGCGCAACGAAAACTTGGGCCGACACGGGCACAACCCGGCCGCGGTTCCGCGGCCAATATCATGCCTTGGCCGCAGTTCCGCGGCCAAGTTAGGAGATTGTGCTCTGTGTTTTTTCTGGGGATTTATCTGCTGCTTTTGGGTACTTGTTTCTTCAGGATTTTCTTCAGAATATCTTCTAATTCTCTTCCAGATCTTTCCAGTGAACATTGTAGTGGACTTTTGCCGTTGCTTCGTGACGAAGTCTTGAACCTTGCACTGCCTTGTACTTTGTGAACTGATCTTCGTGTAGGCTTGATCAAGATTACAACATTTATTGGTCGTAGTCTCACTTTTGTCTCGTCTTTTGTCTTTTTCACTGTTTTTGTCCCGAGAATCTGTAACCTGTAACTAAGTAGCAGACATGGGTCAAAAGCACATGTTTATTTGTAAAATGACTAGGAATGGGGAATGTAATAATGCAATATTATGATATGAACACCCGTCGACGTAAAGGATCCAATCAGAGACGGAGTCGGGCCTCTCATCGATCGAGGGCTGAGATCCAGGGGTCGGCACGGGCACTGCCTCCTTGTTAGGGATAGTGAATTCGACGATAAAATCGGCAGGGCTTGTGCCTTGACAGCTTGCCTCGGACGGTATTTGATGTCGAATTGGGACACCTCCCATCTCCACTTCTCCAAACGACCAGAAGATTCGGGGGAGGCGAGAATAGCACCTAAAGGGCGTTCGGTAAGGACGAGGATGGTGTGCGCCTAGAAATAGTGCCATAGTTTCCTCGAGGCCACGATGAGTGTTAAGACAATCTTCTCTATGGCCGGGTACCTCGTTTCCGCGTCCTTGAAGACATGGCTTACATAGTATACCAGCTTCTGGACTCCCTCGACCTCTCGGACGAGCACCGAACCTGCAGATTGATCGAACACCGCCAGATACAGTGATATCTCATCTCCTTCAACTGGCCGGGTGAGTAATGGGGGAGTCACTAGGTGCACTTTCAATTGCTCGAAGGCGATCTGACACTCTTCCGACCATTCGAACCTTGGGATCTTCCTTAGAGCTTTGAAGAACGGGAGGTACTTTTCCCCGGATCTTGACATGAAACGACTCAGAGCGGCTACCCTCCCTGTGAGCTGCATGATTTCGATGTTAGTCTTCGGCGCGGCCATGTTGAGGATGGCACTGATTTTCTCTGGGTTAGCCTCGATTCCTCGGTGGGTGACCATGAACCTGAGGAACTTGCCACTAGTGACCCCGAACGCGCACTTGGCGGGGTTCAGCTTCATCTTATATTTGCGGAGGACGTCGAAATCCTCGCCCAGATCTTTGGTGTGTTGATCTGACGAGGTCGATTTGACGAGCATGTCGTCGATGTAAACCTCCATGTTCCTGCCGATCTGCGGCTTAAACATCTTGTTGACCAAGCGTTGGTACGTAGCCCTGGAGTTTTTGAGGCTGAAGGGCATCACTTTATAGCAGTATATCCTTCGGTCCATTGTGAATGCGGTGAGCTCTTCGTCCGCCGGATTCATACGGATCTGGTTGTAGCCGGAGAAAGCGTCCATAAAGATGAGTAGCTCGTGTCCTGCTGAACTGTCGACGAGCTGATCTATCCGAGGGAGGGGATAGTTGCCTTTCGGGCAGGCCTTGTTAAGGTCAGTGAAGTCGACGCACATGCGCCACTTCCCGCTTGCCTTTTAAACCATGACCACATTCGCCAACCACTCCGAGTAAGCCACGTTCCGAATGAAGTTGGCAGTGAGCGGTCTGTCAACCTCGTCCTCAATCGCTTTTTGCTTGATAAGAGCGAAACTTCGTTTCTTCTGCCTGATAGGTAGGACCGCCGGGTCGATCCCGAGCTTATGTGATATTATTTTGGGGTCGATCCCAAGCATGTCGGCGGGCGCCCAGGCAAAAACTTTTGAGTTTCCTCTGAGGAAGTGGACCAGGTCATCGTGCCGAGCTCCCGTTAAGAGTGACCCGATTTGGACGGTCCGTTCATTGTCCCCTTCGACAAGGGGCCCCCTGTTAGCGGCTCCACAGGGGCTCCTCGGATCTTTTTATGCTCGTCCCGAGTATCCAAAGATCCCCTAAAATCATCCATGCTCTCCAGATCATCCTTTCTCTCCTCGGGCATAGACGTCAATGTGAAGAAAATCTTCGCGGTTTGCTGGTTCCCGTAGGCCCGACCTAACCCGCCTTGGTTGAGGGGAAACTTTATTGCTAGGTGGTAGATCGATATCAGGGCCTGGAGGGAGTTCAGCGTTGGGCGTCCCAGGAGGATATTGTAGGCCAATGGAATTCTGGCGACGATGAATTCCACAGGCATGGTACGCATATGTCCTGTCTCCCCGATGTTAAGCAAGAGAGTGACCACCCCTTCTGCCGGAATGGAGTTATTGGTGAACCTCGACAGGATGTGGGCAGTCGGCCTCAGGTCCGACGGGGTAAGTCTCATACGCAGGAAGCAGTCGTAGAAGAGGATGTCTGTCACGCTTCCCGCGTCGACTAATATCCTTTGCACTTCGTAACGGTGGACCTGTGCGGTGATTACCATAGGGTCGTTGTGAGGCAGGGATATCCCGTGGAGGTCCTCGTCGGTAAAGATGATGGGCTCAGCTGCTTTGACCTTCTTCCTGGGTTGGCTGCTAGTCCCTTCGACCGGCAAGGGGCACCGTGTCTCATCGGCCCCAGGCACACCCTCCACTGATACGACCATGATTTGGCCGATCGTCAACTCGCCGGGAGGGGGACGGTGCTCTTTCTCTTGGTCGGCTTGTCACTTGTCCCGCAAGTATCTTGCCAGGTGCCACGAGCGGATTAGCTCCTCGATGTGGTCTCGGAGCTGTTTGCAGTTCTCGGTGGTGTGTCCCTGTGACCTGTGGAAAGCGCAATAAGGGCTTCGTGTTCGTTTGGCCGCCTTATGGTTGACCGGGGGGAGTTTAAAGAATCTTTCGCCCTTTGCCTCCTCCAACAGCTCTGTCTGGGAGACGTTGAGCGGGGTATGGTCTTGGAACTTTGGGGAGTAGGGCTTTGGCCGCTCAACCTTCTTTTTATCCTCTCTTGCCCTCTTCTTCTGATCGGTCTGGTCTGTCCGAGGTAGGTTCGCGTTCACCGCGGACTCGAGCTGAATCTCTCGCTCGGTCCAGGATTTTACCTCGGCCATGGTCTTAGGTTGCGCTAATGCAAAGGAGTAGAGCCACTCCTTGTGCCTAAGACTCGACCTAAGGGCAGTGATGATCGTCTCATCCCGATACTTTGGGACCTCAAGGAGGGCGTTGTAGAAGCGGGTGTCGTATCCTTTGAAGGATTCCTTATCCTCGCTCTTTATAGTGAAGAGATGATCGACGGTGCGCTTCTGCCGTCTGTTCTCGACGAAATGGCTGAGGAACTGGGTGGCTAGCTCATCGAAGGTAGAGATTGAGCATGGCGTTGGTTCTCGGAACCAGTCTCGTCCAGAGCGGATGAGAGTGGCGGGGAAAGCTCGGCATTGCGCGGCATCGGAGTTGTCCTGGAAACTCATCCCTTCTGTGAACATGTCTAAATGGCCTTTTGGGTTGGACTTCCTGTCGAAAAGGGATACCTTCGGGGGGATTGTTCCTGGAGGAGACGTGGACAGCGAGCAGCTCTTCAATGAAGGGCCTCGTAAGTGAGTCGGCGGCATATCTAGCCCCGTCGCTTGAAGGACGACTTTCCCGATGTATACCTTCGATCTTCTTTTTGAGGGCATCGAGTCGGTCGTGGTATCCCGAGGATTCAGCATACTCGGATTTATGGCCCCTGCTGCTAACGACCTGCGCTTTGCCGCTGTTCCTGTTCCGTTCAATGAGGTTCCTCAGGTCCTCTGGCGAGGTTGTCCTCGAGCAACCGTGGTGAGTCCCGTTCGCGCGATCCTGTCGAGGGAGAAGGCGCCGGCCATGCCTGGGAGCAGGCGAGCTGACCGATACCTCTTCAGGAGGGACAGGAGCACGATGGGCCTCGGGGCGGGGCGCTCTTTTATGAGACCTCGGCGTGGAGCTGTGAGGTGCCCAGCGGATCATTGAGTTGGTCGCTATGGGGGATCTGCGGCAGCTGGAGACAGCGAGGCGGTGCTCGGATGTGCCAGCGCGGGCAGTGTCTTCTCTCCCAATGTGTCGCTCCCGATGTGGGGGAGCGGCGACTTGGGGAGATTGTCCCGCCGTTTGGACACGGACTAGCGCATCCACGACGGACGCGAGCCGATCTATTCGAGCAGATAGTGCGTGAATGGCGTTCGGGGGAGAAGGAGATCCGTCTGCGCCCCCGTTGTGAGGAGGGTGGCGGCTAGTGCTTGGATCGTCGCGGTGATCATTCACCATAACTTCGAGATTGGAAGATTAACTTTCGTTGAGTGGAATTTTCCTTCCCACAGACGGCGCCAACTGATGGAGGTCTTGATCCCCTTCAAATGTTGTCTTCTGTTAATCTGTCACGAGCGGGGATGAGTGGCTGAGATTGGGTTAGAGGGTTGTCTCTTGGTGCGTGTGGATCTCAGTGGATTTGATTTAGGATTGAAGCCGGGCTACCTGCAAAGAAGTCCCGGGGTGGTTGTACCACCGTGGACCCTCCGACGATCAAGTTAGTCGAGATATTTTGGCAGAGTAACGGCATGTTGGGGTAAAATTGTCTTACCTGAGTCGTTTGAGAGAAAGTTTTATATAGTGTCAGCCATAGCTGGCGGGCGTGAGATTCATGCAGGCCGTTACGTCCCTAGGCGTTACGTCTGCGTGAATAGCGGGATCCCCCATTAATGACGAGATACGCTCGTTAATGGGGGAACGCGATGTCGTGGAACGCGGGATCGTGGGCGGCGGATATCTCGCGTCTGGCGAGATTCGCGGAGCTGTGGCGGAGATGCCTGTGATCTACACTGTGGGTCGGTTGGTGATACTGAGGAAGCTAAGCTCGACGGGAGGCTCAGGGACGAGCAGGAGGCCGAGAGAGCTTGGTTTTGTGATAGCTCGGAGGCAAGCTAGGAGGGCCGAGGGAACTCAGCGTGCGGGAAGGCTCGGAGGCGAGCCAATGGTTGTTTGCAGGACGAGCATAAGAGTGTTTTGGACGGTCATCGTGGGTCGAGAACATCCTCGGGTCGAAGGCCCGGGTATATTTCCAATGTACCGTTCCTGCTCCTTTTCCGTAAGCCTTGGAAAATATCATTTGTCACGTGTCATGATCTGGAAAGTGCTCAGTACCGAGCATCATCACCATGAAACCAATATTTGCCCTATTGTTAGATACGTGAACGGTTATCATAACTTAGAAAATTTAATACAGCGATGGAAACGTTAAACTGGTATCAAAACATGCAAACGTCATCAGAGCTGAGAACGTAATGAATGAAAAATATAACATTACATTAAGTTTGAATTATGAACATCAGAAAAGAACATTTGATCTATAAAATATGATAAAATATAATACACACACACAAACATATACATATATAAACCTATACATATATCAACCATGCACAATAAATCTTGAATTTTGATACAGTTACTTAGAATTAAAGATAAGAATTAAACGAGATATGTTTTACAACAATCCCGCTCTTTACAATAAACTGAGATTAATGGGCGAGATTGTAAATCCCCAGCTTCCGTATATTTATTTCCGTATTTTTTAGATTTTTCCTAGAATTTTTACACATTTTTTTAAAAATATTTTTATTATTTTATTTAGTAAATTATTACCTAAACTCTAACACAAATCCTAAATTCTAAACCCTTACCTAACCTACCCGACCTGACCCGCTCACACCCCTCTTCTCTTCTCCCTCGTTCTCACTCTCTCTCCTCTCGATCACGTTCTCTCTCTCTCCTCTCGAATCCCGCTCTCTCTCTCTCTCCCACTCTCACCACGTTCTCTCTCTCTCTCTCACGATCACGTTCTCTCTCCCTCTCCTATCGATAAAAACTCCCGCCTCTCTCTCTCTCCTCTATGAAGAACCCACGCCCGAACCCTCACGTCGCCTGCCCGGGCCTCACTGCCCTCTACCTCACCTCCACCCTTGACCTCGTCTCTCTCTTCTCCCATCCAAAACCCCGCGACAACCCAACCCCGAGCTCGCCTCGCCATCATTCTCGAGCAAGAACCACGCCAAAAACTCATCACCCTACCTCCACTGATGCCCACTGCTCCGACCTTCATCACCACCGTCAGCGACCCCTTACACTCTCCCCCGAGCTTCCCTAGCCTTCACCTCCAGCGCCCATCTCACCGCCGTCGGCGACCCCTTACACTCTCCCCCGAGCTTCCCTCGCCTTCACCTCCAGCGCCCATCTCACCACCGAGCTCAACCCCTGCACCCAGCCCCGACGAACTCATCACCGAACACCCACGCACGCATCTCCTCTGTCGCTGTCGCCTCACGCCGCCGGCCACCTTGTCGGTTTCCCCTCATCACTATCCCCGTCTCCTCATCTCCCTCTCCCTTCAACACCCGACACCACTGTGAGTCCCAACCCGGCACATCCCCACTTGTGCCTGAGAACCCCAACACCGCAGCTAACTCATCTTCACCAACCACCATGCCCACCATAGCTCCGGCCACCATCTCCATCGTTCACCGACCCCGAGACCCTTGCTGCCGCAACCAACGGCCCCGTTTCCATCAACCGAGCTCCATCATCGCCGCACCGAGCTCGAGCCGAGGCCAAACTCTATAGTGTATTCATTTCGGTTGCGAATCAAACGTCAATATAAGTGTTCGATACAAACCATGATCTAAAAGCTCTCTTAAAATGACGGAATTTAACCATAACAGATTACCCTAGTGATAACAAATACTGTGTTAAGAGTTGGCTTTAAAATACGGACTTTAATACCGTGAAATGTCATCCCCGTTTAGATCCATCGAATCTGAAAATTTTCGTACCTGAATTTTGTGAAAATCATAATAAATTGGTTACACACCTGAATGTGGTGTTCGAGGGCTCATATCGAATCCGACTCAACGAACTAGAACCCAATATAAGTTATAATCTGTTTCTATTTTATAACGGTTACGGAAACTGGTCGGGTGTGCGGCTCTGGACTGCAGTCCAGAGCAATACTGCTTGCCAACACTTGATTAGAAATGCTTTTATGTCTCTGTGCGAAAATGATATTATGCGGAACCCTATACCGTAGCGAAGATAAATCTGTTAGCTAACTATTGGAATTAGTTTCGTTTATTTTTGCCATCGTTTTCTATTTTAATCATATTTTAAACCATCAGTATGTATTGCAGTCCCAATCAGGGACATAACGTATATCCTGATATTAAACAATACATAACTCCCAGCACATAGAGGATATTATAGATCCGTCTAGAGCGTTGGGAATATAACTGATAAACCTAAATATTATCCAACTGTAGTATTGCCTAATTTTGATCCCAACAGGGTGAAAACTGTGTTACGAAATGGACTTTCAGTTCAGGTTCTGAACTTCCAGCAGGGGACACTTAAAATGAAACGGCTGTAATTTGCGAACCCGAAACCCGATTGACTTGAAACCAATTTCGTTGAACTGCTGACTGAGTTTACTTATTACCGCTTTTGTATCATTTACTTAATTCTGAACGTATGATTTAATACGATTTATATAAGTTCATGAGACGCATAATGACTAGTTTTGCATATAAATTGTTTAGCGACATGATTCACATTTTTACCTGACTGCAATATCTCTAGCGATAGTGAGCGTTCTTATTAATTTTCAGTGAATAGTGCATTGTCGAACGTGAATAATATGGGTTTATATGTGTCGAGTACGCCAGTATAAGTGAATGATTCGTGATAGTGAGCAATACAGTGAATAGTGAATAAAGCAGTGTTATTGATGTGTACATGTTCACAACTAGCCCATACTCATAGATAGTAAAACCTGGGGAAAAAGGGAGAAATCGAAGTGGAAAGGAACTTGTATTTAGCGGGATTAGTGATTTAGAGGATGATCATTCGAACAGCGACTCTTATATATTAGGTTTGGATCTAACGGTCCGGCTGATAAGGTTATGTCCCAGGCAACAGTGGGCCGTAGTCTCGAGTACATACGAGACCCTCGTTAAAAATGATCATTTCTTTCCGCAACTCGATTTCAAAAGTGACTTAGAGACCGATAGGGACACAGATCATACATTGCATTGTTCATTGACATACCGATTGCCTGCTGTTCCCTGATAAAAATCAGGAAATATCTCAATGAGGTATCACGTGCTCACACGTGACCAAGGGTCACGTGTTGACACGTGATAGTTTCCTATGAACTCCACTTTATAGAATTAAAATTCTAAATCAAACAAAAATGTAACAAAACAGCTAAGGAAATACCTCAACGAGGTATCACGTGCTCACATGCGACCAAGGGTCGCGTGTTGGCACGTGATAGTTTCCTAAGATCTCCACTTTATAGAATTAAATTCTAAATCAAAAAAAAATGTAAACAAAACGGCTAAGGAAAGACCTTAATGGGGCATCACGTGCTCACACGTGACCAAAGGTCACGTGCTGACACGTGATGGTCCTTTAGCCCTGTTAAGAGACAGAATTGAATTCTGAATGAAAGAGGGTCACGTGCCAACACGTGACCGGTCCCCCAGCTCTTTAATTAATAGAATTAAATTCTATTTCAATGGTCAAACGTTGGGATCACGTGCCAACACGTGATGGGCTTTAAAAGCCTTATAAATTAATAGAATTAAATTCTAATTAAGAGAAATCAAAGACCCTAACTGGGAAAGTATTTCCTTAAATCTTTCCAAACAAACAAAAAGGATTATGCTCTGTAAAGTGGAGCACCGTTGGATTAAAAATCCAATGGTGATTAAAAATCACCAGTTTATGGAAAAATTGTATACAAGGAAAGATTTCCCTAAATTTCACCAAAAATAACAAACAGAATATCTTCTGGATTAAAAATCCAATAGTGAATAAAATTCACTGAGTGATCTAAAAGATCATGTTAGTTATAAAAACAACCAAAATCTTTCAATGAAAGATTTACTAAACAAATTGATTCTTTTCTTTCTCCTGTAAATAGGAGCCAAGAAGAGGAAGGAAACAGAATTTTGGAGATCTTGAAATTTTCTAAAGGAAAATAGCAGAGAGAAAAGAAAGGAGAATTCAATTCTCAAGAAAAGAAACCCTAGGTGAGAAGGGAGAAAAGGATCAAAGCTTCATAAAACAGAAAAAGAGAATTTAATTCTCAATCTAAGAGTTTTAACTCTTCTGCAAAAGAACTTAGTTCTTTCTCTGGTTGAAGATTTGCAGAAGCAAATCTCCCCACAAGTTGAGAATTTAATTCTTATCGGGGAGATACTGCCATGCAGATCAAAAACTTAGAGGGGGAATTGAGTTTAGAGAATTTAATTCTCCCAAAGATAAAACTAGAGTTTAACCCTATATGAGAATTTAATTCTCCCAAATTCACAGGAATTTAATTCCTCCAAGATAAACTAGGGTTTAACCCTATATGAGAATTTAATTCTCCGAAATTCATAGGAATTTAATTCCTCCAAAACAAAATTAGGATTCAACCCTGCTTGAGAATTCAATTCTTTAAAACTCATAGGAATTTAATTCCTCCAAGACAGAGCTAGGGTTTAACCCTACATAAGAATTTAATTCTTCCACATGCACAGGAATTTAATTCATTTAAAAACAAAATTAAGGTTTAACCCTACAGAGAATTTAATTCTTAAAGTAAAGAGACTGGAAAGATCTCCATGCACGTAAAGAACATTGGTCACGTGATGACACGTAACCCCAATCCGCAGTAATCAGAAAAGAAAGAATAAACTAGGTCACGTGTCCCCACGTGACCCCTGAAAAGATCCTCCAAAATAAGAAGGAATTAGCCCTGAGGCAATGCCTCACGTGCTCCCACGTGACTTCCAAAATAAAGAAAACAAAAGCAAAGGCAACGTTGGCTTTGGGCGTTCTCACGTGTCCTCACGTGACCCCTAATAAACATTCTAATAAATCAGGGCATGAGTACCCATCACGTGCCCACACGTGATGGCTATGAAAACTAAAAGTGTTTAACACTTATTTGCAGTTCTGACAACAAAGTAAAGGAGATCTGGCCCCACCTCTGGGTGCCCTCACGTGTCCCCACGTGACCCCTTCTTTTCTAGTGTTTAACACTATTTTGAGTATTTCGTCTCCAGTGTTTAACACTGCTGTCCTCTAGTGTTTAACACTATTTTAAAACCAATCTTAGCCAAATTGGCTAAGTTTCCAGAGGCAAAAATCTCCCCTCTTGACTAAATCTCAAAGTTGAGTAAAACTCAGAACTACAATGTTTAATGCTCAGTCAAAGACAAAAATGTATCAGAGCCCTCAAACTCTGATTTAGCATTGCTAAATAATGTGGGCTTGAACCCAGACAAATGTTTAATGGTCCAACAAAAAGCCAATATTTCTAATCTAATTGGACTTAGCCCAAACTGGCCATAAGTCATCAATTCAGATTTAACTGAGCCAATGGGCTTATAATCTAATTAATTGATTTTAGTTCCAAATTGGACTACAGATCCCCAATCAACCTTGGTTCAAGGGTACATCTCTTCACTCCTTTGATATTTGTCGTTGTAATCCTTCAACGTCTTCAGAGAGGTGACAGGTCCCGACAACCACACACGGACTATGATGTCCTTAACTTTGACTGTGAGGTCTTTAAACTCACGGATTATGATGTCCTTAACCTTGACTGTGAGGTCTTTAAACTCACGGACTATGATGTCCTTAACCTTGACCGTGATGTCTTTAAACTAACAATGGACCGTAATGTTCTTAAACTAATCGACCTGAATGTCCCTAAACTAAACAATAGAGTCCAATTGCTCTTTTGTTGGATCTAAACGATCCCGTTAAATTGATCTTAGTCTAAAATGAGACTAACGTATCCTTAACAAACTTTTAAGTTGATCTTAGTCTCAAATGAGGCTAATGTATCCTTAAACCCAACCCCCAAATCCAAATCTAAGAAGATACGGATTTGGACTAGTCCACGCCCTACGGACGACAACACAAATTAGTCTCCGTATACAATCCACGGGCAACCACAAACAAAACAAACACCCACGACACGAAGTGACCATCTGGAGAAGGAGAAAGTTGTTACCGCGATGCGGTAGTGTAATTAACTGCAGGGGCCTGCGCCTGCAGGGAAGAGCGTCCCCACAATCAAAACCCCCTCAAACGAGGGGGAATCTGACGAACTCTGCTACATCGGCCGCATCCGTTTAAACATTCGATACATGGTGCCATAAATCAATTTGGTATTTTCGGAGAGGCGGATGGATAGCACCAATTAGCATTTGCCCTCGAATTTCAGGCCTGACGTCCCAACGTCCCGGTCGCGTCTTTCGGCGGGGAACACCTGCATTTATTATCTCCACCGTTAGGGACCGATAGGGACCGGATTCAGGAGTCAGACCTACCCTTCAAGCTCGCAGAGATCTAGACGGTCGTGCCTTTAATACTTTTACCGCTTTCTATAAATCAATCTTATATTCGCACTTGGTTAGTAGTTTCTTTTCTTTCATTCTATTGTAGACTATGAACAATGAAAGTTGGTGTAATAAACTAGTGATGCGTTTCCTTTACTTCTGTGCTGTGCTTACTGATTATCATATGATGCTAGAAGCCGAAGTGTGATTACGGCAGTATTATTCCTTGACCGTAGGAGTATGGCTGGCCTAGTCGCCTCCCGTATTCCGTATTCTAGGAAGCGGAGGTTACAGAGATGAAGCCCACCCAACTTAAAAATGAGGTCCACATGTGTTTTACACCGATTTGTCTCTACTTATTGTATGTATTGGGCTTACGGTTTACCACATGTATAGTAACCTCTAAAATAAAATGAAGTGTGACCAAAGTGAAAAGTCCATCGAATTTAAGAGAAATTTCAATCCTTAATTACTCCCATGGACTTTTCTCATCCCGACGCCACGTCACATCTAACAATCAGGTTGGAAAAAGGAATAGAACATTTCTACGAATTCACACATTTAAAAGAATGTGATCATCACGCATTTGCCCCCCAAAAATGCTATACCAAACACGAGGTTATTTCACAAGAAGATAAGATCCTTTTGTGGATTACCACGTATCAGAAACGGGTCTTAAATGATATTTTTAGATTGCAATATATACTCTTGACTTTCTTGCAAGTTGATATCATTTGTCTCTCGTGCAAAAATTTCTGCCACCTTAAAAAATGTAAGATGGCCTGGATGTATATTTATATAAATATCGACCAAAAGGACCTATAGCTGGAGTCCTACTTGCTTGTTAGTTGTCTCTTCCTTCAAATGGAATCTAAGTTCCCACCACAAAAAGGGTGCCGTTATAAGAAAAAACACCAAAAAGGGCCCTTCAAAGCACATGATCATTGATCATATGTCCATATGTTAGCTATATGTTTGTTCTCCTAATTGTGCATATCATAGCTTGGATTGTTAGCATATGTGGAAGCACCATTAAATTTATTGATGACTAGCATAATGACTTATCTAGCTTCTAATCTTTTTCCTCTTTGTTTAAGATTAATCTTTTCTCTTTGCTTTATTAACTGCAGTTTTTTTTTTTTATCAAATTCTTCTAATTTATAATCATGCCCAACTCCGTTAAGAATATGTTCGAGACATTGATTTTTTTTTTTTGAGGCTTAGCTCAAACTTTTAAATTCGTTGAGGGAAAATTTGAGAACTGTTATTTCATTCCGCTTTTAAATTACATGTAGTAGCTTAGAGACATTTACAAGTAAGTAGGACAAGATATCCACTACGTGAAGTTAATTTATTGAATAAAACATACATAAAGTAATTAAAGAAATGAAATGGATATTAATTATCAATAATCAATACGCAACACAGTGGAATATGGAGCGGATCAAATGTCTTTATCCACAACACGAGCTTAAAGTAAGACAGATCCAATCATTTATCTGTTTATTGCATATAATATTTGTCACTTCCCTTTCATGAAATCCGAG
Organism: Agapanthus africanus; assembly: GCA_030015575.1. NCBI lineage: Eukaryota > Viridiplantae > Streptophyta > Magnoliopsida > Asparagales > Amaryllidaceae > Agapanthus > Agapanthus africanus. The sequence goes on from JASDDO010000016.1 coordinate 556,862,468, forward strand.
TGCCTCCCTCAAAACTTACGGATATTTAGAATTAAACAAAGCCCAAAGGACTCCCACTTGCCACTAATAGCTCTCATTAATTTCAAATAGTTTAATGAGACCATAACCACCTAATATTAGGTCTGATCATTAGCATATGCACAAACATCATTTAGGTTATATGACTGTGTTGTTGCATGTTGGCATGTTTACAAAGGACAAAACATGCTCAGCCTAATGATAATATCCTTTATAATTGAGCAAGAGATCTGCGCTTCAAACCTTGTTTATATCAGGATATAGATCATTATTGTTGAAAAAAAAGAAAACGACGACGACAACGATGAAGGAGTCGATTTTGACGCTTGAAATAAAATTAAGTGAATGTACTCCAGCATTGTAGTCAAATATATGCTTAAAGCTGTCATAAACGCATTTTTTCCTTCTTTTTCTCCCTCCTGGTATTTTGTCTATTAAGGGGTTTTACTGCTTTCATTTGAAATTTTAATAGATTGTTTAATAACTTAACATATTTTAAGTCGTCCTGCAAGCTTATCATGCATATGTACTATAGTCTATTGATGGATCATGATCTTTTATTAGGACAAACATAGTTGTCATTTCTTTATTGCATATCAATGCCACTTTCAAACTTCATTTCATTATGGGAGTAATGATTTCAAAGTTCCTTTCGAAGTTGAAAATTCTATTTTCAACATTTTTGGATTGGAGCCAATCAAATCGAATGATAAGAGCTTGCATTTGGGACTGAAAATGACTCGATTAACACTTAATTTTCTAATATATCAAATTTGTCTCCTGGACCGAAAAAGGGGAAATTTTAAAAAGCATCCACTATCTAACTTTCCAAGTTTTTGGCATGTACCAATAAACTTTAAAAAATATCATGAACCCCTATTGAACCGACGATATATATTTTTTGAGATAAATTGAACCGACGATATTGTCTGAAAATACTAATGGCATTAACTTGTTTTAAGTCATGAATGGATTGATGGGAAAAAAATAGCCCCAAAACGATCTAAATATGATACCTTTTTACAAAAATAATTTTGTGTTTTAACAAAAGTACGTTTCATTTCAGAGAGGCTTCAGGGTATTTTTAAAAGTTCGACTCGAAAAATCCTCTAAAATGTAACGAGACACACCGGGCCAGCAATTGTGAGCAAAATCGGGCTTCTGTTAATGGGCTCATCTAAACGATTTATTTGTCACAGGATGGGCCATTTGAGATTTTAATTCTTCTCTTCAAATGATTAATTTGTGGGTAAATTTCATGAAGAAAGCACTTTCGAGTTTTTTTTAAGAGAGCACAGTCGAATTTTAAAAATACCATGCAGAACTTCCATTGGAGACTATTTTTGTGAAGAAATGCCATATTCATTACATTTTGGTGCTATTTAATCAGCATACAAGATTATTCCGGGGTTTCAATTTGCTCATGTCTTAAATGAGTTGACTAAACTAACATTTCAATATAACGTCCTCAAATCAATAGGGTTCATGGCATTTTCAAAGTTTGCTGGTGCTATCTCAAGGAACTTAAAAGTTTGATGATGGTTTATAAAATTTACCCTTAATTTGTTCATAGGCTCTTATGTTTAGGCCCGTATTGGTCACAACTCACAAGCGCTAATTTGGTCTCGAAAAACAATTAGTATTGCTGATCTTTTTCTCTTCTGGGTCGGAGCATAGTATGATTATTAAGACTATTACAATGCACATGCATTTTAGGAAGTCTTCTTTTATTATTTCAAATCTTCAAAAATTATATTTAAGTGTTCACATTTTTTTTATTATCTTAACTTAAAGTTTGTAAAATCTTTATTGTCTTAGCTATATGTACTTAAAAACCTCAATGTTTTTGTCACATCCCGTTTCCCGGTATACGGCAAAGGGGACGCGACTGGTCCGCTACGTATTTACTGTGAAGTAAATACGCTAAGCGTATCTAAACAATATAAGAGTAAAGCACAAGAGACAAGATATAATACACAACAACTTTATTTATTCACATTCTTTCTGTACAATACATGGAAAGTAAATATAACAGAAAAAAAAGCAATGCCTAAACAATGGCATAACAGAAAAGAAAAGTACTGAAATGGAAAGTGTATAATGATTAGAGCTCAGGGTCTTCACAAAACTGGTCGGGGTCTTCAGCAGTGGGCTCGATCTCTGACGGGTCCAGATCACCTGACGACATTCAAAAAAGAAAGAAAGAGAATGTCGTCAGCGAACAGATCGCTCGGTAAGTCCCAAAGATAAGATAGAAATAGAATAGACAGAAAGAGAGAGTGTAGTTTTTAAAGTTGTATTATATTGTTATAATGTTGTGTTTTGTGTTAACGTTGTTGTTTGTAACTTGATACAGAAAGATACTAGTGTATACGAGAAAAGTTTCTATATGCTAGAGACCAGAGGCAAATAGAAGTACAAGGCTCCGTTATACAATCCGGAACAATGGCAATTGGATTCATGTTAGGTGTCTTAATCTTGCAGTTTCGTGCCACTTTTAACACCTTCCATACCAATCTACCCCTTAAACCCCGTATTATCTTGATTGTATTGTTGTATTGTAAATTGTATGGATTGTATAATTGGATGACTGACCGATACCATGATATCAGTAAACGGATGTAACTGTAGAATCATGTATGTAACTGGAGAATCATATAAACTGGATGATCATGTAAATGGAATGTATATTTATGGTTCGGTTCAGTCAAATTGTATAGATTGATAGATTGAATATATGGAATAATGGATTCATGAATTTGTGTTGAATTGTAATATTGTAGATTGTAAATTGTATATTGTATTTGAATTATATTCAAGTCAGATTATAATGAGACTCACTCTGAGTCAGACAATTAGAAAAGTAAATTGAAGTCCTGATTGTTTTGATATTATCGGTAACCGCTGCACATGGACGGTAGGATTTATGTCTTTTTCAAAGATAATTACCGTATTGATAACACCGTTATTAAGTTGTCTACCTTAAATAGGCAAGCACCCACTTCTCCGGCTCCCCTAGGTTCAAGAAATTGGTCCCGCTTAAACCTATATTTATTTGGGTCCTTAGGGTAATTTATAGAACTTGAGGGGGTTTTACGTAAAAATACTTTGTATAGTTTTCAAAATACACCCTAAGTATTTATTATCGTCTTTAGAGTTATAATAAATATAGATTTTATATTTGTGACAATTCTAATGAGAATATCCTAAATTCATAATAAAAGGTATTTATTTATAATGTTGGTTTTGTATTGAATTCATGGTATTTTAGTGTAAAATTGATTCTTGTGATATTTTTAGCAAAAAGTGGAATATTTATAATACTTCAAAATAGATATTTTTATGTTACATATACATATATTTATATGAAAATAATTTTTGTATATATCTATAATATTCTAAAAATCTCGTTTTCTTAAGATATTGTATTTTAAATCTTTCGAGACCGAATGCTCCTTGCGGAGGTCTGAATCTCGCACTACTAAGTCCGAGAATGTGCGATAATCTGCACCATTTCGAACGGGTTCCCCAAAATGGGTTGTATCGGCGCTTTACAAAGATTGTATAAATATTAAATCCTTTAGAAAACGGTTTTATTAAGTAAATGGTATTTACATGAAAAGGTGTCGTTTTCCCGTATTCTAAGTTCCCGAGGGTATCGTGCTATATTACATATGAGTGTGTGAGGAGGTAAATCGTTACCTCGTGATCTACTTAAAGGTATAACAAGTTTAATGGTTTAAATGTCGCAAAAGGAAATATGTGGTATTTAAATGAAAAATACGGTAAAAAGAACTAGCAATTATTTTGTGATATGAAATTTGATCAATTTGGTTGTTTAGTATTTAATAGTCAACATGAGAGAGTTTAAGTATAATTGTATTAACGAGAAGTGAAGTTTTATAAAGAAACCGAATCGGAAATCTGATTTGTTCCGATTCCGTCGGGTTTGTAAATCCGTATTTTAGAAAAGAAAAGAGAGCTAGAATTTGGGGACTTACGGGTTTAGGACAACAAGGAGAGGGAGGTGGAACGGGAGGAGTCGCCGGTGCGTCGCTTCGTCGCCGGGAGCTCCTAGAATGATCGTCGGAAGTTCGCCGGAAAATTCGCCGTAGCTTCGCCTCGTGCTCGATTTCAAAATACACAAGGTCTGTTGAAAATTTTTGAGAGTTGGCTCAGAGTTTGGGATGAGAGGGTAGAGAGTAGGGGTGGTATTTATAGGGTTAGGCTAGGATTAGGATAGATGAAGGGTTTTAAATTAAAAAATGCAAAAATGTATTGAAAATCATTAAAAATTGGAGTAAATAGGGTATAATGAGCTCTCTGGAAGTGGTCTGCAGATTTAAAGTATGCAGGGGGGAAAGGCATGTGAAGAGGCACCAATTTGTAGTTGACGACTCGGCCGACCGGCCGAGTCGAGGGCTCGGAAGGTGGGGGGTCACCGGAGGTAGTCACTGGTACTTTCAGTTTTGTGGGTGTAGTAGGAAAATCTGGAGTTATCACGTGTTGACTGTTGAGCTTCTATAAAATTTAAAACAAAATAAATATTAAAAATAATGTGGGGCATAGGATTTGAGCTCTGGTGGCTTAGTTCAGCAATGCAAGGTATTACCAATGAACTACAAGCTCCTTCTTATAATTAAATTGCTAATTAATTACTTAATTTTTGTGCTCCGACAATAAATACCCCTTTATGGATTTTTGATTTTTTTTATAAAAAACTTGTATAGGAAATTTAGGGTTGTTACATTCTACCCTCCTTAAAAAAATTTCGTCCTCGAAATTTGTAAAAGGAAAGTCTAACAGATTCAGGAAAGTTTGGTAACTGGAGTATAGACAGTGTATAATAAGGCGGTGCAAGAATTTAAAAAATGTGAAAGGGCTTACTAGTGTTACATTGGTCAACTGTATTGGCTTCTATGGCTGCTAAGGTGTTATAAGGTGTTAGAAGTACTTGATAGTGTATGAAAAATGTGTGAAGGAATGAAAAGATGCGAAGGTTTCGGTAAGATTGTAAAAAAGGTGAAAAAATTTAGGCCAGGACAGATTCAAAGTATATGATTCAAGAAATATGAAATTGTAAGATTCAATGAACATGATTGTAAAGAATGTTTTAGTTGTTGCTTCTTGTGTTATATTGCTTAGGTTGTTCACGCAGAATAGAACTGCATGATAGAGTTTCATACAGCTCTGACCTGCATGGGCCACTAACAAAACCTGTCACGCCCCGTTTCCCCGTATACGGCGAAGGGGACGCGACTGGTCCGCTACGTATTTACTGTGAAGTAAATACACTAAGCGTATCTAAGCAATATAAAAGTAAAGTACAAGAGACAAGATATAATAAACAACAACTTTATTTATTCACATTCTTTCTGTACAATACATGGAAAATAAATACAACTGAAATAAAAAGCAATGCCTAAACAATGGCATAACAGAAAAGAAAAGTACTGAAATGGAAAGTGTACAATGACTAGAGCTCGGGGTCTACACAGAACTGGTCTAAGTCTTCAGCAGTGGGCTCGATCTCTGACGGGTCCAGATCACCTGACGACATTCAAAGAAGAAAGAAAGAGAACGTCGTCAGCGAACAGATCGCTCGGTAAGTCCCAAAGATAAGGGAGAAATAGAATAGATAGAAAGAGAGAGAGTGTAGATTTTAAAGTTGTATTATATTGTTATAATATTGTGTTTAGTGTTAACGCTGTTATTTGTAACTTGGTACAGAAGGATGCCAGTGTATACGAGAGGAGTCTCTATATGCCAGTGACCAGAGGCAAATGGAAGTACAAGGCTCCGTTATACAACCCGGAACAACGGCAATTGGATTCATGTTAGGTGTCTTAATCTTGCAGTCTCGTGCCACTTTTAACACCTTCCGTACCAATCTACCCCTTAAACCCCGTGTTATCTTGATTGTATTGTAAATTGTATGGATTGTATAATTGGATGACTGATCGAAACCATGATATCAGTAAACGGATGTAACTGTAGAATCATGTATGTAACTGGAGAATCATGTAAACTGGATGATCATGTAAATGGAATGTATATCCATGATTCAGTTCGGTCAAGTTGTATAGATTGATAGATTGAATATATGGAATAATGGATTCATGGATTCGTGTTGAATTGTAATATTATAGATTGTAAATTGTAGATTGTACTTGAATCATATTCAAGTCAGATTATAATGAGACTCACTCTGAGTCAGACAATTAGAAAAGTAAATTGAAGTCCTAATTATTTGATGTTATCGGTAACCGCTGCATATGGACGGTAGGATTTGTGTCTTTTTCAAAGACGATTACCGTATTGATAACACCGTTGTTAAGTTGTCTACCTTAAATAGGCAAGCACCCACTTCTCCGGCTCCCCGAGGCTCAAGAGATTGGTCCCGCTTAAACCTATATTTATTTGGGTCCTTAGGGTAATTTATAGAACTTGAGGGGGTTTTACGTAAAAATACTTTGTATAGTTTTCAAAATACACCCTAAGTATTTATTATCGTCTTTAGAGTTGTAATAAATGTAGATTTTATATTTTTGATAATTCTAATGAGAATATCCTAAATTCATAATAAAAAGTATTTATTTATAATGTTGGTTTTGTATGGAATTCATGGTATTTTAGTGTAAAATTGATTCTTGTGATATTTTTAGCAAAAGGTGGAATATTTATAATACTTCAAAATAGATATTTTTATGTTACATATAAATATATTTATATGGAAATAATTTTTGTATATATCTATAATATTCTAGAAATATCATTTTCTTAAGATATCTTATTTTAAATCTTTCGAGACCGAATACTCCTTGCGGAGATTTGAATCTCGTACTACTAATCCTGAGGATGTGCGATAATCCACACCATCCCGAACGGGTTCCCCAAAATGGGTTTTAGCGGCGCTTTACAAAGATTGTATAAATACTAAATGCTTTAGAAAATGGTTTTATTAAGTAAATGGTATTTATATGAAAAGGTGTCGTTTTCCCGTATTCTAAGTTCCCGAGGGTATCGTGCTATGTTGTATATGAGTGTGTGAGGAGGTAGGTCGTTATCTCGTGATCTATTTAAAAGTATAACAAGTTTAATGGTTTAAATGTCGCAAAAGGAACTATGTGGTATTTAAATAAAAAATATGGTAAAAGGAACTAGTAATTATTTTGTGATATGAAACTTGATCAATTTGGTTGTTTAGTATTTAATAGTCAATATGAGAGAGTTTAAGTATAATTATATTAACGAGAAGTGAAGTTTTATAAAGAAACCGAATCGGAAATCGGATTTGTTCCGATTCTGTCGGGTTTGTAAATCCATATTTTAGAAAAAAAAAGAGAGGTAGAATTTGGAGAGTTACGGGTTTAGGACAACAAGGAGAGGGAGGTGGAACGGGAGGAGTCGCCGGTGCGTCGCTTCGTCTCCGGGAGCTCCTAGAATGATCGTCGGAAGTTCGCCGGAAAATTCGCCGTAGCTTCGCCTCGTGCTCGATTTCAAAGTACACAAGATTTGTTGGAAATTTTTGAGAGTTGGCTCAGAATTTGGGGTGAGAAGGTAGAGGGTAGGGATGGTATTTATAGGGTTAGGCTAGGGTTAGGGTAGATGAAGGGTTTTAAATTAAAAAATGTAAAAATGTATTGAAAATCATTAAAAATTGGAGTAAATAGGGTATAATGAGCTCTCTGGAAGTGGTCTGCAGATTTAAAGTATGCAGGGGGTAGGGCATGTGAAGAGGCACCAATTTGTAGTTGACGACTCGGCCGACCAGCCGAGTCCGGCCGGCGGCGCCGGCCCGAGTCCGGCCGAGTCGAGGGCTCGGAAGGTGGGGTGTCGCCGGAGGTACTCACTGGTACTTTCAGTTTTGTGGGTGTAGCGGGAAAATCTGGAGTTATCACGTGTTGACTGTTGGGCTTCTATAAAATTTAAAATAAAATAAATATTAAAAATAATGTGGGGGCATGAGATTTGAACTCTGGTGGCTTGGTTTTGCAATGCAAGGTATTACCAATGAGCTACAAGATCTTTCTTGTAATTAAATTGCTAATTAATTACTTAAGTCTTGTGCTCAGGCAATAAATGTCCCTTTTTGGATTTTTAATTTTTTTTTGTAAAAACTTGTATAGCAAATTTAGGGTTGTTACAGTTTTTATCAAGGCTGCTAGGGTCTACCCACATGTTAGTTCCATGTGCAAAATGTTGATGACATGCAAATAAAGGGTTTTCCTCATTAATTTGAATATTTTATTTGAATTAAATGATTGAGAGTTATGTACCCCCAAGATTTCTAGTTAATTAGCAGAGATGTTTTTTTTCAATAATACTAGGTGCACCTTGTTTTTCGTTAACCTAGACAAATGGAAATGCACGCGGTTTTTAAGCATGTACAGATTCTTCCTGTTTGGGATAGGTAGGGGTTTATTGATTGTGAGGATTCAAATCTCCGGCAACCGCGGACTAAACTGCCGTTAACCATCCCTCACTTTTGGAGCGAAAGAACCTCTGATTGACGGATTAAATTGGTCATGCGAACTTAATATTAGATGTTAGTGTTTGAAAATAATGCAGAGGGGCGTGTTCTTTTCATTTTTTTATTCATTTTGTGACGAAATATTCAAAAAACATTTTTAAATTTATTTATTTATTTTTTAAAAAAGAGAGAAATCTTTTTAATGGAAGCTTCCTTCTCACGTGAATGGGAAGGAAAGCTCCTACCAAGTAGGAGCCCCCCTCACATGGAGGGAAAGGGAAGCCCCCATTAAATGGGAGCTCCCCTCATGTGGGGGATAAAGGGAACCCCTCATGTGAGAGGAGGCTCCTACTAAGGGAGTGTTAGTTATATGTATGCCCTAGAGGCCATTACTGTACATAGGATGTATATTGTAGTGGATGCTGGGACATATATAGGGAGGACTTTCTTGCTCGACATGATAGTATGCTATCTGGTTGCTCTTTACCTTAACGTGTAAACTGATTGTCTCTCTGTTACATGTTGGTAAAGCCCTTAGGATGTGTGCTTGACTACCTGGACTATGATGCGGATCATACTAGTGGGGACATGGTAGTCCATAAGTACATCCTTCAAAGTCCCTAGTCGTGGGTGTATCGAGACGGGGCATCGATATACCAGAGTAGACTAGCGTGTACCTTCTCGATCCATACAGATGGGCGATGGATGATCCCATATCCATTGGTGTTTGACATCAGGGATGATATACGGGTGCTCAGTAGAGACTGGGTACACTGGACGGACTCGTCGAGAACTCCCAGATGGTATTATACCTCACGTCAGATGGCAGTTCTCTGGTGACACTGGTACAGAGTAGTCTGTTGACCCGAGATCGTCATAGAGTCTTGTGTGGTTCCCACTGTGCTTTGATTTCCATCTTACCACGTCCAAGAGGGCGTGCAAAACGGTGGTTTTTGGGTACAGTCCCGAGTCACATGGAGGCAATGAGCGATAGGAGGGGATTCGTCTCTCCCGGTATAGGGGGTTGATGTTGCGCTGTGTTCGATTGGCTATAACAGGAAGTCCCTGGCCAGGGCTGATCAGAGAATTGCTGGTAAGTGTTACCAGTAGTTTCTCGACCCGTTATGAGCCTCATATCGACACGACTTATCGAGCTATTGGGGTCTGACGTTTACCACCCCTAGGCGAGATATGCGACATATCAGACGATCAGACCGGACTGTACGGTAGTGTTACTGGTTGGATTCACAGGAGTATGAGCGGGCTTGCTCGTCGATCTTCTGATCGCTCAATACCCGGGTGGCCGTTACGTTTAGCAGACCGCTTGCGGCTTGTGGGTGTTTGATATGATCATCATCTGCTGCCGGCGTATTGACGAGTCTTTAGAGTCCTACACAGAGGTTTCCTGGCTCAAGCGAAACGAAATAGGAGCGCATATGAGATACGTGCGGGACCGAGAATAATGCGTGTATGTGATACCGTATTTCATTCTCGCGATGAATGTATCGAATGGTTGTATGCGATATAACCTAGTTATCGATTCAAGCGATGATTCGATAAGCCGATACATTGTATACTAGTCGGTTGTGTGCGACATGACCGGATCATTGAATCAAGTGTTGATTTAATGATTTAATGCATATTTATATATTTGATATATTACTTTGCATCAACTAGTATCGGTTTACTTAAGATGGATTTTCTCACTTGGTTTGTGCACATTGTATATGTGATATAGTTTTGTACACTTGATTGTATCATGTTTGATGATACATGTATACTTGGTTAAGTGTAAAGAATTAAACCATGGTTAAACATATAATTAGGGTTTTATTTTTCCATTATTTATTTGTTTATACATTTTGGAAAATAAAAGGAAAAGAGAAAAGAATGGTGGCTTTATTTGTTGTTTAGTTGAAGCTTCATGAAGCTTTGACTTTGTCCACCATTCTTATCTCATCCTTAACCCTAACCATTCCTTTAACCTTGGTCAATTCTCTACACATAACCATAGTTAGAATTATGATAAGTTTTGGTTTTTCTATTCTTTTTAATTAACTTATCATATTTCTTTCTTCTTCTTCTTCATCTTCTTCACATGAAGAAAGTTCACTTCATCAATGGTGATTGATGAAAACAAGTGAGAAATCCAATTCTAAAGTCTACCCACTTCCTATTTCTTCATCCTCTACCTCTTGCCAAGTAGTAGAGTGTGTTCTCTTCACAAGTTTTTGGACTTGGTGAAGTCGGAGCTTGATTTAGCGATGCCTCGACGTAGATCATCTTCGGCACGTCGTCGATGACCTAGCCCGCTTCTTCTCCGATGAAGCCGACGCAAGAGCCCGGATTTCGGATTTGTACAGCGGAGATGACTTCTTCATGGAGCTATGGAGGTGGACAAACGGATCTACAAAGGTTGTATGTCCGTATCTCATAGTTAAGTGTTAACTAGTTAGCTTTTTCGCCTAAATATCTAGCCGACGATCCGTAGTCGGGTCTCTCGGCACCCATAATTTTATATTGGCATGTTCGATGCCTTGTGAGACCTCATTAGGATGCCTAGGAACCCTACAGTGGTATCAGAGCCTAGCTAGAGCCTTAGGCGAAGTCCAGACGAAGTTTGAAACCCGAACGAACCCGAAATCCCAACTCAAATGTGTTCTCTGTACTTTTTCTAAAAACAGGGATTTTTCAGTATTAAAAATATGTAGAAATATCAGCAGGAAAATATAAGAGTAACTGTGCAATTCGTAACCCTAATTCCATTAAAGCGCCGCGCTTCCGCGGCACGAGCATGGCTAGTGCGGCGGAACCGCGGCCTGTTTGTCGTTTTGTGAGGTGATGTTTGCACAGTAACTTCTATTTAACAGTGCTGGAGTTTCTGGGTATTTTTAAAATTTATTCAAGAGTTGAATTTTCTGGGTTGTTTTGGGGATTCGGTGTTTCGATCGGAGTATCAAATTTTGTCTATGTGGCTTTCCGGATAAATATTAGAATATGTTAAAAAGTTCGACCGGATATAAATACCCAATTTTTCCCCTGTCGGGAAATTTCCAAGTGTTGGATTTTTCCGTAGTTTAACGACGTTCTAAGTAGTGCAAGTAACTCGATGGACCCTCTAGAAGACAACAAACCTTAACTCGATTATGTGACCGTCTTGAACTGCCCTTTGAACCTTCGGGTTTGGGGCAGTACGGCGTGCCACATGTGAGGCGTTGGCTTGACCCTTCTACGGCTGGACCGTTGGTACTGAGGCACGAACTGAATGTTGTTAGACTTATTTCATGTATTGAGCTGTATCGGGAAAACTTGGGTGTTTGACTGTTCGATCGAAAAGTTTAACATTTTCTGTTTATCTGGAATGGGATACAATAATTGGAATTCACAAAAGTTATGTGATAACTGAATGAATGTTATAAACATAGCACTTTAGTCTCAATTGATCGGTTGCCACGGAATTTTGATGTGATCAAAAGTCCATCGCAATCACGTAGCGTACGCGGATACTCGCCGGGCAAACTTAATAGACAGCCTCACTCCATAGCCCCGACCAAGTGACTGTAGGAGAACCCCGTCGCCGAAAGCATCCGTCCGGGTGCTCGCGGTAGCGGTGTTCCGCCTTGGTACACTTCGTCGACGGTATCGGGGGTGCAGCCGTCTACTGAAGTTTGCGACGAGCATTCGATCAAAATGTCGGGAATCTTGTTGAATTACCCGACTTGGTATTGAAAAGTGTTTTCGATTTTGAGACTAAAATGCGAGGTTTATAATTGTTAGGCATGCGATGTCTAAGAAATTCATTTGGTCAGGCATGCGATGTCTGAGGTGGTTGCGGATTCCAACTGTTGTAGTTTTACACTTTCTTTTCTGTGACCGTAAGTGTAATATGTGATATCGCCGGTTTCGTTGCTATATGCCAACGACAATTGGGATGCGCATATTTACTTACGTTGATGACATGTGATGTTATGTGTTGCTGGATATGTTATATTGGATCGTCGTGTTTGAATAGCCGGGGTTTTTTATGTGAGATGAGTGTTTTTCATTTTCATTCATGTAAAAACTTGTATGTAATATTCTTTTATTGGGGCGCTTCCAGGTTGCGGAAGTTGTCACCGTTTGTATATTATTTACTTTTCCGCACTAGGATAGACCCAAGGAGGAGGGCACAAGTAACCGGGTTCTGGAGTCCAGTGGGAGACCAACTCGAGGAGTCGAGTCCGGGTCTCCTAACTCTAGAATTGGTAGGGTTGCTTGCCGCTCTCGTAGGGGTCTAGGGGTGTGGGTTTGGCTATTCATCACGACCGTGGAATCCGTGTTTTATACTGGCTCGTATTGAAAACACGGACGTCCTAGTATATCCAATGTTTCATATGTTTCTTCTGCTGCGATATCTGTGATGTGATCATGTGATGTTCTGTGATAGATACAGTATATAGTATATATGATATATTATATAGACGTTACTTATGTTTTACACCCGCGCTAGCCCTGCCCCGCTCTGCCGTTAGTTACCTAACCTAACGGTGCACGAGGGGACATCGAGGCGAATGCGGATGGCATAAGTGTACGTCGTATTTATCTGTGATGTTTAGGTACTTAAATGATGGGACTTCATTAATGTGATTAATGAAATAAAAGAAACCTAAGATGTTGTAGAATCGAATTTCAAAATAAAAAAGGTAGCTACAGTTCTTGCTTTGCACAGAGGTATATGTGATATATCCTGCACCTTATTCGATGAGGAAAGGACCGAGATCCCTTCACCGGGAGTGACTCCTTTAGCAATAACTGGCAGATGCTACACACTCGGTTTGTCTTTTGATTGCTTTTAAGAGTTTTTGCTTTGCACAGTGATATATATGATATATCCCGCACCTCATTCGACGAGGAAAGGACCGACGATCCCTTCACCGGGAGTGACTCCTTTAGCAAAACTAGAAAAGCCTAAAAAACACTCCATTTCAAAATTCATTCGATCCTATAACGATATCAAGTTCATTACGCAATAGGTTTTCAGAAAAACCTGTCGTAGCCCTCCGTCATTTCAGATAAGTACTAGTTAGTATTCGTGCTGCGGTTGTTTGGCATGCGTCAAGGCGTAGTGTACGGTAGCTAACTAGTGCTTATCTGCTAGCATACGATGCGATTGGATTAGGGTATTCACACGGCGTTGTTTGGCATGCGTCAAGGGTCGTGCGGGTGGGTTTAATTCAATCAAGAAATGTACGGGTTGAACTTGACTAGCAGACTATGGGTTGTTTGGCATGCGTCAAGGTCATAGCGAGCTAGGGGCAAAATATTATCGGGAATTTCAAGTGTTGAAATTTGCAATGAGATTGCATACCTTCTATGAGATAGTTGGATCCCGATACCCGCTGCGAGTAAGAGTTACTCCTGGGAGAGTTTTATACATTACAATTAGCCGATCAAGCAGGTGTCTAGAAAGGTGTCAACGGGGTTACGCCTCTGGGAAAACGAGGTTTACATTAATTAGGTTCGTGCGAAAGCACGGGGGACCTCCCTCAAAGTACCGACACTGGCCTGGCTGAAAGATTGGCGAACTTGTAGTGTGTAATTAATCCCGGCTAGTCTTTCCTTTTAGGGTTTGAAGGAAGATTTGATAAAAAACAGTGGGAGCCATCCTGATTAGATAAAATAATAACCAATCTATTCTTGCAAGAGCGCACGCTGAGTGTTTTCTTCTCTCTCTCTCCAGGTAGCGACCATATCACGCCTTAATCAAGATAATAATACGGAAAATTGACTGAACCCGCTTGTTATACTGAGCTGGGGAACGTTGGTCCCGCTCCAACTTATAATTGTTATAAGACAGAGCAGGAAATTGGGGAATACCAGAATTCCCGTGCCGCCCAAACGAAGAGAGTGCATGCTGATGCATCATCTTCGGGTGTGTTCATTACAAAGAACTGTTTCTCTGTATCCTCTACGTCCTGAGTATGTGATACCAGATCAGGATCCCAGATATGTAATCTGTTACATAGGGCTACAGATAGGTAGAGAACTGAGAACGGGTGATAAGTTTCATGAGGCAGAAAACGGGGAAAGAGTTGCAGCCAAGTCTGTTGGTCACTGTCACCCTGTATTACAATACATTGATTCTGAACGAATGTTATTAGATACCGAACCTGATATACAAAATCATATCAGTCTCTTTATTAGTAAAGAAATGATAAAATTTTGTATTGTTGGATAATGTTTTGAACATTTCCTATATCAAAAGTTGATCGGTTCAGGCACGTTATCTAAAAGCATTAATGTTATAAATTAAACTACAGTTCTTAGTGTACAGAACACACACAAGAGATGAAGAGTTCAGAAATGAACGGATCCTTCTTGAGGCATTGTAGACTAGGTCATATCAATACGACTCGACTAACTGAAGTTACATGTAGATGCATATTTAAATCAGTTTGAATTTACATCTTGTGAAACTCGCCAGTCATGTCACAAAGATAAGATGACCACAGCTCTGTTTATTGGTAACAGAGAAAGAGTTAGTAAACTCTTGGGATGATACATGTTGATGTATGTAGGTCCCCTGTCTACACATGCCAGGACCGGTTCTTTGTACTTCATTACATTCTCTGATAATCTCTCAAGATTCAGACATATGTTCCTGTTGAAACACAAGTCCGAACCTTTTGAGATATTCATAGAATATAAGTTAGAAGTAGAGAACCAATAAGGGTATAAGTATTATGTCCTTTGATGTGATCGAGGAGGAGAATACTTGAGCACGGAAATCCTGGACTTTTCTAAAGGAGAATGGGATTCTCTCTCAACATTACTCCTCCGCATACACCATAGCACGATGGTATATCGGGGTGGAGCTATTACACCCTATGTGATAAGGTGTGCTCTATGATGAGTAATACTGAGCTACATATTTCCTTTTGGGTGTTATGCACTTGAGAAGCTGCATACCTATTGAATAGGGTTCCAATCAAATCAGTTGCCTACCATTCCATATGAGATATGGAAAGGGAAGAGCCCATGTCTTAAGCTAGTTAAGATTTGGGGTTGTCCGGCCTATGTCTAAAAGCAAAATCCGGACAAGCTCGAGGCAAGATCTGTTATGTAGAACTGGAAGTGTTCCAGCTATACAAACTACAGTATGATTTGGTACAACCAGAGGATTCAGTGGAAACCAACGAACCTCAGCCTCTCCGCCGATCTAGTAGGGTTCCTCACCCACCTGAGAGATACTTCGGTTTCTCTATGACAGTGGGAGCGAGGAATGCATCATGAGATGATGACCCAACTAGTTTCGAGCTGGCCATCAGGAGTAAGACTCTGTAAGAATGGCTGGATGCTTAGTGATCTGAGATGGAATCCTTATACACCAGCAAAGTATGGACTTTAGCTGCTATATCTGAAGGGTTAAATCCCCATCAGGAGCAAGTATATCTTGAGAAGATTACTTGGTGTACATGGAAAAGTTGAGACTTTCAAAGCTAGACTTGTTAAAAGTTTGCATCATTGACCAGGTGTGGATAATGATGAAACCTTTTCAAGTAGCTATGCTTAAGTCCATCCAGATCCTACTTGTCACGGCTACATACCATGACTACGATATCTGGTGGTCGGGTGTCATGACTGCTTTTCTAAATGATGTTTTAGAAGAGTGCGTCTATAAGTACACAGCCAGAGGGCTTCGTAGACAGTGGGAGCAGCGGAAACGTGAGCAAGATGCTTTATAGGATTAAAGCAGGCATCGCGGAGTTGGAACATCTGTTTTGATGAAGCGGTCAAAGAGTTTGACATCATCAAAATGGTAGATGAACCTTGTATATACAAAAAGGTAGTAGGGAGTATGGTGATGATCCTCGTAGAGTACGTGGATGACATACTCCTGATAGGGAAGGAGTTTCCTATGCTACGCTCGATCAATCTCCGCATATCACAATGATTCTCCACATAGGATCATGATGATACCTGCTAAATCCTGAGTTTTGGATCTATGAGATAGATTTAAATGGATGTTAGGATACTCACTAGATGTAGTGAGATGGTGTCAATCGATCCTGAGGAGAATCACTGGAAGGGTTCCAGGGTGATAAAGACGACTGAATGTCAGTCGCAGGCATTGTCTTTACCCTCAGTAAAGGGACGGTATGTTGGAAGAGTTCCAAGCTAGATACCGTGACATACTAGACGATAAAGTCAGGATACATCCCTACTTAAGATGCTACCAAAGAGGCTGTTTGGGTGTATATTAGTTCATGAGATGAACTACGTTCCTACCATTGTGAGACAATGGAGTTGTGGCTTATGCCGAGGAACGCCGGTCCCATCAGTGATCCAGACTTATTCTAAGGCAGCATCGCCTGATCATGGAGATAGATGATCTCCAGGGTGATCGAGGTTAGGAGAGTAGATTCAGAGGACAACACAGCGGATCCACTCACAAAGGCCTGTTCCCAGAGAGAGACTTTTATGGGATGGTTGAGTATGAGATACTACAACCACTGCTATCAGATGGCCCTAGTGCAAGTGGGAGATTGTTAGTTATATGTATGCCCTAGAGGCCATTACTGTACATAGGATGTATATTGTAGTGGATGCTGGGACATATATAGGGAGGACTTTCTTGCTCGACATGATAGTATGCTATCTGGTTGCTCTTTACCTTAACGTGTATACTGATTGTCTCTCTGTTACATGTTGGTAAAGCCCTTAGGATGTGTGCTTGACTACCTGGACTATGATGCGGATCATACTAGTGGGGACATGGTAGTCCATAAGTACATCCTTCAAAGTCCCTAGTCGTGGGTGTATCGAGACGGGGCATCGATATACCAGAGTAGACTAGCGTGTACCTTCTCGACCCATACAAATGGGCGATGGATGATCACATATCCATTGGTGTTTGACATCAGGGATGATATACGGGTGCTCAGTAGAGACTGGATACACTGGACGGACTCGCCGAGAACTCCCAGATGGTATTATACCTCACGTCAGATGGCTGTTCTCTGGTGACACTGGTACAGAGTAGTCTGTTGACCCGAGATCGTCATAGAGTCTTGTGTGGTTCCCACTGTGCTTTGATTTCCATCTTACCACGTCCAAGAGGGCGTGCAAAACGGTGGTTTTTGGGTACAGTCCCGAGTCACATGGAGGCAATGAGCGATAGGAGGGGATTCGTCTCTCCCGGTATAGGGGGTTGATGTTGCGCTGTGTTCGATTGGCTATAACAGGAAGTCCCTGGCCAGGGCTGATCAGAGAATTGCTGGTAAGTGTTACCAGTAGTTTCTCGACCCGTTATGAGCCTCATATCGACACGACTTATCGAGCTATTGGGGTCTGACGTTTACCACCCCTAGGCGAGATATGCGACATATCAGACGATCAGACCGGACTGTACGGTAGTGTTACTGGTTGGATTCATAGGAGTATGAGCGGGCTTGCTCGTTGATCTTCTGATCGCTCAATACCCGGGTGGCCGTTACGTTTAGCAGACCGCTTGCGGCTTGTGGGTGTTTGATATGATCATCATCTGCTGCCGGCGTATTGACGAGTCTTTAGAGTCCTACACAGAGGTTTCCTGGCTCAAGCGAAACGAAATAGGAGCGCATATGAGATATGTGCGGGACCGAGAATAATGCGTGTATGTGATACCGTATTTCATTCTCGCGATGAATGTATCGAATGGTTGTATGCGATATAACCTAGTTATCGATTCAAGCGATGATTCGATAAGCCGATACATTGTATACTAGTCGGTTGTGTGCGACATGACCGGATCATTGAATCAAGTGTTGATTTAATGATTTAATGCATATTTATATATTTGATATATTACTTTGCATCAACTAGTATCGGTTTACTTAAGATGGATTTTCTCACTTGGTTTGTGCACATTGTATATGTGATATACTTTTGTACACTTGATTGTATCATGTTTGATGATACATGTATACTTGGTTAAGTGTAAAGAATTAAACCATGGTTAAACATATAATTAGGGTTTTATTTTTCCATTATTTATTTGTTTATACATTTTGGAAAATAAAAGGAAAAGAGAAAAGAATGGTGGCTTTATTTGTTGTTTAGTTGAAGCTTCATGAAGCTTTGACTTTGTCCACCATTCTTATCTCATCCTTAACCCTAACCATTTCTTTAACCTTGGTCAATTCTCTACACATAACCATAGTTAGAATTATGATAAGTTTTGGTTTTTCTATTCTTTTTAATTAACTTATCATATTTCTTTCTTCTTCTTCTTCATCTTCTTCACATGAAGAAAGTTCACTTCATCAATGGTGATTGATGAAAACAAGTGAGAAATCCAATTCTAAAGTCTACCCACTTCCTATTTCTTCATCCTCTACCTCTTGCCAAGTAGTAAAGTGTGTTCTCTTTACAAGTTTTTGGACTTGGTGAAGTCGGAGCTTGATTTAGCGATGCCTCGACGTAGATCATCTTCGGCACGTCGTCGATGACCTAGCCCGCTTCTTCTCCGATGAAGCCGATGCAAGAGCCCGGATTTCGGATTTGTACAGCGAAAATGACTTCTTCATGGAGCTATGGAGGTGGACAAACGGATCTACAAAGGTTGTATGTCCGTATCTCATAGTTAAGTGTTAACTAGTTAGCTTTTTCGCCTAAATATCTAGCCGACGATCCGTAGTCGGGTCTCTCGGCACCCATAATTTTATATTGGCATGTTCGATGCCTTGTGAGACCTCATTAGGGTGCCTAGGAACCCTACAGGGAGCCCCTCACGGGGGGAACGGTGAGAAGGGGCACGTGCCTACGGGAGCACGTGCACGGCACGTGTCCACGGAACGCGAGCGCGGAACGAAAAGGGGGGCCAAGCCTTCAAATTTGGAGTTGAACTCCTTTGATTTTTATTATGGAGTTAAACTTTCAAAAATTCTGTTTTGGTGTTAAACTCCCGAAAAATGTTTTATTTTGGAGCTAAACTCCCAAAAGAATTTATTTTATGGAGTTAAACTTCAAAATATTTTAAATGGAGTTAAACTCACAAAATAATTTTTATCATGGAGTTAAACTTCAAAAGATTTTAAATGGAGTTAAACTCCCAAAAGAATTTAAATGAAGTTAAACTCCCAAAAGAATCTTTATTATGGAGTTAAACTCCCGAATATTTTAAATAGGGTAACTCCTAGAAGAATTTTTATTATGGAGTTAAACTCCAAAAGATTTTAAATGAAGTTAGCTCCATTTTTTTTTATTATAGAGTTAAACTCCAAAAGATTTCCTTCTTTTTATTTTGAGAAAAAACCCAAATTGGTTCTCTTGAATCCCCAAAATTTGGATTTTTGGTGATGAAAAGAGATCCATTTTTTCTCTTGACGGAGCCTTAAGTGGTGAGTTTCCTTTCTTCTCTCTCTCTCTCAAATTGGATCTTAAGGAGAAAGAAAAAGATAGCAAAAATCTTCTCTTTTTGGATTTGATGTGAGAGTTAAAACTCTCCTTCAATGAGTTTATAGTAAAACTTTATTTAGTTTAAGAAAAAGAGAGCCAAGCTCTTGATTTAATTGAAAATGAAGAAGAATATGATAGAGGCGCAAATCCTAATATTTTTTGAAGGAAATGAATTCTCTTTCATTTCATCATAATGTTATCTTATATAAGCTTATAAGTTTACACATAGCCTCTTTGGTTTTACAAAATGACATTTTGTCCATCGCATGCCTCATGTGCTTATTTATTTATTTATTTTTTGCACATGAGCCATGTGCTTTACAAAAATTTGACCTTTTCCCCATTTATTTTACATTCATGCATGAAAATTACATCAAACTTATTTATTACATAATTTTTTTCTTGGCATGGAGGGTCGACTTCTTCATGTTCGAGTTCGAGTTGGGCATGGACCCACTTGAACTGGATTTGAGCCCGCTTACTTGGACTTGGGTTCAGGCTTGAGCCCACTTGACTTGGATGCGGGCTTGGGCCCACGCCTACTTTTCGGGCATGACTTTGACTTATTGACCTCGACCTTGGGGTGTAATTTTTGACTCCAACAATGTGCTCTCCATCAATGAATGCACACTGCGTACATGGGCCCTGTGTATGAAATTGATGGATCTTCTTCCGTGGGGAGTTTGAATTTGAGGTGGAACATCATTCCGGGGTGGAGCATCATTCCGGGAGCATAATTTCGGGGATCGGAGTATCATTCTGAGATGCGGAGTATAATACCGGATATCGGAGCATCATTCCGAGATGCGGAGCATAATTCCGGGGGTCAGATATATCCTAAGACGAAGCATAATTCCGACGCGGGGTTCCGGGACGAAGCATAATTACGACACAGGACAAGTATATTTTGAGACGAAACATGATTCCGATGCAGAGTTCTGGGACGAAATATAATTCCGACACGGGACATGTGTTCCTGAGACGAAACATAATTCCGACGCAAGGTTCTTGGACGAAGCATAATTTCAACACAGGATAGGTGTATCCTGTTAGTTATATGTATGCCCTAGAGGCTATTACTGTACATGGGATGTATATTGTAGTGGATGCTTGGACATATATAGGGAGGACTTTCTTGCTCGATATGATAGTATGCTATCTGGTTGCTCTTTGTCTTAACATATTGACTTGTATACGGGATGCTGTCTTGCTTTCACATGTTGAAAAAGCCCTTTAGGATGTGTACTTGACACCCAGGACTATGATGGAGATCATACTAGTGGGGCCAAGGATAGTCAACAAGTACACCCTATAATTGTTCCTAGTCGAGGGAGTATCGAGACAGGGCATCGATGCTCCAGAGTAGACTAGCGTATACGCATCTTGACCCATATGATGGGCGATGGATGATCCCACATCCATTGGTGTTTGATATCAAAGATGGTGTACGGGTGTTTAGTGGAGACTAGGTACACTGAACGGACTCGTCAAGAACTCCTAGATGGTATTATACCTATCGTCAGATAGCAGTTCTTTGGTGACACTTGTACAGATTAGTCTGTCGACCCGAGATCGTCATAGAGTCTCGTGTGATTCCCACTGTGCTTTGATTTCCACCTTACCACGGTCAAGAGATCATGCAAAACGGTGGTTTTTGGATACAGTCCCGAGTCACATGGAGGCAATGAGCAATAGGAGGGGATTCGTCTCTCCCGGTATTGGGAGTTGATGTTGCGCTATGCTCGATTGGCCATAATAGGAAATTCCTGGCCAGGATTGCTGAGATTTACTGGTAAGTGTTATCAGTAGTTTCTCGAACCGTTATGGACCTTGCATCGGCATGACTTATCAGGCTATTGGGGTCTGACGTTTTACCACCCCCAGGCGATGATATGCGACATATCCGACGAAGAGACCGGACTGTACGGTAGTGTTATTGTCAGGCTTTTGCAGGAGTTAGAGCGGGCTTGCTTGCTGATTTTCTAATCGTTTAATACTCGGGTAGCCGTTATGTCCAGCTAGTACCGCTGACGGCTTATGGGTGCTTGATGTGATCATCACCTACTGCCGGCGTATTGACGAGTCTTTAGAGTCCTACACAGAGGTTTCACTGGCTCAGGCAAAACGAAGTAGGAGCACATATGTGATATGTGCGGGACCGAGATTAATACGTGTATGTGATACCGTATTCTATTCTCGCGATATAAAGTATCGATCAGTTATATGTAATATAGCCGGGTTATCGAATCAAATGTTGATTTGATAAGTCGATACTGTATTGGTTGGTTATATGTGATATAGCCGGGTTATCGAATCAAGTGTTGATTCGATATAATGATACAAATAATATTAGTCGGTCATATGAGATATAACAGGATTATTAAATCAAGTGTTGATTCAATGATTAAATGTATAATTATATATTTGATATATTAATTTACATTAACTAATATTAGCTCACTTAAACATTTATTTTTCTCACATGTGCACACTTAATATATATGTGATATATATTAATTGTGTTTTATTTTATGTCATGGTTGATGATGCAAGCTACATGGGTGTATGAGATTTACACCATGATAAAGATAATGCAGGGTTTATTTATTTAGTTTAAATCAATTATTAGTTGGATAATGGTCACATGGCATGAAGCTTTGAGAAACTTGGAGACCCATTAACTAGTCCACTAGTTTTGTTTTATACTACATATTTGTTAACCCAACCATTATCTTAACTCATGGTTAAGTATCTACATGAGACATATTAGATATTTTCTCACCCATGGTTTGCCATTCTCATTCACAACATTATCTCTCTTCATCTTTCTCTTCAAAGCTCAAGAGCTCTCTAGCTCTTGATCAAGTGAGAAACCTTAGTGAGAAAATTAATTCCAAAGTGAGCAAAAATCTTACTTCATCATGCTCTACTAGATTAGCACTTTAGTATAGGGTGTTAGCTTCACTAATCCCACATTAGTAAAGAGGGTAGTTTGGGTTAGTGTCTCCTCGACGCAGATCATCTTTGGCCTCGAAGAATTCAAGCAAGATCGTTGCTTTCTTCTCATGGAGCCATTCAAGAGTTCGCAAGTTCATTTCATCGCAGCGAAGGGACTACTACACGGAGCTATTGAAGTGAATGACCGGTCTATAAAGGTTGTATTCCTCATTCACTTAGATGTTAAGTTGTTAACATTGCTTGTTTGTTTAAACTTCTAGTTAAAGATTCTAGGTTAAAGTTATTTAGAACGGCAAAAATTAAAAAACGGCATGAACGATGCCTCCCAAAACCTTGCTGCCGTCCTAGATAACCCTACAGTGGTATCAAAGCCTAGCTAGAAATTTAGGCGGATTTTGTTTGAATTACGAAACCGAAACAACTCCGAAACTTGCAACGTGAAACTCAAGTTTCTGTCGATTTTAAAAACCTTTCAGAAAATTTTCCAAAGAAGTACAGAATGTAGTATGTGATACAACATGAACATAGGAGGAATTCGAGGCATGATGCTCGAAAAATGGCCGGCGAGACATGCATGAAATCTGGCGAGCTCGGGTCCTTCATGGGGTTTTGGCTTCGAATTTCTACTGTGTTCCAGTGACTTAGTTTTGTTGTTTCAGGTGTTGTTTTTTTTGCTAAATTTGCATGTGATGTTAACTTTCTGCAAAAGCAACTCGGAGTGTTTCGTAGTCGTAATTCTAACATGTATTCGGGTTACTTAGACGATGTTAAAAAGTTTGAACGGATATCAATAACCCAGTTTTTCCCCGCTGGAAATTTTCCAAGTGTTGGACTTTTTCCGAGTTTAAAATTTTCAGAAAATCTTGCAAGCGATTCTGTGGACCCTCTAGAAGAACGAAACCTTAACTCGATTATATGATCGTCAGAACTGCTACCAAAGCCTAGGGTTTGTGGTAGTTCAGCGGTGCCACATGTGAGGCATTGGTTGACCCTTCTATGCCTGGTTTATAGAAGCTGTGGCATTTTCTGGGTACTTTTTGAACTCCGCTCAAGTGTCGAGCTTATTGGGAAATTTTGGATTCTTATTTATTCGATTGAAAAGTTTAACTTCGTCTACCTATCTGTGATTGTGATACAATATTTGGAATCCACAATTAGTTATGAGATAACTAGTTTGAATTTTATAAATCTAGCAATTTAATCTCATTTGATCGGTTACCATGGGATTTTGATGTGATCAAAAGTCCGTCGCAATTACGTAGTGTACGCGGATACTCCCCGGCTAACCTTACTAGATAGCCATGCCCTATAGCCCCGACCAAGTGACTGTAGGAGAACCCCGTCGCCAAAAGCATCCGTTCGGGTGCTCGCGGCAGCGGTGTTCCGCCTTGGTGCACTTCCTCGACGGCATCGGGGGGTGTGGCCGTCTATTAAAGTTTCCGACGAGTATTCAATCATGTTGTCGGGAATCTTGTTGAATTACCCGACATTTTATTGAAAAGTGTTTTCAATATCGAGACTAAAATGCGGGGTTTATAATTGTTAGGCATGTGATTTCTAAGGAATTCATTTGTTGGGCATGAAATCCAAAGTATATGATACATTGGGTTTATGATGTCTAAGGTGGTTGCGGATTTCAATTGTTGTAGTTTTTCACTTTCTTTTCTGTGACCGTAAGTGTAATTTGTGGTGTATCACCGGTTTCGGTACTATATGTCAACGACAACTGGGATACGCATATTTACTTACGTTGATGACATGTAATGTTATATGTTGCTGTGATATATTATATTGGATCGTTGTGTTTGAATAGCCGGGGGTTTATGTGAGATGGGAGTTTTTTTTATTTTCATTCATGTAAAAACTTGTATGTAATATTCTTTTATTGAGGCACTTCTGGGTTGAGGATGATGTCACCATTGATGTATATTATTTACGTTTCCGCATTAGGATAGACCCAAGGAGGGGAGCACAAGTAACCGGGTTCTAGGGTCCAGTGGGAGACCATCTCGAGGAGTCGAGACCGGGTCTCCTAACTCTAGAATTGGTAGGGTTTCTTACCGCTCTCGCAGGGGTCTAGGGATGTAGGTTTGGCTATTCATCGCGACCGTGGAATCCATATTTTATACTGGCTTAAATTAAAACACGGAATTTCTAATATATCCAATATTTCATATATGTTCTTCTGCTGCTGATATCTGTGATGTGATCACTGCTTATTCTGAGACGAATGCTTATATTATATATATATATATATATATGATATATATTATATATTGATGCTTTCGTTTCATATGTGATGCTTGAGAAGCAAAATTATTGGGACTTCATTAATGAGATTAATGAAAGAAAAGGAAACCTAAAGATGTTGTAGAAACTTGTTTTAAAAACTGGTAGCTCTAGTTCTTGCTTTGCATAGCGGTATTCCTTGTAGAATATCCAGCACCTTATTCGATAAGGAAAGAGCCGAGATCCCTTAACCGGGAGTGACCTCTTTAGCGAAACTAGCAGATGCTACAATCCTCGGTTTGTCTTTTAATTGCTTTTATAGTTTTTGCTTTGCATAGTGGTATTTGTGAAATATCCTGCACCTCATTCGATGAGGAAAGAGCCGAGATCCCTTCATCGGGAGTGACCTCTTTAGCAAAACTAGTAAAAGCCTAAAAAACACTCCTTTTCAAAATCACTCGATTCTACAACGATATCAAGTTCATTACGCTCATGGTTTTCTTAAAAACCAGCGTAGCCCTTCGTCATTTCAGATAAGTACTACTTAGCATTCGTACTACGTTTGTTGGCCTTCGTCAAGGCGTAGTGTGCGGTAGCTAACTAGTGCTTATCTGCTAAAGCATGAGATGCGATTGGATTAGGGTATTCGTGCGACTTTGTTGGCCTTCGTCAAGGATCGTGCGGGTGGGTTTAATTCAATCATGAAATGCACGGGTTGAATTTTACTAGCAGCCTATGATTTGTTGGCCTTTGTCAAGGTCATAGGATGCTATGGGCAAAACCATTATCGGGAATTTCAAGTATTGAAATTTGCAATGAGATTGCATACCTTCTATGAGATAGTTGGATCCCGATACCCACTGTGAGTAAGAGTTCACTACTAAAATAGGGGGTTGCCCCTACGGATAATGACATCCGTAGGGGCAGATTTAGTTTGGCCCTACGGATTAATCCGTAGGGCCAAACGGTTGCCCCTACGGTCCTTACATATTTATTTAAAAATTATTAAATCTTAAATTTTTGTTTGCCCTTACGGAGCCGCAAACCAAGAACCTACGGACTTATCTGTAGGGGCATCTAAATAGGGATTTAAGTAAAAAGGCAGATCGATCCCTACGCTGATTATCTCTAAATATTTTTTTCTCATCACTGCGCGCGAACCCAAATCCCCGAACCCTCGTTCCCGCCGATCGCTGTTCTCGTCGTCGCTAACGCCGGCCGATTCGTCGTCGCCACCTCCTACTTCTTCCTCATCTCAGTTTTCGTTGTCGTCTCTTTTCGTCGTCGCCTCCGATCGATCGTTGCCTCAGCACAGGTTAGGAAATCTTCAATTAAACAAATTTTTGATTGTTTTAGGGCTATGGATCATGGTTTGGGTACCGATGAGGCATCGGTTGGGGTTAGCGTTAGGGTTAGGGCTGGGGCTGGGGCTGAGGCTGGGGCTGCGCGCGGTTGCGGTTGGGGTTGGAGTTCAGCAGGGGGTTACGGTTGGGGTTGGGGTTGGGGTTAGGGTTAGGGTTGGGGTTCGGCCGGGGTTGGGGCTGGGGCTGGTGGTAGGGTTAGGCTTAGAACTTAGATTCAAGAATATCACCTCTGCTATAGTAGAACTTAGATGCAAAAATTATTTTCCCATTATCATTTCTCATAACAGCACCCTCTGGGCTTATTTTATCAGTAGGATTCATTGCCCATCAGCATTTAAATTGTATTTCTCTTTTGAAGGTTTCTCCCGTGATGTTATAATAATTCTTTGATGTATATTATCCATCTTAACCATATCAGAAAGACCCAGCCATATAAGAATTTGGGAGCTTGAATTCCTTTTAAATGACACCTGATCTGTAGCTAATTTTTTTTAATAAAAATTTGCAATTATTTGAAACCAAACTGTGGGAGCAATAATGCTTTCATCCTGAAATATACATTTGCATCTCATTTTCCAGATATTCCAGCTGATAATGTGGGGAATCCACTTAGCAATATTTTCACATTTTGAAATTTCATACCAGAACTTAAATACCTCTTCTATAGAATCATCAAATGCATTAGCTGTTTTTCCAGTTTTGAAAATTCCATCCATAGCATTGCAAAGGGATTCTGATAATTCACTTTTGATGAATAAATATTCGCTGTCTTCTTGCTATGAGTTACTGCAGTATGAGCACTTGCTAGAAACATTATAACCCAAACTTCTGATTTTAGAATCAAGTGGCATAGCATTCGTGAGAAGCTTCCAGCTGAAAATCATAATTTTGTTGGGGATATTACCGAGTTTAAAAATTTTAGCTTTATTGTCTACCTGTTTATTCTGTCGTATATAATTCCATACCGATTTCAAAGTGAAGTCCCCTAAATTGGTGAGCTTCCAAATCAATTTGTCCGGGTTGCTATTGAGACAATAATTTTTGCTTTTGATCTTAGTAATAATACTATCAGGAATACCATTTTGAACAGTTTTGAAATTCCATCCACTTTCAGTCAAAATGTTATTAACAGAAACAACGTCTTTCTAATAAGTGACACAATCTATCAAAGGCAGATCTCCCTGCCAAATATTGGACCAGAAATCAATTTTTTCTTGCCCTATGATTCACTTAGATAATGAGCTGATGATTGAAATACAGAGATAGATCTTTTTCCAAGTAGAAGATGTTGTAGTATTGATAATAGGATCTGAATTTTTCATATATTTTGTATGCATATAGTTGGCCCACAAACTGTCATATTTAATAAATTTCCAAACTTTCTTCATATTCTAAGCTTCAGTAGCTTTACTTGGAAGTCTGATGTTGAGACCTCCTCGTTGAGGTTTTGCATATTTTGTCCCATGAGACCCAGTGATGATGATTGTTCCCCTCCGAACGGCGGCCTGGACTTCGCGTCCGTGCCTGGGGTTCGGGGCAGATGCTATTTGGTTTTATCCGTCTACCTCTCCGAAGATGCCAAGTTGATTTATGGCACCGTGTATCGAAGGTTTAGACGGATGCGGTCGATGTAGCAGACTTCGTCAGATTCCCCCTCAGGGTAAGGGGTTTTTGATTGTGGGGACGCTCTTCCCTGCAGGCGCAAGCCCCTACAGTTAATTACGCTACCGCATCGCGGTAACAACTTTCTCCTTCTCCAGAATTTCACTTCGTGTCGTGTGTGTTTGTTTTGTTTGTGGTTGCCCGTGGATTGTATACGGAGACTGAGTAATGCCGTCGCCCGTAGGACGTGGATTAGTCCAAATCCGTATTTACTTAGATTTGGGTTTGGTGTTTTTAGTTTAAGGATACATTAGTCGCGTTGCGACTAAGATCAACTTAAACATTCGTCAAGGATACGTTAGTCCTGTTTTGGACTAAGATCAACCTGACGTGGTGATTCATTTAATTTATGGCCATCGGGACTCATCACCTCTCTAACATCGTTGAAGGATTACAACGATAGGTGTCAGAGGAGCTCAGAGATGTACCCTTGAACCAAAGCTGATTGAGGGTTTTATAGTCCATTTAAGTGTTTAAGGATACGTTAGCCGTGTTTGGGGCTAAGATCAACTTAAACGGGATCGTTTAGATCCGGCAAAAGAGCAATTGGCTCTATTGTTCCAGTTTAGGGACATAGTGGTCCATTATTAGTTTAGGGACGTCTCGGTCCGATACCAGTTTAAGGACGTAGTGGTCCATTATTAGTTTAGGGACGTTTCGGTCCGATGCCAGTTTAGGGACGTAGTGGTCCATTATTAGTTTAGGGACGACTCGGTCCGATGCCAGTTTAGGGACGTAGTGGTCCATTATTAGTTTAAGGACATTTCGGTCCATCGCCAGTTTAGGGACGTGGTGGTCCATCATTAGTTTAGGGACATTTCGGTCCGATGCCAGTTTAGGGACGTAGTGGTCCATCATTAGTTTAAGGACGTCTCGGTCCGATATTAGTTTAAGGACGTCTCGGTCCGATATTAGTTTAAGGACGTCTCGGTCCACGAGTTTAAGGACCCCGCAGTCCATAGCGATGTGTGGTCGTTGGGACCCGTCACCTCTTTGACGTCGTTGAGGAATTACAACGATGGATATCAAAGGAGTTCGGAGATGTACCCTCGAACCGGATGTAGATTGATTTAGGAGAGCCATTTTGCTCAGTCAATTTAATTTAAGGACTTATGGCCACGATTGGGCTAAGTCCATTGCTCTTGCATTTCTTTTGCTTTTATTTGGGCTTTGCCCAAAAGGGATGCAGAGCATCAATTTTATTTGGGCCCAGCCCTTTTATTGCTTTGCAATTTAATTTGGCCTACTAGGCCCCTCTGATTTGGGCCTGGCCCTTCAGTAAAATGCATTGCATTCGTCAGGCGCTTTGCGCCAATCACTGAGCGCAAGCGCTTGTGGTGAGGACACGTGTCATGCTCTGGTGAGCGCAAGCGCAACAGCGCAGTGCGCTGCGCTAGTGCGCTGTGCTGTTGCGCTGCTGACACGTGGCGCGCTCTGGTGAGTTGCGCCCGTTCCAGAGAGCGAAGCTCTATTTCAAGGCGCGTAGCGCAAGTTGTTCTGCAGCTGACACGTGGCGCGCTCTGGTGAGTTGCGCCAGTTTCAGAGAGCAAAGCTCTATTTCAAGGCGCGTAGCGCAAGTTGTTCTGCAGCTGACACGTGGCGCGCTCTGGTGAGTTGCGCCAGTTCCAGAGAGCAAAGCTCTATTTCAAGGCACGTAGCGCAAGTTGTTCTGCAGCTGACACGTGGCGCGCTCTGGTGAGTTGCGCCAGTTCCAGAGAGCAAAGCTCTATTTCAAGGCGCGTAGCGCAAGTTGTTCTGCAGCTAACACGTGGCGTTCTCTCAGGAGCGCAACAGCGCAGTTTGGAAGTGCAAAGCACTAAGAATCTTTTTAGATTCCAGAACAGAAGTGCAAAGCACTATTTGTTTTCTTTGATCTAATTAGGATCAAAGAAAAATGAGTTTTTCTCTTTATTTCAAGAACCAGAAGTTCATAAAAGTGCAAAGCACTATTTTTTTATTTTATTTATTTTTTTTGTTTTAAAGAACCAGTGGTTCATACGAGTGCAAAGCACTATTTTTATTTATTTTTATTTTCTTTTTTGTTTTAAAGAACCAGTGGTTCATACGAGTGCAAAGCACTATTCATTATGTGAAGATCATTGATCAATGATTTATCAAAAGAGATTTCTTTTCTCTCGTGAAGGTTTTTACCTTCTTCTTGAAATTTTTCTCAGAGTTCTCTCTGTTTGAAGCTCTTGATTTTTTTTTTCAAGAAATGTTGATCCCTTCTCTTCTCTTCTTGGCTCCTATTTATAGGAGAAGGAAAAGAATCAATTTGTTTAGCAAATCTCTCATTGAAAGATTTGATTTGATCGTTGAGAGATTTGATTTATATTTATCATTAATCTGGGCCTTTAGATCATTCAGTGAATTTTATTCACCGTGGATTTTAAATCCAAAAGATATTCTATTTGTTATTCTGGTGAGATTTTCAGGGAAATCTTTCCTTGTCCAAGATTTTTCCATAAATTGATGATTTTTAATCATCTTTGGATCTTTAATCCAATGGTTCCCATAATCCTTTTCCATTTGGAAAGATTTAGAAGCTTTTAGAATTTTAATTCTATTTCGAAAGATTTTTAGAGAAATTTAGAATTTTAATTCTACTAATCTGTAAGGCTTTCAAAGCCTGTCACGTGCTGGCACGTGACCCTTGGTCACGTGTGAGCACGTAACCCCGAAATTGGTTCCTTTAACAGTCGCTTGTTCATATTGTTGTTTTAACCATCACGTGTCAACACGTGACCATTGGTCACGTGTGAGCACGTGATATTTCATTGAGATAACTTCTGATTTTTAATCAGGGAACAGATTTTAGAATTTAATTCTATTCATTATTTTAGAGGCCTTAAGAGCCCATCACGTGTCTGCACGTGGCCCATGGTCACGTGTGAGCACGTGATGCCCTATTGGGGCCTTTTCTAAGTTTTTATTATATCTTCTAACTCCTCCAGCGGATTCTTAAAAGCCCATCACGTGTGAACATATAATGCCTCATAACTTTTGATCCCGGATGAATTATGAAGCCCATAATATATCAAATCGAAGGGCTTTTCGAGACGCTTTCAATACAATCAAAATTTATCCGTTTCTCCTTCGGGAGTTTGTCAAAAAAACAGCCCGGAAGATACTGGTTCGTATTTCCTTAAGCGTATCGCTGCCATTTGATACCTTGGACTCTTTTGCGGAGAAATTTTTGGCGGGAATAAATGCCCCCCACTACTTTGCCCACGTAAGTATGTACGTGGGTGAAGTAGTGCAGAGTTATGCAGAGTTATGCATGGCGTATGACCAGTTTTGGGTTGATGTATCACTTTCAGAATCTTGATCTGAGAAGATAACGAGCGGACACAAGCGTCGTCATTTATCATTGACTCAAATCTCAACTCTTAAGGGATATAGTTCCAACCCTTAACTCCATGAGCCGCATCCTTCTATTTCTTTTTTTGTCTCACTCTGGCGTGGAGTAGTTCATACGCTTATGAGTAAGTTCTCCATTTCAGTGACATGTAGATTTGGCAAGTGTGGCCCATAGATGGTCGGCCCATCTTGACTTCTTTGCAGGGCAGTGATGGCTTAGGAGACAGGGGTAGGATCTGCCACCTAAGGCTTTTCAACTTTACGAGCCGTGAGGGTCTCATAAAGACTTTTCTCCCTACGAGTCGTGAGGGTCTCGTAGGTGTATTTTCTCCTTGGGAATCGTGAGGATTCCTAAGTGTGTTTTCTCTTATAAGTCGTAAGGATCCTATAAGAGAGTTTTCCCTCTTACGGGTCGAGAGGACCCGTAAGCGGTTGTTTCCCTCCTTATCGAGATTCGACTTTGGAGAGTGTGACCCGTGGATAGTATGCAAGAGACCGTTTTGGGCCGACTTGCAGGGTCCCAGTGCTTAGGAAACAGGTTTTTTAATCCCTACTGCCTAAGGCTTTATCTCACGAGTCGAGACGAATCGAGAAAATCTCGCAAAGACATCAATTTCCTCACGAGTCGAAACGGATCGAGCAGATCTCGCAAGAACATCTTAACGTCGCATTTAACCTCTGCTCTTTACGACAGAAGCCCGTTAAGGTTGGTGGTACTTAGGGTTTTGGCCATCGTACCGTCGCATAAGCTGATATAGTCCTCGATAGGCAATCGTGCTGTTCGAGTAGCCCTGCGACTGCCGTGTCTCTGATCCCTTCGGGGGCTGGACAAGACGTCTTCAAGCAATCCTCCTTGGCAGTTTGACCGTCAGAAGAGCAAGCGCTAGGAATTTGCCATGCCGCTTTTTACTTGAGGTCAGGCTCATTTTGGAGAGCCCCGATGAGTCATAACCACTCCGCGCTGGTGTGGGGATGATCTCCGATAGTCTTTCGGGCTTTATATGAGTTGCCGTTAAGACCCTGAAGCTAGGAATTTGGCCTTTGCTTTCTTTGCTGGCATTGCGTCTGCTGTATCGAGACGAATGTTGCGGTGGGAACTAGGGATTTTGCCGTGGCTCCGTTTGTTTGATGACGTTACGTCTGCTGTGTCGAGACGAACGTTGGGGTGACATCTCGTCTGCTGTATCGAGACGGACGTCGAAGTGGTGACCACTCCACACTGGTGCGAGATGATCTCCGATTGTCTTTCCGGTTTTATATGACTTGCCGTTAAGACCCTGAAGCTAGGAATTTAGCCTTCGCTTCGTTTGCTGGCATTGCGTCCTCTGTATCGAGACGAATGTCGTAGTTGTCTCTAGGTTACTGGTGAACCGCCGAGGTTTGGAACTAGGGATTTTGCCGTGGCTCCGTTTGTTTGATGACGTTACGTCTGCTGTGTTGAGACGAACGTTGGGGTGACATCTCGTCTGCTGTATCGAGACGGACGTCGAAGTGGTGACCACTCCACACTGGTGCGAGATGATCTCCGATTGTCTTCCCGGTTTTATATGACTTGCCGTTAAGACCCTGAAGCTAGGAATT
This sequence comes from Agapanthus africanus, assembly GCA_030015575.1. Classification (NCBI taxonomy): domain Eukaryota; kingdom Viridiplantae; phylum Streptophyta; class Magnoliopsida; order Asparagales; family Amaryllidaceae; genus Agapanthus; species Agapanthus africanus. The sequence goes on from JASDDO010000016.1 coordinate 556,895,531, forward strand.
TAGCCTTCGCTTCGTTTGCTGGCATTGCGTCCTCTGTATCGAGACGAATGTCGTGGTTGTCTCTAGGTTACTGGTGAACCGCCGAGGTTTGGAACTAGGGATTTTGCCGTGGCTCCGTTTGTTTGATGACGTTACGTCTGCTGTGTCGAGACGAACGTTGGGGTGACATCTCGTCTGCTGTATCGAGACGGACGTCGAAGTGATGACCACTCCACACTGGTGCGAGATGATCTCCGATTGTCTTTCCGGTTTTATATGACCTGCCGTTAAGACCCTGAAGCTAGGAATTTAGCCTTCGCTTCGTTTGCTGGCATTGCGTCCTCTGTATCGAGACGAATGTCGCGGTGGGAACTAGGGATTTTGCCGTGGCTCCGTTTGTTTGATGACGTTACGTCTGCTGTGTCGAGACGAACGTTGGGATGACATCTCGTCTGCTGTATCGAGACGGACGTCAAGGTGGTGACCATTTTGTGCTGGTGCGGGATGATCTCCGATTGTCTTTCCGGTTTTATATGAGTTACTGTCAAGACGTCGAAGCTAGGAATGTGGCCTTCGCTTCGTTTGTTTTGGTGTGTCGAAATCCTGTTGGAGGAAGAATGCTGGGGTTGACATTTCGTCTGCTGTATCGAAACGAACGTCGAGGAGGTGACCACTTCATGTGAGATGATCTCCGATTGTCTTTCCGGTTTTATGTGAGTTACCGTAAAGACGTTGAATCTAAGAATGTGGCCTTCGCTTCGTTTGCTTTGTCACGTCCGAATCCCTGCTGGAGGAAGAACGCTGGGGTGACAACTCGTCTGCTGTATCGAAACGAACGTCGAGGAGGTGACCACTTCATGTGAGATGATCTCCGGTGGTCTCTCAGGCCTTATATGACTTGTCGTTAAGACCTTGAAGCTAGGAATTTGGCCTTCGCTTCATTTATTCACACTGCGTCTGGTGTATTGAGACGAATGCTGAGGTGGAGCTGGGATTTTGCCGTCACTCCGCTTTGTTTCGACCATGGGGTCTTTTGTTAACTTCGCATGTACACCCTGCTGGACTGCGAAGGAACGCCGTTGTTGACATTGCGTCTGCTGTAACGAGACGAATGCTAAGGTGGAGTTGGGATTTTGCCGTTACTCCGCTTTGTTTCCGACCGTGAGGTCTTTTGTTGACGTTGCATCTGCCTCCGGCTGGACTGCGGAGGAACGCTGTTGGTGATCTCTAAGTTGTCGATGTTGACGTCGAGACCCTGAAGCTCGAGATCTTTGTTTGCCTCATTTGTTGATATCGTGCCTGTAATATTGCGACAAATGTCGAGATGGTCTCTAGGTTGCCTATGAACCGTCGAGATTTGACTTCGCTTTCTGATGGAGCCTATCGGGAAGGTATGGTTCCCTTTTTATCTGTGCCCCTGAACTGTATACAGGGATCGATGCGATTTCACCTGTAAGGCAAAAAGTTTCATTCTTTCATTTTTTTTATTCTTTCCGCGATGCTCTATCATTTCAGCTTTTATATCGCGAAGGTCGCGATTGCCCAATCATTTCGGCTATTTTTCGCGGTGTCCAATCATTTCGGCTATTTTTTTCTTTTTACTCGCTGCTTTTTATTGCGAGTTGCCTAATCATTTTGGCTATTTATTTTATTTTTACTCGCTGTTTTTTATTGCGAGTTGCCCAATCATTTCGGCTATTTTGCATGCATACATTTTTACTTGCTGATTTTGTTTGCAAGTTGCCCCATCATTTCGGCTATTTCGTATGCATTTTTTTTTTTGCTAGTAGGGGATTTGGGATCTGATACCGATCTTGGCATCGGCATCGCTGCGACCGGAATATTTTCAGGAGCGAATCATCATTTGCCTTGAAAGGACCTGGAATTTGATACCGGTTTAGGGATCAGGATCGCTGCAACTGGGATATTGCCAGGAGCGAATCATCATTTGCCTTGAAAGGGCTTGGAATTTGATACCGGTTTAGGCATCAGCATCGCTATAACTGGGATATTGCCAGGAGCGAATCATCACTTGCCTTTTTCGATGTTAAACAATGGTGGCTTAGTGAACAGGGTTAAGGGTCCTGTCGGCTAAGGCTTTTGACTTCATGAGCCGTAAGGGTCTCACAAAGGTATTTCTTCCTACAAGTCGTGAGGATCTTGTAGGTGTGTTTTCTCCTTGGGAATCGTGAGGATTCCTAAGTGTATGTTCTCTTGTAAGTCGTAAGGATCTTACAAAAGGGTTTTCTCCTTATAAGTCGAGAGGACTTACAAGTGTTGTTTGCTGTACAAGCATATCCCTAGTCACGGATGGGACTTTGTTAGGGAAATATTTATTCGTGCCCGTGGATTGTATACAAGGGTCATTATGAGCCGCTTGTAGGGCAATATCGAAGGTTGTGGGGGCTGCTTAAGAACAGGTTAAGGTTTCTGCAACTTAAGACTTTCAAATCTTATGAGCCGTAAGGGTCCCATAAGAGCGTTCTCCTTACGAGTCGTGAGGATCTCGCAAGTGTATTTTCTCCTTAGGAATCGTAGGGATTCCTAAGTGTGTTGTTCCTTTGTGGGTCGTAAGGATCTCACGCAGGTGGTTTCTCCTTATAGGGTCGAGAGGACCCTATAAGTGTTTCTTTAACGATGTTGCGCCCTTTCAGGTTTTCACAAACACTCGCCGGTAGCCCTGCTGTTTTTACTCACGGAGCCCTTTCGGGTTTTCATCCGTGCCCATTTTGCTTATGGACATACCGTTTTTTTTTATTCTTTTTATTTATTTATTTATTATTATTATTATTTTTTATTTTACGAGGTCGCGCCCTTTCGGGTTTTCACGAATACTCGCCGGTAGCCCTGCTGTTTTTACTCACGGAGCCCTTTCGGGTTTTCCTCCATGCCCGTTTTGCTTATGGACATACCGTTTTTTTTTTTTTTTAAAAATCTTGTCAGCCTAAGGATGTTGCGGTATTAGTTTAAAGACGTTTCGGTCTGATATTAGTTTAAAGACATTTCGGTCCGCTATTAGTTTAAGGACATTTCGGTCCATTGCAAGTTTTAGGACATTGCGGTCCATCATTAGTTTAAGGACATCTCGGTCCGTTGTTAGTTTAAGGACGTTTCGGTCCGTCGTCGCCGTATTTGAGACGCATCTCTAGTTTACTGACTTTTCGGTCTATGGGGCTTTCTCTATGAATGAGCATGATGCCCCCGGCATATCCACCTTTTTCGGAGCATGTTGTTGTGGCGGGTTTACCTTCCAAATTTCGGACAACGCGAACTTGCCCTGTTGGTATTGGTCTTCAACCCAGTTTTTGAAGATGTAGCAGTCCTCGATCAGGTGACCTACTGTTTGGTGGTAAGGGCAATAATTAGGATTATTAACGTCGCCTGGCTGCAACGGACGTTTTGGATTCGGCAGATTAATGAGTCTGTTGCGCACTGCCAGCTCGAACAGTCCCCTTGTTTTATCTTGCGGAAACGAGTAAGAACGTTTCAACTTTTCCTGGGGGGATTGCCGCTTGTTGCTTTGGCAAGCAACCGGTCTAGGGTCACCTGATTGCTGGTGAGTGCTGGCGATGAGGGCCTTTTTTCCTTTTCTTTTATCCTTTTTGTTCGATCCTTTGTTTACGGGGCCGGGACTTTTTCCGAGTAGCATGCGATTGCATGGCTGAACGTTCTCGTAGCTTCTCAATTCCTTTATTTTTGAAATAGATTCCCCGAGGGAAGAGTTGGGGATAGCTTCTTCGTCAGAGTTTCTACCAAAGGTGATAATTTGCGATACCTTAGAGTCGGCTATATGGCAATCGTCGGCGACTCTTTTGCGCTCATATATCGCATTTTTCCGATGTCCACAAGCTTCACACTTTGTCCCGTCGAAGTGTTGCTTTTGAGCGACATACCCTTGCCACCAACAGTTAAAGGATTCGCAGTCTTCGGTAGGATGTATGATCTTCTGATGATATAAACAGAAGTTAGGGTGCATCTCTGCCTCAGCGAGAGTATTTTCTTCAGAGGGCGGTAGCTTCATTCCTACTGACAGAGCTTTGGCGAACCTTTTCCTCGTCTTGAATTTATTTTTACCCGCAGTGTATGGCTTTTGATTTGACGGGAATGCCTTGGCTCTTTCCAGTATGGCCATTTCATGCTCTTGATTGGCTTTTGCTTTCAGACGAATTTCATTTAGGAAGGCATCGATCAACTCGTCTGACGGCTGCGGGATTTCTGTTTCAGGGTCCGCCCTCGTTTTCTCGGCGCAAGGAGCCTCTTTATTATCTGCCAATGAGTGAGAGATCACATGACAAGTTGCCCCCGGCGTGTTTGTCTTCTTTGGAGTATGCGGCTGTGGTGGGTTCACCTTCCAGCTTTCAGATAACACGAACTTGCCTTGTAGGTATTAATCCTCGATCCATCCCTTAAAGACGAAACAATCCTCAATCGGGTGACTTACCGTTTGGTGGTAAGGGCAATAATTGGAATTATTAAGATCGCCTGGCTGCGACAGACGCTTTGGACTCGGCAGATTGATGAGTCTGTTACGCACTGCCAGCTCAAACAGTCTTCTCGTTTTATTCTGAGGAAACGAGTAAGAACGTCCTAGCCTCTCTTCGAGGGATGGGCGTGGACGCGCGTTGTTTTGGCGAACGACCGGCTTTGAGTTGCTCGACTGTTGTTGAGCATTGGCGACGACGATCGCTATCCCTTTTCCTTTCTCATCTCGGGAATCTGATTTTTGGAGGAGACGGTCTATGGCCCATCTGGTCCATTTGGGCTAATTTGTCAATCAAGGCCTGGAAGGTGGTCGGCCTGAAGAACATCATGAATTGTGAGATGGTCGCCTGCGGATCGAGAGTGCCCACAAATATGCCTACCGCAGGTGCCTCTTCTATGCGTTGTTCGCATTTCGACCATAGGTTCCGCCATCGTGTTGCGTATTGAACCCACGTTTCGCTTGGCCTTATCCTGGCATTTATTAGTGCTGTTATCGGGGTGCGTTCACTAGCACTCGCGAATCTTTGCGTAAACAGCAGTTCCATCTCTGCAAATGTTTTGACAGAGTCGTTAGGCAGCTCTGAATACCATTCAAAGGCTGTTTCTGCTAAGCTGCCGACGAATTGACGTAGCAACAATTTGTCATCGCCTCCAGTATTGCAGCATAAGGCCCTGAATTGAGCGACATGCTGATGCGGATTCCCTGTCCCTTTATATACGTGGAATTTAGGGATCGTATATTCTGGCGGGTAACTGATTTGGTCATACCAGCTCGGATACGGTCGTCCGGTTCTAACAATTTGCCCAGCCGCTTCATTTGCCTGATGAACCCGGATCTGCTGAGCTATATATTCGTCTAGGTCAACTTTGGAGATTGCCTCTTCCTTGGCTGTTGATAAAGCCGGCGGAGGATTTGACGTTTCTCCCCTGTCGTCTTTAAGGACGATCGGAGGATCTTCAGCAGGAGGGTCCGGTTGTAACATCATCCCTACCATATCTTGGAAGAGGAGCGCCATCTGTTTTATGTTAGCCGCTTGCTCTGCAACTTCTTTGTTCCTCTTTTCGAGGACTCTGCGTAAAAAGTCAGCGTCGGTTTCTTGTTCTTGACGCTCATCCGAAGACGTTTCAGAGCTTTCTTTTGGCTCAGTGAGTGCAGCCATTGTAGTCATCATTTCCTGAAGCTTTTGTTGTTGCTCCTGGGCTTTCGTCACGGATCGGATGAGCGGTCGGTGGCCCGTAGAAGTGCGGCTTTCTTCCTTTCCAGAAGCCATATAAACAGTGTGCACCACCATGCCCCCAGATTTGGGGCGTTTGTGTTCAGCGTTTTTATGCTTCGCCATGTTCACAGGGGCTTTTTGTGGCCTCCTTTTTTGAGTGATTGGAGTTAAGGGAGCCGTTGTAGTGGGCACCCAAGTAGCTTTTGCTTTTTGTGGTTTGACAGAGTAATCCTTCCCCTGCCGAACCTTCATCTTTTTCTGTCGTCGGAGCCAGTCTTGATCAATCACCGACTCCTGGACCTGTCGCCAGACCTTGTAAATTTTAGAGGACAGCCGTTGAGGAGGCTGCTCCAACTTCTTCTCTTGAGTATTCTCCACAGGTGAAGGAGTTCTCTTCAGCACTGCAATAGGAGAGTTTCTGCACACCTTGTTTAGCAATTCAAAACTGTTCCCGGTTGGAACAGCAGCATCGATCCCCACCGTTGGAGCTGGCGGAATTATCCCAGAGGGGGAGTTGCCCCCAGCCTTCCTCACTCGGCGCCAGTGGCGACGTCGAGCGTGTCGTGCTAATGGAGTTGTTTCAGCTATAGGGGTGACCTCCTCATGCCCCCTGTGTTGGTCAGAATATGCTGGTACCAGCCTTTTAAAGATCGACGTCCGTTGAACGGGGACGGCCAACCTGTCAGACGCGAACTTCCGAACATGGGAAGCAACCTTGGTGATTTTGCCAGGAACGGGAGTTGGAATGGCTATCCGCTTCGGGATAACGCCTTCTGGTATGGCAGGCTTCTTCATGAGCCTGTTAGAGCTCTGGCCTAGTTCGTTAAAAACTGAAGCAGTGGAGTTGGACGACCCGTTGAGAGGGGTCGCGGCAGTGGTAAGTCGATCGAAGACCGACTTCTTTGGAACTTCTTGCAATGTCATTGGGGCGTTGAAGCTCATCAATGGGAGCATAGTCCCGAAGAATAATCCAGCGGTGGCCTGAGTTACTTGCTCCACTGGCATCTTGAAAAGGGAGGCCGTTTGGGGCCCATAAGTCACTCCTCCAGTAATGACGGAGCGAGAGTTGCAGTTGCAGGTAGTGCAGTTTGAAGCCATTGATTTTTTGTTTTCTGCACGGAGCAAGACACCAAATCTTAGTACCTCGAATCCACAGGCAACCACAGCAAACCGCGATTCGTTCGCGAACATGACACACGAAGTGTGGAGTGGAAAGAGGAAGAGGTCCCACCGGGCGTGCCAGAATCTGTTCCCCTCCGAACGGCGGCCTGGACTTCGCGTCCGTGCCTGGGGTTCGGGGCAGATGCTATTTGGTTTTATCCGTCTACCTCTCCGAAGATGCCAAGTTGATTTATGGCACCGTGTATCGAAGGTTTAGACGGATGCGGCCGATGTAGCAGACTTCGTCAGATTCCCCCTCAGGGTGAGGGGTTTTTGATTGTGGGGACGCTCTTCCCTGCAGGCGCAAGCCCCTGCAGTTAATTACGCTACCGCATCGCGGTAACAACTTTCTCCTTCTCCAGAATTTCACTTCGTGTCGTGTGTGTTTGTTTTGTTTGTGGTTGCCCGTGGATTGTATACGGAGACTGAGTAATGCCGTCGCCCGTAGGTAGTGGATTAGTCCAAATCCGTATTTACTTAGATTTGGGTTTGGTGTTTTTAGTTTAAGGATACATTAGTCGCGTTGCGACTAAGATCAACTTAAACATTCGTCAATGATACGTTAGTCCTGTTTTGGACTAAGATCAACCTGACGTGGTGATTCATTTAATTTATGGCCATCGGGACTCATCACCTCTCTAACATCGTTGAAGGATTACAACGATAGGTGTCAGAGGAGCTCAGAGATGTACCCTTGAACCAAAGCTGATTGAGGGTTTTATAGTCCATTTAAGTGTTTAAGGATACGTTAGCCGTGTTTGGGGCTAAGATCAACTTAAACGGGATCGTTTAGATCCGGCAAAAGAGCAATTGGCTCTATTGTTCCAGTTTAGGGACATAGTGGTCCATTATTAGTTTAGGGACGTCTCGGTCCGATACCAGTTTAAGGACGTAGTGGTCCATTATTAGTTTAGGGACGTTTCGGTCCGATGCCAGTTTAGGGACGTAGTGGTCCATTATTAGTTTAGGGACGTCTCGGTCCGATGCCAGTTTAGGGACGTAGTGGTCCATTATTAGTTTAAGGACATTTCGGTCCATCGCCAGTTTAGGGACGTGGTGGTCCATCATTAGTTTAGGGACATTTCGGTCCGATGCCAGTTTAGGGACGTAGTGGTCCATCATTAGTTTAAGGACGTCTCGGTCCGATATTAGTTTAAGGACGTCTCGGTCCGATATTAGTTTAAGGACGTCTCGGTCCACGAGTTTAAGGACCCCGCAGTCCATAGCGATGTGTGGTCGTTGGGACCCGTCACCTCTTTGACGTCGTTGAGGAATTACAACGATGGATGTCAAAGGAGTTCGGAGATGTACCCTCGAACCGGATGTAGATTGATTTAGGAGAGCCATTTTGCTCAGTCAATTTAATTTAAGGACTTATGGCCACGATTGGGCTAAGTCCATTGCTCTTGCATTTCTTTTGCTTTTATTTGGGCTTTGCCCAAAAGGGATGCAGAGCATCAATTTTATTTGGGCCCAGCCCTTTTATTGCTTTGCAATTTAATTTGGCCTACTAGGCCCCTCTGATTTGGGCCTGGCCCTTCAGTAAAATGCATTGCATTCGTCAGGCGCTTTGCGCTAATCACTGAGCGCAAGCGCTTGTGGTGAGGACACGTGTCATGCTCTGGTGAGCGCAAGCGCAACAGCGCAGTGCGCTGCGCTAGTGCGCTGTGCTGTTGCGCTGCTGACACGTGGCGCGCTCTGGTGAGTTGCGCCCGTTCCAGAGAGCGAAGCTCTATTTCAAGGCGCGTAGCGCAAGTTGTTCTGCAGCTGACACGTGGCGCGCTCTGGTGAGTTGCGCCAGTTCCAGAGAGCAAAGCTCTATTTCAAGGCGCGTAGCGCAAGTTGTTCTGCAGCTGACACGTGGCGCGCTCTGGTGAGTTGCGCCAGTTCCAGAGAGCAAAGCTCTATTTCAAGGCACGTAGCGCAAGTTGTTCTGCAGCTGACACGTGGCGCGCTCTGGTGAGTTGCGCCAGTTCCAGAGAGCAAAGCTCTATTTCAAGGCGCGTAGCGCAAGTTGTTCTGCAGCTAACACGTGGCGTTCTCTCAGGAGCGCAACAGCGCAGTTTGGAAGTGCAAAGCACTAAGAATCTTTTTAGATTCCAGAACAGAAGTGCAAAGCACTATTTGTTTTCTTTGATCTAATTAGGATCAAAGAAAAATGAGTTTTTCTCTTTATTTCAAGAACCAGAAGTTCATAAAAGTGCAAAGCACTATTTTTTTATTTTATTTATTTTTTTTGTTTTAAAGAACCAGTGGTTCATACGAGTGCAAAGCACTATTTTTATTTATTTTTATTTTCTTTTTTGTTTTAAAGAACCAGTGGTTCATACGAGTGCAAAGCACTATGTTTATTTATTTTTATTTTCTTTTTTGTTTTAAAGAACCAGTGGTTCATACGAGTGCAAAGCACTATTCATTATGTGAAGATCATTGATCAATGATTTATCAAAAGAGATTTCTTTTCTCTCGTGAAGGTTTTTACCTTCTTCTTGAAATTTTTCTCAGAGTTCTCTCTGTTTGAAGCTCTTGATTTTTTTTTTCAAGAAATGTTGATCCCTTCTCTTCTCTTCTTGGCTCCTATTTATAGGAGAAGGAAAAGAATCAATTTGTTTAGCAAATCTCTCATTGAAAGATTTGATTTGATCGTTGAGAGATTTGATTTATATTTATCATTAATCTGGGCCTTTAGATCTTTCAGTGAATTTTATTCACCGTGGATTTTAAATCCAAAAGATATTCTATTTGTTATTCTGGTGAGATTTTCAGGGAAATCTTTCCTTGTCCAAGATTTTTCCATAAATTGATGATTTTTAATCATCTTTGGATCTTTAATCCAACGGTTCCCATAATCCTTTTCCATTTGGAAAGATTTAGAAGCTTTTAGAATTTTAATTCTATTTCGAAAGATTTTTAGAGAAATTTAGAATTTTAATTCTACTAATCTGTAAGGCTTTCAAAGCCTGTCACGTGCTGGCACGTGACCCTTGGTCACGTGTGAGCACGTAACCCCGAAATTGGTTCCTTTAACAGTCGCTTGTTCATATTGTTGTTTTAACCATCACGTGTCAACACGTGACCATTGGTCACGTGTGAGCACGTGATATTTCATTGAGATAACTTCTGATTTTTAATCAGGGAACAGATTTTAGAATTTAATTCTATTCATTATTTTAGAGGCCTTAAGAGCCCATCACGTGTCTGCACGTGGCCCATGGTCACGTGTGAGCACGTGATGCCCTATTGGGGCCTTTTCTAAGTTTTTATTATATCTTCTAACTCCTCCAGCGGATTCTTAAAAGCCCATCACGTGTGAACACATAATGCCTCATAACTTTTGATCCCGGATGAATTATGAAGCCCATAATATATCAAATCGAAGGGTTTTTCGAGACGCTTTCAATACAATCAAAATTTATCCGTTTCTCCTTTGGGAGTTTGTCAAAAAAACAGCCCGGAAGATACTGGTTCGTATTTCCTTAAGCGTATCGCTGCCATTTGATACCTTGGACTCTTTTGCGCAGAAATTTTTGGCGGGAACAATGATTATGGTTATCACGGTCATTCCAAAAGAATTTTGCGATCATGAAAGTAATTCTATTCATCGCTGTAATAAAAGAATTGCAGAAAACTAAAATATGGACTGGACTGGCATGATTAGTAAGTATATATCTACCTGCTATAGATAGCGGCTTATTTTTCCATCCTTGCAACTTTGCTTTAATCTTCTCTATAAGAGGCTCAAAGTATCTGATTTTGCATCTATCATGAAACACTGGAGCACCAAGATAAGATAAAGGCCAAGTTCCTTTATTAATCTCAAGCATATTCTGAATGGAAGAACATGCAAAAAAGGACAGTCTTTTCTTATGTAAAAGACATTCTTTTGCTTGTTTATTTTCTGACCAAATAGCTCCTCATATACATGTATCAAAGTGAGTTTTCATACTCTTCTTACTGCCTTTTATAAATATCAAAGTATCATCAGCAGACAGCATGTGAGAAATACCAATATTGTTAGTTTGTTCCTGTATGGAATTAACTTTCCAGCTGCATTCAATTGTGTAATTTCTCTACCGAGATATTCATATGCTATTATAAAAAGAGCAGGAGATAAAGGATCACCTTGTCTTACTCCTCTTGAGCCTGAAAAAAAAAACCAGTTGTCCATTCATATTTATAGAAACGTGTTATGCTGCCAAACATCCTCGTATTAAATCCACAAACATTTCTGAGAAGCCAAAGCATTTCATAACCTGGAATATAAAGGCCCATTTTGGTCTGTCAAAAGCTTTCTCCATGTTCAGCTTAAGAATTATATTATGCCCCCTTAATTTCTTGCATATGTCTTGAGTGACTTCTTGAGCTAAAGCAATCACTACTAAAATAGGGGGTTGCCCCTACGGATAACGACATCCGTAGGGGCAGATTTAGTTTGGCTCTACGGATTAATCCGTAGGGCCAAACGGTTGCATATTACAAAGGATTTGGTGTTCTTGGATACAAATTCGAAGTTAAGGATATAGAAACATCTAGAACCACTCAGAATAGTGGGATTGCGACGGTAGGATCGGACGGTGTGATTTATTATGGGTACTTAAATTGTATACTCGGCATCCACTATCCCGGACGATCAGAACCCTTTTATATATTCCAGTGTACTTGGTACGATACGCGAACCGATACAGATAAGTGGAGAAGCAATCTTGGGACTTGGAAAGATGAATATGGATTGACCAGTGTGAACACACTTCAATTTTACGGTCAGGAAGATCCGTTTATCTTTCCGAACCAAGCGTTCCAAGTATACTACTCACAGTGTTTGAAGCATCTGGGATGGAGTGTTGTATGCCGATGGAAACTTAGAGATGTCTACGATGTCCCAGAATTCGAGGACAGCAATGAAGATGAAGAAGAGAGAAGGCTTAGAGTGCTCCGACCGTATGTTTCGAAGGACGGGTTGTCTTCGGCCGATCATGAAGTTACACGGGTTAGAAATGATATCGACGATGAAATCCAAGTAGATATGTATAATGCGCCCACGAAACGAAAAGGTTATCAGTAATGTTATATTATTACTTCACATTTTACGATCTATACATATATAGTCAATATTTTTAATGATTGTCTAATGCGTCCACGAACCGTTTATCTAGATTTGATGACGATGTCGGGAGCAGCGAGGGGCGACAGGAGCTCCAGCCGCGGCAGAGGCAGAGGCAGAGGCAGAGCGGTTCTGCCGCCCGGAGAGCTCCGTAGAGAGCTTCAGAGGGCCGGTCTTGTACCCAGATCGGAGACCCCTTTAGATGCCTCCTTCCGTATGGATTTTGCCACACCTCCAGGTATACTGCATGCATATCCATTTTGAATGTAATATTACAGATATTCATGCATGTTTATGTCAAAATTACTTATATTGTCAATATTTGATTGTCTAGTTGTTGGTGATGCGTCCACATCTGGGACAGAGGCCACTCCCGCTCCTCTAGGTATGTTTATATATCATATAGTGCATGTATATTGATTTAGAATGCTATATCATAAATATACACACATTCCTTTTGCTCTTACTTAGCAATTTTTATTATTGTCTAGTTATAGATGGTGACACCACCGCACCTGCGGGTATGTTTATATATTTTATAGTGCATGCATATTGATTTAGAACGTTATATTATTGATCTACACATTCTTTTTGCAATTACTTATATAATCTATTTTTAATCGTCTAATTATAGGTGGTGCGTCCACATCTGACGCAGGGGCCACTCCTGCCACTTCCATACCCTCCGCATCGTCTGCAGGTTAATATGAATAAATATAAAATATTTATTCATTTTACATATGCTCTATAGAATAAATATGAACTTCATGGAAATTTAGCGTCAATGTTTATTTTCTAGTTGGAGGGGATGCGTCCGCATTCGGGACCCCGGCTCTACCTCACCGGAGGAACTATCGTCCCGCTCGTGCTGCTGCCCTGGCCCAGGCTCGTGCTTTAGTCACCGGAGGTATATATCACACTTCAATTTTCGTTTAACCTTGATTTCTTAATACAACTTTGTCTTAATATATCTTGCAGACGCAGGGCCTCTCCATCCGCAGAGGGGGACTCGAGGCCCGAATCAGTCCCATAAGCTGAGGCCTGACAGAGCTAGGGGGAGGCAGCATTCCCCCTCTTTTTTACCCTTGACTATCGCTATACCGGTCCTCATGCCGAGAGGTTCGGCCGGTATATAGGGGACGAGAGCCGGCTCGTGAAGAACTATCCACTTCACGTTGAGTGGGGCGAGCAGCACCGGCGCTCATTCGCCCTCTTCTTTGATCAGGCTCGGGTACGTATTAATATATATTTTCATTTGATTTATCCAATATATTTATTATTAACACTTGCAATCTAATAACAATGTTTTTTTTGTATTTTCAGTCGAATTACGATTTTCAGCCTGTACCCGACCCTGATCACCCTGGGAGGGTGCTCGACCTTTATGCTCTGTACAATGGCCTGATGAAGAACATGCAGACCAAGGTCCGATACAACAAGAATGAGCTGAAGGCCGACTGCTACTCCCTGTGGATGGCGACCCCCGAGGAAGAGAGAGCGGCCCTCCTATCTACTCCGGCGTTTGCGAGAGTCGACGTAGAGACATGGCCTCTATTGTGCGAATATTTCGACTCTCAACGCAAACAGGTATGTATTTTAAATGTAATTCATTGTTTAGGATATAATTTTTTTTTTGTTCCTTAATTAGAAAACTAAATGTTAATGCGTTGTGCAGAAACAGGCCGCTCAGAATACAAAGAACAGGAAGTCGGCGAAGAGGGGTCGCCCCACTTACACAGGTAGCTCGAGGAATATTACTCGAGCCATGGAGTTATCGGTAAATTACAATAGACCGACCTTTGTGATATTCTGTAATATTAAGGGTTATTTTCTAATATATCTAATATTAAGAGTTATTTTCTAATATTGCAGACAGCTCAGACCGTGGTGCAAGGTGGTACACCGAGCGTGCTGTCCGCATATCTTGCCGTCCACGGCACCTCGACAGATCCCGCCACGGGCGAGCTTCGATATCCCGACGTCGCTACCCAGGAGTATTGTGTAAGTGTTAATATTTATTCTACCCATATTTGAAATTTTAGTTTTGGAAGGTTCAAATTTAAATTTTATACTTATACTTTACTGCTTAATGTGGGTGTAGGAGCAGGTGGTTGAGCAGGCCGAGGCCTCGGGGATCGATTTTACCGGACAGAGCGATCCAAGGCCGCTGACCTCAGTCCTGGACGCCGCACACGGAGGTTGGGAGAGAGGCCGGGGACTGGGCCCTAGCAGGGCCCATATGAGGTTGGACTCCACCCCGGCGGTTACTTCCACCGTCTCCAGTGAGCGACGTGTCCAGCAGGAACTGGAGAGCTTGAATGCCACCGTTCAGGAGTTAAAGGAGATGCTGGTATGTATACTCCTTTATAGTAAAATATCATGTCATATTATAGATATCAACATATCCATAATTAGTACGTAGCTTGAGCTTATTTGGTTGTAGACTTAGGTTTGATTAATCATACATACATATCTAATTAAAATAAACACGGTTTTCCAAACTAGATATCCAAATGGGGTTTCGAAATAACTTGATAATGATACGAATTCGAATAATACACAGTTCTTACACGCTTATTACACACGTTAGGTCTAGACGCGACAGGGTATATCGACCGAGCCTCCACATGCATCTCCTTCGGCTGCGGCTCCGCAAGCCACTAGATCGGCTGCGGTTCCGCAGACAGCTCCACTGCCAGCTCAGACTCCCGCAGCCGCGGCTCCGCAAGCCACTACCTCGACGGTGGCTGCGCAAACCATATCGCCAGCTCCACAGCCCGCTCAGACTCTCGCACGCGCCGAATTGCATGGTTTATTGACCGAGGAGCAGGCGCGCCAGAGTCTAGCGTTTATCAGAGGTGGAGCTGGACCGAGCTAGGGTAGCTTTTTGATTCTTATTTTTTGAAACATGTATTTATTTATATGATACATATTGTACTACATTTTGAAACATTTTGGACGATATTGATATTGGTTTATATTTATATCATATTCAGTTTTTTGGTTTCTTTTGTATATTATATGCGTGAGATGTGATTATGAATACTGCGATATATGTTGTGTGATGATTAATTTTATATTTGATTGATATATATATTATTGTGCACAGGGCGAGAAAAAATCAGGCAGCCTTTTTTTAAAAAACCCCCAGATAATATGTACCTACGGATTAATCCGTAGGTACATATGTTGCCCCTACGGAGTAGACCGTAGGGGCAAAATATCAGAATAACTGATATTTTCCCCCCTGATCTCAGTTTCACGGGGTTGGGTGTGCCCCTACGGATATATCCGTAAGGGCAAACAAAAGTCCATACGGAGTTATCCGTAGGGGCAAAATATCAGGATTCCTGATATTTTGCCCCTACGGATATATACCTACGCATGTATCCGTAGGGGCTATTTTTTGCCCTACGGATTCATCCATAGTTACAAGTAATATATTTAAAAAAATCGTAAATAAAATATTTTTTTTGCCCCTACGGTCTACTCCGTAGGGGAAATGGTTTGCCCCTACGGATAAATCCGTAGGGGCAACCCTTATTTGTAGTAGTGGTTACTCCTGAGAGAGTTTTACACATTACAATTAGCCGATCAAATAGGTGTCTAGAAAAGTGTTAACGGGGTTACGCCCCTGGAAAAACGAGGTTTATTTTAATTAGGTCCGTGCAAAAGCATGGGGAACCTCCCTCAAAGTATCGACACTGGCCTGGCCGACTTGTAGGGTGTAATTAATCCCGGTTAGTCTTACCTTTTAGGGTTTGAAAGAAGATTTGATAAAAACAGTGGGAGCCATCCTGATTAGATAAAATAATAACCAATCTAATCTTACAAAGAGCGCACGCAGAGTGTTTTCTTCTCTCTCTTCTGGTAGCGACCATGTCACGCTTTAATCAAGATAATAATATGGATGCATTGACCGAACCTGCTTATTATACTGTGGTAGGGAACGTTGGTTCCGCTCCATCTTATAATTGTTATAAGTCCGAGCAGGAAATAGGGGAATATCCGGATTCCCATGCCACCCATTCGAGGAAAGTGCATGTTGATACATGTTCACCGCCGAAAACCAGGAAGACTGACGTCTTGCCTGAATTTGGGGGCAGATGCTATTTGGATTTATCCGTCCACCTCTCCAAAAATGCCAAGTTGATTTATGGCACCGTGTATCGGAGGTTTAGACGGATGCGGCCGTTGTAGCAGACTTCGTCAGATCCCCTCTCGTTTGAGGGGTTTTTGATTGTGGGGACGCTTTTCTCTGTAGGCGCAAGCCCCTGCAGTTAATTACGTTACCGCATCGCGGTAACCACTTTCTCCTTCTCCAGATGGTCACTTCGTGTCATGTGTGTTTGTTTTGTTTTTGGTTGCCCGTGAATTGTATATGGAGACTAATTTATGTTGTCGCCCGTAGGGCGTGGATTAGTCCAAATCCGTATTTTCTTAGATTTGGGTTTTGGTTTGGGTTTAAGGATGTGTTAGTTTCATTTGAGACTAAGATCAACTCAAACGTTTGTTAAGGATACGTTAGTCTAATTTTAGACTAAGATCAACTTAACGGGATCGTTTAGATCCAACAAAAGAGCATTTGGACTCTATTGTTTTAGTTTAGGGACTTTGCGGTCCATAAGTTTAAGAACATCATAGTCCATGGAGTTTAAGGACATCACAGTCCATAGTTTAAAGACGTCATAGTCTGTAAAGTTTAAAGACATCATAGTCCATGGGTTTAAGGACCCCACAGTCAGAGGTTAAGGACATCATAGTCCATGGGTTTAAGGACCCCACAGTCCGAGGTTAAGGACATCAAAATCCATAGGTTTAAGGACCCCACAGTCCATGGGATGTCTAGTTGTCGGGACCTGTCACCTCTCTGAAGACGTTGAAAGATTACAACGATAAATATCAGAGGAGTGAAGAGATATACCCTTGAACCAATGTTGATTGGAAGATCTGTAATTGGATTGATTTAAGGATCGTTAATCTTGTTTGAGATTAAGATCAACTTGAATGTTTGTTAATGATACATTAGTCTAATTTTAGACTAAGATCTACTTAACATGATCATTTAGATCCAACAAAAAAGCATTTAGGCTCTATTGTTTAGTTTAGGGACATTGCGGTCCATGTTCAGATGCAAACATGGGTTTGGAAATGCACCAGATAGTTATTGGCCATTGGAACCCACCACCTCTTCGAAGACGTTGAAGAATTACAACGACATGTATCAGATGTGTGAAGAGATGTACCCTTGAACCAAAGTTGATTGAAAGGGCTCTGGGAATTATTTTGAATGTCAAGAGTATGGTTGGATGTCACGACCCGAAATTGGCACGTGACGGCCCTAATACTACGCAACGCCTAAAGTCGTAACGCAGTAAAAGAAAGCCAAAACCCAGAAATCTAAACCAAATGAAGACAAGAAAAGATAATAACAGTGTTGAAACATATGAAATCACAACCCAAATTCTTTAAAAAGTTCAATTTGCTTTCTTAAAAATTTTGGCAGCACCCCCTTTATAAAAACTAACCCCGAAACGGGTACATCAATTAAAGATAAATAAAGCATCCCCAAACGGGAGCAAATACACGCCCAAAGGCGGAAAACAATCACCACCATAAATATACGACGCCGTAGCGAAGAAATAAAGACAATAGAGAGAAAGCTGTATAAAAGACAACAAATCCACAATTTATACAATATCGTCCGCACCAAGTCTCTAAGTCAACAACATAATAGTAGATGGAGAGTACAAGATACAACGAATATACAATACAAATACAGATAACCACCAAAACCCACCTGAACAAAACAGCACACTGTGAGCCGATGCGGTATCTGTAGCAAAAGATGATAGATGAATAGCCAGTCTCGACTACTCTGGGGAACACTCTGTAACACCTGTGGCACAACGGGGGTGAGTTGCCAACTCGTGAATAGTAAATAACATATGCAGGTAATCGCAAGTATGCACGTAAAGCGTGAATCTAAGATATGCAATTAACAGTAATAACATGTCATATGAATGCAGAATAATGGAAAGTACACTAGCAGGTACAACCAATATATAAGGCAATGATGATATGACAATAGTATGCAATAATCATGCAATAGGGATATGAGAATGTAAATGTGCAACCATCATGAAAGGTACACTAACAGGTACTATTAATACATGAAGCAGTGCACAAACGGATAAAGGTGAGGTATGGAGTGAAATATGTCATTTCCACGGAATCCTGACATCGTGGTAGGATCACAATCCAGCAAGACAATTTAAATCCCAATTCCTCAAATCAGCCCCCAAATTGGCTCTCATATTATCTAAGTATCACATCTTCTCAATTGCACAATATCAAGTATATCTCATATATTTC
Source organism: Agapanthus africanus (assembly GCA_030015575.1). Lineage (NCBI taxonomy): Eukaryota > Viridiplantae > Streptophyta > Magnoliopsida > Asparagales > Amaryllidaceae > Agapanthus > Agapanthus africanus. The sequence continues at coordinate 556,913,846 of JASDDO010000016.1, forward strand.
GAATATACAACATCAAGTATATCTCACATATATCGAATGTATAATCATCAAGTATATCTCGTATAAATCGAATGTACAAAATCAAGTGGATCTCACATATCTCGAATGTACAACAGCAAGTAGATCTCACATATCTCGAATGTACAATATCAAGTAGATCTCACATATCTCGTATGTACAATATCAAGTATATCTCACATATCTCGAATGTACAACAGTAAGTAGATCTCACATATCTCGAATGTACAATATCAAGTAGATCTCACATATCTCGTATGTACAATATCAAGTATATCTCACATATCTCGTATGTACAATATCAAGTATATCTCACATATCTCGAATGTACAACAGTAAGTAGATCTCACATATCTATCCAGTATCCAATCTCAAATGAATCTATTATATCCCGAGTCAAATCTCCAGCAAAATTCTAACATCCTAAATATAATGGCGTAAATAAATATGATAAGGTCAATACACATATATTAGCGTCCCATTTCACTAATATTGGTGTAAGGGTATATATAACAGCGGATAAATCCCCTGTTATATATACAAAGAGTAATTAGAAATATCATGAAACCAATGTGCCAAGCATCGACACAGAAATACCGATCTATCATATGCCGTCTCCCAGACTAACATCCTGATAGGTACGTATCATACGCTATCCCGAAAGCTCGAGTGCCTAGCTCTGACCCTCGCCTCTCGACGTATCCATACGTACATGACTCCCGTCGGTATCCACATGATAGCCGCTGAGTCATTGGTCCTGTCACCGGAAAGTATGGTTCCCCCACTAACTTATCTCCTCATTGAGATTCTTTTCCCGGGGTACCTCCGGGCCCCACCATGTACCCGCACACGGATCCCTCCTTTCCTCGCGTAGGGTATATATATATCTGAACCGATAAATCTCATGGTGGCTGCTGAAATATCATATCAAGGGAAACCGGGTTTTTCAAATAATGTATAATTTCATTAAACTCCACGGTCCCCAAATCCAGAAAACATCATGAAAAATCCATATCTCAATGCGAAAATCCATGAATAAAGTATACGCAACATAAAACTGTAATGCAAGCGTATAAAGGAAAAATCCGCTAATTAACTGCATCAAGTTAATACAAATATCATGCGGTTTCTATTTATCCACTTCTAAATAACATCAAGTGAAGGTAAACATTTAGCTAAAACCAGATGTATGTGAAATCAATAAGGTATAGCAAGATAATGTGTCTACCTATAAGCAATGATATAGTATACCCCTGGGTATAAGAATAGTATGTGCAAGGTATACCTATAGCTATGTCAGGGAGTGTGTATGTACCTATCACTAATGGTACAATACTCTATAGGAATACAGGTATGCTAAATGCCATATACGATAAGCAGTATGAATCAATGTCACAATGTCCCTAACCAAGCAATATAACATCTATAAGTGGTTTGTGTGTGACATGGCAATTATTGACGGTGTGTATAGCATACAATCAGTGCTCGTGCAACATGAATCGTCAATAATATGTGCAGTGCCTTACTACTACTAGTCCAGGCATAACTACATCTAAGTAATAGGGTAAAGACGCAATTCTAACAATAACGTAGAATATGCGACAAGTAATAAAAACTCTAGCCCTGACGCATAACGCCGAGCGATTCCCCTGTAGATGTTAAATCTACTCACCGATGGTCTCGAGCTATAAAAATCCGACCACCTGCTTCCCCTTGTCCGCGGCACCCGAAGTCCCTGCTTGCGAACCTAAAATTTCATAAATACAACACATAAGCTAAATATCCTATGATGACAAAAAGACAACGAAACGCGATGAAAACGCCCGGAAAATTACACTGCGCGCTTATCGTATCTATCGCGCACGATACCGGCCAAAAACCCTAATTGGGGTCGCTAAACTACAAAACACCAAGTCTGGACCCCGATCGTCCCGATCGCGCAACACAACACAAGAATTACGAGGAATACAATAGATATAATCTCGCAACGACCAATCGAACCCACGTCGGAAAAACCCCGAAATCTAGTAAGCAACCTATCGCAATATTTCGCACTAGTTTCAAGTTAATGCATATCTAGCGATTACAAACACTTTAAAATAGCTTAACTAAGCTATCTAAACCATTCCTATATTTTTAACACTCGCTAATTATGTTTTAGCAAAAGCCTAGTAAGCTAATTGTATAATTAAACAAAGTGTTCAATAGCAAAAATTAACATTTTCTACTAGGTTAATCTTCTCCAAAACACAAATTAACACTTCAATAGACCACTAAACACTTAAACAAAATTTAACCCTAATATGAATTTCTTAAACCAAATATAAATGAATTAATCATGATTTAAAAAGTAAACTAAACACATAATTAGCTAGATTTAAGATTAAAGCAAGTATAAAAGGATTAAGGTAAGAATTATACCTCCCCAAGAACACAAAATGAAACTTAATCCAACATCTTAGCATCAAAAACCAAGCTTTAGAGAAGATCTATGAAGGATTAGTGAAGGAAAAATGGTTTAATTTTTATATAGGATTTTTGGATTTATTTTTGGAATTCTTTTGTGTTTTTGAGTGAAAAAGAGTGAGAAATGAGCTTGGAAAAAGAAATGGCCAGAAATTTTGGGGAGAGGGCTCGGCTAAGGAGGTGAGGGGTATTTTGTGAATTTTTTTTTGTGAAGAAAATGCTATGAAAAAGTGTAATAAATTCTAATAAATGCACTTTGCCACCTTTCACTCTTTTCTTTTCTTTTTTAATCCAAATCCTTTTGCACAAAGAAAAATCTAGATATTTGAAAAGAAACTTCTAAAATAATTCTAGTGACAAAAAAATAAATTTATTCACAAGAGAAAATTTTTCCGATTTACGTGCACAAAATACCGCTTAAAATAATATTTTATTTGGGAAAAATTCTATCTGAACCAAAACGTCCCAAATACCCCTAAAGTTCGCGCACAAGCTTTATTTTAGCTAAATTAGGTGCCAGCAAACTTATACGGACGTTTGATCGAAATCGGGTTAAAACGGGAAAGACCGACAATTTTGCCCAAAAACGGAAAAATTCGCAAAACGATTTCTGAAACGTTACATTGCAGTTCAGTTTCAGGAGGTCTTGCCTCTGGAAAACTTAGCTAGTTTAGGCTAAGATTGGCTTGGATATAGTGTTAAACACTAGAGTACACTCGTCTATCACGTGCTCTCACGTGATGCGCTTAAAATAGTGTTAAACACTAAGGATGAAGCGCACAAAATAGTGTTAGACACTAAAAAAGAAGCGCTCACGTGGGGTCACGTGAGGCACTTGAGTGTCAGGTCCAAACTTTCTTTATTTTATTCTCAGAATATGCAAGTAAGTGTTAAACACTTAATCTTCATGCCTATCATGTGTGGGCACGTGATGGGTACCCATACACTGGATATTAAAAGGATTTGCTAGGGGTCACGTGGGGACACGTGAGGGCGCCCATGCATTGGATATTAATCCTTCAGCTTTTTCCATCTTCTCTTTTTTAAAGAGATGTTTGTCAGGGGTCACGTGGGGACACGTGAGGCACCTAAAAATCGGTTCTGACCTTTTTATTTTGAGAAGTCTATTCAAGGGTCACGTGGGTGCACGTGACCTAATCTTATTCGTTCTCTTCTGGTCATTGAGGGGGAGAGTCACGTGTTGCCACGTGATCATGCATGTTGGGTACTTGATCCTTTTACGTGCATGGAGAGATAAATTCCTTATTCAAGAATTAAATTCTTCTTATAGGGTTAAACCCTAATTTTATTTAGAGGAATTAAATTCCTATATTTTCGAAAGAATTAAATTTTTTAAACTCAATTCTCTCTCTAAGTTTTGGATCTGCATGGCAGAATCTCCCCGATGAGAATTAAATTCTCAACTTATGGGGAGATCTGCTTCTGCAGATCTATTACCCTGAAGAAGAACCAAGTTCTTATATTAGGGGTTAAACCCTATCTTTGTTGGAGAAATTAAATTTCTATGTGCTTTGTGGGAGAATAAAATTCTTTGAACTTAAGTCCCCCCTTAGGCTTTAGATCTGCATGGCAGAATCCCCCCGATGAGAATTAAATTCTCAACTTATGGGGAGATCTGCTTCTGCAGATTTTCAATCAAAGGAAGAACTAAATTCTTTTTCAGAAGAGTTAAACTCTTAGTTTGAGAATTAAATTCTCTTTTTGTTTTGTGGGAGCTTATAGAATGATCTTTTTCTATCTCTTACCTTGGGTTTCTTTTTTTTCTGAAGAGATCTTCTTTTCTCTCTAGAGAATTGAAATATTTTTTTTTGTATTCTCTCTCTGTTGTTGTATATCTCTTTCTTCTCTTCTTGACTCCTATTTATAGGAGAGAAAAAAGAATCAGTTTGTTTAATCAATTTTTCATTGAAAGATTTTGATTGATTTTGTAATCAACATGATCTTTTAGATCACTCGGTGAATTTTATTCACCATTGGATTTTTAATCCCAAAAGATATTTTGTTTGTTGTTCATGGCAAATTTTAGGAAAATATTTCCTTATATAGAATCTTTCTATAAATTGGTGATTTTTAATCACCATTGGATTTTTAATTCAACGGTGCTCCACTTTACAGAGCGTAATCTTTTTGTTTGGAAAGATATAGAGAAATATTTTTCCAATTAGGGTTTTGATTCCCTCTTAATTAGAATTTAATTATATTATTTCTGATGGTTTAGGAGTTTATCACGTGTTGGCACGTGACCCCATTTGATAAAGCATTCAAATTAGAATTTAATTCTATTATTTCAGAGGGTTTAGGAGCCTATTACGTGTTGGCACGTGACCCTACTGATTAAGCATTCAATTTAGAATTTAATTCAGTGTCTACAGGGTTTTCCTGTAAATGGTCACGTGTCTGCACGTGAGACCTGGTCACGTGTTGACACGTGACCCCACTGACACAGTATTTCCAATTTGTTTATTTTATTTAGTGCCTACATGCTTTGCTTGTAAATGGTCACGTGTCTGCACATGAGGCCTGGTTATGTGTGGGCACGTGATGTCCGGTCACGTGTAGACACGTGATGCCTCATTTGAGGTTTCCCTTGCTGCTTTATCTGTATTTTATTTAATTCCCATGAAGGAACAATGCATCTTCTTCGGGTGTGTTCTTTACCGAGAACTGTTTCTCAGTATCTTCTGCATCCTGGGTATGTGATACCGGATCAGGATCCCGCATATGTAATATGTTACATGGGCTATAGAGAGGTAGAGAACTGAGAATGGGTGATATGTCTCTAAGTGTTAGAGAATGGTGCAATTGTTGCAGCCAAATCAGTTGGCAAATATCACCTTGTATTTATACATTGATTCTGAACGAATGTTATTACATACCGAACCTGATATACAACATCACATCAGTTTCTTTATTCAGTTAAAGAAGGATATAATTTTGTATTAGAGGATAATGTTGTGAACATTCTCCTGAATCAAGAGTTGATTCGATCAGGCACGTTATATAATAGCATATACGTTCTAAATCAAAGCACAGTTCAAAGTGTCTACAACACACACTAGAGGACTAGTTCAGAAATGAACGAATCCTTCTTGTAGTATTGTAGACTAGGTCATGCCAATGCGACACGACCAACTAAGTTACATAAGGATGAATATTAGAATTCGTTCGAATTTTCATCTTATGGAACTTGCCAGTCTTGTCTCAAAGGTAAAATGACCTATACTCCGTTTATTGGAAACAGAGAAAGAGTTAGTGAACTCTTGGGACAGATACATGATGATGTATACGGTCCTATATCTATAAATGTCAGGCTTGGTTCTTCGTAGTTCGTTATATTCATCGACTATCTCTCAGGATTCGGACATATGTTCCTCTTGAAACACAAGTCTGAAACTTTTGAGAAATTCAAGGAATATAAGCTTGAAGTTAAAGAACTGAAGGGTAGAAGTATTAAGTCCTTCGATGTGATCGGAGAAGAGAATACTTGAGTATGGTGTTTCTGGATTTTCTAAAAGGAGAATGGGATTCTCTCTCAGCTTACTCCTTCGCATACACCACAACACAACGGTGTATCGAGACGGAGGTATCGCACCCTATGAGATATGGCGCGCTCTATGATGAGTACTGCTGAGTTACCTATTTTCTTTTAGGGTTATGCACTTGAGAAGCTGCATACCTATTGAATGGGGTTCTATCCAAATCAGTGCCTACCACTACATATGAGATATGCGATGGGAAGAGATTATGTCTTAAACGAGTTAAGATATGGGGTTGTCCAGCCTATGTTGAAAAGCAAAATCCGGACAAACTCGAGGAAAGTTCAGTTCTGTATAAGTTTGTTAGGATATCCTAAACATTTATGAGGGAATATCTTCTACCACTCTGAGGAGCAAAATGTGTTTTGTTTCTCAGCATACCACCTTTTTAGAAAAGGAATTTCTTGTGAAGAAATTAGTGGTCATGAGGTAGAACTGGAAGGAGTTCCAGCTACACAAACTAATAGCTGATGATTTGGTGAAACTAAAGGATTCAATAGTCTCCAACGAACTTCAGCCTCTTCGCGAATCTGGTAGGGTTCTTCATCCACTTGAGAGATACTACGGTCTTCTCGGTGACAGTGGGAGCGAGGATTGCATCATGGTTGATGATGGCCCAACTAGGTTCAGGCAGGCCATCACGAGTGGGGACTCTGTGAAATGGCTGGATGCTATGCGATCAAAGATGGAATCCATGTACACCAACAAAGTATGACTTTGCATGTTGTACCTGAAGGGGTGAAACCCATTGAGAGCAAATGGATCTTGAGAAGATTCTTGGTGTAGATGGAAAAGTTAAGACTTTCAAAACTATGCTTAAGTCCATCAGGATCAATGCAAGCATCGCGGAGATGGAACATCTGTTTTAATGTGGCAGTCAAAGTGTTTGACTTCATCAAAAAGATAGATGAACCTTGTATATACAAGAAGGTTGTAGAGAGTAAGGTTGTCTTCCACGTATTGTACGTAGATGACATACTAGCTCCTCTTATCACGAGGATTCTCAATATAAGATCTGGATGATACCTACTACATCTTGTGGATGTTGGGAGTGTTCCAAATCCAGGTACATTAACACCATACTAAAGGGGTTTAGTATGGAGGATTCTAAGCGTGGTGGTTCCCCCACTTACTCATGGATCACTCGCGTGCAAGGGATACCCTATACTTCGGCAGTAGGCTCTATCATGTATGCGATGTTATGTATCAGACCAGATGTAGATGACCCACTAGGTGTAGTGATCAGGAATCAATCGGATCTTGGGAGAATAACTGGACAGCTGTGGAGGACATTCTTAAGTACTTGAGAAGCACTAAAAGAAAGTTCTTGGTTCCAGCTTCCAGAGTGATAAGTTCGACTAAAAGTCAGTCATAGGCATTGTCTTTACCCTCAGTGGAGGGACGGTATGATTGGAAGAGTTCCAAGCTAGATACCGTGGCATACTAGACGATAAAGGCTGAATACATTGCTACCAACGATGCTACCAAAGAGGTTGTCTGGACATTAATTGTTCATGAGATGAGCAAGGTTCCTACCATTGAGCATCTAATAACTGTTATAGTGGCTACAATGGAGTCGTGGCTTTAGCCTAGGAACACCTGTCTCATCATCGATCTGGACATATTCTGAGACTAGTATCACCTGATCAGGGAGATGGTTGATCTCCAACGGATCGAGGTAAGGAGAGTAGATTTTGAGGTTAACACGGTGGATTCACTCACCAAGGCTTGCTTTCCCAAATACAATTTGAGAGATTTTTGGATGGTTGAGTATGGGATACTTCAACCACTGCTATATTGTTAAGTATGTGATACTATGACAAATGACCTTAGTGAAAGTGGGAGATTGTTAGTTATATGTATGCCCTAGAGGCCATTACTGTACATGGGATGTATATTGTAGTGGATGCTTGGACATATATAGGGAGGAATTTCTTGCTCAATATGATAGTATGCTATCTGGTTGCTCTTTTTCTTAACATGTTGACTTATATACGTGATGCTGTCTTACTCTCACATGTTGACAAAGCCCTTTAGGATGTGTACTTGACACCCAGGACTATGATGGAGATCATACTAGTGGGGCCAAGGATAGTCAACAAGTACACCCTATAATTGTTCCTAGTCGAGAGAGTATCGAGACAGGGCATGATACTCTAGAGTAGACTAGCGTATACGCATCTTGACCCATATGATGGGCGATGGATGATCCCACATCCATTGGTGTTTGACATCAAAGATGGTGTATGGGTGCTCAGTGGAGACTGGGTACACTGAACGGACTCGCCGAGAACTCCTGATGGTATTATACCTATCATCAGATAGCAGTTCTCTGGTGACACTTGTACAGATTAGTCTGTCGACCCGAGATCATCATAGAGTCTCGTATGATTCCCACTGTGCTTTGATTTCCACCTTACCACTGTCAAGAGATCGTGCAAAATGGTGGTTTTTGGGTACAGTCCCGAGTCACATGGAGGCAATGAGCGATAGGAGGAGATTCGTCTTTCCCGTATTGGGAGTTGATATTGCGCTATGCTCGATTGGACATAACAGGAAATCCCTGGCTAGGGTTGCTGAGATTTACTGGTAAGTGTTATCAGTAGTTTCTAGAACTGTTATGGACCTTGCATCGGCATGACTTATCAGGCTATTGGGGTCTGACGTTTTACCACCCCCAGGCGATGATATGCGACATATCCGACGAAGAGACCGGACTGTACGGTAGTGTTACTGTCAGGCTTTTGCAGGAGTTAGAGCGGGCTTGATTGCTGATCTTCTGATCGTTCAATACCAGGGTAGCCGTTACGTCCAGTTAGTACCACTGATGGCTTGTGGGTGCTTGATGTGATCATCACCTACTGCCGGCGTATTGACGAGTCTTTCGAGTCCTACACAGAGGTTTCACTGGCTCAGGAAAAATGAAGTAGGAGCACATATGTGATATGTGCGGGACCGAGATTAATACGTGTATGTGATACCGTATTCTATTCTCGCGATATAAAGTATCGATCGGTTATATATGATATAGCCGGGTTATCGAATCAAATGTTGATTCGATAAGTCGATACTGTATCGGTTGGTTATATGTGATATAGCCAGGTTATCGAATCAAGTGTTGATTCGATATAATGATACAAATAATATTAGTCGGTCATATGAGATATAACCAGGTTATTAAATCAAGTATTGATTTAATGATTTAATGTATAATTATATATTTGATATATTAATTTATATTAACTAATATTAGCTCACTTAAACATTTATTTTTCTCACATGTGTACACTTAATATATATGTGATATTTATTAATTGTGTTTTATTTTGTGTCATGGTTGATGATACAAGCTACATGGGTGTATGAGACTTACACCATGATAAAGATAATGTAGGGTTTATTTATTTAGTTTAAATCAATTATTAGTTGGATATTGGTCACATGGCATGAAGCTTTGAGAAGCTTGGAGACCCATTGACCAGTCCACTAGTTTTGTTTTATACTAAATATTTGTTAACCCAACCATTATCTTAACTCATGGTTAAGTCTCTTCATGAGACATAATAGATATTTTCTCACCTATGGTTTTCCATTCTCACTCACAACATTATCTCTCTTCATCTTCCTCTTCAAAGCTCAAGAGCTCTCTAGCTCTTGATCAAGTGAGAAACCCTAGTGAGAAAATTAATTCCAAAGTGAGCAAAAATCCTACTTCATCATCCTCTACTAGATTAGCACTTTAGTATAGGGGGTTAGCTTCACTAATCCCACATTAGTGAAGAGGGTAGTTTGGGTTAGTGTCTCCTCGACGTAGATCATCTTCGGCCTCGAAGACTTCAACCAAGATCCTTGCTTTCTTCTCATGGAGCCATTCAAAAGTCCGCAAGATCATTTCATCATAGCGAAGGGGCTACTACACGGAGCTATTGAAGTGAAGGACCGGTCTACAAAGGTTGTATTCCTCATTCACTTAGATGTTAAGTTGTTAACATTACTTGTTTGTTTAAACTTCTAGTTAAAGATTCTAGGTAAGAGTTACTTAGAACGTCAAAAATTAAAAAACGGCATGGACGATGCCTTCCTAGGTAACCCTACATATCTTGAGATGAAAAATAATTCCGAAGCAGAGTAGACATTCTGAACGAAATATAGTTTCGATGCAGAGGTTGATTCAGAGGCGAACTATAATTCTGACAGGGAAGGCAGATACTGTTGTGTTATGTCAGTGCCCTGGCCGTCTACCGTGACCGTTTGCGGAACAAAATTTTTATAAAATGGCGCTAGAACAACCCGAAAACCCGGATTTACCATAAACCTAAAGCTAGCAAACTAAAGAGGAGTTTAGAATAGTTATACTGAATGATCCGAGTCCTTCGATTTTCTACCATCTTCCTAAGTTCTTAGAGGACATCATGACCAAGCTTGATCGCCGGTCTCTCTCCATTGAAGATGATCCACCTGAGGATTTGTAGTTCGAGCTCCAACCTCATAGCCAAGGTAATTAGGGTACCTAGTTCGCTAAAGTAAATAGCCTAGAGGATGTAGAATCTAATGATGGATTGATTTGTTTCCAAACACCTTATGTTTCTCAACACATGAGACTTGAAGGGTGGAGATAGAACAAGAAGCTTGAGGAGATGAGTGTGTGAAGCAACCATGGAAAAAATGGCCAAGTGTTGTGAACCAAGGAAAATGAATCAATCCTCTCAAAATATCTTACAACACAAACAAATACCAAGCATGCTTCAATAGTGAATCCATGAGTCACCCCATGAGTCACCAAGTGAGCCATGCTAGATAAAAGCCAAATAGCACCTCATCCCCTCCACCTCATTAACCATTTAATCTAAATGGTTATAACAAAAATGATGTGGCATCTTATAGAATACCTTGTAATAAATTACAAGAATACCCCTCATCCGTATATACATACCCGGATCCGTATTCCGAAAAATACGAATACAAAGAGATGAAAATAATCTAATAATATAATATTATGATCCAGCTTAAACCAAAGCCTACTAATATTATCCGTCTGAATTATGATACGTACACAAGTGCACGTATATGATCGAATCCTACCATAAAACCATACGGCCTCTACATCATTTCGCCCGAAGCAGGGAAACCTTATGTGTGGGACTCTAAAGACTCGTCAATATGCTGGCAGTGGGTTTAACCAGAAGCATGTCAGTGGCACTAGCTGTACGTAACGGCTACCCAGGTATTGAGAGAAAGGAAGGCCGACGAGCACCTACTGAGCATGTCCGTGACAATCTTCGTACAGTCCGGTCTGTTCGTCTAAGAGTATTACATATCGAGTCTAAGCGGGTGGATAAAGTCAGAACCTAATAACGCGATATTTCGTGTCGGTATGAAGCCCATAACCAACTGAGAAATTACTGATCCAAATCAGTAATTCTAGTCTACCTTGGCCAAGGATTTTTAGTGATGGCTGTTCACCGCCGAAAACTGGACTGAGATGTTGGAACGTCTAGCCTGAATTTGGGGGAAGATGCTATTTAGGTTTATCCATCCACCTCTCCGAAGATGCCAAGTTGATTTATGGCACCGTGTATTGGAGATTTGGACGGATGCAGCCGTTGTAGCAGACTTCGTCATATTCCCCCTCGTTTGTGAGGGGTTTTTGATTGTGGGGACGCTCTTCCCTGCAGGCGCAAGCCCCTGCAGTTAATTACGTTACCGCGTAGCGATAACCACTTTCTCCTGCTCTGGAAGTTCATTTCGTGTCGTGTGTGTTTGTTTTATTTTTGGTTGCCCGTAGATTGTATACGGAGACTAATTTATGTCGTCGTCCGTAGGACACGATTAGTCCAAATCCGTATATTTTAGATTTGGGTTTTTATTTAAGGATTGTTAATCTAGTTTGAGATTAAGATCAACTTAAATGTTTGTTAAGGATACGTTAGTCCAATTTTAGACTAAGATCTACTTAACAAGGTTTTAGGATCATTCAGATCCAACAAAAGAGCATTTGATCTCTATTGTTTTAGTTTAAGGACGTTACGGTCCATTGCTAGTTTAAGGACGTTTCGGTCTGTAGCTAGTTTAAGGACGTTGCGGTCCGTATGGGATGTGCCCATCGGTTTGTGAATGCGCCAAAGAGTTGCCGGTTGTCGGGACCCGCCACCTCTTTGAAGACGCTGAAGAATTACAACGACATGTATCAAAGGTGTGGAGAGATGTACCCTTGGACCACATTCCAGATTGAGGGGAGAGATCATGGTGGACCATCTAAGAATCATTAATCATCTTTAGAAGACTAAGATTAACTTAGGAGATGTGGGATGAATATCATTCTGGTCATTATCAATTGAGGAATCATTAGTTTGGGAAGTCATGAGCATAGAGGATCGGTCCATTTGGAGATCCAAAATGTTTTAATCTCAGGAAGACTTAGCCAATTTAGGGCCGAAGTTAGCTCCTTATAGTGTTAAACACTAATATATGCTCGGTGCTCATGTGCTCCCTGTAAGTCCATGTCGCGCACCCCACGTGTCCGCGAGGAGGAGGAATTTGCAAAAAAACGATTTTTCAAAGCTCGCAATACGGACTTAAACTCCAGGATCGATGCTAAACTCTAGCTAACAAAATACCGTGTGAAGTTTAACTACTCGGATGAAAGTTATACCTCACGAAACCAAGCCCTTCGAGTCTTTTAGTCGTTGTCCTTCTCGTCATCGTAGGCTTCAAGGATCGTTACGGATCGTGGCTTCCTCGAGTCAAAAATGGTCCACCCGAAAGTCTATAGTCCGAGCTCCAACCTCAACTCCGAGGTAACTAGGGCAAGTAGCTTGCGAGACTAGATGGCTTAGGTGATGTAGAGAGTGAAGATGGAATATTTTGTCTCTTGGAACCCTAGGTTTCTCAACCCATGAGACAGTTAGGGTTTTATGAGAAAAAAAGAAGACTTGAGAAAATGAGAATGAACTTGTGAGCATAGAATGAATACTTGGCTGCCCTTAGATAAAATATGAAGCAAAAATGATATTTTGGAGATAAATATCTCACCCCAAAATATCTCAGAAGCTTCACAAATATCTACTTTGTCAAGTGAGTGAGTCATCTAGTAGCTATACTAGATTCAATGCTCAATTCCACCTCATTTCTCCACCCATATTGTTTGATCCATAAAAGAATCAAAACCCTAATAAGTGTCCCATTCTAGAACCTTTCCCGAACTAATTACAAGAATGCCCCTTATCCGTATATACATACCCGCATCTGCATTCCGAAAAATATGAATACAAATAGACGAAACAAATCCATCAGTACAATACTAGGATCTGGCTTAAACTAAAGCCCACTAGTATCATCCGCCCGAACATCATACGCGCACAAGTGCACGTAAGTGTTCGAAGCGCTGTCGTAAAACCATACGACCTCTACACCTTTTGCCCGATGTAGGGAAACCCTCTGTGTGGGACTCTAAAACTCGACAGTACGCTGGCAGTGAGTTTAACCATAAGCCGCAAGCGGTACTAGCTGCACGTAACGGCTATCCAGGTATCTGTCGATAAAAAGGCCGATGAGCAAACCAATCCGAACTCCTACTGAGCCTGCATGTGACAATCTCCGTACAGTCCGGTCTGTTCGTCTAAGAGTATCGCATATCGGGCCTAGGGGGCGGCAAACGTCAGACCCCTAATAGCACAATAAGTCGTGTCGGAGTGTAGCCCAGAACACCTTGAGAAACTACTGGAATACCTACCAGTAAATCTCGCTTGCCCTGGCCAAGGACTTTATGTAATGGCTCTCCAAACACAGTGCGATATCAACCCCTAATACCGGGAGAGACGAATCCTTTCTAATCGCCACTGCCTCCAAGTGCTTCGGGACTGCACCTAACTGCTACCTGTTTGCACGACTCCTTTGAGCCATAGTAGGGTAGTAATCAAAGTACAGTGGTGTTGGATGTAGTGCCCTCAAAGTCAATTATTGGATCGCAGGTACGTGATTGCAATAATTGAGGGAGGACCTATACCGGTGGGACAGTCTTACTCAAGATGATAGTATGCTATCTGGTTTGCCTTTATCAGTCGTGTACAGCTTTAAGTGACATGATCACTATTACACGTTGATAGAGCCCTTAGAATCCTGTTTGACTACCAACAGTATGATGGCGATCATATACGTGAGAGTTGGGTAGTCCATAAGCACATCCTTAAAAGTAGTCCCGAGTCGTGGGAGTTTCGAGACAGGGCATCGATACTGCAGAGTAGACTAGTGTATACAGTCGAGACCCCGACGAGGGGCGGTGGCCGGTCTCACAAGCCACTGGTGTCAGTTGGATCACCTAAGATGTATACAGGTGCTCATTGGGTTATGAGTACACCGGACAGGACTCTCCGGGAACCTGCTAGTTGGTTTTATACCTAGCGTCAGATAACAGTTCCCTAGTGACATGTGTACAGGTTAGTTCATCGACCCGAGGTCGTCATTTGTCTCGTGTGAGTTCCCACTATGCTTTGATTACTACTCTACCACGGTTCAAAGGAGTCGTGCAAACAGGTTTTAGTTGGGTACAGTCCCGAGCAACATGAAGGCAAGTGAGCGGATCGGCAGGGGATTCGTCTCTCCCGGTATTGGGGGTGAGATCGCGCTGTGTCTAGGAGAGCTATTACACCAAGTCCTTGGCCAAGGCATGTGAGAATTACTGGTAAGTATTCCAGTAGTTTCTCAGGGTGTTCAGGGCTACTTTCCGACACGACTTATACCGCTATTGGGGGTCTGACGTTACCAGCCCCCTAGGCCCGATATGTGATGCTCATAGACGAACGGACCGGACTGTATGTATATTGTCACTGATAGGCTCAGTAGGGTTCCAGGATGAGTTCTCTCATCGGCTTCCCTTTCGGTCAGTACATGGGCAGCCGTTACGCACAGCTAGTGCCGCTGACGTGCTTGTGGTTAAACCCACTGCCAGGGTACTGACGAGTCTTTAGAGTCCCCCACAGATAGTTTCCCGAGTTCGGATGAAACGTTGTAGAGGCCGTATGGTTTTATGGCAGGGTTCGAAAATGCACGTGCACTTGTGCACATATCATATTTCGGACAGATAATACTGGTGGGCTTTGGTTTAAGCCGGATCCAAGTATTATATTGAGTCGGGATATTTTAGTCTCTCGTATTCGTATTCGGTCGGAATACGGATACAGGTATGTATATACTGGTGAGGGGTATTCTCGTAATCCGTTACGAGAATATTTTAGAAGATGCATTTCTTTTTGGATTAATCATTTTGGTTTAAATGATTATTGATTTTGGAAAGTGTGACTCATTCTTGGTGACACATTTCTTCTAGCATGTTCATTAGTGACTCATGCCCATGAGTCACTAAGTGAGTCATGATAGAATTAATTGTGTTTTGTTTTGTGCATAGATATTTTAGGGTTTGTGGAGATATTTTTGGGGAGATATTTTTTGAGATATTTTCTTTACACAAACCATATATATCTACACACAAAAGAAAAGATAACCACAAGATATTATGCTTGAGTTCTTGCTCTCTTGATAGTTTTCTTGAGTTCACAATTTCCATCTCTAAGCATCTTCTTCAATTTCCACCTTAACCCTCTCATGTGATGAGAACCCTAGGGTGTTTGAGACAAAGTATTCTACTCATTCTCTACTTCATCTTGGTCATCTCTTTTAGCAGACTTGATGACCGAGTTGCCTCGGTATAGAGGCGGGAGCCCGTTTAAAAATCCGTTGACGTGGTGCCACCTCGACGAGGAGACATGAGATTGGAGTTGCCGCGAGGAGCATGGGATGATGGCTAAAGACCGAAGGACTCGGATCGATCGGTATAGCCTTTCTACCTCTTTACAGTTTGTTAGTTTAGCGTTAATGGCAAGATCCGGGTTATAGAATGCGATAGCACCAATTATAAAAGTTTTTTTGTTCCGCGTTTGGCATCAGAATGACGGCCGGGGCGCTACCGTAAACTTACATGGTATCAGAGCCACGCCATTAACCTTTACTAACTTGTTCTAACGTGTTTAAAATATCGATCGAACGAAATTTCCAAAACCGCATTTTTCATGTCAAAGTTTCTGTCGAATTTTTAAACTGGTCTAAAAATCATTTTGAGTATCTCAGAAAATCGAGCATGCTTTTTTTAGGCTCTAGAAGAAATTTGGTCCACTGATTCCACTATACTGCAGCGGAACCGCCGCACAAACCATGGTTTGGCCGCGGTTCCGCCGCCAGTTTGTGGCAACAGTACACCATATTTCTTCTGGGGCTCTCTCATGTGGAGTTGTGGTTTCTGGAATATTTTGTTTGGGCCCAGATTTTGTTTGAGTACTGCAGTTATACTTAGGGCCCACTTCGGGAAGTTTTGTCGATCGGAATTTTAAACATGTTAGTTTACAGTACTTACTTTATATCTCCGACCGTGAATGTCATTCGAGTGGTAAATCGTGTCTAATTGCTATAGTCCTTTTAGACGGGTTTGCGAACGTGACATTCACATTGATGTTCTGTGTTGTGCTGTGATGTTGCGGATTTGTCGTGGTGGATAGCTATGTGCAATGGTAGTGCAGTTTGGATTTATTTGTACATTTGATATTGTGGGGCGAGCGTCCAACATGTGGACTGCCGTCACTGCCTGTTTGTATAATATTCTTTTGGGGCACGACCGGGCTGAGATCGATGTACCCGTTGTACATATTTTTCATTTCTGTACTAGGTTTACCCCGCGACGGAGTGCACGGATAACCGGATTCTGGAGGGCAACGGGTCCGCATCTCATGGCTTTGAGTGGTAGAGGGCCTCACTTTAGAATTGGCAGACTATTCGCCGCACTCGTAGGGGGTACAGGTTGACCCAAGGAGGGATGCTCAAGTTACCGGATTCCATGAAGTGCAGGGTGGTCCATTCACTATGCTGTAGGGGGCTGCCTCGCTTCAGGTTTTAGCGGGTAACTTGCCGCACCCGTAGGGGTCTAGGTTTCATTGCACAGACTATCCACACGACCAGGGAAACGTCGGGTTTCAGTAGCGGCTCTGTGAAACCCGGGGATCCCAGATTATCTGTATTATTCTGTGATGCTTATTACTTTTCTGTAATGTTGCATTTATCACGCCTGGAGCGATTATTGTATATTGGTATATATACTAGTAGATGTTGTATATGTTTCGCACCCGCACTAGTCCAGTCCCCGCTCTGTCGTTAGTTAAGTAACCTAACGGGTAATGACGGGACCCAGTGACGAATGCGGATGGCATATACGTACATTTTATTTTCGTTCTTTTCTGATGTGATTAATTGATGGGACTGCGTTGATTCTGATCAATGCAAAGGAAAACAAACCTTTTTGGACGTTGTTGGAACAGTTTTAAAAAGTGTTATTATAAGGACGTTTTCTTTTTTTTTTGCACAGTGGTATTCAGTTGGAATATCCTGCACCTCATTCGACGAGGCAAGGGCCGAGATCCCTTCACCGGGAGTGACCCATTGGGCAGAAGTTTGCGTCAGGGTAATAACTTCACTATAGTCGATTACTTGTTGCTTTGCATCGCGGTATTCAGTTGGAATATCCTGCACCTCATTCCACGAGGAAAGAGCCGAGATCCCTTCACCGGGAGTGACCTCTTTAGCGAAGGTTTTCGCCACTATATTTTCTAAAAAGCTATCAGGTTCCTTCAGCGATATCAAGTTCGTTACGTTAAAGGTTTTTCGCCAAAAACCAGCCGTAGCCCTCCGTCATTTCAGTTGGGTATTCAGTAGTATTCAAGCTATGTATTTTGACCAACGCTAAGGCATAGTGTTTGGTAGCAGCTGGGTATTCATCTGTTGCATAGATAGATGAGTTGGTTTGGGACAGTCGTTCTGCCATTTGGCCAACGTCAGGGGCATGTACGAGTGGGTTCAAATTTACAAGATAATGATGAGTAGAACTTGGCATGTGACTTATGGCATTTGGCCAACGTCAGGGTCATAAGAGCATGGGGAAAAAATCCATATCGGGAATTTCTAAAGAAGCTGAAACTTGCCAAGTATGCGCATACCGTCTGGAGTGTGATAACGTGAGTGGATTCCTTCATATTATCATGCGATGATAGTTGGATCCCGATTCCCACTGATGAGTTAGTTTACTCTTCGGGTGATCCCGATTGATTCTTCTTTCAGGTTTGGAGGAGAATTTGACAGTACAATGGGAGGTTTCCTGATTAGATAAAGTGATAACCATTCTGATCTAGGTTTGAGTGCACGCAGAGTGTTTCTTTTCTCTCTCTTTGGCAGCGACCTTTGACCGACCCTTGACTATGACTCAGTGACCAAGTTGACCAAACCTTCTTAAAATACTGGCTTTTGGATTGTCTAAGTTGCATAAGTCATTGCCGCTCCTTCTTTTACCCTTTGCATTTCTCAGAACACCTCGTATCACTACGAACATCCACTTCCATTGGATAGATCTATCGTATGGTTATATACGAACTTGAAGGGACTTCTTCGAGGATGGATCCAGGTTCAAGAGAAATTGAATTGGTTTATTCAGTTGTCTTTTATTATCACCTTCTCTCAGGTTACGAGGGCTCCTTGGTTTAGGAGAGTACACCTATTACGCTTATTGGATAGTCTTCTTCCAAACCATAGGCAGGTGCCGAAAGGTAGGGAATGAAGAAAACCAATTAGCCTAAGTAGGGTGTACAGAAGGTAATAAGTAAAAACAAAATAAAGGGATTAGAAAGAGGGCAATGTAAATTGCGACTGCTATCATTCACGACCAAACCGCATAGTTCTTCACCACTCCTATTTCACCTTTGCTTTTTTCCCCAGCTCGGGAGAAATAGAATAAGGTATTATTCAGTTGTCTTTTATCATCACATTCTCTCAGGTTGCGAGTACTCCTAGGATTAGGAGAGTACACCTATTATGCTTACTGGATAGTTTTCTTCCAAACCATAAGCTGGTGCCGAACGGTAGGGAAGGAAGAAAACCACTTAGCCTAAAGGGGTGTACAAATAGTAATGAATAAAGACAAATAAAGGGATTTTGAGAGATGGCAAAGAAATATACGGTTATATTCATGAATTGGATTATGGAAGAGGCATTACTAGGAATATCAGGATACCCCTACGATATATTTTCATGTTTCAGTTTCACTATGCATTGTTAAAAGGAAAACTGATTTCCCGATTAGATACTTACTCTAGGATATGTATTTACCAGGTATGATTCTCACATCTGTATGGTTTTACAGATGACGAGTGGGAGTAAGTTATTGGGAATAAGGTGATCATCCTCATTATATAGGAATTCGTTGTAATTAGTGATATTTGAAGAAATCGTCTGGGTTTTTGCCGGACGGCAAGTATTTGGTTTTGAGTATCCGTTGTTGTGCACCAATTTCAAACCGATATATCTGTACGTTTATTTTTATTAGGTGAGATATAACCTTTTGAAATTATGTCCGTGACATTTACCTATATCAGTTGACGATTGGGTAAGGAGCATTGAACAGCGGAGTAGTTCTTAACCATAAGTACAGTTTTCAACCTACGATGCACAGGTTTTGAGTTATTCAACTCAGCGGACTTATACAAAGTATTGTATTTTGTCCAGTGTCCATCAGGACAAAGGGGTTGGTCCTCGTACTATATTCTGTTTACTTATGACTTTTCTAGTTTGAAATACAATATCTAAGTTTTGAGAAGTTATAGGTATATGAATAAAGTAGAGAACCAGGTGTCGCAAGTATCGGAATTCTTCAAGGTGATCGAAGATGTAGATACTTGTGATTGGTATTCAGTTGATAGTAATAGTTTTGAGAAACTTGTTTCTCTTTCAGTTTACTCATAATTGGATGCATTCCTAAGTTGAGTAAATGCTGATTGGCCTCTTTCCATTAAGTTGATATGCACTGGAGACAGCTGCATGATTAGAATTTGGTTCCAATTAAATAAGTGCCAAAGTTTCTATATTGGATATAGAATGGTTCATATCTTAATGATGTTAAGGTACAGAGAGTTGTCCGGCTTATGCTTAAAACCAAACTCTGGATAAGTCAAAGCACATTTTCTGTAATGGAAGTTTGTGGGTTGGCCCAGGCTCTGACGAGGATTGACTTTCTACCATCTGGAAGATCAATGATGATATTGTTCTTGACTCGCCACAGTTTTAGTAAAATGGATTTTTTCAGAAAACAGTAGTGGGAGTATGGTAGAACTGGAAGTGATTCCAGAACCGCAAACGATTATGGAAAATTTAATAGGACCTAAAAATTCAATTAGGTTTGACATTCCATTAGCCACTCCGCAGATATGGTGGGTAGCCTCAGGCACCCGAGAGGTACTCTGGTAGCCTCAAGGACGGTGACATGGAGGTTCCAGACTTGACACTACTGTTGTTTCAGGCTATGAGACCCGGCAGGAGGTTAAGTATAGCGTCGTTCTAAACTAGCTTTAGAAGTGCACGTATATATTATTCTGCCAGAGGGTTGTTGTGGTCAGTGGGAGCAGCGGAAGCATAGTGGACAAGTTGCTTATGTCTATTTATATACTAGAGCAGATATAGCGGAAAATGATCATCTAATTTTGATGTGACAGTCATGGCTTTGACTTCATCAGAATAGGGGATGGATCTGTTAAGAAGGTAGTAGGGTGTGATGTCCTGGTATTTGGATGACATACACAGAGTAGGAAGTAAAATTCTTATACTACGATCGGTTATACTGTGGTTATCACACAGTTGTTTCTCCACAAAGGATATGGATATAATATCTGACATTCTGGTTACTAGATCTATGGTTTTAGATCTAGATTTGGGTAGTTTCCCAATGTGGGTACTTTGACAGTATTCTAATAGTATTTTAGAATATATGACTCCTGGCATGGTGGTGTACTTGCAGGTGATGGAGTCACCCTCTCTAAAGGTGTCTTACAGACTAAAGGGGAGAGGGATGTGCATGATTGGCATATCACTTGCTTAGGCAATTGTGTCAATCATGAGATGTCAAGTACCACACCAGATGTTGATTTTGCACTAGATGCAATAAGTTTATATTAATCCAATCCTGGAGAAATATAAGGAAGCAGTTTTAGAACATAAGTGAATGTTCTAGGGATTTGATGACGGTAGCCTCTTTCGGGAGACGGTTATCATTCCAGGCTTCAATGGTAACATAAATGACAGAGTGATTGTCAGAGTTATAGTTTTCCCTCTGAAGAAGGGGGCAGTATTATGGACAGGTAGTCCAAGAGGATACTGTGGGAGGCATGGTGCTGGATACTGATTAGTTTCAGTTGTCGATACAGTCTAAAAAGTTTGGATTTGGAGTTCATTTATGAACTAGGTCCCATCTGACATTCAGACATATTCTAAGACAGGTATTACTCAATTCGGGAGATGGCTTTCTCCGCGAACTTGAGATTAAAAGAGACATCGAAAGAAACATCAGGGCGGATCCACTCACTGAGGCTATTTCTCGAACATAATAATTTTACAAACGGGTTTGTGAAACTGATTAGTAGAGGAGTTGGGTGTTCGGTATCACACGGGCTGTGAGTATGCGACATCGCAATAATTAGCCTTAAGTGCAAGTGGAAGATTGTTGGATGTAGTGCCCTCAAAGTCAATTATTGGATCGCAGGTACGTGATTTGATGACCGATGACCGAGTTGATGACCGAGTTGATGACTTCATCTTGGTCATCTCTTTTATCAGACTTGATGACCGAGTTGCCTCGGTATAGAGGCGGGAGCCCGTTTAAAGATCCATTGACATGGTGCCACCTCGACGAGGAGACAGGAGATCGGAGTTGCCGTGAGGAGCGTAGGATGATGGCTAAAGACCGAAGGACTCGGATCGATCGGTATAGCCTTTCTACCTCTTTACAGTTTGTTAGTTTAGCGTTAATGGCAAGATCCGGGTTATAGTATGTGATAGCGCCAGTTATAAAAGTTTTTTTGTTCCACGTTTGGTGTCAGAATGATGGCCGGGGCGCTACCATAGACTTACAAGTGGGAACAAACTCGAGGCGAAGTAGCAGTGTCAGGTCGACGGACTAAGCTAACTTATGTCACCTTAGAACTGCTACCCGACGATAGGTATATTACCCACCAACAATTCCCGATGAGTCCTGTCCAGTGTACTCATAACCTAATGAACACCTGTATATTATCTCCAGTACGACGTACTAATGGCTGTGGGACAGACCATCCCCCCTCCTGGGATGAGAAGTGTATATACTAGTCTACTCTGAAGTATCGATGCCCCGTCTCGATAATCCTACGACTAGGGACCTGTATAAGGATGTGCTTGTAGATTACCCAGCCCCCACTAGTGTGTCTGCCATCACAACGCTGGTAATCAAGCAAAGATCTTAAGGGCTCTTCTAATATGTATAAGCGATATGCTAAAACAAACACATGCACATATTGAAGTAGAAACAAACCAAGTAGCTTACTATCATTTTGAGCAAGACTGTCAATACAATTGTGAATATCCCAAGCTTCCATTAAGTAATATACAAACCAATATAATACAATAATGGCCTCTAGGGCATACATCACTAACAATCTCCCACTTGCACTAGGGCCATGTACCGGCGTATCGCAGATCTATCATCTCGATCAGCCTCTCGAACTGTGTCTGAGGGATGGCCTTCGTGAGTAGATCTGAAGTGTTATTCTCCGTATCTACTCTCCCCACCTCGATCTCCTGGTGATCAATAATCTTCCAGATCAGGTGGTAACGCCTTAAAATGTGTCTAGATTTCTGATGGGACCTGGGTTCTTTCGCTAAAGCTATAGCACCATTTTTGTCACAGTACAGAGGTATTGGATCAATAATGGTTGGAACCATCTGAAATTCTGTGAGGAACTTCTTCATCCAGACAGCTTCTTTTGCGGCATCGCAAGCAGCTATGTACTCCGCTTCCATCGTCGAGTCAGCAACGGTGTCCTGCTTGGAGCTCTTCCAACAGACCGTCCCTCCATTGAGGGTAAAGACATAACTCGACATAGACTTGGAGTCATCCTTGTCACTCTGGAAGCTGAAGTCAGCAAATGCCTCGATCTGGAGGTCTTTTTCGCCATACACCAAGAACATCTCCTTAGTCCTTCTCAGGTACATAAGAATGTTCTTTACTGCTATCCAGTGCTTCTTCCCAGGGTTTGACTGATACTGTCTTACAACGCTCAATGTGTATGCTACATATGGTCTGATACACAATATCTCATACATTATAGAGCCTACCGCAGATGCGTAGGGTATAGTTGACATGCGAGCCTTTTCCAAATCAGTCTTTGGAGACGTCTCTTTGGAGAGGGTGATTCCGTGACAAGCTGGTAGATTACCGCGCTTTGAATCTTCCATACTAAATCTTTTCAGTATCGTGTCGATGTATCTTGACTGTGAAAGTCCAACTATCCATTTAGATCTATCACGACAGATCTGGATCCCCAGATGTAGGAGGCATCACCCAGGTCCTTCATGGAGAACCTCTGTGACAAGAATCCTTTGACTGATTGTAGTATAGGAATATCATTTTCTATCAAGAGAATGTCATACACGTACAAGACGGGGAATGCCACAGTTCTTCCTACAATCTTACTGTAAATGCATGGTTCATTTGGATTTTTGATAAAGTCGAATTCTTTGACCGTCTCATCAAAACAGATGTTCCAACTCCGCGATGCCTGCTTTAGTCCATAAATGGACTTAAGCAATTTGCATACTTACCGCTGCTCCCACTCTGAATGAAACCCTCGGGCTGATCCATATAGACGCATTCTTCCAAATTTTCATTTAGAAAAGCGGTCTTTACGTCCATCTGCCAAATCTCATAATCGTGGAAGGCAGCAATGGCAAGAAGGATCCGAATGGATTTGAGCATAGCCACTAGAGAAAATGTTTCATCATAGTCCAAACCAGATTTTTGACGAAAACCCTTTGCAACAAGTCTCGCCATATAGGTTTCAACCTGTTCATCTACACCAATCTTCTTTCTGAAGATCCATTTGTAGCCTATGGGTTTTACCCATTCTGGAGTAATGTCCGAAATCCATACTTTGTTAGTGTACATGGACTCCATCTCGGTCCACATTGCATCCGGCCATTTTACCGAGTCGCCGCTCTGAATGGCTTGCTGGAAGCTAGTAGGCTCATCATTGTCAATGATACAATCCTCTCGATCCCCGTCTATGAGAAAACCGTAGTATCTCTCGGGCGGATGAGACTTCCTACTACTTCTGCGGAGTGGTATGGGGATGTCTGTTTTTTTTGAAATCTTTGGTTCTACCAAGCTTTCAGTAATGGGTTGTGGTTCTGGAATTTTTTCCAGTTCTATTGCGCTCCCACTTTTCTGATTTTCTAAAAATTCAGCTTCCAAGAAGTGGGGATGTTGAGAAACAAAAACCTTTTGTTTCTCTGAGTAATAGAAAAGATAGCTCTTGGAGTTCTTAGGGTATCCCACAAACTTACACGGTACTTAGCATGCTTCGAGCTTGTCCGCATGCTGCTTTTTTATAAAAGCTGGACATCCCCATGTCTTAAGGTACTTAAGACATGGTTTCTTCCCACTCCACATCTGATATGGTGTGGTAGGCACTGACTTAGTAGAAACCTTGTTTAAAAGATATGCAGCTGATTCTAGTGCATAACCCTAGAAGGATCGCGAACTCAGCTTTACTCATCATAGAACGAACCATATCCAATAAGGTTTGATTCCGCCTTTCCGATACACCGTTGTGTTGAGGTGTGTATAGAGGAGTAAGCTGAGAGAGAATTCCATTCTCGTTTAGGTAGTCTAGGAACTTGGCACTTAAGTATTCACTACCTCGATCAGATCTCAGTGTCTTGATAGTTTTGCCTGTTTGTTTTTCCACTTCATTCTTCTATTCCCGGAATTTCTCAAAGGCCTCGGATTTATGCTTCATCAAGAAGACATGTCCATATCTAAAGAAATCATCCGTAAAAATAATGAAATAGGAATAACCACTTCGTGCATGTGCAAACATTGGACCACACACATCGCTGTGTATGAGTCCCAAGAGCTTGCTCGCTCTTACTCCATGTCCAGTAAATGGAGTCTTTGTCATCTTTCCCATGAGACAAGATTGACAAGTTGCATAAGACTGATATTCGAACGGATCCAAATACCCCTTTCTATGTAGCTTCGTCAACCGTGTTTCATTGATGTGACCCAGTCTACAATGCCATAAGAAAGCCTGATTTAATTCCGGAGAATTTCTTTTAAGTGTGTTCTGGACACTGAAAACTTGAGCTTGATTTAATACGTATATACCGTTATCTAATATACCTGACCCAATTAGAGCTTGATTTAGGTGGATGTGGACCATATCGCTTACAAATGTAAAATCATATCCTTCCTTAGAAAGTAAGGATACATATATGATATTACAAGCTAGACTAGGTACATACAAACAGTTACATAGAATCAATATCTGCTCACTTGTCAATCCTAGGTGATATTCCCCTACGGATTCAGCGTCTACGCTCATTCTGTTAGCAACCCTGAGAGTCATATCACCTACCTTGATAACTTTATGGTTTCTCAAAGCCTGTAATGAATTACAGATATGAGATCCTGATCCGGTATCTAGTACCCATGAAGTAGAGTTAATTGACATACAGTTTTCAATTACAAACACACTCGAAGCCGAATCCACAACGTGCTTCGAATCCTGGCTTCTAACTTTCCAAGCCCTGTAATCCCTATGCCAATGTCCTTTCCCATGACAATAGGAATATCCCTCTTTCCCTACTGTTAGCCCTGAAACTTTTGCCCTTTCATTTCCCTCTACCTTACTGACACCGCCTATCAGCTTTGTGGAGGTCTTTTTCTTCTCACCCTCGGTTTTCGCCTTGGATCCAGAAGAGGAAGATTCCCCAATAAGCTGAGCGGGTGTCTCCCTGGTTTCCTTCAGGATGCCCTTAACTGGAAGTATAACTTTCTTTCCCTGGACATAAGTAGATGGTAGGGACTGTAGAATCAAGTCAGTATGTGACTCGTTATCCAACGTGGTCTCTAGGTCCGTGAGCTCATCAATATAGCTAGTCATCATAAGGACGTTGTCCCCTAAAGATAACCCGACAACCATCCCTCATTTTGAACCTCTGTTGGAATCCTTCGAGTTTGAGACAATTTCACCGATTTTACCTTCAATTGTTTCGCCTCCAACACTCGAACTCAAGCTATTGCCGTCTCACCTTAAATATGCTTACTTAGGTGAGAATGAGACCCTTCCTGTTATCATCTCGGCATCTCTAGCCCCCGAGCAAGAGAAAGCCCTTTTAACGGTCTTACAAAGCAATCGGCAAGCTTTTGGTTGGACTATGGCGGACATCAAGGGGATTAGTCCCCTAATTGTTGAATATCATATTCATATGATGGATGATGCCAAGCCAGGAAGGGATCCACAGAGACGACTCAACCCAGTCATGAAGGAGGCTGTTAAAAAAGAGATCATAAAATGTCTAGATAGTTGTATCATTTACCCTATCTCTGATAGCCAGTGGGTTAGCCCTATTCACGTTGTCCCAAAGAAATCGGGTATAACGGTCATAACTAATTAGGCGAATGAGCTAATACCTACTCGCACCCAAACTGGGTGGCGAGTATGTATCGATTATAGAAAACTCAACGCCACGACACGGAAAGACCACTTTCCATTACCTTTTATTGACCAAATGCTAGAACGATTGGCTGGGCATGAGTTTTATTGCTTTTTGGATGGCTACTCGGCTATAATCAAATTCCCATCACCGAAATGGACCAAGACAAGACCACATTCACTTGTCCTTTCGGTACGTTTGCTTACCGTTGCATGCCCTTTGGGTTATGCAATGCACCCGCTACCTTCCAGCGGTGTATGATGGGTATTTTTTCAGACATGGTGGAAATATTCTTGGAGATCTTCATAGATAATTTCTCCATTTTTGGCGACTCCTTTGATGAGTGTTTGCTACATTTAGACGCAGTCCTTACCCGGTGTAAGGATAAGAACCTTACTTTAAATTGGGAGAAGTGCCACTTCATGGTACGAGAAGGTATTGTCTTAGGACATATCATCTTGCAAAATGGCATTGAGGTAGATAAAGCTAAGATTGAAGTCATCTCTAATCTCCCTTCTCCCAAATGCGTCCAAGACATTCGAGCCTTCCTTGTCCATGCCGGTTTCAATAGACGGTTCATCAAGGATTTTAGCAAGATAGCTAGACCCTTGACTCTTTTATTAGCCAAGGACACCACATTTGATTTTGACTCGAGCTGTATGAAGGCATTCGAGTCATTGAAAAACTCACTTACTTCTGCTCCAATTCTTTCATCTCCTGACTGGACGCATCCATTTGAGATTATGTGTGATGCATCTGATTTTGCCATTGATGCTGTCCTTAGACAGCATATCGATAAGATGCCGCATGTTATCTATTACGCTAGCCGAACCTTGAACGAGGCCCAATTAAATTACACAACAACCGAGAAGGAATTCTTAGCTGTTGTGTTTGCATTAGAAAAGTTCAGGCCCTACTTAATCGGCTCTCCAGTCATCGTATACACTGACCATTTAGCTCTTCACCATCTTTTTGCGAAGAAGGACGCTAAATCTCGACTGATACGTTAGATCCTCTTAGTACAAGAGTTTGACCTTATCATAAGAGACAAAAGAAGATGCGAAAACGTAGTCGCCGACCATCTTTCATGCTTCCCTTCTTCGCCGACGCTTCAATTTCCTATAAAAGGAGTTTTTCCAGATGATCAGCTCTTGACTGTATCATGCGAACCTTGGTTCGCAGATATTATGAATTATTTGGCCACCGGACTTATACCAAATGAATGGTCGAATCAGGACAGACTCCGATTCCTATCCCAGGTAAAACATTTTTACTGGGATGAACCAATTCAAATACTATCCCGACCAAATTATTCGTCGGTGTGTCCCCGACAATGAGTTTAAAAGCGTGCTGTCTTTTTGCCACGATCAAGCGTGTGGCGGGCATTTTGGCCCTAAAAAGACAGCCGAAAATATCTTGCAGTGTGGCTTTTACTGGCCACAACTTTTTAAAGACCCACATAATTACTGCAAGACATGCTCTTGGTGCCAATACTTGGGCCGGATATCTAGGAGAAACGAAATGCCGCTCCAACCAATATTGATTGTGGAAATTTTTGATGTTTGGAGGATAGATTTTATGGGACCGTTTCCCAATTCTTTTGGGAACGTGTATATTCTCCTCGCTGTTAATTATGTTTCTCAGTGGGTCGAGGCTGTACCCAGCCGGACTAATGACAACAAGGTTGTCGTTAGGTTCCTCAAAGAAAACATTTTCTCTCAGTTTTGGCACCCCCGCACAATCATCAGCGACAATGGAACTCATTTCTGCAATAGGACTTTCGAGTCCTTAATGCGGAAATATTCCATTAATCACAAGCTATCAACGCCCTATCATCCCCAAACATATGGACAAGCCGAGATTTCAAATCGGCAAATTAAACAGATATTGGAGAAAACGGTTTACAAAAACCGTAAGGATTGGTCTTCAAAACTTACTGATACCCTTTGGGCATTTCGAACTGCATATAAGACCGATCTTGGCATGTCTCCGTATAGGCTTGTTTATGGAAAGGCTTGCCACCTTCCAGTTGAAATTGAGCATCGCGCATTTTGGGCAATAAAAGAGTTGAATCTATCTCTCGGAGATGCGGGCAGCCATAGAAAGCTGCAATTAAATAAATTGAGCGAGCTTCGGGATGAAGCTTACGAGAACGCGGTTGTTGTCAAAAACCGAACGAAGGTGTTTCACGATAAACACCTTATGCGCAGAACTTTCAAACCTGGTCAACAGGTTTTACTTTACGACACCCGGCTACATTTCCATCCCGGTAAGCTCAGATCTCGATGGAAAGGACCATTTTTGGTACGCACCGTATATCCACACGGTGCGATCGATTTAGAAAATCCTGAGGACGGTTCACTATTCAAAGTGAAAGGACATAGGCTTAAACCGTTCCTCACCGCGGACCCTTCAAAGGAGCTCCAGCTGTTGCAGGAGCCGATTTACATAGACTGATCTTCCTCTATCTACTCCCAAATTTCGGTTATCCAGCCATAAACAGTGGAAACACTGTTTCAAATAAGTTTGGGGGTATGTCACACTTGTAATTATATAAAAACAAAATGAAAAAATGAAGAAAAAAATTCCAATTTTTGGGGGTATTTTTGTAAAATTTCAGAATAAAAATAAATAAATAAAATTATTTACAAATAAATTCCTCTTTTTAAGAGGTCCTTTTTGCAAATAACCAAAACACCCCCTATAAATACAACCCGACCCCTCATCTGATTTTACAGAACCCTAATCTCAATTCTCTCAAAACCCTAGCCGCCGCAGCTGAAAGATCAGGGAGATCTTTCCAAGGAGCCGCGCTTCCGTCGCTATACCCGTTTTTCGACCGCGCAACCGCCGCCTCCTGTCGTCGTCGCCCTTTGAAAACTTCAGAGGAGGTTTGCACTTCTTTTCCCTCTCTGTCAATTTCATATATTTGTATTTAGCTCTCTGTGGTGGCACCCACTTTACAATTTGAAAGAGACTTTTGAAAAATGTTTGCACACACGGTCTACGGTAGCTATTTCGGTGATGAGATCCGAAGGCGTTGGTAGAACTTCTTACTTTTTAACCATCCAAACTCCTTCGTGCTTCCAGATCTCGTCACCCGATTTTACGAGTGCATGGAGGATGGTTGACTCTCACAACACGGTTATATTAGGCTAATTTTGAGGGATAGGGAAATAATAATCGATAGGAACTTCATCCATGAAGTCACCTTAATACCTAGACTACCTATTCATGATCAACCCCTCCGTTTCGAAGACTACTTACCCTTGATGGGTAATGACTGTTCGAGGGAGCCACGCAAGGGCATCCAGGCTAGAACCCTTTTTGCGAACGTATTGACTGTGTGCCGTTGGGCACAAAATAATATTTTTCGTAGTTCACACAATACGACATTTTTCACACCATCCCTTCATATCATGCACACTTTAATGACTAGAAACCCCAGCTATGATATGTGCACGGTATTACTTCACTCAATTGGTGAGGGAAAGAGGGGTGCAAATTATCCATGCCCTATGTTGGTGACACAACTGTGTCGCCATTTCCTCCCTGTGGAGGAATTTGAGTTTTATATGGATGGAGGGATCCCTATTAGACCTCTTAGTGAGGGCGTATCCATGTCCTACACACGCTTACATGATGTATGGTCGCGCACCGAGCCGGCCGAGGACGTACCCGCCAAGACACCCAGCTCCAGCTCGACCGCGAGTGAGGAAGAGCTTACCCCCGCAGCACAAGCACGTTTACTTAGGAAAGCCACTGGGAGGATAGACAGATTGATATGGATGGTGACCAACCTGGATCAGCGAGTGACAGGTATAGAGCACGACATGACCACCCTGCTGGCTAGAGACGAATGTTCCCATTCACGTTCGAGGGGACGGCGAGGCCATGAGCAGTGAGGGCACTGCTTTTGATAAGTTTGGGGGTGGAGGTGGGTTGTAAATAGTATCTTTGCATTGCATTTGCATATTTTAATTTTTGTACATATTTGTTTCTTCTTTCTTTGCATATTTAATTCCGCATTGCATCCTTATAAAAAAATATAAAAACTAAAAAAAAATGAAACTAAAAAAATTTATAAAAAAAATAAAATCAATAAAAATTGAAAATTTTTAAAAATTATAAAAAATTGAAATGTTCAATTTTGGCCATATTTGACTTAAGTTCAAAATGATGGTTGAATAGTAGGGAAAAACTAGATCATAAACTTAGTGAATTAAAAACCCTAAAAATAACCTTCCTTAAAGTTTAACTGTAGAAAATATATGTCCTTATAGTTTATTTAGAAATAGGAAAATTTTGAGTTCAGTTCTTGGGCTAAGTCAAAATAAAGGAAGAGTATTGAAAGTTCTATTTGAAGTATAAGTCTGAAAAATAATTCTGAACCTTAAATCTAAATTCTGAAAATATATACCCTACAACTAGCACATACACGCACCTTGAAACTTGGAATAGTAGAGGATAGTTTGAAATGCTCTTGTCTAGAATCCTTAGTATGAAGAATAATAAAATAAAATTACAAGTGTGAATAAAGAGAAAAAAAATGAACACTGATTTTGTAATTACTTAAGGCAGCATAAATAAAAAATATAGTAAGGGTGCTTTATCACCTAGTGCCTTAGAGCAACTGGTTTGGGAGTCACTGCTAAGCCTTAGGTATTACAAGACGAGGATTTACGCCTAAATGCGCAAGCACATTTTGTAATCGGTCGTTCAGTACCTCAAGAAGTATTAACGGTCGCATGAAGATGTAAGGGCACGGTAGCGCACCGGCCGTCTGTCCGAGGCCAAAATGCGGAAACGAAACTTTTTCAAAACTAGAAAACCGGCGCTACCGCGTACTATAAACCCGGATCGGACCATTAACCTACTACTAGCTAACAAGAGAAGGGATAGAATGCTATACCGAGCGATCCGTGTCCTTCGGTCTTCGGCCACTATCCCAAGCTCCACGCGGCATCTCCGGTCTTCATCTCCTCGTCGGAAAGGGCACCACATCGACAAGTCTTTTTACGGGCTCCCGCTTCATCCGAAGCAACTCGGGCACGAAGTGTGCTAGCCGACGTGCCCAAGGTTGAAGTAGAGTATGTTGTGATCACTTTGTCTCTTGCATCTATGGCTTGGATGGAGATTATATATGATGCGTTTCATGGAAATTATGAGCTAGAGGAGGAAGAAGAAGAAAGAGCTATCTTTTTCCTTGTGTGATGCTATGATAGAATGAGAGAGTGAGAAAAAATAATATGAGAGCTAACAATATTCACATGGCAGCCCCTCTCTCTCTTCCTCTCATATCATCACAAACCAATCAAATAATATGACATTTACACACATAAAGAGACCATGAGTCACCATGTATGTCCATGTCACAATGAATGCACAAAATGATGATTTAAGCTCACAATTTCCATTATCCAAACATTAATCCAAATGTTTGGTCCAACAAAAAGATACGACAACATCTAAAGTAAACTCGTGACGGATTACAAGGATACCCCTCACCTGTATATACTACCTGCACCCGCATTCCGACTGAATGCGAATGCGATGAGACTAAAGTAATCCAACAAATCTAATACTAAGATCCGGCTTAAACCAAAGCCCACTAGTATGATCCGTCCGATCATGATCCGTGCAACCGCACGTATAAGATCGAATCCTGCCATATATCATACGGCCTCTACAACGTTTCGCCCGAAACTTGAGAAACTGTCTGTGGGGGACTCTAAAGACTCGTCAATACTTTGGCTGTAGATTTAACCACTAGCACGTCAGAGGTATTAGCCGTACGTAACGGGCTACCAAGTATTGACCAAAAGGGAGGTCGATGAGCGAACTCATCCAGACACCCTACTGAGCCTGTCAGTGACAATATCCGTACAGTCCGGTCCGTTCGTCTATGAGCATCGCATGGCGGGCCTAGGGGGTTGGTAAAAGTCAGACCCCCAAAAGCAGTACAAGTCGTGTCGGAGTGTAGCCCAGAACACCCTGAGATACTACTAAAATACCTACCAGTAAATCTCCTGCCTTGACCAAGGACTTCGTGTAATGGCTCTCCTAGACATAGCGCGACCTCACCCCCAATACCGGGAGAGACGAACCCCTGCAGATCCGCTCACTGCCTCCATATGGCTCGGGACTGTACCCAACTAAAACCTGTTTGCATGACTCTTTTGAGCCGTGGTAGGGTAGTAATCAAAGCACAGTGGGAACTCACACGAGATAAATGATGATCTCAGGTCGATGAACTAACCTGTACACATGTCACCAGGGAACTGCTATCTGGCGTATGGTATAATCCCAACTAGCAGGATCCCGGCGAGTCCTGTCTGGTGTACTCATAACCCAATGAGCACTTGTATACATCTTAGGTGAACCAACTGACACCAGTGGCTTGTGAGACCGGCCACCGTCCCTCGTCGGGGTCTCGACTGTATACACTAGTCTACTCCGGAGTATCGATGCCCTGTATCGAATACTCCCACGACTAGGGACCACTTTAAGGATGTGCTTATAGACCCCAGCTCCCACGTATATGATTGCCATCATACTGCTAGCCGTCAAGCAAGAATCCTAAGGGCTCTACCAACGTGCAATAGTGACCTGTAAGGTCACCTAAAGCTGTACACGATGATAAAGATAAACCAGATAACATACTATCATCTCGAGTAAGACTGTCCTACCGGCATAGGTCCTCCCTTAGTCATTGCAATCACGTGCCTGTGATCCAATAATTGACTCTGAGGGCACTATATCCAACAGAAGAATGTGTAAGCAATTTCATCTAAAATTCACCAACTAAAAGTACTTTGGATGATGGACAAGAGTATGATAACTTGAATTGAATTTCCAAGTGTAGGGGTGATAATTACACACATGTAGGGGTATATGAGTGGGGTTTGGATGAGAGATAGGAATGAAAGATAGGCCTTATATCTTCAGTAGAGATGATAAAAATTCCTAAATTGAGATGAAACCTTAGAAGGAAAGTTCAAAAGATGCTGAAAGCTTAGTAAATTTGCAGAATATATACGATCTTAAGTTAAATGAAAAGGAAGTATGAAAAATACGGGTTGATGATTTCTAAGTTAAAGATAATAGAATTTCTTGCTAGAATACCGAATTGAAGAATGAAAGTCAACAAGCTAAATTGATCGGATTTTGTGGGTAGTATCCGCTGAAAACCCTCAGGAGACAACACTCCTCCTATTAGGGACACCTAGAGGTTTAACGACTTATTGCACGAGCTCAGTGCAATCGCGTTCCCTGCGAAAGTAAGGTTAGGATTTTTTTTCGAGAATAAAATTGGTTTTGCTCGGGACGAGCAAAAGATAAGTTTAGGGGTATTTGTTCATATCAGAATTTTGCATTATTATATCGCCCATTCTTAATTACATTACATATAAATAGGTGCTTTTGATCCATGTCTGTTAAATAGTTGCAGGTTACAGGTTCTCAGATCGTTACAGTGAAATTCATGAAAAAACGCTACAAATGTGAGACTAAGACCAACAATAGATGAATTCGTATGATGTCGCCTACCAGTTCAAGGAACAAATGAAGATCAGTAGATAGTTCAACGCATAAAGTACAAGGGTAGCACAAGATTCAAGACTTCAAAGCGAAGCTCACGGTGAAAGTCCACATAATTCTGCACTGTTGGAAATCTGGAAGAAAATAGAAGAGATTCTGAGGAACCAAGTGAAGGAAACAGAAGGAAAAAGCAACATGAAGCAATCCTGAAGAACTGAGCTAGAGATCCCATTAATTGGCCGCGGAACCACGGCCAAACATGCCTTTCTGCCGCGGTTCCACGGCCATATAGTGCATGCATCAGTGCACGTGTCGGTGGGTGTCGGTGTTTTGACCCGGTTTTCTTAGGGTAGTCTTGTAAATTCGTATATGGATCAGATTGTAAACTAGGATTTTTTCTATCTATAAATAGAAAAGCCGAAAGCCTAATTAGGCATGCCTCTTTTTAATTAGATTTAAATTTTAATTTCCCTTGTAATCGTTGAGAGGTCGTCAATAAAGTAAGAGTTTTTATTTTTATCTCGCATTCTTTTATTATCTGAATTTAATTCTTGCAATTTTTATCTGTTGTTTTATTATCTGCAACTTAGATAGTCGTTTAAAATAAAATATAAAAATGAATTCTATTGACACCTTCCTAATGAGTGAGTAATTCCTCACTTGTTAGGATTAGAATAGGGAAGGTTTGAGAGAAGGAAATCTCTTTCACTCCTTTCTTTGCCCATATAAATTTTAAAATACGGACTCTTTTTAATTCAACCACACACCACTCACTACGGCACCCTATCCTACATGATAGCGGTGATTTTCTAGTTAGACCGATTGTGGTTGAATTAACTGGAGGTTAGGGCTAAGAGTTAAGAACGGACGGACAAACACCAGAAGGAAGAAACTACGTTTCTTCCTTGTCGTGCTAATCCCCGTTGTTGACTATTAGCCTAACACCTATACTTTTAACTAGGGCATTGTTAGTAGTGAGAAGAATCCATATTTCAAACTAACATAATCCTAATCCTAGCAAGACTTTAAATCAATTTAATCTCATTCTTAGATCTTAAAACAAAACCTACCACAAATAGGACTTAACTCGTTAGAACTTAAAGAAAAGAACACATTTTCCCTGTGGACCGACTCGTACTCAACCGGCTAGCTACCAAGCGACACCGTCTTGATTGCGGTATTCTTAATTTTTTAAAATGCACGTACACAAAAATCTGTATCAATGAACTGACCAATTCAAAATGGTACAAAATGAGCTGCCTTGGTCAATCGATCGACAATCACCCAAACTGTATTATTGCCCTTTGGTCTCTGTGGTAAAACTGTCATGAAATCCATGGTTATATGTCCCCACTTCTATTGAAGAATCGGAAGTGGTTGCAACAAACCAGCTACCCTTTGATGTTCAGCCTTGACTTGCTGACACACCAAGTACTTCGATACATAGCGAGCAATCTCCCTTGTCATGCCTTCCCACCAGGAATATTGTCGTAGATCTCTGTACATCTTTATGCC
Source organism: Agapanthus africanus (assembly GCA_030015575.1). NCBI lineage: Eukaryota > Viridiplantae > Streptophyta > Magnoliopsida > Asparagales > Amaryllidaceae > Agapanthus > Agapanthus africanus. The sequence continues at coordinate 556,949,548 of JASDDO010000016.1, forward strand.
TCCCGGATGTACGGAATATGCGGAACTATGAGCCTCCTTCATGATTCTTCATGAACATCTCCTTTGGGCACACATAAATGACTATCATATCTTAACGAACCATCTTCATGAATTAACAGATCTGTTCGAAGTCCTGCTTCTACCTGTTCTCGAAACTTCTGCAATCTTGGATTGTGTGACTGCGCTGCTTTAATTTTATCGATCAAGGATGACTGTACTTGTAACTGTATCAACTGTCCTGAAGAATCTGGTAGTACAATCTCCAATTCGAATCTCTGAAGATTAGTGATAATCTCCTATTGTGCAGTCAACATCCGTATTGCTGGCAACCGACTTAGAGCATCCGGCATTACATTAACTTTCCCTGGATGGTATTTTAGATCAAGATCATAGTCAGCTGTCAGCTTTAACCATCTACGTTGCCTCATGTTGAGCTCTTTCTGGGTGAACACATACTTTGGACTTTTGTGATCGGTAAATACTTCTACCCTTTCACCCAATAAATAGTATCTCCAAATCTTCAGAGCAAAAATTCACTGCTGCTAGCTTTAAATCATGGGTTGGGTAGTTCTTCTCATGAGTTTTTAATTGGCTTGACACATAAGGTATGACCTTCTCATGCTGCATTAGAACACATCCTAAGACTTTCCCATATGCGTCGCTTTGAATAACTAGTCCTCCGGAACCATCTGGTACTGTCAAAATAGGAGCGGTTATCAATCTTTGCTTCAACACTTCAAAAGCAAACGCACACTTCTCGGTCCAAACGAATGGTACCTCCTTTCGAGTTAGCTTGGTCAATGGTTCTGCTATTCGAGCGAAGTTCTCCACGAACCTTCTATTGTATCCGGCAAGCCCAAGGAAACTTCCGATCTCCCTTATGTTCTTTGGAATTGGCTAATCATGAACAACCGCAATCTTTTCGAGGTCAACGGCAATTCCATCTCTGGATACAATATGACCTAAGAACTTCACTTCTTCGAGCCAAAACTCACACTTTCTCATCTTAGTATATAGCTTTTCTCATCTCAACGTTTGTAGTGTGATCCTTAATTGTTCTGCATGCTCTTCTTTGCTCCTCGAATAGACCAGAATATCATCAATAAATACAACTATGAACTGGTCCAGGTACGGTGAAAAGATTCGGTTCATCAAGTTCATAAATATTGCCGGTGCATTAGTAACTCCAAATGGCATTACTAAGTACTCGGAATGCTCATATCGAGTTCAGAACGTTGTCTTGCAAATATCTTCTGATTTCACCCGAACTTGATGATATCCGGATCGCAAATCCAGCTTCGAGAATACCCTCACGTCATTGAGTTGATCGAATAATTCACCGATGCGAGAGATTGGGCACTTGTTCTTAATAGTCACCCAATTCAATTCTCGATAGTCGATGCACATCCGTCATGTGCCATCCTTCTTCTTGACTAGAAGAACCGGAGCTTCCCATGGTGAACCGATGTTGCGAATCCAACCCTTCTTTAGTAATTCGGCGACTTATTTATTTAGTTCTTTCAGTTTCACCAGCGCCATTGGATAATAAACCTTTGAAATCGGCGATGCTCCAGAAATAAGATCAATCGCGAATTCCACATCTCGTTTAGGCGATACACCCGAGATGTTCTTGAATACATCCATGAAATCCCGAACTGCTATCAACGCTTCATCTGAAACTTGTTTACGAACTTCACCTTTCAGTAAACGGTTTCCTTCATCATGAATTTGCAAGTTTGTTCTAAAACTTGTGGGTTATCAGCCAACCACACTTCCGCTGTGCCACTCTGATAAACTGAGGTGGGTTTGTCAGAACTTCTTCAATCAAATATTTTACATCTGATCAGCCTTGAAGCAGTCTGTACCAGCTCTCGCTAGGGTTGATCTCGAACTTCTGCAATCATCATATGTCCTCCTGTGTTTCTCCTTGTTCTTCAAAATGTGGACGGACTGGTCACTGCGGGACAAGGGGAAAGATATAACGCGGTTATTGGATTCAAGTTCGCGATAAGGCATAAATTCGTAAGCAATGAAAACGAGAGAAACAAAGTATTACAATGAACATAAGTCAAGAAAATGAATCGAAATAGGACTCCAAGTTACCAAAATAGAGTACCGCATTGTAACCATGCCGCGGTACATAATTACAATCACATAAATCCATTCAAGTCGCCCAAATCCTACTATCAAAATCGAACTAATAAGAGGGGAGAAATAATAAGGAAATCAAGAGGATTCCATATTGAGATTCAAAATCATTTCCATATCATCAAGATACAAGAGTTAAGGGAAAGATAAGATTCAAGAATTTGAATGACATGACAATAATGTGCAAGACATGTTCCTAATTCCGGGTTTCCTGGTTGGTGTATTGGGTTCAATATCTAACTACAAAAGAACCAAACCTGATCATAGGGCTCTGATACCAAACAAACCCTGTCACGCACCGCTGCCCAAGATACATAACTACGGCACATGATAGAGCCAACCATGCTATCTGTGGTTAGGAATTATCTCTTCATAGTCACATTACGGCTGTCTATAGGATATCAAGAACAGTAAAATATATAATCTAGGTAACACATGTCTATCTGCCACAATAAATAAAACCAAGAAATGCATATAACGGAAACGAATCAGGATCTAATAACAATAGTATATGAATCACATCCCAATATAGGCTCACATCAATAGAAATAAACTACTGAAATAACTAAACTAAGAGTCTATAAACTAAATGGCTAGCTCCTCACTGCTCGGATTGATTGCTAAAATACTCTTGATCTGCTTACGATAAAGGTAGAGAAACTGGGCCATACAAAACCCAGACGTCAGTGCGTCATAATATCAAAAGAATAGTAATAAGCAGGATAAGATGATATGATTAAACCAGAATATAAATAAATAACATAGATATAAATAGTGAGCTATATGTATGTGATGTGTATCCTCAAGTATGTGCTTCTAGGTTATCTATTCTAGAAGTCTTTGAAATCAATTAATGTAATCCTCATCGTAACTCAACAGTATATATCCCGTTCATGCCTTACGGGACCACGGTACAATATATCCCATTCAATACCCACGGGACCAGTGCAATGATTATTCCGCAACGCCCGAAATCACGGCAAACAATAATTTATTCCGTAATGCCCGGAATCATGGAAAACAATAATAATATCCTCTTGAGTTACGTTTCGGTTACATTCTTGATTTCCCCCTTTCCCCCAAGATCCTGTGTTCAAGTCCGGTATTGCCAATATAATCTAATGCCAACATAGGATCAAGCAGGTACGGGTCTTGTCTATGCAGACAACAAGTCACATCCATCAGGACAACAATCAAAATTGTTGTCATTAGCAATAAGATCCAAATAACAAGTCTGGTAATGTGTCGTGAACATGGCATGTAATATATATTACCCAAAATAGATTCCAATGTGAAATTGTAATCAATATCGAAACACGATTAATGCCAGGATGCATATGTATCTATCTATCATAACCGTTATATGTCTATTACCATGTATGATGCAATCTAGATAACATATTAAACTGATATAGTAGTATAATTATATAATGATATTCCGGCATGCAACTAGATATGCTATTATTAGTACGGATACAGAAGGATACTGAAAAACGGTAAATCGGTAATATTTGCTGAATAGTAAAACACAAGCACTATCATTTATTAAATAGATATTGATATAGTAACATAGCATGTTGTAAGTTTAGAACTTTCTTGATCCGATCTCACGTCGAAGTACGGATGCCACGTTCCGACGTCGAAATAAAGTTACGACGCAAACTTACATGAGCAAGACTGGACCTAGCTGAGCAGTGACGTGACATGTATAGGGTTCTGCAGCACAGCCACTGGGTTTCGGGAGGCATCGACCATGCCGTTTTCAAAAAATTTGGCGCGCTAAAGAACCCTAACCTAGAATCTTAACTAGAGAATCGGACGAAACATGCATGTAAACAACTTTACATCTAAGTGAACAAGGAATACAACCATTATAGACCGGTCCTTCAATTCAATAGCTCCGTGTAGTAGTCCCTTCGCTCCAAGTAGTGAACTCCCGGACTCTAAAAAAGCTCCACAAGATGAAAGGAACAAGGTTGCTTGAAGTTTTCGAGGCCGAAAATGATCTACGTCGAGAAGACACCAACTCAAGCTACCTCTTCACTAATTGTGAAGCAAACAACCGAAACTAAATGGCTAATCTAGTGTAGGTTGATGAAGTAGGAATTTTGCTCACTTTAGAAATATTTTTCTCACTCATTTTCTTCATTTTCCAAAAGGCTAGAGAGCTTGATGAAGGAGATGAAGAAACGCAACCATGGAAAAAGGCAAGTGTTGAATGGCAACCATGGGTGAGTTAATATCATATATTAACTCATGTAGAAACTTAACCATGGATAATCATAATGGTTGGGTTAATAAATATCTTAAGTAAAACAAAATTAGTGGACTAAGTCAAAAGTTCTACAAGCTTCCACTAAGCTCAACCATGTGACTAATTTCCAACTAATTTTGATTTACTTTAAATAAATAAAACCCTTCATTATGTTAAGCATGGTATGAGTCTCATACACCCATGTAGCATGTAGTAACTAGCATGACATAATAATATATATCACATATATATTAAGTGCACACATGTGAGAAAAAGAAATGCTTAAGTAAGCTAATATTAGTTAATGTAAATTAATTTGTCAAATATATAATTATACATTAAATTATTAAATCAACACTTGATTCAATAATCCGGCTATATCACATATAACCGACTAATATCATATGTATCAACTTATCGAATCAACACTTGATTCGATAACCTGGCTATATCTCATATAACCGACCGATATCACATATCGCGAGAATAGAATACGGTATCACATACGCGTATTAATCTCGGTCCCGCACATATCACATATGTGCTCCTACTTCGTTTCGCCTGAGCCAGGAAACCTCTGTGTAGGACTCTAAAGACTCGTCAATACGCCGACAGTAGGTGATGATCATATCAATCACCCACAAGCCATCAGCGGTACTAGCTGGACGTAACGGCTACCTAAGTATTGAGTAATCAGAAGATCAACAAGCAAGCCTGCTCATACTCCTGCGAATCCAATAAATAACACTACCGTACTGTCCGGTCTTTTCATCTGATATGTCGCATATCCAGCCTGGAGGTGCTAAACGTCAGACCCCAATAATTTGATAAGTCATGCCAATGTGAGGCCCATAACGGTTCGAGAAACTACTGATAACACTTATCAGTAAATCTCAGTAACCCTGACCAGGGATTTCTTGTTATGGTCAATCGAGTACAGCGCAACATCAACCCCCAATACCGGGAGAGATGAAACCCCTCCTATTGCTCTGCTTCCATGTGACCCCAAAAACCACCATTTTGCATGATCTTTTGAACATGGTAAGGTGGAAATCAAAGCATAATGGCAATCACACAAGACTCTATGACGATCTCGGGTCGACAGACTAACCTGTACCAGTGTCACCAGAGAACTACTATCTGACCTGAGGTATAATACCATCTAGGAGTTCTCGGCGAGTTCGTCCAGTGTATCCAGTCTCCACTGAGCACCCGTATACCATCTCTGATGTCAAACACCAATGGATATGGGATCATCCATCGCCATCACATGGGTCGAGAAGCGTATACGCTAGTCTACTCTGGAATATCGATGCCCCGTCTCGATACTCCCACGACTAGGAACATTTGAAGGATGTACTTACCGACTATCCTGGCCCCACTAGTATGATCTATATCACAATCCCGGTAGTCAAGTATTCATCATAAGGGCTTTATCAATATGTGATAGAGAGACAATAAGTGTACATGTTTAAAAAAGAGCAACCAGATAGCATACTATCATGTCGAGTAAGAAAGTCCTCCCTATGTATGTCTAAGCATCCACTATAATATACATCACATATACAATAATGGTCTCTAAGGCGTACATATAACTAACAATCTCCCACTTGCACTAGGGCCAGTTGTTGTAGTATCTCATACCCAACGTCCCATAAAAGTCTCTCTAGGGAAAGCTCTCTGTGAGAGGATCCGCCGTGTTATCCTTCGCGTCAACTATCCTTACATCGATCTCCTGGAGATCAATCATCTCCCTGATAAGGTGATTCTGCCTCAGAATATGTCTGGATCGCTGATGGGACCGGCGTTCCTAGGCTAAAACCACAACTCCATTGTTGTCACAATAACAGTTATTGGACGCTCAATGGCAGGAACCATGTTCATCTCATGAACAAGAAATATCCAGACACCCACTTTGGCAGTATCGTTGGTAGCAATGTATCCAGCCTTTATCGTCTAGTTTGCCATGGTATCGAGCTTGGAATTCTTCCAACATACCGTCCCTCCACTGAGTGTAAATACAAAGTTTAAGACTGACTTTCAGTCGTCCTTATCACTCTGGAAGCTCTAATTGGTAAAGGACTCCCACTGGAGTTCACCGTTACCAAAAACTAAGAACATTTTTCAGTGCTTCTCAAGCTCTTAAGAATGTCCTTCACAGCTGTCCAGTGATTCTCCTAAGATCCGATTGATTCCTGATCACTACACCTAGTGAGTTAGCTACATTTGTTCTGGTACATAACATCGCATACATGATAGAGCCTACTGCCGAAGCACAGGGTATGCTTTGCACGTGAGCTCTCTCCAAATCAGTTTTGAGAGACATCTTTTTGGAGAGAGTGATTCTTGAGTAAGTGGGCGAACCACCACGCTTAGAATCCTCCATACTAAACCTTTTTAGTATGGCATTAATGTATCTAGATTTGGGACACTCCCAACATCTAATTAGATCTATCACCATAGATCATAATCCACAAGATGTAGTAGGTATCATTCAGATCTTCCATGAAGAATCCTTGTGATAAGAGGAGCTTGACCGAGTGTAATATAGGAAACCATTTCCTATCAAGAGTATGTCATCTACGTACAATACGTGGAAGACAACTTTACTCTCTACAACCTTCTTGTATATACAAGGTTCATCTATCCTTTTGATGAAGTCAAACTCTTTGACTGGCATATCAAAATAGATGTTCTAACTCCGCGATGCCTGCTTTAATCCTAATGGACTTAAGCATTGCATCCAGCCATTTTACAGAGTCCCTACTCGTGATGGCTTGTCTAAACCTAGTTGGGTCATCGTCTACCATGATGCAATCCTCACTCCCACCGTCACCGAGGAAACCGTAGTATCTCTCAGGTGGATAAGGAATCCTACCAGATTCGCGAAGAGGCTGAGGTTCGTTGGAAAATATTGAATCCTTTGGTTTCACCAAATCATCAGCTGTTAGTTTTTCTAGTTAGAACTCCTTCCAGTTCTACCTCATGACCACTAATTTGTTCATAAGAAATTCCTTTTCTAAAAAAGTGGCATGCTGAGAAACAAAACACCTTTTGCTCCTCAATTTGGTTAAAGATATTCTCTCGTTAATGTTTGGGATATCCAACAAACTTATACATAACTAACCCTGCCTCGAGCTTTTCCGGATTTTTCTTTTCAACATAGGCCGGACAACCCCATATCTTAACTCGTTTAAGAGATGGTCTCTTCCCATTCCATATCTTATATGGAGTGGCAGGCACTGATTTGGATGGAACCCCATTCAATAGGTATGCAGCTTCTAAAGTGCATAACGCCAATAGGAAACAGGCAACTCAGCATTACTCATCATAGAGCGCACCATATCTCATAGGGTGCGATACCTCCGCCCCAATACACCATTGTGCAGTGGTGTTTACGGAGGAGTAAGGTGAGAGAGAATCCTATTCTCTTTTAAATAATCCAGGAACTCCGTGCTCAAGTATTCTCCTCCTCGATCACATCGAAGGAGTTTAATACTTATACCCGTTTGGTTCTCTACTTCACACTTATATTTCTTGAATTTCTCAAAAGCTTCAGACTCGTATTTAAACAGGAACACATGTCCGAATCTTGAGAGATCATCGATGAATGTAATGAAGTACAAAGAACAAACCCTAGCATTTGTAGACATAGGACCATATACATCACCATGTATCAGTCCCAAGAGTTCAGTAACTCTTTCTCCGTTTCCAGTAAACGGAGTATTGGTCATTTTACCTTTGAGACAAGACCGACAAGTATCATAAGATGAAAATTCAAACGGATTCAAATATTCATCTTTATATAACTTAGCTAGTCGTGTCGCATTGATATGACCTAGTCTACAATGCCACAAGAAAGATTCGTTCATTTCTGAACTACTCCTCTTATATGTGTTCTATATATTTTGAACTGTGGTTTGATTTAGAACATATATGCCATTACATAACGTGCATGATCCAATAAACTCTTGATTATGAAAAATGTTCACAACATTATCCTCTAATACAAAATTATATCTTTCTTTAACTTAATAAAGAAACTGATGTAATGTTGTATATTAGGTTCGGTATGCAATAACATTTGTTCAGAATCAATGTATTTACCATTTGGTAATACAAGGTGATATTCGCCAACTGCTTTGGCTGCAACACTTGCACCATTCTCTACTCTAGAGAATGATCAGCTTTTCTCAGTTGTCTACCTTTTCTTTAGCCCACGTAACATCTTACATATGTGTAATCCTGTTCCGGTATCTCATACCCAGGATGTAGAGTGTACTGAGAAACGGTTCTCGGTAAAAAACACACCCAAAGAATATGCATCAACATGCTCATTTCTCATTTGGGTTGCGTAGGAATCCGGACATTCCCCTATTTCCTTCTCGGACTTATAATAATTATAAGATAGAGCGGAGCCAACATTCCCTAGCTCAGCATATTTAAGCAGGTTCGGTCAATGCATCCATATTATTATCTTGATTAAGGCATGACATGGTCGCTACCAGGAGAGAGAGAGAAGAAAACACTATGCGTATGCTCTTGCAAGATTAGATTAGTTATTATTTTATCTAATCAGGATGGCTCCCACTGTTTTTATCAAATCTTCCTTCAAACATTAAAAGGTAAGACTAGCCGGGATTAATTACACCCTACAAGTTCGCCAATCTTTCGGCCAGGCCAGTGTCGGTACTTTGAGGGAGGTTCCTCTGCTTTCGTATGGACCTAATTAAAATAAACCTCGTTTTCCCAGGGGCGTAATCCTCTTAACACATTTCTAGACACCTACTTTGATCGGTTAATTGCAATGTGCAAAACTCTCCCAGGGGTAACTCTTACTCACAGTGGGTATCGGGATCTAACTATCTCATAAAAGGTATGCAACTCATTGCAAATTTTAACACTTGAAATTCCTGATAATATTTTGCCCCAAACGATCTATGACCTTGACAAGGTCAACAAATCATAAATCGCAAGTCAAGTTCAACTCGTACATTTCATGATTGAATTAAACCCACCCGTATGGCCCTTGACAAGGTCAATAAGACCGCACGACTACCCTAATCCAATTGCATCTCATGCTTTTCAGATAAGCACTAATCAGCTACCGCATACTACGTCTTGACAAGGTCAACAAACGCAGCATGAATACTAAATAGTCCTTATCTGAAATGACTGAGGGCTACGACAGGTTTTTAAGAAAACCCTTTGCATAATGAACTTGATATCGTTGTAGAATCGAGTGATTTTGAAAAGGAGTGTTTTTTAGGCTTTTACTAGTTTTGCTAAAGAGGTCACTCCCAGTGAAGGGATCTCAGCTCTTTCCTCATCGAATGAGGTGCTGGATATTCATGAATACCACTATGCAAAGTATGAACTAAAAAATCAATCAAAAACAAAACCGAATGAGTTGTAGCATCTGCCAGTTTCGCTAAAGAGGTCACTCCCGGTGAAAGGATCTCGGCTTTTTCCTTATCAAATAAGGTGCTGGATATTCTGTAAGAAATAAAGCTATACAAAGAAAAAACTAGAGCTACCTGTGTTTAAAACAGGATTCTGCAACATCTTTAGATTTCTTTTCTTTTCATTAATCTCATTAATGAAGTCCCATCATTTATGCTTCCTAAGCATCATAGATAAAGAAACGAAAGTAGAACGTACGCTTATGCCATCCGCATTCGCTACATTGTCCCGTTATGCACCGTTAGGTTACTTAACTAACGGCATAGCGGGACGGGACTAGCGTGGATGCAAAACATAAGCAACGTTTATTATATATCATATATATAATAATTACCATTTGTCTCAGCATATAAAGTGATCACATCACAGAATATCAGCAGCAGAAGTCCACATATGAAATATTGGATATACTAGAAATTCCGTGTTTTCAATTAAGCCAGTAAAAAACACGGATTCCACGATCGTGATGAATAGCCAAACCCACATCCCTAGACCCCTACGAGAGCGAAAAGCAACCCTACCAATTCTAGAGTTAGGAGACCCGGTCTCGACTTCTCGAAATGGTCTCCCACTGGACTCTATAACCCGGTTACTTGTGCTCCCCACCTTGGGTCTATCCTAATGCGGAAAAGTAAATAATATACATCAATGGTGCCATCATCCTCAACCCGGAAGTGCCCCAATAAAATAATATTACATACAAGTTTTTACATGAATGAAAATGAAAAACTCTCATCTCACATAAAAAAAACCCGGCTATTTAAACACAACGATCCAATACAACATATCACAACAACACATAACATCGCATGCCATCAACATAAGTAAATATGCGTATCCCAATCGTCGTTGACATATAGTAACGAAACCGGCGATATACCACATATTACACTTACGTTCGCAGAAAAGAAAGTGAAAAATAAAACAATTGGAACCTGCAACCACCTTAGACATTATAAACCCAATGTATTACATACTTTGGATTTCATACCTAACCAAATTAATTCCTTAGACATCATAAATCCGGAATATCACATATTCTGAATTTCATGCCTAACAATTATAAATCCCGTATTTTAGTCTCGTTATTGAAAACACTTTCCAATAACAAGTCAGGCAATTCAACAAGATTCCCGACATCCTGATCGAATGCTCGTCGGAAACTTTAGTAGCGGCCGCACCCCCGATGCCATTGACGAAGTACACTTAGGCGGAACACCGCGGACACGAGCACTCGAACAGATGCTTTATGCAACGGGGTTCTCCTACAATCACTTGGTCGGGGCTATGGGGCGTAGCTATCTAGTAAGGTTACTCGGCGAGTATCCACGTATGCTACGTAATTGCGATGGACTTTTGATCCACATCAAAATCCCGTGGCAACCGATCAAATGAGACTAAATTGCTAGATTTATAAAATTCAAATTAGTTTTCACAAAACTAATTATTGTGGATTTCAAGTATTGTATCACAATCACAGATAGCTAGACAATATTAAACTTTTCAATCGAATCAACAAACACCCAAAATTTCCTAAAGAGCTCAACACTTGAGCATAATTTAACAAATACCCAGAACATGCCACAGTACCTATGGACCAACCGTAGAAAGGCCGACCCATGACTCACTCATGGCACCGCAGAGCTGCCACAAACCCTAGGGTTTGCCCGCGGTTCCACGGTCAAAGAGTCGAGTTTGGGTATCGTTCTTCTAGAGAGTCCATAGAATTACTTGCATGATTTTTTTGAATATTTTAAACTTGGAAAAATCCAACTCTTGGAAAATTTCCAGCGAGTGGGAAAAATGGGTATTTGATATTCGTTCGAACTTTTTAACGCCGTCTAAGATTACCCGAAACGATGTTAGAATTACGACTACGAAGTACTCCGAATTGCCTTTACAGAAAGTTGACATCATATGCAATCTTAGTAAAAACAAGTAACACCTGAAACACCAAAACCAAGATCCAAGAACACCAGAGAAAATTCAACCCGATACTACACTAAAAATCCGTCCAGGCCGGTTTTATTGCATATGTGGCCGGTCAAAATCCGGCGAAGGGGGCTAATTTTATGTGGTGTTCATGTTACATCATATGTAACATTCTGCAGTTGCTTAAAAATATTTAGACATTTTAAAAATTTCGACAGAAACTAGGTTTTTGTTTCGAGTGTTTCGGAGTTGTTTCGGTTTTGTAATTCTACAAATATCGTCTAATTCTCTAGCTTGGCTCTGATACCACTGTAAGGTTCTGCAGCACCGCCACTGGGTTTCGGAAGGCATCGACCATGCCATTTTCAAAAAATTTGGCACGCTAAAAAACCCTAACTTAGAATCTTAACTAGAGAATCGGACGAAACAGGCATGTAAACAACTTTACATCTAAGTGAACAAGAAATACAACCTTTGTAGACCGGTCCTTACCTTCAATAGCTCTGTGTAGTAGTCCCTTCGCTCGTGGACTCTAGAAAGGCTCTACAAGATGAAAGGAACAAGCTTGCTTGAAGCCTTCGAGGCCGAAGATAATCTATGTCGAGGAGAGACCAACTCAAGCTATCTCTTCACTAATTGTGAAGCAAACAACCTAAAATAAATGGCTAATCTAGTGTAGGTTGATGAAGTAGGAATTTTGCTCACTTTAGAAATATTTTTCTCACTTATTTTCTTCATTTTCTAAAAGGCTAGAGAGCTTGAGGAAGGAGATGAAGAAAAGCAACCATGGAAAAATGCAAGTGTTGAATGGCAACCATGGGTGAGTTAATATCATATATTAACTCATGTAGAGACTTAACCATGGATAATCATATTGGTTGGATTAATAAATATCTTAAGTAAAACAAAATTAGTGGACTAAGTCAATGGTTCTACAAGCTTCCACTAAGCTCAACCATGTTACTAATTTCCAACTAATTTTGATTTACTTTAAATAAATAAAACCCTTCATTATATTAAGCATGGTGTGAGTCTCATACACCCATGTAGCATGTAGTAACTAGCATGACACAATAATATATATCACATATATATATTAAGTGCACACATGTGAGAAAAAGAAATGCTTAAGTGAGCTAATATTAGTTAATGCAAATTAATATATCAAATATATAATTATACATTAAATTATTAAATCAACACTTGATTCAATAATCCGGCTATATCATATATAACCGACTAATATCATATGTATCAACTTATCAAATCAACACTTGATTCGATAACCCGGCTATATCACATATAACCGACCGATATCACATATCGCGAGAATAGAATACGGTATCACATACGCGTATTAATCACAGTCCCGCACATATCACATATGTGCTCCTACTTCATTTCTCCTGAGCCAGGAAACCTCTGTGTCGGATTCTAAAGACTCGTCAATACGCCGGCAGTAGGTGATGATCATATTAATCACTCATAAGCCGTCAGTGGTACTAGCTGGACGTAACGGCTACCCGGGTATTGAGCTATCAGAAAATCAACAAGCAAGCCTGCACATACTCCTGCGAATCCTATAAATAACACTACCATACAGTCCGGTCTCTTCATCTGATATATCGCATATCTAGCCTGGGGATGGTAAACGTCAGACCCTAATAGCATGATAAGCCATGCCGATGTGAGGCTCATAACAGTTCGAGAAACTACTGATAACACTTACCAGTAAATCTCAGTAACCCTGGCCAGGGATTTCTTTTTATGGACAATCAAGCACAGCGCAACATCAACCCCCAATATCGGGAGAGACGAAATCCCATCCTATCGCTCATTGTCTCCATGTGACTCGGGACTGTACCCAAAAACCACCATTTTGTACGATCTCTTGAACGTGGTAAGGTGGAAATAAAAACACAGTGAGAATCAAACAAGACTCTATAACGATCTCGGGTTAACAGACTAACCTGTACCAGTATCATCAGAGAACTACTATCTGATGTGGGGTATAATACCGTCTAGGAGTTCTCGGAGAGCCCGTTCAGTATACTCAGTCTCCACTAAGCACCCGTATACCAGATGTCAAGCACCAATGGATATAGGATTATCCATCACCCATCACATGGGTCAAGAAGCGTATACGCTAGTCTACTCTGATATATCGATGCCCCGTTTCTACACTCCCACGACTAGGAATATTTGAAGGATGTACTTACCGACTACCCTGGCCCCACTAGTATGATCTACATCATAATCCCCGTAGTCAAGTATTCATCCTAAGGGCATTATCAACATGTGATTGAGAGACAATAAGTGTACATATTTAGATAAAGAGCAACCAGATAGTATACTATCATGTCGAGCAAAAAAGTCCTCCCTATGTATGTCCAAGCATCCACTATAATATACATCATATGTACAATAATGGCCTCTAGGGATACATATAACTAACAACGTGGTGACTGGGCTAGATGACGACGATGACTCGGTCGTCAGCATCGTCGGCGACAAGCGCAACTCCGGCGAGACGACCGGAATCAAGAAAATAAAAGAAAAGAAAGAAAGAAAAGGAAGAAGAAGAAATAAGAGATAAGAAGTTGATGTGGGTTCTCTAGGGTAAGTGGTGACAACAGAGGCGGTGATGAGACGACGGCGACGACGTCAAGGTGCTGTCGTCGGCGAGGTCATAGTAAGGTTGTGAGTTGATCGGGAGAAGAACAAAGGAGGGAGAAGAGGGTGTTATCATTTTATTATATATATATATATATATATATATATATATATTATAGAGAGAGAAAAGAGAGACGGAGAAAGGTAGGCAGAGAGAGAGAAGAGAGAAAGTATGTTATTTTATTTTAATTAATATATTATATTATATATATATAACAGTTATATTAATTTAGTTATATAAAATATTATATATATATATATGGGATTTTACAGATAATACCGGATTGCTCCGAATATTACCCGTAACCATTCAAAAAATCTAGTTTTTCAATATAGAGAATATACGTAAAAGTTTAAACCATAATGTGATATTCAGTCAATAAAAATATATACCCCAAGTAAATATAGTATAACAGTGCTAGGGTGTTATAGGCTCTTCTGGCTGATTCTGTACTGGCGCTTCTGCAGGCGGGGTAACATTTTCAGTACCGTCGTCGTGGGGTTCTTGCACACCCTCCTAAGCGAGCCGAAGCTGTTCCCAGTTGGAACAGCAGTGTCGATTTCCACCACAGGAGCTGGTTGGGTGAGCTCATAGGGAGAGTTGTCCCCAGTTCGTCTCACTCGACGCCAGTGGCGACGTCGAGCATGTCTTGCAGTAGGAACGACCTCCGTTTTGGAGGCCTCTTCATCGTGCTCCCGGCATTGCTGGGGAGCTTCGCTTGTTGTTAGCCTTTGGAAGACTGACATTCTTGGGGGGTGTAACATTTCAGGAAAATAAAATAATATTTTCGGAATTTAAATAATTTAAATATTATATTTTATGAATATAATAAAAATATGGAAATTGTTTTAAGGAAATGGCATGATTATATATGTATAGTTTGGAAAATATTTGGAAATTAATAAGAATTATTGATTTTAAAAGAATTTATATGATTTGGACATTTTATAAATTATTATACAATTATTTGTATGCATGTTTAATACTAAACTCGTTTAATATTTCACTAATTATGCATTAATCCTGTTTATGCACATGGCATGCAACAAATCATATTGTAAAATACTTGTTACATTTTTATGAACCATGTCTTTAATTCTTCATTTGCATATATATATATATTTATATATATATGGTTTTTGTTTTAAAATAAAAGGAAAAGAAAAGAGAAGATATTTTGGAGGGAGAGAGACAAGGGGGACCGTGAGGCATGGGCCTTGAGAGAAAGAGAGAGAGAGAGAGAGACATGGATATTAGACTTTTCCCACTTCATTCTTTTCATCTTTCATTTTCTTCACTCTCTCCTCCTTCATCTCTCTCATCCTTCACTTCCTCTACCACCCTCAAATACCCCTAAATTCACACCAAAACACTTTGCCATCTTCACAAAAATTGATCACAAGCTCACTACAAACCTCATGGATGAAGCAAGTTAAGGTTTTGAGCACTTTGAGCAACCTTAGAATTTCTTGAGTTGTCAAATGAGGTAAATCCTACATTCTTAGTCAAGAATTTGAGTTTCTTTACCTCCTATAGTAGTTTAGAGCTAAACTAATGTAGTTTGGTGATCTTAGAATATTCCAAGATGAGGGTTATGGGATATTTTGAATTGCAAAGGTGTAGTTGAGGTTTACCCACAAACCTTTTTAGTATTAGAATCCTGGAACTAAACTGAGTGTAGAACCCTAAACCATGAACTTGGAAATCTCAGATATCAAGTTTTGTGACAATTATGATGATATTTTGTGATCTGCTACAATTGATGAACTCTAAAAATTTATTAGCGATCACAGTGAGACAAGCAGGCCACTTAGAAGCTACCATAAAGACCCGAGCCCCAAATTCCTCACCCTGGCCGCCAATTTAAGCTTCCTAGCCGCAAATTGCGGCCTGGCCATGAAGCCAGTGTCTCATGCTTGGTCCATGGCTTCTTTATCCAGTAATTTAACCTATCCTATATGCAAAATATCCCAATTTCTCCTGAGGAAAAATCTGGAAGTGTTTTTCAAAATTTCTGATTTCGGTTTGCGAGTTTTGTTAACTTGAATTTTGGTATTTGGGTTTTGACTCGGTCGTTTGACGTTGATATGTCGACGTCAAGAGTTGTTGGTTATTCTTTCATGTGTATGCCGTAGATTCTAACCTATGTGCACTTCGCGTGCCATATCGGTTTTCATATTCGATTCTTGTTTACGATACGATGTGCTTGAAACTATAGGTACCTTCGCATGGATTTCGGGACGACAAAGGAGAGCAAGGCGTCATCGACTTTGGAAAGCGAGGATCGAAGGTGAGCAGATGTATATCTATGAGGAAAGTCGGGTGGATGGAATATAGCACCCCCGCAACCGTAGAATAGGATAATTATCTATATTATGTATATATAACAATGTGAGATGGATACTTAGCAAGTAGGGTTCTAGAAGACTCTACATTAGAATAGGCGTACTTGTAGGAAGGTTTATCCTTAGTCTTTTTTCCTTAGTCGTGAGCCGTTAGTTTTATATTGTCGCGCACACACGCACACACTTGGTATGATATGTGTGTATATGTATATGTGTGTGTGTATGTATTGATGTGTTGATACACACACACACATCCGTGTAAGATGAGGATATGATATGCTATATGGTTTTGAGTCGATATGATGGGATATGATGTCAAGAGATTATGAGATACGATTTGAGTTTGAGACATCGTATACGTTATGATATATATTAAAGGATCGTTAAGTGAATTACACATAACATGCGATAATATGTGACTTGATGATATAATAGAATGCATGTGACCTTATATCTGTACCCTCGATTTGGAGGATGCCGTACGACGGCCTATACCGTATGAGATATAAATATGATGATTGATCCACACTCTTGACTCGAAGATGTCGTACGATGGATATTACCGTACGTGATGCGATGAGGCTGGATCGCCGACTACTAGATACATAGACTTGGAAATGTTATAGATTTCTTATCACTTTCGATTCGGTTCGTAGTTTAGTTTTCTAATTACTTAAGTAGATGTTAGTATAGATTTGAGTCATACCTATTTTCAAACCAACGAATCGTATACATTTTCAAAAGATAAACCAAGGGAAGCTATGGATTTTCAAAAGATATCTTTTTTCTCAAAAATACACCGCAGCCCTTACTTTTCTAAAAACAACGATTTGTGCTATTTTAAATATGGTAACCGTATGGCTCGTGTGTGTGTGTGTGTGTGTGTGTACACACACACACTTTATTAATGTTGTGTTTACTGTTTACTTCTGCTATGCTCATGTTATTCTCATTACATTGTATATACATGTGTTTCCATTAGCTGTTAAGATCTCGTCTGCTAGGGCGCATGAACCATTACCGATGATGCGTATGTTGCACGTACACCTGCTTGCCGGCTCACACACATTATCATCGGTAATTGCCATGCCACGCACACTATAGAAACTGCCATGGATAAATATATATTGTACCGCGTTCATTATTGATAGATAGATAACGATTCTGGTACTAATACGCATCATGATTTGCATCATGCATACATTGCTATTGTTAGTGATATATGCTCTAGAGGACATTATTGTATCATACTGGATTGTATATTACATATTAGATGCATGGGATATTTCACAGTTATGATAACAGTCTTGCTCCATATGGTAGTATGCTACTTGGTTTGATTCTACCTCAATATGTGTATGTGTTTCTTTTAGCATATCGCTCATACATATTGATAGAGCCCTTAGGATCTTTGCTTGACTACCAGCGTTGTGATGGCAGTCACATTCGTGGGGGCTGGGTAGTCTATAAGCACATCTTTATACAGGTCTCTAGTCGTTGGATTATCGAGACGGGGTATCGATACTCCGGAATAGACTAGTGTATACGCTTCTTATCCCAACAGGGGATATAGTCTGTCCCACAGCCATTAGTACGACGTATTGGAGAAGGTATACAGGTGCTCACTGGGTTGTGAGTTACACTGGACAGGACTCGACGAGAACTGCTTGTTGGTATTATACCTATCGTCAGGTAGCAGTTCCCAGGTGGCATGAGTACAGCTTAGTCCGTTGACTTGCCGTCGCTACTTCGTCTCGAGTGTGTTCCTACTCCATTTTGATTACTACCCTACCATGGCTCAAAGGAGTCATGCAAACAGGTAGTAGTTTGTTGTAGTCCCGAAACACTTGGAGACAGTAGCGATCAGATAGGATTCGTCTCTCCCGGTATTGGGGTTGATATCGCGCAGTGTTCGGAAAGCCATTACACAAAGTCCCTGGCCAGAGCAGTCAAGAAATACTGGTAAGGTACTCTAGTAGTTTCTCATAGTGTATTGGGCTCTCCTCCGGCACAACTTATAATGTTGTTAGGGGTTTGACGTTTACCATCCCCCTTGGCGGATATACGAGTATCTCAGACAAACAGACCGAACTGTACAGAGATTGTTACCGATAGGCTCAGTAGAAGTACGGGTGAGTTTGCTCATCGGTCGTCTTATCGACAGATAGCTGGGTAGCCGTTATGTGCAGCTAGTACCGCTGACGGCTTGTGGTTAAACCCACTGGCAGTGTACTGTCGAGTTTTTAGAGTTCCACACAGAGGGTTTCCCTACTTCAGGCAATTGATGTAGACGTTGTCTGGTTTTACGACCGGGCTTCGATCACGTACGTGTACTTGTACACGGATACTGATCATGCGGATAATACTAGTCGGCTTTGGTTTAAGCCGGATCCTAATATTGTATTATTGGATTGTTATCGTCTTAGTGTATCCGTATTTTTTCGGAATACAGATACGGGTATGTATATATGGTTAGAGGGGTATTCTTGTAATTTGTCAAGGCATGCTTCTAGAAGGGGCCACCTCATTATTTGTATTATCCATTTTCCAAATGGATTAATAAGGTGGAAATGGAGGAGACTTATTGTGACATGGTGTAAAGAATGAGCTTTGATTATTTTATTTGCTTTGGGTTCACTATTGAGGTATGACACATATTTCTATTAGAATTTATTACATGGCTCAATGAGTGAGTGATATTACTAGCCATTCTCTACACTTTGCCTACACACTTGATCATTTTTTTTTCTTGAGCTCATTTCTTGAGTTGCTCTCCTCTCTTGAGCTCTTTAGGTTTCCTCCATCTCCTTCTTCCTCTAACTAAATCATAACCTTCAAATGTGTTGTGAGCCAAGGGTTTAGTGAGATAAACAATCCATTAGCATTCTCTAAATCTCCTATGCTAGTTGGTTTAGCGAACCATCTACCTTAGTTACCTCATTTAGAGGTTGAAGCTTAGAGCACATTCTCTCGCGGTGGATCATCTTTGACAAGAGAAGGCCGATGGAGCAAACCTGATCCGATCACCGAGAAGCCTTGGAGAGGAACACTAGAAGACCCGAAGGACCGTATCTTGGAGGTATAACATTCTACCATAGTAGATAAACCTCTAGATAGATTAGCTAATTAAGGGTTTAGTAAAGATCCTGGAGTTATAGCCGGTGTTGCGTAGTCAAAATCATCGTTTTTTTAAAATTTCGCCTCCCCGTGAACTGCAGGGTCCGCGACATCGACTTAAAACTATAGTGATTTATCTCATATGATGTTTTCATAAGATTTCTGTTTCTTGGATTTGGGAAATCGCAAAGTACATTTTTAAAACTTGAAATATTTAAAAAGTGCAGTTTTCCCTTGATATGAAAAATTGTGTCTACCATGAGTTTTCTTGGTTCTGAGTTTTTTCGAGTACCCGATTCGAGGAGTTAGATGAGCCGTCTACGGGTACATGGTGGATCCGGTAAGGTACCCCGGGGCGAGAAATTTGTGAGGATGACGATGAGCCTGGCAGGGGGAGCACTACCTACCGGTGATAGTTTGGCGCGGCGGATATCCGGAGGATACCAACCATAGTCGTGAGATCAGATGATATAGGGCCGATCCGGACAGACGGAGCCTGAGATATGAGGATTATGTGTCGCTGATGGACACGGTTTTCATGATGTTTTCAAGTGTCAATACTTGGCACTCAGGATTTATCACGATTTATTGTGTCGTTGCTAGACACGCGTTGGATGATGCATTTATACATGATGTACATGACATGTTACTACATTATGACACAGACACGAGTACTTTGGTATTGCACACATGCTTATATTATTACCTTTGTTATCACTCGATGTCGCTATATCATTATTATCTTACTGTATGACTTAAGAGATCGTCATACATTCGGTTTCTACTCGGTGATATCTTCTACTCACGAGTTGGCAACTCACCCCCATTGTGCCACAGTATTCATGCAGGTTCGACTGCTTGGATCAGTAGCAATATTGCTGGCACACAGTTCCATCAGGGTGTTTTGCTTTGGTAGGTGGGACACACATTGGATCGTGACCACTCTTGTACTTTTATATTTTTCAGTTGTATCTAGTTAAAAGCTCCATCAACCAGACTATGTATATTCGTAGACTTAGAATCGCAGTTGTATATTCTTTCGGCCTTAGAGTCACGCTCATGTATGTATTATTGTTTCTGGTTTCTTGATGATGCTTGGTTTTCTTTGCTTTCTTTCTGTGTTTTGATCCTCGCCTTCAGCGTTGTATATTTATATCTTTGCGTGGTTGTTTCCTCCAATTGGCGAAGAGCTAGATCCCGTTTGGGGATTCCTATATTTATTATTGCTTATATTTCTTTCAGGTTAAGATTTACAAAGGAGGTGCTGCCCAAATTTCAAACGACGAAAAATGTTTTCAAAATAGATATAAAGTATTGCATTTTCATAGAATATAACTTATGTTTAAAAGAAAGCATTGGTTTCATTAAACCTTATTTCAAAACTTCACCTCCACTATTTTCCCTAAAAGGTATAGATTTCTGTGCTTTTGGCTTATTTGAATTAGGTGGGGTCTTATAAACTTCATATGATTCAAGTGCCAGTCACGTGCCTTTTTCGGGTCGTGACAAAGTTGGTATCGGAGCGTTAGGTTTAACCTTGGTTCGATTCTAGGTTTGACTATGAGGATTCTAGGGCGTGTGTGTGTTTGTGTGTGTGTGTGTGTGTGTGTATGCGGAACCTAAGCTTGACCTTACAAAACTTAGACTTGGCTGAGGGGGGTATTAGACCTGAACTTTCGTCGCGTAGATTGACCTTGGTTGATGGAGTATGTGACTTAAGTAGAGTGACGTACCGTGTGTATATTCCGCGGCATACTTACGATACGCTACTTCGCTTAAGTAGCCTTAGGATGTACATTTCTTATGCACTGTATTTCTATTCATTCCTATGATCTATCTTCATCGATATCGGATCGTGGTTTCCATTACCTTGGCTATATGAGCAGAGAGAGCTTGTAGGGTGTTTTTCGTCACCCCATTGAGATGAGAATACGCGCGCGCTTGTCAGGCGCATTACTGATTCCCCCTGCCTAGGGTAGGCCGGGATTTAATGATTGTGAGGATCCGAATCTCCGGCAGCCGCGGACTAAGCTGCCGTTAATTACCCCTCGCCTTTGGAGCGAGAGAACCTCCGATTGACGGGTTACACTGGTCATGCGAACTCAATGTGCAGTATTGTGTTTTGAAGGGGTTTTGGATATATCGGGGGCCCCGCAGAGTTTTTACGGGGGTCCCGCTACCCGGATAGAGGGCTGGGGGTCAAGGGGGTTAGCAGCCCCCTTGTGGGGTGCGGGGCAACGCCCCGTTAGAAATTTTTTTCTAACAGGGACAGTGTCATGGAGTATGTGTATGTACATATGTATACATATGTATATATATAAAAAGGGGGGAAAAGGCATTCAAAGGATGCGTGGGGCCAGCGCCAGCGCTTTGAGCGCAAGAGCGCTAGCGCACCACGTGTCAGCACGTGGGTGCTCGGGCGCTAGCGCTATGGGCGCTAGCGCTCTGAGCGCAAGAGCGCTAGCGCACTAAGCGCTAGCGCGCCACGTGTCAGCACGTGGGCGCTCGAACGCTAGCGCACTAAGCGCTAGCGCGCCATGTGTCAGCACGTGGGCTCTCGGGCGCTAGCGCTTTGGGCGCTAGCGCTCTGAGCGCAAGAACGCTAGCGCATTGAGCACTAGCGCGCCACGTGTCAGCACGTGGGCGCTCGGACCCTAGCGCTTTGGGCGCTAGCGCTCTGAGCGCAAGAGCGCTAGCGCGCCACATGTCAACACGTGGGCGCTCGAGCGCTAGCGCGCCACGTGTCAGTACGTGGGCGCTCGGGCGCTAGAGCGCTAGTGCACCACGTGTCAGCACGTGGGCGCTCGAGCAGCAAAAGGGACTTGGTCCCTGCAATGGGAGTTGTACTCCTAGAAAGGAGCACTTATTATTCTGTATATATATATATATATACATACATATATATATATATACATACATATATATATATATATGAGGAGTTAAACTCCTAAGATGTTTTGAAGCTGATAAGGGCTTCTCCCCTTGAGCCCCAGTTCTTCCCCAAAGCGGGGTTTCTGGAGATGGGTCTCCTTCTTCTTCCTTTGTTGGCCGGATCTTGAAGATCAAGAGATGTGAGATCTAAAAATCTCTCCTTTCTGAGATCTGATGGCAGATCTGAGTTCCCCTTTGTTGGTTTTGCGGTGAAAAACTATTTAGTTTTGGAAAAGAAAGAGTAAAACTCTTAATTTAATTCAAAAGAAATGAGAAAGTTTAGAACCTTGGAGAAGGAGCAGGAGGCACAAAGAACCCTATTTTTTTGAGAGAATGAAAAGTGTTACTTTATTCATTATCATGTTTCCTTATATAGGCTTACATATTTACATATAGCCACTCAGGCTTTACAAAATGGCATTTTGCCCATCCCATGTCTCATGTACTATTTCTTTTTGCAAATAAGCCATGGGCTTACAAAAATTTGGCTTTTTGCCCATTTTGTTTATATTCATGCATAAAAAATTACATAAAAATTATTTATTACATGATTTCATTTTGGCATGGGGGAGGACCGGCCGCTTCATGTTCGGACTCGACCTGGGCATGGGCCCACTTGGCTTGGGGTTGACTTTGACTTTGACTTGGTCAACCGGGGTGCAATTTTCGACTTCAACAAAGTGCCCCTCATCAATAAATGCACACCACATGTGTGAGTCATGTGCATGAAATTGATGGATCTTCTTTCGCGCGGAGGCGACTTGCTTTGGTTCCCACTTTTTGGGTTGCACTGCCCTTTTTACGATATGGACGGTCGACGCTTGACGCGTCTCTGAGACGGAGTGTCCGTGGTAGACTTTTCCCTGGCCCGGAGTGATTTAGTTCCTGCTTTGTAGGAAGCTTGCACTGCCCTTTTTGCGACATGGACGGTCGACGCTCTGATCCGGAGCGATTTGGTTCCCGATTTGTGGGAATCCTGCACTGCCCTTTTTGCGACATGGACGGTCGACGCTCTGATCCGGAGCGATTTGGTTCCCGATTTGTGGGAAGCCTACACTGCCCGTTTTGTGACATCGACGGTCGATGCTTGACGCGTCTCCGAGATGGAGTGTCAATGGTAGACGTTTTCCTGGCTCGGAGTGATCTGGTTCCCGATTTGTGGGAAGCCCGCACTGCCCGTTTTGCGACATGGACGGTCGACACTCTGATCCGGAGCGATTTGGTTCCCGATTTGTGGGAAGCCTGCACTGCCCATTTTGCGACATGGACGGTCGACGCTTGACGCGTCTCCTAGACGGAGTGTCCATGGTAGACTTTTCCCTGGCCCGGAGTGATCTAGTTCCTGCTTTGTAGGAAGCATGCACTGCCCTTTTTGCGACATGGACGGTCGACGCTTGACGCGTCTCCGAGACTGAGTGTCCGTGGTAGAATTTTCCCTGGCCTGGAGTGATCTGGACGGTCGACGCTCTGATCCGGAACGATTTGGTTCCTGCTTTGTGGGAAGCGTGCATTGCCATTTTTGCGACATGGACGGTCGACGCTCTGATCCGGAGCGATTTGGTTCCCGATTTGTGGGAAGCCTGCACTGCCATTTTTGCGACATGGACGGTCGACGCTCTGATCCAGAGCGATTTGGTTCCCGATTTGTGGGAAGCCTGCACTGCTATTTTTGCAACATGGACCGTCGACGCTATGATCCGGAGCGATTTGGTTCCCGATTTGTGGGAAGCCTGCACTGCCCTTTTTGCGACATGGTTGGTCGACGTTCTGATCCGGAGCGATTTGGTTCCCGATTTATGGGAAGCCTGCACTGCCCTTTTTGCGACATGGACGGTCGACGCTCTGATCCGGAGCGATTTGGTTCCCGATTTGTGGGAAGCATGCACTGCCATTTTTGCGACATGGACGATCGACGCTCTAATCCGGAGCGATTTGGTTCCCGATTTGTGAGAAGCCTGCACTACCATTTTTGCGACATGGACGGTCGACGCTCTGATCCGGAGCGATTTGGTTCCCGATTTGTGGGAAGCATGCACTGCCCGTTTTGCAACATGGACTGTCGACGCTTGACGCGTCTCCGAGATGGAGTGTCCGTGGTAGACGTTTCCCTGGCCCGGAGTGATCTGGTTCCCGATTTGTGGGAAGCCCGCACTGCCCGTTTTGCGATATGGACGGTCGACGCTCTGATCCGGAGCGATTTGGTTCCCGATTTTTGGGAAGCCTGCACTGCACGTTTTGCGACATGGACAGTCGACGCTTGACGCGTCTCCGAGACGGAGTGTCCGTGGTAGACTCTTCCCTGGCCCGGAGTGATCTGGTTCCTGCTTTGTAGGAAGCATGCACTGCCCTTTTTGCGACATGGACGGTCGACGCTTGACGCGTCTCCGAGACGGAGTGTCCGTGGTAGACTTTTCCCTGGCCCGGAGTGATCTGGTTCCTGCTTTGTAGGAAGCTTAAACTGCCCTTTTTGCGACATGGACGGTCGACGCACTGATCCAGAGCGATTTGGTTCCCGATTTGTGGGAAGCTTGCACTGCCATTTTTGCGACATGGACGGTCGATGCTCTAATCCGGATCGATTTGGTTCCCGATTTGTGGGAAGCCTGCACTGCCATTTGTTGGGGTAAAAATTTACACCCCGGTTGACCAAGTCAAAATCCAAGTCAACCCCAAGCCAAGTGGGCCCAAGCCCAGACCCAGTGGGCCCATGCCCGGGTCGAGCCCGAACATGAAGCGGCCGGCCTTCCCCCATGCCAAGATAAAAATTTTGTAATAAATAATTTTGTTGCATTTTCTTTTATTTTATTTTATGGATAAATGTAAGAAAATGGGCATAAAGCCAAATTTTGTAAAGCCTATGGCTTATGTGCAAAAAGAAATGGCACATGAGCCATGGGATAGGCAAAATGCCATTTTGTGAAGCCCAAGGGGCTATGTGTAAAGTGTATAGCCTATAAAGGCTAAGATAATGAAAATATCTCAAGAATTTTTCTCTCTCTCCAAACAAAAAAGTCTCAGAGCTGAGCTCTTTCTTCCATCTTCAAGGTTCCAAAACCTTCTTCTTTCTCTTGAATTAAATCAAGAGTTTTACTCTTCCTTTTTCAAAACAAATTAGTTTTTCACCACAAAACCCACAAAGGGGAACTTGGATCTATCATTAGATCTGAAAAAGTAGAGATTTTGAGATTTCACATCTCTTGATCTTCAAGATCCAGCAAGCAACAGGAGGAAGAAAAACATCGTTCACTAAACCCCCAAAAAAAAAAAAAAAAAACACACACACTCAGGAGTCCAACTCCTCTCTGATTTCTCTTCTGAGAAATTTGTTTTGGCGGCGCGCAGCGCAAGTGCGCAAAGCGCCCGCGTGCCGACACGTGGCGCGCGCGCTTGCGCACCTGCGCGCTTGCGCAAGGGCGCAAAGCGCCCGCGTGCCGACACGTGGCGCGCGCGCGCTTGCGCAAGTGCGCAAAGCGCCCGCGTGCCGACACGTGGCGCGCGCGCTTACGCACCTGCGCGCTTGCCCAAGTGCGCAAAGCGCCCTCGTGCCGACACGTGGCGCGCGCGCGCGCTTGCGCACCTGCGCGCTTGCGCAAGTGCGCAAAGCGCCCACGTGCCGACACGTGGCGCGCGCGCTTGCGCACCTGCGCGCTTGCGCAAGTGCGCAAAGCGCCCGCGTGCCGACACGTGGCGCGCTTGTGCACCTGAGCGCAGCGCTCATGCGCAAAGCGCCCGCGTGCCGACACGTGGCGCGCTTGCGCCTGAGCGTACAGCACCTAAGCGCACAGCGCCCAAGGTGCTGCCCCACGCATCCTTTGGATGCCATTTTCCCCTTTATTTATATATACATGTATATATATACATATGTATACAAATGTACACATACACATACTTCGCAACATTCTCCCCCTCAAAAAAATTTTCGGGCCGGGGCGCTGCCCCGAACCCCGCAAGGGGGCTGCTAGCCCCCTTGACCCCCAGCCCGCTATCTGGGTAGCGGGACCCCCGTAAAAACTCTGCGTGGCTCCCGATATATCCAAAACCCCCCCTTTCAAAACAAAACACACGCACACCGCACATTGAGTTCGCATGACCAGTTTAACCCATTAATCGGAGGTTCCCTCGCCCCAAAGGCGAGGGGTAATTAACGACAGCTTAGTCCGCGGCTGCCGGAGATTCGGATCCCCACAATCATTAAACCCCGGCCTACCCTGGGCAGGGGGAATCTGTAGTATGCCTGACAAGCGTGCGCGTATTCCTATCTCAATGGGGTGACGAAAAACACCCTACACCATTTTTGCGACATGGACGGTCGACGCTCTGATCCGGAACGATTTGGTTCCCGATTTGTGGGAAGCCTGCACTGCCATTTTTGCGACATGGACGGTCGACGCTCTGATCCGGAGCGATTTGGTTCCCGATTTGTGGGAAGCCTGCACTGCCATTTTTGCGACATGGACGGTCGACGCTCTGATCCGGAGCTATTTGGTTCCCGATTTGTGGGAAGCCTGCACTGCCCGTTTTGCGACATGGACGGTCGATGCTCTGATCTGGAGCGATTTGGTTCCCGATTTGTGGGAAGCCTGCACTGCCATTTTTGCGACATAGACAGTCGACGCTCTGATCCGGAGTGATTTGGTTCCCGATTTGTGGGAAGCCTGCACTACCATTTTTGCGACATGGACAGTCGACACTCGATTTGATTTGCTCTGCTTCTTGCAGTGTCATGGGAGGACTTGACTTGCTCCGCTTCTTGCGGTGTCGAGATTGGATTCTGACTTGCTCCGCTTTCTGCGGTGTCGGAGTTGAAGTTGACTTTTTTTATTGTGATTTGGGTTGACATCAGCATCGATACACTGGAATATGGTACCAGGAGCGAATCATCATCTGTCTTTGAGAGGATTTTGGGATTGGTTTTTTGTCGGCATCTGCATTGCTGCACTGGAATAATGCTAGGAGCAACTCATCATCTGCCCCGGGAGGATTTAGGAATTGGTTTTGGTTTGGCATCTGCATTGCTGCACTGGAATAATGCCAGGAGCAACTCATCATTTGCCCCGGGAGGACTTGGGAACTCGTTTTTTTTGTTTGGCATCAGCATCGCTACACTGGAATATGGTACCAGGAGAGAACCATCATTTGCGCTTGCTTATCAGGAAGCGATGGCTTAGGAGGCAGGTTTAGGTCCCTATCACCTAATACTTTCCAATTTTGTGAGCCGTAATGGTCTCACAGAGCATTCTTTCCCTACGGGTCGTAAGGATCCCGTAGGTGTATTTTCTCCTTAGGAGTCGTGGGGACTCCTAAGTGTGTTGCTCCTTTGTGAGTCGTAAGGATCTCACGCGGGAATTTTCTCCTCACAAAGTCGAGAGGACTTTGTGAGTGCATTTCGTCTCTTTTTCATGAGTTTGCGCCCTTTTGGGTTTTCACAAACTCTCCGGCAGTCCTGCTGTTTTTACTCACGGAGCCCTTTCAGGTTTTCATCCGTGCCCATTTTGCTTGTGGACATACCTTCTTTTTTCTTCTTCTTCTCTTTTTTTTTCTTTTTCCTTTTTTTTAATCTTCCCTGCCGGTGGGACTTTGAATGTGGTCTCGCCGGTAGGACTTGGTAGAGATTGGGATCGTTTTACGCCCGTGGATTGTATACGGTTTTGCAGGATGTATGATCCAGACCGTAAGGACGTAAAAATTTCGGGACTTTGTTGGCGTCTGCATCGCTGCACTGGAATATGGTACCAGGAGCGACTCATCATTCGCCACTTGGGGATTTGGATTTAGAATTTGGCTGGCGTCTGCATCGCTGCACTGGAATATGGTACCAAGAGCGACTCATCATTCGCCATTGGGGTATGGGATTTGGAATTTGGTTGGCATCTGCATCGCTACACTGGAATATGGTACCAGGAGCAACTCATCATTCGCCACTTGGAGGTTGGGGAGCGATGGCTTAGGAGACAGGTTTAGATCCCTACCACCTAAGACTTTTCAATTTTATGGGCCGTGAGGGTCCTATAAAAGCATTTTCTCCCTGCGAGTCGTAAGGATCTCGCAGGTGTATTTTCTCCTTAGGAGTCATGGGGACTCCTAAGTATGTTTTTCCTTCGTGAGTCGTAAGGATCCCACAAAGGTTTGTTCTCTTCATGTATCGTAAGGACACATGAGTGGGTCTTCTCAATGGAGCATAATTCCATGGGCGGAGACCAGCCGCGTAACTGGTGATTACAGTGGGGCATGGGTATGATGAGAATTATTTGAGCCCATGGATTGTATACGGCAGTCAATTTGGGGACTAACCGTTGGGCTGGGAGAATTTTGGGAAATTGGATCTTGACCGGCGTCTGCATCGCTGCACTGGAATATGGTACCAGGAGCGACTCATCATTCGCCTTTTTTCTGTTTTTTTTTGTTTTTGTATTTTTTTTTGTTTTGCCGCGATTGCTCTATCATTTCAGCTTTTCTTATCGCGAAGGTAGCGATTGCCCTATCATTTCGTCTTTTTATTCGCAGTTGCTCCATCATTTCGGCTTTATTTTCATTTTTATTTTTACTCACTGATTTTTATTGCGAGTTGCCCCATCATTTCGGCTTTTCTTTTTATTTATTTATTTACACATTCCTTTTTTTTATTTACACACATTTTTTTTTACATTCCTAGTTTAACGACTTAGAGGTCGATTATTCCCAGTTTAATGACGTGGTGGTCGATCATTCCCAGTTTAACGACGTGGTGGTCCTCTTTACTTGTCCCAGCTCCTTGAATTTTGATCTTGGCTTAGCTGTATTGACGACCTAGCTCTGTGGCTTGCCGATACATCCGAGGATTGTGAGGTTTTTCCAAGCCTATATTGGTCCTCTGCCCCATCTTTGAAAATACAGCAGTCTTCAATGGTATGACTCACCACACTATGGTATGGGCAGTATACGGGATTGCCGGTCATATTCATTTCATATGGCCTTTTCGGAATAGGCAATTGCAGACCATTGTTCAAGGCTTCCTCGAATATATTGCGGACCTCATCCCTCCTGAAGGAGTACACCTTCTTCTTTCTCTCCATTAGAGTAGGTGCCCTTACTGATGCTGGTTCTTGAGGCCGATCAGTCTTTGGTTCGCCCTTTTCAGATAATGGCACATGTCTGGGAGGATTGGGTTTCCAAAAGGCTTCGGTCTCCATTTGTATGGAATCGACGGTCGTAGCTTGACTGTTTGCCAATACGCCTTTAGACAGTTCTATCTCTCCCGTCTTGTATTGCCTTTCGACCCAATCTTTGAAGACGAAGCAGTCCTCAATGGCATGACCTATCACCCTATGATAGGGGTAATATTTTGGGTCGTCGGTCATATTCGCTTCCTGCGATCTTTTTGATTCTGGCAGTTGTAGACTGTTTCTTAGGGCGTCCCTGAATATCTTATGGACTTTGTCCCTTTTGAAGGAATAAACCTTTTCCAGTTTCTCTTTCAGAGGCGATCCCCCCCGACGTATGTATCAGAGGGACCGGAGGCTGATCGCGGCCGTTTTTCGCAAAGGCGCTCCGCACTTAGGTTGAAGGGAGCATCGGTCGGCTGCTTCCGGATATCAATCCCCAGCTCATGAACCAAAATTTGATTTTGTTGTAATTGCAATCGGGCAACTTGGGTCATGAGATCCGCCACAACATTTGCCAGCTCGTCAACTTTAGAATGGACCTTGGCCATCTTCTCATCCCTGTCCTGAAGTTGCCTTTGAAACCATTGGAATAATGCTTGTCCCGTAGTTCCGGTTATGACAACCGGGCCATCCTTATTACCTGAGCTCAATTCCGCAGGAACCCCGGGCTCTGTTGGCTTATCGGCCTGAGCGAGCTCTTCATCATTTAGACCGAGTTGACGTTAGGAAGCGTCAATCATATCATCAACATGGCTGTGAAGAAGAGGAGGATTCGTTTCTTCATGTCCGACCATGTAGACAGTGCGTACCACATACCCAGCCATCTCTTTATCTTTTGCGGCTGATTTCGCGGAGCGGTCCGGGCTTTGGAAATTCATAAGTTTTAACATGGCCAGAGCCCTAGCCCTTTTGTTGGCTCTGTATCTGAGCCGCTTTTGCCTCAGCTTCTCTGCCTTGAGCGCTTGCCAGGCTTCTGCTCTTCGGGAAGCCGCCATAGGCTGAGTGATGGGGATGCTTGAGAAGACACCCAATCGAGCAGTTGTCAGAGATGCCACTGGAGCTTGCCCGGGATTCCTTGTTGCTTTGTTGGTGTTGATGGCCTTTCCCCCGACTGGGGCCAAGGAAAGTCGTTCAAACACCGACTTGTGTTTGTGTTGGGGCACCCTCGCGATCATGACATTTGGCCTTTTCCCCTTTGAGACCGGTTTGTCTGTTACCGGAGCTTGAGGAGCTGGAATGGCGTTAGCTGACACGAACATGATAGAGCCAAATGGTTGTGGCTCCTCCTCCCATTGTCGCCCGAGACTTGCCGGGAGGACCGTCCTAGAGTCTATCTTCATTGTGTAGGAGACGGGAGCCGTGCTGAGAGTTGAGCTGATCCTTGGAGACATCTTTTCTACGTTCGAAGATTGCAATTGGAGAACGTTAACCTGCACACAAAAAAAACATGATTTTAGTACAGGCAATTGATATGCATATCAATTGAGTTCGCATGAAAGCTTAACCCGAAATATGGGAGGAGAGATTAGTCCCAACGGGCGTGCCAGAATCTGTAGGGTGTTTTTCGTCACCCCATTGAGATGGGAATACGCGCGCGCTTGTCAGGCGCATTACAGATTCCCCCTGCCTAGAGTAGGCCGGGGTTTAATGATTGTGGGGATCCGAATCTCCGGCAGCCGCGGGCTAAGCTGCCGTTAATTACCCCTCGCCTTTGGAGCGAGAGAACCTTCGATTGACGGGTTAAACTGGTCATGCGAACTCAATGTGCAGTGTTGTGTTTTGAAGGGGTTTTGGATATATCGGGGGCCCCGCAGAGTTTTTACGGGGGTCCCGCTACCCGGATAGGGGGATGGGGGTCAAGGGGGCTAGCAACCCCCTTGCGGGGTGCGAGGCAGTGCCCCGTTAGAAATTTTTTTCTAACAGGGACAGTGTCGTGGAGTATGTGTGTGTACATATGTATACATATGTATATATATAAAAAGGGGGGAAAAGGTATCCAAAGGATGCGTAGGGCCAGCGCCAGCGCTTTGAGCGCAAGAGCGCCAGCGCTTTGAGCGCTAGCGCACCACGTGTCAGCACGTGGGCGCTCGGACGCTAGCGCTTTGGGTGCGAGCGCTCTGAGCGCAAGAGCGCTGGCGCACTGAGCGCCAGCGCGCCACGTGTCAGCACGTGGGCGCCTGGGCGCCAGCGCACCACATGTCAGCACGTGGGCGCTCGGACGCTAGCGCGCCACGTGTCACCACGTGGACGCTCGGGCGCTAGCGATTTGGGCGCTAACTCTCTGAGCGCAAGAACGCTAGCGCACTGAGCACTAGCGCGCCACGTGTCAGCACGTGGGCGCTCGGACGCTAGCGCTTTGGGCGCTAGCGCTCTGAGCGCAAGAGTGCTAGCGCGCCACATGTCAACACGTAGGCGCTCGAGCGCTAGCGCTCTGAGCGCAAGCGGGCCAGCGCTCTGAGCGCAAGCGGGCCAGCGCTCTGAACGCAAGCGGGCCAGCGCGGCAAGTGGGCCAGCACTCTGAGCGCTAGCGCGCCATGTGTCAGCATGTGGACGCTCGGGCGCTAGAGCGCTAGCGCACCACGTGTCAGCATGTGGGCGCTCGAGCAGCAAAAGGGACTTGGTCCCTGCAATGGGAGTTGTACTCCCAGAAAGGAGCACTTATTATTCTGTATATATATTTATATGAGGAGTTAAACTCCTAAGATGTTTTAAAGCTGATGAAGGGCTTCTCCTTTTGAGCCCTAGTTCTTCCCCAAAGCGGGGTTTCTTGAGATGGGTCTCCTTCTTCTTCCTTTGTTGGCCGGATCTTGAAGATCAAGAGATGTGAGATCTAAAAATCTCCCCTTTCTGAGATCTGATGGCAGATCTGAGTTCCCCTTTGTTGGTTTTGTGGTGAAAAACTATAGTTTTGGAAAAGAAAGAGTAAAACTCTTAATTTAATTCAAAAGAAATGAGAAGGTTTAGAACCTTGGAGAAGGAGCAGGAGGCACAAAGAACCCTATTTTTTTGAGAGAATGAAAAGTGTTACTTTATTTATCATCATGTTGCCTTATATAGGCTTACATATTTACATATAGCCCCTTGGGCTTTACAAAATGGCATTTTGCCCATCTCATGTCTCATGTACTATTTCTTCTTGCACATAAGCCATGGGCTTACAAAAATTTGGCTTTTTGCCCATTTTGTTTATATTCATGCATAAAAAAATTACATAAAAATTATTTATTACATGATTTCATTTTGGCATGGGGGAGGGCCAGCCGCTTCATGTTCGGACTCGACCTGGGCATGGGCCCACTTAGCTTGGGGTTGACTTTGACTTTGACTTGGTCAACCGGGGTGCAATTTTCGACTTCAACAGAGTTGTGGCTAGAGATGCGGTCAGAGCGAGCTTGTTAGGGACGAAGAATGACCGGAATGTATTCCGGTGGCACACGAACACGTTGATATATTATTTTACTAGTATTTTCCGTTGATACGAGTGTTCGGGATCTGCACTAGATGGACGGGCCATTGCTAGAGACCAGCCAGATTGTGAAGACTATTAAGATACTGTCTACTCTTGATGATCGAGGAGTTTTCTACCGTGCGGACAGATGAGCCAGCTGTTGCTGAGTTTGATAAGATATCGCCCCCAGACCTATGAAACTAATGCAGAATGAGTTTATACACGGAGATGTGATGGAAGATCACTAGTCACCCTTGGATAAGTGACTAGGATATTTTGTTTGTTTGGATGCTCCGATGAGAGGTCATCAAATTGACTGGTTTTAGTTATAAGGGGACCTCACTCAGACGTGTGGTGAGTCGATCGAGAAAGGACGAGCGAAAGTGTATTACTCCGGTGACTTGGACGAGTTTCCGAGGACGAAATTGGCCAGACACCTTCTACAGGGTATTAGAGATGCCGAGTTCAGAGCTTCAGAAGAGACTATGGATATGACTATAGCCAATTGGAGCTCAGTCCACACAGCTACGAAGAGATGATTCCGAATTGGTCTATATTGAAGAGAAGCGGGGTAAGAAGTTCGTGCGAGATTTTCACGAGTTGTTGTTCCACTCCGTTGATGTCAGAGATTTACTACGCACGCAAAGGCGTTTGATACGGCCAAAATTTCTTGAGGAAAGACGTGATGAGAATGCAACTGTCCCGGAACAAGAAACGTATTGAGTAAAGAATGCGACTTCCGGGCAATCCAGCATATATGAGATTGGAAAGAGACCCTGACATGATCTTTCGGGAGTACTTCACAATAAAGACTTGGACCAGGATCGAGTGTATCGCGCACACTCAGTAGGCCAGAGATTACCATCATTTATGTAATACATCATGAGTGGCCATGTAAATTGGCTAGGAGATCTTCAGAAAAGCGCCAGAGCGGAACTTTTCCTTCATTACTCTGAATCTGGCTGTCCGACCGAGGAGTCATGTAACTAGTAACCCACAGAGAGAAACGAGGACCGTGGGCAGGATGTAAGTAGATATTCTTGCTCTACCAGTCTTGGATGCACCGGCACCTTTCGACATTAAAGGAGGGGCACCTCGACGACAGTTATTGTAGATTTCGTCTCGGTGATTCATATATCACATTTCCATCATTTTGGATTCCAGTATTTTGATGATTTGTTTCATGATTGATATTCCCTACGTGCACCACAGCTGCACTTGATTCGTATTTTCCTGTATCAGTTGTACTGAGGTTCGTTTTGTGCATACCTATTGCACTTGATTTTGATTTTTACGCATTCCGAGATATTTGATTTTGATTTCATGCATATAGTATGCATATTTGTTTTTACTTATGCATTCAGTATAGTTTACGTGCACTTCCAGTACATTGATATGGTTTTGTGCATGCAGATGCATATGTTTATGAGTTTATATACCACGATATACGTGATTTGATTGGTGTATGTCGTATACCGTTGATTTCGATTTTGATACTCAATATTTGTTTTCGTGCACCCTAGTGCACTAGATTTAACTTTTTGTGTAACTTGTGCACTTGATTGAGATTCTTGTGCACACATGGCGCACTTGATGTGAATTTATGCACACCAGATCACTTAATCGAGATTTTTCGTGCACATTAGATGCACCCGGTATTGTTGTCGTGCACACCCGTTGCACTCGACATATATTTTCGTATGCAATTGTTGCCCTTAGTTTGTTTCTGTGCACATTCGTGGCACCCGTATTTGATTTCGATTTCCGTGCGCACCAGACACACGTTGCATTCTTTGTATACATTTTTTGGATTAATTTCCTTTGAGCAGCATGTTTCTATGATATATACTATATGGTTTAATAACCGAGTAGGACTAGTCTGAGAACAGTACCTGAGTATTTTTGCATGCATCGATATTTACCGAGGAGATTTTCAAAAGAGATATAGTCTTAATATTTTCCTACGTGTCCATGATAACACGAAAGATCCTTGTACCTATCTACAAGAATAAGGGTGACATTCAAAGTTGCTCAAACTACCGTGGAATAAAACTAATGTGTCACACCATGAAACTTTGGGAGAGAGTGATTGAACACAGGCTAAGGAAGGATATTAAGATAACAGAGAACCAATTTGGTTTCATGCCTGGACGATCGACGACAGAGGCGATCCATTTGCTTCGTCAACTTGTCGAGCGCTTTCGAGAGAGGAGAAGAGATTTGCATATGATATTTATTGATTTAGAAAAAGCGTACGACAAGGTACCTAGAGAGGTATTATGGGGGACAATGATGAAAAAGGGGGTCCCCGTCAAGTATATTGACATAATCAAGGATATGTACGACGGAGTAGTGGCAAATGTCAGAACTTGCGGTGGCTTAACAAGTGATTTTCCGATTACTATTGGTTTACATCAAGGATCTGCATTAAGTCCTTTCCTGTTTACCATCGTGATGGATGAGCTTACTAGAACTATCCAAGATGAGGTCCCTTGGTGTATGCTATTCGCTGATGATATTGTTCTAGTAAATGAGACGAAAGCAGGGGTTAATGCAAAATTGGAATTATGGAGACAAACATTGGAATCTCGGGGATTCAGATTGAGCAGGTCCAAGACAGCATATATGCACTGCAAATTTAGTAGCCAGAGAAGTCAAAACCATATTGGTATAACATTGGAAGGGCAAGAGATATCACCGAGCGACCAGTTTAGATATCTAGGTTCCATCATCCAAAGGAATGGGGAGATCGATAGTGATGTTAATCAAAGGATCCAAGCTGGTTGGTTGAAATGGAGGAGTGCAACAGGGATTTTGTGTGATCGTAACTTTCCGTTAAAATTGAAAGGGAAGTTTTATCGGAGCGCTATTCGGCCTGCCTTATTATATGGTACAGAATGCTGGGCTCCTAAGAAGCATCATACACAGAAGATGCACGTAGCGGAGATGCGCATGCTTCGTTGGATGTGCGGTAACACTAGAAAAGACAAGGTGCGAAATGAGGATATTCGTGCAAAAGTTGGTGTAGCACCCGTGGAGGAGAAGATGCGGGAAAACCGGCTTAGATGGTTTGGTCATGTGCGACGCAGACCTATGGAAGCACCGGTTCGACGAATAGATACTCTCGATATGGGTAATGGCAAAAGGGCAAAAGGGAGACCGAAGAAAACATGGATGGAGGTGATACGAAACGATATGGTTGCCAAAGGACTCAATGAAAGTATATTGTTCGATAGAAGTGAGTGGAGACAGAGGATTCATGTGCTGGACCCGGCGTGATTCTCATGTTGGTTCATGTAGCCTACCCCATATGCTTGGGATAAAAGGCTCAGTTGTTGTTGTTGTTGTTGTTGTTGTTGTCCATGATAACACGAAACTTTACGAAGAAAACCCTTCTAAATCATTTTCAAAAGGTGGGACGTATATGTTAAACAAAGGAAACATATATATATATATATATATATATATATATATATATATATATATATAGCTATTTTCTTTATAATACACGTCCTCAATTTGTGCCATGATTTATGCATCGCACGGCGATTTGAAAACGTTTTCCATGCACTTTTATTCGTTTGTTTAGATAATTTCACAAGGTGCGTACTATATATATGTTATAATCTTAATTATATCATGTTTGATTTTTGTAATGGATTTTGACATTTGTATTTTTGTCATAACTCTGATGATTGTGTGATGCTTGACGGAGTTTCGATTTTGAGTTTTGCGCTCGCTTTCATGTGCACAGGTTGCGCTATGATTTGTCTTACGTATTCATGATTTCGGAGCCCCGACAACTTGATTGTTTTGCTGAAATGTTTTAAGTAATTGGGGGGTTTAAATTTAAATTTGGGGACCGAATTTATTTAAGCGGGGAAGATTGTAACATTTCAGAAAAATAAAATATTATTTTCGGAATTTAAATAATTAAAATAATATATTTTATGAATATTATAAAAATATGGAAATTGTTTTAAAGAAATGGCATGATTATATATGTATAGTTTGGAAAATATTTGGAAATTAATAAGAATTATTGATTTTGAAAGAATTTATATGATTTAGACATTTTATAAATTAGTATACAATTATTTGTATGCACGTTTAATACTAAACTCGTTTAATATTTCACTAATTATGCACTAATCATGTTTATGTACATGGCATGCAACAAATCATGTTGCAATATACTTTTTACATTTTTATGAACTATGGCTTTAATTCTTCATTTGCATATATATATATATTATTTTTTTTGTTTTAAAAAGAAAAGAAAAGAAAAGAGAAGATATTTTGGAGGGAGAGAGACAAGGGGGGACCATGAGGCATGGGCCTCGAGAGAGAGAGAGAGAGAGAGGCATGGCTATTAGACTTTTTCCACATCATTCTCTTCATCTTTAATTTTCTTCACTCTCTCCTCCATCATCTCCCTCATCCTCCACCTTCTCTACCATCATAAAACACCCCCAAATCCACACCAAAATACCTTTCCACATTCACAAAAATTGATCACAAGCTCACTACAAACCCCATGGATGAAGCAAGTTAAGGTTTTTAGCACTTCGAGCAACCCTAGAATTTTCTTGAGTTGCCAAATGAGGTAAATCCTACATCCTTAGTTAAGAATTTAAGTTTCCTTACCTCCTATAGTAGTTTAGAGCTAAACTAATGTAGTTTGGTGATTTTAGAATATTCCAAGATGAGAGTTAGGGGATATTATAGATTTCTTATCACTTTTAGGAGCGAATCAAGTGCTAGTCAAATAGACTTTTTTCTGACGAGAAGAATAGATAGAGGTTATTGTATCGACTATAAACTAGTGCCAGGTAAGAGTGTAACCACTCAACATAGACTTTTTGTTCTAGATTTTCGATTTAGAAGAGGACCTAGGAAGATTAGACATAAGGTAAAGCCTAGAATTAAATGGTGGCGATTGAAAAATGGTAACCAAAAGGCTTTTATAGATCGTGTAGTCTAAGAAGCGGATTGGCAGTCGGAAGATGATTCAGACAGAACATGGAACAAAATGGCTAGTTGTATCAAGAAGATAGCTAGAGATCTACTTGGTGAGTCGAGAGGTGGTGCTCCACCATCTAAGGACATATCATGGTGGAATGAAGAAGTAAAGACTGCTATTAAAATTAAAAAGGATTCTTATAAAGATTTGAAGAAAAGTAAAGATGTGGAGATATTTGAGAAGTATAAAATGGCTAAAAAGGAAGTTAAGAAAGCTGTTCGGGAAGCTAAATCTAAGGTCTACAAGGAGGTGTACGAGAAATTAGACACTAAAGAGGCTGAAAATGATATATACCAGATTGCTCGGATGCGGGAAAGGAAGACTAGAGACTTATGTGCGGTGAAGTGTGTCAAAAATGAAAATCAGAAGGTTTTATTTCGAGATGAGGATATCAAGGAAAGATGGAGAGATTATTTTGACAAATTGTTCAATGAGAGCTTTACTAAGAATTTGGATGGACTTGTCATTCAATCTCAAGATATAAACCGTGACTTCATGCGCAAAATAAGACTACCTGAGGTTAGAAAAGCTTTGAACAGAATGAGTTTAAGAAAAGCGGTTGGTCCTGACGGGATTCCTATCGAGATTTGGAGATGCTTAGGAGAAATAGGTATTAAATGGCTGACAGATCTGTTTAATAAGATTTGGCAGACAAAAAAGATGCCAAATGAATAAAGGAAAAGTATCCTTTTACCTATCTACAAGAACAAGGGTGATATTCAAAGTTGCTCAAACTACCGTGGAATAAAACTTATGTGTCACACCATGAAACTTTGGGAGAGAGTGATTAAACACAGTAAGGAAGGATATTAAGATAACAGAGAACCAGTTTGGGTTCATGCCTGGACGATCGATGACAGAGGCTATTCATTTGCTTCGTCAACTTGTCGAGCGTTTTCGAGAGAAGAGAAGAGATTTGCATATGATATTTATTGATTTAGAAAAAGCATACGACAAGGTACTTAGAGAGGTATTATGGGGGACAATGATGAAGAAGGGGGTCCCCGTCAAGTATATTGACATAATCAAGGATATTTACGATGGAGTAGTGGCAAATGTCAGAACTTGCGGCGGCTTAACGAGTGATTTTCCGATTACAATTGGTTTACATCAAGGATCTGCATTAAGTCCATTCCTATTTACCATCGTGAAGGATGAGCTTACTAGAACTATCCAAGATGAGGTACCTTGGTGTATGCTATTCGCTGATGATATTGTTCTAGTAAATGAGACGAAAGCAGGGGTTAATGCCAAATTGGAATTATAGAGGCAAACATTGGAATCTCGGGGATTCAAATTGAGCAGATCCAAGACAACATATATTCATTGCAAATTTAGTAACTAGAGAAGTCAAAACCATATTGGTATAACATTGGAAGGGCAAGAGATATCACCGAGCGACCAGTTTAGATATCAAGGTTCTATCATCCAAAAGAATGGGGAGATCGATAGTGATATTAATCAAAGGATCCAAGCTGGTTGGTTGAAATGGAGGAGTGCAATATGGATTTTGTGTGATCGTAACTTTCCGTTAAAATTGAAAGGAAAGTTTTATCGGAGTGCTATTCGGCCTGCCTTATTATATGTTATAGAATGCCGAGCTCCTAAGAAGCATCATACACAGAAGATGCACGTAGCGGAGATGCGCAAGTTTTGTTGGATGTGCGGTAACACTAGAAAAGATAAGGTGCAAAATAAGGATATTCGAGCAAAAGTTGGTGGAGCACCTGTGGAGGAGAAGATGCGGGAAAACCGGATAAGATGGTTTGGTCATGTGCGACGCAAACCTATGGAAGCACCGGTTCGATATATAGATACTCTCGATATAGGCAATGGCAAAAGGGCAAAAGGGAGACCGACGAAAACATGGATGAAGGTGATACGAAACGATATGGTTGCCAAAGGACTCAATGAAAGTATATTGTTCGATAGGAGTGAGTGGAGGCAGAGGATTCATGTGATGGACCCGGCGTGATTCTTATGTTGGTTCATGTAGCCTACCCCATATGCTTGGGATAAAAGGCTCAGTTGTTGTTGAGAGTTAAGGGATATTTTGAATTGTAAAGGTGTAGTTAAGCTTTAGTAGTGGCCACAAATCCTTTTAGTGTTAGAATCCTAGAACTAAACTGAGTGTAGAACCCTAAACTATGAACTTGGAAATCTCCGATATCAGGTTTTGTGAGAATTATGATGATATTTTTGGATCTCCTACAACTGATGAACTCTGAAAATTTATTAGCGATCACAGTGAAACAAGCAGGCCACCTAGAAGCTACCATAAAGACCCGACCCCAAATTCCTCTCCCTGGCTGTCAATTTAAGCTTCCTGGCCCCAAATTACGGCCTGGCCATGAAGCCAGTGTCTCGTGCTTGGTCCATGGCTACTTTATCCAGTAATTTGACCTATCCTATATGCAAAGTATCTCAATTTCACCTGAGGCAAAATCTGAAAGTGTTTTTCAAAGTTTCTGATTTCAATTTGCGAGTTTTGTTAACTTGAATTTTGGTATTTGGGTTTTGACTCGGTCGTTTGACGTTTGTATGTCGACGTCGAGAGTTGTTGGTTATTCTTGCATATGTAGGCCATAGGTTCTAACCTATGTGCACTTCACGTGCCATATTGGTTTTCATGTGCGATTCTTGTTTACGATACGATATGCTTGAAACTGTAGGTATCTTCACATGGACTTCAGAATGACAAGGAAGAGCAAGGCGTCATTGACTTCGGCAAGTAAGGAACGAAGGTGAGTAGATGTATATCTACGGGGGAAGTCGGGTGGATGGCATATAGCACCCCCGCAACCGTAGAATAGGATAATTATCTATATTATGTATATATAAAAATGCGAGATGGATACTTATCAAGTAGGGCTCTAGGAGACTCCAGGTTAGAATAGGCGTACTTGTAGGAAGGTTTATCCTTAGTCATGAGCCGTTAGTTTTATATTGTCGCACACACACACGCACACACATGGTATGATATATGTGTATATGTATATATGTATATATATATACTGATGTGTTGATATATATATATATATATATATATATATATATATATATATTATGCATATACGTGTAAGATGAGGATATGATATGCTATATGGTTTTGAGTCGATATGATGGGATATGATGTCAAGAGATTATGAGATACGATTTGAGTTTGAGACATCGTATACGTTATAATATATATTAAAGGATCATTGGGCGAATTACACATAACATGCGATAACATGTGACTTGATGATAAATAGAATGTACGTGACCTTATATTCGTACCCTCGATTTGGAGGATGCCGTACGACGGACTATACCATACGAGATATATATATGATTGATCCGCACTCTTGACTCAAGAATGCCGTACGATGGATATTACCGTACGTGGTGCTATGAGGCTGGATCGCCGACTACTAGATGCATCGACTCGGAAATGTTATAGATTTCTTATCACTTTCGATTCGGTTCATAGTTTAGTTTTCTAATTACTTAAATAGATGTTAGTATAGATTTGAGTCATACCTATTTTCAAACCAACGAATCGTATGCATTTTCAATGGATAAACCAAGGGATGCTACGAATTTTCAAAAGAAATCTCTTTTCTCAAAAATACACCGTAACCCTTTCTTTTCTAAAAACAACGATTCGTTCTATTTTAAATATGGTAACCGTATGGCTCGTATATAGATATATATAAATATTTATATACTTTATTAATGTTGTGTTTACTGTTTACTTCTGCTATGCTCATGTTATTCTCATTACATTGTATATATACATGTGTTTCCATTAGCTGTTAAGATCTCATCTGCGAGGGCACATGTACCATTACTGATGATGTGTATGTTGCACGTACACTTGCTTGCCGGCTCACACACATCATCATCGGTAATTGCCATACCATGCACACTATAGAAACTGTCATGGATAAATATATGTTGAACCGCATTCATTATTGATAGTTAGATAACGATTCTGGTACTAATACGCATCATGATTTGCGTCATGCATACATTGTTATAGTGATTTATCTCATATAATGTTTTCATGAGATTTCTGTTTCGTGGATTTGGGAAATCGCAAAGTACGTTTTGAATACTTGAAATATTTAAAAAGTGTGGTTTTTCCTTTATATGATAATTGTGTCTACCATGAGTTTTCTCGGTTCTGAGCTTTTTCGAGTACCCGATTCAAGGTGTTTGATGAGCCGTCTGCGGGTACATGGTAGACTCGGTAAGGTACCCCAGGGCGAGAAATTTGTGAGGATGAAGATGAACCCGGCAGGGGGAGCACTACCTACCGGTGATAGTTTGGCATGGTGGATATCTGAAGGATACCGACCGTAGTCATGAGATCAGATGATATGGGGCCGATCCGGACGGACGGAGCCCGAGATATGAGAATTATGTGTCGCTGATGGACTCGGTTTTTATGATATTTTCAAGTGTCGATGCTTGGCACTCAGGTTTTATCATGATTTATTGTGTCATTGCTGGACACATGTTGGATGATGCATTTATACATGATGTACATGACATGTTACTATATTATGACACAGACACGAGTACTTTGGTATTGCACATATGCATATATTATTACCTTTGTTATCACTCGATGTCGCTATATCATTATTATCTTACTGTATAACCTAGGAGATTGTCATACATTCGGTTTCTACTCGGTGATGTCTTCTACTCACGAGTTAGCAACTCACCCCTGTCACGCCCCGCTTCCCGGTGTGCGGTGAAGGGGACACGATGAGGCCGCTGCGTATTTACTCTGAAGTAAATACGCTAAGTGTATCTAAGCAATATAAAAGAAATGCACACAAGACAAAAATATGTAATGAACAGCAACTTTATTTATTCACATTCTTTCTGTACAATGCATGGAAAGTAAATACAACTGAATAAAAAGCAATGCCTAAACAATAGCATAACAGAAATGAAAGTACTGAATGGAAAGTGTACAATGACTAGAGCTCGGGGTCTTCACTGAACTGGTCCAAGTCTTCAGCAGAGGGCTCGATCTCAGGAATGTCCAGATCACCTGACGACATTCAAAGAAGAAAGAAAGAGAATGTCGTCAGTGAACAAATCGCTCGGTAAGTCCCAAAGATAAGGGAGAGAGTGTAGCTTTTAAAGTTGTATTATGTTGTTATAATGTTGTATTTAATGGTAACGCTGTTATTTGTAGTTTGGTACAGAAGGATGCCAGTATATACGAGAGGAGTCTCTATATGCCAGAGACTAGAGGCAAATGGAAGTACAAGGCTCCGTTATACAACCCGGAACAACGGCAAGTGGATTCATGTTAGGTGTCTTAATCTTGCAGTCTCGTGCCACTTTTAACACCTTCCATACCAATCTACCCCTTAAACCCCATGTTATCTTGATTGTATTGTAAATTGTATTGATTGTATAATTGGATGACTGACCGAAACCATGATATCAGTAAACGGATGTAACTGTAGAATCATGTATGTAACTGCAGAATCATGTAACTGGATGATCATGTAAATGGAATGTATATCCATGGTTCGGTTTAGTCAAGTTGTTTAGATTGATAGATTGAATATATGGAATAATGAACTCATGGATTCATGTTGAATTGTAATATTGTAAATTGTAGATTGTAGATTGTACTTGAATCATATTCAAGTTAGATTATAATAAGACTCACTCTGAGTCAGACAATTAGAAAAGTAAATTGAAGTCTTGATTGTTTTGATGTTATCGGTAACCGCTGCACATTGACGGCAGGATTTGTGTCTTTTTCAAAGACGATTACCATATTGATAACACCATTATTAAGTTGTCTACCTTAAATAGGCAAGCACCCACTTCTCTGACTCCCTGAGGCTCAAGAGATTGGTCCCACTTAAACCTATGTTTACTA
This sequence comes from Agapanthus africanus, assembly GCA_030015575.1. NCBI lineage: Eukaryota > Viridiplantae > Streptophyta > Magnoliopsida > Asparagales > Amaryllidaceae > Agapanthus > Agapanthus africanus. The sequence continues at coordinate 556,993,924 of JASDDO010000016.1, forward strand.
GGGTCCTTAGGTTAATTTATAGAACTTAAGGGTTTTTTTGTAAAAATACTTTTATATACTTTTCAAAATACACTCCAAGTATTTATTATTTGTCTTTAGAGTTGTAATGAAAGTAGATTTTATATTGTGATATTTCTAGTGAAAATATCCTAATTTCATAAATAAAGGTATTTATTGATAATATTGGTTTTGTATGGAATTCATGGTATTTTAGTGTAAAATGATTCTTGTGAAATTTTTAGAAAAAGTGGAATATTTGTAATAATTCAAAATAGATATTTTTATGTTACATATACATATATTTATATGAAAATAATTTTAGTATATATAATATTCTAGAAATCTCGTTTTCTTAAGATGTCATATTTTAAATCTTTCGAGACGGAATACTCCTTGCGGAGGTCTGTATCTCGCACTACTAAGCCCGAGGATGTGCGATAATCCGCACCATCCCGAACGGGTTCCCCAAATGGGTTGTAGCGGCGCTTTGTAAATATTTATATAAATACTAATCATTAAGGAAAAACGGTTTTATTAATTATGGTATTTATTTGTAAAGATGTCGATTTCCTGTATTCAATATTCTAAGGTCTCCTAAGTCAACTAGACTGCTCATAACTGGTCCAAAGCGACAAGTTATGAGATATATCTCAAATCGCCTCTTCACCGCCAATTGTGGCCAGGTAAGTACAAGTGAAGAAAGGAGGGTTCCGCTCACGAATCACCGTGAGACGAGCCTTTTAAAGTTACCTTTCTCACTTGTCCAGCCTAAGCACCACAAAGTCAAGTTTAGATAAACGACTGAATGCCCACAACCTTCCTCTGTCCTAATGAGCGCGACAGTCCTTAATTGGCTGAGTCTAAATATGTTTTTTTTATTAGCTCAAAAGTTATTTATTTGTAAAGATGTCGATTTACCGTATTCTATGTTTCCGAGGGTATCGTGCTATGTTGCATATGAGTGTGTGAGGAGGTAGGTCATTACCTCGTGATCTACTTAAAGGTATAACAAGTTTAATGGTTTAAATGTCGCAAAAGGAACTATGTGGTACTTAAATGAAAAAGATACTGTAAATGGAACTAGCAATTATTTTGTGATATGAAACTTGATCAATTTGGTAGATTAGTGTTTAATAGTCAATATGAGAGAGTTTAAGTATAATTGTATTAACGAGAAGTGAAATTTTATAAAGAAACCGAATCAGAAATCAGATTTGTTCCGATTCCGTCGGGTTTTGTAAATCCGTATTTTAGAAAAGAAAAGAGAGGTAGAATTTGGGGACTTACGGATTTTGGACAATAATGAGAGTGAGATGGAAGGAGAGGAATCGCTGGTGCGTCGTTTCGTCGTCGAGAGCTCCTAGAACGATCGCCGGAAGTTCGCCGGGAATTTCGCCGTAGCTTCGCTTCGTGCTCGTTTTCAAAGTACACAAGTTTCTTGGAAATTTTAGAAAGTTGGCTCTGAGTTTTGGGGTTAGAGGGTAGAGGGTAGGGGTGGTATTTAAAGGGTTAGGCTAGGGTTAGGGTAGATGTAGGGTTTTAATTTTAAAAAATGTAAAAATGTGTGAAAATGTATTAAAAATGAAGTAAATGAGAGTTAATGGGCTCTCTGGAATTGATATCAGAAATTGAAGTATGCAGGGGAGTGGGGCATGCAAAGAAGCACAATATTGTAGTTGACAACTCGGCCGATCGGCCGAGTCCGGCCGGCGGCGCCGGCCCACTTGGCCGAGTCGGGGGCTCGGTAGGTAGGGGTCGCCTAAGTAAGGCTCTGGTATACTCAGTTTTTCAGGTTCAGTGGAAATTTTGGGAGTTATCTCGTGTAGACGGTTGGGCTTCTATAAAATTTAAAACAAAATAAATATTAAAAATAATGTGGGGTATGGGATTTGAACTCTGGTGGGTTGGTTCAGCAATGCAAGGTATTACCAATGAGTTACAAGCTCCTTCTTGTAATTAAATTTCTAATTAATTACTTAAGTCTTGTGCTCAGGCAATAAATACCCCTTTATGGATTTTTGAATTTTTTTTTTGTAAAAACTTGTATAGGAAATTTAGGGTTGTTACAACCCCTGTTGTGCCACAGTTTTCTTGCAGGTTCGACCGCTTAGATCAGTAGCGGTATTGCTGGCATACAGTTCTATCAGGATGTTTTGCTTTGGTAAGTGGGACACACATTGGATCCTGGCCACTCTTGTACTTTTATAATTTTCAATTGTATCTATTTAAAAGCTTCATCAACCAGACTATGCATATTCGTAGACTTAGAATCGCAGTTGTATATTCTTTCGGTCTTAGAGTCACGCTCATGTATATATTATTGTTTCTGGTTTCTTGATGATACTTGGTTTTCTTTGCATTCTTTCTGTGTTTTGATCCTCGCCTTCGGCATTGTATATTTATATCTTTGCATGGTTGTTTCCTCCAATTGGCGAAGAGCTAGCTCCCGCTTGGGGATGCCTATATTTATTATTGCTTATATTTCTTTTAGGTTAAGATTTACAAAGGTGGTGCTGCCCAAATTTCAAACGACGAAAAATATTTTCAAAATAGATATAAAGTATTGCATTTTCATATAATATAACTTATGTTTAAAAGAAAGCACTTAGTTTAATTAAACCTTATTTTAAAACTTCACCTCCACTATTTTCCCTAAAAGGTTTATATTTCTGGGCTCTTGGCTTACTTGAATTAGGTGGGGTCCTATAGACTTCACATGATTCAAGTGCCAGTTACGTGCCTTTTCCGGGTCGTGACAGTGGGGCTGGCACAGAATCGGCCAGCCTGGCGAAAACTGACCGCTTTGGAGGTGAAGCGCTTTTGCTGGCTTCACAGGTAATAGGAACAGGGAGTGCTGGTTTCTTTGGGGTAGCTCCCATAGGGATCATGGGCTTCTTTACGAACCCATTAGAGTTCTTCTCCTGCTTGTTGAAGACAGGGACTTTAGAGTTGGACGACTTGTTGATAAGAGCCATCACGGTCGCTAGTTGATCAAAGACTGACCTTCTGGGAGCTTCTTCTTATGGATTTGAAGTGCCAAAGCTCGTGGGTGGGAGCATGGTCCCAAAGAATAATCCAATAGTAGCCTGTGTGACCTGCCCCACTGACATTAAGAAAATGGAGGCCGCGTTATGTCCGTATGTCACTTCTCCAGCTGGGGTGGAGAGGGAATTATTGTTTCAGGCAATGCAGTGAGAAGCCATTGATTCTTCACAGAAGTGAAGCTCTAAGTTTTAGCATCTCGCATCCAAGGGCAACCATGAATATAGCGAACCACAATTTTGTTCGCGAAACATGACACATGAAGTGTGAAGTGGAAAGAAGAAGATGTCCCACCAGATGTGCCAGAATCTGTTTACCGCTAAATACTGGACTGAGATGTTGAGATGTCTGGCCTGAATTTGGGGGCAGATGCTATTTGGACATATACATCCACCTCTTCGATGATACCAAGTTGATTTATGGCACCGTATATCGGAGGTTTAGATAGATGCGATCGATGTAGCAGACTTTATCAGATTCCCCCTCATTTATGAGGAGTTTTTTTATTGTGGGGAAGCTTTTCCCTGCAGGTGAAAGCCCCTGCAGTTAATTTCGTAATCGTGTTACGATAACAACTTTCTCCTGCTCCGGTAGGTCATTTCGTGTCGTGTTTTGTTTTGTTTATTTTGATTGCCCATGGATTGTATATGGAGACTAATTTATGTCGTCGCCCATAGGGCGCGGGTTAATTCCAATATATATATATATATATATATATATATATATATATATATATGAATTTAGGTTTTAACTTATGACGTAGATCTCGTATGAACAATGTCCATCAGTTCGAATATGTTACCTGAGGATCATTAGTCATTTTTGAGACTAAGATCAACTCAGGAGTATATAGTTAAGACTCGTTAATCCTGTTTTGGAATAAGATCAACCTAACAAATATAGATTAAGAATCTTTAGTCATTTTGTAGACTATAATCACATGGGTTTATTGATTTTTTGATCAACGGGAGCTTAAACTTTGTTTAAGTGATTAAATGGTATAAGTGTGCAGGTATATGCGATGCACATGCTCGTTTATTTCATTTGAAAAGCGTACGCACATGTGTTTCACATGTCACATCTATTATGCACGCATATACGTGTGTGTGTGTGTGTGTGTGCATGCGCGCGCGCGTGCACGCATGAATTTGTGGGCGACTTTTATTAAGTGCGTACACGTATGTATCACGTGATGCGCATGCCTTTAGAGGCCATTTTTATCAAGTGCGTAGACGTGTCCATCACGTGCCTTCAGGGGCAAATTTTATCAAGTACGCACACGTGTGTATCACATGGTGCGCATGCCTTCAGAGGCTATTTTTATCAAGTGCGTACACGTGTGTATCACGTGGTGCGCAAGCCTTCATAAACTGTTTTTGTTAAGTGCGCACATGTGGATATACGTGGTGCGCATCTGCAGGGCACTATTTTTCCAAGGACAAAATTTTTTATCATTAAGCACGCACTAATTTGAGTGCACACTTGTTTTCATCAGAAGGCAAAAGCTTTCACTAAGGGGCAATGGTTTCTGTTTCACTTTCTTTTCTTCTTCTCCTATTTTCTGAGAAGTGAAAACCTTGATTTTCATCTGTTTTCAAGTCGGTTATTCATGTGTTTTTGTGGTGCACATCTTATATTTCTTTGGATCTTAAGAACCCTAAGATCTTTTAACGGAGAATCGATAAATTCGAAAAGAAGCAAATGCTTCTATACAAAAGAAAAAGCTTTTTCAAAAAGATAAGTTGTTCTCTTTGTTTCTACCTTGCGCAATTTTTCCGAGGAAGGAGAAGTCTTGAGTTTTTCAAGCTTATAGGAAGGTTTTCCGTTCCCGATTTCTTCATATGAGGCTCATATTTATAGGAGAGAAGAAATTATGGTTTGTTCAGCTTGTTTTAGTTTTTTTTTTCTCAATCTGATTTTAGATTGATTTAAAAAAATTTAATTCATTTATATCAATTAAGGGTGACATGCGCACCATTGGATCTTTGATCCACAAATCTTTTGTTTAAGGTATTTAATCAAAAGAATATTTTACTGTTAATCAAGATTTATTTCCTTTTTAATAAGTCTCTGTTTTTAGGGAATGTGCACGCATTTGCACTTGTTATCGATTAAGTGCGCATAGCGCCCGTGCGTAGCATATGCATGTGCACACCTATCATTTGCATATTTGTTACATGTGCGGTCTGTAAGGTTACTAGGCACTAGAACAAGGTTCTATAAGGCATCAACCATGCAAAAATCAAATTTTTCAAGTGCCGAACAACCTAAAGTAAGGATCTTTGTTAGAGGATTAGGGTAAACATTGAGCAAGTAAACAACTTTACTTCTAAGAGATAGGGATTACAACCTTTGTAGTCCGTTCCTTCGCTTCATAAGCTCCGTGTTGAGGTCCCTTCGCTGAGATCATCATGAACTCCGACTCTCGAGTGGCTCCATGAGGTAAATGAGACACCTTGCTTGTAGTCTTTGTTCCCCTCCGAAATACGGCCAAGACAAGGACGTCTAGTCTGAGATTCGGGGTAGATGCTATTTGGTTTTATCTCTCCACCTCTCCGTAGATGTCAAGTTGATTTATGGCACCGTATATCAGAGGTTTAGACGGATGCGGCCGATGTAGCAGACTTCGTCAGATTCCCCCTCACTTGAGGGGTTATTGACTGTGGGGACGCTCTTCCCTACAGGCGCAAGCCCCTGCAATTAATTACGCTACCGCATCGCGGTAACAACTTTCTCCTTCTCCAGAATTTCACTTCGTGTCGTGGGTGTTTGTTTTGTCTGTGGTTGTCCGTGGATTGTATACGGAAACTAATTTATGTCGTCTCCCGTAGGACGTGGATTAGTCCAAATCCGTTTTTTCTTAGATTTGGGTTTGGTGTTTTGGTTTAAGGATACGTTAGCCCTATTTGAGGTTAAGATCAACTTAAACGTTTGTTAAAGACACGTTAGTCTGATTTGAGACTAGGATCAACTTAACAGGATCGTTTAGATCCGACAAAAGAGCATTTGGGCTCTATTGTTCCAGTTTAGGGACATAGTGGTCCATTGCCAGTTTAGGGATATGGTGGTCCATTTAATGTATGGCCGTCGGGACCCGTCACATCTCTGACGACGTTGAAGAATTACAACGACACATATCAGAGGAGTTCAGAGATATACCCTTGAACCAAATTTGGTTGGAAGATCTATAGTCCAATTTGGGACTAAAGTCTGTTTGAGGGTTTAAAGATACGTTAGCCCTATTTGAGGCTAAGATCAACTTAAACATTTATTAAGGATACGTTAGTCTAATTTGAGACTAAGATCAACTAAACGGAATCATTTAGATCCTACAAAAGAGCATTTGTGGTCCATTGCCAGTTTAGGGACATGGTGGTCCAATAAAATGTATGACTGTCGGGGCCCATCACCTCTCTGAAGACGTTGAAGGATTACAACGACAAATATCAGAGGAGCTCAGAGATGTACCCTTGAACCAATGTGGATTAAGTAATCTGTAGCCCAATTTGGAAACTAAGATCAATTAATTAGGTTATGAGCACATTGGCTCAGTTGAGTCTGAATTGAGGACTTATGGCCAATTTGGGCTAAGTCCAGTTAAGTTAGAAATATTGGCTCTTGTTGGACCATTAAACATTTGTCTGGGTTCAAACCCACATTATTTAGCAATACTAAACATTTTCATCTTTGATTTTCTCAGTTTTGAGATTTATTTGGAAGAGGGACTTTTGCCTCTGGAAAATTAGCCAATTTGGCTAAAAGTAGTCTTAAACACTAAAGAACAACAGTGTTAAATACCGGAGATAAAACTCTCAAATTAGTGTTAAACACTAAAACACAATCAGTGTTAAACTCTGGAAATATAATCTTCAATTTAGTGTTAAACACTAGAAACAATCAGTGTTAAACACTGGAAATATAATCCCCAAATTAGTGTTAAACACTGAAGAAAGATGGGTCACGTGTGGACACCTGAGAGAGCCCAAAGGTGGGATCAGGTCCCTTTTCTTCATTCTGCAATTAAGTGTTAAACACTTCTTCATCTTTTGAGCATCACGTGTTGACACGTGATGGAGATTTATGCACTGATCATTAAAGCACTCGCTAAGGGGTCACGTAGGGACACGTGAGAGCGCCCAAAGCTCATATTTCTTTTGCTTTTTCTTTCTGTGTTTTGTAGGTCACGTGGGAACACGTGAGGCATTGCCTCAAAGCTTTCCTCCTTCTCATTTCTGGGGATCTCTTCAGGGGTCACGTGGGGACACGTGACATCGGTCTTTTGCATGCATGGAGATCTTTTAAGTCTCTTCATTTTATTTTGAGAATTTAATTCTTTGTAAGATTAAGAATTAAATTCTTATTTAGGGTAAAACCCTAATTTCTTTTTAAAGAAATTAAATTCCTAAATATGTAAAAGAATTAAATTCTTATATAGGGTTAAACCCTAGTTTCATTTTAGGAGGAATTAAATTCCTGTTGATCTGAGAGAATTAAATTCTCAATTAGGGTTAAACCCTAGTTCTGTTTTAGGAGAATTAAATTCTCATATAGGGTTAAACTCTAGTTTTGTTTTAGGAGAATTAAATTCTCAAAACTCAATTCTCTTTCTAAGTTTAGGATCTGCATGGCAGGATCTCGACCCGATGAGAATTAAATTCTCAACTTATGGGGAGATGTGCTCTGTGCAGATTCTCAACCAGAAGAAGAACTAAGTTCTTTTTTGTATAAGTGTTAAACTCTTGGATTGAGAATTAAATTCTCTTTATTGAAGTTTTGATCCTTTTTCCCTTTCTCACCTAGGGTTTTCTTTGTTGAGAATTAAATTCTCCTTTCTTTTCTCTCTCTGTTGTTGTTATCTCCCCCAAAAAAAAGTAGATCCCTTCTCTTCTCTTCTTGGCTCCTATTTATAGGAGAAGGAAAAGAATCAATTTGTTTAGCAAATCTCTCATTGAAAGATTTGATTTGTTTTCATCATTAATATGATCTTTTAGATCATTCAGTGAATTTTATTCACCGTTGGATTTTAAATCCAAAGATATTCTGTTTGTTATTTTCGGTGAGATTTAGGGGAAATCTTTCCTTGTCCAAGATTTTTCCATAAATTTACCCTTGGATCTTTAATCCAACGGTCTCCATAATCCTTTTCCATTTGGAAAGATTTAGAAACTTTTAGAATTTTAATTCTATTAACTGTGAGGCTTTCGGAGCCAGTCACGTGCTGACACGTGACCCTTGGTCACGCGTGAGCACATGACCCCCAATTGAGTCCTTTTCTCAGCGTTTATTTACGCTTCAGTTTTAACCATCATGTGTCAACACGTGACCATTGGTCATGTGTGAGCACGTGATACCTCATTGAGGTATTTCCTTTAGCCATTTGTTTTTATTTCTGTTTTAACTATCACGTGTCAACACGTGACCATTGGTCACGTGTGAGCACGTGACCCCCAATTGGGTCCTTCTTCATCCATTTGTTTTTTATTTCTGTTTTAACTATCACGTGTCAACACGTGACCATTGGTCACGTGTGAGCACGTGACATCTCATTGAGGTAATTCCTGATTTTTAATCAGGGAACAGTGCATAACATATTTGCTTATAACTTTTGATTCCGGATGAATTATGAACCCCATAATATATCAAATCGAAGGGTTTTTCGAGATGCTTCCAATACCATCAGAATTTAATAGTTCCTCTTTTGGAAGTTTATCAAAATACAGGCCGGAAGATACTGGTTCGCATTTCTTTAAGCGTATCGCTGCCATTTGATACCTTGGACTCTTCTGCGCAGAAATTTTTGGTGGGAACAAATGCCCCACACTACTTTGCCCACGTAAGTATATACATAGGTGAAGTAGTGCAAAGTTATGAGTAGCCATGGAATTGAGGGCTTAGGAGACAAGTTTAGGGTCCTTGTAGCCTAAGACTTTTCAACTTTATAAGCCGTGAGGGACTCACAAAGATTTTTCTCCCTACGGATCGAGAGGATCTCGTAGGTGTATTTTCTCCTTAGGGGTCATGAGGACTTCTAAGTGTGTTTTCTCTTATAAGTCGTAAGGATCTTATAAGAGAATTTTTCCCTCTTACGAGTCGAGAGGACTCGTAAGCGGTTGTTTCCCTCTTTGTCGACATTCGACTTTGGAGAGTGTGACCCGTGGATAGTATGCAAGAGACCGTTTTGGATCGACTTGTAGGGTCCCAGTGCTTAGGAAACAGGTTTTTTAATCCCCGCTGCTTAAGGCTTTTCCTTACGAGTCGAGACGAATCGAGCATTTCTCGCAAAGATACTAATTTCCTCACGAGTCGAGACGAATCGAGCATTTCTCGCAAGAATATCCTAACGTCACAGTTAACCTCTGCTCTTTACAACAGAGGTCTGTTAGGGTCTGTGGTACTTAGGGTTTTGTCCGTCGTACCGCCGCATCAGCTGATGTATTCCTCGATAGGCAGTTTTGCTGTTCGAGTAGCCTTGCGATTGTCGTGTCTCCGATCCCTTCTGAGGCTGGACAAGACGTCTTCAAGCAATCCTCCTAGGCAGTTTGACCGTCGGAAGAGCAAGCGTTAGGAATTTTGCCATGCCGCTTTTTACTTGAGGTTAGGCTAATTTTGGAGAGCCCCGATGAGTCATAACCACTCAGCGCTGGTGTGGGATGATCTCCGATAGTCTTTCAAGCTTTATATGACTTGTCGTTAAGACCCTGAAGCTAGGAATTTGGCCTTTGCTTCGTTTGCTGGCATCGCGTCTGCTGTATCGAGACGAATGTCGCGGTTGTCTCTACGTTGCTGGTGAACCGTCGAGGTTTGGAACTAGGGATTTTGCCGTGGCTCCTTTTGGTGATGTTGCGTCTGCTGTGTCGAGACGAACGTCGAGGTGGTGACCACTCCGCACTGGTGCGAGATAACCTCCGATTGTCTTTCAGGCTTTATATGACTTGCCGTTAAGACCCTGAAGCTAGGAATTTGGCCTTCGCTTCGTTCGCTGGCATCGCGTTTGCTGTATCGAGATGAATGTCGTGGTTGTCTCTAGGTTGCTGGTGAACCGTCGAGGTTTGGAACTAGGGATTTTGCCGTGGCTCCTTTTGGTGATGTTGCGTCTGCTGTGTCGAGACGAACGTCGAGGTGGTGACCACTCCGCACTGGTGCGAGATAATCTCTGATTGTCTTTTAGGCTTTATATGACTTGTCGTTAAGACCCTGAAGCTAGGAATTTGGCCTTCGCTTCGTTTGCTGGCATCGCGTCTGCTGTATCGAGACGAATGTCGTGGTTGTCTCTAGGTTGCTGGTGAACCGTCGAGGTTTGGAATCAGGGATTTTGCCGTGACTCCTTTTGGTGATGTTGCATCTGCTGTGTCGAGACGAACGTCGAGGTGGTGACCACTCCGCACTGGTGCGAGATAATCTCCAATTGTCTTCCAGGCTTTATGACTTGCCGTTAAGACCCTGGAGCTAGGAATTTGGCCTTCGCTTCGTTTGCTGGCATCGCGTCTGCTGTATCGAGACGAATGTCGTGATTGTCTCTAGGTTGCTGGTGAACCGTCGAGGTTTGGACCACTCCGCACTGGTGCGAGATAATCTCCGATTGTCTTCCAGCCTTTATATGACTTGCCGTTAATACCCTGAAGCTAGGAATTTGGCCTTCGCTTCGTTTGCAGGCATCGCGTCTGCTGTATCGAGACGAATGTCGCGGTGGTGATCACTCCGCGCTGGTGCGAGATGATCTCCGATTGTCTTTCAGGCTTTATATGACTTGCCGTCAAGACCCTGAAGCTAGGAATTTGGCCTTTTGCTTCATTTGCTTTGGCGCGTCCGAATCCTGCTGGGGGAAGAACGCTGGGGTGACATTTCATCTGCTGTGTCGAGACGATCGTCGAGGTGGTGACCACTCCGCGCTGGAGCGAGATGATCTCCGATTGTCTTTCAGGCTTTATATGACTTGCCGTCAAGACCCTGAAGCTAGGAATTTGGCCTTTTGCTTCATTTGCTTTGGCGCGTCCGAATCCTGCTGAGGGAAGAACGCTGGGGTGACATTTCATCTGCTGTATCGAGACGATCGTCGAGGTGGTGACCATTCCGCGCTGGTGTGAGATGATCTCCAATTGTCTTTCAGGCTTTATATGACTTGCCGTCAAGACCCTGAAGCTAGGAATTTGGCCTTTTGCTTCATTTGCTTTGGCGCGTCCGAATCCTGCTGGGGGAAGAATGCTGGGGTGAAATTTCATCTGCTGTATCGAGACGATCGTCGAGGTGATGACCACTCCGCGCTGGTGCGAGATGATCTCCGATTGTCTTTCAGGCTTTATATGACTTGCCGTCAAGACCCTGAAGCTAGGAATTTGGCCTTTTGCTTCATTTGCTTTGGCGCGTCCGAATCCTGCTGGGGGAAGAACGCTGGGGTGACATTTCATCTGCTGTATCGAGACGATCGTCGAGGTGGTGACCACTCCGCGCTGGTGCGAGATGATCTTCGATTGTCTTTCAGGCTTTATATGACTTGCCGTCAAGACCCTGAAGCTAGGAATTTGGCCTTTACTTCATTTGTTGGCATTGTGTCTGCAATATTGCGACAAATGTCGAGATTGTCTCTAAGTTGTCTATGAACCGTCGAGATTTGGCTTCGCTTTCTGATAGAGCCTGTTGGGAAGGTATGGTTCCCTTTTTGTTTGTGCCCCTGGATTGTATACAGGGATCGATGTGATCTCACCTGTAGGGCAAAAATTTTCATTCTTTCATCATTTTTTTATTCTTTCCGCGATGCTCTATCATTTCAGCTTTTACATCGCGAAGGTCGCGATTGCCCAATCATTTCGGCTATTTTTCGCGATGCCCAATCATTTCGGCTATTTATTTTATTTTTACTCGTTGCTTTTTATTGCGAGTTGCCCAATCATTTCGGCTATTTTTGTATGCATATATTTTTACTTGCTGATTTTGTTGCAAGTTGCTCCATCATTTCGGCTATTTCATATGCATTTTTTTGGCTCGCTGATTTTTTCTCGCGAGTATAGGATTTGGGATCTGATGCTCATCTTAGCATCAGCATCGCTGCGACTGGAATATTGGCAGGAGCGAATCATCATTTGCCATAAAAGGGCCTGGAATTTGATACCGATTTAGGCATCAGCATCGTTACAATTGGGATATTTCCAGGAGCGAATCATCATTTGCCGTTGTCGATGTCGAACAAAGGTGGCTTAGCAAACAGGGTTAGGATCCCGTCGACTAAGGCTTTTGACTTCATGAGCCGTAAGGGTCTCATAAAGGTACTTCTCCCTACGAGTCGTGAGGATCTCGTAGGTGCATTTTCTCCTTAGGAATCATGAGGATTCCTATGTGTGTGTTCTCTTATAAGTCGTAAGGATCTTAAAAGAGTGTTTTCTCCTTGCAAGTCGAGAGGACCTACAAGTGTGTGTTCACCGTGTGAGCATATCCCTAGTCGCTGGTGGGACTCTGTTAGGGAAATGTTCATTCGCGCCCGTGGATTGTATACAAGGGTCAATACTGAACCGCTTATAGGGCAATATCGAAGGTAGTGGGAGTTGCTTAAGAACAGGTTCAGGTCTCTGTAACTTAAGACTTTCAAATCTTATGAGTCGTGAGGGTCCCATAAGAGAGTTCTCCTTACGAGTCGTGAGGATCTCGCAAGTGTAATTTGTCCTTAGGAATCGTGAGGATCCCTAAGTGTGTTGCTTCCCTGTGAGTCGTAAGGATCTCACACGGGTGGTATCTCCTTACAAGGTCGAGAGGACCTTGTAAGTGTCTTTTAACGAGGTTGCGCCCTTTCGGGTTTTCACAAACACTCGCCGGTAGTCCTACTGTTTTTACTCGCGGAGCCCTTTCGGGTTTTCATCCCTGCCCCTTTTGCTTATGGACATATCGTTCTTTTTCATTATTTTTTTTATTCTTTATTCTTTTTTCTAACGAGATCGCACCCTTTTGGGTTTTCACGAACACTCGCCGGTAGCCCTGCTGTTTTTACTCACGGAGCCCTTTCGGGTTTTCATCCGTGCCCATTTTGCTTATGGACATACCATTTTTATATTATTTTTATATTCCTTTTAACGAGGTTGCGTCCTTTCGGGTTTTCACAAAACTCGCCGGTAGCCCTGCTGTTTTTACTCACGGAGCCTTTTCGGGTTTTCATCCGTGCCCATTTTGCTTATGGACATACCGTTTTTTTACCACGTTAGCCTGAGGATGCAGCGGTAGTAGTTTAAAGACATTTCGGTCATTTGCAAGTTTTAGGACATTGCGGTCCATTGTTAGTTTAACGACGTTTCGGTCTATTATCCAGTTTTAGGACATAGTGGTCCATTATTAGTTTAACGACGTTTTGGTCTATTATCCAGTTTTAGGACGTAGTGGTCCGTTGGGCTTTCTCTATGAATGGGCATGATGCCCCCGGCGTGTCCATCTTTTTCGGAGCATGTGGTTGTGGCGGGCTCACCTTCTAGTTTTCGGACAGCGCGAGTTTGCCTTGTTGGTATTGGTCTTCAAACCAGTTTTTGAAGACGAAGCAATCTTTAATCGGATGACTTACTGCTCGATGGTAGGGGCAATAATTAGGATCGTTGACATCGCCTGGCTGTAGCGGACGTTTCGGACTCGGCAGATTGATGAATCCGTTGCGCACTACCAGCTCAAACAGTTTTCTCGTTTTATCCTGGGGAAACGAGTAAGGACGTCCCAGTCTTTCCTCGAGGGATGGGTGTGGACGCATATTGTTTTGGCAAACAACCGGCTTTAAGTTGCTCGGCCGTTGTTGAGTATTGGCAATGAAGGTTGCTTTCCCTTTGCCCTTTTCATTCCAAGGCTCTGTCTTTGAAGGAGATGGTCTATGGCCCATTTGGTCCATTTGGGCCAGCTTGTCAATCAAGGCCTGAAAAGTGGCCGGCTTGAAGAACATCATGAATTGGGATATGCTCGCTTGAGGGTCGAGAGTACCTACGAACATGCCCACGGCAGGAGCTTCTTCAATGCGCTGCTCGCACTTTGACCATAGATTACACCACCGTATCGCATACTGGACCCAAGTTTCGCCTGGCTTAACCCTGGCGTTGATCAATGCCGTGATCGGGGTGCGTCCGCTAGCACTCGCGAATCTTTGTGTAAACAGTAGCTCCATCTCCGCAAATATTTTTACAGAGTCGTTAGGTAGCTCCGATTACCATTCAAAAGCTGTTTCTGCTAAGCTGCCGACGAATTGGTGAAGCAGCAGTTTGTCGTCGCCTCCAGTGTTGCCGCATAAGGCCCTGAATTGAGCGACATGCTGGTGTGGATTTCCTGTCCCCTTGTACACGTGGAATCTAGGGATCGTATATCCCTGCGGGTAACTGATTTGGTCGTACCAGCCCGGATAGGATCGTCCGGTTCTAACAATTTGCCCAGCCGCTTCACTCTCCCGATGAGCTCGTATTTGCTGAGCTATATAGTCATCCAGTGCGGCCTTGGAAATGGTTTTCTCCTTGGCTGCTGAAAGAGCCAGAGGAGGATTGGATGTCTCCCCTCTATCATCTTTAGTAATGGTCGGAGGGTCTTCAGCTGGAGGATCCTGCTGTAACATCATTCCTACCATATCTTGGAAAAGAAGCGCCATTTGTTTTATATTAGCTGCTTGTTCTGCTGCTTCTCTGTCCTTCTTTTCAAGGACTCTGCGTAGGAAGTCAGCGTCAATTTCTTGCTCCCGGCGTTGATCCGAGGATGCCTCCGAGCTTTCTTTTGGCCCGGTAAGTGCGGCCATTGCAGTCATCATTTCCTGAAGCTTCTGTTGTTGCTCCTGGGCTTTTGTCACAGATCGGGTGAGCGATCGGTGACCCGTCGAAGCGCGGCTATCCTCCTTTCCGGAAGCCATATAAATGGTGTGCACCACCATGCCCCCAGACTTGGGGCGTTTAGCTTCAGTGTCTTTGCGATTTACCAAAGACACAGGGGTCTTCTCCGACCTCCTTCTTTTTTGAGCGGTCGAAGTTGAGAGGGCCGTTGTAGTGGGTACCCAAGTAGCTGTCGCTTTTGGTGGCTTGACAGAGTAGTCCTTCTCCTGCCGAACCTTCATCTTTTTCTGTCGGCGGAGATAGTCTTGATCCATTACGGAGTCCTGGACTTGACACCAGACCTTGTAAATTTTAGAGGATAGCCATTGAGGAGACTGCTCCAGCTTCACCTTTGGGGCATTATCCACAGGTGTAGGAGATCTTTTCAATACGGCAGTTGGCGAGTTTTTGCGCACCTTTCTTAGCGGTTCAAAGCTATTCCCGGTCGGAACAGCAGCATTGATTTCCACCATCGGAGCTGGCGGAGTTATCCCAGAGGGGGAATTGCCCCCAGCCTTCCTCACTCGGCGCCAGTGGCGACGTCGAGCGTGTCGTGCGGATGGAGTTGTTTCAGCTATAAGGATGACTTCGTTATGCCCCCTGCTTTGAGGAGAGACCGTTATTGGTGCTAGCCTGTTAAAGACTGACACCCGTTGAGAAGCAATGTCTAATCTGTCAAAGACAGACCTCTGGGCAGGGGAAACAGCTTTGAGGACCTCGCCTGGAGCAGCAACCAGAATGGTCAGCCTTGTAAAAACTGACTTCTTGGAAGGAAGAGCATTTCCAATGATTTCGTCCGCTTGAGCCGGGATGGATATCTGCTTTGGGATGGCAGTTTCGGGTATCGCGGGCTTGTAGACGTTCTGGCCCACTCTGTTGAAAACTGAGGTATTGAAGTTGGGCGGCCCATTGAGAGGGGTCGCGGCAGTGGTAAGTCGATCAAAGACCGGCTTTCTTTGGAGCTTCTTGCGATGTCATTGGGGCATTGAAGCTCATCAGTGGGAGCATGGTCCCGAAGAATAGTCCAGCGGTGGCTTGAGTTACCTACTCCACTGGCATCTTGAAAAGGGAGGCCGCTTGGGACCCGTAAGTCACTCCTCCAGCAAGGACGGAGTGAGAGTTACAGTTGCAGGTAGTGCAGTTTGAAGCCATTGATCTTCTGTTTTCTGCATGGAGCAAGACACCAAATCTAAGTATCTCGAATCCACAGGCAACCACAGCAAACCGCGATTCGTTCGCGAACACGACACACGAAGTGTGGAGTGGAAAGAGGAAGAGGTCCCACCGGGCGTGCCAGAATATGTTCCCTTCCGAAAGACGGCCAAGACAGAGACGTCTAGCCTGAGATTTAGGGCAGATGCTATTTGGTTTTATCCATCCACCTCTCTGAAGATGCCAAGTTGATTTATGGCACCGTGTATCGGAGGTTTAGACGGATGCGGCCGATATAGCAGACTTCGTCAAATTCCCCCTCGCTTGAGGGGTTTTTGACTGTGCGGACGCTCTTCCCTGCAGGCGCAAGCCCCTGCAGTTAATTACGCTACCGCATCGCAGTAACAACTTT
This sequence comes from Agapanthus africanus, assembly GCA_030015575.1. Taxonomy (NCBI): domain Eukaryota; kingdom Viridiplantae; phylum Streptophyta; class Magnoliopsida; order Asparagales; family Amaryllidaceae; genus Agapanthus; species Agapanthus africanus. The sequence goes on from JASDDO010000016.1 coordinate 557,010,337, forward strand.
CTCCTTCTCCAGAATTTCACTTCATGTCGTGGGTGTTTGTTTTGTTTGTGGTTGTCCGTGGATTGTATACGGAGACTAATTTATGTCGTCGCCCGTAGGACGTGGATTAGTCCAAATCCGTATTTTCTTAGATTTGGGTTTGGTGTTTTGGTTTAAGAATACGTTAACCCTATTTGAGGCTAAGATCAACTTAAACGTTTGTTAAAGACACGTTAGTCTGATTTGAGACTAGGATTAACTTAACAGGATCGTTTAGATCCGACAAAAAAGCATTTGGGCTCTGTTGTTCCAGTTTAGGGACATGGTGGTCCATTGCCAGTTTAGGGACATGGTGGTCCATTTAATGAATGGCCGTCGGGACCCGTCACCTCTCTGACGACGTTGAAGGATTACAACGACAGATATCAGAGGAGTTCAGAGATGTACCCTTGAACCAAATTTGGTTGGGAGATCTATAGTCCAATTTGGGACTAAAGTCTGTTTGAGGGTTTAAAGATACGTTAGCCCTATTTGAGGCTAAGATCAACTTAAACATTTGTTAAGAATACGTTAGTCTAATTTGAGACAAAGATCAACTTAACGGGATCGTTTAGATCCGACAAAAGAGCATTTGGGCTCTATTGTTCCAATTTAGGGACATAGTAGTCTATTGCCAGTTTAGGGACATGGTGGTCCATTGCCAGTTTAGGGACATGGTGGTCCAATAAAATGTATGGCTGTCGGGACCCATCACCTCTCTGAAGTCGTTGAAGGATTACAACGACAAATATCAGAGGAGCTCAGAGATGTACCCTTGAACCAATATGGATTAAGTAATCTGTAGCCCAATTTGGAAACTAAGATCAATTAATTAGGTTATGAGCACATTGGCTCAGTTGAGTCTGAATTGAGGACTTATGGCCAATTTGGGCTAAGTCCAATTAAGTTAGAAATATTGGCTCTTGTTGGACCATTAAACATTTGTCTGGGTTCAAACCCACATTATTTAGCAATGCTAAATATTTTCAACTTTGATTTTCTCAGATTTGAGATTCATTTGGAGGAGGGACTTTTGCCTCTGGAAAATTAGCCAATTTGGCTAAAAGTATTGTTAAACACTAAAGAACAACAGTGTTAAACACCGAAGATAGAACTCTCAAATTAGTGTTAAACACTAAAAGACAATCAGTGTTAAACACTTGAAATATAATCTTCAATTTAGTGTTAAAACTACTAGAAACAATCAGTATTAAACACTGGAAATGTAATCGCCAAATTAGTGTTAAACACTAAAGAAAGAGGGGTCACGTGTGGACACGTGAGAGCGCCCAAAGTTGGGACCAGATCCCTTTTCTTCGTTCTGCAATTAAGTGTTAAACACTTCTTCATCTTTTGAGTATCACGTGTTGTGTCACGCCCCGCTTCCCAAAATACGGAATACGAGGGGTAGACAAGGCCAGCCATGCTCCTACGGTCAAGGAAATGTCCTGCCGTAGTCACACTTCGGCTTCTAGTTTATCATGGTAAACAGTAAATGATGCGCAGGTAATGAGAAATGCAGTAACTGAAAGATACAATAATATAAACTGACCTGAAGTGGAACAAACGAATGTAACTCGGAATAGCAAGTCAAGAAGTCTGTGGTGCACGTTTAGTTCTGATCCAGGCTAAATCTTCTCCTTACACTGAGCATGCATACTCAGGTCGTCAGAGCGACACAATAGCAATATAATATATATATAAAATCAAGTGACAGTTCTAACAGTGGTAATGGATATGAATAACAGTAAATCAACGACAACATGAATATGAATGTGCAGTGATCAATGCAGCGGAACAGTAAAGCAGTATAAAGATATGTCACGTATGCCAACACAGTATATAAGGAATATAAATGCCAGTATTCCTATCAGTCTCTAAGTCTCACTGTACAGGTCACTAAGCCTATCGTCAGTCCAAGTGTGAGAGTCAACCACTCGCGAGTGTCCTCCACCCAAGGGTAGAACCCAAGGGCAAGGGACCACGGGCCCAACATGTAATAAGAATATCACGGTGTATATATCACATACCCTGTAAATCTCCATATAACTCCCTAAATATATAAGCCGGCATGGGACTCCCGAGATTCTGTTGAACTCACACTTAAACTACCCCACACCCCGTGGTCTACATCAAACGCTAACCATCAACCTAAATACTAATCGATTCGTGACAAGTCTGCGCGAGAACTGGAGGCAGGACCTCCATCAAGCACGTCCGGACTAATACCTAAGATAAACGGCAGTGTTTGGTGTCTTATCTGTGACATCCGTGCAACGCTTCCATAAATGTCCCATTCCACTTATAGTCACACGTACACGCACCCCACAGACGTCGACAATGCAATAAATAATAGGGTCACTGATTGTGTACAAGTACGTATCACTTTCACTTAATCACGGATACACGAACACTGACGTACTTTCCACAATCATCACTAAAATCTAACACTGGGTGAATGCACGATATCACTAGGTTATCACTACAATGATATAGGTATGATATGATGCATGAACAGTATATAAGCATGATTAGGATGTTACGAAACAGTATTTTATCACTTACACGATTTATCATGAAACGTACATATATAATTCAGCGAAACGATAAACAGATAGTAATTAGTATGTTCAGTTATCTATCCATCAAATTTGGTTTCAAGCCAATCGGGTTCCAGGATTGCTAATTATAACCATTTCATTTTAAGCGCTCGCGGCTGGAAATTCGGTTTCAGAATCAGAAATCCGTTTCGCAACGCATTTTAATCCCAGTTGGGATCGGATTTTAGCGACGCTAAAGTTGGCTGAATTCTAGGGTTTTCAGTAAAGTTTTCAACGCAACAAACGGATCTTCAATCGCGTCTGTACGTTAGGAGTTATAATCTGTTCAATATTAACATGTCAATTCTGATTCTGCTGGGACTGTTATGTGTCCCGATCTATTAAATTACAGATTAAATATCAAACGGTAACGAAACAGAATGAAACCAATTGTGTTGTCTAGCTAACAGATTTATCTATAATAAACAGCAGAGTTCCGCAACCTACTAGTTAAGGAAATCCTGTGGTACCCAATACGGAAACGCAAGCAACGACTGGAGTCGCTCTGGACTGCAGTCCAGAGTCGCACTCCGATACGAATATCATCACAATTTAAGTGCAGAAATATTAGGGAACCAGTATAAGGTTAAAGTTCATCGAGTCGGCTTCGATTTGAGCCCTCGAACGCACCATTCTATTATGTATGTGATTTATGGTGAATTTAACGGTTTTCAGGTACAATAGAATTACAGTTTTACGGTTTGACTTGGGGGTAGTTGTTTTAATCGTTAACGGTCATATTATCCAACGAAATTCATACACTAAGTTCAAAGCCATACGGGCCAAACAAAACTATTTAGTTCCGCCAAATTGGGAAAAGTTTCCCATTGGGAACACACGTCGACCAGGTTATGGCACATAATCAGTTTAAATTTGCAACTTAGAATCTATATACTTAGCGATTGTAATTTAGGTAAAATAGCATGTAAGCAAGTAAAGAACTTGCCTGGAGACGTTTTGGCGATGCACGGAAGTATCAATGGCACGATCACGTCACAGGCGCAGCACAAGTTCGGCTTTTGGAATCAGACGATCGTAAACAATCCCGTTACTCTCCGTGCCTTTCCTTTCTCTTCAATGCTCTAAGTCGTCCATGACTTGATATGCGGGAGATAGAGATGCATAGAGAGAGGGAGATCAGAGAGAGCGAGAGGGAGGGAGAGAGAGAGATCAGAGAGAGAGAGAGAGAGAGAGAAAAGAATGAGAACAGAGAGAGAAAGAGAATGAGAACAGAGAGAGAGAGGGCTGATAGAGTTAGAGACAGAGGGAGAGATTGAGAGTGGGGAAATCAAAAGAGAGAGATCACACAGAGAGAGAGAAATCTGAGATGAGGAGGAGAGGAGAGAAAGAATAGAGAGAGGGAAGCAGGGGGAGAGGGTAGGCAGAGAGAGAGTGGGATGTAGGCAGAAAGAGAGAGAGATACAGAGGGTGAGGGAGAGGCAGTGAATGAGATGTAGGTAGAGAGAGAGTGAGATCTGTTAGAGGTTGTGTGAGGAAAAGAGAAACTCGGGGTAACGAGGCTGACAGTGGTGGTCGGGAAGGAGAGGGGTGCTCGGAGGTGGCTCGACGTGAAGCAGTGGGCCACCGTCGAGGGGTGGCAGGGGTGGAGCTCGGGTTTCAGGAGGGTCGAGGGAGGAGCGAAGAGAGAGAGGAGGGGAGGTGACGAGGGTTAGAGAGGGGGTGCGCGACGACGAGACGAGGAGCTCGCCGGCGTCGGGGCAGGGGACTCGGTGTGCAGGTGAGTGGGTGCGTGGGTCGGGTGTGTAGCGAGGAGAGGGGAACATGAGAACGAGGGAGGGAGCGAGGAAGAGGGAGTAGTGGTGGACGAGGTCGCGCGTCGTGGGCGTAACGCACGCAAGCGACGGGGCGCGAGCGTGGGCGGAGGCGACGGAGTTGGATCGAGCGCGCGCGGAAAGAAAATAGCTGTTGGGATTTAAGAAGATGAACAGGGTGGGGAGTCGGGTCGGGTGAGTGGGGAAAGCGGGCGCGGGTTGGAGCTGGGAGCGGGCTGTGGGCTGAGAGATGGGCCGGCCAAAAATAAAAAGAATTAGGGAAATGGGTTAAGAGTCTTGGGCTGGGCTGAAGGGGTTAGCAGAAATAAAAGAATTAAAGAAAATGGGAAAAAGGGCTGGGCTGGGCTCGCAAGAAAATTCCCTTAACAAATAAAATCTGAAGTGGGTAAGGGAGAAACGGGCCGGGAAAAATGATAGAATTTTATTTAGGGAAAAATATGTGGGCTGAGAATTAAAACGGCTGAGGAAATTTTTATAAGGAATATATTAAGAAAAATTTTAGTGGGCCGAGGGAATTAAAGTTTGGATTTAAAAATGAGCTTGGGCCGGAGGGGAGATTTAATTGCTTTGAGAGCAAAAAGGTTTTGGGTTTAATAAAGTTTCTTTAAATAATTGAATGGTTAAAAGTAACAAATTTATAGTTTACAAAGAAATGAAGATTTAGGTGTATAAAAAGAACCGGGTATTACATCATACCACCCTTACAAAAATTTCGTCCTCGAAATTTAAAAGAAACAACTAGCTATAAATAATAAGCGAAGAATCATCATATCGAACACTAATACATGCTGATTTACTTAAAAACGGGTAGACAAAGTTTTGAGGGTTCATACATATATATAAGAACCTCATACAAAAGATAGGCTTACAAGGTATGATGCAGGAAAACTATAAGGGCAAGTACAAATATACGAGAATATAGGTAACAGTAACGAATAATAATCAAAGTGTGTTCGATAAAAATCGAAACCCAACTATGTGCACATCTAATTTTAACAAAAATAAGCAGAAAAATAAGTATAAGACACAATCATATATAATAGTAAACATAGGCACAACACCCGAAAATATAGTAACGACAATGAGGTAGTGAAAGCTTAGACGGTAGATTAAAACATTTTAGGATAACGTATCGAAAATAGGTTTAAAATGATTTAGAAAACTTGTATAGTGAATTTAAGAAACATGGAACAAAATTTGCGCGATGTAAGGGTTGCGCCACTGAAAATGAGAAAAATAATAATGTGCTTAAAATACATAAAACGGAGTAATCAATAACACGTACTCTTTTACAAAATACTGAAAACTAAATTTTCGAATAACAGTGTTCCTAAATATAGCTAGGGTAACAAGAAAAACACAAAGAGGTATAGGGCTAGATAGGGTAATGATTACAAAGAAGTGTGGCTTATTCAAAGGTCAGAGTGTGGCGGCTTTAGGCTGAATGTTAAGGAGATCGGGATAGGGTCAGCACAGGAAATAGGGGTGAGCAATAAAGGAATACAAAAAGAAAAGTGTGGGGGAAACAACAGTCGGTACAACACACGAATCAAAATTTGAAGAGTTAGTGAACTCGGAAGTTTCACAAGAACTGTTCTCCTCCCAGAAGGATCTCAACGGGGCACAGACGAGGGATGGAGGGTGTCTCATTCCAAGGATCAGGGTGCGGTACTTTCTAGTCGAATCGAGGGTGAAAACTATACAATGAGTAGGGGTGGATAGTCAGGGAACTCAGCAGAAAATAAATGGATATGGGAAATAAACAAGTATCAAGCGAATCAATAATCACAAGATTTATGAATTCAGAAGATTTATTTCATTCAAGAAAATTTGAAACAAGGCATTCCCAAAGGCGAAAAGTGGCCCTAAACTATACACATTTTATTTGGCCAGAAAGACATCAAAAGAAATTCCGTCAGTCGCGGTTGTGGAGATTCAGTAGGTTGCGGTAGGCTCGCGCACTCAGGTAGGGGCGTCCATTTCCATATCGCCTCGCGGGCATCGCTACTGGAAGTTCTTCCACAGCCGGGTCTTGATCTTCTGGTTCTTCTCCCTCGGATGGAGCTTCTTCATCGAGGTCTGATTCCATGTGATTCTCCTCTTCTGGATTTTCTTCCACGGGATTTTCCTCAACTGGATTTTCTTCTATCGGGTCTTCATCGGGATCTTCCTCTATAAGGTTCTCTTCAGGATCTCCTTCTTCTTCGTCGGAATCAGCTATCATGTTAAACTCTGGGGCGGCTACTCCTTCGTCCTCTGAATCGTTGTTTCCGAAGTTGATCTGGGGACCATTGACCTCATCATCAGAACTCATCAGTGTGCGATCTAGGGAAACGCATGACTGTGCATCCTCGTCTAGATGCGGCGCTGCCCCAGGGTGGGCCATGGTCTGAAAGAAAGTCATGATTAGACAATGGAATGAATAAGGAAAATGACCAAGTGTACGAAGTATGGAAAGATATGCGGTGGCAGGAATTGTAAAATCAAGATTAAAATGTTATGCTACTGAATAGTATGAACAAAGGAAATGACAAGAGAATGATACATATAATACGATTCAAATTTTATTGCATTCAACAAAAAGTTCAGCGGATACAAGGTTTCAAACGGAAAGAAACATTTATAAGAGGATGGCAACATAATACTGAAATTGGGAACATTAAAATTCTTCTTTGATTGCTAGACCGCTGCATCATCGCTACGGGAGTTGAATCCTGTGTTGGGTCCGCTATATCCTCGAAATTCGAACTATGCAGTAATCCTCACTTGGCCAAAGTGGGGAGTGTGGACGAGCCTCCTTCTTGTAGGTCCTTTCTTTCTGGGCAACCGTTGATGAGATGTTTGTTGGACCCGCATATCAAACATTTCCCTTGGGCACGGCGACAATCCTTCTGAAGATGTCCTGGCCTCTTACAATATCCACAGCAAGGGTTCTTCTGATGCTTCTGTTGACGCTTCATCTTCTTCCCTTTTCCTCGTCTAATAGGGATCCCTTTATGATAGGAGGCTCCCGCTGGGGTCTGACTCACCTGTCTTCTCAGCCCTTCAGCTAATAGGTCGTCTGTTCGCTCCTGGGCTTCCTTTAAACCTTGTAGTACACTAAGGATCTCAACAGTCTGATTCTGGGGAGCGGATAAAGATGAAGAGTCGTTAGAAGACATGATCCTGAAATAACAATTTCGAGATTGATATGAGTCACACGCTAAATGAATCAAAATATGATATGGATAGGACAAGGATTCAAGAATATCAGAGATGATGAATTTATTACAAGTGGAGAATCAACTGTATGACTTTAAGTCACCTAAACAGAATACGGTAGTGCAATTGCAACCACGTAATCTTGCCAAGTCACCCGAAACCATAGCGAATAGATAGTTGAACACACGATGTGAATATGGATCAAAAATGACAAGTTTAGAACCTAGACCGAGGGATGTCTTAGATTGCCAACCTATACACGGAAAACTGCAATCCCAATAGAAGCAAAAACCTGGCTCTGATACCAACTAAACCATGTCACGCTCCGCTTCCTAAAATACGGAATACGAAGGGTAGACAAGGCCAGCCATGCTCCTACGGTCAAGGAAATGTCCTGCCGTAGTCACACTTCGGCTTCTAGTTTATTATGGTAAACAGTAAATGATGCGCAGGTAATGAGAAATGCAGTAACTGAAAGATACAATAATATAAACTGACCTGAAGTGGAACAAACGAATGTAACTCGGAATAGCAAGTCAAGAAGTCTGTGGTGCACGTTTAGTTCTGATCCAGGCTAAATCTTCTCCTTACACTGAGCATGCATACTCAGGTCGTCAGAGCGACACAATAGCAATATAATATATATATAAAATCAAGTGACAGTTCTAACAGTGGTAATGGATATGAATAACAGTAAATCAACGACAACATGAATATGAATGTGCAGTGATCAATGCAGCGGAACAGTAAAGCAGTATAAAGATATGTCACGTATGCCAACACAGTATATAAGGAATATAAATGCCAGTATTCCTATCAGTCTCTAAGTCTCACTGTACAGGTCACTAAGCCTATCGTCAGTCCAAGTGTGAGAGTCAACCACTCACGAGTGTCCTCCACCCAAGGGTAGAACCCAAGGGCAAGGGACCACGGGCCCAACATGTAACAAGAATATCACGGTGTATATATCACATACCCTGTAAATCTCCATATAACTTCCTAAATATATAAGCCGGCATGGGACTCCCGAGATTCCATCAAGCACGTCCCGAGTAATACCTAAGATAAACGGCAGTGTTTGGTGTCTTATCTGTGACATCCGTGCAACGCTTCCATAAATGTCCCATTCCACTTATAGTCACACGTACACGCACCCCACAGACGTCGACAATGCAATAAATAATAGGGCCACTGATTGTGTACAAGTACGTATCACTTTCACTTAATCACGGATACACGAACACTGACGTACTTACCACAATCATCACTAAAATCTAACACTGCGTGAATGCACGATATCACTAGGTTATCACTACAATGATATAGGTATGATATGATGCATGAACAGTATATAAGCATGATTAGGATGTTATGAAACAGTATTTTATCACTTGCACGATTTATCATGAAACGTACATATATAATTCAGCGAAACGATAAACAGGTAGTAATTAGTATGTTCAGTTATCTATCCATCAAATTTGGTTTCAAGCCAATCGGCTTCCAGGATTGCTAATTATAACCATTTCATTTTAAGCGCTCGCGGCTGGAAATTCGGTTTCAGAATCAGAAATCCGTTTCGCAACGCATTTTAATCCCAGTTGGGATCGTATTATAGCGACGCTACAGTTGGATGAATTCTAGGGTTTTCAGTAAAGTTTTCAACGCAACAAACGGATCTTCAATCGCGTCTGTACGTTAGGAGTTATAATCTGTTCAATATTAACATGTCAATTCTGATTCTGCTGGGACTGTTATGTGTCCCGATCTATTAAATTACAGATTAAATATCAAACGGTAATGAAACAGAATGAAACCAATTGTGTTGTCTAGCTAACAGATTTATCTATAATAAACAGAAGAGTTCCGCAACCTACTAGTTAAGGAAATCCTGTGGTACCCAATACGGAACCGCAAGCAACGACTGGAGTCGCTCTGGACTGCAGTCCAGAGTCGCACTCCGATACGAATATCATCACAATTTAAGTGCAGGAATATCAGGAAACCAGTATAGGGTTAAAGTTCATCGAGTCGGCTTCGATTTGAGCCCTCGAACGCACCATTCTATTATGTATGTGATTTATGGTGAATTTAACGGTTTTCAGGTACAATAGAATTACAGTTTTACGGTTTGACTTGGGGGTAGTTGTTTTAATCGTTAACGGTCATATTATCCAACGAAATTCATACACTAAGTTCAAAGCCATACGGGCCAAACAAAACTATTTAGTTCCGCCAACTTGGGAAAAGTTTCCCATTGGGAACACACGTCGAGCAGGTTATGGCACATAATCAGTTTAAATTTGCAACTTAGAATCTATATACTTAGCGATTGTAATTTAGGTAAAATAGCATATAAGAAAGTAAAGAACTTTCCTGGAGGCGTTTTGGCGATGCACGGCAGTATCAATGGCACGATCGCGTCACAGGCGCAGCACAAGTTCGGCTTTTGGAATCAGACGATCGTAAACAATCCCGTTACTCTCCGTGCCTTTCCTTTCTCTTCAATGCTCTAAGTCGTCCATGACTTGATATGCGGGAGATAGAGATGCATAGAGAGAGGGAGATCAGAGAGAGCGAGAGGGAGGGGGAGAGGGAGAGAGAGAGAGAGAGAGAGAGAGAGAGAAGAATGAGAACAGAGAGAGAAAGAGAATGAGAACAGAGAGAGAGAGGGCTGATAGAGTTAGAGACAGAGGGAGAGATTGAGAGTGGGGAAATCAAAAGAGAGAGATCACACAGAGAGAGAGAAATCTGAGATGAGGAGGAGAGGAGAGAAAGAATAGAGAGAGGGAAGCAGGGGGAGAGGGTAGGCAGAGAGAGAGTGGGATGTAGGCAGAAAGAGAGAGAGATACAGAGGGTGAGGGAGAGGCAGTGAATGAGATGTAGGTAGAGAGAGAGTGAGATCTGTTAGAGGTTGTGTGAGGAAAAGAGAAACTCGGGGTAACGAGGCTGACAGTGGTGGTCGGGAAGGAGAGGGGTGCTCGGAGGTGGCTCGACGTGAAGCAGTGGGCCGCCGTCGAGGGGTGGCAGGGGTGGAGCTCGGGTTTCAGGAGGGTCGAAGGAGGAGCGAAGAGAGAGAGGAGGGGAGGTGACGAGGGTTAGAGAGGGGGTGCGCGACGACGAGACGAGGAGCTCGCCGGCGTCGGGGCAGGGGACTCGGTGTGCAGGTGAGTGGGTGCGTGGGTCGGGTGTGTAGCGAGGAGAGGGGAACATGAGAACGAGGGAGGGAGCGAGGAAGAGGGAGTAGTGGTGGACGGGGTCGCGCGTCGTGGGCGTAATGCACGCAAGCGACAGGGCGCGAGCGTAGGCGGAGGCGACGGAGTTGGGTCGAGCGCGCGCGGAAAGAAAATAGCCGTTGGGATTTAAGAAGATGAACAGGGTGGGGAGTCGGGTCGGGTGAGTGGGGAAAGCGGGCGTGGGTTGGAGCTGGGAGCGGGCTGTGGGCTGAGAGATGGGCCGGCCAAAAATAAAAAGAATTAGGGAAATGGGTTAAGAGTCTTGGGCTGGGCTGAAGGGGTTAGCAGAAATAAAAGAATTAAAGAAAATGGGAAAAAGGGCTGGGCCGGGCTCGCAAGAAAATTCCCTTAACAAATAAAATCTGAAGTGGGTAAGGGAGAAACGGGCCGGGAAAAATGATAGAATTTTATTTAGGGAAAAATATGTGGGCCGAGAATTAAAACGGCTGAGGAAATTTTTATAAGGAATATATTAAGAAAATTTTTAGTGGGCCGAGGGAATTAAAGTTTGGGTTTAAAAATGAGCTTGGGCCGGAGGGGAGATTTAATTGCTTTGAGAGCAAAAAGGTTTTGGGTTTAATAAAGTTTCTTTAAATAATTGAATGGTTAAAAGTAACAAATTTATAGTTTACAAAGAAATACAGATTTAGGTGTATAAAAAGAACCGGGTATTACATGTTGACACGTGATGGAGATTTATTCACTGATCATTAAAGCACTCGCTAAGGGGTCATGCGGGGACACGTGAGAGCGCCCAAAGCTCATATTTCCTTTGCTTTTTCTTTCTGTGTTTTGTAGGTCACGTGGGAGAACGTGAGGCATTGCCTCAAACCTTTCCTCCTTCTCATTTCTGGGGATCTCTTCAGGGGTCACATGGGGACACGTGATCTTGGTCTTTTGCATGCATGGAGATCTTTTAAGTCTCTTCATTTTATTTTGAGAATTTAATTCTCTGTAAGATTAAGAATTAGATTCTTATTTAGGGTAAAACCCTAATTTCTTTTTAAAGGAATTAAATTCCCAAATATGTAAAAGAATTAAATTCTTATATAGGGTTAAACCCTAGTTTCATTTTAGGAGGAATTAAATTCCTGTTGATCTGAGAGAATTAAATTCTCAATTAGGGTTAAACCCTAGTTCTGTTTTAGGAGAATTAAATTCTCATGTAGGGTTAAACCCTAGTTTTGTTTTAGGAGAAATAAATTCTCAAAACTCAATTCCCCTTCTAAGTTTAGGATCTGCATGGTAGGATCTCGACCCGATGAGAATTAAATTCTCAACTTATGGGGAGATGTGCTCTGTGCAGATCTTCAACCAAAAGAAGAACTAAGTTCTTTTTTTTAAAAGAGTTAAACTCTTGGATTGAGAATTAAATTCTCTTTATTGAAGTTTTGATCCTTTTTCCCTTTCTCACCTAGGGTTTTCTTTGTTGAGAATTAAATTCTCCTTTCTTTTCTCTCTCTGTTGTTGTTATCTCCCCCCAAAAAAAGTAGATCCCTTCTCTTCTCTTCTTGGCTCCTATTTATAGGAGAAGGAAAAGAATCAATTTGTTTAGCAAATCTCTCATTGAAAGATTTGATTTGTTTTCATCATTAATATGATCTTTTAGATCATTCAGTGAATTTTATTCACCGTTGGATTTTAAATCCAAAGATATTCTGTTTGTTATTTTCGGTGAGATTTAGGGGAAATCTTTCCTTGTCCAAGATTTTTCCATAAATTGGTGATTTTTAATCACCCTTGGATCTTTAATCCAACGGTCCCCATAATCCTTTTCCATTTGGAAAGATTTAGAAGCTTTTAGAATTTTAATTCTATTAACTGTGAGGCTTTTGGTGCTAGTCACGTGCTGACACGTGACCCTTGGTCACGTGTGAGCACGTGACCCCCAATTGAGTCCTTTTCTCAGCGTTTATTTATGCTTCAATTTTAACCATCACGTGTCAACACGTGACCATTGGTCACGTGTGAGCACGTGATACCTCATTGAGGTATTTCTTTTAGCCATTTGTTTTTATTTCTGTTTTAACTATCACGTGTCAACACGTGACCATTGGTTACGTATGAGCACATGACCCCCAATTGGGTCCTTCTTCAGCCGTTTGTTTTTTATTTCTGTTTAATTATCACGTGTCAACACGTGATCATTGGTCACGTGTGAGCACGTGACACCTCATTGAGGTAATTCCTGATTTTTAATCAGGGAACAGTGCATAGCATATTTGCTCATAACTTTTGATCCCGGATGAATTATGAAGCCCATAATATATCAAATCGAAGGGTTTTTCGAGATGCTTCCAATAACATCAGAATTTAATAGTTCATCCTTCGGAAGTTTATCAAAATACAGGCCGGAAGATACTGGTTCGCATTTCCTTAAGCGTATCGCTGCTATTTGATACCTTGGACTCTTCTGCGCAGGAATTTTTAGCGGGAACAGTCTTCATGATCTAAGATGATCTACCTAGAAGAATCTCTAACCCAAGTTTACACTTCACTAAACAGCTTATTAGAGAAGTGAACACCCTAATCTAAGTGGCTAAAATAGATGAGGATGATGAAGTAGAAATTTTGCTCTCTTTTGTTTTCAATTTCTCACACTATATCACCACGAACACAAAAGCTAGTAAGCTTTTCAAGGAGGAAGAAGAAGATGAAACCTTTTGTGATGAATAATGAATTATTGTGTTGTGGTTACAAATCTAACCAAGGGTTAAGAATGATAGAGTTAACCCTTGTAGAGAATTAACTAGAGGTTAAGGTTTGGGTTGGGTTAAATAATATCTTCACAAAATATCAAGCTTAATACAAAGTCAAAGCTTCATGAAGCATCATGGAAGCTTCATGCAAAAGCTAACCCTAATCCAAACCCTAACCAAGTTTAAACCCTAAACCTTTGTTAAATTTGTAACCCTAATATATTACAATATTATATATCATATATACAATATATTTTGTAACAAAAGAAAATAATACAATTAACATATATCGTATATATATCAATGTATTATCCCGTGAGAAAATGAATCAATAAAGCGAGCTTATATCAGTTAACGTAACGTAATATATCACATATATAATTATACATTAAATTATCGAATCAACACTTGATCCGATAACCCGGCTATATTACATATAACCGACTAATATAACATGTACCAATTCATCGAATCAACACTTGATCCGATGACCCGGCTATATTACATATACCCGGCCGATATCACATATCGTGAAAATAGAATACGGTATCTCATATCGTATTATTCTCGGTCCCGCACATATCACATATGTGCTCCTACTCCATTTTGCCTGAGCCAGGAAACTTCTATGTAGGACTCTAAAGAATCGTCAAGCGGTCGGCTAAACGTAACAGCCACCCAGGTATTGAGCGATCAGAAGATCAACAAGCAAGCCTATACATTCTCCTATGAATCCAATCAGTAACACTACCGTACAGTCCGGTCTCTTCGTCTGATATGTCGCATATCCAGTCTAGGGGTAGTAAACGTCAGACCCCAGTAACCGATAAGTCGTGTCGATGTGAGGCTTATAACAGGTCGAGAAACTACTGATAACACTTACCAATAGCACTCCATATCAGCCCTGGCCAGGGACTTCCAGTTATAGCCAATCGAACACAGCACAACATCAACTCCCTATACCGGGAGAGACAAAGCCCCTCCTATCGCTCATTGCCTCCATGTGATTCGGGACTGTACCCAAAAGCCACCGTTTTGCACGCCATCTTGGACGTGGTAAGGTGGAAATCAAAGCACAGTGGGAATCACACAAGACTCTATGACGATCTCGGGTCTACAGACTAACCTGTACCAGTGACACCGGAGAACCGCTATCTGACGATAGGTATAATACCATCTAGGAGTTCTCGGCGAGTCCGTTCAGTGTATCCAGTCTCCATTGAGCACCTGTACACCATCTTTGACGTCAAACACCGATGGATATAGGATCATCCATCGCCCATCATATGGGTCAAGATGCGTATACGCTAGTCTACTCTGGTGCATCGATGCCCTGTCTCGATACACTCTCGACTACGAACAGTTATACGATGTACTCGTTGACTACCCTGGCCCCACTAGTATGATCTGCATCATAATCCTAGTAGTCGAGTACATATCCTAAGGGCTTTATCAACATGTGAGAGTAAGACAGTAAACTAATACAAGTCAACATATTAATACAAAATGAAACCAAATAGCATACTATCATGTCGAGCAAGAAAGTCCTCTCTCTATATATCCAAGCATCCACTATAATATACATCATATGTACAACAATGGCCTCCAGGGCATATATATAACTAACAATTTCCCACTTGCACCAAGGCCAGGTGTTGTAGTATCTCATACCCAACATCCCGAAGAGTCTCTTAAACTGTGTCTGGGGAATGGCCTTCGTGAGTAGATCCGCAGTGTTGTCCTTCGTATCAACTCTCCTGATCTCGATCTCCCGGCGATCAACTATCTCCCGGATCAGGTGATACCACCTCAGAATATGTCTGGACTTTTGATGGGACCTGGGTTCCTTGGCCAAAGCCACAGCTCCATTGTTATCACAATACAAAGGTATTGGATGCTCAATCGACGGAACCACACCAAGTTCAGTGATGAACTTCTTCATCCAGATAGCCTCTTTGGCTGCATCGTTGGCAGCGATGTATTCAGCCTCCATCGTCGAGTCTGCAACGGTTTCCTGTTTGGAACTCTTCCAACACACCGCCCCTCCATTGAGGGTAAAGACAAATCCCGATTGCGACTTAGAGTCATCCTTATCACTTTGGAATCTTGAATCGGTAAAGGACTCCACCTGGAGTTCTCCGTTACCATACACCAACAACATCTCCTTAGTTCTTCTCAAGTACTTGAGAATGTTCTTCATAGCTGTCCAGTGATTCTCTCCTGGATCTGCTTGATACCTACTCACTACACTTAGTGAGTATGCTATATCGGGTCTGGTACATAGCATCGCGTACATGATAGAGCCTACTGCCGAAGCATAGGGTATCTCTTGCATGCGAGCTCTCTCCAAATCAGTCTTGGGAGACATCTCTTTGGAGAGAGTGGGTCCAGAGATCGTGGGTTGGTTCCCATGCTTGGATTCTTCCATACTAAAGCTCTTTAGTATGGTGTCAATGTACCTGGATTGGGACAATCCCAGTATCCTTTTAGATCTATCTCTATAGATCATAATTCCCAGTATGCAGGAGGCATCACCTAGATCTTTCACTGAGAATCTTTGTGATAAGAAGAGCTTGACCAGTGCAGCATAGGAACATCATTTCCTATCAAGAGTATGTCATCTACGTACAATACGAGGAAGACAACCTTACTCTCTGCAACCTTCTTGTATATACAAGGTTCATCTACGTTTTTGATGAAGTCAAACTCTTTGACTACAACATCAAAGACGATGTTCCAACTCCGCGATGCCTGCTTTAACCCGTAGATGGATTTAAGCAGCTTGCACACCTTTCCGCTGCTCCCACTATCTACGAAGCCCTCTGGCTGAGTCATCTACACGCACTCCTCTAAATCACCATTTAGAAAGGCGGTCTTAACATCCATTTGCCAGATTTCGTAGTCATGGTATGCAGCAATGGCAAGTAAGATCCGGATGGACTTAAGCATAGCCACTGGAGAAAAGGTTTCGTCATAATCCACACCTGGTCGTTGACGAAAACCCTTTGCAACAAGTCTAGCTTTGTAAGTCTCAAATTTTCCATCTACACCAAGTTTCTTCTTAAAGATCCATTTGCTCCCAATGGGTTTTACCCCTTCAGGAGCAACTTCCAAAGTCCATACTTTTTTGGTATACATGGATTCCATCTCAGATCGCATTGCATCCAACCACTTCACAGAGTCACTAGATGGCCTGCTCGAAGCTAGTCGAGTCATCATCTTCCATGATGAAATCCTCGTTCCCACCATCAACGAGAAAACCTTAGTATCTCTCAGGTGGATGAGAAACCCTACTAGATCGGCGGAGAGGCTGAGGTTTGTCAGGTTCTACTGAAATATCTGGTTCCACTAAATCTTCAGTTATAGTTTGTGGTGCTGGAACTTCTTCCAGCTCTACCTCTTTGCCACTAATTTCTTTTGCAAAAAATTCATTTTCTAAAAAGGTGGCATGTTGAGCAAAAAACACCTTTTGCTCCTCACTGTGGTAGAAAAAATATCCATAAGAATTCTTCGGATATCCCACAAATTTGCAGAGAACTGATCGTGCCTCGAGTTTGTCCGGATTTTGCTTTTTGACATAGGACGGACAACCCCATATCTTAACTCATTTAAGATAAGGTCTCTTCACACTCCATATCTCATATGGTGTGGTAAGTACAGATTTAGATGGAACTTGATTCAATAGATATGCCGCTGTCTCAAACGCATAACCCCAGAAGGAAATAGGTAACTTAGCAGTGCTCATCATAGAGCGCACCATATCTAATAGGGTGCGATTCCTCCGCTCCGATATACCGTTGTGCTGTGGTGTATAGGGAGGAGTAAGCTGAGAGAGAATCCCATTCTCTTTTAGATAGTCTAGGAACTCATTGCTCAAGTATTCTCCTCCTCGATCAGATCGAAGGATCTTAATACCTTTGCCTATTTGGTTCTCTACTTCGTGCTTATATTCCCTGAATTTCTCAAAAGCTTCAGACTTGTGTTTCATCAGGAACACATGTTCGTATCTTGAGAGATCGTCAGTGAATATAATGAAGTAAGAAGAACCGTTCCTGGCATGCGTAGACATGGGACCACATACATCACTATGTATCAGTCCCAAAAGTTCTGTAACTCTTTCTCCGTGTCCATTAAACGGAGTTTTGGTCATTTTACCTTTGAGACATGACTGGCAAGTGTCATAAGATGAAAATTCGAACGGATTCAAATATCCATTCTTATGTAATTTAGCTAACCATGTCGCATTGATATGACCTAGTCTACAATACCACAAGAAGGATTCGTTCATTTCTGAACTCTTCCTCTTGTGTGTGTTTTGTACATTAAGTACTGTAGTTTGGTTGAGAACGTATATACCATTATTTAACGATCCTGATCCAATCAACTTTTTATTCAGGAATATGTTCATAAAATTATCCTGTACTACAAAATTATATCCTTCTTTATTCAATAAACTGATATAATATTGTATATCAGGGTCGGAATGTAATAGCACTCGTTCAGAACCAATGTATTACCATTTGGTAACAAAAGGTGATATTCGCCAACAGCCTTGGCTGCAATATCTTCACCATTCCCTACTCTTACGGAATGATCACCCATTCCCAGTTCTCTACCTTTTCGTAGCCCATGTAATATATTACATATATGGGATCCCGATCCGGTATCTAATACCCAGGACGTAGAGTGAACTGAGAAACAGTTCTCGATAATAAACACACCTGAAGAAGATGCATCAACATGCTTATTCTTCGTTTGGGTGGCATGAGAATCCAGATGTTCTCCTATTTCCTGCTCAGTCTTATAACACTTATAAGAAAGTACGGGACCAACGTTCCCCTGCTCAGTATAATAAGTGGGTTCAGTCAATACATCCATATTATTATCTTGATTAAGGCTTGACATGGTCGCTACCTGGAGAGAGAGAGAAGAAAACACTTTAGCGTATGCTCTTGCAAGATTAGATTGGTTATTATCTTATCTAATCAGGATTTCTCCCACTGTTTTTATCAAATCTTCCTTCAAACCCTAAAAGGAAAGACTAGCCGGGATTAATTACACCTTACAAGTTCGCCAATCTTTCAGCTAGGCCAGTGTTGGTACTTTGAGAGAGGTTCCCCGTGCTTTCGCACGGACCTAATTAAAATAAACCTCGTTTTCCCAGAGGCATAATCCCGTTAACACCTTTCTAGACACCTACTTGATCGGCTAATTGTCCTGTGTAAAATTCTCCCAGGAGTAACTTTTACTCGCAGTGGGTATCGGGATCCAACTATCTCATAGGAGATATGCAATCTCATTGCAAATTTCAACACTTGAAATTCCCGATAATATTCTGCCCCTAACGATCTATGACCTTGACAAGGTCAACAAACCATAAATCGCAAGTCATGTTCAACCCGTCATTTCCCGATTGAATTAAACCCACCTGCATGACCCTTGACAAGGTCAACAAGGCCGTACGAATACCCTAATCCAATCACATCTCATGTTTTAGCAGATAAACATTAATTAGCTACCGTACACTGTGCCTTGACAAGGTCAACAAACGCAGCATGAATACTAAGTAAGATTTATCTGAAATGACGGAGGGCTACAGGTTTTTCAGAAAACCTATTGCGTAATGAAATTGATATCGTTGTAGAAACAAGTGATTTTGAAAAGGAGTGTTTTTGAGGATTTTCTAGTTTCGCAAAAGAGGTCACTCCCAGTGAAGGGATCTCGGCTCTTTCTTCATCGAATAAGGTGCATGGTATATCATATATATCGCTATGCAAAGCAAGAACTGTAGAAGCAATCAAAAACTAAACCGTGAGTTTGTAGTATCTGCCAGTTTTTCTAAAGAGGTCACTCCCGGTGAAGAGATCTCGGCTCTTTCCTCATCGAATAAGGTGCAGGGTATTTCATATATACCGCTATGCAAAGCAAAACTGTAGCTACCCTTTTTATATAGTTTTGATTCTACAACATCTTTTAGGTTTCTTTTCTTTTATTAATCTCATTAATAAATCACATCAATTATGCTTCCTAAGCATCACAAAAGAAATGAAAGAAGTAATATTTATATATCATCATATATATAGTATAAGCATTCGTATCAGGCAGTAATATGATCTCATCACAGAACATTGCAGCAGAAGATAACATATGAAATATTGGATATTCTATGATGTCCGTGTTTTATATCGAGCCTGTATAAAACACGGATTCCACGGTCGCGATGACTAGCCAAACCCACATCCCTAGACCCCTACGAGAGCGGCAAGCAACACTGCCAATTCTAGGGTTAGGAGACCCGGTCTCGACTCCTCGAAATGGCCTCCCACTGGACCCTATAACCCGGTTACTTGTGCTCCCTTCCTTGGGTCTACCTAATGCGGAAAAATAAATAATATACAATGGTGACATCATCCTCAACCCGGAAGTGCCCCAATAAAAGAATATTACATACAAATGAATTTTACATGAATGAAAATGAACACCCTCATCTCTCATAAAACCCCGGCTATCCAGAACACGACGATCCAATATAACATATCACAACAACACATAATATCTCATATCATCTACGTAAGCAAGTATGCGTATCCCGATTCGTTGATGTATAGCAACGAAGCCGGCGATACACTACATACTACGCTTACGGTCACAGAAAAGAAAGTGTAAAACTACAACATTTGGAATCCACAATCACTTTAGACATCTTAAATCCGAAATATCACATACTTCGCATTTCATGCCTAACTATATGAATTCCGCATATTGTATCACATTCCAGATAAATAGACAATGTTATACTTTTCGATCGAATAATCAAATACCCAAGATTTCCCAAATAGCTCAACACTTGAGCGGAGTTCAAAAATCCCAAAATATGTCACAGCCCCAATGAACCAGTCGTAGAAGGGTCAAACCAACGCCTCACATGCGGCAACGCTAAACTACCACAAACCCTAGGGTTCAGTGGCAGTTTTGACGGTCACATAATCGAGTTAAGGTTACGTTCTTCTAGATGGTCCACAGATACGCTAGCATGATTTCCCGAAAGTTTTAAACTGAGGAAAAATCCAACACTTGAAAGTTTTTCGTCATGGGAAAAAATGAGTTATTGATATCCGTTCGAACCTTTTAGCATGTTCTAAATTACCCGAAAAACTAAACGATGTTAAAGTTTCCGATCAAATCAATGAATTTTAAAGATCTCCAGAAAACTCAACACTTGAGTAATATTAAAAATTCCCAAAAGCATGTAGTAATACCTACGGATGTTACCTAGAAATATCTATCCCTAATACCCAAGTACGGCCGCGGAACCGCCGCGAAAAGCCTGGTATTGCCGCGGTTCCGCGGTGACTTGAAGGAATTAAGGGTTCGTACTTCACAGTTATCCATAGAATCACCTGCTTATTTTTTTGAGTATTTTTAATATGGAAAAAACCATCTTTTTAAAAAATTTCAAGAGAGGGGGTCAAATACGACGTTTCGGGGTTCGATCGGACTTTTAACTTCGTCTACATGTCGCCTAATGTTCTGGCTAGGCTCTGATACCACTGTAAGGTTACTGGGCACTAGAAAAAGGTTCTATAAGGCATCAACTATGCCAAAATCAAATTATTCAAGTGCCGAACAACCTAAAGCAAGGATCTTTGCTAGAGGATTAGGGTAAACATTGAGCAAGTAAACAACTTTACTTCTAAGAGATAGGGATTACAAACTCTGTAGTCTGTTCCTTCACTTCATAAGCTCCGTGTTGAGGGCCCTTCGCTGCGATCATCATGAACTCCGACTCTCAAGTGGCTCCATGAGGTAAATGAGACACCTTGCTTGTAGTCTTCATGATCTAAGATGATCTACCTTGAAGAATCTCTAACCCAAGCTTACACTTCACTAAACAGCTTATTAGAGAAGTGAACACTCTAATCTAACTGGCTAGAATAGATGAGGATGATGAAGTAGGAATTTTGCTCTCTTTTGTTTTCAATTTCTCATACTATATCATCACAAACACAAAAGCTAGTAAGCTTTTCAAGGAGGAAGAAGAAGATGAAACCTTTTGTGATGAATAATGAATTATTGTGTTGTGGTTACAAATCTAACCAAGGGTTAAGAATGATAGAGTTAACCCTTGTAGAGAATTAACTAGAGGTTAAGGTTTGGGTTGGGTTAAATAATATCTTCACAAAATATCAAGCTTAAGACAAAGTCAAAGCTTCATGAAGCTTCATGGAAGCTTCATGCAAAAGCTAACCCTAATCCAAACCCTACCCAAGTTTAAACCCTAAACCTTTGTTAAATTTGTAACCCTAACATGTTACAATATTATATATCACATATACAATATATTTTGTAACAAAAGAAAATAATACAATTAATATATATCGCATATATATCAATGTATTATCCCGTGAGAAAATGAATCAATAAAGCAAGCTTATATCAGTTAACGTAACGAAATATATCACATATATGATTATACATTAAATTATCGAATCAACACTTGATCCGATAACCTGGCTATATTACATATAACCGACTAATATAACATGTACCAATTCATCGAATCAACACTTGATCCGATGACCCGGCTATATCACATATACCCGGCCGATATCACATATCGCGAGAATAGAATACGATATCTCATATCATATTATTCTCGGTCCCGCACATATCATATATGTGCTCCTACTCCGTTTTGTCTGAGTCAGGAAACCTCTGTGTAGGACTCTAAAGAATCGTCAATACGCCGGCAGTAGGTGATGATCATATCAAACACCCACAAGCTGCAAGCGGTCAGCTAAACGTAACAGCCACCCAGGTATTGAGCGATCAGAAGATCAACAAGCAAGCCTGTACATTCTCCTGTGAATCCAATCAGCAACACTACCATACAGTCGGGTCTCTTCGTCTGATATGTCGCATATCCAGTCTAGGGGTGGTAAACGGTCAGACCCCGGTAACCGATAATTCGTGTCGATGTGAGGCTCATAACAGGTCGAGAAACTTCTGATAACACTAACCGGTAGCACTCCATATCAGCCCTGGCCAGGGACTTCCAGTTATAGCCAATCGAACACAGCACAACATCAACTCCCTATACCGGGAGAGACGAAACCCCTCCTATCGCTCATTGCCTCCATGTGATTCGGGACTGTACCCAAAAGCCACCGTTTTGCACGCCCTCTTGGACGTGGTAAGGTGGAAATCAAAGCACAGTGGGAATCACACAAGACTCTATGACGATCTCGGGTCTACAGAATAACATGTACCAGTGTCACCGGAGAACCGCTATCTGACGATAGGTATAATACCATTTGGGAATTCTCGACGAGTCCGTTCAGTGTACCCAGTCTCCACTGAGCACCCGTACACCATCTTTGATGTCAAACACTGATGGATATGGGATCATCCATCGCCCATCATATGGGTCAAGATACGTATACGCTAGTCTACTCTGGTGCATCGATGTCCTGTCTCGATACACCCTCGACTAGGAACAGTTATAAGATGTACTCGTTGACTACCCTGCCCCACTAGTATGATCTGCATCATAGTCCTAGTAGTCGAGTACATATCCTAAGGGCTTTATCAACATGTGAGAGTAAGACAGTAAACTAATACAAGTCAACATATTAAGACAAAGTGAAACCAAATAGCATACTATCATGTCGAGCAAGAAAGTCCTCTCTATATATATCCAAGCATCCACTCTAATATACATCATATGTACAACAATTGCCTCTAGGGCATATATATAACTAACATGGACATGACATATGACTTTTTCATTAAACATGCATATGCACTTACTTCTTCGCATGTTTTCGAAGTGACAAACAAGTGTCGAGTTATGATTTATTAGTTCTGCCTAGGGACTTACCAGAATGCGAACCGTCTTTTCAAAACACTATAAATAGGTGTCTTTTTCTTCACTCTCTTTGGAGTTGTAGCCTTTTAAAGTTCTTGTTTTCTACCAGAAGTTTTTGCTTCCTTACTAATTTGGTAAGTGCGCTGCGCGTTTCCTTTTAGTTTACGCTTTTGATTTAACTTGCACACTCTTTGGGTTGGGCATTTAGCTTATCTTGCGCACCCTTTTGGGTTACGCACTTAAAATAAACCTTAAAAAATTTCTTTTATTTCAAGGATGTCACTTAAGTTTAACCGTAATCAAACTTTAATTTTAAATTTAGATATTCTTAGTCCACCATTTTTAGTGAACCGATGCCTTTCTAGTCTTTTTCTTTTAGGTGTCATGGCCAGCTGTCTTTACACGATTAGGGAGATTGTTTCCCATGCAGACATCTACTTTTACGAGCCGGGTTACAGCAATGCCCAATGCGAGGCTATAATCCTCCATCTTGAGGATCATTGCAGGCGTTTTCTCCCTCGCCGGTTTACCCTCTTGCAGATGATTTTTGTCACGATATGAAATGCTACACCCTAGCTTGTCGAGGTTATACCACTTCATGCTCTAGATGAGGCCGAGAATAAGGTGCACTCAGTCTATCTAATATGCTTGATCTCCAAGAATCAAAGACATCATGCAATAGATATCCTGTACCGGAGATATCAGCAGAAGGCGATCATAGCTTGATAAGCAAGACAGAAGATGTCAGTGGTGACCCTGATGCTCGTATTCGTGAGCGGAATTATCAGAAGATAGAGGATGCTGCCTGGGACGTCTTGCATGATCTTCTCTTTGATTTTGAGAATCCATGCACTGACGCTAGTCTTTTGCCGCTGTGAACGGCCCTTGCTTTTATTTGCCTTTTGTTTGTCTATAATCCATCTTTTTGTTGTATCAATGAAAAGTCTCTTTTCTTTTACATTTGCACTTCTTTTTTTTGAAGTTTACTTTTGTTTCAAGAGCCCCTCATTAGCATATGTGAACGTATCATGCGCACTTACATAAGTGCGCATGCCAATGGAATTAATTTCATGATGTGCGCATGTATATAGGTGTGCAAGTCGATTGAATCAATTTCTTGATGTGCGCATGTATATAGGTGCGCATGTCAATTGAACCAGTTTCATCGTGTGCGCATGTATATAGGTGCGCAAGTCGATTGAATCCACTTCTCAATATGCGCATGTATATAGGTGCATAAATTAATTGATCCAGTTTCGTTAGGTGTGCACTTGAACAGGTGCGAACATCGGTTCCTCAACGCCTAAAGAAGAAGCTCTGCAAAAGTCGGTCTTTGATCGGTTAGCCGCCGCCGCGGGCCCCGCTAATAAGCCTGCTGGTACTAAATTTTCAGTCTTCGACAGGCTGAAGGAAAGCTCATTGGGCCCCACAAAGAAGCCCATGATCCCTGAGAAGGTTGTCCCGAAGAAATTGGTCATTCCCACTCTTGCTCCGTGCAAAGCAAATAAGAGTGCTTCACCACCAAGGCAGTCGGTCTTCAACGGACTAACCAATCCTACTCCAGCTCAACTAAGGACGTCGGTCTTTCACAGGCCGACACCAAATGAAACCCCCAGACAACATAAGGGGCATGTTAAGAAAATCTCTGATGCTGAGGCAGTTCTCACTGCAAGATACGCTCGACGCAGCCATTGGCGCCGAGTAAGGCAAATTGGGGGCAGTTCCTTTTATGGGCTAACTCCACCAGCTCCTGTGGTGGTTATTAATGCTGTTGTTCCAACTGGGAATAGTTTCGAACCGCTAAGAAGGGTTTGCAAAAATTCACATACAGCTATATTGAAGAAAACTCTACCCCCTACAGAAGCTTCGATACAGCCAAAACCGGAGCGTTTATACCAGCAACTCTCTGCACAGATTCACAGAGTCCGGAGAAAAGTCCAAGACTCTATTCTCGATGAAAATTATTCTCGTCGACCCAAAAAGTCCAAGGTTCGACCGGAGAACGATCATTCGTCTGCCATACAGCGGGGGACTTCTCGAAAGGACGTGCCTGTCATAACGGTTTCTCCTACTACGACCTCTCACAAAAGACTGAGGCTAAAGAAAGTTCTATCGCCGGAAGCAAAATCCGAAAGCGAGAGCTCTAAACGCCCCAAGTTCGGGGGCATAACCATACACACGGTCTATATTACTAGTAGTAAGGAAGAGAGCGTGCTTCCGTTAGTCGTAGACTAAAAATTCGGTTACTGACAAAAGCTCAGGAGCAACAAGAGAAGCTCCAAGATATGCTTGCCAAGATGGTAGTGCTTACCGGACCTAAAGAAAGTCCGGATAAAGCAATGGAAGAGCGCCAAGAACAGGAAATCGATACCGAGTTCTTGTGATGGGTGCATGAAAAGAAGGACAGGGAAGTGGCAGAGCAAGCTGATAATATAAAGCAGATGGCTCTTCTGTTTCAAGACATGGTTGGAATGATATTCCAAGCAGAACCACTAGTCGAAGAACTACCAGTGGTTATCAAAGACGATAAAGGGGAAACATCAAATTCTCCTCTGGCCCTATCAACGGCCAGGGAAGAAACAATCTTGAAGGCAGCGTTGGACGACTATATCACTCAACAAATCATAGCCCATCAAGCCAATGAAGCTGCAAATAAGCTCGTCAAAACTGGTTGACCATATCCAGCCTGCTATGATTAGATGAAATACCCATCAGGATATATGATTCCGAAGTTTCATGTATATAAAGGAATGGATAACCCCCATCAACATGTTGCACAGTTCAAAACTCTGTATAGCAATAATTAGGGCAATGATAAATTGCGACTTCGCCAATTAGTCGGAAGCTTATCAGAGACGGCTTTCAAATGGTACTCGGAACTCCCAAATGACTCCGTAAAGACCTTCTCTGAGAGAACTGCTATTCACTCAAAGGTTTTCCAGCAAGAGTGAGCGCACTCCAATCACTGCGCTGATCAATTCCAGGGCCAAGCCACGAGAATCATGGGTCTCATACACGATACGATGGCGGAACTTATGGTCCAAATGCGAACAACGCATTGAGAAGACCCCTGTTGTGGGGATGTTCATTGGGACTATCGATCCTCAATCGACCATATCCTAATTTATGACATTTTTCAGGCCCACCACATCCCAGGCGCTGATTGATAAACTGTCCCGGATGGGCCATGTTCCTTCCTCTTCCGGCGAGGATCCCCAAAATAATAATGGCAAGGGAAAAGCAGCCTTTGTTGCCAATACACAGCAATAGCCGAGCGGTCCGAAAGTAGTCATCCGCCAAAACAACAGCCATACACACCCAACCTTAGAAGGAAGGATAGGACATGCATATTAATTCCCTCGCGATAAGATGAGAAGATTGTTCGAGCTGGCTATGTGAAACAATCTGATTATATTGCCAGAACCGTGGCGCCCCGCATAAGCTGGTGATGTCAATAACCCAAACTACTGCCCCTGTCACCGGGTAGTAATACATCCAATTGAAGACTGCCACGTTTTCAAAAACTGGGTAGAAGACCAATACTTGCTGGGCAAATTTGCACTGTCAGACAATTGGAAGGTGGACCCGCCCCAAAAGCATGCTCCAAAAAAAGTGGATAAGCATGGGGCATCCTGCTCACTCGTAGAACTCTATGGGAAGTATTTCTTTCGGCAAAAACCAAAAGAATGTTGAATGATCTACAAACATGATCGGCGATCAAGTGAAAAAGCCCGCTTAAGCTCGAGATTATAGAAGAGATGCTGAAACCGCGTCCTGCACCGAAAATCGCTGACAAGGGAAAAAGCCCCCAAGTTAAGCCTTCGAAGCTTTCCAAGAAAAAGAAGAAGACTGAGAAACCTGTGCATCCTGCTAAAAATGTCGACAGACGCACAGACCTCCAAAAGTATATAGACGTGCTAAAAGAATACAACCAGAAAGCGTGAACACCGGTCACGCTCGAAGAATTACTCAAGCATATTCTTGAGGGCAAGGACGGTGACGATGAGGAGGAAAATAACTCATCGGAGGAAACGTAAGAACGTATAGCTAGCTGCCATATGGTCTTGATTTGTATGGATTTTATAGATCAAAAATATATGTTACCGCAATCAAGAACGGCGTCGCTTGGTAGCTAGCCGGTGAGTACGGGTCGGTCCACAGGGATGTTGTGAATTTCCTAATTGCTCTTACGAGTTAATTCCAAACGGTGTGAATGGATCAATTAAATCTAAAAACTAAATTAATCTAGATCTAAGTCTTGCTAGGGTTAGGTCGAGATTAAGTTTGGAAAATCAATAAATCTCACCACTTTCTATACCCATATGAAGATCTATTAGGAGTTATGGTAATTATTAATAAAAAGGATTAGAACCATTTGGAAAGATGTTTCTTTCTCTAGCTTCTTGTCCTTCCTTTATCAATCATTACCCTAACCTCCATGGAAAACACGCGCAACCGGGCCTTTATACTACGGTATCACCGCTACCTCGAAGGATAGGGTGCCGCAGGGAGCGGTGTGTACATGTATGCATGGAGTCCTATGAAAATATATGACGGGCAAGAAAGGGGTGAGAGATCTTCATCTCTCAAACCTTCCCCAAATCTAACCCTAACAAGCGAGGAGACTATTCGCTCATTAGGAAATTGAAGAACATTTATCTAGGGCGGAGAATAAAAGATCTAACTATCTAACTAGGGAAAGAAATTAAATTTAACTAGGGCAAGAATAGAAATTACCTAGGGCAAGAATTGAAAATTTTACTCCTAAATTGTTGCTCTCCAAAAAGAATTCTGAATTTTATTGATGAAGGGAGGCATGAACTAATACAAGCAATTGGGTCTCTATTTATAGAACATAGAAAACCCTATGTTTACAATTGCCGCACGTCTGCATTCACAAAAATACCCCTAGGAAGACTAGTCAGCGCCGCCTCTAAATTTTGGTAAAAAATATTTCCCCTACAGGCTTAATACGGCCGCGGAACCGCGGCCGCAGCCAGGGTTTGGCCGCGGTTCCGTGGCCCAATGGTGGACTTGTGTGCTGAAAATTTATGGTCTGGCTTCTGTTGACTTGTACTTCCTACTTCTTTAGTACTTTTTTCAAATGGGCTTCTAGGTTTCTTCCAGATCTCCCAGTGAATAATTGTAGTGAACTTTTACCGTTGCCTCGAAATCTTGGACCTTGCACTGCCTCGTACTTTGTGAACTGATCTTCATGTAGGCTTGATCAAGATCCTTCTATTTGTTGGTCATAGTCCCACTTTTGCATCGTCTTTTATCTTTTTCACTGTTTTTGCTCCTAGAAACCTGTAACCTGTACTATGTAGCAGACATGGGTCAAAAGCACCTGTTTATTTGTAAAATGCATAAGAATGGGGAATATAATAATGCAATATTATGGTATGAACAGGTCTCCTATTCATCCCTATATGATGAAGAAGCCTCGCCTGTATCGGAAAGCAACATGGACGAATTGGGAAAAGAATCGGCATCTAAAATCCCGAAACTGCCAAAGGAATACCCAATTGAAAGGCTGCTGAAAGAAACTTTTCAAAAGAGTGAAGATGATCAGGAATGCGAAACGGCTATACAAAAAGGCCAAGTCATAAAGCTCTCTGACCGAACCGAAGAATGCTTGCAAAGGATAAAAGCATGAACAAAGCTGAGAAATGGTTTGCCAAGGCCCTATCCATGGGGATGAAACTGCGACTACTCATTATATACACTTCTGGGGTTCCATACATCGATGGTGGAGGACACCCGAAGTACTGCTGTATCACTGAAGAATCGCTCATCCCATCGAAGAATGCAATGTCATCAAAAAGTGCTGGTAAGGATATGTCGCCCGTAAAAAACACTTCAAGAAGGAGAAGCACGAGGCTAGCGCTTATGGATGTGAGTGCAGCGAGATGGCAGTGCATAATGAAGAAACTGGCAGCTGTCATATGGTTGGTACTGGTTCAATAGGTGGAAATCTCGGATTTTAAAGTTTGAGATTGATTCTGAGGATGAAATGCCCCTTAACCCTCCCTTTGAAAGCTCCATCTTACAAAAAGAAGATGAGGAAAAAGATTGCGAGAACATTCAGTTGCGTAGCCGTACTTGCCTGAAAAGAACCTCGGACCCGCAAACAGGGTTCGAATAAAAAAGATAAAGGGAAGGGAAAAATGCTTAAAGAGATCGCCCTTGATGAAGAGATGGCCAAAGAGCTCGCCGCAAAGGACCTACCTAAGAAAATCAAAGTGGAATATAACGTCTTTGCGTATTTGCGTCACTGACATCAAATTCCATATCATTGATGCTAAGACCTGTTATAATGCTCTACTCGGCAGGCCATGGTTACATGAGTACAACGTCATCCCTTCTACAAAACATCAGTGTATGGAGTATTTCAAAGATAGCACCGTCACAGGAGAACTCAATTCTTTCTCGGTGAATGAGATGCCAAAATATGAAGATGCAAAATAATTTCAGCCGGATTTCGAAGATACTGAAAGGTGCCACAAGCCGAAAAATAAGCAAAAATCCACGGCCACCATTCCGGTCTTCGGTAGCGATACTAAAGAAGATAAACAAATAGTCTACTCGAGACATCCTTAGAGAGAGAACAATAAAACCGGGCCCTCAACCCCTATCCTGGTCTTTGGCAGCGACTCCGAAGACGAGACTAACGCAGTGTTCTACATTCTCCCATCAATGTAGACTCTTTCCAAAGCGGATCAGAGTCTACATATTATGATGGCTCCACCTCGATATTATAAGGAACTTAATGCGCTTAATACATATAGCGTGCAAGAGTTGGAAACTTTCTGCGTGCTTCATAGGAAAAAAGGTGAAAAGGAGATCCTTTTTTATAAATCCAAGGAGACCTAAATAGAAAAGGAAATCTGGCATGGAGTCGATCCAAATCTTGACAAGGTCTAGCCCATCGTATGCCATGATATTATGCGGAGGGATTAAAAGAGCGATTAAAGCGCCAAGGTATGCCTTCAGAACAAACTGTTCGGCGAGTCCAATTCTATAAAAGGATTTAGGATATTCCCGGGACTCAATGAAAGAAGCCCAACAAGAAGATGGAAACAACTGGGATGGGATATGATCAGCCTCAGAAATGAGAGCAAATCTACAACTGCCACACCATAAACAGCTCGAATGGAGAAGAAGATATTTCTCTATGTAGCTATGTTGTCGAACGAGAGAAAAATATCGCTCGAAGAATCTCAAGTCTGTCGCTCGAAGAGAAGATTGACAAGATAATAAAGAAAGATTGTTAACCGAGCCAAGACAACCACAGTCGTAAAATGGCATTATATGAAAAGGCCAGGAAGCGGCGTTTCAGGGAGCAATCAGTAGAAAAAGTAAATCATGACACCCTCCATCCACAGCCCGTTGTGCACTCCTGTAAAGAAGGAAAAT
Organism: Agapanthus africanus; assembly: GCA_030015575.1. NCBI lineage: Eukaryota > Viridiplantae > Streptophyta > Magnoliopsida > Asparagales > Amaryllidaceae > Agapanthus > Agapanthus africanus. Next base: position 557,041,168 of record JASDDO010000016.1, read on the forward strand.
CCCAAAGCGGAGACAAGAATAAGGCAATGATCACAAGCAACGCTCAAGGACAACAAAGCAGGTCCAAGACGCCTTTTAAACGAGGAAAGTTCGGTTAGAGCCCGTCCCTCATAAAGAAGATGGGTCGAAAGTATTCGTTCCTTCGAGACAAGACAGGGAAGATCTTTAGCCTTGTCATGAATCACTAGAAGATGACGCTTCCGGAGTCGCGGCACCCAGGATAGATAAATGAAGCCAATCAACCAGATTATTGCTCCTATCACGGAGCAATAGGTCACCCACTTGAAAACTGTTTCACATTCAAAAATTGGATGGAAAGCCAGTATCAACATGGCATATTCATGTTGTCCGATAGCTGGAGGATAAGCCCGCTACGAAAGCATGAGCCAAAGAAAACTTATGCTATCAGACTGGGACCTGCTCAACCGAAGAAACGAAAGCGGACTCGTACCAGCCATATGATAACATTCTCTAAAGAGAGAGATGAAGAGAATATGACTGATCTTTTCAGATGCTTCACAAACGAAGACGATGACGAGGAGATTTCAAAATTTCCACCGGCACAAAAGAGTTGGAGGATGGGATACATACCACGGCGGATGACCTAAGGAAAATCAACTTGGGAATGGAAAATGATCTGAGACCAAAGTTTGTTAGTGAGCTGCTATCTGAAAAACAAGTAGCTACATTAAAAGATGTGCTTATGCAGTACAGAGATTGCTTTGCTTGGAACTACTCTGAAATGCCGGGTTTTAATCCAGAGGTAGCGGTACACAAGCTGGCTATATCACCAGAGATAAAGTCGATCAAGCAGGCACCAAGAAGAATGCGTCTTGAACTCGAGATAAGTCAAGAAATTAATCGACTCCGGTTTCATCCAAGCAGTTCAATATCCCGACTGGATTGCTAATGTCGTTCTGCTGATGAAGAAAAATAGGATGGTTCGGATTTGCGTGGACTTTCGGGACCTCAATAAAGCATGCCTAAAAGATAACTTCCCAGTGTCCGTTACCAAGCTAATGATCAATAACAAATCCACCCATGAAGGCTTCTCCTTTATGGATGGATTTTCAGGATACAACCAAATAAAGATGGATCCTAAAGACCAGAAGTATGCCGCCTTTTAAACACCGTTGAGCATGTTTTGCTATAAGGTGATGCCCTTCAGTTTGAAGAATGCTGGAGCCACGTACCAAAGGGCCATGACGAAGATATTCAATGATCTCATACACAAGATCGTCGAATGTTATATCGACAGCCTTTTGGTTAAAAGCAAATCTTATGAGGAGCACTGGGAGCATCTAAGGATCGTGTTCGAGTGTCTTCGAAAATATAATCTAAAGATGAATCATTTAAAGTGCGCATTTGGAGTCTCGTCAGGGATATTCCTAAGTTTCATCATCCGCCACCAAGGTATCGAAATTGATCTCTCAAAGATCAACGCAATTATAGAATTGCCTTTGCCAAGAACTATCAAACAACCGACCGCGATCTCTCTAAGGAAAGCATGCATATAATCGGTGGTTCATAGCCAACCTTTCTGGAAAATGTTCCCCTATAGCCATCTGATGAAGAAGAGAATCTCGTTCATCTAGGATCAGAAATGCCAAAACGCATTTGAGGAAATCAAACAATACCTGCAAAATCCAAGAGTATTGGCTGTTCCAGTTAAGGGAAAGCTCTTTATCTTATATATAACGGCCCTTGAAGGTTCTCTAGGTGCGTTGTGGGCACAAGAGAACGATCAAGAAAAAGAGATAGCTCTTTACTATCTATGTCGAGTTCTCTTGGGGGCGGAAAGCAACTACTCCCCCATCAAAAAGTACTGCTTGGAGCTGATCTTCGCAATAACGAAGCTCAGACACTATGGCACGCCCCGCTTCCCAGTGTACGGAGAAGTAGACGTGACGAGCCGCGACGTATTTACTCAGAAGTAAATACGTTAAGCATAAATAAGCAATATAAATGACTACACAAGAATAACAAGAGATGTAATAATAACAGCAAGTTTTATTAATATTCTTTCTTTACATACAACTAAAAAGGAAAGTCAATGATAGAAAGCGATGCCTAAATAATGGCATATGAACTGAAAAGAAAATAAGTACAAGTAAAAGCCTAGAAGTCTGTCTCCTCTGTGAACTGCTCCAAAACGTCCTGACTGGGCTCGGTCTCCTAACAGTCGGGTCCTCCTAACGAACATTCCAAAGAAAGAAGAGACAGGAATGTCGTCAGCGAACTAGCGCTCGGTAAATCCCAAAAAATAGAATGGAATAAACAAGCAAAGAGAATAGAACTGGTAAATTATCTGTTTGTTATACTAACGTAGTTGTTTGTACCTTGGTACAGAAAATATGAGTGTATACGAGAGGAGTCCAACTTTTCCCGTAGACTATGGTAACCCGTAGTACAAGGCCCTATCAAGACCACGGGACAACAGCAATGGATGTTCATATAGGTGTCTTTTAGTGTCCATCATCGTGCCACTTTTAATACATTCTGTACCAGTCTACCCCTTTAAACCCCGTAATGTATATTGTATTGATTATAATTATCAGACTTGCCGAGACCATGGTATAAGTTGTTCATGTAAATAGTTTTAGGATTGAATCTAGTCATGTAGTCAAGTCAAGTCATAGCCATGGTTCGGTCAAGTCAAGTCATAACCATGGTTCGGTCAAGTCAAGTCATGTTTGCATGTTGATATTGTTCTGGTATTCAGGTTCATTTTTGGTATATTGGATTCATGTTGAATTGGATTCATATTTAGATTGGATTCAGATTAATTCTTGAACTCAGACTTGAGCCAAACACTTTAATCAGAATTTGGATTCTGAATTAGGTTTAGGATGTTATCGGCAACTGCTGCACATGGACGGCAGGATTTGTTTCTTTTTCCAAGACAATTACCATTAATAGCTCCATTTTAATTTTCTACCTTAAATAGGCAAGCACACACTTTTTCCGGCTCCCTGAGGCTCAAGAGAATTGGTCCCTCTTAAACCTATATTTACTAGGGTCCTTAATATAATTTTATATATCTCGAAGGGGTTTTAAAAAAATATTTTATATACTTTCAAAATAAAGCTCGAGTAATTATTTATGTTCTTTAGGGTTTGCATGGATATGAATTTTAAAGAGTGAGATATATTAGTGAAAATATACATAGCTTGAATAGTTCAAGGTATTTTAATGTAAACTTTTTCTTGTATTGATACTTGATGGTATTTTAGTGAAACTTGTCATTCGTTTATTTTCTAGAAAATATGGAATTTTATTATATATTAAAAATATATAATTTGATAATATTTATATAATTATTAAAAATTAATTGTATTTATTAAGTAGAAAATCTCGTTTTTCTTAAAAATCGTATTAAAATTCTTTCGAGATCGTATGCTCCATGAGGAGGTCTGCATCTCGCTCTACTAGTCCCGAGAATGTACGATAATTTGCACCATCCAAACCGGGTTCCTCAAAATGGGTTGTAGAGGCATAAATGCAAAGAGTTTGATAACACTATTTAAAAGAAAATGGTTTTTTTTATTAGTTTAAGGTATTTTGATGAAAATTCGTATTTTGCCACAAAAATATTGTTCAAGAGAATCTTGCTATATCAAGATGTATGTATGTGAGAGGTAGGTCAATACCTCGTAAGGTTTTCTAAAGGTATGCTAAGAAAAATAATTAAAAGATGTCGTATGTAAACTTCATGGTATTTAAACGTAAAAGCTTAATTAAAGTTATTTAACATGGAGTTTTACAGTGAAATTAGTTTCTAAACATTAGTTAAATAATTATAGGTAAGGTACATACATGAGTACAAGTGATTCTTAAAAAGAATTATGGTTTTCAAAGGTTTTAAAAACAAATGTCGGTATAACTCCACTAACCGACATGTTTTGAAAAAGAGAAGTTTTATACTAGAAGGAGAAGAAGAAATATGGAACTTATAAGTTTAAACGAGAGAGGGGAGGTAGAGGATGAGGGTAGTAGCCTTCGTGGAGTCGCGGGGTCGCCGGAAACGTCTTGAATTCTCGCCGGAATTTGACCTAGGGATAACTCCACTTGTACTCTTCTTAGACTTAGAAAAATTTTGAGAATTTTGGCAATAGATTTCATAATGAAGAGGGCTAGGGTATGGGGTTGTATTTATAGTATAAAATTAGGGTTTTGGAATTGAAGAAAGAATTAAAAATTCATTGAAAATGGGATTTATGATGAATATAAATTCTCTGGATAATTGCAGGAAAAATAAACAGAACAAGAGTAGTGGGGTAGGCCAAGGGGATTAGTGGGCAAAACACGGGGACTTTTCCCCAAGGGGGAACCATCGGCGCCGGTCTGGGGGCCGATCTCGCCAGTCGAAGTGAGGAGTTGGGGACTTGGATCTGTGCCACGTGTCCATGTCAGTTCATACAACATTTAGCACATGTTTGATTTTTTGTGACTTATCATTTTATGTGCAGAGCACGTGTAAAGTTTTGGGCTTCCAAAAAGTTTAAAAGAAAAATCGGTAAAATAATATGTGGTTGATGGGATTCGAAAACAGGGGCTACGTCACAGCAATGCAAGACTTTACCAGTGAACTAAAGGTTGTTTCTTGCTGTTCTTAAACAAAAATAACTTTTAAATTGTGTTCATACTTGCAAACTCTTTCTTTCCTTTAAGAAGAAAAATTTTGTACAGAAAATTCATGGTCGTTACATTCTACCCTCCTTATAAAAAATTTGTCCTCGAAATTTATAGAAGGAAGTTATAACAGATTTAATAAAAATTTGATTACAGTGGTGGTGAAAGAGCCACTAAAAGTGCATGAAAAATATGTTTGAAAAATGAAAGGATGCAAGGGTTTTGAAGAGGCTGAACAGATGGGAAGGGATATAAATTAACGAAGAAAATATGGTTCGATAATTGTAACGACCCTGAATTTTCTGTACAAAATTTTTCTTCTTGAAGTACAGAAAGGGTTTGCAAGCCTGAACACAATTTAAAAATTATTTTTTTTAAGAACGGCAAGAAACAACTTGTAGCTCACTGGTAAAGCCTTGCACTGCTATGACGTAGCCCTTGTATTCGAATCCCATCAGCCATATATTATTTTACTGATTTTTCTTTTAAACTTTTTGGAAGCCCAAAAGTTTCACATGCTCTGCACATAAAATGAAAAGTCACAGAAAATCAAATATGTGCTAAATGTTGTATGAACTGACAAGGACACATAGCACAAATCTAAGCCCCTAACTCCTCACTCCGACCGGCGAGATCGGACCCCAGACTAACGCCGACGGTCCCCCAGTGGGGAAAAGTCCCCATGTTTTGCCCACTAAACCCCTTGGCCTACCCTACTACTCCTGTTCTGTTTATTTTTCCTGCAATTATCCAGAGAATTTATATTCATCATAAATCCCATTTTTAATTCTTTCTTCAATTCCAAAACCCCAATTTTACACTAGCCCTCTTCATTCTGAAATCTATTGCCAAAATTCTAAAAAAATACTAAGTCTAAGAAGAGTATAAGTGGAGTTAGCCCTAAGTCAAATTCCGGCGAGGATTAAAGACGTTTCCGTCGACCCCGGGACTCCACGAAGGCTACTACCCTCATCCTCTACCTCCCCTCTCTCCTTTAAACTTGTAAGTCACATATCTCTTCTTCTCCTTCTACTATAAAACTTTTCTTTTTCAAAACATGTCGGTAAGTGGAGTTATATCGACATTTATTTCTAAAACCTTTGAAAACCATAATTCTTCTTAAGAATCACTTGTACTCATGTATATACCATACTTGTAATCATTTAACTAATGTTTAGAAACCAATTTCACTCTAAAAACTCCATATTAAATAACATCAATTAAGCTTTTACGTTTAAATACCATGAAGTTTACATACGACGTCTTTTAATTATTTTGCTTAGAATACCTTTAAAAACCTCACGAGATAATGACTTACCTCTCACATACACACATCTTGATATAGCACGATTCTCTTGAACAATATTTTTGTAGAAAAATACGACTTTTCATCAAAATACCTTAAACTAATAAAAAAAACGTTTTCTTTTAAATGGTGTTATCAAACTCTTTGCAATTATACCTCTACAACCCATTTTTGGGAACCCGGTTTGGATGGTGCGGATTATCGCATATCCTCGGGAGTAGTAGAGCAAGATGCAGACCTTCTTACGGAGCTTACGATCTCGAAAGAATTTTAAGACGATTTTTAAGAAAAACGAGATTTTCTACTTAATAAATAAAATTAATTTTCAATAATTATATAAATATTATCAAATTATATATTTTTAATATATAATAAAATTTCATGTTTTCTAGAAAATAAACGAATGACAAATTTCACTAAAATACCATCAAGTATCAATACAAGACAAAGTTTGCATTAAAATACCTTGAACTATTCAAGTTATGTATATTTTCACTAATATATCCCACTCTTTATAATTCACATCCATGGAAACCCTAAAGAACATAAATAATTGCTCATGGTTTATTTTGAAAGTATATAAAATATTTTTCATAAAACCCCCCTAGAAATATATAAAATTACATTAAGGACCCTAGTAAATATAAGTTTAAGCGGAACCAATTCTCTTAAGCCTCAGGGAGCCGGAGAAAGTGGGTGCTTGCCTATTTAAGATAGAAAACTAAAATGGAGATATCAATGGTAATTGTCTTGGAAAAAGACACAAATCCTGTCGTCCATGTGCAGCAGTTACCGATAACATCCTAAACCTAATTCAGGATCCAAATTCTGTTTAAACTGTCTGACTCAAGTCTAAGTCCAAGTATTAATCTGAATCCAATCCAAATATAAATCCAATTCAACATGAATCCAATATACCAAACATGAACCTGAATACCAGAACAATATCAACATGCAAACATGTCTTGACTTGACCGAACCATGGCTATGACTTGACTTGACCAAACCATGGCTACGACTTGACTTGACTACATAACTACTTGATTCAATCCTGAAACTGTTTACATGAACAACTTATACCATGGTCTCGGCAAGTCTGATAATTATAATCAATACAATATATATTACGGGGTTTAAAAGGGTAGACCGGTACAGAATGTGTTAAAAGTGGCATGATAATGGACACTAAAAGACACCTACATGAACATCCATTGCAGTTGTCCTGTGGTCTTGATGGGGCCTTGTACTATGGGTTACCATAGTCCACGGGGAAAGTTGGACTCTTCTCGTATACACTGATACCTTATGTACAAAGTTACAAACAACTACGTTAGCATAAAAAACAGATAATTTACTAGTTCTATTCTCTTTACTTGTTTATTCCATTCTATCTTTTAGGAATTACCGAACGCTGGTTCGCTGACGACATTCATGTCTCTTCTTTCTTTGGATTGTTCGTCAGGAGGACCCGACTGTTAGGAGACCGAGCCCAATCAGGTCGTTTTGGAGCAGTTCACAGAGGAGACGGACTTCTAGGATTTTACTTATACTTATTTTCTTTTTAGTTCATAAGCCATTGTTTAGGCATCGCTTTCTATCATTGTACTTTCCTTTTCAGTTGTATGTAAAGTAAGAATGTTAATAAAAGTTGTTATTATTACATCTCTTGTTATTCTTGTGTATTCATTTATATTGCTTATTTACGCTTAACGTGTTTTCTTCTGAGTAAATACATCGCGGCCCATCATGTCTACTTCTCTGTACACTGGGAAGTAGGGCGTGACAATAATATACATAAAACTAAATTAAGAAGAAAAAGAATCAAAGGCAAAATTCTAAGTCACTCAAGTAGAATACCGCATTGCAATTATGTTGTAGTTCATAGTTACAATCACATAACTCCATTTAAATCACCCAAATCCTACCATCAGATTCAAGGTGATAAGGTTTAAGAAACAATCAAAAATCAAAGGAAGATCAAGAGTTTGTAGTTTCTTGTTACGTCGAGACAAGAAAGAAATGCAATCATGTTGCAGGCGTTACACACTACAGCTTAACGCATGAGGTACATCTCATATCAAAGGCGGATCCTCTTAAGTATCTGATGTCAAAGGCTATACTAATAGGAGGGCTTGCCAAATGGGCCCTCCTGTTGATGGAATTCTCAATAACATATTGATCCCTCAAAGCGGTGAAAGGACAAACCATCGCCGACTTTCTTGCGGAACATCTGATACCAGCCGATTCTCCTCTAAACTGCAAGTTGCCGGATAAACACGCATTCGACGTAATTGAAGAGGACAAATAAGAAGATGGGTCTCGATGGAAACTTTACTTCGATGGATTATCTTCCATGAAGCGGCGGAAGAAGAACGCCCCTATAATCAAAGCCGGGGTGGGCCTTATTTTCGTAACCCCGTGATTGAAAGGTTTTTCACCCTAGTTGTTGAAGTCCTGTTTCGCAATCATGACGGGTTCACTTGGTAGCTAGCTGGTTGAGTATGAGTTGATCCACAGAGAGATGGGGGTCTTTTTTCTTTATGTTTTAACAATTTAAGTCAAGTTTGCCCAATTTTGTTCAAAACTATGTGTTTGGTTAAGTAAGTTAAAGAAAGCTTGTTAGGATTAGGTTAGTTTGAGTTAGGAATTTGCTCACTTCTTCTATTTATCTCTCTTGATATTAATGTTACAGTAATCGGAAACAACGGGGATTAGCACGATTAGGAAGGATACTTGCGAATATAAACTAGGCTTTCCAATGCTAAGTCCCTTCCCTTTGATTCTTATCCATCCTTTCTTAGCTCTTAGCCATAACCTTCGGTCAATTCACCCACAATCAATCTCACTAGGGTGTGCTGTAGGGAGCGGATTGTGGACGTTTTGACAAGAGTTCAACTCAAGTTGTTAGGCAAAGGAAAGAGTGACAGAGATTTTCTTCTCTCAAAATTTCCTTATCCTACCCTAACAAGTAAGAAAAATACCCACTCATGTTCAAAAAGAAAATAAGAAGTAGAGAAGAAAATAGAAAAGAATGAAGGGTAAAAAAGAACAACTAGTTACTTGGGACCTCATCTAGGCAAGGATCACACACTTGAGTATCATAGTTGTAAGGATAAAAGAAAAGAGAAGAAGAAAAAGAAGGCAATAAAAACCAACAACTACTTATCAAAGAAAGTAGCTAAGCAATAAATACAACTAAGTTACTAAATGAAACAAGACATGAAATAACTCTCAATCTTCATTTATCATCCACTCAAATTCTTTCATTACAATTTCAATGGAGGAAAGATGAAGAAGAAGAAGAATACACTATTTTATCACTGTTTTTAAGGAAAATATACATGGTTCTTTCAATTCAGATCTGGAATATTTATAGGGTCTAGAATGGGCAACTGTAGCGGTGAGAAGATCCAACTTGATAAGACCAAACGGCACCTGAAATTATGGGGAGCACGGCGCCTGTACGGCCGCGGATCCACCGCGAGTCTATTCAAACGGCCGCGGATCCGCCGTGCTTTTGAAGAATTGAGGCACCAATTTTCTTCAATGATCTTATGGCCATATTTCTGGGTTTTTAAGCTCCTGATATTTTTATTTGGGATTCATTGATATCTCCAGGGGTTTGGCTGTTGACTTGTTGACTTTGACTGGACCAAATTGCTACATTTTAAGCTCACAAGTTCATGAATTGCTCCAGTACCTGTTTTCCTGCACTTATTGAGTAAACACATATCAAAAGTACATATCTACATGCAATGCGATCAAGAATGGGTGGTATAAAAGTGCAAAATTCTGATATGAACACCCCGTAAGGAGGAATATTGTGTTACGCCCTCTTCTTGACAGAGCCCAAGACTAATAATGAAGCTGAATACGAAACTTTGATAGCCGGTCTTGAGATCGCTATCAATATGGGAATCAAGGATCTCCTAATATACGGAGATTCTCAGCTAATTTTTAGACAGGTAAATGGTGACTACAAAACATGCAAGCCGGAACTGATAAGATATGGTGAAAGAGTGCAGCAGCTGTTGACCTAAATCCCTTCGTATTCCTTGAAAAGCATATCGTGAGCGGAAAATAGTAAGGCGAATGCGTTAGTCAAGTTGGCTAAAGAATTATTCGATGAAGATCTCGATGACATAAGGATCATTGTCCAAAGTCGCATGATCCCGGCGCCAGCAAATATACCTTCGAAAGCTCTGATGGAACTACCCGAAGAAAAAGAAATGACCGAAGAAGAAGTTCTCCAAATAGAGAACGAAGAAGAGGTTGAGGACTAGAGAGAAGTCTTTATAGGCAAATTTAAGTTTCAACGAACACCTGAAGATGCATCAGCTAGACATCAGCTCATGAAACGAGATCTGTCGTTCGCCTTCATCAATGATATTCTATACAAGAGGTTTTTCGACTTCGTATGGTTATGTCACGTCCCGCTTCCCAGAAGATGGAAACAGGCACATGACAAGCCCGCAACATATTTGTTCCAAGAAGATCATTTCCGGAATAAATACGCAAAGCGTAAAATAAGCAATATAAAATTTATAAGAAAAAACATGGAATTTAAACTTCAACAACTTTATTTACATTCAACTTGATTCATTTACAATACATGAGTTTAACTGAAAAGGAAATACAAGAACAGTAATGCATAAACAGGTGGTATACATAAACTAAAAGAAAAGATGAATTAAGCTAAGCTTGAGTACTGATCTAGTCGTAATCCTCTGTCGTCGCTTCTATTTCCTCAGTCTCTGGATCACCTGATGAATATCCAAAAGAAAAAAGAGATGGGTGGATGCCTGTCAGCGAACTTTCGCTCGGTAAGTCCCCAAGGAAAGGTGTGAAGTATAAAAGTATAATGACAAGTTGGAAATGGATATCATGAAGTAATAAACTAGGAGATATGGTGTGTAAACATGTCATTTAATATAAGCATGGCAATTCTATATAACATGCAGTTCTATTGGCAAGGTATCATGAGTATGATAATATGTTTATAAGCATGGCAATGTAACATGAGCATATCAAAATAGTATAGCATGGACGTATAGTGTAAGTATAGTGAACATGAAATGCATGTAAGTGTCCTAAAAGGTCTCTATATGGGTATACTATTTTAACATAAGTTCAAGGGTGAATGTCAACCAATTTTAAGAGTATTCTCGAACCTAACAGACTGTAATCCATGGGTAAGAAATCACGGGCCCGAATCAAGAGTTAGTAATGGGACTTCAATATAGTGTTAAAGTATTCCAAACTCAACGGGCTATAATTTAGGAGTAAGGAAACACGAGCCCTCATGATAGATTGCTTTTATTAGTAGACATGGATTCATGATTTAGGAGGACTCCTGAGATTTCGTTGGATTCGCACTTGAACTACCCCAACATCCCGTATATTCTAGATTATAGTTAAATTACCATTCTTGCTCGAATCCATGAATACATCAAGTTGCAAGATTGAGTTCATGTGAAGATCAAGTATTCGTGTCAAGTGCTCATGTATTCATGGTTCGAGTCAAGTCAGTTCAAGAGTAGACAATGGGTTCAGGTATCATGTTAAGTTTAAGTATTCCAGTTTAGGTTCAAATTCGAGTTCAATTTCAAATTCACATATGAGTCATGTTCGAGTTTGTATTCGGATTATAATAATTTCATATTAATTTTGAATACTTTTAATCTTGTAAACTCTTAAGTTTAGGGATAATCGAACAACCGCTGCACATGGACGGCAGAATTTGTGTCTTTTTATAAGACGATTGCCATTGATAACTCCGTTAATTTGTAGCGTTATCGAACCTAAATAGGTAAGCACTCACTTTCTCTGGCTCACTGATGTTTAAGCGAATGATACCGCTTAAACCTATATGAATTTAGAGTCATTAAAGATTTATTCTAGTTTGTTTACATTGTTTGCATTTCTCGAGGAGGTTATATGAAAATATTATATTATTATTTTAAAAATAATTCTCGAGGGTGATTTAGAATATTAAGAGTTTTATACAAATGTATTTTAGTTTAGGTGGAATTTTAGTGATAAAAACCTAGCTTTTAAAAGTTGATGGTATTTTTATGAAAACTACACTTTTGAAAACTTTAGAGTATTTTATTAAAATTCTAATCTTTCATTTAAAAATATTATTTTCACAATTTATTTTCCTTGAAAATATGGATTCATAATTTTATATAAATTTTCCAAAGTTTAATTTGTTTTAAAATGTCGTATTTCATTAAACCGTATTTTATTTCCTTCCGAGACCGAATTCTCCGTGAGGAGTTATGTATCTCACTCTACTATCTCAAGGACGTGCAATAACCTGCACCATCCGTAAATGGGTTTCCCTAAAAGGGTTGTAGATGTAAGTCGATGTCGCGCACCCTGCATATTCGCGGGGAGGAGGAAATTGCAAAAAATGATTTTTACGGGCTTCACAACACCGATTTGAACCAAGGATCGATCACAAACCATAGCTAGCAAACTACTTGAGATTTAACTACTCGGATGAATGTTATACCTCGTAGTATCGTGTACTTCGGGTCTTCTCGCTATCCTCCTCGTCATCGTAGGCTCGGAGGATCGAAGCTTCCTCGTCGGCATCCTCGAATCAAAAATGATCCATCCGAGAGTCTATAGTCCGAGCTCCAACCTCAAATCCGAGGTAACTACGGCTTCTAGTTCGCCAAACTAGAAGTCCAAGAGGGTGTAGAGTGAAAAGATAGAGTGCTTTGTCTCTTAGAACCCTAGGATTCTCAACACATAAGAACTTTAAGAGTTTAGAGGAAGAAGAAGAAGACTTGAAGAAAATGAGAGTGGAGTGTAAACTTGGAAATAGCTTGGCTGTCCTCTTTTAGAAAATTGAAGCATATCAAATAATTCATGAGATAATTATCACAACAAAATATCAACCATGCTTCATAAATATCTAGTGGTGAGTCATGCCATGAGTCACCAAGTAGCCATGCTAGATTCAATGAAAAAATCCACCTCATTTCCTCTACCTCATTTTGTTTACTCCAATAAAGAATAAAACCCTAATGAGGTGTCCAACTTCTAGAAGCTTTCCTGATAAAATTATGAGAATGCCCATCATCCGTATATACATACCCGCATCCGTATTCCGAAGAATACGAATACAAAGAGACGAAACAAATCCTCATTATAATACTAGGATCCGGCTTAAACCAAAGCCCATTAGTATTATCCGCCCGATCATCATACGTGCACAAGTACACGTAAGTGATCGAAGCCCTGCCGTAAAACCATACGGCCTCTACACCTTTTGCCCGGTGCATGGAAACTCTCTATGTGGGACTCTAAAGACTCGACACTACGTCGACAATGGGTTTAACTACAAGCCGTAAGTGGTACTAGCTGCACGTAATGGCTACCTAGGTATGTGTCAATAAGAAGGCCGATGAGCTAACTCATCCGAACTCCTACTGAGCCTGTATGTGACAATCTCTGTACAGTCCGGTCTGTTCGTCTAAGAGTATCGCATATTGGGCTTAGGGGGGAGGTAATCGCTAGACCCCTAAAAGCGCAATAAGTCATGTCGGAGAGTAGCCCAAAACACCCTGAGAAACTGCTGGAGTACCTACCAGTAAATCTCGCTTGCATTGGCCAAGGACTTTGTGTAATGGCCTTCCGAACACAGCGCGATATCAACCCCCAATACCGGGAGAGACGAATCCTATCTAACCGTCACTGCCTCTAAGTGCTTCGGGACTGCACCCAATAACTACCTGTTTGCACGACTCCTCTGAGCCGTGGTAGGGTAGTAATTAAAGTACAGTGGGAACACACTAACGGCGAAGCAGCAATGTCAAGTCGACGGACTAAGCTATACTCATGTCACCTCGGAACTGCTACCCAATGATAGGTATAGTACTCACCAACAGTTCCCGATGAGTCCTTTCCAGTGTACTCATAACCTAATGAGCACCTGCATACTATCTCCAGTACGACGTCCTAATGGCTGTGGGACAGACCATCTCCCCTGTTGGGATGAGAAGCGTATACACTAGTCTACTGTGGAGTATCGATGCCACATCTTTATAATCCTACGACTAGGGGCCTGTATAGGATGCGCTTATAGACTATCCAGCCCCCACTAGTGTGACTGCCATCACAATACTGGTAATCAAGCAAAAATCCTAAGGGCTCTACCAATATGTATAAGCGATATGCTAAACGAAATACATGCACATATTGAGGTAAAAACAAACCAGGTAGCATACTACCATTTCGAGCAAGACTGTTACTATATCTGTGTATATCCCAAGATTCTATTAAGTAATATACAATCCATTATGATACAATAATGGCCTCTAGGGCATATATCACTAACAATCTCCCACTTGCACTAAGGCCATATACTGGCATATCGCAGACCTAAGATCTCGAATAGCCTCTCGAGCACTGTCTGAGGGATGGCCTCTATGAGTGGATCTGTAGTGTTGTTCTCCGTATCTAATCTCCTCACCTCGATCTCCTGGGGATCAATAATCTTCCTGATCAGGTGGTACCGCCTCAAGATATATCTAGATCTCTAATGGGACCTGGCTTCCTTCCCTGAAACTATAGCGTCGTTTGTTGTCACAATACTAAAGTATTTGACCAACAATAGAAGGAACCACTTGAAGTTCAGTTAAGAACTTCCTTATCCAGACTGTATCTTTTGCGGCGTCTCATGCAGCAAACTACTCCGTTTCCATCATCAAGTATGCAACGGTGTCCTGCTTGGAGCTCTTCCAACAGACAGCCCCTTCATTGAGGGTAAAGACATAACCCGACATGGACTTGGAGTTATCCTTATCACTCTGGAAGCTGGAGTCAGCAAAGGTCTCGATATGGAGGTCATTTCCGCCATACACCAAGAACATCTCCTTAGTCCTTCTTAGGTACTTGAGAATGTTCTTTACTTATCCAGTGTTTCTCTCCTGGGTTTGACTGATACCAGCTTACCACGCTAAGTGTGTAAGCAACATCTGGTCTGGTACACAATATCGCATGCATTATAGTGCCTACCACAGAAGCGTAGGGTATAGATGTGATGCGAGCCCTTTCCAAATCAGTCTTTGGAGACATCTCTTTAAAGAGGGTGATTCTGTGACAAACCGGTAGACTACCGTTCTTTGAATCATCCACACTAAATATTTTCAGTATGGTGTTGTTGTACCTTGACTACAAAAAGTCCCACTATCCTCTTTGATCTGTCACGATAGATCTGGATCCCCAGAATGTAGTTGGTATCACTCAGGTCTTTCATAGAGAACCTCTGTAACAAGAATACTTTGACTGATTATAGTATAGGAATGTCATTTTCTATCAAGAGAATGTCATCCACGTACTCAACGAGGAATCTCACAGTTCTCACTACAATCTTACTATAAATGCATGGTTCATCTGGATTTTTGATAAAGCCGAATTCTTTTGACCATCTCAATAAAACAGATGTTCCAATTCCGCGATACCTGCTTTAGTCCATAAATGGACTTAAGCACCTTACACACTTACCCGCTACTCCCACTCTGATTGAAACCCTCTGGATGATCCATAGAGACGTACTCTTCTAAATAACCATTTAGAAAAGCCGTCTTTACGGCCATCAGCCGGGCCTCATAATCTTGGAAGGCAGCAATGGCAGGAAGGATCCAAATGGATTTGAGCATAGCCACTGGTGAAAAGGTTTCATCATAGTCCAATCCAGGTCTTTGACGAAAAAACTTTTTACAACAAGTCTAGCCTTATAGGTTTCAACCTATCCATCTATACCAATTTTCTTTCTGAAGATCCATTTGCAGCCTATGGGTTTTACCCCTTTTAGAGCAATGTTCAAAGTGCATACTTTGTTGGTGTACATGGACTCCATTTCGGTCCATATTGCATCCAGCCATTTTACCAAGTTGTCGCTCTGAATGGCTTACTGGAAGCTAGTTGGCTCATCATTGTTAATGATGCAATCCTCTCATCCCCGTCTACGAGAAAACCATAGTATCTCTCGGGCGGATGAGACTGCTTACTAGTCCTACGGATTGGCACAGGGATGTCCTGTTCTTTTGAAACCTCTGGTTCTACCATATTTTCAGTAATAGTTTGTGGTTCTGGAATTTCCACCAGTTCTATTGCGCTCCCACTAGTCTTTTTTCAAAAAATTGATTTTCTAAAAAGTGGGCATGACGAGAAACAAAAAACCTTTTGTTCTTCTGCGTAATAAAAAAGATACCCCCTAGAGTTCTTTGGGTATCCCACAAAGCTACACAGTACTGAGCGTGCCTCGAGGTTGTCCGCATACTGCTTTTTGACAAAAGCTGGACATCTCTATATCTTCAGATACTGAAGATAGGGTTTCTTCCCACTCCACATCTGATATGGTGTGATAGGCACAGTCTTGGTAGGAACTTTATTCAAAAGATATGCAGCTGATTCTAGTGCATAACTTCAGAAAGATCACGGCAACTCAGCGTTATTCATTATGGAATGAACCATATCCAATAGGGTTCTGTTCCGCCTTTCCGATACACCATTGTGTTGTGGTGTGTATGGAGGAGTAAGATGAGAGAGAATTTCATTCTCTTTTAGGTAATCCAGAAACTCGGCACTTAAGTATTCACCACATTGATCAGATCTCAGTGTCTTGATACTTTTGCCTGTTTGTTTTTCCACTTTATTCTTATATTTCTCGGAATTTTCTCAAAAGGCATTGGATTTATGCTTCATCAAGAAAACATGTCCTAACCTAGAGAAATCATCCATAACAGTAATGAGATAGGAATAACCATTTCTTGCATCTATAGATATTGGACCGCGCACGTCGCTGTGTATGAGTCCTAAGAGCTCGCTCGCTCTTACTCTGTGTCCAGTGAACGGAGTTTTTGTCATCTTTCCTATGAGACAAGATTGACAAGTTGCATAAGACTGATATTCAAACGGATCGAAATATCCTTCTCTATGTAACTTTATCAACCTTATTTTATTGATGTGACCCAGTCTACAATGCCATAAGAAAGCCTTATTTAATTCTGAAGACTTTCTTTTAAGTGTGTTCTGGACGTTGAAAACCTGAGCTTGATTTAACATGTATATATTGTCCTTTAGTGTACCTAACCCAATCAAACTTTGATTTAGGTGGATGTGAACCACATCGCTTACAAACTAGACAAGGTACACACAAACAATTACGTAGAATCAATATCTGCCCACTTATCAATTCTAGGTGATATACCCTACGGATACAGCGTCCACGCTCATTCCATTAGCAACCCAAAGAGTCATATCACCTTCCCTAATAACTCTACGGTTTCTTAAAGCCTGTAATGAATTACAGATATGAGATCCTGATCTGGTATCTTGTACCCAGGAAGTAGAGTTAATTGACAGACTGTTTTCAATCACAAACACACCCGAAGTCGAAGCCACAACGTTCTTCGGATCCTGGATTCTGGCTTTCCAAGCCCTGCATTCCTTCTGCCAATGCCCTTTCCCGTAACAATAGGAACATCTCTCCTTCCCTACTGTTAACCCTGAAACTTTTGCCCTGCCTTTTCCATCTACCTTATTGACACCGCCTATCGGCTTTGTGGAGGTATTCTTCTCACCCTTGGCTTTCGCCTTGGATCCAGAAGAGGAGGATTCCCCAATAAGCAAAGCGGGTGCCACCCTGGTTTCCTTCAGGATGCCCTCAACTAGAAGTATAACTTTCTTACCCTGGGCGTAAGTAGAAGGTAGGGACTGTAGAATTAAGTCAGTACATGACTCGTTCTCTAACGTGGTCTCCAGGTACGTGAGCTGTTTAATATAGCTAATCATTGTAGGGACGTAGTCCCCTACAGATGACCGACAGCCAACCTCGCTTGAAGCAATTCCTTCGAGGTATCATATCTTGCGATACGAGGTTGCTCTCCATATAAATCTTTGTTATGGAGGAAGATGGAAACTAAGTCCATCTTCTCGTGCTGCTTCTGGTATACACCATCAACTGAGGCCAACACAAGGCACTTGGCATTCGCAAAGTCTTTTTCCCTTGTCTTACGGATATCAACATCCACGACAGTAGAAACTGGACCTGGGACGGTGGGGGCTTGAGTAGTAATGAGGTGGTCCAGCTTGTCATAGGTAATAGACATCTGGAAAAATCTTTGCTAGTCAATATAGTATAACTCAGTCATTTTATTACCTATCTATAACCTAATCTGGTCACCTGGTCGCTGCAATTAGGAGAGAGAGAAGAAAACACTCAGCATGATGCTCTTGCAAGTTTAGATTGGTTTTTAATTTATCTAAACAGGATGGCTCCCACTGTTTCTCGAATCTTTCCTCAAACCATAAAAGAAGAATTAGTCAGGATTAATCTCACTGTACAATACTTGCTTAATCTTTCATCCACGCTAGTTTCGTTACTTCGAGGGAAGTTTTACGACGCTATCACGAAATTCCTTAATTAAATAACCTCTTTTTCCTGAAGGCGTAGCCCCTCTAACACCGTTCTAGACACCTACTTGGTTTATAGCATTGATCATTAAGTGAAAAATCTCCCGAGGAGTAGCGGATACTCACAATAGGATCGGGATCTAAATATCATTGTGTGATAATCTTGAAGGAATCCTACCAACATTATCACACTCTAAATGGTATGCAGCACTAGAAAGTTTCAGTTTCTTTAGAAACTCCCGATATGGATTTTTGCCCCATGCTCTTATGACCTTGACGAAGGTCAACATATCATAAGTCGCATGTCAAGTTCCACCTGTCATTGTCCAGGTTAATTTGAACCCACCCGTACATACCCTTGATGAAGACCAAAACAGTAGTACAACTGTCCCAAACCAACGCATCTATCTATGCTACAGATGAATATCCAGCAGCTACCAAACACTATGTCTTGGCGAAGGTCAAAATACATAGCTTGAATACTACTGAATATTCAACTGAAATGACGGAGGGCTACGAATGGTTTTGGCGAAACCATAAACGTAGTGAACTTGATATAATCGAAGGAACCTTAAAGCTTTTAAAAGGAGTGATTTAAGCTCCGCATTTAAAAGTCTCCTGTTTTAAAATAACCGAGTGGTTTTAAAATTTGGTCCAACGATTCATCTTTGGTTTGATTGCTTTGTATTAATGTAATGCAGTCCCATCATTTACACCTATCATCACAGAAATAAACAAAAATATGACGTACGCTTATGCCATCCGCATTCGTCACTGAGCCCCGTCTTACACCGTTAGGTTACTTAACTAACACCAGAGCTGGGGGCTGGACTAGCGCGGATGCAAAACATAAGCAACGTCTATTATATAATATATATAATAACCATTCGTCTGATGCAATAATAGGCATTCCAGATCACAGATGAACATATTGGATATACTAGGAATTCCGCGTTTCGTTTAAGCCTGTAATGAAAGACGGATTCTACGATCGTGATGAATAGCCAAACTCTACCCTAGACCCCTACGGGTGCGGAAAACTATCCGCCAAATACCTGAAGTGAAGCAACCACCCTTATCAAAGTGAGTAGGACACTCGGCACTTCAAAGTACTCGGTAGCTTGTGCACCCCACCTTGGGTCTATCTTAGGAGCAAAAACAGTAAATGAGATAATACAACGGTGGCTACAACCTCAACATGGATGTGCCCCATAAAAATAATATTACATCACATTACAAATTTACATCGACTGAAAGAATCAAAACCCTCATCTCACATCCCCGGCTATTCATCCACGACAATCCAACAAGTTCATATACACAAACCAACATCACAGATCACAGATATATGCAACCCCAACTAATCGACTTATAGAAATTAGTCAACATTTCCAAACACATATACACATCACAAAGCTTGTAAAGTAACTGCGACATTAGAATTCCGTACGCAATTAGCAAACTTAACCTTTTTTCCAAAACTTGAAAAAATAAACAGTGAGCTAAAGTTCCAAAAACGACCGTTTTCAGCCAATCCGGGAGTCGAAACGAACTCGAAACCCGTCTGAATCTTTGCAGAGGTGAAGATACCAAAATTAACTGTCAAATGGTGGGCCTCAGGGGGATACCCACACCAGGGGGCCACCATGAAGTGGCCCCTAGGGGAAGGCAGACCCGAGAGCACCCAATTGGGGTGCTCTCGGGTCACCCACCCCCAAGGCCACCTTATGGTAGTCTTAGGGTGTGGGCCCGGCTCTGGTCTACCTCGGGGTGTCCCTAGGGTGTGCATACACCACCCCATGGGTTCTCGGTTCAAACCGTGAGCCCGCGGGATGTGCAAAAAACTCAAAACATCATTTTTGGAAATTATTTTTGTCCGCAGTTTTTACGTGACAAAAACGGTGGATTTATAACGTCGCTACATGCTATCTAAGGTTTATGAGAGGCTCTGATACCATTGTAAATCAATATTGCACACCCCGCGTAATTGTGGGGAGGCAAAAATTGCAAAAAATGATTTTTACGGGCTTCGCAACACCTACTTGAACCAAGGATCGATAACAAACCATAACTAGCAAACTACTTTAGGTTTAACTACTCGGATGAATGTTATACCTCATAGTATTGTGTCCTTCGGGTCTTCTCGTTTTCCTCCTCGTCATAGTATTGTGTCCGAGGATCGAAACGGATCGAAGCTTCCTCGTCGGCTTTCTCGAATCAAAGACGATCCACCCGAGAGTCTATAGCCCGAGCTCCAACCTCAAATCCGAGATAACTACGGCTTCTAGTTTGCCAAACTAGAAGTCCTATAGGGTGTAGAGTGAAAATATAGAGTGCTTTGTCTCTTGGAACCCTAGGATTCTCAACACATGAGAGATTTAAGGGTTTAGAGGAAGAAGAAGAAGACTTGAAGAAAATGAGAGTGGAGTGTGAACTTGGAAATAGCTTGGTTGTCCTCTTTTAGAAAATTGAAGCATATCAAATAATTCATGAGATAATTATCACAACAAAATATCAAGCATGCTTCATAAATATCTAGTGGTGAGCCATGCCATGAGTCACCAAGTAGCCATGCTAGATTCAATGTACAAATCCACCTCATTTTCTCCACCTCATTTGGTTTAATCCAATAAAGAATAAAAACCTAATGAGGTGTCCAACTTTTAGAAGCTTTCCTGAGAAAATTATAAGAATGCCCCTCATCCGTATATACATACCCGCATCCTTACTCCGAAGAATACAAATACAAAAAGACGAAATAAATCCATCATTATAATACTAGAATCCGGCTTAAACCAAAGCCCACTAGTATTATCCGCCCGATCATCATACGTGCATAAGTACACGTAAGTGATCAAAGCTCTGCCGTAAAACCATACGGCATCTACACCTTTTGTCCGGTGCAGGGAAACTCTCTATATGGGACTCTAAACACTCGATACTATGCTGGCAGTAGGTTTAACCACAAGCCGCAGGCGGTACTAGCTACACATAACGACTGCCCAGGTATGTGTCAATAAGAAGGCCGATGAGCTAACTCATCCGAACTCCTACTGAGCCTGTATGTGAAAATATTCATATAGTCCGGTCTATTCATCTAAGAGTATCACATATCGGGCCTAGGGATGGTAATCGTCAGACCCCTAATAACGCAATAAGTCGTGTCGGAGAGTAGCCCAAAACACCCTAAGAAACTACTGGAATACTCACCAGTAAATCTCGCTTGCCTTGGCCAAGGACTTTGTATAATGGCCTTCCGAACATAGCGCGATATCAACCCCCAATACCGGGAGAGACGAATCCTATCCAACCGCCACTGCTTCCAAGTGCTTCGGGACTGCACCCAACTACTACATGTTTGCGCGACTACTTTAGCCATGGTAGGGTAGTAAAGTATAGTGGGAACACACTCGAGGCAAAGCAGAAGTGTCAAGTCGACGGAATAAATTGTACTCATGTCACTTGGGAACTGCTTCCCGATGGTAGGTATAATACCCACCAACAGTTCCCGACGAGTCCTATTCAGTGTACTCATAACCTAATGAGCACCAGCATACTATCTCCAGTACGACGTACTGTGGGACAAACTATCTCCCCTGCTGGGATGAAAAGCGTACACACTAGTCTACCGTGGAGTATCGATGCCCCGTCTCGATAATCCTATGATTAGGGACCTATATAGGATGTGCTTATAGACTACAAGACTCTACTAGTGTGACTGCCATCACAACGCTGGTAATCAAGCAAAGATCTTAAGGGCTCTACCAATATATATTAGCGATATCCTAAAAGAAACACATGCACATATTAAGGTAGAAACAAACCAGGTAGCATACTACCATTTCGAACAAGACTGTTACTATATCTGTGTATATCCCAAACTTCCATTAAATAATATACAATCCAGTATGATACAATAATGGCCTATAGGGCATATATCACTAACAGTAGAGGCATAATTGCAAAAGATTTAAAAATGGTGATAAAAACATTTTATAAAAGTAATGGTATTTTAATGTAATATGTATTCTTCAGTTTAAACTTATATCTAAAATATCGTCCTATGAGACCATAGTGTACGTAATGGTGTAGGTTATTATCCCGTGCATTTTCTAGAGGTATATATTCTAGCTATCGGTAAAATGGTACTTTTAAAGTTCATGGTACTTATGCGAAAAAGTTCGTTTTATGTTTATTTCTTATGAAATTTGAATCACATCAAAAGGTTAAAATGTGAATAATAGTTTGAAGTGATATTATGGTATTTGTGTGACATATTGACCTATCATAGATGATAAAAATATTTAAAAGAAATGATTTTTAAGGTTAACTCCACTTTGTCGATATGATTTTTTTATAAGGTGATTTGAGTCGAAATGAAAGAGAGAAATAGTGATTTACAGGTTGTGTATCGTTGAGAAAAGAGTAAGAAAGAGAGGGGAAGTCTTCGTGGCATCATGGTAGCGTTGGAAATGGCTACAGTCTTCAACGGAATGAACTTGGATTGCTAACTCCAATTGACTAGTCTTAACCTCTTTCTTGAGCTTAGGATTTTTTAAGAGAATTTTGATAATTATTTTTAGAATAGGGGAGAGCTATAGGATGGGGTGATATTTATAGGATAAAATGAGAGAGTGTGTGAAATAAAAATGAATTAAAAATAGGTTTAATGGTCATAATGGAGGAATTGAAAGATCTTTGGTTGAAATCAGAGAAAACAAATAATAAAATAGAGTATAGGGGAGTCAAAAGGACACACGGGCAAAGAATAGAGGCATTTGGATCAAATCCAACCGCCGGTGGCGGTTTTGGGGTGATTTTGGCGGTCGAAAATTAGCTACGTGTCTCGAGAATTTGGGTATGTATTAAACTCGGTCTTAACTCCTCATTTATCTCGTTTGATTTCTCTGAAACTTTTCGATTCTCCATGTGTTGCACGTGCAACTCTTGGGCTTCCGAAAAGTTAAAAAGAATAAAAATAATTGTGACTGATGGGATTCGAACTTGTAGGCTATGACACAGCAGTAAAGAGTATTAACCAGCGAGCTACAAGTTGCTTCTTATACAAAAGTTATGAATAATAACTTATAAATCGAAACTAAAACAGAAATACACTCTTTTATTAATATTGGATCAATAAAAGTGTATAGGAATTTTACGGTCGTTACATTCTACCCACCTTAGAAAAAATTTCGTCCTCGAAATTTATACAAGGGTGATGTTGTAACAGATTCAAGAAAAATTTAGGTTAAACTAGTGGTGAAGGTAGGGACTACTAATATTGTACCAAAAGTGCGTGAAAAGTTTAGATAGATAAAAGAACACAAGGACGCAAGAATTTGAAAAGGCTGAAAAAGATGGAAGGAAAATTCACCAGTGTTATTTTGATCTATGGCTTCATCCTCTACGGCCGACAAAGTGAAAACCTGGCATCTCAGCACATTTCTCTGTGCATGCTAGTACATTGATGGCTGACGAGGTAAAGGTGGTTCACGCGGAGATAGTGCAGGAAGAGCTAAACGAGTAGGTAGAGCTTGAATAGCTGGTCTAGCTGCGGGGATTGAGCTAGCTCGGTTCTGTGGGGAAGTTCCTATAGTGTGAGAGGGTGATCTACATATCAAACAAAGACCATTTGCTCGATGACAATCCTTGACCTGGAATCCGGTCCTCTTGCAATATATACAGAAGTTTGGTTCAGTCTTCGAAAATGGTCCTCCTGGCCTCATAGGTGGTGCTTGAAGAGTTGGCCTGGAAGAAACTCCTCCAGTAATCTGGTTGGCGAGACGTTTCATACTGGCCGACTGTAGCCTTCACTTCTTCTTAATGACAGCTTCATAACGACTAGCTGACTTCAAAGCTGCTTCATGTGTTAGGTTTTCTCGCATTGCTAGGGCAGCCTGGATCTCGGGGTCTAACCCTTGCTGGAAGCGCCTGGCTCTGATTTCTGCAGTAGGAATCAGATGTGCAGTGAACCTTCCAAGCATGGTGAATTCGTCATCATACTCATCCACCGACTTATCCCACATGGATCCTTGTTGCGGGTGAATGAATTTTTGTTCCATCTCGAAATGTGCGGTTTCCAAAAAATACTTGGCGTCGAAAAGATCATGAAAGGTCTTCCATTCGATCGGCTGCTCAAGACGGCTCTCCTCATCCTTCCACTAGGCTCTGGCATTGTCAGTAAGTTGGAGTTTTGCTACTCGGATCCAAGCAACTTCTGGAACTTGGGCTGCTGCTAGGTCATCTTTTATACTCTGATCCTATTCCTCGGCTTCAAGCAGTTTCTCTTTCCCTAAGAAGTTCTTTGGGTGTAATACTCAAAATTATTTCACTCTCAGTGCTTCTGCTTCAGAATGGATGAAACCCTATTGAAGGAGAGTATTCTGTTCTCGAAAAATTCTAACTTAAGCTTGCTGACCCTCAAGTAGGCTTTCAATAGTTCTAGAAGTATCGTATATTCTGTGAGTGGAACGGTTTCGGTAGATGGAGGTGGTAGAACGGTAAGGGTAGGTGGTGTACTACCATTGACGTTGGTGCTAATGTTGTTGGGAGAATTCATCACTTTAGATAGAGAAGAAAGATTAGGATAGATTCAACGGAAATTGAAATATAAAGAATGTAAAGTTGTTGAATTTCATAGTTCTTATGATATATTGCTTACGACTTCATGCGGAACTGACCTGCATGAGCCACTAATAAAACCTGTCATGCCCTTCTTCCTAGAAGACAGAAACAGACACGTGACAAGCTCGTGCCGTATTTGTTCTGAGAAGGTCATTTTCCGGAGTAAATGCGCTAAGCGTAAAATAAGCAATATAAAATGTACAAGAAAAGACATGAGATTTAAAGTTCAACAACTTTATTTACATTCAACTTGATACATTTACAATACATGAGTTCAACTGAAAAGAAAATAAAAGAATAGTAATGCCTAAACATGTGGCATACATAAACCGAAAGAAAAGACAAGTTAAGATAAGCTTGAGTAGTGATCTGTGTTGGAGATAGTGCCCTCAGAGTCAATTATTAGGTCACAGGTACGTGATTGCAATGATTGATGGAGGACCTATCCCGGTAGGACAGTCTTACTCGAGATGATAGTATGCTATCTGGTTTACCTTTATCATCGTGTACTGCTTAGGTGACCTGACACGTCGCTATTACACGTTGATAGAGCCCTTAGGATTCTTGCTTGACCACCAGCAGTATGAGGGCGATCATATAAGTGGGAGCTGGGGTCTATAAGCATATCTTTAAATGGTCCCTAGTCGTGTGAGTTTCGAGACAGGGCATCGATACTCCAGAGTAGACTAGTGTATACAGTCGAGACCCCGACGAGGGGCGGTGGCCGGTCTCACAAGCCACTGGTGTCAGTTGGATCACCTAAGATGTATACAGGTGCTCATTGGGTTATGAGTACACCGGACAGGACTCGCCGGGAACATGCTAGTTGGTCATATACCAGACGTCAGATGGCAGTTCCCTGGTGACATGTGTGCAGGTTAGTTCATCGACCTGGGGATCGTCATTTGTCTCGTGTGAGTTCCCACTGTACTTTGATTACTACCCTACCACGGCTTAAAGGAGTCATGCAAACAGGTTTTAGTTGGGTACAGTCCCGAGCCACATGGAGGCAGTGAGCGTATCTTCAGGGGTTCGTCTCTCCCGGTATTGGGGGTGAGGTCGTGCTGTGTCTAGGAGAGCCATTACACAAAGCCCTCGGCCGAGGCAAGGAGATTTACTGGTAGGTATTCCAGTAGTATCTCAGGGTGTTCTGGACTACACTCCGACACGACTTGTACCGCTTTTGGGGGTCTGACTTTTACCAACCCCCTAGGCCCGCCATGCGATGCTCATAGACGAACGGACCGGACTGTACGGATATTGTCACTGACAGGCTCAGTAGGGTGTCAGGCTGAGTTCGCTCACAGACGTCCCTTTTAGTCAATACCTGGTAGCCCGTTACGTATTGGCTTATACCTCTAACGTGCTAGTGGTTAAATCCACAACCAAGGTGTTGACGAGTCTTTAGAGTCCCCCACATTCAGTTACTCAGCTTTCGGGCGAAAGGTTGTAGAGGCCGTATGGAGATATGGCAGGGTCCGATCAGATACGTGCGGTATTGCACGGATCAGGATCGGACAGCTTGTACTACAAGCCGTATGGATATATGGCAGGGTTCGATCAGATACGTGCGGTATTGCACGGATCAGGATCGAACGGATATTACTGGCCGGCTTTGGTTTAAGCCGGATCCTAGTATAGTACAGTGTAGATTTTGTCTCATTGCATTTGTATTTCGGTCGAAATACAGATGCGGGTGTGTATGCACAGTATCGGGGTTTTCCTGTAATTTATTACGGGACCAGTTTTCTGGAGTTGCCAGTTTGCTTTCCGTTTCGGCCAATTTCCTTTGTATCGTTCATTGGCCGAAGATTGGTGGAGGAGGGTTTATTTGTATTGTTGCAAATAGGCATTTGTGGAGGGGGTTCTTTGCATCTTGTTGCATCATGATGGCTTTCATGATGTGCACCATCATTGACTTGTTTTGACTCCATCATGACTTGACTTTTAAAGTCATGATTGTTGATGATGATGAGGGGTGAGGTTGGTTGTGTGTGGTTTTTGTTTTGGTGACCATGTTCTTTCATGATAACCATTCCTCTCTCTCTCTCTCTCTTGCATGATATGAGTATGGCTCCCATTATTTTTGTGACTCTCTCCATTCTCACTCTCCTCTCTCTTGTGGTGGCCGACCATGCTCCTAGAGGGGCTGTCCCATTTTTGGCAAGAGGGATTTTCACTCATTTGGCTTGGCAAAAATCATATTAGCTCCTCCTCCAAAAGCTTGTATCAACACCTCCACCAATGGCAATTCCTAGAACCCCAAATGAGACTTGCTCACTACACATTCTACAGCAAATCTTGGGCACGTCGACTAGCCAGCTTCGTGCCCGAGTTGCCTCGGTATTGAGGTGGGAGCCCGTAAAAGAAGTAGGCGATGTGGTGCACTTCCGGCGACGAGGAGGAGACGGGACTTTCCGCGGGAGATCGGGGCGACGACGAGAAGACCAGAGGACTCGGATCTGTCGGTATATTTCTCTTCCCCATCTTGTAGTTAGCTAGGACTAATTAATGGTTCGATCCGGGTATTAGTGCGCGGCGGTTTGCCAGTTCAAGTAAAAATTTAAGTTTATCACCGCTTCCGCATTTGGCCGTCGGGTTGACGGCCGGGGCGCCGCCGTGCACTTACAATCTGGTCGTAATCCTCTGTCGTCGCTTCTATCTCCTTGGTCTCTAGACCACCTGAAGAACATCTAAAAGAAGAAAGAGATGGGTCATGCCCGTCTGTAAACTTTCACTCGGTAAGTCCCTGAGGAAAGGTGTGAAGTATAAAATTATAATGATAAGTTGTAAATGGATATCATGAAGAAATGGACTAGGATATATAGTATGTAAACATGTCATTTAATATAAGTATGGCAACTCTATGTAACATGCAGTTCTATTGGCAGGATATCATGAGAATGATAATATATTTATAAGCATGGCAATATAACATGAGCATAGCAAAATAGTATTGTATGGCCGTGTAGTATAGGTATAGTGAACAAGAAATGCATATAAGTGTCCTAAAAGGTATCTACATTAGTAAACTAATTTAACATAAGTTCAAGGGTGAATATCAACCAATCTCAAGAGTGTTCTCGAACCTAACAGGCTGTAATCCATGGGTAAGGAACCATGGGCCCGAATCAAGGGTTAGTAACGGGACTTCAAGCTAGTGTTGAAATATTCCAAACTCAAAGGGCTAAATACAGGAGTAAGGAAACACGGGCCCTAATGATAGATTGTTTATGTTGGTAGACATGAATTCATAATCTAGAAGGACTCTTGAGATTTCGTTGGATTCGCACTCGAACTACCCCAATAACCCGTGTATTCTTGATTATACTTAAAATTTCCAGTCTGACTCGAATCCATGAATACATCAAGTTGTAAGATTGAGTTCATGTAAGATCAAGTATTCATGTCAAGTGTTCATGTATTCATATCAAGTTGTATTCATGGTTCGAGTCAAGTCAGTTCAAGAGTAGACATTAGGTTCAAGTATCATGTTAAGTTCAAGTATCCAGTTCAGGTTTGAGTTCAAGTTCAAATTCACATATGAGTTATGTTCGAGTTTGTATTCGGATAATAGTCATTTCATATTAATAGATTTAAATCTTTTGAATAGTTTTAATCTTGTAAACTCTTAACTTCAGGAATAATCGAACAACTACTGCACATGGACGACAGAATTTGTGTCTTTTTCCAAGATGATTGCCATTAATAACTCTGTTAATTTGTAGTGTTATCTAATCTGGATAGGCAAGCACTCAATTTCTGTCACGACCCAAAATAGCACGTGACTGGCACTTGAATCATGTGAAGTCTATAGGACCCCACCTAATTCAAGTAAGCCAAAAGCCCAGAAATCTAAACCATAAAAAAATACAGTGAAGGAAAACTTGTTTTAAAACAAGTGGTTTTAATAAAATAAGCGGCATTAAACATTTTAAGAGCAACATCATATTTTCCCGAAAATTTCGACAGATTCTCTTTTATAAATACTGGGCCCCAAACGGGTACAATACATGAAATACATAAATAATGAATAAAGGCATCCCCAAGCGGGAGCTAGCTCTTCGCCTATTGGCGGAAACAACCACGCAAGCAATATAATATAACGCCGAAGGGCGAGGATCAAAACTCAGAAAGGAATCCAACATCCTCAAGAAAACCAAAGAAGAACCCCAATAATATAAGCGCACGACTCTAAGGTCGAAATAATAAACAACTGGTTTTCTAAGTCTACCAAATAATACAAGTCTAGTTGATGGAGTTTACTAGATACAACTGAAATAAATAAAGTACGACGATGGTCACGATGCTAATGAACCCACTTACCAAAGCAATCACCCGGAAGGAAGCAGTGTGCCAACAAACTGCATTGAAACCTATATGGCCAAACTGCAAGAAAACTGTGGCACAACGGGGGTGAGTTGCCAAATCGTGAGTAGAAAACATCACCGAGAAGAAATCACATGTATGACTCTCTCCTGGGTCATACAATAAAACTATATAATACTACAACAAAGGTAACAGTATATCAATACTGTGATATCAAAGTACTCGTGTCTGTGCCAAGAATAATAATACATCAATTCATGACATGTAATAATGCACCATCCAACGTGTGTCCAGCAATGACACACTAATCATTATAAAACCCGAGTGCCCAGCAACTGCACTCAAAACATCTTGAAATTCGTATCCGACAGCAACATATAATACCCAAATCTCGGGCTTCGCATAATCAAGATCGGCCCAGGGGCTCCGCATAATCAGGATCGGCCCATAACATCGAACGGTATCCTCCGGATATCCGCCGAGTTTCCATACTATCACCGGTCGGTAGTGCTCCCCTGCCGGGCTCAACGCCATCATCTGCGATCTTCTTGCCCCAAGATACCGCACCGGGTCCACCATGTACCCGCAGACGGTGCATCCCCCTCCTTGAATCGGGTATATGATACCGCTCAAGAACCGAGAAAACACATGGTGGACGCCTCTCACATCATATCATGAGAAAACCGTAAATTTCTATTTTTAGAAATGATAATGAGTTTATAAAATCCTTGTGATTTCTCCAAATCCAGAAATCTCATGGAAAATATGAAATCCCAAAATCGAGAGTCAATAAACAGTGAATATCGGCATAAAGCCCCACGATATTGCATATCAGAATGAATGTATAACTGCATGAAATATCTAAGTAATATATGCAATGTCTAAACTAGCATATGAAAGCAATCGTACTAGTACTTTGTTGCAACTACTAGCTAGCAATTTATACTTACGAAGTAATGTTTTCTAATGTATACGTGACATAGAAATTACCGATGATGATGTGTGTGAACCGGCAAGCAAGTGTACGTGGAGCATACGCATCATCGGTAATGGTGCTGGTGTCCTGACAACAGGGGTTCATAATAACTAAAGAAAACACATTTATAAGCATGCAATGCGATGAGAACGGCATGAATATATGGAAAATGGTGTAGTAACTGCAACATAGAAGCATATACCTATCCATATACGAGTCATACAGTTTTTTTGGTGTTTAAAATAGCACGAATCGTGGTTTTAGAAAAAGATAGGGGCTACGGGGTCTTTGAGAAAAGATACGTCTTTTGAAAAATCCGTAGTATCTCTCGGCCTGTCTTTAAAAATACTTATGATTTGTTAGGTTTTTGAAATATAAGTATGACTCGAGCCCAGTCGAAAGGGTAAGGAAATCCACCTAAAGTCCGAGTCGATATATCTAGTAGTCAGCGATCCCACCTCAATAGCGTCACGTACGGTAAAATATATAGTACGATGTCATCGAATCACGAGTGCGGATCAATCATCATATCTATATCTCGTACGGTAAAATTGATCGTACGACATCCCAAAAATCGGGGTACGGGTTAAATATCACATATACCTCATTATCCATATAGTATCAGTATCGATAATTCAAGAATTAGGGGTACCGTTCTAAAATCTAGTACATTCCCATATCATCAAACATATATTCTCGTGTGTATGAAAACACATCACCCAATGATCCACTATAATATCATGTCGTATCATATCACAACTCCATCACATATCACAATCTCACGGCATCATGCCCGATCATATCCGCTCATTTCCAAGTATCATATACTGGGATCATCATCCGTGTATACGTGTGTGTGTGTGTGTGTGTGTGTGTGTGTAGACACACACACACACACACACACGCATCTATAATATATATATATACACACACCCAAAACCATATCACGTGTGTGTGTGTGTGTGTCAAGCTTTACTCTAGGGTTTCGCGACTAAGAAGTTAAACTAAAGCACTTTCCTCCCATTACACTAAATCTAACCCGGGATCTCCTAAATGCCTTTCTTGCTAAGTATTTATATCTCTAAAATAACACATATGTATTCATATGTAAACACATCATATCCTATAAAATTGCGGGGGTGTTATACGCCATCCACCGACTTCCCTCGTAGATATACATCTACTCACCTGGACGCCTCGGGTAAACTGCTCCGATTTCAGCTCTGTCCTTTCCGCGCCACATCCGACGCCACTGCACCTGATCCTAGAAACGCACACAAGAAAATAAGAGAATAAATATATATATAATTAGTCGTGGACACAACCAATACAAGTTAACCACACACATTAATTAAACGCGCACTCACTTGGTGCACAAAACGCGCTCGCGACAACGCCACAAATCACCACTAGGGTCGCAATACGTGGCAACTACTAAACCAAAAACCTAATTGCGCTAATCGTGCGTTCACAACACACTACATATATATGAAAACAGGGTGTATATCATCAAAACCTCAACTTAATTTAAAATCGATTTAATTCCAAAAACCTAGTAAGCATCAACTTCCATTTTAGTTCAAATCTACATGTTTTAACAATTCTAGCGGCCACAATAATCACACAATAACTTAGTTAAGCCACACAAATCTTTACTAGAATTTTATCTCATCGATTTACATAAATCCGAAAAGTCTAGTTAGTAAAATTATCCAATTTGAACAATTTTAAAGTAACAATTTACAAATTAACAACTAAACTATATTTTGCATATCTTAAAATGTTAAACCACTTACTATAATCATACTCAAATAATAAAAACCCTAACTTTTAATTCAAACCCCTCTCTTGAAAATTAAATCTTAACATTAAAAGCATAATTAAACTCCTAATTAGCTAGATGGAAGCAATTAAACAACAATTTAAACATGGGTTGGGATTTATACCTCACAAACATGAGATCAACATGCAAACTAAGCCTCCCAATCTTACTTCTTTTCACCAAGATCCATACTAAAGTAGCCAAGGAAAATGGGTAAAGATTGGATTTGAAGTTTTTGGGATTTTTGAAGCAATTTTTGAAGAGAAATTGAGGTGAAGAAATAGAGGGGCTGCCATGGGGGAAGGCTCGGCCAGATTTTTAGAGGAGGACGAGAGAGAGTGAGGTGAGGAAAATACCAAGTAAAGAAAGCCCATACCTCAATTATTTACACCCCTTACTTCAATTCTTTATTGTTTTCTTTTTATTTTATTTTCTTCTCTTTGACTTTTGATGTGGGGAATTTAGGGAAATGGGGGCAACCAAGTGCTCAGCCAAGGTGGGAATGGGGTGAGTGTGGGTTTGGGTAGGAGTTCCCAAGTCAAGAAAAATCTCTCTTAGCTCAATAATGCAACATACAATCATAATTCTATTTTTATTTTATTTTATTTCAAATTTCCATTTATCTTTTCTATACAAATAAACTAGAACCATTCAAATATTTTTCTTTGAAAGAGCATGTTACCATATGTGTTTAGATATGTCATGGTGCACTAAACTTTTATTAACCAATTCTAATTTGTAATTATCACTAATTAAATGTATTAGTGAAAGCTTATAATAATATTTAAAATAATTAATTACGGAAAATATTTTAGTAAACTAGAAATTTTATAAGTGACCCGTTAAATACCAATTGCTAGCAATTACATAGCTAGAATAGGTATATTTGAGTCTATATTGAAAAATAATTATATCTTGGTTTTTATGGAAAACACCAGTTATTTTACCGATTATCGGAAATTTCACCTAAACGATTTTCAAAACGTTACAATTTCTCCGGCTCCCTGAGGCTCAAGAGTCCTTAAAAATTTATTTTTATTTGTTTACGTTGTTTGCATTTCTTTAGGGGGTTTTGTGAAAAATATTATATTATTGTTTTAAAAATAAATCTTGAGGGTGATTTAGAATATTAAGAGTTTTATAGAAATATATTTTAGTTAGGTGGTATTTTAGTGATAAAAACATAACTTTTAAAAGTTTATGGTATTTTTATGAAAACTACACTTTTGAAAACTTTAGGGTAATTTATTAAAATTTTAATTTTTCATTTAAAAATATATTTTTCACAATGTGTTTTCCTTGAAAATACGGATTCATAATTTTATATAAATTTTTTAAGGTTTAATTTGTTTTAAAAAGTCGTATTTTTTAAAACCATATTTTATTTCCTTTCGAGAATGAATTCTCCGTGAGGAGTTCTGTATCTCGCTCTACTATCCAAAGGACGTGCGATAAACTATACCATCTGTAAATGGGTTCCCGTACAAGAGTTGTAGAGGCGTAATTGCAAAGGATTTAAAAATAGCGATAAAAACATTTTATAAACGTAATGATATTTTAATGTAATTTGTATTCTTCGGTTTAAACTTATATCTAAAATATCGTGCTATGAGACCATAGTGTACATGATGGGGTAGATCATTACCCCATGCGTTTTCTAGAGGTATATATTCTAACTATCGGTAAAATGGTACTTTTGAAGTTCATGGTACTTATGCGAAAATTTTCGTTTTATGTTTATTTCTTATGAAATTTTAATTACATCAAAAGGTTAAAATGTGAATAATAGTTTGAAGTGATATTATGGTATTTGTGTGACATATTGACTTATAAAAGATGATAAAAATACTTAAAAGAAATGATTTTAAAGGTTAACTCTATTTTGTCGGTATGATTTTTTTTAGAAGGCGGTTTGAGTCGAAATGAAAGAGAGAAATAGAGATTTATGAGTTGTGTGGCGTTGAGAAAAGAGTAAGAAAGAGAGGGGAAGCTTTCATGGCATCGCGGAAGCGTCGGAAATTTCTCTGGTTTCAACTGAATGAACTTAGATTACTAACTCCACTTGACTAGCCTTAATCCCCTTTCTTGAGCTTAGGAAATTTTTAGAGAATTTTGATAATGATTTTCAGAATAGGGGAGAGTTAGGGGATGGGATGGTATTTATAGGTTAAAATGAGAGTGTGTGAAATAAAAATGAATTAAAAATAGATTTAATGGAGATAACGGAGGAATTTAAAGGTCTCTGGTTGAAATCAATAGAAAACAAATAATAAAATAGAGTAGAGAGGAGTCAAAAGGACACACGGGAAAAGAATGGAGGCATTTGGATCAAATCCAACCGCCGATGGCGGTTTCTTGGGTGATTTCGGCGGTCGAAAATTGGTCATGTGTCTCGAGGATTTGGGCATGTGTTAAACTTGATCTTAACTCCTCATTATCCCGTTTGATTTTTCTAAAAATTTTTGATTCTCCGTGTATTGCATGTGCAACTCTTGGGCTTCTGAAAAGTTAAAAAGAAAAATATAAAAATAATTAGGACTGATGGGATTCAAACTTGTAGGCTATGACATAGCAGTAGAGAGTATTAACCAGTAAGCTACACGTTGCTTCTTGTACATAAGTTATGAATAATAACTTATAACTCGAAACCAGAACATAAATACACTCTTTTATTAACATTGGATCAATAAAAATGTATATGAATTTTAGGGTCGTTACAGGTTAAGATTCGTAGGGCCGGAGGAAGCAAACAAAGTCGTCCAAGAAGTACACGACGGACTTTGCGGCTCCAAGGGACAAAGATGAAGCTGATGATAAAAAGGATAGGCTATTACTAGCCCATGATGATACAAGACTGCCTCGAATATGCGAAGCGGTGTCACTCATGCCAAATACACGAAGACTTTGTACATCACCATCCAAATTCGTTGCATTCGACAATAGCTAGTTGGCCATTCGAGATGTGGGGGACGAATATCATCGGCCCAATCGAACCAGCGTCATTCAGAGGACATCAGTTTATATTATCAACCGATTACTTCTCTAAGTGGGCAGAAACAATACCGTTAAGAGATGTGAAGACGGAGAATATCCTCCATTTCTTCAAAACTCATGTCATTTACCGATTCAGAACTCCACGGCGGATAATCTCAGATAATGGACCAGCCTACAGAAGCCACAAAATAAGCTGCTTCGCACAGCAAATAAAAGATAGACTGGAGATACTCTTCGATTTATAATCTTCGGGCTAATGGTCTAGCTGAAGAATTCAACAAGACCTTGACCAAGCTTATATAGAAAACGGTGTCTAGGAACAAGAAAGACTGGCACGAGAGGCTGCACAAAACTCTTTGGGAGTACTGAACGACGTTCAAGACGGCCATAAATACAACACTGTATGCACTGGTGTCTAGCACTGAAGCAGTACTCCTACTGGAAATAGAACTATCCTCATTACGAGTGGCAGTTCAATATGAGCTAACAGATGAAGAAAATGCTCATCTTTGGCAGGCCGATTCGCTCAATGAAACTAGCCTTATAGCACAGCAAGATCTAGAAGCTTATAGGCAAGGATGACACAATCATATGAAAGACTAACCAGGCCGAGAACATTCTACCAAGGCGAACTCGTGCTAATTGTCAAAAGACCAATGATTCCCTATTGTGCAAAATGGGCGAAGTTTGAGCCGAACTATGAGGGCTCATACATCATAGATAAGGTATACCAAGGTGGGGCTTACCTGCTTATGGATATGCATGGAGAAAGTCCATTTCAGCCAATAAACGGTCAATTCCTCAAAAAGTACTACGCTTGAAGAGTCGCGACTTAGGTCAATGATAAATAACAACGCTTGTGTTCGCTCGCTATCTTCCTAAGTCAAAACTCTGAAAGTGGTACCGAATGATATACACCAGTTAAGGATGATGAACCGCGATGTCCTTAAACTAGCATGTTGCCCTATGGTATGGGTTATGTAACCTGTCGTACACAATCCACGGGCAAAAACGATTTATGTTCTCCATGTCTTCATTGGACCGGAACGTCCCTAAACTAGTATATCGTCCCGAACACGGGAATGGTAGACCGAGACATCCCTAAACTAATACTGGACTGAAACGTCTCTAAACTAGTTTATCATCCTGAATATAGGAATGGTGGACCGAAATGTCCCTAAACTAATGTCAAACTACGATGTCACTAAACTAATATGTTTGGACCTGCGGCTTGGATCATATAACAAACCGCACACAATCCACGGGCATAAACAATCCATATCTCGCCCAAGTCCCATCGGCTAGAAAGCTCTACCAATGATGCAGTCCTTCGAAAAACGTTATGACCTACGGTTGATGGTGTGTTACCTTACAGGCTGTCTGTGTTGGATATATGTATGCCCTAGAGGCCATTATATGATAGTGGATATATTTGTACATGTATATATATATATTCAGTATACATTCTTGCTCGACATGATAGTATGCTATCCGGTTCTTCTTTATCTGACATGTTGATTTGATCATACTTTTATTCATTCACACATATTGATAAAGCCCTGAGAATATTGGCTTGACTACTATGACTATGATAGAGATCATACTAGTGGGACATCTGTAGTTTATAAGCATATCCTGGAATGTCCCTAGTCATAGGTATATCGAGACGGGGCATCGATATACCAGAGTAGACTAGCATATATGATACATTAGTTTCTCACTAGAAATCCTTTTTTGTCTTTTTGGATGTATGCATGCATGTGTGCATTCATTCTTGTTCATGCACATATGGATGTGCATGCACACATACATACATCTATCTTTCTATCATGATTGTATATATAGAAGATGGTGGCAATATAAGACTCACACCTTATGATTATATATGGATATTTATTTGTATTTGTGTTAAAACAAAAGAAAACGAAAAAGGGTTAATTCATGGTTAAGCTTCTACACTCTTCTTTGAACTAACTTTGCTTCACCCACTTTTTAACCATGGGTTAATTTTCCTTTTGTGTTTTAACTCAAATACAATAATATCTTTATTATGTAACCATGGTTTGAGATGAAGAGTAGAAAATATATATACTTGTATTTTCTATTTTTCATATGAAGCTTATCATTATCTTGAGCTTAGAAAACCATCATCTTCTTCCTCCTTTCTCTCTTGCTCTCTAGTTCTTTCAAGTAAGCAAAAGAGTAATCAAGTTAGGATTTTGAAGTGAAAAAAGCAGCCACAACACCATTCTACACTAGTCTTGCCCACTTGTGAAGAGTGTTAGCTTCCATTTTCTTCTCTTGATCTTGTGAAGTTACAAGCTTGGACAAAGCGGACTCCGGGTGGATCATCGTGGACCTAGAAGAGTTCAAGCGGACATTTTACAACCCTCAAGTAGCTAAGGAGTCTAGCATAGGGAGCTACAAAGGATGTACTCTCAAAACCCTAGCATTATCTACTTGTGATGTTGTGTTTGTTTAGAAACCCTAATTTTCTAGTGATGATTCTTTGTATGTTCACTTAGCACCTTAAAAATTTAATTTTGAGACATGTGATGCTTCCAAACCCTTCATGTGGTGCTAGGTAAACCTAACATTGGTATCAGAGTCGACCTAGAACTTTAGGCGACACTTTAGCGAAATTAAAACTCCGATCGAACCAAATACGGACTTTTTGGACTCTCTGGACAATTTTTCAAACTGTGTTATTTTCAGAATTAAAAATATGTAAAAAATTCAGCAGGTAAATCTAAGAACCACTGTAAAAAACGATGCAGTGAACAGTAGTTCCTACCGCGGAAACGCGGCCAGAGCTTGCTTGGGCCGCGGTTCCGCGGCCGTACACATGAATTAATGCATGGTTTTTGTACAGTAATACTTATAACTGCTTGTTGATATTTTTGGGTATTTTTAATCTGGTTTAAGTGTTATTTGTTCTGGAGATTGTTTTGGATTCTTTGATTCGATCAGAATTTTAATTTCATGCTTTTTTCGGATAATTAGAAAGTATTAAAATGTTCGAACGAGTATCATTAACTCACTCTTTCACGGGGTTTAAATCTTTCGGAAATATGTGCAAGTTTTTATGGTGGACCCTCTAGAAGACAACAAACCTTAACTCGATTATATGACCGTCTTGAACTACCTTTTGAACCTTAGGGTTTGGGGCAGTACGGCGTGCCACATGTGGGGCGTTGGCTTGACCCTTCTACGGCTGGACCGCTACTACTGTGACACCTTCTGGGATTTTTGAACTCCGCTTAAGTGTTGAGCTTTAGGAAATTTTGGGTATTTGATTATTTGATCGAAAAGGTTAATGTTGTCTATTTATCTGGAATGTGATACAATATGTGGAATTCACATACTTAGGCATGAAATGCGAGGTATGTGATATCTCGGATTTACGATGTCTAAAGAGAATGTGGATTCCAAATATTGTAGTTTTACACTTTCTTTTCTGTGACCGTAAGTGTAGTATGTCGCTTATCGCCGGTTTCGTTGCTATACATCAACGACAATCGGGGTACGCATACTTACTTACGTTGATGATATATGATATTATGTGTTGCTGAGATATGATGTGCAGGATTGTCGCGATTGAATAGCCGGAGGGTTTTATGTGAGATGAGAGTTTTATTTTTCATTCATGTAAAATTCAAATGTAATGTAATATTCTTTTATTTGGGGCACTTCCGGGTTGAGGTTGATGCCACCAGTGTTGTATATTATTTACTTTTCCGCATTAGGATGGACCCAAGGAGGGGAGCACAGGTGACCGGTTCTGGGGTTCAGTGGGAGGCCATCTCGAGGAGTCAAGACCGGGTCTCCTAAACTCCAGAAATGGTAGGGTCGCTTGCCGCTCTCGTAGGGGTCCAGGGTGTGGGCTTGGCTATTCATCGCGAGTGTGGAATCCGTATTTTCTATTATTGGCTAAATACTAAATACAAACGTCCTAGTATATCCCATCATATCTGTGTTTCTGCTGCCTGTATTCTGTGATATGATATCTGAGACGAATGATATATTATATATATATGATATATAGTAGATGTTGTTTATGTTTTACACCCGCGCTAGTCCCGTCCCGGTATGCCGTTAGTTAAGTAACCTAACGGTGCATAACGGAACATTGCGGCGAATGCGGATGGCATAAGCATACGTGTTATTTTCGTTTCTTTTCTGTGATTGGCTTAAGGACTTAAATGATGGGATTACATTAATATGATTAATGTAAAGAAAATAAACCTAAAAAGATGTTGTAGAATCGGATTTTAAAACCACTCGGCTTTTTATGAAAAAGCTACATTTCAAAACTGCGGAGCTTAAGCCACTCCTTTTAAAAACCATTTGATTCTACGACGATATCAAGTTCAAAGCGTTAAAGATTTTCTTAAAAATCATCCGCAACCCTCCGTCATTTTAGGAAGTAGAGTACTTAGTATTCGTGCTACGTTTGTTGACTATAGTTAAGGCGTAGTGTACGGTAGCTAAGTGATGTCTTCCTATACTGCATATGATGAAGATTAATTAGGACACTCATGCGACTTTGTTGACCATAGTTAAGGGTCATATGGGTGGGTCTAATTAATCAAAAAATGACGGGTAGAACTTGACTAGTACTTATGATTTGTTGACCTTAGTTAAGGTCATAGGTACTAGGGGTAAAAACCGCATCGGGAATTTCAAGTGTTGAGATTTGCAATGAGATTGCATACCTTCCATATGATGGTTGGATCCCGATCCCACTGTGGGCAATAGTTGCTCCCAGGAGAGTTTTGCAGTTTACAATTAGCTAACTCATTAGGTGTCTAGAAAGGTGTTAACGGGGCTACGCCTCTGGGAAAACGAGGTTTACTTTAATTAGGTCCGTGCGAAAGCACGGGGAACCTCCCTCAAATACCGACACTGGCCTGGCTGAACGGTCAGCGAAGTTGTAGACTGTAATTAATCCTGGCTAGTTTTCTTTTTAAGGTTTGAAAGAAAAACTTGATAAAAGCAGTGGGAAACATCGATTAGACAAGATAATAACCAATCTGATCTTTGCAAGAGCTTTCGCTGAGTGTATTCTTTTCTCTCTCTTAATGGCAGATACCCATGACTGGACTCAAGCTTCTACTAGATAAAAACAAACTGAATGGGACCAATTATAAAGACTGGCTGAGGAATCTGAAAATAGCCTTGACTTATGATAAAGTATCATATGTCCTCACGGCTCCAGCCCCGCCCGTCCCAGGTCCAAAATCCTCAGTTGCGGATATTGAAGTCCGCAAGACATGGGACGCTGACTGTGCCATGGCTAAATGCCTCGCAGTTGCATCGATGGATAACACGCATCAAAAGCAGCACGAGAATATGGACATTCACGCCATATTGCTCCATGCAAAGGAGTTGTATGGAGAGCAATCCCGCGTATTACGATACGAAGCATCAAAGAAATTGTTTCAGATGCGAATGGCCCCTGGCACACCAGTAGGAGACCATGTTCTGAAGATGATAGCTCTCATAAAAGAGCTTGAGGACCTTGGATGGACGATGGACAATGAACAATATACGGATATTATTCTGCAGTCCCTCCCCTCCACCTTTGCTCAATTCATAGTGAACTTCAACATGCACAACATGGAGAAGGAACTACCTGAACTCCTTAATATGTTAAGGAGTGCAGAGAGTACTATAAAATCAGTAAAAACTCCCGTTATGACTGTTGGACAATCTTCCTCTTCTCGCCCAAAGGCTAAGGCCAAGGGAAAGAAAAAGAAGAAGCCCACCAATCCTAAGGGTGGAGTTAAAAAGGTGAAGGGAAAGGAAAAGTCTAAAGCTGGAGACTCGGGGAAAGGGGAATGTTTTCATTGCCACAAAACAGAATATTGGAAGCGCAACTGCACCGAGTACTTGAATTTCAAGAAGAAGCATGGGGATGCTTCCGCTTCAGGTGTGTTTGTGACAGAAAACTGTTTTTCAATAAACTCTGCTTCCTGGGTATTAGATACCGGTTCAGGTTCTCACATTTGCAATTCTATGCAGGGGCTGAGAAATAGCAAGGTTTTGAGGACAGGTGACCATACTCTCCACGTTGGAAATGGTTCCAATGTACATACAGTCGCAGTGGGAGAGTATCACTTGGGGTTGCCATCTGGGTGTATATTGTTTTTGAACCCATGTTATTTTGTACCAAGTATGCTTTGTAATATAATATCTATTTCTTTGTTAGACAATGAAGGATATAATTTTGTATTGCAGAACAATGTTATGAACATTCACCTGAATCAAATGTTGGTTGGGTATGGTACGCTTAATAACGGGATATACGTCCTAAATCAACACACAGTTTTCAGCATACAACACGCTAATAAAAGAAAACTTTCAGAAATAAATGAAGATTTTCTTTGGCACTGTAGACTTGGTCATATTAACGAAACAAGACTAAACAAGTTACACAAAGATGGATATTTAAACCCTTTTGAATATAAATCTTATGCAACTTGCCAGTCTTGTATCAAGGGTAAAATGACCAAAACTCTGTTTACCGGACACGGAGAAAGAGCTACTGAGCTCCCAGGCCTCATATATAGTGATATATGCGGGCCAATGTCTACACAGGCTAGAGGCGGTTTTTCATACTTCATTACGTTCACTGACGATTTCTCAAGATTCGGTCATGTATTTTTATTAAAGCACAAGTCCGAAGCTTTCGAGAAATTCACTGAATATAAACAAGAAGTAGAAAAACAAACCGGCTTGAATATCAAAATGCTTCGATCAGATCGAGGTGTAGAGTATCTCAGTACAGAATTTGCAAACTTCCTAAAAGAGAATGGGATTCTCTCTCAGCTCACTCCTCCTTACACACCACAGCACAACGGTGTGTCTGAACGACGGAATCGGACCCTATTAGATATGGTCCGATCCATAATGAGTGATGCTGAGTTACCTGTCTCATTTTGGGGGCATGCATTGGAGACTGCAGCATTTCTACTGAACAGGGTTCCAATCAAAACCGTGTCTACCACGCCATATGAGATATGGCATGGGAAGAGACCATCTCTTAAGAGAATTAAGATTTGGGGTTGCCCGGCCTATGTTAAAAAGCAGAATCCGGACAAACTCGAGACACGGTCGGTCATGTGTAATTTTGTAGGGTATCCAAAGAATTCTTATGGATATCTATTCTACCACAAGGAGGAACAAAAGGTGTTTGTTTCTCAGTATGCCACATTCTTAGAAAAAGAGTTTTTCACAGATAAAGATGATGGCAAGGTGGTAGATCTAGAAGAGGTTCTAGAGACACAAACTACAAATGACGACTTGGTTGAACCGGCTGTTGCAATAGAAACTGAGGAACCTCGGCCACTCCGTAGGTCTGGTAGGACTTCTCGCCCACCGGAGAGGTACTACGGTTTCCTCATTGATGGTGACAGAGAAGACTGCATCATGGAGGATGATGATCCTACCAGTTTTCAGCAAGCTATCACGAGTGGAGACTCTGTGAAGTGGCTGGATGCCATGAGATCCGAAATGGAGTCTATGTACACCAACAAAGTGTGGACTTTGGACGTTGTACCCCCTGGGGTAAAACCTGTGGGGTGCAAATGGATCTTTAAAAGAAAGATTGGTGTAGATGGGCAGGTAGAGACCTATAAGGCAAGACTTGTGGCGAAGGGTTTTCGTCAAAGACCAGGTTTGGACTATGACGAGACTTTTTCGCCCGTAGCCATGCTTAAATCCATTCGGATCCTACTTGCTATTGCTGCTCACTACGACTATGAAATCTGGCAGATAGATGTTAAAACAGCATTTCTAAATGGAAATTTAGAAAAATGCGTTTATATGGATCAGCCAGAGGGCTTCATTGACAGTGGGAGCAGTGGGAAAGCATGTAAATTGCTCAAATCCATATATGGGTTATGATTGTTAGGATACGTGCGTGTTCAAGTTCTAGTTTAAATACCGCAATCAAGACGGTTTCGCTTGTAGCTAGCCGGTTGAGTACGGGTCGTCCGCAGGGAGATGGGAATCTTTTTCTATGTGTTTTTCGACGAGTTAAGTCCGGTTGTTCGGATTTTGTTTGTAGTTATCTAAGTGTTGAGTTGATATTTAAAGAGAGCATGTTAGGGTTAGGATTAGGTTAGTTTGAGTTAGGAGTCTCCACATCTTTCGTTGCCCCTCTTAATATCGGTGTTACGGTAATCGGCAACAACGGGGATTAGCACAACTAGGAAGGACTTTGCGAGTATAAGCTAGGCTTTCCAACGCATAAGTCTTCCTTTTGGTGCTTGTCCGTCCGTTCTTGGCTCTTAGCCATAACCTCCGGTTAATTCAACCACAACCGGTCTCACTACGGAATCACCGCTATCATGTAGGATAGGGTGCCGTAAGGAGCGGATTGTGGTTCAATTAACGGGAGTCGATTTAAGCTGTTGGGCAAGAAAAGAGTGAGAGAGATTTCCTTCTCTCAAACTTCCCTTATCCCACCCTAACACGTATTAACTACTCACACATCATGATAAGGAAGAACAAAACAAAACAAAAGAGGAAGATAGAAAGAAGGAGATTAGAAGAATACGACTAACTGTTTGCGACCTCACCTTGGCGAGGATCGAGCGTAAGTATCATTGTCGTATGAATGATAAAGAAAAGAGAGAAGAAAGAAACAACAAGGAAATAACAACAACTACTTAACAATTAAAATTACAACAAGTAAAGAAAGAGCAAGACAAGCATGATAATAAAATGATCTTCTTTATTTACCATTCCTCCCTCACAAAGCTCACTACAAGTTTAATGGAGAAGAGATGAGAAGAAGAAGAACATGTAAACTAAATCCTAGAAAAAGAAAATACAAGAATGGACCCTTTCCTTCACA
Source organism: Agapanthus africanus (assembly GCA_030015575.1). Lineage (NCBI taxonomy): Eukaryota > Viridiplantae > Streptophyta > Magnoliopsida > Asparagales > Amaryllidaceae > Agapanthus > Agapanthus africanus. The sequence continues at coordinate 557,085,146 of JASDDO010000016.1, forward strand.
AAGTTCTGGGCTATTTATAGGCCAAAAGATGAAAACCTAGGGCAACCACCAGAACCCAAACAGAATGACCAAAATACCCCCCAAAAATTATCAACTGCCGCCATCATTTGGCCGCGGATCTGCGGCCTGGACCCCACTTTGGCCGCGGATCCGCGGTCGTTTAGTTGAGTTGGGCCCCCCAAATTGCTGTGGTTCCCTGGTCTTCTGTGCCCTTTATTCTGGTATCTGCATTTTTACATAATTTCTTCACGAATTTTCCAGAATTTCTGTTGAAGGAAAGGTGGACTTTTTGTCAAGATTTTGTCATGATTTGCCTCGAGCTCCGCGTAGATCTCTTGGATCTTGTGCTACCATTGAGCCTTGTGCATAAGAATGACATTGATTTGACCTTTTATCATCCTATTGATATCTGGCAACATACGGATGAAGAGCGGAGACCGTGTTTTATCTGTGGTTGGCAGGAACCCGGATGTTGTCGTGTTTTCCATGAATTTCACCGTTTTGGAACCGAGAACCTGTATCCTGCAATTGACTAGCAAACACGGCTCAAGAGTATCTACGGATATGCAATGTGATAAAAATTGGGCGGTATGAAAATGCAAAAATCTGATAGGAACAGGTTAAAGCAGGCATCACGGAGTTGGAATATCTGTTTCGATGATGTTATCAAAGAGTTTGATTTCATCAAAAATCCAGATGAACCTTGTGTTTATAAGAAGGCTGTAGGGAGAGCTGTCACATTCCTCGTATTGTACGTGGATGACATTCTTCTGATAGGAAATGATATTCCTATGCTACAGTCGGTCAAATCTTTCTTATCACTAAGGTTCTCCATGAAGGACCTGGGTGATGCCACATACATTCTGGGCATAAGGATCTATAGGAATAGATCCAAGAGGTTATTGGGATTGTCCCAAACCAGGTACATTAACACCATCCTAAAAAGGTTTAGTATGGAAGACTCCAAGCGGGGTGCCTTACCCGCTTGCCATGGGGTCACTCTCTCCAAGGACTCTTGCTCAAAGACCGATGAAGAGAGAGCTCGCATGAGCGTTATACCCTATGCTTCGGCAGTAGGATCTATAATGTATGCGATGTTATGTACATGCCCAGATGTAGCTTATGCACTTAGTGTTGTAAGCAGGTGTCAATCCAACCCAGGAGAGAATCACTGGACAGCTGTGAAAAACATTCTTAAGTACTTGCGAAAGACTAAAGAATTGTTCTTGGTGTATGGTAATGGAGATCTCCAAATTGAGGCCTTTACCGATTCGAGCTTCCAGAGCGATAAGGACGACAGCAAATCTATCTCTGGGTTTGTATTTACCCTCAATGGAGGGACGGTAAGTTGGAAGAGTTCCAAACAGGATACCGTTGCAGACTCTACGATGGAAGCTGAGTATATTGCTGCGAATGATACCGCCAAGGAAGCCGTCTGGATGAAGAAGTTCGTCTCGGAGCTAGGAGTAGTTCCAACCATTATTGATCCAATACCATTGTATTGTGATAATAATGGGGTATGGCGTTAGCCAAGGAGCCCAGGTCCCATCAGCGGTCCAGACACATCCTGAGGCACTTTCATTTGATCCGGGAGATTGTAGATCGCCACGAGATCGAGATTAGAAGAGTAGACACAAAGAATAACGCCGCGGATCCATTCACCAAGGCCCTCCCTCAGCCGCAGCATGAGCGACTTTTTGAGATGTTGGGTATGAGATACGCCAATAACTGGCCTTAGTGCAAGTGGGAGATTGTTGGATATATGTATGCCCTAGAGGCCATTATATGATAGTGGATGTATTTGTACATCTATATATATATATTCAGTATACATTCTTGCTCGACATGATAGTATGCTATCCGGTTCTTCTTTATCTGACATGTTGATTTGATCATGCTTTTATTCATTCACACATGTTGATAAAGCCCTGAAGATATTGGCTTGACTACTGTGACTATGATAGAGATCATACTAGTGGGACATCTATAGTTTATAAGCATATCCTGGAATGTCCCTAGTCGTAGGTATATCGAGACGGGGCATCGATATACAAGAGTAGACTAGCGTATATGATACTTGACCCATATGATGGGCAATGGATATTCCCACATTCATCGATGTTTGACATCAAGATCGTATACGGGTGCTCAGTGATGACTGGGTACACTGGACGGACTCACCGAGAACTCCTATATGGAATTATATCTATCGTCGGATAGCAGTTCTCAGGTGACACTGGTGCAGGTTAGTCTGTAGACCCGAGATCGTCATAGAGTCTTGTGCGTTCTCCTACTGTGCTTTGATTGCCACCCTACCACGACTCTACTGAGTCGTGCAAACAGGTGGCCGTTGGGCACAGTCCCGAGACACACGAAGGCGATGAGCGATAGGAGGGGTTTCGTCTCTCCCGGTATTGGGAGTTGATGCTGTGCTGTGCTTGACTGGTTATATCAGTAAGTCCCTGGCCAGGGCTGCTGAGATTTACTGATAAGTGTTATCAGTAGTTTCTCGATCTGTTATAGACCATTCATCGGCACAACTTATTGAGTTATTGGGGTCAACGTTACCATCCCTATACTCGATATGCAGCATATCTGACGAAGAGACCGGACTGTACGGTAGTGTTGCCGGTTGGCTCGACGGGAGTTGTAGCAGGTTCGCTTGTTTTCTTCTGATCGCTCAATACCCGGGTGGCCGTTACGTTTAGCTTACCGCTTGCGGCTTGGGGGTGCTTGATATGATCATCACCCACTGCCGGCGTATTGACGAGTCTTAGAGTCCCACAAAGGAGTTACCTAGTCCAGGCGAAACGTTGTGGTGCGCATATGCGATATGCACATGGACCCGGTTAAAATGCGCGTATGAGATACCGTATATTAATCGGGCGGCTTGCTTTTGGTCAGGTCGTATGTGATATGACCGGATTTCTAAATCAAGTGTTGATTTATCACATGGCCATTAGTTTCTCACTAGAAATCCTTTCTTGTCTTTTTGGATGTATGCATGCATGTGTGCATTCATTCTTGTTCATGCACATATGGATGTGCATGCACACATACATACATACATCTTTCTATCATGGTTGTATATATAGAAGATGGTGGCAATATAAGACTCACACCTTATGATTATATATGGATATTTATTTGTATTTGTGTTAAAATAAAAGAAAAAGAAAAAGGGTTAATTCATGGTTAAGCTTCTACACTCTTCTTTGAACTAACCTTACTTCACCCACTTTTTAACCATGGGTTAATTTTCCTTTTGTGTTTTAACTCAAATACAATAATATCTTTATTATGTAACCATGGTTTGAGATGAAGAGTAGAAAATATATATACTTGTATTTTCTATTTTTCATATGAAGCTTATCATTATCTTGAGCTTAGAAAACCATCATCTTCTTCCTCCTTTCTCTCTTGCTCTTTAATTCTTTCAAGTAAGCAAAAGAGTAATCAAGTTAGGATTTTGAAGTGAGAAAAGCAGCCACAACATCATTCTACACTAGTCTTGCCCACTTGTGAAGAGTGTTAGCTTCCATTTTCTTCTCTTGATCTTGTGAAGTTACAAGCTTGGACAAAACGGACTCCGGGTGGATTATCATGGACCTAGAGGAGTTCAAGCGGACCTTTTACAACCCTCAAGTAGCTATGGAATCTAGCATAAGGAGCTACAAAGGTTGTACTCTCAAAACCCTAGCTTTATCTACTTGTGATGTTGTGTTTGTTTAGAAACCCTAATTTTCTAGTGATGATTCTTTGTATGTTCACTTAGCACCTTAAAAATTTAATTTTGAGACATGTGATGCTTCCAAACCCTTCATGAGGTGCTAGGTAAACCTAACAGTCTGTCTCCTCATGTCCCACCAGCAAGAAATGTTAGATCACCCATGGAGAGGAAAAAAATGGTATGTCCACAAGCCAAATGGACATAAATGAAAACCTGAAAGGGCGCCGAGAGTAAAAACAGCAGGGCTACCGGTAAGCTTGTGAAAACCCGGAAGTGCGCAAACTCGTTGAAAAGAAAAAATGCACTTGCAAAGCCCTCTCGAATTTGTAAGGAGAAAATAGCTGCATAAGATCCTTACGACTCACAAAGAAGCAACACACTTAGGAATCCATACAATTCCTAAGGAGAAAACTTATGAGATCCTCACAACTCGTAAGGAGAATATACCCTTTATAAGTCCCTTACGGCTTATGGAATTCAAAAGCCTGTCATGCCCCGCTTCCCAAAATACGTAAACATGGCACGTGACAAAGCCAACCATACTACCTATGGTTAGGAATCTTCCCTCCACGGTCAAATTATGGCTGTCAATCGAATATCAAGAATAGTAAAAAAATATAATCTAGTTAACACATGTCCATCTGCCACAATAAATATGTAACAACCCTAAATTTCATATACAGGTTTTTACAAAAAAAATTCAAAAATCCATAAAGGGGTATTTATTGCCTGAGCATAAGACTTAAGTAATTAATTAGCAATTTAATTACAAGAAGGAGCTTGTAGCTTATTGGTAATACCTTACACTGCTGAACCAAGCCACCAAAGTTCAAATCCCATACCCCATATTATTTTTAATATTTATTTTGTTTTAAATTTTATAGAAGCCTAACAGTCCACACAAGATAACTTCCATTTCTCCCACTACACCCACTAATGTAAAAGTACCAGAGGCCACACCTGACAACCCCCCACCCCTGGCACCCCGACTCGGCCCGAGTCGGCCGGCGGATCGGCCGGACGGCCGAGTCCCCAACACCAAAAATTTGTCTCTTGGGTTTCCCCACTCCCCTGCACACTCCAATTTATGAGATCGGTTCCAGAGAGCATAATAACACCCAATTACTCCAATTTTTAATGATTTTTACATATCTTTTTACATTTTTAATTAAAAAAACCCTACACCTACCCTAACCCTATAAATACATTCCTACCCCCTACCCTCTCATCCCAAAATTCTGAGCCAACTCTCTCAAAATTTCCAATAAATTTGTGTACTTTGAAAACGAGCACGAGGCGAAGCTCCGGCGATTTCCCGGCGGAACTTCCGGCGATCGTTTTAGGAACTACTGGCGACGATGCAGCACATCGGCGATTCCCCTACGTCCATTTCACTCTCTTGTATGACCTAAAACCCGCAAGTCCATTTCCTATCTCTCTTTTCTATTCTAAAAATACGAAATTACAAAATCCGACGGAATCGGCACAAATCCGATTTCCGATTCGGTTTTCTTATAAACTTCACTTCTCGTAATACAATTATGCTTAAACTCTCTCGTGTTAACTATTAAACACTAATCAACTAAATTGATCAAGTTTCAATTCATAAAATGATAACTATTTCCATTTATCGTATTTTGCACTTAAATACCACATTGTTTCAATTATACATTTAACTCCATTAAACTCACTATACCGTTAAGTAGATCACGAGGAAACGACCTACCTCCTCACACACTCATGTGTAACATAACACGATACCCTCGAAAACTTAGAACACGGGAAAACAAACATTTTCTTTTAAATACCCTTTACTAAATAAAGTCATTTCTAAAAGATTTAGTATAGATACACTTTTTAAATAAATACCACTTATTATGAAAATAGGATAAGTTGTGGATATCAGTCATTTATCTAAACCTGACTTTGTGGTGTCTAGGTTAGATAAGTGAGAAAGATAACTTTAAAAGGCTCGTCTCACGGTGATTCGTGAGCGGATCCCTCCTTTCTTCACTTGTACTTATCTGGCCACAATTGACGGTGAAGAGGCGATTTGAGATATCTCACAACTTGTCCATTTGGACCAGTTAGGAGCAGTCTAGTTGATTTAGGAGACCCTAGAACATAGAATACGGGAAAACGATACTTTTTCATTTAAATACCATAATTAATAAAACCGTTTTCCTTAATGATTAGTATTTATACAAATCTTTGCAAAGTGCCGCTACAACCCATTTGGAGAACCCGTTCGGGATGGTGCGGATTATCGCACATTCTCGTCTTAGTAGTGCGAGATTCAGACCTCCGCAAGGAGCATTCGATCTTGAAAGATCTAAAATACGACATCTTAAGAAAACGAGATTTCTAGAATATTATAGATATACGAAAAACTTATTTTCATATAAATATATGTATATGCAACATAAACATATCTATTTTTGAAGTATTATAAATATTCCACCTTTTCTACAATATCACATGAATCAAGTTTACACTAAAATACCATGAATTCCACACAAATCAATAATATAAATAAATACCTTTTTCTGAAATTAGGATATTTTCACTAGAAATATCACAATATAAAATCCACATTCATTACAACTCTAAAGACGAATAATAAATGCTTGGGTGTATTTTGAAAAGTATATAAAAGTATTTTTACATAAAACCTCCTCAAGTTCTATAAATTACCCTAAGGATCCTAGTAAATATAGGTTTAAGCGGGACCAATCTCTTGAGCCTCAAGGTGCCGGAGAAGTGGGTGCTTGCCTATCTAAGGTAGACAAATTAATAAAAACAATCAGGACTTCAATTTAGTTTTCTAATTGTCTGACTCAGATGGGTCTCATTATAATCTGACTTGAATATGATTCAAGTACAAATCTATAATCTACAATCTTCAATCTACAAATCTTCAATATTACAATTCCACATGAATTCATGAATCCAATTATCAATCTATACAACTTGACTGAACCGAACCATGGATATACATTCCATTTACATGGTTCTCCAGTTATTCCATTTACATGATTCTACGGTTACATCCGTTTACTGATATCATGGTTTCGGTCAGTCATCCAATTATACAATCAATACAATTTACAAGACAAACAATACAATCAAAACACTATGGGGTTTAAGGGGTAGACTGGTACGGAATATGTTAAAGGTGGTATTAGGTGGTCACTTAAGACGTAATTATATCCATGCCGTTGTTCCGTGGTATTATCGACGGAGCCTTGTACTACAGGTTACCAAAGTCCCCGGTGTAAGTGGGACTCCTCTCGTATGCACTGGTATCTTTTGTACCAAGCTACAAACAACAGCGTTAATATAATATTACAACAATATAATACAACTTTAAAATATACCTTCTTATTCTGTTTATTCTACTTTTCTTTTATCTTTAGGACTTACCGAGCGACCTGTTCGCTAACGACATTCTATTTCTTTCTTGTTTGAATGTCGTCAGGTGGTTTAGACCCGTCAGAGATCGAGCCAACTGCAGAAGACTTGGATCAGTACAGCGAAGACCCTGAGCTCTAGTCACTGTACACTTCCATTCAGTACTTTTCATTTCTGTTATCCCATTGTTTAGGCATCGCTTTTATTCAGTTGTATTTACTTTTCATGCATTGTACAAAAGAATGTTAATAAAGTTGCTGTTCAGTTTATATATCTTGTCTCTTGTGTATTTACTTTTATATTGTTTAGATACGCTTAGCGTATTTACTTCAGAGTAAATACGTAGCGGACCAGTCCCATCCCCTTCGCTGTACACCAGGAAGCGGGGCGTAACTGGTTTTGTTGGTGACCCATGCAGGTCAGAGCTGTATGAAACTCTATTATGCAGTTCTGTTCTGCGTAAACAACCTAAGCAATGTAACAAAAGAACCAGCAACTAAAACATTCTTTACAATTCATGTTACTTGAATCTTATCATTTCATGTACTTCGAATCTTACAATTTCATATTTCTTGAATCATATACTTTGAATCTGTCCTGACCTAAATTTTTCTCATCTCTTTTACAATCTTACCGAAACCTTCGCATCCTTTCATTCCTTCACACATTTTTCACATTTTTAAACACTTGCACCACATTACTATTTTTCATATACTGTTAGTACGTTAGCCACCAAACTTTTTTTGAATCTGTTACACTTTCCTTTTACAAATTTTGAGAAAGAAATTTTTTAAGGAGGGTAGAATATAACAACCCTAAATTTCATATACAAGTTGTTACAAAAAAATTTCAAAAATCCATAAAGGGGTATTTATTGCCTGAGCACAAGACTTAAATAATTAATTAGCAATTTAATTACAAGAAGGAGCTTGTAGCTCATTGGTAATACCTTGCACTGCTGAACCAAGCCACCAGAGTTCAAATCCCATACCCCACATTATTTTTAATATTTATTTTGTTTTAAATTTTATTGCAGCCCAACAGTCCACACAAGATAACTCCCATTTTTCCTACTACATCCACTAATGTAAAAGTACCAGAGGCCACACCTGACGACCCCCCACCCCGTGGCACCCCGACTCGGGCCGGCGCCGCCGGCCGAACTCGGCCGGACGGCCGAATCCCCAACACCAAAAATTTGTCTCTTGGGCTTCCCCACTCCCCTGCATACTCTAATTTATGAGATCGGTTCTAGAGAGCACATTAACACCCAATTACTCCAATTTTTAATGATTTTTACATTTTTAGTTAAAAAACCCTACACCTATCCTAACCCTAGCTTAACCCTATAAATACACCCCTACCCCCTACCCTCTCATCCCAAAATTCTGAGCCAACTCTCTCAAAATTTCCAATAAACTTGTGTACTTTGATAACAAGCACGAGGCGAAGCTCCGGCGATTTCCCGGCGGAACTTCCGGCGATCGTTTTAGGAACTACCGGCGATGATGCAACACATCGGCGATTCCCCTACGTCCATTTCACTCTCTTGTGTGACCTAAAACCCGTAAGTCACTTTTCTATCTCTCTTTTCTATTCTAAAAATACGAAATTACAAAACCCGACGGAATCGGCACAAATCTGATTTCCGATTCGGTTTTCTTATAAACTTCACTTCTCGTAATACAATTATGCTTAAACTCTCTCATATTAACTATTAAACACTAATCAACTAAATTGATCAAGTTTCAATTCATAAAATGATAACTATTTCCATTTATCGTATTTTTCACTTAAATACCGCATTGTTTCAATTATACATTTAACTCCATTAAACTTACTATACCTTTAAGTAGATCACGAGGTAACGACCTACCTCCTCACACACTCATATGTAACATAACACGATACCCTTGAAAACTTACATTTTCATTTAAATACCCTTTACTAAATAAAGCCATTTCTAAAAGATTTAGTATTGATACACTTTTAAAATAAATACCACTTATTATAAAAATAGGATAAGTTGTGAACATCAGTCGTTTATCTAAACCTGACTTTATGGTGTCTAGGCTAGACAAGTGAGAAAGGTAATTTTAAAAGGCCTGTCTCACGGTGATTCGTGAGCGGATCTCTCCTTTCTTCACTTGTACTTACCTGGCCACAATTGGCGGTGAAGAGGCGATTTAAGGTATCTCACAACTTGTTCCTTTGGACCAGTTAGGAGCAGTCTAGTTGACTTAGGAGACCCTAGAACATAGAATACGGGAAAACGACACTTTTTCATTTAAATACCATAATTAATAAAACCGTTTTCCTTAATAATTAGTATTTATACAAATCTTTGCAAAGCGCCGCTACAACCCATTTGGGAACCCGTTCGGGATGGTGCAGATTATCGCACATCCTCGGCCTTAGTAGTGCGAAATTCAGACCTCCGCAAGGAGTATTCGGCCTCGAAAGATTTAAAATACGATATCCTAAGAAAACGAGATTTCTATAATATTATAGATATACGAAAAACTTATTTTCATATAAATATATGTATATGCAACATAAACATATCTATTTTTGAAGTATTAAAATTTTTCCACCTTTTCTACAATATCACAAGAATCAAGTTTACACTAAAATACCATGAATTCCACACAAATCAATATTACAAATAAATACCTTTATTTCTGAAATTAGGATATTTTCACTAGAAATATCACAATATAAAATGCACATTCATTACAACTCTAAAGATGAATAATAAATGCTTGGGGTGTATTTTGAAAAGTATATAAAAGTATTTTTGCTTAAAAACCCCTTAAGTTCTATAAATTACCCTAAGGACCCTAGTAAATATAGGTTTAAGCGGGACCAATCTCTTGAGCCTCAAGGAGCCGGAGAAGTGGGTGCTTGCCTATCTAAGGTAGACAAATTAATAAAAACAATCAGGACTTCAATTTAGTTTTCTAATTGTCTGACTCAGATGGGTCTCATTATAATCTGACTTAAATATGATTCAAGTACAAATCTATAATCTACAATTTTCAATCTACAAATCTTCAATATTACAATTCCACATGAATTCATGAATCCAATTATCAATCTATACAACTTGACTGAACCGAACAATGGATATACATTCCATTTACACGGTTCTCCAGTTATTCCATTTACATGATTCTACGGTTACATCCGTTTACTGATATCATGGTTTCGGTCAGTCATCCAATTATACAATCAATACAATTTACAAGACAAACAATACAATCAAAACACTATGGGGTTTAAAGGGTAGACTGGTACGGAATATGTTAAAGGTGGCACGAGGTGGTCACTTAAGACGTAATTACATCCATGCCGTTGTTCCGTGGTATTATCGACGGAGCCTTGTACTACAGGTTACCAAAGTCCCCGGTGTAAGTGGGACTCCTCTCGTATACACTGGCATCTTCTGTACCAAGCTACAAACAACAGCGTTAACACAATATTACAACAATATAACACAACTTTAAAATATACCTTCTTATTCTGTCTATTCTACTTTTCTCTTATCTTTAGGACTTACCGAGCGACCTGTTCGCTAACGACATTCTATTTCTTTCTTCTTTGAATGTCGTCAGGTGGTTTGGACCCATCAGAGATCGAGCCAACTGCAGAAGACTTGGATCAGTACAGCGAAAACCCTGAGCTCTAGTCATTGTACACTTCCATTCAGTACTTTTTATTTCTGTTATGCCATTGTTTAGGCATCGCTTTTATTTCAGTTGTATTTACTTTTCATGCATTGTACAAAAAAATGTTAATAAAGTTGTTGTTCAGTTTATATATCTTGTCTCTTGTGTATTTACTTTTATATTGTTTAGATACGCTTAGCGTATTTACTTAAGAGTAAATACGTAGCGGACCAGTCCCGTCCCCTTCGCCGTACACCGGGAAGCGGGGTGTGACAAAATAAAATCAAGAAATGCATAAAGCGGAAATGAATCAAGATCCAATAAACAATAGTATCTGAATCATGTCCCAATATGGGCTCACATCAATAGAAATAAAACTACGAAAATAAAGAAAACTAAGCATCTCTAAACTAAACATTAGCTCCTCATCGCTAAAGCACTCCTGATTTTCCTGCGATAATGTTAGAGGAACTGGGCCATGCAAAATCCAGACGTCAGTGCGTCATAAATACCACAATAATAGTAATAACCGGGATATGATGCTATAATTAAACATGAATATAAATAAATAACACATGTATAAAACAGTGAGCTGTATGTATGTGACGTGTATCCTAAAGCCTGTGTTTCTAGATTATCTATTCTACAAGTCTTTGAAATCAATTAATGTAATCTTCATCGTAACTCGACAGTATATATCTCGTTCATTCCCCACGGGACCACGGTACAATATATCCCGTTCATTCCCCACGGAACCACGGTACAATAAACAATGGTTATTCCGTTAACGTCCGAAATCACGGCAAACAATAATAATATTCTCTTGAATTACGTTTCGGTTAAATTCTTGATTTCCCCTTTTTCCCCCAAGGTTCTGTGTTCAACTCAAGTATTGACGATATAAATCTGATGCCAACACAAAATCAAGCAGGTACAGTTCTTGTCTATTCAGACAACAAGTCACGTCCGTCAGGACAACAATCGGGATTGTTGGCATTAGCAATAAGATCCAAGTAACAAGTCTGGTAATATGTCGTGAGCGTGCCATGTACCGTATATTAGCCAAAATAGATACCAATGTAAAATTGTAATCAATATCAAAACACAATTAATACCAGGATGCATATGAATCTATTTGTAATAAATGTTATACGTCCATTACCATATATGATGCAATCTAGATAACATATTGAACTGATATAGTAGTATGATAATATCGTTGCTGGGTTCGCTTAGCGCCCCCGCTATGTTCCGGCAAGCATCAAGTATGCAACTTTAAAAAATCTAGGGTGATGAGTGAGCCCGACCAAGGATCTAACAAGAGAATTAGGGTTCTTATAGCATGTAAACAAACTTTACAGTAAGTGATATAGGAATACAACTTTTGTAGACCGATCCTTCACTTTTAAAGCTCCATGTAGTAGTCTCTTTGCTCCAAGTAGTGGTGTCCCGGACTCTCCTTAGGCTCCACTAGGTGAAAGGAACAAGCTTGCTCAAAGATTTTCGAGACCGAAGATGATCTACATCGAAGAATATCTAACCCAAGCTACCTCTTCACTAATTGATGGATCAGTGAAGTAAATAACCTATACTAAATGGCTAGTTTAGTATAGATTGATGAAGTAGGAATTTTCTCATTTTAGAATTATTTTTCTCTTTTTCTTTTTTTCACCTTATTCAAAAGTTAGAGAGCAAAGAAGGAGATGAAGAAGATGAAGAAGATGAAAAAGTGAGCAACCATGGGTGAGAAAATATCTCATATAATCTCTTGTAAAGATATAAGCATGACTAAAGATAATGGTTAGGTTAATAAATATCTAGAGTAAAACAAAATTTGTGGACTAAGTCAAATTTTCTACATGCTTCCACAAGCATCTTAAACCATGCTAATTTCCACCTAATTTTGATTTATCTCTTAATAATTAATCACCCAAATTATCTTTAGTTAGGTATGAGTTTCATACACCCAAATCCAATGTATCATCTAGCATGACATAAAAATAAATACATTAATATATATCACATATATATTTAAATGTATTAGTAGAAAAGAACTTCATAAGTGGGATAATATTAGTTAATATATATTAATATATCAAATATATAATTATATATTAAATTATTAAATCAACACTTGATTTAATAACCCGACTATATCGCATACAACCGACTAATATCATTTACATGTATATCAAATATACATATAACAAATTATTGAATCAATACTTGATTCAATAATCCGGTTATATCACATATAACCTATATCGCGAGATTAGAATACTGTATCCCATACAAGTATCAATCTCGGTCCCGCACATATCACATATGTGCCCTACTTCTTTTCACTTGAGCCAGGAAACATCTATGTAGGACTCTAAAAACTCGTCAATATGCCAGCAGTAGGTGATGATCATATCAGTCACCCACAAGCCGTCAGTGGTACTAGCTGGACGTAACGGTTACCCAGGTATTGTGCGATCAGAAGATCAACAAGCAAGCTTGTTCATACTCCCATGAATCCAGTAAGTAACACTACCGTATAATCCGGTCTCTTCGTCTGATATGTCTCATATCGAGTCTGGGGGTGATAAATGTCAGACCTCAATAACTTGATAAGTCATGGCAATGTAAGGCTCATAATGGTTCAAGAAACAACTGATAACATTTACCAGTAAATCTCATCATCAGCCCTGGCCAGGGACTTCCTGTTATGGCCAATCGAGTATAGCGCAACATCAACCCCCAATACCGGAAGAGACGAAACCCCTCCTATCGCTCATTGCCTCCATGTGACTCGGTACTGTACCCAAAATCCACCTGTTTGCACGCTCTCTTGAATGTGGTAGGGAGGAAATCAAAGCATAGTGGGAATCACACAAGACTCTATGACGATCTCGGGTCTACAGACTAACATGTACCAGTGTCACCAGAGAACTGCTATCTGACGTTAGGTATAATACCATCTAGGAGTTCTCGGTGAGTCCTGTTCAGTGTACCCATTCTCTAATGAGCACCTGTGTACAATCTTTGATGTCAAACACCAATGGCTGTGCGATCAACCATCGCCCCATACAGGGTTAAGAAACGTACACACTAGTCTACTCTGGAATATCGATACCCTGTCTCGATACTCCCACGACTAGGAACAATTAAAGGATGAACTTGTGGACTACCCTGGCCCCATTAGTATGATCTGCATCATAATCTTGGTGGTCAAGTATACATCCTAAGGGCTTTACCAACTTGTGAGAGCAAGACAGTATCACAATACTAGTTTACATGTTAAGATAAAAAGCAACCAGATAGCATACTATCATGTCGAGCAAGAAAGTCCTCTCTATATATGTCCAAGCATCCATTATAATATACAATCATGTACAATAATGGCCTCTAAGGCATACATACAACTAACAATCTCTCACTTGCACTAAGGCCAGTTGTTGTAGTATCTTATACCCAACATCCCGAAGAGTCTCTCAAATTGTATCTGGGGTATGGCCTTCGTGTGTGGATCCGCCGTGTTATTCTTCATGTCAACTCTCCTGACCTCGATCTCCCAGAAATCAACTATCTCCCTGATCAGGTGATACCGCCTAAGAATATATCTGGATCGCTGATGGGACCGAGGTTCCTAGGTCAAAGCCACAGCTCTATTGTTATCACAATACACAAGTATTGGATGCTTAATGGTAGGAACCTCACTAAGTTCATCTCATGAACTTCTTCATCCAGACAGCTTCTTTGGTAGCATCGTTGGTAGCGATGTATTCAGCCTTTATCGTCGAGTCTGCTCCGGTATCTAGCTTGGAACTCTTCCAACATACCATCCCTCCACTGAGGTTAAAGACAAAACCCGAGACTGTCTTACAGTTGTCCTTATCACTCTGGAAGCTCGAATCGGTAAAGGACTCGACATGGAGTTCGCCGTTACCATACACCAAGAACACTTCTTTAGTCTTTATCAAGTACTTAAGAATGTTCTTCACAGCTGTCCAGTGTTTCTCCCCTGGATGTAAGAGGCATCAGCCAAATCTTTCATGGAGAACCTTTTTGATAAGAAGAGCTTGACCGAGTGTAGTATAGAAATATCATTTCCTATCAAGAGTATGTCATCCACGTACAATACGAGGAAGACAGCCTTACTCTCTACAACCTTCTTGTATATACAAGGTTCATCTATGTTTTTGATGAAGTCAAACTCTTTGACTGCCACATCAAAACAGATGTTCCAACTCCGCGATGCCTGCTTTAATCCGTAGATTAATGTAAGCAGCTTGCACACCTTTCCGCTGCTCCCACTGTCTACGAAACCCTCTGGCTGTGTCATGTACACGCTCTCTTCTAAATCACCATTTAGAAAAGCGATCTTGACCTCCATCTGTCAGATTTCGTAGTCATGGTATGCAGCAATGGCAAGTAGGATCCGGATGGACTTAAGCATAGCCACTGGAGAAAAGGTTTCATCATAATCCACACATGGTCATTGACGAAATCATTTTGCTACAAGTCTAGTTTTGAAAGTCTCAACTTTTCCATCTAAACCAAAAATCTTCTCAAGATCCACTTGCTCCCGATGGGTTTTACCCCTTCAGGTGTAACTTCCAAAGTCCATACTTTGTTGGTGTACATGGATTCCATCTCAGATCGCATTGCATCCAGCCATTTCACAGAGTCCCCACTCGTGATGGCCTGCTCGAAACTAGTTGGGTCATCATCTTCCATGATGCAATCCTCGCTCCCACCATCAATGAGAAACCGTAGTATCTCTCAGGTGGATGAGAAACCCTACTAGATCGGCGAAGAGGCTGAGGTTCGTCGAGGACTAGCAAATTCTCCGGTTCCACCAAATCTTCAGCTGTAGTTTATGTAGCTGGAACTTCTTCCAGTTCTACCTCGTGACCACTAATTTCATTCACAAGAAATTCCTTTTCAAAAAATGTGGCATTCCGAGAAACAAACACCTTTTGTTCTTCAGGGTGGTCAAAGATATGCCCTCGCGAATGCTTTGGATATCCTACAAACTTGCACAGAACTGACCTTGCCTCAAGTTTGTCCGGATTTTGCTTATTGACATAGGCCGGACAACTCCATATCTTAACTCGTTTAAAAGATGGTCTCTTCCCATTCCATATCTCATATAGAGTGGTAGGCACTGATTTGGTTGGAACTCTATTCAATCGGTATACGGCTTCTCAAGCGCATAACCCCAAAAGAAAATAGACAACTCAGCAGTACTCATCATAGAGCGCACCATATCTAATAGGGTGCGGTTTCTCTGCTCCGATACACCGTTGTGACTTGGTGTATACGGAGGAGAATCCGATTCTCTTTTAGATAGTCACGGAATTCCATGCCCAAGTATTCTCCTCCCCGATCAGATCGAAGGATTTTAATACTTTTACCCGTTTGGTTCTCTACTTCGCACTTATATTCCTTGAATTTCTCAAAAGCTTCAGATTTATGTTTCAATAAGAACACATATTTGAATCTTGAGAAATCATCGGTGAATGTAATAAAATATGAGGAACCATTCCTGGCATGTGTAGACATAGGATCGCATACATCACTATGTATCAGTCACAATAGTTCAGTAGCTCTTTCTCCGTGTCCAATAAACGGAGTTTTGGTCATTTTGCCTTTGAGACATGACTGGCAAGTTTCATAAGATGTAAATTCAAATGGATTCAAATATCTATCCTTATGAAACTTAGCTAGTCGTGTCGCATTGATATGACCTAGTCTACAATGCCACAAGAAGGATTCATTCATTTCTGAACTTTTCCTCTTGTGTGTGTTCTGTACGTTTAGAACCGTGGTTTAATTTAGAACATATAAATCGTTATACAACGTACCAAACCCAATCAACACTTGATTTAGGAAAATGTTCATAACATTTTTCTCTACTACAAAGTTATGTCCTTCTTTATCTCATAAAAAGATCGATATTAAATTGCATATCATAGATGGTACATAATAATAGTTATTCAAGATCAATGTATTCCCATTTGGTAATATAAGATGATATTCACCAACTGCTTTGGCTGCAACATTTGCACCATTCCCCACTTTTAGAGAATGATCACCTTTTCCCAGTTCTCTACCTTTGTTTAGCCCATGTAACATATTACATATGTGCGATCCTAATCCGGTATCTAATACCCAGGACGTAGAGTGTACTGAGAAACAGTTCTCGGTAACGAACACACCCGAAGAAAATGCATCAACTTGCTCATTCCTCATTCGGGTCGCGTGGGAATCCGGATATTCTCTTATTTCCTGCTCAGACTTATAACAGTTATAAAATAGAGCGGAACCAACATTCCCCAGCTCAGTATAAAAAGCGGGTTCGGTCAATACATCCATAATATTATCTTGATTAAGGCGTGTCATGGTTGCTACCAGGAGAGAGAGAGAAGAAAAAACTGTTTGCGCTCTTGCAAGATTAGATTGGTTATTATTTTATCTAATCAGGATGGCTTCCACTGTTTTTATCAAATCTTCCTTCAAATCCTAAAAGGTATGACTAGCCGGGATTAATTACATCCTACAATTTTGCTAACCGGTTATCCAGGCCAGTGTCGGTACTTTGAGGGAGGTTCTCCGTGCTTTCGCACGGACCTAATTAAAATAAACCTCATTTTTCCAGAGGCATAACCCCGTTGACACCTTTCTAGACACCTACTGGATTAGCTAATTGTAAAGTGCAAAAGTCTCCCAGGAGTAACTCTTACTCGCAGTGGGTATCGGGATCCAATTATCTCATAGATGGTATGCAATCTCATTGCAAATTTCGACACTTGAAATTCCCGATAATGTTTTGACCCTAGCATCCTATGACCTTTACACAGACCAACAAACCATAGTCCGCTGGTCAAGTTCAGCCCGTACATTTTGTGATTAAATTAAACCCACCCACACGACCCTTGACGCAGGCCAACAAAGTCGCACGACTACCCTAATCAAATCGCATCACAAGCTGCAGATAAGCACTAATTAGATACCGCACACTATGCCTTGACGCAGGCCAACAAACATAGCACGAATACTAAATAGTACTTATCTGAAATGACGGAGAGCTACGACGGGTTTTTAAGAAAACCTTTTGCATACTGAACTTGATATCGTTGTAGAATCAAGTGATTTAGAAAAGGAGTGGTTTAAGCTCCGCTATTAAAATCGAGTTTTTCAAAATAAACCAAGTGGGTGTAGCATTTGCTAGCTTTTGCTAAAGAGTTCACTTCCGGTGAAGGGATCTAGGCTCTTTCCTCATCGAATGAGGTGCTGGATATTCATCAAGGAATACCACTATACAATGCAAGAACTAAAGCTACCAGTTTTGAAAATTTGATTCCACAACATCATTAGGTTTCTTTCTTTTTCATTAATCTCATTAATGAAGTCCCATCATTTATGCTTCCCAAGCATCACAGATAAAGAAACGAAAATACAATGTACGCTTATACCATCTGCATTCGTCACGGGGTCCTGTTATGTACCGTTAGGTTAGTTAACTGACGGCAGAGCGGGGGCAGGACTAGCGCGGATGCAAAACATAAGCAACGTTTATTATATATCATATATATAATATAAAGCATTCGTCTCACGCAGTTATATGATCTCATCACAGAACATTGCAGCAGAAGTCAATATATGAATATAGGATATACTAAGAGGTCCGTGTTTTAAATTAAGCTAGTAAAAAACACGGATTCTGCGGTCGTGATGAATAGCCAAACCCACATCCCCAGACCCCTACTAGAGCGGCAAGCAACCCTACCAATTCTAGAGTTAGGAGATCCGGACTCGACTCCTCGAGATGGTCTCCCACTGGACTCTAGAACCCAGTTACTTATGCTCCCCCGCCTTGGGTCTATCCTAATGCAGAAAAGTAAATAATATACATCAATGGTGACATCATCCTTAACTTGGAAGTGTCCCAATAAAAGAATATTACATACAAGTTTTTACATGAATGAAAATGAAAAACTCTCATCTCACGCAAAAACCCCTGGCTATTCAAACACAACGATCCAATGTAACATGTCATAACAACACATAACATCGCATGTCATCAACGTAAGTAAATATGCTATCCCAATTTTCGTTGACGTATAGCAACGAAACCGGCGATACACCACATATTACACTTACGGTCGCAGAAAAGAAATGAAAACTACAATAATTAGAATCCGCAACCACCTTAGACATCATAAACCCGGAATATCACATACCATGGATTTCATGCCTAACACAATAAACCTAGCATTTTAGTCTCAAATTGAAAACTCTTTTCAATATCTTGTTAGGAAACTCAACAAGATTCCCAGCTGTTGATCGAATGCTCATCGGAAACATTAGTAGACGGCTGCACCCCCGATACAGTCGACGAAGTGCATTTAGGCGGAACACCATGGTCGTGAGCATCCGTACGGATGCTTTTGGGGTCCTCCTACAGTCACTTGGTCGGGGCTATGGGGCGTGGCTATCCAGTAGTGTTACCCGGCGAGCGATTGTGTACTATACGAGATTGCGACGGGGTTTTGATCCGAATCAAAACCCCGCGACAACCGATCAAAAGAGACTAAATTGATAGATTTACAAAATACTAATTAGTTTTCACAAAACTAATTATTTTGGATTCCAAATATTGTATCACAAATTACAGATATCTAGACGATGTTAAACATTTCGATCGATTTATTAAACACCCAAAATTCCCAGAGAGCTCAACACTTGAGTCACAGTTAAAAATACCCAGAGAGTGCCCCAAGTACCTACGGACAAACACAAGAAGGCACGCACCCTGCCTCACCAACGGTGCCGCGGAACCGCCGCCAAAAGCATGTTTTGGCCGCGCTTCCGCAGTCGTTTGGTCGAGTTGGGCTGTCGTTTTTGTTGAGGATCCATACAACACCCTGCACTATTTTCTGAATATTTCTAATTTGAAAAATTCCAAATTTTGAAATTTTTTCTAGAGAGTGGGTATTTCGGGTTTCGAAAAGTCGATCGAACACTTTAACTTCGCCTAAACAACTCCTAATGCTCTAGCATGGCTCTAATACCACTGCTGGGTTCGCTTAGCATCCCCGCTATGTTCCAGCAAGCATCAAGTATGCAACTTTAAAAAATCTACGGTTCCGAACGAGCCCAACCAAGGATCTAACTAGAGAATTAGGGTTTTTATAGCATGTAAACAAACTTTACACTAAGTGATATAGGAATACAACTTTTGTAAACCGGTCCTTCACTTCTAAAGCTCCGTGTAGTAGTCCTTTTGCTCCAAGTAGTGTTGTCCCGGACTATCTTAGGCTCCACTAGGCGAAAGGAACGAGCTTGCTCAAAAATCTTCGAGGCCGAAGATGATCTACATCAAAAAATCTCTAACTCAAGATACCACTTCACTAATTGATGGATTAGTGAAGTAAACAACCTATACTAAATGGCTAGTTTGGTATAAATTGATGAAGTAAGAATTTTGCTCATTTTAGAATTATTTTTCTCTTTTTCTTTTTTTCTTTTTTTCTTTTTTCACCTCACTCAAAATCTAGAGAGCAAAGAAGGGGATGAAGAAGATGAACAAGTGATCAACCATGGGTGAGAAAATATCTCATATAATCTCTTGTAGAGACTTAACCATGGCTAAAAATAATGGTTAGCTTAATAAATATTTAGAGTAAAACAAAATTAGTGGACTAAGTCAAGGTTTCTACATGCTTCCACAAGTATCTTAAACCATGCCAATTTCCACCTAATTTTGATTCTCTTAATAATTAATCACCCAAATTATCTTCAGTTAGATATGAGTCTCATACACCCAAGTCCAATGTATCATCTAGCATGACACAAAAATAAATACATTAATATATATCACATATATAATTAAATGTATTAGTAGAAAAGAAATTTTTAAGTGGGCAAATATTAGTTAATATATATTAATATATCAAATATATAATTATATATTAAATTATTAAATCAACACTTGATTTAATAACCCGGCTATATCACATACGACCGACTAATATCATTTACATGTATAACAAATATACATATACCAAATTATTGAATCAACACTTGATTCAATGATCTGTTATATCACATATAAGCTATATCGCGAGATTAGAATATTGTATCCCATACAAGTATCAATCTCGATCCCGCACATATCACATATGTGCCCTATTTCGTTTCGCTTGAGCCAGGAAACCTATGTGTAGGACTCTAAAGACCCATCAATATGCCAGCAGTAGGTGATGATCATATCAGTCACCCACAAGCCATCGGTGGTACTAGCTGGACGTAATGGTTACCCAGGTATTGAGCGATCAGAAGACCAACAAGCATGCTTGTTCATACTCCCGTGAATCTAGTAAGTAACACTACCGTACAGTCCGGTCTCCTCGTCTGATATGTCGCATATCGAGTCTGGGGGTGATAAACGTCAGATCTCAATAACTTGATAAGGCATGCCGATGTGAGGCTCATAACGGGTCGAGAAACTACTGATAACACTTACCATTAAATCTCATCATCAGCCCTGGCCAGGGATTTCTTGTTATGGCCAATCGAGCACAGTGTAACATCAACCCCCAATACCGGGAGAGACGAAACCCCTCCTATCGCTCATTGCCTCCATGTGACTCGGTACTGTACCCAAAATCCACCTGTTTGCACGCTCTCTTGAACGTGGTAGGGAGGAAATCAAAGCACAGTGGGAATCAAACAAGTCTCTATGATGATCTCAGGTCTACAGACTAACCTGTACCAGTGTCACCAGAGAACTGCTATCTGACGTTATGTATAATACCATGTAGGAGTTCTTGGCGAGTCTTGTTCGGTGTACCCATTCTCCAATGAGCACCTGTGTACAATCTTTGATGTCAAACACCAATGGCTGTGCGATCAACCATCGCTCCATACAGGGTCAAGAAACGTACACACTAGTTTACTCTGGAATATCGATACCCTGTCTCGATACTCCCACGACTAGGAACAATTAAAGGATGAACTTGTGGACTACCCTGGCCCCACTAGTATGATCTACATAATAATCCTGGTAGTCAAATATACATCCTAAGGGCTTTACCAACATGTGAGGGCAAGACAGTATCACAATACTAGTCTACATTTTAAGATAAAGAGCAACCAGATAGCATACTATCATGTCAAGCAAGAAAATCCTCTCTATATATGTCCAAACATCCATTATAATATACAATCATGTACAATAATGGCCTCTAAGGCATACATACAACTAACAATCGTGATATTCCAGCATGCAACTAGATAAACTATTATTAGTACGGATACAGACGGATACTATAAAACTGTAAATCGGTAATTTCTGCTGAATAGTAAAACACATGCACTATAATTTATTAAATAAATATTGATATAATAATATAGTATGTTGCAAATTTAGAACTTGCCTGATCGAATCTCACGTCGAGATACGGATGTCACGTTCCAACGTCGAAATAAAGTCACAATGCAAAACTTACACACGCAGGACTGGACCTGGCTGAGTAGCCGCATGACATGGTGACTGGATTAAACGATGATGGTGGCTACGTCGTTTGGATCGTCGGCGACATGTGCAACTCCGGCGAAACGGTCAGAAAAGAAAAGAAACGAAAGAAGGAGTACAAGAACAACAGAAGAAGAAGAAGAGTTGTTATTGGGGTTTCCGGAGTTCTGGGGATTTGGCGAGGATAGAGGAAATATGGTGGTGACGAGGTGATGGCGACGAGGTAAAGTTGTCGGTGGCAAGGTTGACTGCGAGGTGGATGTGGGTTCTGGTGATCGGGGATAAAGCAGGGGGTCGGTGGTGGTAGTGTAGTTCTGGGGTTGCTAGAGAGACGAGAAGATGATGGAGGTGGTTGGTGGTGATGGGTTTCTAGCGACGAGAGGTTGCTGGCGATGGAGGTGTTTGGTTCTTAGATCAGGGTTCTGGGTTAGGACTTAGGGTCGTCGAGGAGGAGAAGAAGAGAAGAGGAGGAGAGGGGGTGATGGACGTGAGGCGGGAGAGGCAAGGAGATAGGAACGGTGACGGTGAGAGGGCGGTGACGGGACAGCGACGGGAGCGTGGGTTAGGGTTCGCGTTCACGGCGGAGACGTGATGAAGAAGAAGACAGAAAGAGAGACTGTTTATAATTTTATTATATATTATATAATATATATACTATTAGAGAGAAAGAGAGAGGAGTGTAGGGACGAGGATCTGAGAGAGAGAGAGAGACGAGAGACGAGAGAGAGAGAGATTTTATAATAAATTATATTATATATATATATAATAGTTATATATATATTAGTTATACGAAATACTATATATATATGGGATTTTACAGATAATACCATATTACTCCGAATATTATCCGTACCCTTCAAAAATCTAGTTTTTCACTTTAGAGAATATACGTAATAATTTAAACCATAATGCAATATCTTGTAAATAAAAACATATACCCCCAAATAAAAATCTATGTAAATATACGTAGCGATCCAAATACTAGTCTGTTTAATAATAGGACATGAACATGATATATGGGCGCAACCACATGATATTGGAAACTATGATATGCAAGGCTAGATAAAAAAAATATATTATTTGGTTTTATTTTGTATTTTAAAAATATATTTAGAGTCTAAAATATATTATATACGTATATAAAATCTATATTTGCATGGTTACTCTGTACTGGCAAATATTTGATATAATCACGAACCATGTTCGGTTTCAACCATGTGAGTCGGGTCGGATAATAACCACAACTACCAATTGCACTATCCGCAACCCAAAAGCAACAATAATAAAGAATTTTACCACAAGATTTGAAATACCCCAAATAAATATAGTATAACAGTGCTAGGGTGTTACACTTAAGTTACATGGATCTAAATATGTTCTTAAGCTATCATAACCCTACAAATTTATACCCTACAAATGGTCTGATATTGACTCTTGTATACAATCCACATGTGTAAATATATATATTCTTAACCATGTCCCACAAAAAAAGGGAGATATTTCTCGACATGGTGAACGATACTTGTGAGTCCCCTCGATTGGAAAGGAGAAAATACTCATGTAACATTCTTACGACTTACAAGAGGAAAATATACTTAGGAGCCCTCGCGACTCCTAAGTAGAAAATACACCTATGAGATCCTCACGGCTTATAAAAAGAAATACCTTTATGTGACCCTTACGGCTCGTAAAGTCAAAAAGTCATAGTTAACATGGATCCAAACATGTTATCTGTAACATTTTGGAAAAATTATAAATATTAATTTATAATTTGAAATATAAAAATAATGAGTTTATAAAAGTGATATCATATACAACTTTTGGTATCGGAATTATATCCGTAAAAATGTAGTTATTTCGGTAAATATGAATAAAAGTGTGTGATGTCATAAAAATGATATTTTAATTATTTTAACATGACATTGTATTTTCATTAAGTTAATGACATTTAAATGATAGATTTATCATTTCATATCTTTTATGTTAAAAGGATTTAATTTGTGACATGAAAGGTTTTGAGATTTGATAATTCTTTTAAAGATTGTTATAATTTAACCTAGGCTACACCCTCATAACACCACACCCTCAAGCATGCTCAACTCCTTCCATCTCCTTCTTCTTAAATTTACACCTACTCATTCCTAATTGATACATCCTACTTCACCATTCCACCTCCATCTCACAACTCTCCACCTCACGCTCTCTCTACACCACACTACACCTAGGAAACTCCTTAGCCTTTTCAACTGAACAAAAATTTAGTCAGTTTTAGTGTTTATTCAAAATATTGATATTGGAGTTAATTTGCATCTAGCAGGACATTCATTTGCATGTAGTTATTTATGGTTTGGGTTAATTTGGTACTAAAGACCATGCCATACCAGAGGTGAATTTGATATAGTGATAATGTGTGGTATTGCACGAGATATTATACTGTATTGATGATGATGAGATTTGTATGCCGAATAATGGCCAAATTACCTTTAGACTTGTAACTTTATTAGTTATGGTTAGAATTACTTTACTTGTTCGCATTATAGTTATTTATATTATACGTTTCCGTAATACGAACAGTCTAATAGAACACTACAAAACTACCAATGAGTACTATGCTGCACAAGCACGTACATACATGTTACACAACACCTCATTGGTACTACCATGTCACTGTAGAACCGTTATGTTACGTAATGCGTATATGTATATGTTGATATGAGTAGGCTACTACACCTTTAGAACACTAGCACAAATACTAATGATTGCCATGTTGCACGAGTATGATAGCGTATGCTACACTACACATCATTAGTAGTGCCATGACATAGTAGAATTGATATCGTTATTCCTGTATGACTTCCTTTATTACCTGGTGCGTATTGCGAGTATCAGTACCATAGATGTTATATTTGATTCTTATGGATTTTCTAGATGTTTTACTCCTGATGATATATCAGTGGTATGAGACATTGTTATATATATATATATAATATATATCATCAGAATGATCTATGCAGGTATTCTTATTCTTTACTTGATGTTTCTGGATATGATAAGTTGACGTCCACCATGAGCTTAATGTTTTCTGATTGTTTTATTCCAGACCGAGTGGGGTAGCTATACGGTTGTGGATTTTTATGTTATCCGGACTGAGTGGGGGAGCTATACTGTCGGATACATGGTGGACCCGGGTCGAGACCGAGGGGCAGGATAGCCGCAGTTGAGACGGGGAGCCTAAAAAGGATACTCGATACCGGAAATAGAGATGAGCACGGCAGATATCCAGGGGATACTGACCGGGGTTCGATTTGGCACGACGGATATCCAGAAGATACCGACCGGGGCCAGGGATATCGGGTAGCGATCATCTGTTGAGATGGTGTCGACGGTATCTGCATTTGCGTGTCGGTGATGGATACGAGAGATTTGAGGATTTGCGTGTCGGTGATGGACACAAGAGATTTCTGATTTCGGATGTCAGTGCTGGACATCCATATATATTAATATGATTGCTATCATGAGATACACAGTTAGATTACAGTTATTGTAGCCGACTAGGACTGATCCGAGGGACAGTACCTGCAAAAATCATTTTACGAGCATTTGCATATAAAAAGGAAATTCAAAAGTGAGCTTTACCCTCCTTATTTTGAAATGTCTGATATGACACTGAGATCTTTAAATTTTAAACCTCTAAATATTCTTTACTAAAACAATAAGACGTATATCTAAAATAAGATACATATTATATTTCATATTATCACGTCTGCCTTTATGCCGTGACATATCTATTCCGCAGCTATTTTAAAGAAGAGGTTTATATATATATATATATATATATATATATATATATATATATATATATATATATATATATATATATATATATATATATATATATATTCGGCTACATTAGGCTTATAGCTAGATACAGGTCATTTGCATTTGATATATTCTACTTTGGATTGCATGATGTTAGTGTTATATTATGATACATATGCATATCATATATTATATTAGTACAGATTATGATAGTACTATACTTATGACCTAGGTATCGTCGTGCATTTCGATTTCTACCTTGTGATGTAATTTTATTCACTGAGTTGGCAACCCACCCCCGTTGTTCCACAGTTTCTTGCAGGTGTTACCGCTTGGATTATAAGCGGCTTGGGGAACACATTCTTTTTGGTGATTGGTTTGGCAGGTGGGTTACTGTTGTATCGTACTCATAGTTATATATTCTTATCTTTTTGTATCTAGTAAAACTCCATCAATTTAGAAATGGTATATTGTAGACTTAGAAGCGAGACTTAGAATTTGTGTGTTGTGATGTCGCACTCATTGGAGTCGACTTTTTATATTGTTTGCTTGGTTACTCCGCCGTTTGGGCATGGAAGCTAGCTTCCGTTGAGATCCTATTTTATTATTGTAGTTGTATCGGGTTTTATGCAAAATTTACAAAGGAGAAGCTGTCGAATTTCAAATTATCATAAATGCTCTTTAAACATACTTAGTTAAATTTAAATGGTTATTTTAATATGATTCCATTTGATGATTATTAAAACTTCACCTCCAATGTTTTCAAAAGAAAAAGGTTTAGATTTTGGGTTTCGGCTTACTTGGACCGCTTCGACATATTTAAATATCACGTGATTTAAGTGCCGGTCACGTGCCACATTTAGGTCATGACATTATCTATGCCACCATTGGCCGAAATAGGCAATGTCATATGATGAGTTGCTTCTGGCAATATTCCAGTTGTAACGATACTGATGCTAAAACAGGTATCAAACCCCAAGTCCTCCAAAGGCATATGATGATTCCCTCCTGGCAATATTCTAGTTGTAGCGATACAGATGCCGAAGCTGATATTAGATTCCAAGTTCCTGACTCGCAATAAAAATCAGCGAGTCACAAAAAAATATCACTACTACAATATGGGGTTGCCTCTACGGATACAAGAATTCGTAGGGCAACTTTTTATTGCCCCTACGGACTAATCCGTAAGTCCCCATGGTTGTCCTTATGGTGCCCTACGTTTTAATTTAAAAATATTAAATCATAATTTGTTATTTGGCCCTACGGAGCCGCAAACAAATGACCTACGGTGAAGTCCGTAGGGGCATATAAATGGGTATTTAATAAAAAAAAGGTATATAAAAGCCCTACGCCTCGATCTCATTCCCAAATTCTCTCTCTCAATCTCTCTCGTGTCTCGATCTCGTTCCCGCGCCTCCAATTTTTTCCTCGTCGCCACCGCCCACGTTCCCAAAACTTCCTCGTCGCCACCGCCCGCGAGTCGTCGCCGATTGCGTCGTCGACCACCGGTCTCCTCCGTCGTCTCCTCCACCGCCCGCTACAGGTTAGTAAATCTCTAATTACTTATAATTTTGATGATGTTAGGGCTAGGGTTCTTGGTTCTGCAGGGTTCGGGTGGGGCCTGAGGGTTAGGGTTAGGCATCGGCCGGGTTCAGTTTAGGTTAGGGTTAGGGTTAGGGTTCGGTTGGGGTTGGGGTTGGGGTTGGGGTTAGGGTTAGGGTATGGTCAGGGTTCGGTTGGGGTCAGGGTTCGGTTGGGGTTAGGGTTAGGGTTAGGGTTAGGGTTAGGGTTAGAGTTCAGTTGGGGTTAGGTTTAGGGTTAGGGTTAGGGTTCGGTTGGGGTTGGGATTAGGGTTGGGGTTCGGTTGGGGTTGGGGTTGGGGTTAGGGTTACGGTTTGGTTGGGGTTGATGCTAGGGTTAGGGTTAATTAGTTAGGCTTAGGGTTAGGGTAATTAAGGTTAGGGTAAGGGTTAGGGTTTGGTTCAGGTTTAGGGTTAGAGGCTAGGGTTAATTAGAGGGTAGGGTTAATTTGGATTAATTAGTGATAATTTGAAAGGGTTAGGGTGTTGATTAGGGTAAATTAGGTTAAGTTTGGGTTAATTAGGGTTGATTAAGGTTAATTAGGTTAATTTGGGTAAATTGGGTTAATTAGGGATAATTTGTGTCAGGGTAACGATTATGATTAATTATGGTTAATTTGGGTTATTTAGGGTTAAGGTTTAGGATGCACTAGTTCATTGCAGTAGGATACTCGATGATAATGTAAACGTACAATTTTACCGTAAACGCAAGAAAAATTTACCCAAAACTTGAAATTTCGAACCCTTAATAACGAAACGTAAACGTAAAACCATAACAAACGCATCATTAAAGAGTGATTCAAGATGTTCAAGTTAAAACCAATATATGATACTCGATGATAATATGAAACTTTCATATTCTCATCGATACTCATATATGAAACTCAAAACGCCACTTAGTTCCCGTCTATCGGTTAACATACGTTTGTTGTTCGTCGTAATATAGAACTATACGAAAGTTGTTAAATATCGGACGATATAGCTCGATACTAATAACCGTCGTGTAGTCTATGTGATGAGAAGATTCAATCGTATGATAACCGATAGATTTGTCCCATGTGGACAAGTTAGGAATGTATAAAGCAAACACCTGCATTCACTTGTGTTTTCATCCATTTCGAGATATTTCGTCGGTACTTTTCCGCTGGTTCTTCGTGTACAAAGATATATTAGATGTTCATTTCAACGTTGTTTCACAGCTTTGAAATGATTATCTATTCTATTACAGTGTACTCGGAGAACAGCGGGGAGATGCTGCTAAAATTTACTCGAAATGATTGAAAGCACAAGCGAATGGGTGTCTGCTCTATACATTCTTAATGGGATAGAAGCCTTACCCCCGACAGCCGAAACACACACATACAACACGAATACACAACAAACGCATCATTAGATAGTGATTCAAGATATTCAAGTTAAAACCAATATATGATACTCGATGATAATATGAAACTTTCATATTCTTATCGATACTCATATATGAAACTCAAAGCGCCACTTAGTCCCCGTCTATTGATTAACATACGTTCGATATTCGTCGTGACATAGAACTATACAAAGGTTGTTAAATATCGGACGGTATAGCTCGGTACTAACAACCGTCGTGTAGTCTATGTGACGAGAAGATTCAATCGTATGACAACCGATAGATTTGTCCTGTGTGGACAAGTTAGGAATGTATAAAGCAAACACCTGCATTCACTTGTGTTTTCATCCTTTTCGAGATATTTCGTCGGTACTTTTCCGCTAGCTCTCCGTGTACAAAGATAGATTAAATGTTCATTTCAACGTTGTTTCACAGCTTTGAAATGATTATCTATTCTATTACAGTGTACTCGAAGAACAGCGGGGAGGTGCTGCCGTAATTTACTCGAAACGGTTGAAAGCACAAGCAAATGGGTGTCCGCTCTATACATTCTTAATAGGATAGAAGCCTTACCCTCGACAGCTGTAACACACACATACAATATGAATACACAACAAACGCACACACAGCACATACACACTAACAACCCTACACTTAAGCGAAATCATAAATTAAAACACACATATATAGAATACAACACATACATGGGTATCCTCAAATCTAACTTTAATTATCAATAATTTATTATTTTCAATGACAAACGCACACACAAAGCATATACACGGATTTTCTTCTTTGTCAGAAACCATCCCATTCTTCGATTTCTCAATATAGTCATCATAACCTACAATTTATATGTTATACTGTCTAACATGGCCTATGAGTACGTCAGAGTTAAGGACTGGATGTATGTGGATTGGCAACAACGTATGCAACCTAAGTTTGTCGCAGGAATTGCTGCTTTTATTGAATTTGTACGTGCACATAATAAGATCGTGATAGAGAAGATTCTCTGCCCGTGCGATAGATGTGGGAATAAGTATTGGCAGAAGGTAGAATTGGCAGAACTTCATATCGTAAAATATGGTTTTACTAGACTTTATACAACTTGGCTATATCACGGGGAAGTAGAAGAACACAGTAATGCGGAAGAAGAAGAAGAAGGAGAAGACGATAATGCGGCAGGAGAAGAAGGAGAAGACGGTAATGCGGCAGAAGAAGAAGATGGTATTTTCTTTCCATCTGAAAAAATGGAGGATATGGTAGAGGCCGCCCTAGGTGAATCTATTCGTACCGAAGATGACATTCCTTCCTGTCAAGGACCGCATGCGGATAAATATGAAAATTTCATGAATAATGCTAGAAAATCAATTTATGAGAATGCAAAGTATTCCACCCTCTCATGGTTCGTCCAACTTTTCCAGATTAAGTGCCTAAATGGATGGAGTAAAAAGTCATTCATAATACTTCTTTCGTTCTTAAAAGATTCTATACCTCCGGAAAATAACGTGCCCGACAGCTGGTACGGAGCCCATAAGATGATGTCTGATTTGGGTCTTAAGTGTGAGAACATTCAAGCATTTTCTAAAAATTGTGTGTTGTACCGAAAAGAGAATTCAGATTTGAAAGAGTGTCCAACATGTGGAGAGGCCAGATATAAGCCGAAAGATCTTGATAAGAAGCCCGATATACCTGTCAAGATAGCACGATACTTTTCCATAACACAGAGGCTGCAGAGGCTATTCAGGTGCAAGAAAACAGCCGAGGCAATGATTTGGTATCACCGTGCTCCTCCAAGTGAAGATGGAAAAATGAGTCATCCAAGAGATTCACCGGCATGGAAGGATTTCGATAGGAGGCATGCAATATTCAGTAGCGATCCTCACAATGTCAGGCTCGGACTGGCTAGTGATGGCTTCTGCCTATTCAACTATATGGCTGGAAACTACAGCACATGGCCCGTTGTAATGATAGTTTATAATCTGTCGCCTTGGTTGGCTATGGACCAATCATATTTTATGATGCCTCTTCTTATCGACGGACCAAACTCACCGGGAAACAATATCGACGTCTATCTCCGACCTCTAATCGAGGAGTTAAAATCTTTGTTCATTGATGGTGTAAAGACTTACGATGCAAACACAAATACAACATTCATACTGCGTGTGGCTTTAATGTGGACAATTAATGACTTTTCTGCGTATGGAATGCTATCAGGTTAGTCCATATATGGTCACAAAGCATGTCCTCATTGCCATCAAGATACAACATCGAAATTCTTGAATTTTAGCAGGAAGGTTTGTTATTGCGGCCATCGACGTTTCCTGCCTTTAGACCACCCCTACAGGTTAGACTCTATTCACTTTGATGGTCATCAGGAGCTTCGTGGACCTCCAGCCCCATTGTCCGGAGAGGACGTGACTGCTCAGTGGGATGGTTACAATAATGTGACCTTCGGGATAGATCCGACAAAATAGGTCAAACCACCATTCTGGAACAAGTTAAGCATTTTCTTCGAGCTTCCGTACCGGTCAACAAATTTAGTGCGTCATTGTCTGGACGTCATGCATATAGAGAATGGAGTATCTGAGCACATACTCAACTTGTTTCTTTGTAAAGACGGAAAATCGAAAGACAACCTTAATACTCGGATGGATCTATAGGACTGGGGAATTAGAAGTGAATTGTATCCTAAACCGGTAGCGGGTAAACCAGGCAAGTTTGTACTTCCCAATGCCACTTATCATATGTCACAACCGGAGAAGAAAAGATTCCTGCAGGTGTTGCATGATTTGAAAGTTCCCACAGGTTTCTCAGAATCATTCAGCAAGAAGATAAAAATTGTGAAAGGCAAAATCGATGAGCTGAAAAGTCATGATCACCATGTTATTATGGAGCACCTTCTCCCATTAGCCCTCAGGACTTCCCTCCCCAAATCGGTTGGTCTAGTAATCAATGACCTATGTTGTTTTTTCAGAGAATTATGCGCTAAAACACTTGATGTTGTGACGCTGGAGAAACTAGAAAATTCTATTGCGTTGATACTTTGCAAGTTTGAGCGTATTTTCCCACCGTCATTTTTCGATATCATAATACACCTGACGGTTCATCTTGCAACTGAGGCTAAGTTAGCCGGACCGGTACAATATCGATAGATGTATCCCGTCGAGAGGTACGTGGAATTTTTCGTTTCGCGCAATTTGTAAAATTATTGTTGTCCTGTATGGCCGTATTTATTTATTTAACATATTTTTCTTTAGGTATCTCTACACTCTTAAAAAGTATATACGCAATAGAAATCGACCAGAGGGTTCTATCATGCAAGGTTATCTTCTAGATGAAGCAACCATATTTTATTCCCGCTATCTGGACGAGAACATTGAGACGAGACTTAACTGGCCTCGAAGAATTCAGGACGGGCCATATGGTAAAGCCGATTATAAGAGGGTAGACATTATATTTATCAACAAGATATACCGGTTTATTCTCCTCAATAGCGCATGTCTTGAAAAAATTAGAGAGTATGCTTTTTTGTATTAATTGTTATATTTGTGTTTGTGTGTATGAAATGATATAATATTAATGTCAAAATTTATTGTCGAGAACAGAATTCATTTTAACGAGATACGTGAGGGGCATCCTGATTGGAACGATGAACGATTGGAAAAATATCATCAGGATAATTTTTGCGATTGGGTTGCAGATCATGTAAGTTATTCGAATAACATGTTACTGCTATCAGTTTTAATCTAAACTTATATCGTTATGTATTTATCGTAAAATTTGTTTTGTTAGATCCACGATCCGAACTTGTCTTATCATTAGAGAGTAACTCAAGATATTTAGCTCATTTTCCTAGTATGGAGGTTGCATATTAAAAAGGATTCGGTGTCCTTGGATACAAATTCGAAGTTAAGGACATAGAAACATCTAGAACCACTCAGAATAGTGGGATTGCGACGGTAGGATCAGATAGTGTGATTTATTATGAATACTTAAATTGTATACTCGGCATCCAATATCCCGGACGATCAGAACCCTTTTATATATTTCAGTGTACTTGGTACGATACACGAACCGATACGGATAAGTGGAGAAGCAATCTTGGGATTTGGAAAGATGAATATGGATTGACCAGTGTGAACACACTTCGATTTTACGGTCAGGAAGATCCGTTTATCTTTCCGAACCAAGTGTTCCAAGTATACTACTCACAGTGTTTGAAGCATCTGGGATGGAGCGTCGTATGCCATTGGAAACCCAGGGATGTTTACGATATCCCGGAATTCGAGGACAGCGATGAGGATGAAGAAGAGTGAATACTTAGAGTGCTCCGACCGTCTGTTTCGAAAGACGGGTTGTCTTCGGCTGATCATGAAGTTACATGGGTTAGAAATGATATCGATGATGAAATCCAAGTA
The DNA here is from genome assembly GCA_030015575.1 of Agapanthus africanus. Taxonomy (NCBI): domain Eukaryota; kingdom Viridiplantae; phylum Streptophyta; class Magnoliopsida; order Asparagales; family Amaryllidaceae; genus Agapanthus; species Agapanthus africanus. The sequence goes on from JASDDO010000016.1 coordinate 557,118,668, forward strand.
TATATGTCTAATGCGTCCACGAAACGAAAAAGATTATCAGTAATGTTATATTATTACTTCACATTTTACGATCTATACATATATAGCATGCATATGTAATGATTTTCTAATGCGTACACGAACCGTTTTATCTAGATTTGATGATGACGACGGGAGCAGTGAGGGGTGGCAGGAGCTCCAGCCGCGGCACCGGCAGAGGCAGAGGCAGAGCGGTTCTGCCGCCCGGAGAGCTGCGTAGGGAGCTTCAGAGGACCGGTCTTGCACCCCGATCGGAGACCCCTTCGGATGCCTCTTTCCGTGTGGACTTTGCCACACCTCCAGATATATTGCACACATATTCATTTTGAATGTAATATCTATTATAGATATACATGCATATTCATATCAAAATTACTTATATAGTCAATGTTTGATTGTCTAGTTGGTGGTGGTGCGTCCACATCAGGGACAGAGGCCACTCCCGCACCTTCAGGTATGTTACACCCCTATTCATTTTGAATGTAATATTATAGATATATATGCATATTCATGTCAAAATTACTTACATAGTCAATATTTGATTGTCTAGCTGCTGGTGCGTCCACATCAGGGACAGAGGCCACTCCCGCACCTCCAAGTATGTTTATATATTATATAGTGCATGTATATTGATTTAGAATGCTATATCATAAATATACATACATTCTTTTTGCTCTTACGTACTTACATCAGGGGCAAAGCCCACCACCGCACCTGCGGGTATGTTTATATATCCTATAGTGTATACATGTTGATTTAGAATGTTATATTATTGATATACGCATTCTTTTTGCAATTACTTATATAGTCAATGTTTGATTGTCTAATTATAGGTGGTGCGTCCACTCCCGGTGCAGGGGGCACTCCCGGTGCAGGGGCCACTCCCGTCACTTCCATACCCTCCGCTCAGTCTGCAGGTTTGTATTAAAAAATATAAAATATTTATTCATTTTACATATCCTTTAAATATTCATGTAATTTTATCGATATTTATTTTCTAGTTAGAGGGGATGCGTCCACGTCTGGGTCACCGGCTGTTTCTCACCGGAGGAACTATCTCCCCACTCGTGCTGCTGCCCGGGCCCAGGCTCATACTTCTATCGCCGGAGGTATATATCACACTTCAATTTTCGTTAAACCTTGATTTCTTAATACCACTTTGTCTTAATATTGATTGTCTTGATATTTATTATAGACGCAGAGCATCCCCATCCCGAGAGGGGGACTCAAAGCCCGAATCAGTCTCACAGGCTGATGCCCGACAGAGCCAGGGGGAGGCAGCATTCCCCCTCTTCTTTACCTCTGATTATCACTATATCGGCGGTTATGCCGAGAGGTTCGGCCGGTATATGGGGGATGAGAGCCTCCTCGTGAAGAAGTATCCACTTCACGTTGAGTGGGACGACCAGCACCGGAGCTCATTCGCCCTCTTCTAAGATCAGGCTCGGGTATTAATATATATTTTCATTTGATTTATCCAATATATTTATTATTAACACTTGCAATTTAATAACAATGTCTTTTTTGTATTTGCGGTTGGATTACGATTTTCAGCCTGTACCCGACCCTGATCACCCTGGAAGGGTGCTCGATCTTCACGCTCTATACCATGGCCTGATGAAGAACATGCAATCGAAGATCCGATACAATAGGAACGAGCTGAAGATCGACTGCTATTCCTTATGGATGGCGACCCCCGAGGCAGAGAGAGCGGCCCTCCTACATACTCCGGCTTTTGCGAGAGTCGACGTAGATACATGGCCTCTATTGTGCCAATATTTCGACTCTCAGCGCAAACAGGTATGTATTTTAAATGTAATTCATTGTTTAGTATATAATTTATTTTTTTGTGTTGCTTAATTAGAAAACCAAATCTGAATGTGTTGTGCAGGCGGATCAAAATAAAGAGAATATGAAGTCGGCGTAGAGGGGTCACCCCACTTATACAGGTGGCTCGAGGAATATTACCCATGCCATGGAGGTATCGGTAAATTACAATAGATCTATTTTAATATAATGTGAACTTAAGAGTTATTTTATAATAAATATAATTTTTTGGTGAATTGCAGAGAGCTCAGACTCTGGCGCAGGGTGGTACACCGAGCGTGCTGTCCGGTATCTTGCCATCCACGGCAGCTCGACAGATCCCGCCATGGGCGAGCTTCGATACCCCGACACCGCTACCCAGGAGTATTGCGTAAGTGTTAATATTTATTCAACCTCTATTTGAAATTTTTTTTTTGAAAAGTTCAAATTTAAATCATATACTTATATTTTATTGGTTAATATGGGTGTAGGAGTGGGTGGTTGAGCAGGCCGAGGCATCGGGGATCGATTTTACTGGACAAAACGATCCGATACTGCTGACCCCAGTCCTAGACGCCGCACAAGGAGGGCACCACGGAGGTTGGGAGAGAGGCCGGGGACTGGGTCCTAGCAGGGCCCATATGAGATTGGACTCCACTCCGGCGGTTACTTCCTCTATCTCCCGTGAGCGACGTCTAGAGCAAGAACTTGACACCTTGAAGGCCACCGTCCAGGAGTTGAAGGAGATGATGGTATGTATACTACTTAATAGTAAAATATTATGTCATATTATGGATAGCAACATATCCAATATTAGTACGTAGCCTGAGCTTATTTGGTTGTAGACTTAGCTTTGATTAATCATACATACATAGAACTGTGTAATTAAAATAAACTACGGTTTTCCAAACTAGATATTCATAGATTGGGGTTTCACAATAACCTGATAATGATACGAATTCGACTAATACAAAGTTCTTACTCGTTTATTACACGCAAAACTGAATAGGCGCGACAGAGTACTTCGGCTGAGGCTCCACATGCATCTCTTTCGGCTCCTACAGCTCCACAATCCACTCAGACTCGCACAGCTGCGGCTCCGCAAGCCGCTACCTCGGCTGCGGTTGTGCAGACCAGCTCCACAGCCCGCTTAGACTCCAACACCGTCCGCATTGCTCGAGTTGTTGACTCAGGGTTTATCCGAGGAGCAGATACGCCAGATTACAGTAATTATCAGAGGTGGAGCTGGACCGAGATAGGGTAGCTTTTTGATTTTTATATTTTAAACATGTATTTACTTATATGATACATATTGTATATATTTTAGACGATATTGGTGGTGTTCATATTGATTTAGATTGATATCGTTTTCTGCTTGTTGATTTCTTTTATATATTATGCGTGAGATGTTAATTATGAATATTGTTGTATATATTCTGCTTGTTGATTACTTTCATATATGAAGTATATATTATTGTGTACAGGGCGAGGAAAAAACAGGCAGCCTTTTTTTAGAAAAAACCTGATAATATGTCCCTACGGATTAATCCGTAGGTACAAATATTGCACCTACCGTTTAATCCGTAGGGTCTAATTTTGCCCCTACATATTTATCCGTAGGGACAATATATCAGGATACCTGATATTTTGACCCTATGGACTCGGTAACAGAGGTTAGGCTTGTCCCTATGGAGTAATCCGTAGGGGCATAGCTTTATCCCTACAAATTTACCTATAGGGACAAAATATCAGGATACCTGATATTTTGCCCCTACACATCTGTACCTACGCCTTAATCCGTAGGGCATATTTTTGTCCCTACGGATTTCTCCGGAAGGGCAACTATTTTATTTTATAAACCGATAAATTAAATAAATATGTTGTCCCTACGGTAAAATCCGTAGGGACAAGTAGACCTATGCATTAAACCGTAGGGGCAAATATTTCACTGTAGGGGCATGTTTAAGGCTAAGACTTGCACCTGCGGCGTGTGCACCTACGGCGTATTTATGTGCTCCTACGAATATATCCGTAGGGGCAGTGGGCTTCCCCTACGGATTTATCCGTAGGGGCAACCCCTATTTGTAGTAGTGTATGCATATGAAATATCCGAAATGATGGGGTAACTCACAATAAAAAACCACGAGCAAAAAATATATGCATATGAGATAGCCGAAATGATGGAGCAACTCGCAATAAAAAGCAACGAGTAAAAATTAAAAAAAATAGCCGAAATGATTGGGCGCCGTGAATAAATACCAAAAATGATTGAGCAATTGCGACTTTCGCGATATGAAAAGCTAAAATAATAAAGCAATAGCGGATAAAAAAAATATAAATAAAGTAAAAAAATTCCACCCTACAAGCATGTTAATACTGACTATTATATACAATCTACGGGCACAAATAGATGAAAATGAGCAATGTGCTCCACTGAATGCTACCAAGTAAGGAATGCTTCAGCAAGGAATCGAGTCTCAGTGGCGCCATATAAGCTCAAAGACTACCGAGAGCTATTTCGCCTCCCCCCCGAAGGATTTAGTGGCAGCTTCTCAAGAAAATCAAAAGCGAAGTAATAGCAAAATCCTAGCTCCAACTAGATATTCCTTCTCGTTCCAGCAAGGTGCAGATACAACACTAACAAAGGTCAAATCAAAGATAGAGTAAAGCCATATTCCTAACTCCAAGTCTCGATGGCAATATATGCGCCCTAAAGACCAATTCGACGTCCCTCTTACTCCAGTAGAGTACAGATGTGATGTCAACAAAGTTTTAAGGAGCCAAAACAAAAGTGGAGTGACGGTAAAATCCTATCTCCAGATCTAGATGGCAATATCTACAGGCTAGAGATCATCTCGATGTTCCTCCTCATGCCAGCAGGATGTGGACGCAACGTCGATATGGACTAAAGGGTCAGATCAAAGTGGAGCAATGATATATTCCTAACTTTAGATCTCGATGGCAATATCTACAGCCTGGAGATCATCTCGGCGTTCCTTCTCATTCCAGCAGGGTGAAGATGCAACGTCAAAATGGACCAAAGGGTCAAATCAAAGCGGAGTGATGACGTATTCCTAGCTCCGGATCTCAATGACGATATATACGACCTAGAGGTCATATGGATGTCTATGCTATTTCAGTGAAAAATCGACACGACATCATCAAAGCAAAAGCGAAGGGGTAACATATTCCTAATTTCGGGTCTTGACGGCAATACATCCAAAGCCTAAAGACCATTGGATGTCATTCCACCTCAGAAGGGTGTGATCATGACTCATCGGGGTTCCAAATAAAGCCTAATCTCAAGTAAAGCATCATGGTAATATCTAACGCCGGATCTTCCGATGGTAATGTGGATACTCCAACCTAAGAAGATTACTTGAAGATATCGTGTCCAGCCTCAGAAGGGATCAGAGACACAGCAGACGTGTGGCTACTCGAGCCGCAACCTAAAGGACTGCATGTTGAGAAAATATCAGCCAGCGTGATGGTACGATGGACTTAACCCAATACCACAAACCTAATGGACTCCCCTATCGAAAGGGGTTATCTATATTTCACGTTAGGATAAACATACGAGATCCTCTCGACTCATATGTAGAAACACCTTTATGAGACCCTTACGGCTCATAAAGTTGAAAAGCCTTAGGCAACGGGAATATAAACCCGTTTTCTAAGCCTTCGCTGCCCTACAAGTAGGTCAATACTGATTTTTTTATACTATCCACAGGCCACATTCGACAAAATTGCATACCAATGAGAGGAAGGAGCCACTTATAGGTCCTCTCGACTTATAAGGGGAAAGCACTCTATTGAGATTTTTACGACTCTCAAGAGAAAAGAAACTTAGGAGTCTTCATGACTTCTAAGGAGAAAATACACCTACGAGATCTTTTCGACTCGTAAAGAGAAATACTTTTATGAGACCCTCACGACTGATAAAATTGAAAAGCCTTAGATGACGGGAATATAAACATGTTTCCTAAGCCATCGCTGCCTTACAAGTAGATCAATACTGACTTTTGTATACAATCTATGGGCCACCAATGACAAAATTGGTAGAGGACGTCACCATCAAAAAGAAAAAGGTGCAACTCACGGGTGTTAGAGTTTAGAACCATATTTCTTAAGAATTGTGATTTGAGTCAATGGTAGATGACGACGCTAGTGCCCTCTCTCTATCTTCTTAGATTAACATTCTAAAAGTTATGTGCGATACACCAGCTCGAAATCAGTCGTATGCTCTGCACACTCTACACTACTTCACCCACGTATATACCTCCATGGGCAAAATAGTGGGGGCATTTGTTCCCGCCTAAAATTCTACGCAAAAGAGCCCAAAGTATCAAATGGCGGTAATACGGTTAAGAAAATGCAAACCAGTATTTTCTGAGCTGTATTTTTCCAAACTCCCGACAGAGAATCAGACAAATTTTGATGGTATCGAAAATGTTTCGAAAAGGCCTTCGATTTGAGATATTATGGGCCTCATAACTCTTCCGGAATCAAAAGTTATGAACAAACGTGCTATGCATGTATGGTCTAAGTAATGCACTACTACATGGGGGATACATCTTTAGTCTCACATCGGGAAAAGAGAGATCCCTTCTCTATTACTCCCCTATAAATAAGAGGGGAGACCTTTCAGTAAAAGGAGATGATTCGTCCTCACAGAAACCATTGCTTCTTTTTTAAAGCCATTGCTTTCCTTAGGCATACGTGTCCCCTTAGTGCGCATATGTGCAAGCGCAGATGCCATACGCACCCCGTGCAGCGCACGTGCCATTCGTGCACGTGCAGCGCACATGCTATGCGCACAACGTGTTGCGCATGTGTTTCGATGCCATGCGTAACACGTGTGATGCACGTGCGGCGGCATCTAGCACAACACGTGCGATGCACGTGCGCCAAGCATAAAGAAGCCTTTCAGGCATCTCTGAAGATGCTGCTCTAACATGTTCTCTATCCTGATGAACGGGACTGGTTTAAGGATATATCCCTCCACACTTTCAATGTACGACACTGTAATTTCTCAGCATTTTCAGAGAGGTGGTGGGTCCAAACAACCAATAATCCCTCCATCATCTTTCTTTTGAAGCCTAGACTTCACCAAATAGAAGCATACGCTTTACTTGAAAGCTTAAGTTTTCCTCAATGAGCACACCCTATGCAATTGCACAAGGACACAAACGCCAATGATACTCTTCAAATGCGCACGTGCGATGCACATGTATCCAAAACAACGAAAGACATGAGTTTGAAGTTTTTGCTTTAGTGAAAGTCTTTGTTTTCTCGAAAGTCAACAACTTTCCCACATATATGCGCACTTCATATATATGCGCACCCCAGAAAGACGCATGTGATACACACGTGCGCGCAAGCTGAAAGCATTCTCTATAACGATGTGCGCAATATGTGATATGCACGTGCGCAATCCACATGATTGATAGCAAGTGCGCAACCACGTGATATGCACGTATGCAACCCCCAACCATAAGAGATGCGCATCACGTGATATGCACGTGCGCTGTCCCTGATCACAAACAAATGCACAACCTATGTGATATTCACGTGCGCACCCTTTTTAAAGATGATACGTGTACATGCGCACTTCACATGTACATGTGCACATGGATATCAAGCTTTTGCTTGAGTACTTAGTTAAAATAAACTAAGTATAGAAGCTTTTGTTTCTCATATGCGATCCATTGATCAACATATCAATGACCGTCCACCTATATTGATCTTAGTCTCATATACGACTAATGATCGTTCATCCATATTGATCTTAATCTCATATACGACTAATGATCTTTTATCTATGTCATCCAAGTTGAATTTAGTCGGATATATGACTAAAGTTCTTTCATCCATGGTACATATATTGATCTTAGTCGGATATATAACTAATGATCTTTCATCCATGATACCTAGATTAATCTTAGTCGGATATATGACTAATAACTAATAATCTTTCATCTATTGATCTTAGTCTCATATAAGACCAGCAATTCTCAGTTCCGACCTGATCTCCTCCCTCATATATGGGATTTGGTTCAAGGGTATATCATTCCACACCTCTGATATACGGCGTTGTAATTTCTCAACGTTTTCAGAGAGTTTATGGGTCCTAACAATTAACAACTCTTTTCTCGTCCCTACTTGATGAAATATATGAAATTTCATCAATACATGGAATGCTTTACGTATCCCATATAGATGTGCACCCTCATATCGATACACCTCATATTGATGCACTTCTATATTGATATGTATACCTCATATTGACATGCATCCCATATAGATGCGCATCTCATATTGAGCTCCGATTTTATATATATATATATATTTGAAGGAAACATAAATGCCTTCAAATTGGATTGGATCACACCCCAATATTGGGTGCATCTCATGTCATCATCGTTCACTTCGCCACATAACATGTACACGTTCACGGAAGATGAAAGTTGGACCAAAATATCTCTAAACTAATAATGACCGTAATATCTTTAAACTAATATGTTTGGCCCTACGGCTGATCTCCATATTGATCCCCGTATACAATCCATGGGCATAAACAAGCCATATTTCATCCCATGTCTCTCATGGACCGCGATGTCCTTAAACTAATATATTTTTCTCTGCGGACTGTCTCCATACTGATTATCGTATGCTATCCATGGGCTACCATAAATGATCAGATGATCAGTTGAGCCCATATACTTACTGTTATCTAAGTTGATTTTAGTCTCATATACGACTAACGATCTTTAATCCATATTATCTAAATTGATCTTATTCTTATATATGACTAACGATCCTTAGATCAAACCCAAATATCCCAAGAACTGATGGACCTCGTTTATATGGGATTTGCGTCCTAAGTTCAAAACCCCCAAATCCAATATATACGGATTTGGAATAATCCGCGCCCTACGGACGATGATATATGTTAGTCTTCGTATACAATCCAAGAGCAACCCCATATAAACAAACACAACACAACACGAAGTGATCTATCTGAAAAAAGTGAAAGTTGTTATCGCAATACGATACCGTAATTAACTGCGGAGCCTTTGTGTCTACAGGGAAGAGCGTCCCCATAATAAAAAATCTTTCAAAGAGGGGGAATCTGATAAGTCACGCTAAATCAGTCACATCTGTCCATACCTCCGATATACGATGTCATAAATCAATTTGGCATTTTCGAAAAGGTGAATAGATATGTTCCAAATAGTATCTGGCTCCAAATTCAGGCAAAACGTTCTAACCTAGTATGTCTCTGTTTTCGATGGTAAACAATATATGAGAGTTATCTCCTTTTCACCGACGTGGATTAATCAAAGCCACGATTTTGGAGGAAAATGCAACAAGATGGTTTTTTCTTTTTTCTTTTTTGCAAATATCAAAGAATCCTGTAGTTTTTCCCTCCAAATTTGTGATTTTGATTAATGATTAATGCACATCAGCAGAAAAGAAGAGAAACTCTCTGCTATGTAGCCTACCCAATATTTCTCAAAAAAATAAAAAATAAAAAATAAAATAAAAGGTAACCATTCAAATTTGGCTATTAAATATGAATACAAGCTAAACGAGGACCACTAAAATGAAATTATGAAACATAGAGAGTAAGAGTGCTAGAATCTTTGGTTGACTTGTTCTGAACATTTACAACCCCTACATTTTTTCAAACTAAAGGATTGTAAACTTGATCAACATTAACGAATGAAGCCTTAACATGATCACAACTAATGTTATCATATAAAAAAAAAATTGGGGGTGGGGTGGGGGGGGAGGGGGGGAAGGGAAGGGGGAGGGCGAGGGAGGAGGGAGGGAGGGAGGGAGGGAGAGAGTATTTAGTTATAGTTTTGAGTTTTTTATTAGTGTAAATGGAAGAAGACAGTTAAAACAGTACTGCACATGGAATTAAAGGAGCGGTGTTGGGGATATATTTAGAGAGGGGTTGTGTTAATAAAAGCATTCGATGATGTGCTGCTATCTGTGGGCATAATTAGGTTTTTCACTGATACCCTCAGGAAAAATCGGCAGCAATTTGTTTTTGTTGGATTCTTTTAAAGCATCTGCCCGGCCCCACTTTCTCACCTCACTTGTGGCATCATTTCCCCACATCTAAAACAAATTAAGCTTTACCTTCACAGCTTTCAATCTTCAAATGCTGCTATAATATATCTATACAAATTACAATCTACATATATACATGCATGATACATACATCTATAGCTAGAAACCCCGCCCCTTCATTTTACGCCGAGATCAGCAGCAAACCGTCCTTAATCTTGAAAACTTAAATCTTACCCCTGCTGCCCTAACTATGCATTTATTTATGTTTGATATTCTAAAAGTATTGTTGAAATTTTTACATTTTCTTTGGTCATTGTTTCATTAACTACTTGTAATAAATATGTATATCGAGGGACATAAACTTGCAATAAAATAAACGATAAGAGTACAAAGTAATTGCAATAAGAGTACAAGTAAGTAATAATTTATGAAATTGCTGTAATATTGTTTCAGGGACTAATAATATTGCTTTATATATATATATATATATATATATATATATATATATATATATATATATATATTAGTGTTTCTATTGGCTTATCTCCTTTACAAATATGGTCTTGAGGCCATAAAGAGGTATAATTTGTAAACTAAAATTATAATTTTTCTACATAATCAACTATAATTTTTTTTTGTTGCATGTAGCACGTGGCAGAAATTAAATTAGTTTAGTAGATTAAAAAAAAATGAGAATACACCTACAAACTTAATCTACCCGTAAACCATTAATTGAAATGTACATTAATCTATCATGAGCTTTATGCTTGGTTTATGTTCTAACTATATGCATTAATGGATCGCATATATCTTAACTAATTTATCATCACCTGTGTCTATATATGCATATGAATATTTGTCCAGGAAATAAACTTGAGATCTTTTAGAAATTGCTACAAGCTGCATAAATATATTAATATAATGAAGTAAAAAAAATGAAAAGGAAAATAAGACAGGCTTTTTAATTAGTCCTGCTCTTTCTTCAAAAAAAAATGAGCTTACTATAAGAAATAAGAAAAATAATTATCTCTGCCTCTACTATTATAATGCAAAGGGGAGGAGCGCCTCATGGCACTCTTACGTTTATTTGAAATTAATCTGTTATTCTTAAATGGTCCACATCATCTTTTTTGCACGTGCGACGCACATTGATACACATTAGTATTAAACAACCAAGATTTAAAAAGATTTTTAATGACTTTAAGTTATGATATTAGATAGTTTAAAAACTTTTAGTTGAAAATGGAGAAAATATCCACATCAAACCCTAAAATAACCGAGTAAAAAATTTACACAATATTTATCAAAATATATCCATGTACCGCATGTGCAAAATACTAGTTTAATATAATGCAGATGATAGCAAGCAACTGGGTTTAATTGAAAATGAAGATTTGTGTAAATTGCCACAAAATAATTAAATAGGGTTGTTGAATGTAGTTGTATCCGGTGGTTTTAGTTGATTCTTCGTACCTATATATAAATAGAGAGAGAGAGAGAAAGAGAGAGAGAGAGACTAGAAACTCAATAAATATCTAAAGAAATTAATTGTTGATCATGCACTTTTCAATCTAAATTAAAATAATGACATTATGGTTGGCTATTTATCCGACCTTTATCTCCAATAAATAAATAAATTTAGTCCATTTCTGATAGCAAATTCAAAATTAATAAATAAATTTTAGTCATCATCATTATTAAATATTTCTCTCACTGTTACCCTTAATTAATCCTAAGATCTTAATTAGATTATTCTTCATATCATGCCAAAACCAACTACAGAATATTTCATTGGACTTGTTAACCTTGAATACTCTTAATCATCACAAGCTATTTGTTCATCAATTTATCTTTCCACAAAACAACTATGAGAAAATGGGGATGGGCAGATGCCATGGAGGTCCAAAACTGCTGTGGCCTTTCACATGGTACGTTGGGGTTTAGAGATATAACTGTAAAATAGCCAACATGTCCTACTGACCCATATGAAAGGTAACAACAGTTTGGCCCCGTTTCAACTATACAAGGATATGCATTTGTTCATCAATTTTTCTACTTCATTTCATAAAAACCTAAAACAGAAGTAGATTTTCCCTTCAATTTTGCTAGTACATAGACCCCAACGACCCAAACAAAAATAAATAAATAATTAGAACAAATCAAACCTAAGCTATTAACAACATAGGATATGTTTACTTATTTTAAAATACAATATAAGATGCTTGCATGCCACTGTTAATTTGGCAGTCAAAACTTGATTTTGGTTAGAAATCACTCATCTTATAACACCCACCTCAAGCAAACTGCTTCTCAAATGAAAATTTTCCAATAGTAAAGACAATATATGCAAATCAATTATATCATCATCATCAATAATGCAAATTATGCATCAATGAACCAGGATCAAAAACACAATTATTTTCTTATATAATTTAGAGAACCAGCGCAACTTGAAGATCATGATCATGAATAGCAGTGAGATCGGAATGAGATTTGAAGCAGGAGTATGATTTCAATAAAGGATTCAATTTCCTTAAATTTAATCTATATAATCATATAAGAAAAATATTAAATTAATTTATAATATGATATCTTATTTGTTGAGATCTTTTCTTCAACTTATTATATATAGAAAGTCAAATCAAATTCCCATAACGAGGTCATGTCAATGGTCAGAAATTTTTTATTTTAAAACTCCTATTTTTCAATATCAAAATAATATCTGTAAATGTTATGGGTTAACTGCAATTCATGACTATAGAGACATATTAATAATTAGAAATTCTTGAAACATAAGTGAATTAGAGGGGGAAAAGTAATCTGATTAATTAAAAAACACCAATTAATTCCTCTGAAATACTCACTAGCTCCTAGCTACAAATGCAGATCTAAACTCACACTATGATCTTTTGCGCACGATTCGTTCCCTCGGTGATGACATTGAGCATGTGAAGCAGAAGATGACGACGATGAAGACGAAGATAATCGACCACCACCACCAGCAAAATCTACACTAGTACCAAAAACCGGGACCGGGACCGATCGACTATCCCGATGAGGAACCATCATCCCGATTGTTCCATTTGGCACCCGAGTCCATAACCCAGGAGGGAGAGGGTTGCCATTGATAGGCTGGGACACAGATCCCAGCCCTCCATAGAACCGGGTCTCACCGCCGCCCGCACCATTCCAAGAAGGGTAGTGGGGTGGGGGGCCGGTCGGGGGCTCGAGCCCAAACCGACTGTTTGGGCTCGAGCCCGGCCAGTGGTAGTTGAGGATCCCGTACACGTGGCTCTCCGGTATCATCGACCGGTGGTGGTGGTGGTGGTGGGCGGCTGCCATGGAAGACTGTAGGTGAGCCCGCTTGGCCTCCTGCCGTTCCCGCTTGTGGGCGTTCTGGTGCCCGCCGAGGGCCTGCGAGGTCGGGAAGTTGCGGCAGCAGTAGTGGCACTCGAATTTCCGCAACGTCTCCACACCGGCAGTACTGGCAACCGTGGAGACGGTGGTACCGGTTTCCATAGAAACCGGTCCCTCCTGTTTCTCCGACGGGGAGTCCGGCTGGAATTCAAACCCGAAGAGACGGATGGCAGCAGCGGAGGAGTTGGAGGATTTTTGAGAGGGACGGATGAAGGGGAGTTGAGAGAAGGAGTCGACGCTCATGAAGTCTTGGGTCGACTCTTGATCGCTCATCGTGGTTCTTGGTTATTTTTCCTTCCTTTTCTGTGTGTGTGTGTGTGTCTCAAATATCAGTAAATTGATCGGCTAGGAGAGTAGAAGAGTGTACTGTGTACAGAAAGCGGAGTTGTTATATGAAGAAGCGAAGGAATGGATAGATAGTGAAGAGGTGTTTAACATACCTTGGGTTTTGGTTATATTTAGCTAGGGTTCTTTCTTTTTACAACTTGTTAGTTGAGGGGACCAATTAGGGGGGGGGGGGGGGGGGGGGGGGGGGGGGGGGGGGGTTGTTGATGATATGATCAGCTGCTGCTGCTGCTCAAATATATAACAAACAAGTACTGCACACTCTTACTTCATCACACAATTATGCATTACCATCACTGATCACTGCTCTCTCTCTCTCTCCCTCTCCTTGTTTTTATCTCTCTCTTTCTGCAATGTGATGTTGTATTGTATCAGTATCTCACACACACACACACACACACTAGGAACGAGCTTTCATGCATCTGTAGCCATCGGTAGAAGAGGTGGACTTGGTCAGAATACTGGCCCATCTCTCTCTCTCTCTCTCTCTCTCTCTAATTAATAATAAAGTGTGTGTGTGTGTGTGTCTTTGGAGTGGGGATTGGATTGTGGTGGTGGGTTGTTTCTTTTAACGCTGGTGAAGCTGTTGTTGTTGCTGCTGCCATCTTTATATATCTGTCCCTCGCAGGGCTTTGTGTCCCTCTGTGGTCCTGCAATGTTCACATCATACACATATCGCATATATACCTAATTTAGCAACAAATATATATACGTAGATACATATAGCCTGGTAGTAAGGCCCTATATGCAGCTCAGTGGGAGATTTAGGTTCGAATCCCAATTTGTATCAAGGTCGGCCTATAATATTCTGAAATATATACACATAGATATATAATACATATGTAAATGTGAATAATTTTGTTCACCTATGTTGCCCTTTTATTTACAATATATATGTTAGATGTGTCATCTTGGTCCATAAGATTTCTACCATATCAATCATGAGTCTAAGGTATAGAAAGAGAAATAGTGCTTACATGCATAAGGAAAAGAAAAGACGGAAAAAACAAGAAGAAAACAATTTATGAGGATTAATTTTCATGGAAAAACATTTGGAAAGTTTTTTAAAATTTAAATAATAACGATTTTTTTATTAGATTTTAGTGGAGGCTTTTAAAGAATTGGGATTTGAGAATATTCGAACAATTAGAAATGACGATTTTAGACGATTTTCATTCTACATATGAAGCTGAGAATAAAATTAAGAATTCAATTTGAGATCCTCTAATTTTCGAATAGGGGTCTCGCTAGCACATAATCAAGTTATATATATATATATATATATATATATATATATATATATATATATAATAATTATAATAATAATAAAATAGGGTTTTTTTAGTTGCTCCTCAAATTAATTGTTTCTTAATTTTTGAAAACCACATTTAATCTCAGTAATCTCAAATTTCTTTTCTAAATACTTAAATCATGTTGAAATATACTCATTACATAGCTTTTACACTACGGAGCACACTCAACTTATTTGTTACATAACTTAAAAGAATAACGTAAATACACATAAACTTACCATATTTCTAAAAATAGTTCATGCTACGTTATCCATTGATAGATTTCAAAAATTCGTTTCCCATCGATAGCAATGGTATTGCCTACAATTTTTGTAAGTTTTTTCTGTGATAGAGGAAACGGATACATGAATTTCTATTGGAGAAAGAGAGGTATAGTTAGGCAATTTACTTTAGTAATTAATAGCGGGGGTTTAAGGGTAAAGGAGAAGGTTTAGATCGATGATGAGTTTAAACGTGATGGTGGTTTTAAGTAAATCAGGTAAACCATAAGGTGGTTTCCGTGAAAGAAGATTCAAGGTTTTATCTATATAGTGCATCAATTTGAAATTCTCGGAAAGCTTGAGGATCAGTTTTGACTCCTTGAGAACTCTCTGAAGCCCGATTGACGGTATAAACATTACGAGCTTAAACTAGTTTTTAAGGTCGTTCAAGTAATTAATTACAGGAACGCCCAACAACCTTACCCGTGACTCGTTTAGTAGGCCTAACCCTATTAGTAGGGCTAATGTTATAGCTAACAATATAACAACACTAAAATGATATTGGGAATCTACGTAGAAGACACATATTTAACTTGATTAGGAAAAATTGACCGATGTCCACAAACAAATTAAAGAGAAGTAGATTTATCGTAGCAAAAATTGTGAGGACTACAATAGTGGTTACATATATGTGAAATTCTAATTCTGAATATAGCTCCAAACCTTATTAAAACTCGGTTGTCTGTAATTTTCGTTATTCTAAGCCTAATTAGTCCATGCAAGATATACATATAGCCAAGCTCTTAATTAGTCTATAGTGTTAGAATTTGATATTTGGAATGCTAGGATTATATGAATGTACATGAGCTTTCTGGTGTCTTAAATACAAAAACCATACCAAATGGTGGTATGGGTGCCATCTATATCTTTCCATGTGCTTTTCTTGTTATTTCTGAAGTGGAATTATTTCTAACATTCACCCTCACTTGCTTTTTCTTTTAGCATTCCCCATCGTAGATGCAATGGTTTTCTCGTTGGTATAAATCGAACAACAATTATAGAGCTAATCTTTCTGGGATAATTTCCATTTTTATTTTCCCTTTTTTTGGTGTATGTAAATTACTCTTTCGGTGATATTCACTACTATAATGAGGGGTTGCCCCTATGGATAGAAGAATTCGTAGGGACAACTTTTTATTGTCTCTACGAATTAATCGGTACGGTCATCTGTTTGCATCTATGGTGCCCACCGTAGGGCAATAAATAAATTTAAAAATATTAAAATTTAATCTTTTCTTTGGCCCTACGGTGCCGCAAAATAAAACTCTACGGATTAATCCATAGGGGCAATAAAGATTTATTTATTAAAAAATAAAGCTAAGTAATTTCCCACCGTCCCCAAAATTTCCCACCAATTCCCGATCGAGCACTCGCACATCGTCGGCACCACACCCATCGTCGTCGACTTCCTTGTCGCCACCACACCCATCGTCGTCGACTTCCTCATCGCCACCACACTCTCGTCGTCGCCGCCACACTCTCGCCGCGAGCACCTCTTCGAGCTCCATCTTTCTGGTCTCCTCTACTTTGTCGAGCTCTTTGCCGTCGGCCGGTGACTACTTAGGTGAGTTAATTTCGAGTTTAATTTATAATTATGCTGTTTTTTGTGTTATTGTTGTTGATTTTAAGGTTAGGGTTATAGGGCCGGATTAATTGGGGGTTAATTTGGGTTAAGGTTAGGGTTTGGGTGATGCTTAGGGTTAGGGTTAGGATTAGGATTAATCAGGTAGGGTTAGGGTTTGGTTGATGTTTAGGGTTAGGGTTAGGGTTAGTTTAGGTTAATTAGGTAAAATAAGGTTGGTGATGATTAGGGTTAGGTTTAAGGTTAATTAGATTAAATAGGGTTAATTTTGGTTTGGGTTAGGGTTAATTTGGGTTGGGGTTTGGGTGATGATTAAGGTTAGGCGAATTTGGGTTAGGGTTTAGGTTAGGATTAATTAGATAAAATAGTATGTATTTATGTTAGGGTGTTGATTATGGTTAATTTGGTTTAATTAGCTTAATTTTGGATTAATTAGGGATAATTTGAGTTAGGGTGATGCTTTGGGTTAATTTGGGTTAATTTGGTTAATTTGGTCTAATTAGCTTAATTTTGGGTTAATTAAGGATAATTTGAATTGAGTGATTAGGGTTAATTTGGGTTAATTAGGGTTAGAGTTTAGGGTGCACTAGTTCCTTCAATAGGATACACGATGATGTCGTAAACGTACAACTTTACCGCAAACGTAAGAAAACATTACCCTAAACTCAAAATTTCGAACCCTTAAAAACGAAACGTAAACGTAAAACCTATTCAAGTTAAATGTTCAAGTTAAAACCAATATATGATACTCGATAATAATATGAAACTTTCATATTCTCATCGATACTCATATGTGAAAATCAAAGCGCGACTTAGTCCCCGTCTATCGGTTAGCATACGTTCGATGTTCGTCGTGACATAGAACTATACGAAGATTGTTAAATATCGGACGGTATAGTTCAGTGCTAACAACCGTCGTATAGTCTATGTGACGAGAAGATTCAATCGTATGATAACTGATAAATTTGTCCAGTGTAGACAAGTTAGAAATGTATAAAGCAAACACCTGCATTCACTTGTCTTTTTATTCATTTCGAATTATTTTGTCGGTACTTTTCCGCTGGTTCTCCGTGTACAAAGATAGATTAGATGTTCATTTCATCGTTGTTTCACAGCATTGAAATGATTATCTATTCTATTACAGTGTACTCGGAGAACAACAAGGAGGTGCTGCCGAAATTTACTCGAAACGGATGAAAACACAAGCGAATAGGTGTCTACTCTATACATTCTTAATGGGATAGAAGTCTTACCCCCGACAGCCGAAACACACACACACAACACGAATACTCAACAAACGCACACACCAACAACTCTACACCTAAGCGAAATCACAAATTGAAACACACATATACAGAATATAACTCATACTTGAGTATCTTCAAATCTAAGTTTATTAATCGATAATTTATTTTTTTCAACGACAAACTTGCCTCTACCGATTTTCTTCTTTGTCAGTAACCATCCCGTTCTTAGATTTCTCAATATAGTCACCATAACCTACAATTTATATATTATACAGTCTAACATGACCCATGAGTACATCAGAGTTAAGGACTGGATGCACGTGGATTGGCAACAACGCATGCAATCTAAATTCGTCGCAGGAGTTGCTGCTTTCATTGAATTTGCATGCGTACATAATAAGATCGTGTTAGAGAAAATTCTCTGTCCGTACGATAGATGTGGGAATAAGTTCTGACAGAAAGTAGAAATCGTAGAGCTTCACATCGTTAAACATGGTTTTACTAGACTTTATACAACTTGGCTATATCACGGGGAAGGACAAGAATAAAACGGTAATGCGGTAGAAGAAGAAGGAGAAGACGGTAATGCAGCAGAAGAAAAAGAAGACGATAACTTCTTTCCAGAAGAAGACGATGAGGATATGGTAGAGGCTGCTCTCGGTGATAGTATTCTTACCGAAGATGACATTCCTTCCGGTCAAGAACCGTGTGTAGATAAATATGAAAAGTTCATGAATGATATTAGAAGACCAATTTATGAGAATGCAAAGTATTCCACCCTATCATGATTCGTCCAACTTTTTCAAATTAAGTGCCTAAATGGATGGAGCAACTAATCATTCACTATGCTTCTAAAGTTCCTGAAAAATTCTTTGCCTCCGGAAAATAACATGCCCGACAGCTGGTACGAAACCCAGAAGATGATGTCTGATTTGGATCTGAAGTGTAAGAAGATTCATGCATGTCCTAAAAATTGCGTGTTATACCGGAAAGAAAATTCATATTTGAAAGAGTGTCCAACATGCGGAGAGGCCAGGTATAACTCGAAAGAATATGATAAGAAGCCCGATATACCTGTCAAGATAGCACTATATTTTTCCATAACACAGAGGCTGCAGAGGCTATTGAGGTGCAAGAAAATAGCCGAGGCAATAATTTGGCATCACCGTGTTGCTCCAAGCGAAAATGGAAAAATGAGCCATCCAAAATATTCACCGGTATAGAAGGATTTCGATAGGAGACATGAAATATTCAGTAGTGATTCTCGCAATGTAAGGCTCGAACTCGCTAGTGATGGTTTCTGTCCATTCAATTATATGGCTGGAAGCCACAACACATGGCCCGTTGTAATGATAGTTTATAATATGTTGTCTTGGTTGGTTATGGATCAATCCTACTTTATGATATCTCTTCTTATTGACGGACCAAACTTGCCGGGAAACAATATCAACGTCTATCTCCGATCTCTGATCGATGAGTTAAAATTTTTATTTATTGATGGTGTAGAGACTTACGATGCAAACACAGATACAACCTTCACAATGCGTGTGGCTTTAATGTGGACAATTAATGAATTTTTTGCGTATAGAATTCTATCAGGTTGGTCCGTATATGGTCATAAAGCGTGCCCTTATTGCAATCAATATACAATATCGAAATAGTTGAATTTTAGCAGGAAGGTTTTTTATTGCGGTCATCGGCGTTTCCTGCCACTAGACCATCCTTACAGGTTAGATACTGCTCACTTTAATGGTCATCAGGAGGTTCTTGGGCCTCCAGCCTCATTGTCCGGAGAGGACGTGACTGCTCAGTGGGATGGTTACAATAATATGACATTCGGGTTAGATCCGGCAAAACAGGTCAAACCACCATACTGGAACAAATTAAGCATTTTCTACAAGCTTCCGTACTAATCAACAAATTTAGTGCGTCATTGTCTGAACGTCATGCACATAAATAATGGGGTATCCGAGCACGTTGCTTCTTTATAAAGACGAAAAATCGAAAGACAACTTCCGTGCTCGGATGGATCTTCAGGACTGAGAAATTAGAAGTCAATTGCATCCTATACCGATAGCGGGTAAACCAGGCAAGTTTGTACTTCTCAATACCGCGTATCATATGTCATAACCGGAGAAGAAAAAAGGTTCCTGCAGGTGTTGCATGATTTGAAAGTTTCCACAGGTTTCTCAGGATCATTTAGCAAGAAGATAAAAATTGTTAAAGGCAAGATCGATGAGCTGAAAAGTCATGATCACCATGTTATTATGGAGCACCTTCTCCCATTAGCCCTCAAGACTTTCCTTCCCGAATCGGTTGGTCTACTAATCAATGACCTTTGTTACCTTTTTAGAGAATTGTGCGCTAAAATCTTGGATGTTGTGACGCTGGAGAATCTAGAAAATTCTATTTCATTGATATTTTACAAGCTTGAGCGTATTTTCCCACCGTCATTCTTCGATATCATAATACACCTGACGGTTTATCTTGCAACCGAGGCTAAGTTTGCCGGACCTGTAAAATATCGATGGATATATCCCGTCGAAAAGTACGTGGAATTTTTCGTTTCACGCATTTTGTAAAATTATTGTTGTCCTATATGCACATATTTATTTATTTAATATATTTTTCTTTAGGTACCTTTACACTCTAAAAAAGTATATACGCAATAAAAATCAATCAGAGGGTTCTATCATGCAAGATTATCTTCTAGATGAAGTAACCACATTTTGTTCCCGCTATCTGGACGAGAACATTGAGACGAAACTTAACCGGTCTCGGAGAATTCAGGACGGGCAATATGGTAAAGCAGTTTATAAGAGAATAGAGACTATGTTTATCAACAAGATATATCGGTTTATCCTCCTCAATAGCATGTCTTGAAAATATTAGAGAGTAAGTTTTTTTGGATTAATTGTTATATTTATGTTTGTGTGTGTATGAAATGATATAATATTACTGTCATAATTTATCGTTAAGAACAGAATTCATATTGATGAGGTACGTGAGAGACATGCTGACTGGAATGATGAACGAATGGAAAAATATCATCAGGATAATTTTTGCGATTAGGTTGCAGATCATGTAAGTTGTTCGAATAACATGTTATTGCTACCAGTCTTAATCTAAACTTATATCGTTATGTATTTTCCATAAAATATGTTTTGTCAGATCCACGATCCGAACTTGTTTGCATCATTAGAGAGAGATTCAAGATGTTTAGCTCAGTTTTCTAGTATGAAGGTTGTATATTATAAAGGATTCGGTGTCCTTAGATACAAATTTGAAGTTAAGAACATAGAAATATCTCGAACCACTCAGAATAGTGGGATTGTAACAGTAGGATCAGATGGTGTGATTTATTATGGATACTTAAATTGCATACTTGACATCCAATATCCCGGACGATCAGAACCGTTTTATATATTTCAGTGTACTTGGTACGATACACGAACCGATACGGATAAATAGAGAAACAATCTCGGGACTTGGAAAGATGAATATGGATTGGCTTGTGTGAATACACTTCGATTTTACGGTCAGGACGATCCTTTTATCTTTCCGAACCAAGCGTTCCAAGTATACTACTCACAGTGTTTGAAGCATCCGGGATGGAGTGTAGTATACCGTTGGAAACCCAGAGATGTTTATGATGTCCCAGAATTCGAGGATCGTATGGAGGACAATGATGAGGATGAATAAGAGAGAAGACTTAGAGTGCTCTGACCATCTGTTTCAAAAGACGGGTTGTCTTCGGCTGATCGTGAAATTACGTGGGTTAAAAATAATATCGATGATGAAATCCAAATAGATATGTCTAATGCGTCCACGAAATGAAAAAGATTATCAGTAATGTTATATTATTACTTCACATTTCTACAATCTATACATATATTGCATGCATATGTAGTGATTGTACTCTTATCTAGGTTTGATGACGACGCTCGGATCAGTGAGGGACAGCAGGAGCACAAGCCGCGTCAGAGGCAGAGGTATGGGCAGAGCAATTCTGCTGCTCGGGGAGATGCATGGGGAGCTTCAGAGGGCTGGTCTTGCACCCCGATCGGTATCCCGTTCGGATGACTCCTTCCGTATGGACTTTGCCACACCTACAGGTATATTGCACGCATATTCATTTTAAATGTAATATTATAGATATACACGCATATTTATTTCAAAATTATTTATATACACTAGTAAAATAGGGGGTTGCCCCTACGGATATTGTAATCCGTAGGGGCAGATTTAACCTGGCCCTACGGATTAATCCGTTGGGCTAAAAGGTTGCCCCTACGGGCACAGACGTCCAAGAATAAAAATATTAATTCTTAATTTGGTGTTTGCCCCTACGGAGCCGCAAACAAAGGACCTACGGGTATATCCGTAGGGGCAAGTAAATATCGATTTAACAAAACCCCAGATCGATCGCCTGCGCTCACTTTCTCTCTCTCTCTCGATCGCGCGCGAAAAAAATCCCCAAATCGCCACGCCGTCGTCGCCGCCGTCGTTCTCCTCGTCGCCACCGCCGGTTTCGTCGCCACCGCAGTTCTTGTCGCCACCGCGGTTCAGGTCGTCGCCACCGCCGTTCAGGTCGTCGCCCCAGCCCCAGCCCCAGCAGCAGCCGTTCAGGTGAGTAAATCTCGAGGTAAATTAAAGAATTTTTGGATTATTTTGGGCTTAGGGTTCATGGCTGGGTCTGGGGTTGCGCGCGCGAGTTGGGGTTGGGCAGGGGTCGCGGTCGGGGTCAGGGTCGGGGTAGGGTTAGGGTTGGGGTTCGGCTGCTGCTGGGGTGGGGCTGGGGTTAGGGTTTGCCTTAGGGTTGGTGTTGGGGTTTAGCTGGCCGTGCTGGGGTTAGGGTTAGGTTGGGGCTGGGCTGGGGCTGGGGGCTGAGGCTGGGGCTGGGTTGGGGTTAAGTGGTGGGGAGTTGGAAAAAAACAAGAAAATGAAAGAGTAATGAATGTGAGAAATTAAGAATGAGAACAATTGCACAACAAATTTGTTGACAAGAAAATGAGAGAGTAATGAATGTGAGAAATTAAGAATGAGAACAATTGCACAGAAAAAGTTATGCTTGACTAGGGGGGATGGTTCTATGTGCTTTCAGAGAGCAACTTGGGGTTAGGGTTAGGTGGATTGATGACAACAAAATACCATAATTTATAACTATATTACTCATATAATGTGTATGTCATGTGAAAGCTAGATGAAGGTCGAGGCAAGCACAACAAATTTGTTGGATGGGACAATGTCAATAGGAGCTCAATGCTATTTGGAAAAATAATAATTCAAAGACATAGTGGAGTTTCCGATTGGTGGCATGGACTAGTTTGATATATGTAGTTGGTTTGATTTATGAAAAAATGGGGAGACAACATGCATGTATGCATATAGGTAACATCTGCCAATATGCCATATCCAGACCGCAATCTATTTTTGCCTATTGGCTAATATGAAAATATCGGCCCGCGTATATGACATAATCAAAGTTGTTAAATCTTGATACGGTTTGTGTTTCGTTTTTTTATTTATCAGTTATATCAATGTTGCGTATAACGCTTTATGATATCAGTATCCTACATTTGTAGTTTTAATTGTTGATTGTTATAGATGAATACCATTGCAATAATAGTTTTTGGTTGATGAATGCTATTGCAATGTAGGATGATCAGTTCTATCAATCTTGATCTCAATGGTTTAAAATCATGTTACACATACAACACGAATGCACAACAAACGCATAATTAGATAGCGACTCGAGATATTCAGGTTAAAACCAATATATGATACTCGATGATAATATGAAACCTTCATATTCCCATCGATACTCATATATGAAACTAAAAGCGCCACTTAGTCCCCGTCTATCGGTTAACATACGTGCGATGCTCGTCGTGACCTAGAACTATACGAAGGTTGTTAAATATCGGACAGTATAGCTCGATACTAACAACCGTCGTATAGTCTACGCGACGAGAAAATTCAATCGTATGGTAACCCATAGATTTGTCCCGTGTGGACAAGTTAAGAATGTATAAAGCAAACGCCTTCATTCACTTGTGTTTTCATTCGTTTCGAGATATTTCGTCGGTACTGTTTCCTGATTTAAAATCAGGAAAGCTTACGGAAAAGGCTTCAGAAAAGAGTCACGCGCTTACACGTGACCGGCAGTCACGTGTCGGCACGTGACATCTAAAAGCAGCGGTAAAGACACAACGGTTCCCTGATCAAATCAAGAAAAAGGCTTCAGAAGAGGTCACGTGCTCCCACGTGACCAGGGTCACGTGTTGGCACGTGACACTCAAAACATCAGACTCATTCTCCGGTTAAATCGAGAAGAAGGCTCCATGCCAGGGTCACGTGCTCACACGTGACCAGTTGTCACGTGGTGGCACGTGACGGCTAAACAGAGAACAGAAAGCAAAGCGCAGAAAGAAAGAAGAAAGCTCGTTCCAAGGGGGTCACGTGCCCACACGTGACCAAGGGTCACGTGGCCACACGTGACCGACTTCAAAGCCCATTTGTTAACAGAATTGAATTCTGAGAAAAGAACTCTCAAATCTTTCCAAAAGCAACCGACTGAATTAAAGATTTAGAGGTGATTAAATATCATCTATCTATGGGAAAATCTCGAAATTTGGAAAGATTTCCCCTTTAAATCTAACAGAAATAACAAAGGAGAATCCCTGGATCTGAAATCCAATGGTGAATAAAATTCACCTAATAATCCAAAGGTCCAAAACGAATGATGGATGCAAATCAAATCTCTCAATGAAGATTCGTCAAAAAACTAATTGACTCAGCTGCTTCTCCTATAAATAGGAGCCAAGAGACACAAAAAGAGGAGATACGCAGAGGGAAGAAAAGAGAGAGAGCCTTGATACTTGAGAGGAATTTGGATCTTCTGCAAAAGAAAACCCTAAGTAAGAAAGGGAAGGTTTCATTGAAAGAAAGAGAATTTAATTCTCAACAGAGTTGAACTCCGATGTAAAACAGAGGGACATATTTCTTCTCTCTTTGGTGGATGATCTGTAAAGTGCACATCTCCCCTTGAGTTGAGAATTTAATTCTCAATGGGTTGAGATCCTGCCATGCAGATCCAAAGCATAGAGAGGGAATGGGAGCAAGAGAATTTAATTCTCACAGAACTATATGAATTTAATTCCTTTAAAATAAAATTAGGGCTTGACCCTGTGTTAGGGGAGTTTAATTCCTTCAGAACAAAAGGAAATAGGGTTTAACCTTGATTAAGAACTTAGTTCTGTTGAAACAACGGGAGTTTAATTCCCTTAATCATAATTCTTTAACAGAGAATGGGAGTTTAGTTCCTTAAAGCCTTCATTAGGGTTTAACCCTATTCGGTTCTTCATGTATATGAGGAATTTAATTCCTACAGAAAATTCAGGGTTCAACTCTATTCCAGAATATAAATCTTCAAAAGGAAGTAGGAATTTAATTCCTCTAGAATTTAAAGCTTTTATTAGGGTTGAACCCTACGAGGAAAAAGATTAACAGATCTTCTAAACAACATACATAGAGGCAGGATCACGTGCCACCACGTGACCCTCCCCCCCAAAAGATCTACAGAAAGCCTTCTGGAGGCAGTGCCTCACGTGACTCACGTGACCCTTGACAGAAGCTTTAACACACAAGCGCTTGAATCCCCGTCACGTGATGGCACGTGATGCTCTAAAAAGATGCATAGTCTCAGAAGAACAAGTGAAGGGAGGGCGCTCTCACGTGTTGCCACGTGACCCCTCTTGCCTTAGTGTTTAACACTAAAACGGAACCCCTGAATTCAGTGATAAAACATTGCTTGGCCTTAGTGTAACGCTAAGCACAGAACTATATTTGCAGTGTTCAACACTGATTATCGTAGTGTTCAACACTAGTTTGGGACTCCTGTTGACAGTGTTTAACACTGGTCTCTTTTAGTGTTGAAACACTAACTTATCAATCTTATTCCCAGTGTTCGACACTGATTCGTCTTTAGTGTTTAACACTAGACACCGGCCCAATTGGCCGAATGGATAGAGGCAAAACCTCTCCTTCAAAGGACCAACAGGAAGCCAATATTCCAGACATAAATGGACTTAGCCCAAGATGGCCATAAGTCCTCAATTCGTAATTGAATGGGCTAATGGGCTCATAACATAATTGATTGGTCTTGATCCCAAATTGGGCCGAAGACTATTTAATCCACTCCGGTTCCAGGGTACATCTCTTCACTCCTTTGATACTTGGCGTTGTAATCCCTCAACGTCTTCAAAGAGGTGACGGGTCCCGGTGACCACGCATTGATGTGGACTGTAGGGTCCTTAAACCCATGGACTACGACGTCCTTAACCTGGACCGCAATGTCCTTAAACTACCCATGGACCGCAATGTCCTTAAACTACCCATGGACCGCAATGTCCTTAAACTAGCGATGGACCACTATGTCCCTAAACTGGAACAATAGAGCCAATCGCTCTTTTGTTGGATCTAAACGATCCCGTTTAAGTTGATCTTAGCCTTAAATATGGCTAACGTATCCTTAAACCTTTCAAACAGACTTTAGTCTCAAACTGGATCTATAGATCTCCCCCAATTAACCCTGGTTCGAGGGTACATCTCTGAACTCCTCTGACATCTGTCGTTGTAATCCTTCAACGTCGTCAGAGAGGTGACGGGTCCCGACGGTCATAAATACGATGGACCACCATGTCCCTGAACTGGAACAACCGAGCCTCCAGACGCTCTTTTGTCGGATCTAAACGATCCCGTTAAGTTGATCTTAGTCTCAAATCGGACTAACGTATCCTTAACGAATGTTTAAGTTGATCTTAGTCTCGAATGAGGCTAACGTATCCTTAAACCCAAACCCCCAAACCTAAATCTAAGATAATACGGATTGGGACTAGTCCACGCCCTACGGGCGACGACATAACTCAGTCTCCGTATACAATCCACGGGCAATCACAAACAAAACAAACATCCACGACACGAAGTGAAATTCTGAAGAAGGAGAAAGTTGTTGCCGCGAAGCGGTAGCGTAATTAACTGCAGGGGCTTGCGCCTGCAGGGAAGAGCGTCCCCACAATCAAAAACCCCTCAAGCGAGGGAGAATCTGACGAAGTCTGCTATATCGGACACATCCGTTTAAACCTTCGATACATGGTGCCATAAATCAACTTGGCATCTTCGGAGAGGTGGACGGATCGCACCAATTAGCATCTGCCCCGAACCTCAGGCATAGACGTCCCCGCGTCCCGGCCGCCGTTCGGAGGGGAACAGGTACCTTTCCGCTGGTTCTCCGTGTACAAAGATAGATTAGATGTTCATTTCAACGTTGTTTCACAGCTTTGAAATGATTATCTATTCTATTACAGTGTACTCGGAGAACAGCGTGGAGGTGCTGCCGAAATTTACTCGAAACGGTTGAAAGCACAAGTGATGGGCGTTCGCTCTATACATTCTTAATGGGATAGAAGCCTACCCCCGACAGCCGGAACATACACATACAACAAGAATACACAACAAACACATAATTAGAGAGCGATTCGAGATGTTCGAGTTAAAACCAATATATGATACTCGATGATAATATGAAACCTTCATATTCCCATCGATACTCGTATATGAAACTAAAAGCGCCACTTAGTCCCCATCTATCGGTTAACATACGTGCGATGCTCGTCGTGACCTAGAACTATACGAAGGTTGTTAAATATCGGACAGTATAGCTCGATACTAAAAACCGTCGTATAGTCTACGCGACGAGAAAATTCAATCGTATGGTAACCCATAGATTTGTCCCGTGTGGACAAGTTAAGAATGTATAAAGCAAACGCCTTCATTCACTTGTGTTTTCATCCGTTTCGAGATATTTCGTCGGTACCTTTCCGCTGGTTCTCCGTGTACAAAGATAGATTAGATGTTCATTTCAACGTTGTTTCACAGCTTTGAAATGATTATCTATTCTATTACAGTGTACTCGGAGAACAGCGGGGAGGTGCTGCCGAAATTTACTCGAAACGGTTGAAAGCACAAGTGATGGGCGTTCGCTCTATACATTCTTAATGGGATAGAAGCCTACCCCCGACAGCCGGAACACACACATACAACAAGAATACACAACAAACACATAATTAGAGAGCGATTCGAGATGTTCGGGTTAAAACCAATATATGATACTCGATGATAATATGAAACCTTCATATTCCCATCGATACTCGTATAGGAAACTAAAAGCGTCACTTAGTCCCCGTCTATCGGTTAACATACGTGCGATGCTCGTCGTGACCTAGAACTATACGAAGGTTGTTAAATATCGGACAGTATAGCTCGATACTAACAACCGTCGTATAGTCTACGCGACGAGAAAATTCAATCGTATGGTAACCCATAGATTTGTCCCGTGTGGACAAGTTAAGAATGTATAAAGCAAACGCCTTCATTCACTTGTGTTTTCATCCGTTTCGAGATATTTCGTCGGTACTTTTCCGCTGGTTCTCCGTGTACAAAGATAGATTAGATGTTCATTTCAACGTTGTTTCATAGCTTTGAAATGATTATCTATTCTATTACAGTGTACTCGGAGAACAGCGGGGAGGTGCTGCCGAAATTTACTCGAAACGGTTGAAAGCACAAGTGATGGGCGTTCGCTCTATACATTCTTAATGGGATAGAAGCCTACCCCCGACAGCCGGAACACATACATACAAACGCATAATTAGAGAGCGATTCGAGATGTTCTGGTTAAAACCAATATATGATAATATGAAACCTTCATATTCCCATCGATACTCATATATGAAACTAAAAGCGCCACTTAGCCCCCGTCTATCGGTTAACATAACGTGCGATAATTTATTCTTTTCAACGACAAACGCACACACAAAGTATATACACGGATTTTCTCCTTTGTCAGTAACTATCCCGTTCTTATATTTCTCAATATAGTCAGCATAACCTACAATTTATATGTTATTCAGTCTAACATGGCCCATGAGTAAGTCAGAGTTAAGGACTGAATGTATGTGGATTGAAAACAACGTATGCAGCCTAAGTTTGTCGCAGGAGTTGCTGCTTTCCTTGAATTTGCACGCGCACATAATAAGATCATAATAGAGAAGATTCTCTGTCCGTGCGATAGATGTGGCAATAAGTACTGACAGAAGGTAGAATTGGCAGAGCTTCATATTGTAAAACATGGGTTTACTAGACTTTATTCAAGTTGGAAATATCACGGGGAAGGAGAAGAATGCAGTACTGCGGTAGAAGAAGAAGGAGAACACGATAATGCGGCAGGAGAAGAAGAATTCGGTAATACGGCAGGAGACGGAAATTTATTTCCATCAGAAGAAATGGCGGATATGGTAGAGGCTGCCCTAGGTGAATCTATTCGTACCGAAGATGACATTCCTTCCGGTCAAGGACCGCGTGCGGATAAATATGAAAATTTCATGAATGATGCTAGGAAACCAATTTATGAGAATGGGAAGTATTCCACCCTCTCATGGTTCGTCCAACTTTTCCAGATTAAGTGCCTAAATGGATGGAGCAACAAGTCATTCATAATGCTTCTTTCGTTCTTGAAAGATTCTATGCCTCCGGAAAATAATGTGCCCGAAAGCTGGTACGAAGCCCAGAAAATGATGTCTGATTTGGGTCTAAAGTGCGAGAAGATTAAAGCATGTCCTAAAAATTGCGTGTTGTACCGGAAAGAGAATTCAGATTTGAAAGAGTGTCCAACATGCGGAGAGGCCAGGTATAAGCCGAAAGATTCTGATAAGAAGCCTGATATACCTGTGAAGATAGCACGATATTTTCCCATAACACAGAGGCTACAGAGGCTATTCAGGTGCAAAAAAACAGCCGAGGCAATGATTTGGCATCACCGTGCTCCTCCAAGCGAAAATGGAAAAATGAGCCATCCAAGAGATTCACCGGCATGGAGGGATTTCGATAGGAGGTACGCAATATTCAGTAGCGATCCTCGCAATGTCCGGCTTGGACTGGCTACCGATGGCTTCTGCCCATTCAACTATATGGCTGGAAGTCACAGTACATGGCCCGTTGTAATGATAATTTATAATCTATCGCCTTGGTTGGCTATGGACCAATCATACTTTATGATGCCTCTTCTTATCGACGGACCAAACTCACCGGGGAACAATATCGACGTCTATCTCCGACCTCTGATCGAGGAGCTGAAAACTTTGTTCATTGATGGTGTAGAGACATATGATTCAAACACAAATACAACCTTCATACTGCGTGCGGCTTTATTGTGGACAATTAATGACTTTCCTGCGTATGGAATGCTATCAGGTTGGTCCGTACATGGTCACAAAGCATGTCCTCATTGCCATGAACACACAACATCAAAATTTTTGAATTTTAGCAGGAAGGTTTGTTATTGCGGCCATCGACGTTTTCTGCCTCTAGACCACCCCTATAGGTTAGACACGGTTCACTTTGATGGTCATCAGGAGCTTCTTGGAGCTCCATCCCCATTATCCGGAGAGGACGTGACTGCTAAATGGGATGGTTACAATAACGTGACCTTTGGGATGGATCCGACGAAACAGGTCAAACCACAATATTGGAACAAGTTAAGCATTTTCTTCGAGCTTCCGTACTGGTCTACAAATTCAGTGCGTCATTGTCTGGACGTCATGCATATAGAGAAGGGAGTATCAGAGTACATACTTAACTTGCTTCTGTGTAAAGACGGGAAATCGAAAGACAACATGAATACACTTAACGGTTCATCTTGCAACTGAGGCGAAGTTAGCCGGACCAGTACAATATCGATGGATGTATCCCGTCGAGAGGTACGTGTAATTTTTCGTTTCGCGCATATCTTGAACAAATTAGAGAGTAAGTTCTTTTGGATTAATTGTTATATCTGTGTTTGTGTGTGTATGAAATGACATAATATTAATGTCACAATTACTTGTCGAAAACAGAACTCATTTTAACGAGGTACGTAAGGGGCATCCTGATTGGAACGAAGAACGTTTGGAAAAATACCATCAGGATAATTTTTGTGATTGGGTCACAGATCATGTAAATTATTCGAATAACATTTTATTGCTATCAGTTTTAATCTAAACTTGTATCGTTATGTATTTTGTCGTAAAATTTGTTTTGTTAGATCCACGATCTGAACTTGTCTGCATCATTGGAGAGTGATTCAAGATGTTTAGCTCAATTTCCTAGTATGGAGGTTGCATATTACAAAGGATTTGGTGTCTTTGGATACAAATTCAAAGTTAAGGACATAGAAACATCTAGAACCACTCAGAA
Source organism: Agapanthus africanus (assembly GCA_030015575.1). Lineage (NCBI taxonomy): Eukaryota > Viridiplantae > Streptophyta > Magnoliopsida > Asparagales > Amaryllidaceae > Agapanthus > Agapanthus africanus. Next base: position 557,150,031 of record JASDDO010000016.1, read on the forward strand.
TAGTGGGATTGCGACGGTAGGATCGGACGGTGTGATTTACTATGGGTACTTAAATTGTATACTCGGCATCCACTATCCCGGACGATCAGAACCCTTTTATATATTCCAGTGTACTTGGTACGATCCGCGAACCGATACGGACAGGTGGAGAAGCAGTCTTGGGACTTGGAAAGATGAATATGGATTGACCAGTGTGAACACACTTCGATTTTACGGTCAGGACGATCCGTTTATCTTTCCGAACCAAGCGTTCCAAGTATACTACTCACAGTGTTTGAAGCATCCGGGGTGGAGTGTTGTATACCGATGGAAACCTAGAGATGTCTACGATGTCCCAGAATACGAGGACAGCGATGAGGACGAAGAAGAGAGAAGGCTTAAAGTGCTCCGACCGTCTGTTTCGAAGGACGGGTTGTCTTCGACCGATCATGAAGTTACGTGGGTTAGAAATGACATCGACGATGAAATCCAAGTAGATATGTATGATGCGCCCACGAAACGAAAAAGGTTATCAGTAATGTTATATTATTACTTCACATTTTACGCTCTAGATCATATATAGTCAATACTTTTAATGATTGTCTAATGCGTCCACGAACCGTTTATCTAGATTTGATGACGATGTCGGGAGCAGCGAGGGGCGGCAGGAGCTCCAGCAGCGGCAGAGGCAGAGGCAGAGCGGTTCTGCCGCTCGGAGAGCTCCGTAGGGAGCTTCAGAGGGCCGGTCTTGCACCCAGATCGGAGACCCCTTCAGATGCCTCCTTCCGTGTTGATTTGGCCACACCTCCAGGTATACTGCACGCATATCCATTTTGAATGTAATATTACAGATATTCATGCATGTTTATGTCAAAATTACTTATATTGTCAATGTTTGATTGTCTAGTTGTTGGTGATGTGTCCACATCTGGGACAGAGGCCACCCCCGCTCCTCCAGGTATGTTTATATATCATATAGTGTATGTATATTGATTTAGAATGCTATATCATAAATACACACATTCCTTTTGCTCTTACTTAGCAATTTTTATTATTGTCTAGCTGTAGGTGGTGACACCACCGCACCTGCGGGTATGTTTATATATCCTATAGTGCATGCATATTGATTTAGAACGTTATATTATTGATCTACACATTCTTTTTGCAATTACTTATATAATCTATTTTTAATTGTCTAATTATAGATGGTGCGTCCACACCTTCCACAGGGGCCACTCCTGCCGCTTCCATACCCTCCGCATCGTCTGCAGGTTAGTATGAATAAATTTAAAATATTTATTCATTTTACATATGCTCTATAGAATAAACATGAACTTCATGGAAATTTAGCGTCGATGTTTATTTTATAGTTGGAGGGGATGCGTCCGGGTCCGGGACCCCGGTTGTTCCTCACCGGAGGAACTATCGTCCCGCTCGTGCTGCTGCTCGGGCCCAGGCTCGTGCGCTAGTCACCGGAGGTATATATCACACTTGAATTTTTGTTTAACCTTGATTTCTTAATACAACTTTGTCTTATTATTGATTGTCTTGATATTTCGTGCAGACGCAGGGCCTCTCCATCCCCAGAGGGGGACTCGAGGCCCGAATCAGTCCCATAGGCTGAGGCCTGATAGAGCTAGGGGGGAGGCAGCATTCCCCCTATTTTTTACCCTTGACTATCGCTATACCGGTCCTCATGCCGAGAGGTTCGGCCGGTATTTGGGGGACGAGAGCCGGATCGTGAAGAACTATCCACTTCACGTTGAGTGGGGCGAGCAGCACCAGCGCTCATTCGCCCTCTTCTTTGATCAGGCTCGGGTATGTATTAATATATATTTTCATTTGATCTATCCAATATATTTATTATTAACACTTGCAATCTAATAACAATGTTTTTTTTTGTATTTTCAGTTGGATTACGATTTTCAGCCTGTAGCCGACCCTGATCACCCGGGGAGGGTGCTCGACCTTCATGCTCTGTACAATGGCCTGATGAAGAACATGCAGGCCAAGGTCCGATACAACAGGAATGAGCTGAAGACCGACTGCTACTCCCTGTGGATGGCGACCCCCGAGGCAGAGAGAGCGGCCCTCCTATCTACTCCGGCGTTTGCGAGAGTCGACGTAGAGACATGGCCTCTATTGTGCGCTTATTTCGACTCCCAACGCAAACAGGTATGTATTTTAAATTTAATTCATTATTTATGATATAATTTATTTCTTTGTGTTTCTTAATTAAAAAACTAAATGTTAATGCGTTGTGCAGAAACAGGCCGCTCAGAATACGGAGAACAGGAAGTCGGCGAAGAGGGGTCGCCCTACTTACACAGGTGGCTCGAGGAACATTACTCGAGCCATGGAGTTATCGGTAAATTAAGAGTTATTCTCTAATATTCTGCAATATTAAGAGTTATTCTCTAATATTTCTAATATTAAGAGTTACTTTCTAATATTGCAGACATCTCGGACCGTGGCGTCAGGTGGTATACCGAGCGTGCTGTCCGCATATCTTGCCGTCCACGGCACCTCGACAGATCCCGCCACGGGCGAGCTTCGATATCCCGACGTCGCTACCCAGGAGTACTGCGTAAGTGTTAATATTTTTTCTACCCAAATTTGAAATTTTAGTTTTGGAAGGTTCAAGTTTAAATTTTATACTTATACTTTACTGCTTAATGTGGGTGTAGGAGCGGGTGGTTGAGCAGGCCCAGGTCTCGGGGATCGATTTTACCGGACAGAACGATCCGAGGCTGCTGACCCCAGTTCTGGACGCCGCACACGGAGGGCACCACGGAGGTTGGGAGAGAGGCCGGGGATTGGGCCCTAGCAGGGCCCATATGAGGTCGGACTCCACCCCGGCGGTTACTTCCTCCGTCTCCAGTGACCGGCATGTCCATCAGGAACTGGATAGCTTGAGGGCCACCGTTCAGGAGTTGAAGGAGATACTGGTATGTATACTACTTTATAGTAAAATATCATTTCATATTATATACATATCAACATATCCATAATTAGTACGTAGCTTGAGCTTATTTGGTTTTAGACTTAAGTTTGATTAATCATACATACATATGTAATTAAAATAAACAACGCTTTTCCAAACTAGATATCCAAACAGGGTTTTGAAATAACTTAATAATGATACGAATTCGAATAATACACAGTTCTTACACGCTTCTTACACACGTTATGTCCAGACGCGACAGGGTAGATCGGCCGAGCCTCCACATGCATCTCCTTCGGCTGCGGCTCTGCAAGCCACTACATCGGCTGCGGTTCCGCAGACAGCTCCTGTAGCTCCACCGCCCACTCAGACTCCCGCGGCCGCGGCTCCGCAAGCGACTACCTCGACGGCGGCTGCGCAGACCACATCGCCAGCTCCACATGCCGCTCAGACTCCCGCTCGCGACGAATTGCAGAGTTTATTGACCGAGGAGCAGGCGCGCGTTATTCTATCGTTATTCAGAGGTGGAGCTGGACCGAGCTAGGGTAGATTTTTGGTTCTTATTTTTTGAAACATGTATTTATTTATATCATACACATTGTACTGCATTTTGAAACGATATTGATATTGGTTTGTATTTATATCATATTCAGTTTTTGGGTTTCTTTTGTATATTATATATATGCGTGAGATGTGATAATGAATACTGCAATATATGATTTGATTGATGTATATATTATTGTGCACAGGACGGGAGAAAATCAAGCAGCCCATTTTTTTCAAAAAAATACAGACAATATGTACATACGGATTAATCCGTAGGCACACATGTTACCCCTACGGATATATCCGTAGGGGCAAAATATCAGCAGTAACTGATATTTCCCCCCTGATCTCAGTGCCAGGGGGTTGGGAATGCCCCTACGGACATAGCCGTAGGGGCCACTGCCTCTCCCCTATGGCGTTATCCGTAGGGGCCAAATATCAGGAATCCTGATATTTTGCCCCTACGGAAACGTACCTACACACATATCCGTAGGGGGTAGTACATGGACCTACGGACATGTCCGTAGGTACAAGTAATATATTAAAAAAAACCGTAAATAATATAAAATCTTATACCCTACGGCTTAATCCGTAGGGGCAACAGGACCTACACATAAATCCGTAGGGGCAAGAATTTGCCCGTAGGGGCAAGTTCAGGGCCTCAACTTGCACCTACGGCCTTTGCACCTACGGGGTATTTTTTCGCCCCTACGCATATATCCGTAGGGGCAGTGGGTTGCCCCTACGGATTTATCCTTAGGGGCAACCCTTATTTGTAGTAGTGATAGTCAATGTTTAATTGTCTAGCAGTTGGTGGTGCGTCTACATCAGAAGCAGATGCCACTACCGCACCTGCAGGTATATTTATATATCGTATAGTGCATGCCTATTGATTTAGAATGTTATATTATAAATATACACACATTCTTTTTGTTTTTACTTAGATAATCAATTTTTGATTGTCTAGCTGTATGTAGTGCCTCCACATCTCGGGCAGAGGTCACCACCGCACCTGCGGGTATGTTTATATATTCTATATTGCATGTATATTGATTTAGAAGGTTATATTATTGATATACACATTGTTTTTGCAATTACTTATATAATCTAATTTTAATAGTCTAATTATAGGTGGTGCATCCACATCTGGCGCAGAGGCTACTCCCGCCACTTCCATACCCTCAGCTCAGTCTGCAGCTTAGTATGAATAAATATAAAATATTTATTCATTATACATATCCTCTAAGAATAAACATGAACTTCATGTAATTTTATCGTCAATGTTTATTTTCTAGTTGGTGGGGATGCGTCCACGTCCGGATCACCGGCTGTTCCTCACCGGAGGAACTTCTCCCGCTCGTGCTGCTGCCCGGGCCCAGGCTTGTACTTGTAAGGTTCTTAGGTGTTAGAACAAGGTTCTACTATGAATTAAACATGCCGTATTTATAAGTTTCTAGTACCAAACAACCTAAGTAAGGATCTTTACTAGAGAATTAGGGTTAGAAACAACAAGTAAACTCTTTACTACTAAGTGATTAGGGATTACAACCTTTGTAGTTCTCTCCTTCACTTCTAAAGCTCCGAGTTGAGGTCCCTTCGCTGCGATCATCATGCTCCTGAACTCTAAAGAGGCTCCATAAGATGAATGAGGCATCCTTGCTTGTAATCTTCACAATCAAAGATGATCTACCTTGAGAAATCATAAACCCAAGCTATCTCTTCACTAATTATGGATTAGTGAAGCTAACACACTAATTTATATGGCTAGTATAGAAGAGAATGATGAAGTAGAAATTTTGCTCACTTTAGTATTTTAATTCTCACTATTTTTCATCATATGAAGAAAATTAAGAGAGTAAAATAAAATCAAGAAGAAAAAGAAGAAGCTCAAGTGATAATGCATTGTGATGAGATTAGAAATGCAACCTGGATGAGTGTATGTCTCACTAACTCTTATAGAGACTAAACCATATGTTAATTGATAAGGGTTAGGTTAATAAATATCTTAGCTAAAACAAAAATGGTGGACTTTGTCAATATATCCACAAGCTTCCACAAGCTTCATGCATTTGTCCAAAATCCACCTCATTTTTGAATTACCTTAAATAAATATAAACCCACAATTATCAATAGCATGGTGTATGTCTCATACACCCTAGTTGCATGTATAACCTAGCATGCCATAATATTATATATCACATATATAATATTTAATGTAACAAAGAAAAGAATACAATAAACATATATCACATATATGTTAAATGTATCCAAAATGAGAAAATGAAATACTTAAGTGAGCATTATATTAGTTAATGTAATTTAATATATTTAATATATAATTCTACATTAAATTATTAAATCAACACTTGATTTAATAATCCGGCTATATTACATATAACCGACTAATATAATATGTATCATTTTATCGAATCAACACTTGATCCGATAACCCGGTTATATCACATATAACCGGCCGATATCATATATCGCGAGAATAGAATACAGTATCACATATCGTATTAATCTCGGTCCCGCACATATCACATATGTGCTCCTACTCCGTTTCGCCTGAGCCAGGAAATCTCTGTGTAGGACTCTAAAGACTCGTCAATACGCCGGCAGTAGGTGATGATCATATCAAACACCCACCAGCTGCAAGCGGTCAGCTAAACGTAACAGCCGCCCGAGTATTGAGCGATCAGAAGATCAACAAGCAAGCATGTACACACTCCTGTGAATCCAATCAGTAACACTACCGTACAGTCCGGTTTCTTCGTCTGATATGTCGCATATCCAGTCTCGGGGTGGTGAACGTCAGACCCCAGTAACCGATAAGTCGTGTCAATGTGAGGCTCATAACGGGTCGAGAAACTACTGATAACACTTACCAGTAGATCTCCATATCAGCCCTGGCCAGGGACTTCCAGTTATAGCCAATCGAACACAGCACAACATCAATCCCCAATACCGGGAAAGACGAAACCCCTCCTATCGCTCATTGCCTCCATGTGATTCGGGACTGTACCTAAAAGCCACCGTTTTGCACGTTCTCATGAACGTGGTAAGGTGGAAATCAAAGCACAGTGGGAATCACAAAAGACTGTATGACGATCTCGACTCTACAAACTAACCTATACCAGTGTCACCAGAGAACTGCTATCTGACGATAGGTATAATACCAGTTAGGAGTTCTCGGCGAGTCCGTTCAGTGTACTCAGTCTCCACTGAGCATCCATATACCATCTTTGATGTCAACACCAATGGATGTGGGATCATCCATCGTCCATCATATGGGTTAAGAGGCGTATACGCTAGTCTACTCTGGAGTATCGATGCCCTGTCTTAATACACCCTTGACTAGGAACTATTATAGGATGTACTTTTGGACCACCCTGACCCCACTAGTATGATCTGCATCATAATCCTAGTAGTCAAGTACATATCCTAAGGGCTTTATTAACATGTGAGAGTAAGACAGTAACCTAATACAAGTCAACATGTTTAGATAAAGTGAAACCAGATAGCATATATCATGTCGATCAAGAAAGTCCTCTCTATATATATCCAAGCATCCACTATAATATACATCATATGTACAACAATGGCATCTAGGGCATGTACATAACTGACAGTACTGCTGTCGCCGGAGGTATATATCGCACTTTAATTTTCGTTAATTCTTGATTTCTTAATACCATTTTGTCTTAATATTGCTTGTTTTGATATTTCTTGTAGATGCAGGGCAGCCCCATCCCGAGAGGGGGACTCGAGGGCCGAATCAGTCCCATAGGCTGAAGTCCAATAGAGTAGGGGGGAGGCACCATTCCCCCTCTTCTTTACCTCCGATTATTGCTATACTGGCGATTATGCCGAGAGGTTCGGCCGGTATATGGAGGATGAGAGCCGCATCCAAAAGAAGTATCCACTTCACGTTGAGTGGGGCGATCAGCACCGGTGCTCATTTGCATTCTTCTGGGATCAGGCTCGGATATTAATATATATATTTTCATTTGACTTATCCAATATATTTATTATTATTTAAATCTTGCAATTTAAATACATTATTTTTTTGTATTTGCAGTTGGATTACGACTTTCAGCCTGTACCCGACCCGAATCACCTTGAGAAAGTGCTCGATTTTCACGCTCTGTACCTGAGCCTGATGAAGAACATGCAATCAAAAGTCCGATACAATAGGAACGAGCTGAAAATCGACTGTTATTTGGTATGGCTGGCGACCCCAGTGGTAGAGAGAGCGGCTCTCCTATATACTCTGGCCTTTGCGAGAGTCGACGTAGATACATGGCCTCTCTTGTGCCAATATTACGACTCTCAGCGCAAACATGTTTGTAATTTAAATGTAAATTATTGTTTAGTATATAATTTATTTTTTGTGTTGCTTAATTAGAAAACTAAATCTGAATGTATTGTGCAGAAATAGGCCAATCAAAATAAGGAAAATAGGAAATCGGTGAAGAGAAGTTGCCCCGCTTATATAGGTGGCTCGAGAAACATTACTCGTGCCATGGAGGCATCGGTAAATTATAATAGATCTATTTTGATATAATGTAATATTAAAAGTTATTTTATAATATATGTAAATTTTTGGCGAATTATAGAGAGCTCAGACCCTGGCACAGGGTAGTACACCGAGTGTGCTGACCGCGTATCTTGTTGTCCACGTCACCTTGACAGATCCTGCCACGGGCGAGTTTCGATTCCCCGATATCGCTACCCAGGAGTATTACGTAAGTGTTAATATTTATTCTAATTCGAATGAAATTTTTGTTTTGATAAATTCAAATTTAAACGATATACTTATATTTTAATGGTTAATGTGGGTGAAGGAGCGGGTGGTGGAGCAGACGGAGGTATCGTTGATTGATTTTAGTGGACAGATCGATCCGATGCTACTGACCCCAGTCTTAGACGCGGACACGGAGGGCACCACGGAGGTTGGGAGAGAGGTCGGAGACTGGGTCCTAGCAGAGCCTATATGAAGTTGGTCTCCACTCCAGCGGTTACTTCCCCTACCTACCGTGAGCGCCGTTTGGAGCATGATGTTGCCGTCTTGAAGACCACCGTCAAGAAGTTGAAAGAGATGTTGGTACGTATATTACTTAATAGTAAAATATTATATCATATTATAGATAGTAACATATGCAATATTAGTAGCCTGAGCTTATTTGGTTGTAGACTTAGTTTTGACTAATCATACTTACATAAAACAATCTAATTAAAATAAACTACAGTTTTTCAAACTAGATTCCCAAATGAGGCCTAAGTCCTTAAGTATTCTTAGATTGGGGTTTCACAATAACCTGATAATGATACGAGTTCGACTAAAATCTAATACACCGTTCTTACTCGTTTATTACACACAAAATTTAACAGATTTGACAAGCTATTTCGGCTGCGGCTCCAGATGCATCTCCTTCGGCTGCAGCTCCGTAAGCCACTACCTCGGCTGCGGTTGCGCAGACCACTCCTGCAGCTCCACAGTCCGCTCAGACTCCCGCACAGTCCGCTCCTTCATTAGTCGAGTTTTTGACGACTCAGAGCTGCACCGAGGAGTAGATACCCCAGATTACGGCGATTATCAAAGGTGGAGAAGCTGGACCGAGTTAGGCTAGCTTATTTTTTTAATATATTTTTGAGGATGCATGTACTTATCTGATACATATTGTATATATTTTGGACGATATTGGTGGTCGTTTGCTTGTTCACGATGATTTAGATTGATATCGTATTCTGTTTGTTTATTTCTTTTATATATTATGCGTGAGATGTTGATTATGAATATTTCTGTATTTGGTTATATGATGTATATATTATTATGCACAAGACGGGGAAAAAACATGAAGCCCATTTTTAAAAAAAAATCTCTGATATTTTGTCCCTACGGATTAATCCGTAGGGCTATCTGTTGTACCTACGGATTAATCCGTAGGTACAATGTTTTCCCCTACACAGTTCGCCGTAGAGACAAAATATCAGATTACCTGATATTTTGTTTCTATGAACTCAGTAACAGGGGTAAAACTTGCCCCTAAAGATTAAATCGTAGAGGCGGTTATCTGGACTTACAAATAAATCTGTAAAGGAATCTATCAGGCTTTACGGATAAATTCATAGGGCAAGTATTTTATTTTATGAACCAATAAATTAAATAAAGATTATGTCCCTACGGAGTAATCCGTAGGGATAAATACCCTTACGGAGTAAGATGTAGGGGTAATTATTACTCCATAGAGAAATGTTCAGGACGAAAACTTGCACCTGGGGCTTTGGGATCTACGGTGGAGTTTTATGTCCGTAGGGGCAGTGATTTGCCTCTACGGCTAAATCTGTAAGGGCAATCCATTATTATAGTAGTGATTGTTATATTTAAGATCGATATCATGTTAGAATTTTGATATTTTTAGTATTGGGCTTATAAGAGTGCACATATGGGTTTTCATGATATAGTTGAGCTTCCATCCTAAAGGTTTAAGCCTTGCCGAGTGCCCCTCTATATCTTATACCCATATAATTCTCTTGTTATTCTCGACTTGGGATTATTCCTACAAACAGTAAAGAACTATTATTAGATTATCAAATATAAATATATATACAGGCTAGACATATACTGTGGATCTCGATCACTAAATTCAAAGCACACATAACAGTTGGTCCCTGCATGCCTACAAGGTGAAGATTCAACTGGGGCCAATTTAGGTCTTGCTGGATCAGTCTCCAGCCCGGCTGATGCTCTGCGGTGAAATTTTGTTCTTTAGAGTGGAAGGTCGTTGGTCAGATTTAGCTACTATCTACGACGGGATAGCGGGTGTGTGTGTGTGAGAGAGAGAGAGAGAGAGAGAGAGAGAGAGACTTAGAGAATCCAGTGCCAACTTGTACCTGCTGATGCCTCAGAATCTAATTCATCTACTGGGATGTACACACCAAGTTTCAGGTGCAGGTGGTTTTACTACAAACTGACCCATACAAAACACATAGCTAGATCCGCATGAATCACGAATAAAAAGGATTCTTGATTTGGATAGAAACCGACGGCTCTTGATTGATTTGGACCCATCCTAGCTAGTGTCTCTACAAAGGTTGACCGTGGTCCATTCCCTTTGCTTTCTTACATATCCATCATCTTCGTAATTTTTAATTACATCGATAAATTACATATGTAACTGCCTTATAGAAAAGGCAACGCATGTCATTTTTTAGAAAGAACAAGGTTAGTTCTGTCCAGCCACGGTCCTTTCTCTTTCACCGTCTCTCTACGTACGGCCCTTTTACTGCTGAGAAAAAGGATTTATTTAATTATTTCTTCTACTTTTGGAGTGGAGGGGATTGTTAGGTGGTCAGAGGGGAAATTTGTAAAGGGCAGTTTGGGTATTTATACAGATTTGGAAAATTCAGGTATATGAGGGCTTGCATGGGCTATGGCATATTGAGCAACTTTGATGAATATGATATGGGACCACATGTGCTAAACTTTAAAACAAGCTAAAAATAAAAATTAATAGCTAGTATTGTTTTATTCATTTTGGTTTTAAGCCCTCGATGAATTCATCAACAAATTCAAAAGGATCTATTTTTTAGGAGCTGGAGTTCTGCTGGACCTCATTGAACGGATTTGGAGTGGCTGTTATTTGCTCTTTTGGCCAATGGTCCAGATCCATCCAAAGTAGAAATGAACGGTCGAGATTTGTGTCAAATAGAAGGCCTTTGGCATTGGTGTGTCCTATGTGCTTTGCACGTAGAATTTATGGCCAAGATTGGAGCATAGCATCCATGCTATTTTTATCCACATAACAGCCACTCTTTTCCCACTGAATGAAGCAAATTGACTTCTTCTGCGGGTTTAGATTCATAGCAACCGAGTCTGTTAACAGCTGCATGTAACACTGGCATTATGTGCCGATGCTGCTTTTCATAGTTGATCTAAATCAAAATCATTTAAATATATATGTATTAATAGTCTTGTCCACGTAAATATGAAGCTTCAGCTTAGATGACATAGATATACATACATTCATGCGTTATATATATATTCAGTACTAAAAATCATATGCATATTGGCAACAGGCTGCAATCGCATAAACTTCAGATCTATAATCTCATGAATATCAAGCCCACAGTCGTATGATTATGAGAATTTTGTCAATGAAAAATCATTCAACGGTTACATATATAACACAGTAAACACAACAACCATGTCTGTTAATTACCAGTATATATACAGGCAATGCACGGTTCTAATTTAATTCATTTGCCATTGGTCAACATTTACTTAAGCATTAATGAAAAGGTTTTACCGAAGCCAACTATTTGTTGAAAACTTCATACTTCACTTTAGTATAACCAACATTCGGGTCTTTTTTCAAAGCAATCTCTCATTTTGAAGAGGAAATTCTTACCGTATAAGCATTGTCAATCCAGCTAGTAACAACATTCAAGTTGTGCGGTCCAACCAGTTATGCTGAATTTCTAATTATTGTGGCAAAACAAAACCTTATTTTAATTTTTTTTTCTCCCTTGTATTTTTTCCCCAAGCAACCTCTGTATATGCAGATTACAAACTGAACACGTGTATAGAAAAGAAGAGCAGTACACAGTTAATTCTCTGAATGGGAGGGGGTTGCTTTATTTTTAGTGCATGCCTGACACGTTTTGCAATAATTCTCCCTCTCCTCCCATTATTAAATCTGTACCCTTATCCCCCGCCTCCCTCACTCGCTATCCTGCTTTTATATATATATATATATATATATATATGTATATATACACACACACATCTTCTAATATTGGGCTAGCTCTCAGTAAAGGAGCAAGAGATTGAGGAAGAAAAAGATATTGAAGGAAAAAAAAGCCTTAGAGATTCTTCGCTTTGTGGCTTTTTTTATTATATATTATTGCATATATAATATTTGTTACAACCGAATCAATCTCTCAAATATTCTGTTACAATTAAATCCCGCAATCCAATCTCTCAAATCTTTTCAAACAACCACAAACAAATCTTTCCAAACTATCGTGATCGCGTAGAGCCAGATGTTTGTCTCACACAAGTGCAGACGTCTGGCTACGCTCTGTTAGAGCGCAAGACAAATCTATGCGTCTATCCGTTACAGGTGCAGACGTCTGACCGCGTACTGTTGTCGTACTAACCAAGTCCAGACGTCTGACCTTAAAAGGACAAACGTCTTTCGTCTTGGTCAAACGTCTGACCTGAAGGGTGAGACGTTTGTTTTGCTCCTGATGACTTCGATTCATTATTACGGTCCCTTAAGCTGAACGGCGGTTGGATGGCGTTGAGCTTAAAACGCAGTTCGACAAAGCGTTGTCACGAGAGTGGCTTGGTGAGAGCGTCGGTACGTTGATCACACGTGGAGATGTAGCGCACGATAAGTTGGTTGTCAGCGACACGTTCGCGAACAAAATGAAAATCAATTTCAATGTGTTTAGTGCGAGCGTGGAAAACATGATTAGCAGCAAGGTATGTAGCGCCAATGTTATCACACCACAATACAGGTGGGAAATGATTGAATCCTAGCTCGTGAAGTAAGGATTGAAACCAAATGAGTCGGCTGTGGCATTTGCTAGCGTTTTGTATTCAGCCTCTGTACTTGAGCGAGCGACCATTGCTTGTTTCTTAGAGCTTCATGAAATGAGATTGTGACCCACGAAGATAGTATAGCCACTGGTGGAACAATGATCCGCAGTATTCCCAGCCCAGTCAACATCACTGAAAGTATGCAGATATCGTGGAGAATTTCGATAGAGAAGAAGGCCATGAGAGTGCGTGCCTTAAAAATAGCGTAGAATGCGCTTAACTAACGACCAATGGTGCTCAGTAGGGGCATGCATATGCTGACAGACCCGATTGACTGCGAAGGAGACATCGGGGCGAGTGATGGTGATATACTGAAGAGCATCCACAATGCTGCGATATATAGAAGGATCGACCAGGGGAGTGGAAAGAAGATCATCGGCAGTTGTGACGGTGACCATGGGTGTGCACATCGAGCATGCGACAATCATTTTGGAGCGCTTAAGAATATCCACAATATATTGAGATTGAGATAAAAGGCAGCCATCGAGATGAGAACAGAGTTCGATCCCAAGAAAATAATGAGCGGCACCAAGATCACGAATGGATAATTCCCGTTGAAGAGAGGCAATAAGGTCAGTAACACCCCTTTGATCGAAACCAATGATTAGAATATCGTCAACATAATCAAGACATAAATTCGTGAGCGTCAGTCTCAACGAAAGAACAGCGAAGTATCGGTCTTGGAACCAAGGAAGCCGAGCTAAAAGAGTCGAGTATTCAAACGTTTGAACCAGGCACGAGGAGCCTGACGAAGTCCGTAAAGAGAGCGATACAGTCGACAGACATGATTGGGAAATTGAGAGTGAGTAAAGCCCAGAGGCAGACCCATATAGACCACTTCCTCAAGATGACCATATAAAAACGCATTCGATCTATCCAACTACTGCACTGGCCAACCCGAGCTGATCGTAATTGCAAGAATCAAGCGAACTGTGCTAACCTTGATAACTGGACTGAAAGTGTCGAAGTAGTTGACACCGGGTTGCTGCCGAAACCCCTTGGTCATGAGCCGTGTCTTGTGACGCTCAATCGAACTATCAGCATGATATTTCAGCTTAAACACCCCTTTGCACATGATGATATTGAAATGCGATTAGTGAGGGACGAATGACCATGTTCCATTGCAAAGTAGAGCGTCAAATCCAGAGGACATAGCCGTACACCACGATTGGTCCGTGGATGCCTGGGTAAAGCAGGTGGGCTCGACAGAAGCAGTGGCAAGAAGTGCTGAAGGTAATACGTGACCGCTGGTGAGCGCACGAGGTGGTGGAGAATCAACGACCGGGTCAGTGGAGGTATAGATGTCAGCAAGAGAGCATATGCGAAGAATAGGGGACTTGTCGGAAGTGCTCGAAGAGGTGCTGGAAGGGGAGTTCAGAAGCGGGAAGGATTGTGTTGAAAGTTGGGGACCAGGTTCTACTGCAGGTGGCGATCGAGGAGCATGAGGGTGAACGGGATTGGGAGTTGATGGTGGGGAGCTTCCTGGAGAAGGAGCGACCATAGATGAACGGCTGGGTGGAACAAGTTGAGGCGACTAGCATAGGGGAGGTCCAAGGATACCATCCACACGAAGGGAGGCGATGGCTGACACTAGTAGTAAAGCTAGGCTCGGAATCGGGCCAGAGCCAAGGATGCCCGCTCCTGGAAGGGGCTCAGTGTTCTGCGACAAATCTTTGGGAGAATCTGAACCTGAAAAGATGAAGCAATTTTCATCAAAAATAACATGTCTAGTCACATACATGCAGCTGGAGTGTACGTAAAGACAATGGTAACCATGGTGTTGAGTACTATAACCTATAAACACACAGCGATCGGACCGAATAGCAAGTTTATGTGGGGCGTAAGGACGAACCCAAGGATAGCACGTACATCCAAATGTGCGGAGGAAGGTATAATTAGGATGGTGACCAAATAATTTATAGAGAAGGGTGTCGTTGCGAATGACTGGTGTAGGAAGATGATTAATTAGAAAGATTGTGGTTTGGACGGCCTCATCCCAGTAATAAGAAGGGATGGAAGCGTAAGTAAGAAGAGGACGAGCGGTCTCTATGGTGTTTGCGTTCTGCAGTCCCGTTTGGTTTGGGAGTGTAAGGGCAGGAAACACGATGGAGAATACCCTCTGTGGCTAGGTGACGATGAAGGGATTGATATTCACCACCCAAATCAGAATGAAACATACATATTTTCCTATTGAAATGACGTTCAACATGACGTTGAAAGCGAAAAAAGATATCAAACAAGTCAGACTTATTACGCATTATAAACAACTAGGTAAATTTGCTATAGTTATCAACAAAAGTAACATATTAACGAAAATCAATGCAAGATAAAATAGGAGCAGGGTCTCAAATATCAGAATAAATTAAATCTAAAGGTGCCGAAGACACTGTTGATAACAATTCAAAAGATAGTTTATGCCTTTTGGCCTTCATGCAATTAGAACCGACTGACTCTCTAAGACTCTTTACAGTTGGTAAATGAAAATTAGATATAATCTTGACTACAGTTTTTAAGGCAGGATGACCTAAGTGAGCGTGCCATGAAGAAGTAGAGGTACGTTCTCCAACAAGCACGGTGAAAGTCGAGATATTTGGAAGAGGCAATCGGTACAATCTATTATTGATGTGACCATGAAGTAGAACTGTCCCCGACTTCGTATCCTTCACAAAACAATACAATGGGTGAAACTCAAAAAGAATATTGTTGTCTTTAGCAAATTTATGAATAGATAAGAGATTTTTTGTTATTGAAGAAACATGTAGAACATTGTGCATGTGAAGTGATTGAGAAGACGATGAAATGCTGTGTGACCATAGTTAAGAATACGTAAATCTGTACCACTACCTATGCGTGCTGTATTTGTACCTTTGTATGGGGCTGCCGAGAGAAGTTGAGTGTAGTCTGGCGTAATATGATGAGTTGCCCCCGAGTCAGGGTACCAGTCAGAAGAAGCAACACTTGGACCATTCGAGAAATATGATGGCGGTGTTTGTGACAGCATGTCAGATGGTTCAGGTACTTAATAGTATCAATCCGATCGTCCATTCTGAGACTGCGGGGCAGAAAATTGTGGAGCACCCTTTGGACCTCCAAAGAAAGTCTAATTGAAGTGTTGTGGGTAGCTATTGCCATAGTAGCCAATTGTCATGCAGATTTGGCATCGATGTGGACTACGACCGTGGCCTCAACTACAACCCCGGCCATAAGTGTGACCTCGACGACCGATGCGCTCAGTGTTATAGCCACGCCAATAGGGATCTGAAGAGGAACCTCCACGACCCATGGTTGCGGTGTTGACAGATGAAAAGGGAGTAGTATCAATAGACTTATCTTGGTACTGGCAAATGCTCTCATGTGCAAGTAGCATGCCATACAGATCTTTAAGGGAGATATCATCCATACGGGGTATGATAGCAGGAATAAAAGATTCATAAGTCAATTCTAGGCCGGCCAAAACATGCATGACAAGATCTGCATCGGAAATTCTATGTCCAACGACCGCAAGATTGTCGAAGAAAGTCTTGATGTTCTGACTGTACTTTGTGATAGAGGCGGATCCTCGTTTGATATTCTTAAATGGTGTCTTCAGTTGAAGGAAGCGAGTGTGAGAGTGCGATGCGAAGGCTCTGGCATGTGTCGCCCATACCGTCTGTGCTGTAGTTTGACCGACCACCAAGGAAACGAGAGTCTCAGTCAAAGATGATAACATCCAACTTACGATCAATTGATTTTTTTGGATCCGTACAGCATATGCCAGATTGTATGCTGAAACAAGCGGATTTTGTTCATTAGAAACAGTCATGGGCGGGCACTTTTCTGTGCCGTCGACGTGGCCCATGTACCCTTGCGACTTAAGGATGGATTCAAACTGCTTCCAGCCGAGATAGTTGTCGCGGATGAGTTTGATGTGGAGAAGTGACATGACATTCGGTCCATGTGTTGAAAAGGGCGACGATGCATTAGGGTTAGGAATTGGTGCTTGGGCGAAAAACGGGGTTGATGAGATGGAGAATTGATCTTGGTTGGTTCTTATGGTAGTAGTAGAAATATAAAGTGAAGAAAAATTTTAACGCCGTTAGCCTTTATGGCTTTGATACCATAAATAATTAGTAAGAGATAGAGGAAGAAGAGGATATTGAAGGAAGAAGAAGCGTTAGAGATTCTTCACTTCGTGGCTTTCTTTATTATTTTATATATAATATTTGTTACAACCAAATCAATCTCTCAAATATTTTGTTATAATTAAATCCCACAATCTAATCTCTTAAAATATTTCCAAACAACCACAAAGAAATCTTTCCAAATTATCATGATCATGCAGGGCCAGACTTCTGCCTCGCACAAGTGCAGACGTCTGGCTACACTCTGTTAGAGCGCAAACCAAATCCAGACGTCTGTCCCTTTCAGGTGCAGACGTCTGGCTGCATTCTGTTGTCGCACTGACCAAGTCCAGACGTCTGACCTTGAAGGGATAGACGTCTGTCTTCTTGGTTAGACGTCTGACCTGAAGGGTAAGACATCTGTTTGCTTGATGACTTCGATTTATTATTAGCACCATCACCATGTATACCCCATCTTAATTTGCTTCATTTGTCGGGATACCCATTAATACGAATAGAGGAAGCCCCTACGGTTCAAACTGTAGGGACTAAGTTATGTCCCTATGGTGCGTACCATAAGGACAAAAAGCCAGACTGCAGGGGCTAAAAACGTAGGGGAAAAAATTCCTTCTATAGATTTTGCCATCTGTAGGGGCATCCCCTCTTTGTAGTAGTGGACCTTCCCTGGCAGAATTTTGGATTTTCTTTAATTCTTTCTATTGTTTTGAAGTTTTAATTCAATGTCAACATGTACTTTAAGATGATATCAGCAGCGGGCTCCTCATAATAACTTTAAAATTTTAGTATGTAGAAAGTGGATACAGTCATGACTTTGAAGTTTTGGTACAATAACATAGACTTTATGATGATATATATTACAACAGAGCATAGCTTAAATGCTATAAAAAATTAAGCATATATACTTAATGATATTTAGGGTTAGGTCTCTTGTCCGTTTGCGCACCTAGCTAATATTTAAGCTATTTGGACCGGTCATTCCAGGAATGATGAGTAGCGCTAGTGTTTTCTACATTATATGATGACGAATCGATAATTAGATTAGAGGTATAGTTTTTATTGAGATGGTTGTGCTTTCTCTCAATCTATATGGTGTGAAGGTAAGATCAGGAACACTACTACAATGAGGGGTTGTCCCTACGGATAGAGAAATTCATAGGGACAACTTTTAATTGCCCCTACGGTTTACTCCGTAGGGGTATTGTTTGCTCCTACGGTGTCCACCGTAGGGGCATAAATAAATTAAATAATATTAAAATGCAATCTCTTTATTTGGCCCTACGGTGACGCAAAAGGAAGCCCTATGGATTAATCTGTAAGGGCAAAAAATGGTTATTTAAAAAAAATAAAGCTAAGTAATTTCCCACCGTCCCCCAAAACCAAAATTTCCCATCAACCCGCGCCACCCCAAAATTCCTCGCCCCTCGTCGCCACCCCACTTTTGTCGTTGACTTCCTCATCGCTGACTTCCTCCTCCATCGCCGTCGATCGAGCTCGTCGTGGAGTTTCTCATTGCCTCCAATCGACCTCGTCGTCGCCTCCACCTCTTTGAGCTCCATCTTCCCGGCCTCCTCCACCTCGTCGAGCTCTTGCTCTCCACCTCCTCAAGGAACATTACTCGTCGGCCGGTCTTTGGCAGAGGTGAGTTAATTTAGAATTTAATTTATAATTTTGTTGTTTTTGGTGTTATTATTGTTGATTTTAGGGTTAGGGTTAGGGTTATAGGGCCGGGTTAATTGGGGGTTAATTTGGGTTAGGGTTAGGGTTTGGGTGATGATTAGGGTTAGGGTTAGGGTTAATTAGGTAAAATAGGCCTAGGGTTTGGGTGATGATTAGGGTTAGAGTTAAGGTTAATTTGGTAAAATAGGCTTAGGGTTAGGGTTTGGGTGATGATTAAGGTTAGGGTTAGGGTTAATTTGGGTTAATTAGGTAAAATAGGGTTGGTGATGATTAGGGTTAGGATTAATTAGATTAATTAGGGTTAATTTTTGTTTGGGCTAGGGTTAATTTGGGATAGGGTTTGGGTGATGATTAGGTTTAATTTGGGTTAATTAGGTAAAATATGGTTAGTTTGGGTTTGGGTGATGATTAGAATTAATTTGGGTTAATTAGGTAAAATAGGGTTAACTTGGGTTAAGGTGTTGATTAGGGTTAATTTGGGTTTAATTAGCTTAATTTTGGGTTAATTAGGGATAATTTTAATTAGGGTGATGATTATGGTTAATTTGGATTAATTAGGCTAATTTAGGTTAATTAGGGTTTGGGTTAATTAGGGTGCACTAGTTTCTTCAGTAGGATACTCGATGATAACATAAATGTAAAATTTTACCGTAAACGTAAGAAAACTTTACCCTAAACAAAAAACTTCAAACCCTTAAAAACGAAACGTAAACGTAAAACCTACTCAAGTTAAATGTTCAACTTAAAACCAATATATGATACTCGATGATATTATGAAACTTTCATATTCTCATCGATACTCATATATGAAAATCAAAGCGCGACTTAGTCCCCGTCTATTGGTTAACATACGTTCGATGTTCGTCGTGACACAGAATTATATGAAGGTTGTTAAATATCGGACGGTATAGTTCGGTGCTAACTACCGTCGTGTAGTCTATGTGACGAGAAGATTCAATCGTATGACAACCAATAGATTTGTCCAGTATGGATAAGTTAGGAATGTATAAAGCAAACACCTGCATTCACTTGTGTTTTCATTCGTTTCGAGTTATTTCATTGGTACTTTTCCGCTGGTTCTCCATGTACAAAGATAGATTAGATGTTCATTTCAACATTGTTTCACGGTATTGAAATGATTATCTATTCTATTACAGTGTACTCGGAGAACAGCGGGGAGGTGCTGCCGAAATTTACTCGAAACGAATGAAAATACAAGCGAATGGGTGTCTGCTCTATACATTCTTAATGGGATAGAAGCCTTACTCCTGACAGCCGAAACACACATATACAATACAAATACACAAAAAAGCACACACAAAGCACATACACACTAACAACCCTACACTTAAGCGAAATTATAAATTGAAACACACATACACAGAATACAACTCATACTTGGGTATCTTCAAATCTAATTTTGTTAATCGATAATTTATTCTTTTCAACGACAAACTTGCATCTACGGATTTTCTTCTTTGTCAGTAACCATATCGTTCTTAGATATCTCAATATAGTCACCATAAACTACAATTTATATGTTATACAGTCTAATATAGCCCATGAGTATATCAGACTTAAGGACTGGATGTACGTGAATTGGCAACAATGCATGCAATCTAAGTTTATCGCAGGAGTTGCTTCTTTCATTGAATTTGCACACGCACATAATAAGATCATGTTAGAGAAGATTCTCTGTCCATCCGTTAGAGGTGGGAATAAGTTCTAGCAGAAGGTAGAAATCGTAGAGCTTCACATCGTTAAACATGGGTTTTCTAGACTTTATACAACTTGGATATATCACGGGGAAGGACAAGAAGAAGACGGTAATACGGCAGAAGAAGAAGAAGATGGTAATATGGCAGAAGAAGAAGACGATAACTTCTTTCCAGGAGAAGAAATGGAGGATATGATAAAGGCTGCCCTCGGTGATAGTATTCCTACCGAAAATGA
The DNA here is from genome assembly GCA_030015575.1 of Agapanthus africanus. Classification (NCBI taxonomy): domain Eukaryota; kingdom Viridiplantae; phylum Streptophyta; class Magnoliopsida; order Asparagales; family Amaryllidaceae; genus Agapanthus; species Agapanthus africanus. The sequence continues at coordinate 557,170,861 of JASDDO010000016.1, forward strand.
CATTCCTTCCGGTCAAGGACTGCATGCGGATAAGTATGAAAAGTTCATGAATAATGCTAGAAGAACACTTTATGAGAATGCAAAGTATTCCACCCTATCATGGTTCGTCCAATTTTTCCAGATTAAGTGCCTAAATGGATGGAGTAAAAAGTCATTCACGATACTTCTAAAGTTCCTGAAAAATTCTATACCCCCGGGAAATAACGTGCCCGACAGCTGGTACGACCCAGAAGATGATGTCTGATTTGAGTCTGAAGTGTGAGAAGATTCATGCATGTCCCAAAGATTGTGTGTTGTACCGAAAAAAGAATTCAGATTTGAAAGAGTGTCCAACATACGAAGAGGTCAGGTATGAGCCGAAAAAATCTGATAAGAAGCCCGATATACCTGTCAAGATAGCACGATACTTTTCCATAACACAGATACTGCAGAGGCTATTCAGGTGCAAGAAAACAACCGAGGCAATGATTTGGCATCACCGTGCTGCTCCAAGCGAAGATAGAAAAATGAGTCATCCAAGAGATTCACCGGTATGGAAGGATTTCGATAGGAGGCACAAAATATTCAGTAGTGATCCTCGCAATGTCAGGCTCGGACTCGCTAGTGATGGTTTCTGCCCATTCAACTATATAGCTGGAAGCCACAGCACATGACCCGTTGTAATGATAGTTTATAATCTGTCGTCTTGGTTGGTTATGGATCAATCCTATTTTATGATGCCTCTTCTTAGCGACGGACCAAACTCACAGGGAAACAGTATCGACGTCTATCTTCGACCTCTAATCGATGAGTTAAAATCTTTATTCATTGATGGTGTAGAGACTTACGATGTAAACAGAGATACAACTTTCATAATGCGTGCGGTTTTAATGTGGACAATTAATGATTCCAAAAGCAAAGCTGGACGCATATATCGCTTAGCAAGTCAAAACTCACTATATCAGTGAAGCTGCAAATAGGTCAATCGAGACTAGTCGACTATATCCGACCTGGTACGATCAAATACAGTACACGCCAGAGTACACACTTCTAAAGTTCCACATGTACAAAGGAACTGGGAATTCTCGCCAGCACATTGCGCGATTTAAATTCATGTGCGGCAATACTGGAAGAAATGATATACTGCTCCTCCGACAGTTCGTCAGCAGTCTGGTGGGCATCGCCTTCGAATGGTGTGCGGAACTCCCAAATGATTCCGTGAAGACCTTCGACGAGATGGATATGCTCTTCTGTCAGAGATTCTCTAGTAAGAATGAACACACTACCGTGGCGGCATTGGTCAATGAAAGGGTTGGAATGAATGAAATCTGGGTTCAATATGTTACCCGATGGCGAAATCTCTGGTCAAAATGCGAGCAACGCATCGACGAGGCGGCAGCCGTGGGAATGTTCATAGCCACTCTTGACCCAAATTCAAAGGTGTTCCCATTTATGGCCCTCTTCAAGCCGACGACCTTCCAAGAGCTCATGGATAAAATGACTCGATTGGATCAGATGGGTCAAGACCCTTCATCATCCGATGAAGATGAATGAAAAGCGGAGGCAAGGTGGCCTTTGTTGCCAACGCTCAATAAAAAATGAGCGGCTCTGAAACAATCTGTCGCCAAAATAGCGACGGCGTGGGTACTCGCTCCCCCCCGAAATATACACAGAGGCATATTCCTCACAGGCGGAAGAATCCCTACATGAGATGGCCATTTCCTTTCAAAGAACAGAAAGGATATCAAGGGACCTACAAACGGGTCCTACAATCAAGTGGAATATCCCGCTTGAACAAAAAAACCATGGGAGGGATGTGAAATCCATGTCCCATTCCGAATCAGACGATGATGGGAAAACCCCCCAAGTCAAGTTCATTCTTCCAAGGAAGAGGAAGACTCGGCGGAAGGAATGTCGTGATATCTCGTGATATGAAAAAGATGCTCCATAAGTATCGGAAAGCGACATTGATGAGCAGGGGAAGGTGCCGTGTAAAATGCCCGGTATTTCCCGGAAAAAACCCTGATTGCTGTGATAATAAAAGAAGCGGTCCAAAAGGGTGAAAAGAGCTTGAGGTGTGAAGTGTCCATGCAAACAAAGGATAGAAAGCAGCGCCTCAGCAAATAAGAGTTGGAAGGGATGGGTTATGCAACTCTCCGACCGAATGATAAAATGAATCGAAATGTCCCTAAACTAAAGCGTTCCCCAAAAAATACGGGAATGTTAGACCGAAACGTCTTTAAACTAACAATAGACCGAAATGTCCTTAAACTAACATTCATCCCTAAAATGGGAATGTTGGACCGAAATTTCCTTAAACTAACATTCATCCTAAAAATCGACGATGATGGACCGAAATGTCCTTAAACTAATTCGTCCCCGAAACGGGAATGTTGGACCGAAACGTCTTTAAACTAATAACGGACCGAAACGTTCTTAAACTAACACTCGTCCCCAAAACGGGAATGTTGGACCGAATTGTCCTTAAACTTACATTTGTCCCCAAAACGGGAATGTTGGACCGAAATGTCCCTAAACTAGAGCGTCGCCTAAAAAACGGCGATACATGACCGAAACGTCCCTAAACTAGTGCGTCGCCCCAAACATGACACGTCGTCTCAAACATGGCGATAATAGACCGAAACATCCCTAAACTAGTGTGTCGCATCAAATATGGCGATAATGGACCGGAATGTCCCTAAACTAGCGCGTCGCCCCAAATATGGCGATATGCTCTCTTGAGATTTATATTGCAATCGAATTCGCAACGGCGAATGTTGCAACTCAAGTCCTACCGGCTATACAACGACTCCAGTGGTGAAACCACCCCTAAGTCCCACCTGCAAATAGATGGGTAACGTGAGATGAAGGTACTTGCAAAAGTTTTACCGCGTTAAAAAAAATGGTATGTCCACAAGCAAAATGGGCGCGGATGAAACCCCAGAGGGCACCGTGAGTAAAAACAGCAGGACTGCCGACGAGTTTGTGAAAACCCGAAAGGGCGCATCTCGTTAAAAAAAAGGTATGTACACAAGCAAAATGGGCATGGATAAAACCCGAGAGGGCGCCGTGAGTAAAAACAGAAGGACTGCCGACGAGTTTATGAAAACCCAAAAGGGCGCATCTCGTTAAAAAAAGGTATGTTCACAAGCAAAATGGGCACGGATGAAACCCCGAGAGGACGCCGTGAGTAAAAATAACAGGACTACCGGCGAGCTTGTGAAAACTCAAAAGGGCATAATATCGTTTAAAAAAATAATAATAACAAAAAAAGAGAAAAAGAAAAACGGTATGTCCACAAGCAAAATGGACACGGATGAAAACCCGAAAGGGCGCTGTGAGTAAAAACAGCAAGACTGCTGGCGAGTTTGTGAAAACCCAAAAAAGGAAGCAAACTCGTAAAATAAAAAAATATTCATATGCACTAACAAGATCCTCTCCACCTTGTGACGGAAAAAAAACCTACGCGAGGTCCTTATGACTCCCGAAGGAGCAACACACTTAGGAATCCCCACGATTTCTAAGAAGAAAATACACCTACGAGACTCTCACGACTCGTAGGGAGAAATACCTTTATGAGACCGTTATGGCTCATAAAGTCAAAAAGCCTTGGTCGACAGGATCCTAACCCTATTTGCTAAGCCACCTTTGTTCAAATCAATAAAGGCAAATGATGAGTCGCTCCTGATAATATTCCAGTCGTAGCGATGTTGGTGCCTAAAAAGATATCAAACTTCAAGTCCTCTCAAGGCAAATGATGATACGCTCCTGGCAATATCCAGTTGCAGCGATGCTGATGCCTAAACAGGTGTAAAACTCCAAGACCTTTCACGGCAAATGATAATTTGCTCCTGGCAATATCCCAGTCATAGCGATGCTGATGCCAAGGTTGGTATCGGATTCCAAACTCGCAATAAAAACATCAGCGAGTAGCAAAAAAAATGCATATAAAATAGCCGAAATGAAGAGGCAACTTGCAATAAAAATCAGCGAGCAAAAATATGCATAAAAAATGTCACGACCCGAAATATTAGCTCGTGACCAGCACTTGAATCACGCAACGTCTAAAGGCGTAACGGAATTCAAGTAAGCTGAAACCCAGAAATCTAAACCTTTTATGAAAAATAAAGGAGGTGAGGTTTTCAAATAAAGGTATAATGAAATCAAGTTTTCTTAATATTAGTGTATATGCCCTAGGGGCCATTATTGTATCATACTAGTTTGTATATAAGTTAATGGAAGCTTGAGATATTCACAGTTATATAACAGTCTTGCTAAACATGGTAGTATGCTACTTGGTTTTATCTATCTTAATATGTATGTTCGTATTGATAGAGCCCTTAGGATTTTGCTTGACTACCAGCGTTGTGATGGCAGTCACACTAGTGGGGGCTGGGTAGTCTACAAGCACATCCTTTTCCAGGTCCCTAGTCGTAGGATTATCGAGACAGGGCATCGATACTCCGGAGTAGACTAGTGTGTACGCTTCTCATCCCAGTTGTGGAGATGGTCTGTCCCACAGCCATCAGTACGTCGTACTGGAGATAGTATACAGGTGCTCGTTAGGTTACGGGTACACCGGACAGGACTCGCAGGGAACTGTTGGTTGGTATTATACCCGTCGTCAGTTAACAGTTCCCAGGTGACATGAGTACAGCATAGTCCGCAGACTTGACACTGCTGCTTCGCCTCGAGTGTGTCCCACTGTTCTTAGATTGCTACCCTACCACGGCTTAAAGGAGTCGTGCAAACAGGTAGCAGTTGGGTGCAGTCCCGAGCACTTGGAGGCAGTGGCGGTTAGACAGAATTCGTCTCTCCCGGTATTGGGAGTTGATAGTGCGCTGTGTCAGAGAGCCATTACGCAAATTCCCTGGCCAGGATAACCGAGATTTACTGGTAGGTTCCAGTAGTTTCTCAAGGTGTAATGGGCTACGCTCCGACACGATTTATACCGCTATTAGGGGACTGACACTTGCCGCCCCCTAGGCCCGATATGCGATAGTCTTGGACGAACAGACCGGACTGTACGGAGATTGTCACATCAGGCTCAGTAGGAGTTCGGATGGGTTTCCTCATCGGCCTTCTTATCGACATCTACCTGGGGACCGTTACGTACAGCTAGTGCCGCTTGCGGTCTGTGGTTAAACCCACTGCCAGCGTAGTAGTCGAGTCTTTAGAGTCCCACACAGAGAGTTTCCCTGCTCCAGGCGAAACGATATAGAGGTCGTATGGTTTTACGACAAGGGTTCGGACGCATACGTGTGTTTACGCACGTACGACATTCGGACAGTTTTTACTAGCCGGCTTTGGTTTAAGCCAGATTCTAGTATCGGGTTATTGGATTTATATAGTCTAAAGTTTTTCCGTGTTTTCACGGATAGGAGGGGCGTTCTCGTAATTTCGCGAGAAGCTTCTAGAAGGATGGTGACTTGGGGGTTTAGGTGGCATTTGCATTTATTGTTTTAATGACTCATTTGTGTGATTCATCCATGGAGTTAATGCTTCATTAATTGTTCTAATGACTCATGAGATGAATCACTCATATGAATAAATGAAGCATGGTTATTAAATCATTTAATTATTTTTTTGATAAAAGATAATGCTTCATGTATATTCAAATGAGTTCATTATTTCTTCACATTCTCTTGCTCACCTTCTCTCTCCTCAAGCTCTCTCTCTTCAAACCCTAATCCTCCCCTCTCATGTGTTGAGATCAAGAATTAGATAAACTAATTAATCCATAACCTCACTCTATATCACCTAGGTACCTTTGATTAGCAACTAAAGAAACCTAGTTACCTCAAGTTTAGAGGTGAAGCTTGGAATAGAAGCTCTCGGGTGGATCGTCTATTACATAGAGGAGGCTGAGGAGGAGGTGGATAACGAAAAGAAGAAGGACTAGTTTCACTAGGTATAATCTCTTTTCATAGTAGTTAAGAACTCCCATGCATGTGTTAGTTATAGTTTAGCAAAGATTCTTCGGTTAGTCGATATTAACTCAAAGAACAAGATCGTTTTTCATATTTCCGCCTCCCCACAACTCGTGGGGTATTGTACATCGACTTACAGTGGTACCAGAGCCTCGCTAAACAATAATTAACTTATCAGCAAAGTCATATGAATTTCGAACGCAAAACGAACCGGAAAAAATATCGATATCACTAAGTTTCTGTCGAATTTAAAACGAGGCCTAAAATTTTTTCAGGGACCTCTAAAATAACCAGTTGGGAATTATAAGGCTACAGGAGAAAAATGGGTTCATGAATCGGCCAAACCGCCGCGGAACCGCGGCCGATCCCACCGATCCGCCGCGGATCTGTGGCCGAGTTGAAGCCGATTCAACCCAGTTTGCTCCAGTAACTCTTCTGTGATGTTTTTGTATTTTCTGGAATGTTTATTTTCTGCTCAAGTCTCAGGTGCACAGAGAAGTTTTGGAGTAGAATCTAATGTGTTTGCTCGATCGAAATTATACGATATTTGGCTAATTAGATTATATCTGTGAACTGTATAATGTGTTCGTAAACCTCCCCTAACTGCTAGTATGTCGGTTGGCAGGGGGTTGCACATTTCTGTAATGGATTTTACTATTTGTGGTTATGAACTGTATTGGATTGTTGTGATGATTAGCCGGGGTTTGTGATGGGTTATTATATTCATTCATTCAATGTAATTGTAATATGTTGTAGTATTATTTTGCGGGGCACATCCAGCTTGCGGTTGTAGCCACCGTTGTATTATTTCATTTTACTGTTTTTGTTGCTAGGATAGGCCCAAGGTGGGGTGCACAAACTACCGGGTACTTTGAAGTGTTTAGTGGCCTACTCACGTTGTTGAGGGAGACCGCTTCACTTCGGGTACTTGGCGGGTAGTTTGCCATACCCGTAGGGGTCTAGGGTGGGGTAATGGCTATTCATCACAACTATGTAATCCGTCTTTCGTTGCAGGCTCAAAAGAAACGCGGATTGCTTGCATATCCAATAATGTTCATCTGTGATCTGGAATGCCTATTATTGCGTCTGACGAATGTACAATATCTATATATGATAGGTATTTAGACGTCACTTATGTTTTACACCCGCGCTAGCCCAGTCCCCGCTCTGCCGTTAGTTAAGTAACCTAACGGGTGATGACGGGACCCAGTGGCTAATGCGGATGGCATAAGAGGACGTTGTATTTTCGTTGTTTTCTGCAATGATAGGTTAATGATGGGACGCATTATTATTAATGCAAAGAAAATGAACCAAAGTTTAATCGTTGGAACAATTTAAAAGAAACCACTCGGTTATTTTTAAAACAGAAGATATTTTTAATTGCAGAGTTTTAACCACTCCTTTTAAAAAGCTATCAGGTTCCTTCGGTTATATCAAGTTCACTACGTTCACGGTTTCGCCAAAACCATTCGTAGCCCTCTGTCATTTCATTTGGGTATTCAGTAGTATTCAAGTTATGTATTTTGGCCAAAGTCAAGGCATAGTGTTTGGTAGCTGCTGGGTATTCATTTGTTGCATAGATAGATGGGTTAGTTTGGGACAGTCGTATTATCATTTGGCCAACGTCAGGGATATGTACGGATGGGTTCAAATTAACAAGATAATGATGGGTAGAACTTGACATGTGACTTATGACATTTTGACCAACGCCAAGGTCATAAGAGCACGGGGCAAAAATTAATATCGGGAATTTCTAAAGAAACTGAAATTTTCAAAGAGGTGCATACCATTTGGAGTTTGATGAATATTGGTAGAATTCCTTCAACATTATCATACGATGATATTTGGATCCCGATCCTACTGTGAGTATATACTACTTATCAGGAGATTCGTCACTTAACGATCAATGCTATAAACCAAGTAGGTGTCAAGAAAGGTGTCAGCGGGGCTACGCCCCCAGAGAAAAGAGGTTATTTAATTAAGGAACTTCGCGAAAGCGTTGGAAAAGCTCGCTCGAAGTATCGACACTGGCCTGGCTGAACGGTTAAGCAAGTATTGTACGGTGAGAATAGTCCTGGCTAGTTCTTCCTTTTTGGTTTGAGGAGGGATTCGAAAAACAGTGGGAGCCATCCAGTTTAGATAAATTAAAAACCACTCTAAACTTGCAAGAGTATCATGCTAAAGTGTTTCTTCTCTCTCTCCTACTTGCAGCGACCCTGAAAATGACTGGACTTAAGTTACTTTTAGAAAAAAATATACTGACAGGGCCAAACTATAAAGATTGGCTGCGGAATGTCAAAATGGCTTTGACCTATGACAGATTGGGGTATGTCCTCACCACTAAGGCACCTGCAGTCCTAGGTCCCAAATCCAGTAATGCGGATAAGGAAATCCGCAAAACCTAGGAGTTAGATTGCGCGAAGGCCAAGTGCATCGTACTTGCCTCGATGAACAATGAACATCAGAGGAGGCATGAGGATATGGATCTAGATGCCATATTTCTCCATACAAAGGAACTTTATGGAGAGCAATCTCGTATAGCAAGATATGAGACCTCAAAGAACTTGTTTCGAGCGAGGTTGGCCGTCGGATCATCGGTAGGAGAACATGTCCTAAAGATGATAGGCTATATTGAAGAGCTCACAGACCTTGGGATGACTTTGGATAATGAGCTCTATACAGACTTAATTCTCCAGTCCCTTCCTTCCACCTACGCCCAGTTTATTCTGAATTTCAACATTCAAACAAAAGAAGTTGAACTTCCAGAACTCCTTAACATGTTGAGGAGTGCAGAGGGCACCTTGCAGAACGCAAGGGAAACACCCGCTATGTTTGTTAGTGGTGCTTCTTCTTCCAGGTCCAAGGCTAGGGCCAAAGGAAAGAAGAAGAAGGCCGCCACCAAACCTAGAAGAGGTGTTAGTAAGGTGGGAGCGAAGGGAAAGAAAAAGATTGCGGTGCCAGTAGTGGCCCAGGATGAGTGCTTCCATTGTCATAGGAAAGGGCACTGGAAGAAAGACTGCAAGGCGTGGAACGCCAAGAACCAGGAACCGAAGCAAGCTGTGGTTTCGACTTCGGGTGTGTTTGTTATTGAGAATTGTCTGTCAATCAACTCTACTTCCTGGGTATTGGATACCGGATCAGGATCTCATATATGCAATTCATTGCAGGCACTGAGAAACCGTAGGGTACTGAAGGAAGGTGATATGACCCCTAATGGAGCTAGCGTGGGAGCTGTGTCCGTCGGGGATTATCACCTGGGATTGACAAGTGGACACATTTTGGTTTTACATAACTGTTTTTGTGTACCTAGCTTAACGTGTAATATCATATCAGTTTCCTTGTTATCAAATAAAGGTTATGATTTTACGTTTGTAAGTGATATTGTTAACATCCACCTTAATCATAGTTTGATTGGGTCCGGTACACTGGATAACGGTATATATGTCTTAAACCAACTACAGATTTTCAATGTCCAGAACACACTAAAAAGAAAGTCTCCAGATAACAATAAGGCTTTCTTATGGTATTGTAGACTAGGTCACATCAATGAGACAAGGTTAACTAAGTTACATAAAGAAGGATATTTGGACTCGTTCGAATATCAAACTTATGCCACTTGTGAATCTTTTCTCAAAGGAAAGATGACAAAGAATCCATTCACTGGACATGGAGTAAGAGCGAGCGAGCTCTTAGGACTCATACACAGCGATATATGTGGTCCAATATCTACACATGCAAGAGGTGGTTTTTCCTATTTCATTACTTTTACGGATGATTACTCTAGGTACGGATTCATTTATCTGATGAAACATAAATCCGAGGATTTTGAGAAATTCCAAGAGTATAAGAATGAAGTAGAAAACCAAACCGGCAAAAGTATCAAGACACTAAGATCTGATCGAGGTGGTGAATACTTAAGTGCCGAGTTCCTAGGTTACCTAAAAGAGAAAGGAATTCTCTCTCAGCTTACTCCTCCATACACTCTACAGCATAACGGTGTATCGGAGAGACGGAATCGAACCCTATTGGATATGGTACGTTCCATGATGAGTAATGCCGAGTTACCGCGATCTTTCTGGGGTTATGCGCTAGAATCAGCGGCATATCTTCTGAACAGGGTTCCTACCAAGACTGTGCCTACCACACCATATTAGATGTGGAGTGGGAAGAAACCCTATCTTCAGTATCTGAGGATATGGGGATGTCCAGCTTCTGTTAAAAAGCTGCATGTGGACAAGCTCGAGGCACGATCAGTACAGTGTAAGTTTGTGGGATATCCAAAGAACTCCAAGGGGTATTTATTCTATTACACAGAGGAACAAAAGGTTTTTGTTTCTCGTAATGCCCATTTTCTAGAACAGCAGGTTTTAGAAAAAGATACAAGTGGAAGCGAAATAGAACTGGAAGAAATTCCAGAACCACAAACTACTACTGAAAGTTTGGTAGAACCAGTAGTTCAAGAAGGACAGGACATTCCCGCACCCCTCCGCAGGAGTAGTAGGCCGTCTCATCCGCCTGAGAGATACTACGGTTTTCTCATAGATTGGGATGGAGAGGATTGCATCATTGATGATGATGAACCTACTAGCTTCCAGCAGGCCATCCAGAGCGGCAACTCGGTATGATGGCTAGATGCAATGCGAACCGAAATGGAGTCCATATACACCAACAAAGTATGGACTTTGGACTTTTCTCCAGATGGGGTAAAACCCATAGGATGCAAATGGATCTTCAAGAAAAAGATTGGTGTAGATGGACAGGTGGAAACCTATAAGGCTAGACTTGTTGCAAAAGGTTTTCGTCAAAGACCTGGTTTGGACTATGACGAAACTTTTTCTCCAGTGACTATGCTCAAATCCATTCGGGTCCTTCTTGCTATTGCTGCCTTCCATGATTATGAAATCTGGCAGATGGACGTAAAGACGGTTTTTCTGAATGGTAATTTAGAAGAGTGCGTCTATATGGATCAGCCAGAAGGTTTCAATCAGAGTGGGAGTAGCGGGAAAGTATGCAAGTTGCTTAAGTCCATTTATGGACTAAAGCAGGCATCGCGGAGTTGGAACATCTGTTTTGATGAAACGGTCAAAGAATATGACTTCATCAAAAATCCAGATGAACCATGTATATATGTAAAGTTGTAGCACGAACTGTCGTATTCCTCGTCTTTTACGTGGATGACATTCTATTGATAGGAAATGACATTCCTATGCTACAATCTGTCAAAGGATTCTTGTCGCACAGGTTCTTCATGAAAGACCTGGGTGATGCCTCTTACATTCTGGGGATCCGGATCTATCGTGATAGATCCAAGAGGATGTTGGGACTTTCGCAGTCCAGGTATATTAACACCATACTGAAAAGATTCAGTATGGAAGATTCTAAGCGCGGTAATCTACCGGCTTGTCACGGAATCACCCTCTCCAAAGAGATGTCTTCCAAGACTGATTTAGAAAGGGAACGCATGTCTATTATACCCTACGCTTCTGCGGTAGGCTCTATAATGTATGCGATGTTGTGCACCAGACCAGATGTTGCTTACGCACTAAGCGTGGTAAGCCGGTATCAGTCAGACCCAGGGGAGAAACACTGGATAGCAGAAAAGAACATTCTTAAGTACCTAAGAAGGACTAAGGAGATATTCTTGGTTTACGGCGGAAAAGACCTCAAGATGGAGGCCTTTGCTGATTCTGGCTTCCAGAGTGATAAGGACGATTCCAAGTCCATGTCTGGTTATATCTTTACCCTCAATAGAGGGGCGGTGTGCTGGAAGAGTTCCAAGCAGGACACCGTTGCTGACTCGACTATGGAAGCGGAGTATATTGCTGCTTGCGATGCCGCAAAAGAAGCGGTCTGGATGAAGAAGTTCCTAACAGAACTTCAGGTGGTTTCTACCATAGTTGATCCAATACCTCTGTATTGTGACAACAACGGAGCTATAGCTTTAGTGAAGGAACCAAGGTCCCATCAGAAGTCCAGACACATCTTAAGGTGGTATCACCTGATCAGGGAGATCATAGATCGCCGGGAGATCGAGGTCCGGAGAGTTGCTACTGAAGAGAACATTGCTGATCCATTCACAAAGGCCCTACCTTAGATTCAGTTCGAGGCTACTCGAGATCATCGGTCTTCGATATGCCAGTACATGACCCTAGTGCAAGTGGGAGATTGTTAGTGTATATGCCCTAGGGGCCATTATTGTATCATACTAGTTTGTATATTACTTAATGGAAGTTTGGGATATTCACAGTTATATAACAGTCTTGCTAAACATGGTAATATGCTACTTGGTTTTATTTATCTTAATATGTATGTTCGTATTGATAGAGCCCTTAGGATCTTGCTTGACTATCAGCGTTGTGATGGCAGTCACACTAGTGGGGGCCGGGTAGTCTACAAGCACATCCTTTTCCAGGTCCCTAGTCATAGGACTATCGAGACAGGGGATCGATACTCCGGAGTAGACTAGTGTGTACGCTTCTCATCCCAGTTGGGGAGATGGTCTGTCCCACATCCATCAGTACGTTGTACTAGAGATAGTATACAGGTGCTCGTTGGGTTATGGGTACACCGGACAGGACTCGCAGGGAACTGTTGGTTGGTATTATACCCGTCGTCAGTTAACAGTTCCCAGGTAACATGAGTACAGCATAGTCCGCAGACTTGACACTGCTGCTTCGCCTCGAGTGTGTCCCACTGTTCTTAGATTGCTACCCTACCACGGCTCAAAAGAGTCATGCAAACAGGTAGCAGTTGGGTGCAGTCCCGAGCACTTGGAGGCAGTGGCGGTTAGACAGGATTCGTCTCTCCCGGTATTGGGAGTTGATATCGCGCTGTGTCAGAGAGCCATTACGCAAAGTCCCTGGCCAGGGCAACCGAGATTTACTGGTAGGTTCCAGTAGTTTCTCAAGGTGTAATGGGCTACGCTCCGACACGATTTATACCGCTATTAGGGGACTGACGCTTGCCGCCCCCTAGGCCCGATATGCGATAGTCTTGGACGAACATACCGGACTGTACGGAGATTGTCACATCAGGCTCAGTAGGAGTTCGGATGGGTTTCCTCATCGGCCTTCTTATCGACATCTACCTGGGGACCGTTACGTACAGCTAGTGCCGCTTGCGGTCTGTGGTTAAACCCACTGCCAGCGTAGTAGTCGAGTCTTTAGAGTCCCACACAGAGAGTTTCCCTGCTCCAGGAGAAACGATATAGAGATCGTATGGTTTTACGACAAGGGTTCGGACGCATACGTGTGTTTACGCACGTACGACATTCGGACAGTTTTTACTAGCCGGTTTTGGTTTAAGCCAGATTCTAGTATCGGGTTATTGGATTTATACAGTTTAAAGTTTTTCCGTGTTTTCACGGATAGGAGGGGTGTTCTCGTAATTTCGTGAGAAGCTTCTAGAAGGATGGTGACTTAGGGGTTTAGGTGGCATTTGCATTTATTGTTTTAATGACTCATTTGTGTGATTCATCCATTGAGTTAATACTTCATTAATTGTTCTAATGACTCATGAGATGAATCACTCATATGAATAAATGAAGCATGGTTGTTAAATCATTTAATTATTTTTTTGATAAAAGATAATGCTTCATATATATTCAAATGAGTTCATTATTTCTTCACATTCTCTTGCTCACCTTTTCTCTCCTCAAGCTCTCTCTCTTCAAACCCTAATCCTCCCCTCTCATGTGTTGAGATCAAGAATTAGATAAACTAATTAATCCATAACCTCACTTTATATCACCTAGGTACCTTTGATTAGCAACTAAAGAAACCTAGTTACCTCAAGTTTAGAGGTGAAGCTTGGAATAGAAGCTCTCGGGTGGATCGTCTATTACATAGAGGAGGCCGAGGAGGAGGTGGATAACGAAAAGAAGAAGGACTAGGTTCACTAGGTATAATCTCTTTTCATAGTAGTTAAGAACTCCCATGCATGTGTTAGTTATAGTTTAGCAAAGATTCTTCGGTTAGTCGATGTTAACTCAAAGAACAAGATCGTTTTTCATATTTCCGTCTCCCCGCAACTCGTGGGGTGTTGTACATCGACTTACACTTAATGCATAGAAAAGAAACATAAATGATGCAAATGAAATTTCCTAGTTTGAAAACATGTTTCGTCTTTTTGAAAAATTTTGGCAGCACCTCCTTTGTATATTTTGATCCAAAACCATAATACATAATAAGAATAATGGCATCCCCAAGCGGGAGCTAGCTTTTCGCCAAACGGCGGATCACAACCACGAAATACAGCATAAATAGATATACGACGCCCAACGGCGAAGTTCACCACAAAGAGATAAAGAAATGAGCAAAATATAACCCCCGAAGTGAATATAAAACCCATCGCTCAAATCTCGCAACTACGAGTCTCTCTAAGTCTCATCACTTATACAATTATAACTTTTGATTGATGGATGGAGTTAACTAGATACAATATGAAATATAATACAAGAGTGGGTACGATACAATGTCCCACCTACCAATGCAAAACACCCGAATGGAACTGTGTGCCAGCGAAGCCGCTTCTGATCCAAGCGGTCAACCTGCAAGAACTGTGGCACAACGGGGGTGAGTTGCCAACTCGTGAATAGAAATATATCTACAAGTAGAAATCGAATAAACAACGACTCCTAGGTCAACTATATCATAAGGTAATACTATGATATTTAGGGTGACCGGGTTGTATATATGCCAACAAGGTAGTCCGTATCTATATGCATGTGGATAACATCCAACAATAATAATCAATGCATGCGGATATGTGGAACTCGTCCACCCATAAATCTATATCTATAAGCATGTGCATAATCTCCGATAGTAGCATCGGTGTATGTATGTATGTATGTGGATCTAGTCTACGTGTCAACCACTGACGCAACAATATCATGCATGTAAATATCATAAAAGAGTGTGCATGAAAGTATGATGATATATATATCAACGGTGTCCCTCCCGACACATCAAAATCATGGAATCTGAGTGTCTAGCATCGGCACTCAAAAACATCATGAAAACAGTGCCCAGCATCGGCACGTAAATCCTCATATATCTCAGGCCCCGCATCCTCAGATCGGCCCTCAGGCGCCGCACACCCTGGTCGGCCCTCATATCCATCTCGCTACTCCGGTCGGTATCCTCCGGATAACCTCCGAGTCCACATACTATCACCGGTAGGTAGTACTCCCCTGCCGGGCTCACCGCCTAACATATACGAGTCTTCTTGCCCTGGGGTACCTCACCGGGTCCACCATGTACACGCAAACGGTGCCTACCGCTTCTCGAATCGGGTTTCACATGCCACTCTCAGAACCGAGAAAACATATGATGGATGCACTGAAATATCATATCAAGAGAAACCGGGTTTTTAAAACAACACATAATCTCATTTGAAATATCCACGGTTCTCAAATCCAGAAATCTCATGAAAACAGCATATCTCAATGCGTAAAATAATAGAGCATGATGTATGCGACATGTAAAAAGAAATGCGAGCATATCCATGTATCATGTAACAGGGAATAGTGATATGACATATTAAGGGAAAACCGCTCGTTTAAAATGATTCCAGTTTTTAAAATATAACATGCGGTTCCTAATTTTACAATAACACCAGTTATTTACGTAGGTACAATATGTATATGCGCAAGTATAGATGTACCATGTATGTGTGTACAAATATGAATATACAATGTGTATATGCACAAGTATGGGTGTATCAAGGTATATGTACACCAATATGGATATACGAATGGGTATATCCGCAAGTATGGATGTATCAATGTATATGTCATGATGCAGCAACCCTACTGTGTAGTGACATGGCAATTATCGATGATGAAGTGTGTGAGCCAACAAATATGTGTACGTGTAACATACGCATCATCGATAATGGTGCAGGTGTACTATCATAGGTATATGCGATGCAATAATAATATCATGAATGCAGCACAAGGTAAATCATCAGCTAACAGCTATAAGGTATACGCAACTATCATATGTCCGAGTCGGTGAATCTATCAATCGTCATCTAGCCCAATAACATCGCGTACGGTATAATCCATCGTACGAAAACCTCTAGTCAAGGGTAAGGATCAATCATCAAGTCAAACTCATCACGCACGGAATATCATCGTGCGGCGGCATTATACTAAAAGGGATCCTATCATCCTATACGACAAATGAGGGTACGACCTAATATCACATACGACCCATCATCCATGATTCACAGCATTCTATATATATATATATAACCCTATATACCTATGTCCCAGGTCGCATCTGCAAATAATCTCATATCAGGGGACCGGCAGGGTATAAATCATCTCGATCGACTCGCATCCGTATACCATCATATCTTATCATCATCTCTTCATATCATCAAATCCGTCTTGTATTCTTTCATCACATTTATGTCTCATATCATGTCGAATTTACATAAACATGCTATCTCTACTAAGTATAAGTATCTAATCTAACAAACATACCCGAACCATACAATCAGATTTTTAAGAAAGTGAATCGTAGTTTTGAAAATATGGGTTACGGTGTTTTTAAGGAAAAGATATCATTTGAAAATCAGTAACATCCCTCAAGGTATACATTTAAAAGATACATACAATTCTTTGGTTTAGAAAAAGGTATGGTTCGGATGACGTATCTACATCGACTATCTAGTCCTATAGTACCCTAAGCGGTAATATCGCTAAACGTCATTGTTCCCCTCCGAACAGCGGCCAAGACATGGACGTCTTGCCTGTGATTCGGGGCAGATGCTATTTGGTTTTATCCGTCCACCTCTCTGAAAATGTCAAGTTGATTTATGGCACCATGTATCGGAGGTTTAGACGGATGCGGCCGATGTAGCAGACTTCGTCAGATTCCCCCTCGTTAGAGGGGTTTTTTGATTGTGGGGACGCTCTTCCCTGCAGGCGCAAGCCCCTGCAGTTAATTACGCTACCGCATCGCGGTAACAACTTTCTCCTTCTCCAGAATTTCACTTCGTGTCATGGGTGTTTGTTTTGTTTGTGGTTGTCCGTGGATTGTATACGGAGACTAATTTATGTCGTCGCCCGTAGGACGTGGATTAGTCCAAATTCATATTTTCTTAGATTTGGTTTTGGGGTTTTAGTTTAAGGATACGTTAGCCATATTTGGGGCTAAGATCAACTTAAACGTTTGTTAAGGATACGTTAGTCTAATTTGAGACTAAAATCAACTTAACGGGATCATTTAGATCCGACAAAAGAGCATTTGGGGGCTCGATTGTTCCAGTTTAGGGACATGGGTAGTTTAAGGACATTGCGGTCCATAGGTAGTTTAAGGACATTGCGGTCCATTGCCAGTTTAGGGACATGGTGGTCCATTTCCAGTTTAGGGACATAGGGGTCCATGGTTCCCGTTTTAGGGACGGATATTAGTTTAAGGACGCATTAGTCCATGGGTTTAAGGACCCCATAGTCCATATAGATGTGTTTAAGGACGCATTAGTCTATTAGTTTAAGGACGCATAAGTCCATGGGTTTAAGGACCCCACAGTCCGTACGGGTGTGTTTAAGGACGCATTAGTCCATTAGTTTAAGGACGCATAAGTCCATGGGTTTAAGGACCCCACAGTCCGTATCTTGGTTTAAGGACGCATTAGTCCATGAGTTTAAGGACCCCACAGTCCGTATTAAAGTGTGGTTGTCGGGACCCATCACCTCTCTGACGTCGTTGAAGGATTACAACGATAGGTGTCAGAGGAGTTCGGAGATATACCCTTGAACCGGATGTAAATTGATTTAAGAGTGCAGTCTTGCTCAGTCAATTTAATTTGAGGACTTACGGCCATGATTGGGCTAAGTCCAGTTGAGAATATTCAACGTTTTTATCTTTGGCCTATTAGACCTGTGCTAGGGCTTTGCCCCTGTTTAATAATGCACTGCATTTTCTTTTGGCCTGCTAGGCCTTTTTTTGATTTGGGCTCTGTCCCTTTTAAATGATGCACAGCATCTGTTTTTGTTTGGGCTCTGCCCTTTTTAAAGTAATGCATTGCATTTTATTTGGCCTGTTAGGCCTTTTTTTAATTGGGCTTAGCCCTTCTGTAAATAATGCAGTGCATTAATCAAACTGACAGTGGCCATGTGGCCTGTCAGGCCCTTTGCGCCAATTATTGAGCGCAAGTGCATGTGGAGGTGACACGTGTCACGCTCTGGTAAGTGCAAGCGCAGTGCGCTGTGCTGTTGCGCTGCCGACACGTGGCGCGCTCTGGTGAGTTGCGCCAATTTCAGAGAGCAATGCTCTATCTTAAAAGCGCATAGCGCAAGTTATTCTGATGCTGACACGTGGCGCTCTCTGGTGGCTTGCGCCAACCCAGGAGCGCAACAGTGCAGATCTGCAAGTGCAAGGCACTGTTTTAATATCTTGATCCAATTTTGGATTCAAGAAAAGAATCTTTAAGATTCCAGAACCAATGGTTCATAAAAAAGGCAATGCCTTTGTTATTTATTATTTTTTTTATTGAAGATCCTTGATCTTGTTCTTAGATCAATGATCTATTCAGAAGAAATTCTTTTTTTTATAAAGGTTTTACCTTCTTCTTCTTTTATGAATTCTTCTCAAAATTCTTTAGAGGAGTTCTCTCTTTGTTTCTGTGTTTTTTGTTTCTCTGTGTTGATGATTTGGAGTTGGGGTCTAGGGGCCTTTATATAGTGCCCATTAATTTGTTAAATTTGTTAAAGAGATCATTCTCTGAGTGATTTGGGGAATTTTCCCCACCGCTGGATTTTTGATCCAAGGGCTTCTGTTTTACAAAAGACAATCTTCTTGTTTTAACAAGAATAGAATGATCTTACTGGAATTTTAATTCTGTTTGGCGCAAATACGCCTGCGCTCGACACGTGTCGCGCAGCGCAGAGCGCAGCGCAACTGTGCTAGCGCAGCTGCGCTGCCACGTGTCGCGCAGCGCAGAGCGCAGCGCAACTGCGCTGCCACGTGTCGCGCAGTGCAGAGCGCAAATCATCTGAAGCGTTGCTTCTTTTGTTTTTTACTTTAAGTAGAGCCTTGCTCTGATTGGGCGCGCTGCCTTGGGCGCTGCGCTGGCATGTCAGCTTTTGACAAGTGGCGCGTTGCACGCAGCGCAAGGAATTTGAAGCGTTGCTTCAATTTTTGGATTTTTTTGAAATTCAAACAGAGCTTTGCTCTGATTGGGGGAAAACAAATGCCCCTCCACTGTTGCGCTCATGTGGCGCACACGTGAGTGCAGCGGTGGCAAGATCCTAGCCATTGGATCAACTGGTGAGTTGAAGGGGCGTAAGCGTCTATAAATAGGACCCTTGGTCCTCAGTAAATAATTACCATCTTCAAGAATTTTGATTTTCAGAGCCTTGCTCTTGCTTTTAAGAACTTTAGAGCTTTGCTCTTGTTTCTTTTCAAGAACTCTAGAGTTCAAATTTTTAGAACATCTTACGTAAAATTTAACTTAAATTAAATTAAATTAAATTTAATTAACAAAGCCTTGCTCTCATAGATCCTTGATGTAAAGAAAACCCCTTTGTGGTTTCATCAACAGAGCCTTGCTCTCAAGAATCCATAGATCTACAGAGATCTTGTTTCATGGGTTTTAATCCATGAACAGAGCTTTGCTCATGGATCAAATGTAGATCTTTTTGATCTGAAAATGAAGAACTCCTAAGAGTTTTCATGGATCTTTAAGATCCCAAAATTTTTAATTCTTTCAAGAGTTAAATGTTTCTTTTGATGGATCTTTCCATCATTATTACAGAGCTAGGCTCTTTTAGGAAATTTTATTCCCTTGAGACCAGAGTTTGACAAATGTCACTCTGTGACAGAGTTTTGCTCTAAAAGAGGAGATTTTCTCCTTATCTCTAGGGATTTCCCATTAATGAGAATATTCTCTTGGGGATCTCTTCATTAATTAACAGTCTCATCCAATGATGGGTCTGTCTTATTAACTGATGCACTGTCATTCAGATTTTGTGGGTCCCCTTTTAGTCCCCTAACCACTGCATTGCAGTGTGGTATAAATTTTAAAACGCCAAGCGTTGGAATTACAACACTGACGGCTAATTTTTGTCCCTCCACAGGAAACATGCCTGCTGACCTATCATTCCCGTTTGTTCGCTCGGAGGGGGGATTTCCCCAGGCACCAGTGGACCGAGAGGTGCTTACTCTCATCAAGGATCATGACCCCGAGCACAAGAACCTTCACCTGTGGGGTAGGTGGTATAACGAGATCATCCAGGGTCGCCGAAACTTCGGTTCCGCTATGCCGTCTGAGCCCATATTTTCGATCCCCTATGCGGATGAACCCCCGGTGAAGTATGCCGTGGAGGTCAAGGATTGGAATTCGGATGATCTCCTCCAGCCTGCAATTGGTGTATTCCCGTGCAGCCGCCGCCGGCAATAGACATTTTGGGGAGGCGAATCTGTCAGGGTGAAGCACGCCCTTGGGGACAGGCTTATAACATTGGATTGACCCCGCGACCACCCGCCGAATATTTACAGTGGGCCCGGTACATCTTATCGGCGAAGAGGACTCATCTGATGAAGATTGGGTTGTACTCGGCAATTTATGTCTCGCTCTTTGAGTATCCCTCTCCTCCAACGTGGTGGATTAAGGCTTTTATCGAACAATGGAATATCCCCACCCACACCTTCCTGATGACGGACAGGGAAGTCTCTATCTCCTTGAAAGAGTTCGCTGAAATCTCGGGTCTGCCGATGAAGGGGGAGCATTACGAGGAGCTGCTTCCTCCTGACGAATACGTCTTTGCCACCAAACCGCTGGTGTTTGATCTGATGCCGGAGAATGCTATTCAGCACCAGTTTCCGGGCTTGGTGAAGGTGCTGGACATATATGAAGGGCTCTATCTGGAATCAGGCGTCCGGGGAGTCAGTTTCACAGATTTTATCGCCCGCTTCATTCGACCGGAGTTTCTATCGGAGCGGAGCGAGAAGTTCGCCAAGCTTGATGACCCTTTCGGCTTCGGCTTGGACCGTCGACCAACAGCGGAGGACGATCAAAAGGATTTTTATCTCCCCGGCGCTGCCGTCATGCCCTTGTCAGAAATCTCCGTCCCGGGCATGGACGAGGAGACCTTTTTTGTAGGGTTCTTGGGATTGTGGCTGTGCAGCTTCGCGCTCCCCATGCACCCGCGCCACATGCGGCCGTCCGTTTTCTACCCAGCGCATCGGATGGTGGCTGGCCTGCAGTTGACAATAGGAATCGCCGGGTTGGCTCACCTATATAATGGGCTTAGCATGGCGGCGGACGCTAATGAACCTGGGGTGCAGCCGGCTAATTTCCCGATGCACTACTTCACCTCATGGATGGAAATGCATGTGCATGGGGTGTTCGGCGTCCATAAGATCCCTCTGTTTTTTGAGAAGTGCAGACTCTCAAGAGTCATTCGACTGGTCGGCGCCTCAATCGTGGTTACGCCTCCACGGGAGGCCAGAGGGTTGCTCCTCCGTCCACACCTGGTCGGAGGGAAGGTTTCTTTTTTGGATAAAGTCATAACCATAGGCTCAGAAACCACCAAGTCGGTGGTGCCGCTGCGCGATGATTTTAAGGACGGGGCCTCCATATTGAAAGCCCGGGAGATCCTTCACCTCTACTCCATTCGGCCGGGCTACCTGGTGTTCAGGCAGAATGAGACGGCGCTTTTCATGAGGTATAACCCTCACCGGTTCGCCCAACAATCCAGCTATCACCAGGGGATCCCGCTGGAAGCCTTTTTGGAAGAGCCCGTGGCCAGCCGGGAGGGGATAAGGAGTGCGATGCACCATTTTATGCGGCTTAACACGGGTTCCTACTTCTTCATCAGCGAGCCAAGCTGCGCTCCCAAGGTCCTTAACGCGTACGTGGCCTGGTACGCACACGCAATGGGTCCGGTTATTCATATGGAGAAGCGCATGCTGGTTGACCGCAAGGGTGCGCCTCCCGGCGGCGATCGTAAGGCTCCCTTTAAGCCAAGGACTCCGGTCATTCCTCCGCTGAAAGATGCCGGAGTTGGGCCACCGCGCGTGCTGAGCCCTTCACGCGGATTGCCGCTTCGTGATACTATGGATGCGCCACCAGCGCCCCGTGCTCCATTGGAGACGGTAAATGTGGTTTCGTCGGAGTCTGGCGTGGGCGCGGATATCGGGACCTGCCGCCCTAAGGTGCCTGCAAAGCGCAAGTAGATCTTGGGTGCACCCAAGACTGGCGGGCAGAAGAGGAAGAAGAAGTCGCTCTTCTCAGCTGACGTTGCGTTCGGTCAGGAACCTCATGCTCCCTATAGCGAGGGCTTGGGCGAGTACGGGACCAATAAAGGATTGGTTATGCCGCCAGATGACACTGATCTGGCAGCCGCCATCGCAGCTTCAGAGCGATTGGCGAGGCGCGACGCGTGGCTAGCTAAGCTTGCACAGTCGGGTAATTACTAGTCTCATTTTTTATTGCATCGTACTTTTATTATTGTCTTTGACTAATGCTTTTCCTCCCTTTTCTTCAAACAGGCATCACCACTGAAGAAGCCATTGCTGCTTTCCTCAAAACTTTCCAAGAGGAGGAACGACTCAGAGCGTCCTTAGGCCTCGGTACATTTCGATTCATTAAGTCTTTATTCTTCTTTTGTTATGGTCGATCTAACCCTTTTTCCTCTGTCTCTTTGCAGGGGCTGCGCCAGCCGATGCGGGGACTCTCCCCGGGCCAGTTACTGAAGTTCCGGCCTCATCAGGGCTGCCGCGAGAGTCTCAACTCGAAGATTCGGTGAGGGATGCCTTGAAGGATTTGGAGGCATCTCTGTACACAGACGATGACGCCTCGATGAAGGAAGCTTCGAAGAGGTCCATCTTGACGGCTCAGGAGGAGAGAAAGCGGTTGAGGCGCGAGGCGAAGGCACGCAGAGCTGCTTTGGCCATAGGAGCAGGCCCAAGCACCGTTCCTCATGCTGATATTCCTTCGGAAGAGCCTCCGGTCGCCTTGTCTACAGCTCATAGATAGGCGGCACGCACAAATAGGGAGGCTAACGATAAGTCCACCTTAGGTAATGTATCTTTCAAGATTTTGTTAGAATTGTAAACCTTTCGGTTCTTATATATCTTGTCCTGCAGGGCCAAGTCCAACCGAAGGGGAGGCGGAAACTGTCGAACCTAAGGGGACAGAGGAAGAAGCACCGGCTGAACTCGAGCCGACGGTGGGCGACGTCGCCGGGGTTGCTGGACCTGAGCTGGGGGCTGAGGGAGCTGCACCAGAGAAGGTCGTTGATGCCGAGCCCGAGGTAGCGGCAAATGAGACGACTATTATAACTGAGCCTGGGGCAGTGGCGGACGAAGCACCTAAGACTGGTGACCCCATGGTAACGGCGGACGAGACAACGGCGACCGCCGAGCCCGAAGGAGTAGCGGGTGAGATGGGCATGACTCCCGGGGAAAAGCCAGCCACTCTTTCTCAAGAGTTTGGCAATGCTCCAATTATTGCTCTCCCTGTCTACGGTCCTCCGCCATCTCCTGGCCTCGCGAGCACGACGAAGATCCCTGTCGAGTCCGGTGATGAGGCCACGGGAGGTGGACTCGTATCGATGGAGGAGGGAGACGCCTCCGTTTCGACTGGCGGCTCATCAGGTAAATTTCGGGTTATCGTCCCCCCCCTTTTTTTATCTTGCAATCCTTTCTGACAAGTTTATCTTTGTTTTTAACACAGGTGCGGCCAGTGCCGATGCTCCATTGCTCAAGGGAGCGCCGTCAGCTACTGCTTTGGCGGTGGTACCTCTCAGCCTTCCCTTGTACCATCATAGATGTTGGAAGGTATGGATTTGCAACCCATTAGTTTTATCTTTCAGCCGCATAATTTATGTACTAATGTCGTATTATTGCGTCTTTTCAGGAGTGCTTTTTGATCATCTCTATCAGGTGTTGCACCCGCACTTCTCCTTCCCATCTGAACTCACTTCTTCCTCCAGTGGCGCTGGTGAGTATAGTTTCCAATTGATGTCTTTATTTTTTCAGTAATGGAATTATTTCTGACTTTTCCCTGTCCTGATTGTAGTGCTACAAATCGAAGGAGGAGATGTAAGATCGGTCACGCCACCGGCCCTCCCTGCCTTGCCGCCTGCTGCAGCTGGTATAGTAAACTATCCCGTTGATGACTTTTTCATATATCTTGAACCGTCATCTAATCGTATTTTGTTTTTTCAGCTGTCGTTCTGATTCCGGCGCCCTTTGAGTCTCGCGTCATAATGCCGGCAGGCCCCTTCCTGAGACGTCCGTCTTCAAAGGGTGCCGTGATGAGCTTGGGTATACTGAGCGGATACGTCGAAGAGCTTGATGCGGACGCTCCCCCATCTGCTGCGGATTTCGCTGTGGAGGTTAACCCGATGTTGGCGACGCTTGTAAATTTTCATGATGAAGGCGTCGTCGGGCTTTGGATTAATCACTGCAGGGAAATCGAGGTCCGCCTGCATCAATCGGAGTTTATGCGCCCTGCTCCCGAGACCTTAGCCGCAAGCAATCAAAGAGCAGCATGGATCGAGCAAAGCGCTTCTTACTTCCGTCACTTGGAACAAGAAGCGGCTTTAAGGCTGAGGGAATGCCAAGAGACCTCAAATGAGACGGCTCGTCTGCGCACTGAGGTTGAGGCGAATGCTGCCCAGGTGAAGGCTATCTTCGAGGGCCTTCTGGAGCGTATCTCTAATGGGCTAAACCTGAAGCGGAAGCTCGATGCCGCCGAGCGTGATGCCCAAGGCCACGAAGCAGCTCAGCAGGCAGTTGGGGAGCAGCTTTCATCCTTCTTGCAGCAGCGGGCTCAAGTGGAAGCAGAACTGGCGGTGGTGGCCGATCAGGAGAAAGCATGGAAGGAAGTGTGCGAACAACTGATAGGGTTATTTAAGACGCTTCCTTCCCAGTAGCTGCCCTTGTATTGATATACTTGTAAAAAATTTTCTTTTTCGAATAAGATGTATCCATTCTTTATTCTTTTGTACGATTTACCTTGTACTTGATTGAATTAATAAATAAAGATACACATTTTTTTCTTTGCAATGTCTTGTATCATTTCTTCGCTTTCTCCCTTATCTTATTATCAGCATGCTGTCTTAATAAACATGGTTGACAGATAATAGAGTAAGGCTCTTAGTTTCTTCAAGAGATAGCGATGGCTTAGGCCGCAGGTTCAGATCTGTTGCCTAAGACTTTTCAACTCTATGAGCCGTGAGGGTCTCATAGAGACTTTTCTCCCTACGGATCGAGAGGATCTCGTAGGTGGATTTTCTCCTTAGGAATCGTGAGGATTCCTAAGTGCGTTTTCTCTTATAAGTTGTAAGGATCTTATAAGAGAATTTTCCCTCTTACGAGTCGAGAGGACTCGTAAGCGGCTGTTTCCCTCTTTGTCGAGATTCGACTTTGGAGAGTGAGACCTGTGAATAGTATGCAATAGACCATTTTAGGCCGACTTGCAGGGTCCCAGTGCTTAGGAAACAAGTTTTTTTAATCCCTGCTGCCTAAGGCTTTATCTTGCAAATCGAGACGAATCGGGAAGTCTTCGCGAAGACACTGATTTCCTCACGAGTCGAGACGAATCGAGCAGTTCTCGTCAAGGACACGAATTTCCCTGAGTTGAAGTATTTTGCCGAGGACACTGGTTTCCTCGAGGTTGAAACGAATCGAAGTACTCCTGCAAAGACACTGGTTTCTCTGCGGGTCGACGCGAATCAAGAAGCTCTCATCAAGGACGCTGGTTTCCCTGAGTTGAGGAGGTTACCAAGGACACTGATTTTCCTGGAGTTGAAACGAATCGAAGTATTCCTGCAAAGAAACTGATTTCTCTGCGGGTTGACGCGAATCAAGATGTTCTTGTCAAGGACACTGGTTTTCCTGAGTCGAAGTATTTTGCCGAGGATGCTGGTTTCCTCGAAGTTGAAACGAATCGGAGTATTCCTGCGGAGACACTGGTTTCTCTGCGGGCCGACGCGAATCAAGAAGCTCTCATCAAGGACACTGGTTTTCCTGAATCGAGGATGATGCCAAGGACACTGGTTTCCTTGGGGTTGAAACGAGTCGCGGTGTCCCTGCAAAGACGCTAGTTTCTCTGTGGGTCGATGCGAATCAAGAGGTTCTCGTCAAGGACACTGGTTCCCTTAGTCGAAGTATTTTGCCGAGGACACTGGTTTCCTCGGGGTTGAAACGAATCGGGGTATTCCTGCAAAGACGCTAGTTTCTCTGTGGGCCGACGCGAATCGAGGTGCTCTCATCAAGAACACTGGTTTCCCTGAATCGAGGATGCTGCCAAGGACACTGGTTTCCCTGGGGTTGAAACGAGTCGAGATGTTCCTGCAAAGACGCTGGTTTCCCTGGGGTTGAAACGAGTCGAGATGTTCCTGCAAAGACGCTAGTTTCTCTGCGGGTCGACGCGAATCAAGAGGTTCTCGTCAAGGACACTGGTTTCCCTGAGTCGAAGTATTTTGCCGAGGACAATGGTTTCCTCGGGGTTGAAACGAATCGGGGTATTCCTGCAAAGACGCTAGTTTCTCTGCGGGCTGACGTGAATCGAGGTGCTCTCATCAAGGACACTAGTTTCCCTGAATCGAGGATGCTGCCAAGGACACTGGTTTCCTTGGGGTTGAAACGAATCGATGGTGGTCTTTCAGGTTTTATATAAGTTACCGTCAAAACCGTGAAGCTAGGAATTTGATCTTCGCTTCGTTTGCTGGCACTGCGTCTGCTTTATCGATACGAATGTCACGGTTGTCTCTAGGTTGTTGGTGAACCATTAAGATTTGGCTTCGCTTTCTGGCGGAGCCTGTTGGGAAGGTATGGTGCCCTCTTTGTTTGTACCCGTGGATTGTATACAGGGATCGACGTGATCTCACCTATAGGGCATAAATTTCATTCTTTTTTTTATTATTTTATTATTTCCGCGATGCTCTATCATTTCAGCTTTCATATCGCGAAGGTCGCGATTGCCCAATCATTTCGGCTATTTTTCGCGGTGCCCAATCATTTCGGCTGTTTATTTTATTTTTACTCGCTGCTTTTTATTGCGAGTTGCCCAATCATTTCGGCTATTTTGTGTGCATACGTTTTTACTTGCTGTTTTTTATTGCAAGTTGCCCCATCATTTCGGCCATTTCGTATGCATGTGCGGCCTACTGACTTTTCGCTGTAAGCCTGGAATTAGACACCGATTTCGGCATCAGCACCACTACAACTGGGATATTGCCAGGAGCGAATTATCATTTGCCTCTGTCAATGTCGAACAAAGGTGGCTTAGCGAACAGGGTTAAGGTCCTGTCGACTAAGGCTTTTGACTTCATGGGCCGTAAGGGTCTCACAAAGGTATTTCTCCCTACAAGTCATGAGGATCTTGTAGGTGTATTTTCTCCTTAGGAATCGTGAGGATTCCTAAGTGCATGTTCCTCTGTAAGTCGTAAGGATCCTACAAGAGGGTTTTCTCCTTGTAAATCAAGAGGACTTATAAGGGTTGTTCACCATGCGGACATATCCCTCGTCACGGGTGGGACTTTGTTAGGGAAATGTTTATTCACGCCCGTGGATTGTATACAAGGGTCAGTACTGAGCCACTTGTAGGGCAATATCGAAGATTGTGGGGGTTGCTTAAGAACAGGTTCAGGTCTCTGTAACTTAAGACTTTCAAATCTTATGAGCCTTGAGGGTCCCATAAGAGAGTTCTCCTTACGAGTCGTAAGGATCTCGCAAGTGTAGTTTCTCCTTAGGAATCGTGAGGATCCCTAAGTGTGTTGCTCCCTTGTGAGTCGTAAGGATCTCACGCGGGTGGTTTCTCCTTACACGGTCGAGAGGACCCTGTAAGTGTCTTTTAACGTGGTTGCGCCCTTTCGGGTTTTCACAAACACTCGCCGGTTGCCTTACTGTTTTTACTCACGGAGCCCTTTCAGGTTTTCATCCGTGCCCATTTTGCTTATGGACATACCGTTTTTTTTATTCTTTTTATTATTCTTTTTTTTCTAACGAGGTCGTGCCCTTTCAGGTTTTCACGAACACTCGCCGGTAGCCCTGCTGTTTTTACTCACGGAGCCCTTTCGGGTTTTCATCCGTACCCCTTTTGCTTATGGACATACCGTTTTTATATTATTTTTTTATATTATTTTTTTATCTCGTCAGCCTGAGGATGCTGCGGTAGTAGTTTAAAGACGTTTCAGTCATTTGCAAGTTTTAGGACATTGTGGTCCATCGTTAGTTTAAAGACGTTTCGGTTCGTCATTAGTTTAAGGACGTTTCGGTCTACAGCTAGTTTAAGGACGTTTCGGTCCGGCGTTAGTTTAAGGACGTTTCGGTCCGTCATTGAAGAAGGCCGGCTACTACTTGTAGAGCTTGGGCTTAGGAAGATAGCGAGCGGACATAGTTGTCGTCATCTATCATTGACCTCAGCTGTGGCTCATTAAGCGTAGTATTTCTTTAGGAAGCGGCCGTTTATTGGCCTGAAAGGCCTTTCACCGTGCATATCCATGAGTAGATAGGCTCCACCCTGGTAGACCTTGTCTATTATGTACGGGCCTTCATAGTTCGGCTCGAATTTTCCCCGCTTGGCGCGATTGGGGATCATTGGTCTTTTGACTACTAGCACGAGCTCGCTTTGGCGGAATGTCCTCGGCTAGGTCAATTTTTCATATGAGCGCGTCATCTTTGATTTATAAGCCTCTAGATTTTGTTGCGCTATGAGCCGTGTTTCATCAAGGGCATCAAGCTCCTGAAGCCGAAGGTGAGCATTTTCTTCGTCCGTCAGCTCGTAGTGGACTGCCACTCGTAGAGAGGGTAGCTCTATCTTGAGGGGGAGTACTGCTTCTGTACCGAATACCAACGCGTACGGCGTTGTGCTTGTGGCCGTTTTGAACGTAGTTCGATACGCCCAAAGAGCTTCTTGCAGTCGCTCATGCCAGTCCTTCTTATTTCGGGACACCGTCTTCTTCATGATCTTTGTCAAGGTCTTGTTGAAGGCCTCGGCTAGACCATTAGCTCGCGGATTATAAACCGAGGAATATCTCCAGTCTATATTATGCTGCTGCGCGAAGCGACTGATCTTGTGGCTTCTGTAGGCTGGCCCATTATCGGAGATGATCCGTCGCAGAGTTCCAAACCGGTAAATGACGTGCGTCTTGAAGAGATGGAGGATATTCTCTGTCTTCACTTCTTTCAGTAGTACTACTTCTGCCCATTTGGAGAAGTAATCAGTCGTCGCCAAGATGAAACGGTGTCCCCTGGACGATGCTGGTTCGATAGGGCCGACTATGTCAGTTCCCCACATTTCGAACGGCCAGCTAGCCACCGTTGGATGCAACGGATTTGGATGTTGGTGGATGAAGTCCCCATGGATTTGGCATGAGTGGCATTGCTTCGCATATTCGAGGCAGTCCTGAATCATCGTGGGCCAGTAGTAACCCATCCGTTTTATCTTCAACTTCATCTTCGGGCCTGCTTGGTGAGAACCGCAGAGTCCGTCATGAACTTCCTAAACGATTCTTTTCACTTCGTCAGGTCCTAGGCATCTCAACCACAGAGAATCAAACGACCTCTTGTACAGGGTATCATTGACGAAGGCGAAAGACAGAGCTCGTTTCATAAGTTGATGTCTTGAGGATGCATCTTCGGGCGTTTGACGGTATTTGAAGTAGTCTATAAAGACTTCTCTCCAATCCTCGGCCTTTTCCCGGTCTTTTATTTGCAGGGTCGTCTGCTCAGTCGCTCCCTTTTCTTCGGATGATTCCGGAGATATTTCTGCTGGGGCAAGCACCCGACGGCTTTGTACCACAATCCTGACGTTATCGAGATTCTCGTCAGCCAGTTCTTTAGCGAGCTTGGCTAATGCGTCCGCTTTGCTGTTTTCCGCACGCGGTATGTTTTCTAAAACGTAGAAGGGGATTTGGGTCAAAAGTTGTTGCACCTTTTCGCCGTACTTCACCAACTCTGGTTTGCACGTTTGGTAGTCGCCATTTACTTGACTAACGACCAGTTGGGAGTCTCCGTATATGAGGAGGTTTTCAATTCCCATGTCGATGGCGATCTCGAGGCCTGCTATCAGATCTTCGTATTCGGCTTCATTGTTCGTCCTCGGCTCTGTTAAGAAGAAAGCAAAGCGCATTATCCCTCTTTATGGAGTCACGAAGATAAGGCTTACCCCCGATTTGATTATAGGGGTACTTTGTTTGCGCTTCTTCATGGAAGATGCTCCATCGAAATAAAGCTCCCATCGGGTATCGCTCCCATCGATCGCGTCAAACGCATGTTCGTCTGGTAGTTCACAATTCAAAGGAGAGTCAGCAGGTATTGAATGCTCTGCGAGGAAGTCGGCGATGGCCTGGTCTTTTACTGCCTTGAGAGGTTGATAAGTTATCGAGAACTCCATCAAGAGTAGGGCCCATTTAGCGAGTCGCCCCGTCAATATGGCCTTCGACATTAAATATTTAAGGGGGTCCACCTTCGAAATAAGACGGACTTCATGCGCCAATGCATAGTGCCTGAACTTTGTTACCGCAAAGATCAACGCTAGGCAGTGTTTCTCGATGGGAGAATAGTTGCTTTCTGCCCCCAGAAGAACTCGACTCAAATAGTAAAGTGCCCTTTCTTTCCCTTGATCGTTCTCTTGCGCCCATAATGCGCTTAAGGAACCTTCAAGGGCGGTCGTATAAATAATAAGGGGCTTTCCCTTGACCGGAGCAGCCAGCACTGGCGGGTTCTGCAGGTACTGCTTGATTTCGTCCAGCGCGCTCTGGCATTTGTGATCCCAAACGAACGGAGTTCCCTTTTCATCAGGTGGCTGTAAGGACGACACTTTCCTGAAAGGTTGGCTATAAATCGCCGTATGTACGTGAGCTTCCCTTGGAGAGACCGCAGCTGTTTGAGAGTTTTTGGTGGGGGCATCTCCATGATCGCCTTAATCTTTGACGGATCTATCTCAATACCTCGGTGTCGGACGATGAATCCCAGGAATTTGCCCGAGGAAACTCCGAATGCACACTTGAGAGGGTTCATCTTCAAGTTGTATTGTCGAAGGCGTTGAAATACGGTCTTCAGATGCTCGAGGTATTCCTCATATGATTTGCTTTTAACCACGAGGTCGTCGATATAACATTCGACGATTTCATGTATAAGGTCATCGAAGATCTTCGTTATAGCCCTCTGATAGGTGGTACCGGCGTTCTTTAGACCGAAGGGCATCACCCTGTAGCAGAATATACCCAAAGGGGTCCGGAAAGCGGTGTGCTTCTGGTCTTCGGGATGTATCTTTATCTGATTATACCCTGATGAGCCGTCCATGAAGGAGAAAACCTCGTGAGTGGACGTGTTATCTATCATCAATTCGGTGACTGGCACTGGGAAATCATCCTTCGGGCATGCTTTATTGAGATCCCGGAAGTCCACGCATATGCGCACTGTCCCATTTTTCTTCATCACCGGGATGATGTTGGCGATCCAGTCGGGATATTGAACTTCTTGGATGAAGCCAGAGTCGATTAACTTCTTGACCTCGGCGTTGATACTCATCTCAAGCTCGAGCCGCATTCTTCTCGGCGCTTGTTTGACTGGCTTGATGTCCGGGGATATCGCCAATTTATGCACGGCAATTTCTGGATCTAGTCCTGGCATTTCAGAATAGTTCCATGCGAAGCAATCTCTATACTGCATAAACACGTCTTTTAACGCAGCCACCCTTTCTTCAGATAGCAACTCGCTGACAAATGTCGGTCGTGGGTCGTTCGCTGTCCCCAACTCAATTTTATTGAGGTTATCTACAGTAGTATGTATTCCATCTTCCAGCTCTTTCGGTGCTGGTGGAAATTTTGAGATCACCTCATCGTTGCTGTTTTCGAAGCACCAGGGAAGGTTATCCATATTCTCGGGCTCTTCTTTTGATATTGTTATCATGTGACAAGTATGAGCTCGCTTCGAAGACCGATGTGGGTCTGGTTCTGCTTTTGTGGCTTTGGGTTCGTGTCTCCGTGGTGGCGTTACCCTCCAGCTGTCAGACAGAGCGAACTGATACTGATCTTCGACCCAATTCTTGAAGATGAAGCAGCCTTCGAGAGGATGCCCTATTACTCAGTGATAAGAGCAATAGTTTGGGTGTGAGACTTCGCCTGCTTGCTCTGGGTGCTTGGACTCCGGCAGTGTAAGCATCTGGTATTTTATAGCTCGGTCAAGTATCTTCTTCGTCTTGTCCCGAGGAAAAGAGTATGCTCGACTCATCTTCTTTACAAGGGAAAAATCTGGACCGCTCGATTCCTGCTTGCGTGGCTTCTTAGTCCCGCTTTGTTGCTGTCGAGCGCCTTTTTCGCTTTTTGACTTGTTTCTGCCTCTACGTCGAGTCTTTCTTATAACAGGTTGACAGGGAGCGGCATTTTCATCTTTCACGGCCTGTTGGAGGAGGCGTTGCGTTTTGGTTTTCTCATAGATGGCCATTTCGCGGTTATGGTCGTCTCGGACTTTTTGACTAGCTTCCCTTATAAGCCTGTTCATTTGTTCTTCGAATGACGGACTGGGCACCTTTGCGTCAGGAACTTTTTCTGGTTTATGATTAGCGTCCTCCCATTGAGCATCCCCTTCTTCATTGAAGTCATGCACGACGTAGCAATCGTGGAGCAGCTCTTGTTTCTTGGATCGAATGTACCCAAGCCCTATTGTTTCCATCCTCCCACTAGGCAACTTGTGCTGAGTTTCGAGGATGTTCCAGACCCTGTCATAGAATTTGGCTTTTCGAGCGGTCTGTTTAAAGGGTATCCCCTGGCGCTTCAGCAGCCTCTTCAAGCCTTCTGTATAATATCTAGGTAGACGGATGGGCTGAAGGCTATCAAGCATAGGATCCGCACCGTGCCAGATTTCTTTCTCCACTTTGTTTTCTTCAGAGCGGTAGAATAGAATTGCCTTTTCGCCTGTGAGGGACATAGAACGTCCGCAGCTCTTCTATACTGTAGGTATCGAGCGCATCCAGTTCTTTATGATGTTTGAGTGGAACCATGGTAACTTATAGGCTTTGCTCTTCATCAGCGACAGTTTGTATTGAAGGTCGAGCGGAGAATATGGCATGGACCTCATCTTCCGAGTCACTGCCAAAGATCAACATAAGAGCGGATGGTCCTGGCTTGTTGTATTGGGGCGGACCCGAATAAACTATCTCCTCTTACTCCTCGGTATCACTCCCGAAAACAGGGATGGTGGCGTTAGTTTTGTTCTCCGGCTTGTGACACCTATCCGTGTCTTCGAAATCCGGTAAGAAGTATTTGCATCTTCATATTTGCGGACTTCGTTCACGGAGAACGGGTTCAGTTCTCCCGTTACGGTATACTCGAGACCATCCTTAAAATATTTCATACACTGATGCTGTGTAGAAGGGATGATGTTGTACTCGTGTAACTATGGTCGGCCGAGCAGAGCATTGTAGCATGTCTTGGTATCTATGACGTGAAATTTAAAGTCTGTGACGAGCAGCCCAAAGCGTAACGTCAGTATCACAGACCCGAGAGTTCTTGATGATTGAGAGTCGAATCCGGAGATGGTGATCTTCTCCCGAGCGAGGTGCTGGACGCTCATGCAGATTTCCTTCAATACCCGGACATTGAGGAGATTAACGGAGGATCCATTGTCGACCAGGATTTTGCTTATCTTTATATCATGGCAGTATCCTGAGACATAGAGGGGGCGGTTGTGTTCGCACATCCCAAGGAGAAGGTCCTCATCACCAAAAGTGACATCGGCTGTGTGCACTTCTTCCAACTCATCCTTCATCTTTTCTTCGGCAAGAAAAGCTTGGAATTGCTCGGGGTCCTGTAGTGCCTTGATTAATGAACCCCTTGCCTCTTTTGATAGTAAGAGGGCATCAAGAATACTGAGTTGTGAGGGTAGCTTCCTCAGATGCGCTAGAACGTTGTAATCCACCTTATTTTTCTTCGGCGGGTCCTTGGTAGTTAGCTCTTCCATGACTTGGTCATCTAGGGCAATATCCTCAGAGACCTTTTCTTTCCCTTTATCTTTTTTATTTGAGGGTCCGAGATTCTTTTCAGGTAGCGTACGATTACGCAACCGGATATTTTCGCAGACCTTCGGCTTTTCTTCTTTTCCCGAGGTGGACTCTTTAAAGAGGGGGCTAAGAGCTATCTCCTCGTCAGAGTCGCTCCCGAACGTGAGAACTTGCGATCCCCCAGCGTTAACCATGCGACAATCGCCGGTAGTTCTGTTAAGCCCCTCGGTCGTATTTTTCCGCTCCCGACGAGTTTTGCTCTTTTCCCGCCTAAAATGTTGTCGGTGAGCAACATATCCCTGCCACCATCTATTGAAAGCTTTGCATTCTTCGGTGGGGTGCGAAATCTTCCGATGATACAAGCAGTAGGAAGGGTGCATTTCTGCTTCACCAGCAATATTTCCTTCAGAGGGTGGTAGCTTCATACCCATTGATATGGCTTTAGCAAACCTTTTCCTCGTCTTGAATTTACTTTTATCTGCGGCGGATGTATTTTGCTCCAGCGGGAGTGTTTCAACTCTTTCGTCAAGTCGCTGGCGCTTGGCCCTTTCAAATATAACCGCCTCGCGTTCTCGATCAGCTTTACTTTTCAATAGAGCTTCGTTGAGGAATGCGTCAATTGTTTCACCCGATGGCCCCAGAATTTCTGGTTTAGGATCTGCCCCCAGCTTCTCAGCACAAGGAGTTTCCTCATCGTTTGTGAACGAATGGGAAATCGTATGACAACTCTCCACGTATTCCTCGGATTCATCCAACGAGCTCTCTCCTTCATCTTCCTCTTGAAAGTCGTGGTTAAGGAACTCTTGGAGTGTGATGGGAGTCCGTGCTTTCTGGTTATACTCCTCCAGCGCGTCGATTTGTTTTTGTAAGTCCGTGCGCTTGTCGCCAGGCTTCACGGGCTTCTTGGATTTCTTTTTCTTCTTCTTCGAAGATTTTGACGGCTGGTTGTGAGTGCTTGGGCCACCACCATCGATCTTTGGAGTTGGGCGCGGCTTCAACATCTCTTCAATGATCTGAGGTTCCAACGGGTTTTTCCACCTGATCGCTGGGCATATTTGAAGATCGTTCAGCATCCTCTTTGTTTTGGCTAATAGCACAACCTCCCATGGAGCTTCTTCAACGAGGTAGCACGTTGCCCCCGGCGTATTCACCCTTTTAGGGGTGTGAGGCTGCGGCGGATTCACCTTCCATCTGTTGGACAACACGAACTTGCCCTGTTGGTACTGGTCTTCAATCCAATTTTTGAAGACGTAGCAATCCTCGATTGGATGACCCAGTACTCGGTGATAAGGACAGTAATTGGGATCATTGACGTCGTTTTGCTGCGACGGACGTCGTGGATCTGGCAGATTTATGAGTCGGTTGCGCAATGCCAGCTCGAACAGTTTTCTCGTTTTATCTCGAGGAAACGAGTAAGGACGTCCTAGCCTTTCCTCAAGGGGTACACGCGGACGCATATTATTTTGACGGACCACCGGCTTCAAGTTGCTCGGCTGTTGTTGAGCATTGACGACAACGATCGCTTTTCCCTTCCCTTTCTCGTTTCGAGTGTTCGGCTTTGGAGGGGGCGGTCTATGGCCCATCTGGTCCACTTGAGTTAGCTTGTCGATCAGGGCTTGGAAGGTAGTCGGCTTGAAGAACATCATGAATTGAGATATGGTCTCCTGCGGATCGAGGGTTTCCACAAACATGCCTACTGCCGGAGTCTCTTCTATACGTTGCTCGCATTTTGACCATAAGTTCCGCCACCGTATCGTATATTGGACCCATGTCTCGCCCGGCTTCACCCTGGCGTTAATCAATGCCGTTATCGGGGTGCGTTCTCTTGCGCTTGCGAATCGCTGGGTAAACAGCAGCTCTATCTCCGCAAATGTCTTGATAGAGTCGTTTGGGAGCTCGGAGTACCACTCGAATGTTGTATCCGATAAGCTACCAACGAACTGGCGAAGTAACAATTTATCATCACCGCCGGTGTTGCCGCAAAGCGCCCTGCACTGGGCAACATGCCGGTGGGGATTGCCCGTCCCCTTATAGACATGGAATTTCGGTATTGTGTAGCCCGGCGGGTACTTGATCTGATCGTACCAGCTCGGATATGGTCGTCCAGTTTTTACGACCTGACCGGCTGCTTCAGTCTCCTGATGAACCCGTATCTGTTGAGCTATATATTCGTCCAGGTCAGGTTTGGAGATTGTCTCCTCCTTGGCAGTTGACAGAGCCGGTGGAGGATTTGACGTTTCTCCTCTGTC
The DNA here is from genome assembly GCA_030015575.1 of Agapanthus africanus. Classification (NCBI taxonomy): domain Eukaryota; kingdom Viridiplantae; phylum Streptophyta; class Magnoliopsida; order Asparagales; family Amaryllidaceae; genus Agapanthus; species Agapanthus africanus. Next base: position 557,206,991 of record JASDDO010000016.1, read on the forward strand.
GTCTTCAAGGACGATCGGAGGATCTTCAGCAGGAGGATCTTGTTGGATTATCATACCCACCATGTCCTGGAACAGGAGGGCCATTCGCTTTATGTTGGCTGCTTGTTCCGCAGCCTCTTTGTCGTTCTTCTCTAATATTCTCCGAAGGAACTCAGCGTCGGTTTCTTGCTCCTGGCGTTGATCTGACGACGCTTCGGGGCTTTCTTTTGGCCCAGTGAGTGCGGCCATCGCGTTCATCATTTCTTGGAGCTTCTGCTGTTGCTCCTGAGGTTTGGTCATTGACCGTGTAAGCGGTCTATGACCTGTAGATGTACGGCTGTCCTCTTTACCAGACGCTATGTATACCGTGTGTACCATGATGCCCCCGGACTTAGGGCATTTAGCTTCACTGCCTTTGACATTTGCCGCAGGCGTAGGGATCTTCCCCAGCCTTCTTCTCTTGTAGGCCGTTGAAGTTGAGGGGGCCGTTGCAGCGGGCACCCCGGCGGTTGTCGTCTTTTGCTGTTTGTCAGGACGGTTCTTTTCTTCCTGCACTTTTGCCTTTTTCTGCCGGCGAGAGTGATCTTGGTCGATTACGGAATCTTGAACCCTCCGCCAGACCTTGTAAATTTTGGAGGACAGCCGTTGAGGGGGCTGTTCCAGCTTCGTTTCTGTACCTCTCTCCGCAGGTGTAGGAGATCTTTTCAGTGTGGCAGTCGGAGAGTTCTTGTATACCCTCCTTAGCGGTTCAAAGCTGTTCCCAGTTGGAACAGAATCATTAACTTCTACCACTGGAGCAGGTGGAGTTAGCCCTGAAGGGGAGTTGCCCCCGGCCTTCCTTACTCGGCGCCAGTGGCGACGTCGAGCATGTCGAGCTGTTGGGACTGGCTCGGCGATAGGGATAATTTCGTTTTTCCCCCTGTCCGGAAGAGGCGCCGCTGGTGCCAGCCTCTTAAAGACTGATGTTGTCTTTTGAGTGGCGATGTTCAATCTGTCAAAGACAGACCCTCGAGTAGGAGCATGAGCCGGAATAGTCAGCCTTGAAAAGACCGACTCTTCAATAGGAGAAGCCGCCTTGACGACTTCAGGAGCAGAGGTGGCTATCTTCCTCGGGACGGCCACTTCAGTGTTCATGGGCTTCTTGGCGGGCCCATCAGGGTTCTGGTTCAGCCTGGCAAAGACAGAGGCTGCCGGTTGATATTGAACGACCCGTTGAAAGGGGCCGTTGTAGCAGTGAGCCGATCGAAGACCGACTTCTTGTGCGCTTCCGGTATGGGTATCGGAATGGTGAAGCTTGCGGGCGGGAGCATGGTCCCGAAAAACAGACCGGTGGTAGCCTGAGTCACTTGTTCCACCGGCATAGAAAGGATGGAGGCCGCTTGAGGCCCATAGGCTATACCTCCAGGTGAGGCGGAGCGTTGGTTGCACTTGCATTTGGAGCAGCTTGAGCAGTTGGAGGCCATTGATGCTTGATTTCTACGCCAGGCAAAAGACCAAATCTTAGTAACTTGAAACCCAAAGGCAACCATTAACAAACCGCGATTCGTTCGCGAAGACGACATACGAAGTGTGGAGTGGAAAGAGGAAAAGGTCCCACCGGGCGTGCCAGAATCTGTTCCCCTCTGAACGGCGGCCAAGACATGGACGTCTTGCCTGTGATTCGGGGCAGATGCTATTTGGTTTTATCCGTCGACCTCTCCGAAAATGTCAAGTTGATTTATGGCACCATGTATCGGAGGTTTAGACGGATGCGGCCGATGTAGCAGACTTCGTCAGATTCCCCCCTCATTAGAGGGGTTTTTTGATTGTGGGGACGCTCTTCCCTCAGGCGCAAGCCCCTGCAATTAATTACGCTACCGCATCGCGGTAACAACTTTCTCCTTCTCCAGAATTTCACTTCGTGTCGTGGGTGTTTGTTTTGTTTGTGGTTGCTCGTAGATTGCATACGGAGACTAATTTATGTCGTCGCCCGTAGGACGTGGATTAGTCCAAATCCGTATTTTCTTAGATTTGGTTTTGGGGTTTTGGTTTAAGGATACGTTAGCCATATTTGGGGTAAGATCAACTTAAACGTTTGTTAAGGATACGTTAGTCTAATTTGAGACTAAGATCAACTTAACGGAATCATTTAGATCCGACAAAAGAGCATTTGGGGGCTCGATTGTTCCAGTTTAGTGACATGGTGGTCCATAGGTAGTTTAAGGACATTGCGGTCCATTGCCAGTTTAGGGACATGGTGGTCCATTTCCAGTTTAGGGACATAGGGGTCCATGGTTCCCGTTTTAGGGACGGATATTAGTTTAAGGACGCATTAGTCCATGGGTTTAAGGACCCCATAGTCCATATAGATGTGTTTAAGGACGCATTAGTCCATTAGTTTAAGGACGCATAAGTCCATGGGTTTAAGGACCCCACAGTCCATACGGGTGTGTTTAAGGACGCATTAGTCCATTAGTTTAAGGACACATAAGTCCATGGGTTTAAGGACCCCACAGTCCGTATCTTGGTTTAAGGACGCATTAGTCCATGAGTTTAAGGACCCCACAGTCCGTATTAATGTGTGGTTGTCGGGACCCGTCACCTCTCTGACGTCGTTGAAGGATTACAACGATAGGTGTCAGAGGAGTTCAGAAATGTACCCTTGAACCGGATGTAAATTGATTTAAGAGAGCAGTCTTGCTCAGTCAATTTAATTTGAGGACTTACGGCCATGATTGGGCTAAGTCCAGTTGAGAATATTCAAAGTTTTTATCTTTGGCCTATTAGACCTGTGCTAGGGCTTTGCCCCTGTTTAATAATCCACTGCATTTTCTTTTGGCCTGCTAGGCCTTTTTTTGATTTGGGCTCTGTCCCTTTTAAATGATGCACAGCATCTGTTTTTGTTTGGGCTCTGCCCTTTTTAAAGTAATGCATTGCATTTTATTTGGCCTGTTAGGCCTTTTTTTAATTGGGCTTGGCTCTTCTGTAAATAATGCAGTGCATTAATCAAACTGACAGTGGCCATGTGGCCTGTCAGGCGCTTTGCGCCAATTATTGAGCGCAAGTGCATGTGGAGGTGACACGTGTCACGCTCTGGTGAGCGCAAGCGCAGTGCGCTGCGCCAGTGCGCTGCGCTGTTGCGCTGCCGACACGTGGCGCGCTCTGGTGAGTTGCGCCAATTTCAGAGAGCAATGCTCTATCTTAATAGCGCATAGCGTAAGTTATTCTGATGCTGACACGTGGCGCTCTCTGGTGGCTTGCGCCAACCCAGGAGCGCAACAGTGCAGATCTGCAAGTGCAAGCCACTGTTTTAATATCTTGATCCAATTTTGGATTCAAGAAAAGAATCTTTAAGATTCCAGAACCAATGGTTCATAAAAAAGGCAATGCCTTTGTTATTTATTATATTTTTTTATTGAAGATCCTTGATCTTGTTCTTAGATCAATGATCTATTCAGAAGAAATTCTTCTTTTTTTAAGGTTTTACTTTCTTCTTCCTTTCTTAATTCTTCTCAAAATTCTTTAGAGGAGTTCTCTCTTTGTTTATATGTTTTTTGTTTCTCTGTGTTGATGATTTGGAGTTTGGGTCTAGGGGCCTTTATATAGTGCCCATTAATTTGTTAAATTTGTTAAAGAGATCATTCTTTGAGTGATTTGGGGAATTTTCCCTACCGTTGGATCTTTGATCCAAGGGCTTCTGTTTTACAGAAGACAATCTTCTTGTTTTAACAAGAACAGAAAGATCTTACTGGAATTTTAATTCTGTTTGGCGCAAATGCGCCTGCGCTCGACACGTGTCACGCAGCGCAAAGCACAGCGCAACTGCGCTAGCGCAGCTGCGCTGCCATGTGTCGCGCAGCACAACTGCACAGTGCAACTGCGCTGCCATGTGTCGCGCAGCGCAGAGTGCAAATCATCTGAAGCGTTGCTTCTTTTGTTTTTTACTTTAAGTAGAGCCTTGCTCTGATTGGGCGTGCTGCCTTGGGCGCTACGCTGGCATATCAGCTTTTGACACGTGGCGCGTTGCGCGCAGCTCAAGGAATTTGAAGCATTGCTTCAATTTTTGGATTTTTTTGAAATTCAAACAGAGCTTTGCTCTGATTGGGGGTAAACAGTCATCCTACGACATTAGTAACATATCACTTCTAACTATGCTCTAGTTTCTAATATGGTTTCATAACTATCTCATTCTAACCCTAGTTTCCTAATCTAGGTTTCCTAACCATATTCTATAAATCGGTTTTCCATCAAAAGTTTGCGGGGGTGCTATACGCCATCCACCCGACTTCCCCGGTAGATATAGATCTACTCACCTGGTCTTCGCTCGCCGAAATCGATGACGCAGTGCTTCTTTGCCTCAGAATCCATGTGAGGGTACCTACAATAATCAACAATTTCAATACGTATTAAAATCGATGCAGAAAACCGATACGGCGCACGGTGTGCTCATAGGTTAGAACCTATGGACTAAACGTGCAAATCAATCAAACAACCCCTGTTGTCGATGTACGAACACCCGACAACCAAATACAAATCCAAATATCAAGAAAGTGCATTTTAAAATACGGAAAACATAGCCTAAAACACACCAAAATGTTTCCAGATTTTCCCCAGGTGACAATTAGCCAAAACTGCATATAGGAGGGGTCTAATTTAGTGCAAAAGGAGCCATGGAACAAAACTGGAACAATTCCACCCTACTCTGGCCGCAAATTGCGGCCAGATTGATTAAATCTGCGGCTATGGGTTAGGGTTTGGGGCTCAGGTCTTGGTGGTAGCTTCCTAGGTGCCTGCACGACTCCCAGTAATCCCAAAATCATTTCTAGTGTCCCCGGGTTGCTCCAGATTCCAAAATACCCTCCAAAATCACCCAATTATTCGATGTCGGGGTTTCTAAATCCGTGTTTTGGGGTTTCTAGGGTCTTGTCCAGGTGACTAAACAGCACCTAAGTCTAGTTAACAGCCACAACACATCACCAATTCAAACAACACCCAAACCTTCACTAGGGTTTCCCAAAGTTCACTAATCTTCACAATATCACATCTAAACACATATGAATACTAAAGTAAATGAAAAAATACCCAATTAGTGAAGGGAATACCTCATATAGCACCCATGAATCCCCAAGATCGTCAAAACTGAATTTTTCTTGGTCCCATGTATAGAGGTTGAAGAGGGGATTAATTTTTGTGAAGGGTGTGTAGGGTTTTGGGGATTGTTAGGAGATGGATCTAGGGATTATTTAAGGAGAGTTGTGGCTTGAGGGAGATGAAGAGGGTGATGGAAATGGTGGGGGATTTTGATTTGGGCAGCAGCCCCCCTCTCTCTCACTATAATTCACACACACACTCTCTCTCATCACTAGTATACCTACCTCATCATTATGCCCCCTTGACTTTTTCCTTTTTCTTTTTCTTTTCTCTCCACCAAAAACCATAATATATATACCAAATGAAATAAAACATGTAATAAAATGAAACATGTCATGGTGCACTAACCATGGAAACTGTAAAAACGCGGATTTGGCTTAGTCGCGATTAGCAGTGCACTAATCGGGTTTTTATCAAAACTGTACAAAATAAATTTTGAAAATGCCAAATCCTTTAATCATATAATTAAATGAATAAATTAATTTAATTTATATTTATTTCACAATTATTGGTATATATTTATACCCTTTTTCGAAAACCCCAATTTCGCAAATCGGCAGTTTTCGGGAAATATATTATTTTAATATTAAATTCCCAAAAATAATATTTTATATTTTCTGAAATGTTACAAAAAATAGTTGAAATGTTTGGGCAAATCGCAATAAAAAGCAGCGAGTAAAAATATAAAAAAATATCCGAAATAATAGGGCACCGTGAATAAAAAGCCGAAATGATTGGGCAATCGCGAATTTCGCGATATGAAAAGCTGAAAAGATAGAGTATCGCGGCAATAAAAAATAAAATTAAATTTCCTCTACCCTATAAGTATGTCCATATTGACTCTTGTATACGATTCATAGGCACAAATGAAAGAAAGGGAATCATATTTTTCCACCAGGCTCCGTCAAAGGGAGAGCCGGATCTTGATGGCAACATCTACAGCCTAAAAATTAGCTCGATGCTCTTCTCATTCCGATAGGGTGCAGACGTGACGTCAGCCAAGCTCCAAGGAGCCAAATCAAAAAAGAGTAATGGCAAAATCCCAGCTCTAACTCGACGTTTCTTCTCGGTGCAGACGCAACATCAACAAAAAAAGTGGAGCGATGGTAAAAATCCTAGCTCCAGCTCGACGTTCTCTTCATTCCAACAAGATGCAGGCGTAACTGTCAAATGAAATTGGAGTAATGATATACTCCTAGCTCCGGACCTCAAAGGCAATACATACAGCATAAAGGTCATTTGGATGTCTACCCAACTCCAGCAAAGAATCGGTATGACATCACCAAAATAAAGTGGAGCAACGGCATATCCCTAGCTCCAGATCTCGATGGCAATATCTACAGCCTAGAGATCAGCCCGACGTTCCTTCTCAGTGCAGACACGGCGTCAGCAAAGACCCAAGGGTCGAACAAAAAAGGTGCAATGGCATATTCCTAACTCCAGCTTGACGTTCCTTCTCAGTGCAAACGCAACGTCAATGAAGACCTAAGGGTCGAACAAGAAAAGGAGTTATGGAAAAATCCTAACTCTAGCTCGACGTGCTTCTTATGCCAACAGGATGCATACGCAATGTCAACAAAGGCTCCAAAGAGCCAAATCAAAAAGGAGTGACGGAAAAATACTAACTCCAGCCCGACGTGCTTCTCATGCCAGCAGGATATAGACGCAACGTTATCAAAGACCCAAGGGTCAAATAAAAAAGGAGTAATGGCAAAATCCCAGCTCCAGCTTGACGTTCCTTCTCGGTGCAAATGCGACGTCAACAAAGGCTCCAAAGAGCTAAATCAAAAAGGAGTGATGACAAAATCCTAACTCCAGCTCGACGTTTCTCATGCCAGTAGGATGTAGACGCAACGTCATCAAAGACATAAGGGTCAAAGAAAAAACAGAGTCACGGTAAAATCCTAGCTCCAAGTCTTGATGGTTCATATACAACCCAGACACTATCTCGACGTTCCCCCTCATTTTAGAAGGATGCGGACGCAACTATCAAATGAAATTGGAGTAATGGCATATTCCTAGCTCCGGACTTCAATTGCAATACATACAGCATAGAGGTCCTACAGATGTCTACCCTACTTCAGCAAAGAAACGGCACGACATCGTCAAAACAAAAATGAAGTGACAGAATATTCCCAGCTTTGGGTCTCGACGGCAACTCATATAAAGCCTAAAAGACTATCGAAGATCATCCCACACCAGAGCGAAATAGTTATGACTCATCGGGGCTCCAACTTGAGCCTAACCTCCAGTAAAAACCGTCATGGAAAATTCCTAACGTTTGCTCTTCCGATGGTAATATGACCTAAGGAGATTACTTGAAGACGTCTTGTCCAGCCCCCGAAGGGATCAGAGACATGACAGTCGAGGGGCTACTCGAACAGCAGCTTAAAGACTGCATATCGAGGAATACATCAGTCAATGCGACGGTACCACGGACTAAAACCCTAGTACTACAAACCTAACGGACCCATGTCGTAAAGAATAGGGGTTATCTATATTTCACATTATGATACACCTGCGAGATCCTCTCGACTCATCTCGACTCGTAGAGAAAAACATCTTTATGAAACCCTCACGGTTCATGAAGGTGAAAATCCTTAGGCGACGGGGATATCAACCTGTTTCTTAAGAACCATGGCCCTACAAGTGGGTCCAAATTGACTATTGTACACTATCCATGGGCCACATTTTCTAAAGTCGCATACTGATGAGGAAGAAAAACCACTTACGAGTCCTCTCGACTCGTAAAGGGAAAATTCTCTTGTGAGATCCTTACAACTCTCAAGAGAAAACACATTTAGGAGTCCTCACGACTTCTAAGGAGAAAATACACCTATGAGATCCTCTTGACTCGTAGGGAGAAAAGTATTTATGAGACCCTCATGGCCAATGAAGTTGAAAAGTCTTAGGTGACAGATCTAAACCTGTCTCCTAAGTCATCGCCGCCCTACAAGGAGGTCCAAACTGACTCTTATATACTATCCACGGGCCACATTCGCCAATGAAATGAAGAAGCTACATACAGGACCTCACGACTCGTAAGGAAAAAAATACCCGAGTGAGATCCTTACGACTCACGAAGGCGATGGGCACTTAGAAATCCTCACGATTTCTAGGGAGAATACACACTTATGAGATCCTCAAGATTCATAGGGAGAAAAACCTTTTTGAGACCCTTACGGCTCATGAAGATGAAAAAAGCCTTAGGCTATAAGGATCCTAAACTTTTCTCCTAAGACATTAATTCTATGGCCATGCACAACTTTGCACTATTTCACCCATGTACATATTTATGTGGGCAAAGTAGTGTGGGGCATTTGTAACAACCCTAAACTTTCTGTACAATTTTTTTCAAAAATACAGAAAGGGGTACCTGAGCCTGAGCACAAGCCATAAGTTTGATTTGCTTTTGAACAGTAAGAAGGAGATTGTAGCTCATTGGTAAGACCTTGCACTACTGAACCAACGCACCAGAGTTCAAATCCCATCAACCACACATTTTTTTAATTAAATTCTTTTAAATCTTTTAGAAGCCCAAGAGTTTACACGTGCATAACCCGTAAAACCAAGAGTCACACATAAAACAAACGAGTCCACTGCAGTAGACCAATCGTCGGGGACATGTGGCGAGGAGACGCGGCATAACTCGCCTGACTCGGGCCGGCGACTCGCCCGACTCGGCCACCGCCGCCAGCCCGACTCAGCCCGATCCCCATTTTTCTTGAACTCCCAGCAACCTTTGGCCTACCCCACTCCCCCTGTATAATTTAAAATCTCTGAAATTAAATAGAGAATTAAAACACCCTATTTTAATTTTTTAAATGCAAAATTAAATACAATTTTTATCACACCCTTTCACCATCCTAAACCCTAGATTTTCCTATAAATACCACACCTAAAATCACCCTTCCTCACTTCTAAATCCCTGCCTAAACTCTCAAGAAAATTCCCAAGACTTTTTGTGTGCAAGTGGAGTTAGCAAAGGGCGAAACTCCGACGAACTTCCGACGGCAATCCGAGGAGTTTCTGGCGACGAAACGACGCACCGGTGCTTCCCCAATCTTCCTCTTCCTCCTCTCTTGACCATAATCCGGTAAGTCCCCCTTCTCTCTCTCTTTTTCTATTCTCAAATTCTTAATCCTTAAAACGTGTTGGAAGCGGAGTTATCCGGCTTCCGATTCTTTTTTCTTTCAGAAATACAACATTTTCTTAATAACAAACCTACAATTTTTGATATATATTGTTTAATACTCATTAACTAAGACAATAGAATAAGTTTGACATTAAAATGATAATCGTAGCAAGTTTTATTCCATTTTTACATTAAAATACCTTTATATTTCATATCGACACGTTTATACATTTTAATCATGCTATCTTTAGAAAACTCACGAGGTAATGACCTATCTCTTCACAACACTCATATGTAACATACCACGATGGAAATTTGGGAACATAGATTTTGGAAAATACTATTTTACACAAAATTACCTCCGACTTATAAAAACATTTTTCTACAAGAAATGTATTTTAACAAATCTTTGCAATTGCGCCGCTACAACCCATTTCGGGGAACCCATTTAAGATGGTGTGGATTATCGCACATCCTCGGGCTTAGTAGTGCGAGATGCAGACCTCCGCAAGGAGCATACGGTCTCGAAAGATTTAAAATACAATTTTCTTTAGAAAATGTTATTTCTATTATAAATAAAACTTATATTTTTAATAAATAAATATATATGTAATTAATATCAAAATATCTATTTTTAATATTTATAAAATTCCACATTTCCAAAATTCAAGAAAAACATCTCATTTACAAGAAAATACCATACACTTCCAATATTACAAATAAATACCATATATTATGAAATTAGGTTTATTTCACTAGAAATGTCATATTGATAAAATATATATCAATCAAAACTCTAAAAACGATAATAAAATACGTGAGATGTATTTTGAAAATTATACAAAATTATTTTTACATAAAACCCCTCAAGTTATACTAAATTATAATAAGGACCCTAGTAAACATAGGTTTAAGCGGGACCAGTCTCTTGAGCCCCAGGGAGCCGAAGATATGGGTGCTTGCCTATTTAAGGTAGACAACTTAACAAACGGTGTTATCAACATGGTAATCGTTTTTGAAAAAGACACAAATCCTGCCGTCCATGTGCAGCGGTTACCGATAACACCAAAACCTAATTCAAGACTTTAATTTCTTTTCAATTGTCTGACTCGGACCAGGTCTCATTATAATCAATCTGACTTTATATGATTCAAGTACAAACTACAATTCAACATGAATCCATGAATCCATATATTCAATCTATTCAATCTATACAACTTGACTGAACCGAACCATGGATATACTCCATTTACAAGTTCATCCATTATATCCGTCCCATTACTGATATCATGGTTTTGGCAACTCATCCATCTATATACAATATACAATTCAAACAATACAATCAAGACATCGCGGGGTTTATAAGGGGTAGACTGGTACGGAAGGTGTTAGAAGTGGCACGAGACAGCAACCATAAAGACACCCAATCTGAATTCAATTGTCGTTGTACCGTGGCTGAACGGTTCCTTGTACTCCGTATACCGTAGTCTATGGTCTAGTGAGACTCCTCTCGTATACACCGGCCTCTTCTGTACCAAACTACAAACAACAGCGTTAACATTGGATACAACATTATAACAATATACTTTCTATTCTGCCTAGTCTATTCTTGTCTATTTACGGGACTTATCGAGAGATTTGTTCGCTGACGACATTCTCTTTCTTCTTCTTTGGAATGTCGTCAGGTGATTCTGACTTACTGGAGATCGAGCCCACCAGCGGTGATTTGGACCAGCTAGCCTTCGACCCGGAGCTCTAGTTACTTGTACATTTCATTTCAGTACTTTCCATTTCTGTCCTGCCACTGTTTAGACATTGCTTTTCATTCCATGTATTTACTTTTCAGATATATTGTAAAAAGAATGTTAATAAATAAAGTTGATGTTCAATTATATCTACTGTCTCTGTCTCTTGTGCATTTTATTTATATTGCTTAGATACGCTCGGCGCGTTTACTTCAGAGTAAATACGTAGCGGCCTCGTCGTGTCCTCTGCCCGTATACTGGGAAGCGGGGCGTGACAGGTTTTGTTGGTGGCCCATGCAGGTCAGAGCTGTATGGAACCCTATCATACAGTTCAACTCTGCGTGGACAACCTAAGCAATATAACACAAGAACTAGCAACTGAAAACATTCTTTACAATTCATACTTCTTGAATCTCATCATTTCATATACTTTGAATCTATCTTAACCTAAGAGACAGAAAGAAACAATTAACCAGTCAAGTCAAGGTTTTTGTTTCTATTGCAAGAAGGATGGACACTTATGGAAGGACTGTAGGCGTGCAAAAGGTTTGTGCCTAGTTTGTGGTTCATCAAATCACGGAATTGGAAACTGTCCTTATAGACGCAACCCAGCTTACACACCCACCAACTACCCGCAGCGACCAGCTATCCAGGCTCCTGCACCTCGTCTTACACTCCCAACTCCACCACCTGCATAGCCTAATCACCAATTCCATCAGGCACCGAGGAACATGCCTCGAGGGCAGAGAAACATGCCCCAAGGATAGATGAATGTGCCCCCAGTTAGGAGGAATGTACCACCGCGTCAGGCTTTCCTTTTAGCAGCCAAAAAAGCAGAGGCCGTAGACCAAGGTAAACCTGGTAATTTCCTCAACTCTTTTCAAATATCTCGCATTCTGTCGTTCTCTCACATATTTTTCATACACTACCAATAGTTCTATCACCAAACTTTCCTTGAATCCGTTACACTTTCCTTTTACAAATTTCGAGAACGAAATTTTTATAAGGAGGGTAGAATGTAACAACCCTAAACTTTCTGTATAATTTTTTTCAAAAATACAGAAAGGGGTACTTGAGCCTGATCACAAGTTATAAGATTGATTTGCTTTTGAACAGCAAGAAGGAGCTTGTAGCTCATTGGTAAGACCTTGTACTGCTGAACCAAAACACAAGAGTTCAAATCCCATCAACCACACATTTTTTTATTAAATTCTTTTAAATGTTTTAGAAACCCAAGAGTTTACACGTGCATAACCCGTAAAACCAAGAGTCACACATAAAACAAACGAGTCCACTGCAGTAGACCAATCGTTGGGGACACGTGGCGAGGAGACGCGGCATGACTCGCCTGACTTGGGTCGGCGACTCGATCGACTCGGCCGCCGCCGCCGGTCCGACTCAGCCCGATGCCCATTTTTCTTGAACTCCCAGCAACCTTTGGCCTACCCCACTCCCCCTGCACTATTTAAAATCTCTGAAATTAAACAGAGAATTAAAACACCCCTTTTAATTTTTTAAATGTAAAATTAAATACAATTTTTATCACACCCTTTAACTACCTTAAACCTTATATTTTCCTATAAATACCACACCTAAAATCACCCCTCCTCACTTCCAAATCCCGCCCAAACTCTCAAGAAAATTCCCAAGACTTTTTGTGTGCAAGTGGACTTAGCAAAGGGCGAAACTCCGACAAACTTCCGACAGCAATCCGAGGAGTTTACGGCGACGAAACGACGCACCGGTGCTTCCCCAATCTTCCTCTTCCTCCTCTCATTACCCTAATTCGGTAAGTCCCCCTTCTTTCTCTCTTTTGCTATTCTCAAATTCTTAATCCTTAAAACGTGTCGGAAGCGGAGTTATCCGGCTTCCGATTCTCTTTTCTTTCAAAAATACTATATTTTCTTAATGAAAATCCTATAACTTTTGATATATATTGTTTAATACTCATTAACTAAGACAATAGAACAAGTTTGACATTAAAATGATAATCGTAGCAAGCTTTATTCCATTTTTACATTAAAATACCTTTATATTTCATATCGACATGTTTATACCTTTTAACCATGCTAGCTTTAGAAAACTCACAAGGTAATGACCTACCTCCTCACAATACTCATATGTAACATAGCACGCTGGAAATTTAGGAACATAGATTTGGGAAAATACGATTTTACACAAAACTATCTCCGACTTATAAAAACCTTTTTCTACAAGAAGTGTATTTTAATAAATCTTTGCAATTGCGCCGCTACAACCCATTTCGGGAAACTCGTTCAGGATGGTGAGGATTATCGCACTTCCTCGGGCTTAGTCGTGCGAGATGCAGACCTCCGCAAGGAGCATACGGTCTCGAAAGATTTACAATTTTCTTTAGAAAATGTGATTTCTATTATAAATAAAAATTATATTTTATATATATATATATGTAATTAATATCAAAATATCTATTTTTAATATTTATAAAATTCCACATTTCCAAAATTCAAGAAAAACACCTCGTTTACAAGAAAATACCGTACAATTCCAATATTACTAATAAATACCATATATTATGAAATTAGGTTTATTTCATTAGAAATGTCACATTGATAAAATAAACATCAATGAAAACTCTAAAGACGATAATAAAATATTTGAGGTATATTTTGAAAACTATACAAAATTATTTTTATATAAACCCCTCTCAAGTTATACTAAATTATAATAAGGACCTAGTAAACATAGGTTTAAGCGGGACCAGTCTCTTGAGCCTCAGGGAGCCGGAGATATGGGTGCTTGCCTATTTAAGGTAGACAACTTAATAAACGGTGTTATCAACACGGTAATCATCTTTGAAAAAGACACAAATCCTACCATTCATGTGCAGCGGTTACCGATAACACCAAAACCTAATTCAGGACTTATAACAACCCTAAACTTTCTGTACGAAATTTTTTCAAAAATACAGAAAGGGGTTACTTTTTCCTGAGCACAGGTTATAAGTTTGTTTTGATTTTTAATAGCAGGAAAGAGCTTGTAGCTTATTGGTAAGATCTTGCACTGCTGAACCAAAGCACCAGAGTTCAAATCCCATTAGCCACATTATTTTTTAATTAATTTTCTTTTAAATTTTTAGAAGCCCAAGGGTCTACACGTGCATAACTCGTAAAAACCAAAAGTCACATATAAAACAAACTGACCCAGGAGCTACACTAAACGATAAGCGACACGTGGCGACGAGCTCGGCCCTGACTCGGCCGGATCGGGCCGGAGGCGCGTCTGACTCGGCCCGACGCCACCGGCCGACTCACCTTGGATCGCCGAGTTTCCTTCATGAAAGTTGTGTCTTTTGGCCTCCTTATAACCCCTGTCATGTTTAATTTCCCTGTATTAATCCAGAGACCAAAAAATCCCTTTAATCTCCATTTTAATGCAATTTAAATGCAATTTTTTTCTATCAAACCCTAACCCTAATCTTTTCCTATAAATAACAATCCAATTCACACCCCGCCTCACTCACAAACTCTGTCCAAACTCTCAAGAAAAATCTTTAGACCTTTGTGTACAAGTGGAGTTAGCGAAGGACGAAATTCCGACGAACTTCCGACGACGACCTTGGGAGCTCTCGGCGACGGAACGACGCACCGGCACCTCCTACTACTCTCTCTTCCTCTTCTCTTAGCTCTAATCCAGTAAGTCCCATTCTTACTTTCCAACTTGATCTCTAAAAAGTTCTCTTTCTAAAACCCGACGGAAGCGGAGTTAATCCGACTTCCGATTCGGTTCTTCTTAAAAATTCCACCTTTTCTTAAATACAAACATACCAAACCCTCACATATTGACTATTAAACATTAACAAAACATCATGAATAAGTTTCATAACAAAATATTTTATATTGTAATTTTTATCACATCTTTTCAGTAAAATACCATGTAGTTTAGTTTTGACATAAAAACATCATTACCCTTCCTATACCTTTAGATAGATCATGAGGTAATGACCTACCTCCTCACAACACTCATATGCAACATAGAATGCTGCCTTTCAGGAACATAGAATACGGGAAAACGCAATTTTACACATAAATACCTTTTACTATTAAAAACCTTTTTCTATAAGATTATGTATTTTAAACAAATCTTTGCAAAGCGCCGCTATAACCCATTTGGGGAACCTGTTCGGGATGGTGCGGATTATCACACATCCTCAGGCTTAGTAGTGCGAGATGCAGACCTCCGCAAGGAGCATTCGGTCTCGAAAGATTTAAAATACAAATATCTTAAGAAAATGAGATTTCTAGAATAATAATAAATTAAAATTATTATATATATATATATATATATATATATATATATATATATGGATCATCAAAATATCTAATTTTTAATATAATATAAATATTCCAACTTTTCCAAATCAAAAGAATCACTTTACATGAAAATACCATGCAATTCCATACAAGTTCAATACTTTACAATTAAATACCATATATTATGAAATTAGGTTTTATTCACTAGAAATGTCACATATATCAAATGTACATCAATGAAAACTCTAAAGACGATAATAAAATACTTGAGGTGTATTTTGAAAATTATACAAATTATTTTTACATAAAACCCCTCAAGTTTTATAAATTACAATAAGGACCCTAGTAAATATAGGTTTAAGCGGGACCAGCCTCAGGGAGCCGGAGATATGGGTGCTTGCCTATTTAAGATAGACAACTTAACAAACGGTGTTATCAACACGGTAATCGTCTTTGAAAAAAACACAAATCCTGCCGCCCATGTGCAGCGGTTACCGATAACACCAAAACTTAATTCAGGAATTCAATTTCTTTTCTAATTGTTCTAACTCGGACTGAGTCTCATTATAATCAATCTGACTTGAATATGATTCAAGTATCAAACTAAAATTCAAAATGAATCCATGAATCCATATATTCAATCTGTTCAATCTATACAATCTATATAACTTGACTGGACCGAACCATGGATATATTCCATTTACATGATTATCCAGTACCTCCATTTCCATTTATACGATATCATGGTTTCGGCAAGTCTTCCATTTACAATACAAGCCTTCCATTTACATTTACAAAACAGTACATACAACACATTTACAATTCAAACAATACAAACAATACAACCAAGACATCGCGGGGTTTATAAGGGGTAGATTGGTACGGAATGTGTTATAAGTGGAACGAGACTGCAACCATTAAGACACTTAACCTGAATTCAATCGCCGTTGTTCCGGGCATTCTAACGGAGCCTTGTACTATATATACCGTAGTCTCTGGTCTAGTGAGACTCCTCTCCTATACACTGGCCTCTTCTGTACCAAGCTACAAATAACAACGTTAAAACTAAATACAATATTATAACAATATAATACCACTTTAAAGTTACACACTCTCTCTCTCTCTGTGTCTATTCTACTTTTTCCTTATCTTTGGAACTTACCGAGCGATTTGTCCGCTGACGACATTCTCTTTTTTCTTATTTGGAATGTCGTCAGGTGTTTCGGACCTTTTGGAGACAGAGCCCAAGAGCGAGGATTTGGATCAGCTAGCCTTCGACCCGGAGCTCTAGTTACTTGTACATTTCATTTCAGTACTTTCCATTTCTGTTATGCCACTGTTTAGGCATTTCTTTTCATTCCATGTATTTACTTTTCCATGTACTGTAAAAGAATGTTACTAAATAAAGTTGTTGTTCACTACATTTGTCTCTTGTATATATTTCTTTTATATTGCTTAGTTACGCTCAGCGTGTTTACTTCTGAGTAATACGTAGCGGTCTCATCGCGTCCTCTGCCCGTACACTGGGAAGCGGGGCGTGACAGGTTTTGTTGGTGGTCCATGCAGGTTAGAGCTGTATGGAACCCTACCATGCAGTTCAGTTCTGCGTGGACAACCTAAGCAATATAACGCAAGAACCAGCAACTAAAACATTCTTTACAATTCATACTTTTTGAATCTTATCATTCAATATACTTTGAAACTGTCCTAACCTATTTTTCATTCAAGGTTATGGATTCCCCAAACTATACCAGCACCAACTTCAACAACACTCCACCTCCACTACCACTCACACCTGTCGTCACTGCTCCGACAATGAGCAGACGATTTTGCTTGAGGCGATCCGCAGCCTCCTGGAAGGACAACAGTAACAGACTGCTATTCTCTTGAACCGTCCAAAAGCGAAAGCACCTGGGGTGAAGCAATTCAGGGCCTTGCACCCTAAGCGGTTCTCAGGAAAAGTGGTCCCCTTAGAAACTAAGGAATGAGCTCAGAGTATTGAAGATGACCTGGCAGCAGCACAAGTGCCAGAAATATCTTGGGTTCGAGTTGCAAAGCTGAAGCTCACTGACAATGCACGGGTCTGGTGGAAGGCGGAAGAAAGCCGTCTTGACCAGCCTATCGAATGAAAGACTTTCCGTGACATGTTCGATGCAAAGTACTTCCCTGAGACTGCCCGCTTTGATATGGAACAGCAGTTCATCCATCTACAACAAGGTTCAATGTGGACAAAATCAATAGATGAGTATGATGCTGAGTTCACCATGCTCAGTCGGTAAGATATGCCTCAATGTTCGATTTTGTATCACATACTACACAGCTAACACAAGACCGTAACAGGTTTGCGGCCCATCTCATAACGACCGCTGAGATCAGAGCTAGAAGATTTCAGCAAGGGTTGGACTCGGAAATCCAAGCTGCTCTATCCATAGGGGATTTCCCAACCCATAATTTGGTTTTAAAGGCTGCCCGAAGATACGAGGCAGTGGTGAAGAGGAAGGGCAAACCTCTATCTTCCGAAGTGAAGTGCCCTACCAATCAGATGGCAGGAGGAGCTTCTTCAAGACAAACTGTTGAACCCAGGAGATCGGAAGAAATCATTAACCAGTCAAGTCCAGACTTCTGCTACTACTGCAGGATAAAGGGACACTTGTGGAAGGACTGTAGGCGCGCAAAAGACCTGTGTCTAATTTGTGGTGCATCCAATCACGAAATTGGAAACTGTCGTTATAGAAACAACCCAGATCATACACCCACCAACCATCCGCAGAGGCCATCTATCCAGGCTCCTGCACCTCGCCTTGCACTCCCTGTTCCACCACCTGCACAGCTTACTCGCAAATTCCATCAGGCACTGAGGAACATGTCTCGAGGACAGAGGAATGTGCCCTCAGCTAGGAGAAACGTGCCCCGACGACAGGCTTACACTTAGCGGTTGTAGAAACCGAGACAATTGACCAAGGTAACACAAGTAAGTCTCTTTCACATTCTTAAAATCCTTATATAACTTTATTATTTTTCATACACTACTGTTCTCCGCCGAAAGACGCGACCGGGACGTTGGGACGTCTGGCCTGAATTTTGGGGGCAGATACTATTTGGTTTTATCCATCCAGCTCTCTGAAGATGCCAAGTTGATTTATAGAACCGTGTATCGGAGGTTTAGACGGATGCGGCCGATGTAGCAGACTTCGTCAGATTCCCCCTCATCTGAAGGGTTTTTGATTGTGGGGACGCTCTTCCCTGCAGGCGCAAGCCCCTGCAGTTAATTACGCTACCGCATCGCGGTAACAACTTTCTTCTTCTCCAGATGGTCACTTCGTGTTCTGTATGTTTATTTTATTTTTTGGTTGCTCGTGGATTGTATACGGAGACTAATTTATGTTGTCTCCCGTAGGGCGTGGATTAGTCCAAATCCGTATTTTCTTAGATTTGGTTTTGGTTTGGGTTCTATTGTTTTAGTTTAGGGACTTTGCGGTCCAGTTTAAAGACGTCATAGTCTGTAAAGATTAAAGACGTCATAGTCTATAAGTTTAAGGACCTCACAGTTCATAAAGTTTAAAGACATCGTAGTCTATGAGTTTAATGACCCCACAGTCCATAGTTTAAAGACGTCATAGTCTGTAAAGTTTAAGGACATCATAGTCCATGAGTTTAAGGACCCCACAGTCCGTAAAGTTTAAGGACCCCACAGTCCGTGGAGTGTATGGTTGTCGGGACCCGTCACCTCTCTGAAGACGTTGAAAGATTACAACGACACATATCAGAGGAGTGAAGAGATGTACTCTTGAACCAATATTGGTTGGGAGATCTGTAGTTCAATTTGGGACTAAGATCATAGATTTATGAGCATATGAGATCATTTAATCTGAATTAGGGATCTTTGGCCAACTTGGGCTCGGTCCATTTAGTTAAAATATTGAACATTTAACAATGCTGAGCAGTGGTTTGGGTTTTGACAATTGTTTTGTCTTTTATTGAGTGCTGAGCACTCATCATAGCTCTGGGGCTTTATTATTTAAAGAGCAATTTATGTTCTCTTAGCGCATACGTGAGGAGCACGTGGCGCGCTTGGCGCTGTGCGCCAGTTAATTAGCGCAGAGCGCTTCTGTTAAGTAGCGCACACGTGAGGGGCACGTGGCGCGCTTGGCGTTGTGCGCCAGAAAATGAGCGCAGAGCGCTTCTGTTAAGTAGCGCTCACGTGAGGGGCGCGTGGCGTGCTTGGCGCTGTGCTCCAGACAATGAACACAGAGCACTTCTTTAGAAGTAGCGCACATGTGAGGAGCACGTGGCGCGCTTGGCGCTGTGCGCCAGTCAATGAGCGCAGAGCGCTGTGCTCCAGACAATGAACGCAGAGCACTTCTTTAGAAGTAGCGCACATATGAGGAGCACGTGGCGCGCTTGGCGCTGTGCGCCAGTCAATGAGCGCAGAGTGCTTCTTTAAATTTGGAGCGCTAAGGCTCTTTTTAGGCAACTTTGCACTCCAAGAATTAAATTTTCTCTTATACGAGACTTTGTCTCACGGATCTAAGAACAAAGTTCTTATTTTATAGGAGATGTTTCAATCTCTTATATTCTTGGTGAAAGGCTTTGCCTTTATGGATCTGTGATCCTAAGAGAATTGAATTATTCTCCCCCTTTTTATAATGAGATGTTATGATCTCTTTTTGTGAAAGACAATTTGTCTTATAGATCTATGATCTGGCAAAAGAATTAAGTTCTTTTTTTCTGATGAGATATTTTGATCTCTCTGTTTTTACCTTGAAGAAAAGTTCTTCTTCTGCCGAGAGCTTGCTCTTCTCTCTGAAATTTCTCAAAGTTTAGGGGGGGGGTCCTCTGTATAAAACTTGAAGTCTTGGGGCCTTTATATAGGGCAAGCTGATTTATTGAATCAGTTGAAGAGATCTTTTCTCTAATTGATTTGGGGATTTCCCCACCGTTGGATCTTTGATCCTAGACTTCTGTTTTACAGAAGACAATCTTCTTGTTTTTAACAAGATTGAGAAATCTTTTCTCATGCAGAATTTATTTTGCACCATTGTGATTTTTAGAAGTTGAAACGGCTCTCAGTGCCTATAAATAGGGCCTTTGACCCTTGAGATGATTTCTGTTCATCTCCTTTCTTATTTTTCTGAGAATTAATTCTCTTTCAAAGCCAAGCTCTTTCCCTTAAGAAATTTCTTAAGAGTCAAAACTCTGCCCATCTTAGGTAAGGATTGAACTTTTTAACAGAGCTTTGCTCTCCTTAGATCATAGATCTAAAAAATATCTCTTTAGGGTTTTACCCATTAACAGAGCCATGCTCAACTTTAGATCATAGATCTTCAAGAGATAATCTTTTTATTTTAGGGTGACTTTAACCTATGAACTGGAACATTGTTCATGAAAAACTCTTAGAGTTCACAGATCTTAAAGATCTCGGAATTTTTAATTCATTAAAAGCTTTATTTTAAGTTTTTTGATGGGTTATTCCATCATTTTTACAGAGCATGGCTCTTAGAATTTTTCTTAAGGAATTTTTATTCCTTTCATCATCAGAGCTGACAGATGTCACTCTGTTGTAGAGCGCTGCTCTCAATGGGAGATTTACTCCTTGGCCCGAGGGGCCTTCATTAAATGAGAATCCTCTTAGGATTCCCCCCTTAATTGCACAAATCTGAATCTGTTGTGTGTTTTGGTCAGCACTTGTTTTCTCTATGCGGATACCAAGAATTGTCTAAATCCTCGTGTCTTGATCAGTCTGTCAGCTAAACTCTCACTGATTTTCATTTTCAGGTACCATGGCTGTTCATCTGTACTGCCTTAATGAAATCATTTCTTATGAGGACATTTGCGTATAGGGTCATTGTCAAAACCAGGAGTTCACAAACGCCCAATGTGCCGAAATTATGAATCGTTTCAATGCACACATCGGCCGACTACTCTCTCATCGTTCCGCTCTCTTGAAGATTATAGTGGGAGCAATTTGGGAAGCGCTTCCTGGATTTTATGAAGCCATGCCGCTTAACGCACTGGATGACGCCGAAGATAAGGTACACTCAGTGTATCTGACGGGCCTGATCTCAAAGAAACGGCGAGATAATCTCATTGATATTTTGCATCAAGTTTTCCAGCAAACGACGATAATCACTGCTTATCAGAGGGTGGAGGATATCAACGAAGATCCTGATGCTTGTGATCGTGAGAGGAAGCATACGAAAATGGTCCGAGAGGCCCGAAATATTTTAGATGGCCTGACTTTTGAATTTCTCAACCCATGTCCTGGATTTGATGTCTTGCCATTGTAAACATTTTAATGATGTTTTTGTTTACCGTTTTCATCACTGTAAGAATTTTCTGAAGTATGTGTAGGGTTCCTAGGCACTCTTGTGAAGGTCTATAAGGCATCAATCATGCCCGAATAAAATTTTAGACGTGCCGAACAACCCAAATCCGGGATCTTTGCTAGATTATTAAGGTTTAACATGTCAGTAAACATATTTACAACTAAGTGTGAGGAATTACAACCTTTATAGTCCGCTCCTTCGCTTCATAAGCTCTGAGTAGAAGTCCCTTTGCCGCGATCCACGATCTCCCGGACTCAAGAGAGGCTCCACGACTCGAACGATCCATGCTAGCTTGTAGTGTTCCTTTTCTCCGATGATCTTCGTCGAAGTTTCTATAATTCAAGCTCTCTCACTCTAATGAGGTGAACGCCCTAATCTAATTGGCTAGATTAGATGAGGATGATGGAGTAGTATTTATGCTTTCTTTTTATATCAAATTCTCACATGAAATCATCACAAAATGAAAACCTAGTAAGCTTTCTCAAAGCTCAAGGTTGAAGAAGAAGATGAAAAATGAATTAATCCCTTTTGTGATGAATAATGAAATGATATATGAATAATAATGCAACCATGCTCAAGGATGACAAGGATAACTCTTGTAGATAATTAACTAAGGCTAGGGTTTGGGTTGAGTTAAAACAATGAGTCATAAGAAAATATCAACCATAATATCTAACTCATGACAAAAGAAAAGCTTCTAGAAGGTCCAAGAAAGAACTAACCCAAATCAAACCCTAACCTTGTTTAATCTCCACTAAACAAGTTGCATTAGTAATCATATCATGTTACAATAATATATATCACATATATATTATATATTTGTAACAAAAGAAAATAATACAATTAATATATATAGCATATATATCAATGTATTATCCGACGAGAAAATGAAATAATAAAGCGAGCCAATATTAGATAATGTAATGCAATATATCATATATATTATTATACATTAAATTATCGAATCAACACTTGATCCGACAATCCGGCTATATCGAATATAACCGACTAATATATCATGTACCGATTCATCGCATCAATACTTGATCCGATGACCCGGCTCATATCTAAATATCGCGAGAATATAATACGGTATCTCATATCGCATTATGCTCGGTCCTGCACATATCACATATGTGCCCCTACTCCGTTTTGCCTGAGTCAAGAAACCTCTGTGTAGGACTCTAAAGAATCTTCAATATGCCGGTAGCAGGTGATGATCATATCAAACACGCACAAGCTGCAAGCGGTCAGCTAAACGTAACAGCCACCCAGGTATTGAGTGATCAGAAGATCAACAAGCTAGCCTGTACGTTCTCCTGTGAATCCAATAAGTAACACTCCCGTACAGTCCGGTCTGTTCGTCTGATATGTCGCATATCAAGTCTAGGGGTGGTATACATCAGACCCCAGTAACCGATAAGTCGTGTCGATGTGAGCCTCATAACGGGTTGAGAAACTACTGGTAACACTTACCAGTAAATCTCTATATCAGCCCTGGCCAGGGACTTCCAGTTATAGCCAATCGAATACAGCACAACATCAACTCCCTATACCGGGAGAGACGAATTCCCTCCTATCGCTCATTGCCTCTATGTGATTCGGGACTGCACCCAAAAGCCACCTTTTTGCACGCCCTCGTGGATGTGGTAAGGTGGAAATCAAATCACAGTGGGAATCATACAAGACTCTATGACGATCTCGGGTCTACAGACTACCTTGTACCAGTGTCACCGGAGAACTGCCATCTGACGTGTGGTATATCACCATCTGAGAGTTCTCAGCGAGTCCGTCCAGTGTACCCAGTCTCCACTGAGCACCCGTACACCATCCTTGATGTCAAACACCGATGGATATAGGATCATACATCGCCCATCATATGGGTCAAGATGCGTATACGCTAGTCTACTCTGGTGTATCGATGCCCTGTCTCGACACACCCTCGACTAGGAATAGTTATAGGATGTACTCATCGACTACCATGGCCCCACTAGTATGATCTCATCATAGTCCCAGTAGTCGAGTACAGATCCTAAGGGCTTTATCAACATGTGAGAGTAAGACAGTAAACCAATACAAGTCAACATGTTAAGATAAAGTGAAACCAAATAGCATACTATCATGACGAGCAAGAAAGTCCTCTCTATAAATATCCAAGCATCCATTATAATATACATCATATGTACAACAATAGCCTCTAGGGCATATACATAACTAACAGTATGAATAGACAGTTTTTGTTTCCGCGTGTTTATTTTATGCACTAAACCTTTTCCGCACTTACATAAATGGGTTTGCTTCGAACGCTTAACTGGATGCGAATCAAATGTTCTTCTTACTGTCATTCATAGTATGTGGTTGACGTCCGTAGGTTACGCCTTTTCATTTTGATTTGACGCAGAGCAGTCTACGCACTCTTGAGTAGCACCTCTATTTTTCTGGTATGTAATTTTGGCAAATGTGGTCTGTAGATAGTAAGTAGCTGTCCATCTTGGACTCTTTACAGGGTAGCGATGACTTAGGAAACAGGTTTAGATCTGCCACCTAAGACTTTTCAACTTTATTAGCCGTGAGGGTCTCATAAAGTTTTTTCTCCCTACAAGTCGAGAGGATCTCGTAGGTGTATTTTCTCCTTAGGAATCATAAGGATTCCTAAGTGTGTTTTCTCTTGAGAGTCGTAAGGATCTCGCAAGAGAATTTTCTCCCTTACAAGTCGAGAGGACTCGTAGGTGTATTTTCTCCTTAGGATTCGTGAGGATTCCTAAGTGTGTTTTCTCTTGAGAGTCGTAAAGATCTCGCAAGAGAATTTTCTCCCTTACAAGTCAAGAGGACTCGTAAGTGGTTGATGAGTTGACCTTTTTCCAAGTCGAAGCACTGATTCGATGAGGAGGTCATTGGTTGACGTATTTCCGAGGCGGGGTCATTAGATGACGTATTTCCGCGATGAGGTCAGTTGGCTGACGTATTTCCGCGACGGGGTCATTGGATGACACATTTCCGCGATAGGGTCATTGGCTGACGTATTTCCGCAACGGGGTCATTGGATGACGTATTTCTGTAATGGGGTCATGTGCTGACGTATTTCCGTGACAGGGTCATTGGCTGACGTATTTCCGCGACGGGGTCATTGGGTGACGTATTTCCGCGACGGGGTCATGTGCTGAACGTATCTCCGCGACAGGGTCATTGGATGACGTATTTCTGCGACGGGGTCATTTGGCTGACGTGTTTCCACGACGGGGTCATTTGATGACGTATTTCCTCGACGGGGTCATTGGCTGACGTATTTCCGCGACGGGGTCATTGGCTGACGTATTTCCGAGATGGGGTCATTTGCTGACGTATTTCCGTGACGGGGTCATTAGATGACATATTTCCGCGATGGGGTCATTGGATGAAGTATCTCCGCGACGGGGTCATTGGCTGACGTATTTCCGCGACGGGGTCATTTGATGACGTATTTCTGCGACGGGGTCATTTGGCTGACGTATTTCCGTGACGGGGTCATTTGATGACGTATTTCCATGACGGGGTGTCTGGGTTGACTCTAGGTTGTCTGTGAACCGTGGAGTCTTAGAACTAGGGACTTTGCCGTGGCTCCGATTGGTGGTGTCGCGTCCGTATCCGGCTGGAATGAGGAGGAATGCCGTTGCTGATCTCTACGCTGTAGATGTTGCCGTTGAGACCTGACTCTCTCTTTGACAGAGTCTTGTCGGGAAATGTGGTTCTTTTTTCGTTTATGCCCATGGATTGTATACAGGGGTCACCATGGACTTACCTGCAGGGAAAAAGTTTCATTTTTTTATCTGTATTTTTTTGTTTTCTTTCCGCGATGCTCCATCATTTCAGCTTTTTATATCGCGAAAGTCGTGATTGCCCAATCATTTCGTCTATTTTTCGCGGTGCCCAAT
The DNA here is from genome assembly GCA_030015575.1 of Agapanthus africanus. NCBI lineage: Eukaryota > Viridiplantae > Streptophyta > Magnoliopsida > Asparagales > Amaryllidaceae > Agapanthus > Agapanthus africanus. The sequence continues at coordinate 557,232,509 of JASDDO010000016.1, forward strand.
CATTTCGGCTATTTTTGTTTTTACTCGCTGCTTTTTATTGCGAGTTGCACAATTATTTCGGCTATTTTGTATGCATATATTCTACTTGCTGATTTTGTTATAAGTTGCCCCATCATTTCGGCTATTTCATACTCATTTTTAGCTCGCTGATTTTTATCGCGAGTGTGGAATTTGGAATCTAGTGCCAGTCTTAGCATCAGCATCGCTGTGGCTGGAATATTGCTAGGAGCGAATCATCATTTGCCGTGAAAGGACTTGGAATTTGATTCTGATTCAGGCATCAGCATCGCTGCAACTGGGATATTGCCAGGAGCGAATCATCATTTGCCTTTGTCGGTTCGAACAAAGGTGGCTTAGCAAACAGGGTTAAGATCCTGTTGACTAAGGCTTTTGACTTTATGAGCCGTAAGGGTCTCATAAAGGTGTTTCTCCCTACGAGTCGTGAGGATCTCGTAGGTGTCTTTTCTCCTCAGGAATCGTGAGGATTCCTAAGTGTATGTTCTCTTGTAAGTCGTAAAGATCTTACAAGAGTGTTTTCTTCTTACAAGTCGAGAGGACTTATAAGGGTCGTTCACCGTGTGAGCATATCCCTAGTCGCTGGTGGGACTCTGTTAGGGAAGACGTTTATTTGTGCCCGTGGATTGTATACAAGGGTCAATATTGAAACACTTATAGGGCAAAAGCGGGGTGTATGACGGCTTAAGAACAGGTTCAGATCCCTGTAGCTTAAGGCTTTTGAATCCTATGAGCCGTGAGGGTCTCAAAGGGGTATTTTCCTTACAAGTCGTAAGGATCTCGTAAGTGTATTTTCTCCTTAGGAATCGTGGGGATTCCTAAGTGTGTTGTTCCCTTGTGAGTCGTAAGGATCTCACGCAGGTATTTTCTCTTTACAGGGTCGAGAGGACCTTGCAAGTGTCTTTTAACGAGATTGCGCCCTTTCGGGTTTTCACAAACTCGCCGGTAGTCCTGCTGTTTTTACTCACGGAGCCCTTTCGGGTTTTCATCCGTGCCTATTTTGCTTGTGGACGTACCGTCTTTTTTTTGTCAGCCTTGGGATGCTACGGTCCGTAATAGTTTATAGACGTCTCGGTCAAGCATAGTATTTCTTCAAGAAACAGCCGTTTATTGGCCTGAAGGGTCTTTCGCCATGCATATCCATGAGCAAGTAAGCCCCACCCTAGTAGACTTTGTCTATGATGTATGTGCCCTCGTAATTTGGCTCGAACTTTCCCCATTTGGCACGATTGGGGATCATAGGTCTCTTGACTACTAGCATGAGTTCGCCTTGGCAGAATTTTCGTGGCCTAGTCAATCTCTCGTATGAGCGTGTCATTTTTGCTTTGTAAGCTTCCAAGATTTGCTATGCCATGAGCCGGGTCGAGGGCATCAAGCTCCTCAAGCCGAAGGTGAGCATTGTCTTCGTCTGTTAGCTCGTAATAAACCGCCACTCGTAAGGAGGGTAACTCTATCTCCAAGGGGAGTACTGCTTCAGCGCCGAATACCAATGCATATGGCATTGTGTTTGTGGCCGTTTTGAACGTGGTTCGATACGCCCAGAGAGTTTCATGCAATCTCTCGTTCCAGTCTTTCCTATTTCGAGACACCGTCTTCTTAATGATCTTCGTCAAGGTCTTGTTGAAAGCTTCAGCTAGACCATTAGCTCGAGGATTATAGACCGAAGAGTATCTCCAGTTTATATTATGCTGCTGTGCAAAGCGGCTGATTTTATGGCTTCTGTAGGCCAGCCCGTTATCGGAGATAATCCGTCGCGGAGTGCTGAACCGATAGATGACGTGTGTCTTGAAGAAATAGAGAATGTTCTCCGTCTTCACTTCTCTTAGCGATACTGCTTCTGCTCACTTAGAGAAATAATCGGTTGTCGCCTGTATGAACCGGTGTCCTCTGGATGATGCTGGTTCGATGGGCCCGATTATGTTAGTTCTCCACGTTTCGAACGGCCAGCTAGCCACCGTTGGTTGTAGCGGATTTGGATGCTGGTGGATAAAGTCCTCATGAATCTGGCACGAGTGGCACTGCTTTGCGTATTCGAGGCAGTCTTGGATCATTGTGGGCCAATAGTAACCCATTCTTTTGATCTTCAGCTTCATCTTTGGCCCAGCTTGATGAGAACCGCAGAGTCCGTCATCAGTTTCCTGGACGACTCTCCTCGCCTCTTTTGGTCCCAGGCATCTTAGCCATAGAGAGTCGAACGATCTCTTGTACAGAGTATCATTGACGAAGGCGAAGGATAGAGCTAGTTTCATGAGCTGATGTCTTGAGGATGCATCTTCAGGTGTTCGACGAGATTTGAAGTAGTCTATAAAGACTTATCTCCAATCTTTAGCCTTTTCCTGGTCTTTTATTTGTAGGGCCGTTTGCTTGGTCGCTTCCTTTTCCTTGGACGACTCCGGAGACATTTCTGCCGGTGCAAGAACCCGACGGCTTTGCACAATGATCCTAAAATCATCGAGGTTTTCGTCAGCCAGTTCTTTAGCGAGTTTGGTTAACGCATCCGCTTTGCTATTCTCCGCTCGCGGTATGCTTTCCAGAGCGTAGGAAGGGATCTGAGTCAGCAATTGCTGCACTCTCTCGCTGTACTTCACCAACTCTGGTTTGCACGTTTGGTAGTCACCGTTTGCTTGACTAACGACCAGCTGGGAGTCTCCGTATATGAGGAGGTTTTCAATTCCCATGTCGACAGCGATATCGAGACCTGCTATCAATGCTTCATACTCGGTTTCATTATTTGTCCTCGGCGCTGTTAAGGAGAAGGCAAAGCGCATTATCCCTCCTTGTGGAGTCACGAAGATAAGGCCTACCCCCGTTTTGATTATAGGGGTGATGTGCTTTCGCTTTTTCATGGAATATGCTCCATCGAAGTAGAATTCCCATCGGATATCACTCCCTCCTTTTCCCCATAGATCATGTCGAACGCGTGCTCATCTAGCAATTCGCAATTTAATGGTGAATCGGCAGGTACCGGATGCTCAGCGAGGAAGTCGGCGATGGCTTGGCCTTTCTCTACCTTGAGAGGTCGATAAGTTATCGAGAATTCTATCAGGAGGAGGGCCCATTTAACGAGTCGTCCCGTCAGTATGGCTCTTGACATCAAATATTTGAGAGGATCCACTTTTGATATGAGATGGACCTCATGCGCCAACGCATAGTGCCTGAGCTTCGTTATCGTGAAGATCAACGCCAGGCAGTGTTTTTCAATAGGAGAGTAATTTTTTTCTGCCCTCAGAAGAACTTGACTCAAATAGTAAAGGGCTCTCTCCTTCCCTTGGTCGTTTTCTTGTGCCCGCCTAGAGAACCCTCAAAGGCGGTCGTATACAGAATGAGAAGCTTTGCCTTGACCGGAGCGGTCAGTACCGGCGGATTCTGTAGGTATTGCTTGATTTCGTCCAGTGCGCTTTGGCATTTGTGATCCCAGACGAAAGGGGTTCCCTTCTTCATCAAGTGACTGTAGGGACGGCATTTGTCGGAAAGGTTAGCTATGAACCGCCGGATATACGCGAGCTTCCCTTGGAGAGATCGCAGTTGCTTGAGAGTTCTTGACGGGGGCATTTCCATGATCGCCTTGATCTTCGACGGGTCTATTTCGATGCCTCGATGTCGTATGATGAATCCTAGGAATTTTCTGGAGGAAACTCCAAACGCGCATTTGAGCGGGTTCATCTTCAGGTTGTATTTCCGAAGACGTTGGAATACTATTTTCAGATGCTCCCAATGTTCCTCGTGCGATTTGCTTTTCACCATAAGGTCGTCGACATAGCACTCGACGATTTCGTTTATGAGGTCATAATAAATCTTCGTCATTGCCCTCTGATAGGTAGCACCTGCGTTCTTCAGACCGAAAGGCATCACTTTGTAGCAGAATATGCCCAGAGGAGTCCGGAAAGCGGTATGCTTCTGGTCCTCAGGATGCATCTTTATTTGATTATACCCTGATGAGCCGTCCATGAAGGAGAAGACTTCGTGAGTGGACGTGTTCTCTATCATCAGCTCGGTGACCGGTACGGGAAAGTCATCCTTCGGACATGCTTTGTTGAGGCCCCGAAAGTCTAAGCAGATACGTATTGTCCCATTTTTCTTCATCACTGGGACGATGTTGGCGATCCAATCAGGATACTGAACCTCTTGGATGAAGCCGGAGTTGATTAACTTCTTGACCTCAGCATTGATGGTCATTTCAAATTCGAGACGCATTCTCCTCGGTGCTTGTTTGATTGGCTTGATGTCCGGAGATATCACCAATTTATGCACAGCTACTTCTGGATTTAGTCCCGGCATCTCGGAGTAGTTCCATACGAAACAGTCTTTATAATGCATTAGCACGTCCTTGAGCATAGCCGCCTTTTCTTCAGACAACAGCTCACTGACGAACGTCGGCCGTGGGTTGTTTGCCATTCACAAGTCGATTTTTCTGAGGTTATCTGCAGTAGTATGTATCCCATCTTCCAGCTCTTTTGGCGCCGGTGGAAACTCTGAGATCACCTCGTCGTCATCATTTTCGAAGCACCAGGGGAGGTTAGCCATATCCTCGCGTACTCCTTCTCCTGGCAGCATTATGGCGTGACAGGTACGAGATCGCTTCTAAGACCGATGTTGATCCGGCTCTACTTTCGCTGTATACGTGGCTTTTTGTATATGCTTTTGCGGTGGGGGTTATCCTCCAACTGCTGGATAAAGCGAATCTGCCTTACTGATACTGGTCTTTTACCCAGTCTTTGAACGTGAAGCAGTCTTCGAGAGGATGTCTTATCGCTCGGTGATAGGAGCAATAGTCTGGGTGATGAAACTCACCTGCTTGTTCGGGGTGCTTGGACTCCGGGAGGATAATCATCTGATATTTCATGATAAGACTGAATATCTTCCTTGTCTTGTCTTGGGGAAAAGAATATGCTCGACCCATCTTTTTTAAAAGAGACAGATCTTGGCTGTCCCATTCTCGATCGCGTGGCTTCTTGGACCCCCTTTGCTGCTGTCGAACCTTTTTTCCGTTCTTCAGTTGGTTTTTGCCTTTGCGTGGAATCCTCTTTGTGACGGGCTGGCGACGAAGAGCATCTTCATTCTTCACAGCCTGCTGAAGGAGGCGCTGCGTCCTGGCTTTCTCGTAGATAGCCATTTCGCGATTGTGGTCATCCCGGACATTTTGACCCGCTTCCCTTATTAGCCTGTCCATTTGTTCTTCAAACGACGGACTTGGCACTTTCATGGCGGGACCTCGTTTCGGTTCAGGGTTAGCGTCTTCAGAGTATCTCCCTCTTCATCAAAGTCATGTATAACGCAGCAGCCATGGAATCTCTCCCGTTTCTTGGATTGAACATATCCAAGCCCGATCGTTTCCATTCTCCCGTCGGGAAATTTTCGCTGAGTTCCAGGGACGTTCCAGATCCTATTGTAAAACCGAGCTTGTCGAGCAGTCTGTTTGAAGGGTACACCTTGGCGCCTCAACAGCCTTTTTAATCCTTCTGTGTAGTATCTGGGCAGACGGTTGGGCTGGAGCCTGTCAAGTGTAGAATCGGCACCATGCCAGATTTCTTTCTCCACTTTGGTTTCAGCGGATTGATAAAAGAGGATCGCCTTTTCATCTTTTCGCCTGGGAGGGACGTAGAACGTGTGCAGTTCCTGCAGACTATAGGTATCAAGTGCGTCGAGCTCTTTATAATGCTCTTGCGGAACCATGGCGATTTGAAAACTCCGTTCATCTCTCGTGAAGGCTTGCATTGATGGTCGGACAGAAAATACTGCATTGACCTCATCTTCAGAGTCGCTGCCGAAGACCGGAGTAGGGATGGACGGTCCTGGCTTGTTGCATTAGGGTAGCCCTGAATAGACTATCTCCTCCTCCTCTTCGGTATCGCTCCCAAAGACCGGGATAGTGGTGATAGCTTTCTGCTTATTCTCCGGCTTATTGCACCTTTCTGTGTCTTCGAAGTCTGGCAAGAAGTATTTTGTGTCCTGATTGTTGTGAAAAAGTGTTTTTGTAGTTAAAGTAACCGCAATCAATAACGGTGTCGCGTATAGCTAGACCGAGATGAGTACGGGTCGTCCTCTGAGAAACGTGGAATCTTTTACTTTTACTTTAGATGTGTTGAGAAAGAGAGGAGGGATAAAGAATTTTATAGAATGGTTTCTAGATCTACGTTAAACAAGAATGTAAAATATAGATCTAGATTATTTTAAGGATGTAGTTACTATAATAAAAGGGCTTGTAGGGTTCGTTAGGATTTAGTAGTTATGGACGATTAATTAAAAGTTATCCTTTTTATCCTTTAATAGATTTAAAACTAGAACGATGGTGATGCGTGTAGATTAGGGTTTCTGGAGGGAAAAGGAATCCCACTCTTAACCCTTATATCGACACGGAACTCCGTTCATATCTAGCCTTTACCAAAACAATCATTAATCTAAACTCTAATCGCGGTCGGAACTAGCAAAGAATTGTTAGCGCGCCCGATTAGGATGTTAATAATTCTTTTGATAAAGTTCATAAACTTTATAGGACTTAAAAAGGGTTTAGGGATTTTTATCGTCCATGAGCCTACCCTAATCCTACGAACCCTAACAAGCGGAGAATTACTCGCGCATGTTGGGAAAAGAAGATGGAAAGACAGAGAGGGAAAACATAATGTAAAATGCAAAAGAATTAAATAAAATAACTACCTTTATTAATCAACCTGAACAATCTACACTTTATTCCGTAGAAAATGATTACAAAAACTTGAATTGCTTCTCGATCTTTCCTAAGGAGGTAGACGAACAGTTGATGATCAGCCTGGATGTGTGAGCATCTGAGGCTTCGTGATTGCGTCGGCTTGATAAATTTTCCAAGAGGCTCTCGGTCTCTATTTATAGTCCAAAGCCAGAACCTTTGCTTCCAAATATGGAAGTTTAACAGCAAAGATTCACCCCCAAAAATTGCATACCCTAACTCCCCAATATAGCCGCGGATCCGCGTCCAACAGGGGGGTTTGGCCGCGGATCCACGGCCAAGGGTCATGATCACTTGATCATTTCTCTGTGGATTTCTCCTTGCGACATGTGGCTATCTCTGGTACCTTCAGAATTTGGAAATCTTCTCGTACTTGCTGCCAGACTTGATCTCCAAGTTTTGATTCCTTAATTAGGCAGGTTTACTTTAACAACTTGATTTCCTTGATTTTAGACCTGCAAATTCTGCACAACAACTTAACAAATAATATTTAGTAGTCTTAGTTCTACAAGGATTTGGTCAATGATATTATTTGCATACATTTTCCTACCAAATGCTAATTACAATATATCAACACATGGAAAATAGTATTTTTACACATAAACCCTCATATGTATGATATATTATAATAAAGTCCTTTTTAATAATATGAAAATGGTAGGAAAAATGTAATACAAATGTGCAGTTTTATCAACTGAACAAATACCCCCAAACTTATCTTTGATCGTTCCGAGCAAACTAGTTTATTCAAGAGGAGAAAAAAAAAAGAGAAAACTAAGCACACTTTCGTAGGCAGACACGATTGCACTGAGCATGTGCAACAAGCCGTTAAAGCTCTAGGTGTCCCTAGTAGGAGGAGTGTTGTCTCCTGAGGGTTTTCAGCGGATTACACCCACAAAATCCTATAACAAAAGAGAGATGGTGAAATTTACATATAAAGATAAGAACCATAAAAGAAAGACTTTGAAAATAAGAGTTTCCAACTATACTAGCTTTTCAGTTGTCATGAGCCCTATCTTAATAGTCATGAAAAAATGTTAGAGATCACATCATCTCTCAATAAAACATCGTCTTTATTCTTCATTCTTATCTTTCTTCCAAACATTGATCATATATCCCTACGTGTGTGTATAGAACATCCCTACACTCGGAGAATTCAATTCAAGCTATCATACTCTTGTCCATCTACCTTAGTAATTTTTAATTTGATGAATACTTAGGTTTGCTCACACATTTTCATGCGACCGCTAATACTTCTTGAGGTACTAACCGACCGATTACTCATGTGCTTGCTGATTAGGTGATAATATTTTCCTCGTCTTGCACCACCTAAGGCTTAGCAGTGACTCCCAGACCAGTTGGCCTTAGGGCACTAGGTGAAGAGGCACCCTCGCTATATTTTTTTATTGCTGCCTTGGCGATAACAAAACCAGTGTTCATTTTTTTCTTTTCACCATTTTTCTATTTTCTTCATTTTTTTTATTTCATTCATACTTTGGCTTTTAGACAAGAGCATTTCAAGGTATCCTCTACTATCCCGAGTTTCAAGACGTGTGTAAGTGCATATAGTAGGGTATCAACATTCAAATGTTTGGCTTCCAGAATAGAAACTATTTTTCAGACTTATTTTTATCCTCAGATTAGTGACTTCCTTCATTTTACTAACCCTTGGGACAACAGCTCATAACTACTTATTACTAGTTCGTTTAAGAAAACTTCTAATTTTCTTGGTTTTCTTAAACTATTCCTATCTTTTGGATGTAATTTTTCACTTTCTACTCTTTTGTTATCAAATTTTTTTTTTGTGCTTATATATAGTATAATGCAAAGTATGTGTAAATAAGCACAAACCTCCCCCAAACTTGTTTTCAACAGTATCCTCACTATTGCTATCTGCTGGATCACAAAAACCTGTAAGCTTGGAAGGACATTATTAATGGGGGCAAGAATATATGAAAGTGAAAATGCTCCCCCAAACTTATTTTTGGCTCACAAATTTGAGGACAAAAGTTATGTTCAAGAGCCAAAAATATACCCCCCCCAAACATGAGTTAGACAATACGAAGCATTTTAAGAGGGGGTGAGTCATTTGGTCAAAGTAAGACTTTACAAAGACTAAAAGTTAACACCAACCATTCAAAGATTTTATCAGTATAGCGTATAGGTCGGTGGAAGAATGTGTTGTATCGAGTCAAAAAAAATGGGGAAGGGATAAGAGGTGGTCTGGAAAGGGTTTGAATTTGAAATTAGAGAAAAGAAAGAATGAGGATGAATGTGAATGATTAGGAAGAAGGAATGGTGACGGTTCAACCTCTATAGGTGGAGATTGATCAATCACAAAATCCGTATTGTTTAAAAATTCAAGTTCGTCAGCAAAAAGTTCTTCAAAACTTTTATCAATGGTGTGATTGAACATTTTGCTGTCAACGAGTTTTGTGCCAGAATTTATCCTACTTGATTCAAAAATTATTGAGGTAGAGGACTCGAAAAACTCATCTACCTCATTTTCAAAAATATCCAAATCAAGTTGAATTTCTGGTATTATTGAACTTGAATTAACGGATTGTGATTTATCAAAACTCACTGAAACTATAGGAACAGAAGAAGAACTGGAGAAAGTAGAAGGTGAAATGGGTAAACAAATTGGTATGTCGAGTGTTGCTGAACCAGATATGGAAGATGGAGGCTGTATTTCGGTCTGATCTTCGGGTATACCATTATCATCAACTTCAAGACATATGTGGGATTCAGGAAGAATTAAAGGCTCAAGATGATGACTACAAGGAAGTGAAAGGATTTGATAAATTGGTGGGACAAATTCATCCAAAATTTCGGGTTCATCAATTAAAATATCCCCAACGTCAATCATCTCATTCAAGTGAAGGTTAAAATTCTCTAACTCCTCATCTAAAATATAGTTTTCAATCAGTTTTGGTTCAAGAGTGGAGGTGTAGAGATCACAAGGGTTGGGTATGGTTTCACTTGAAATGGACCCTTCACAGTCGGGTAAATCAAACACTACAAAGTCACACAACTTATCAGACATTGTACTTGATGAATCTATGAAACCGGAGTTGTGGATTTCAGTTTGGAATGGGGAGGTTTGATTAGGAAGGGTGTACAGTTCTTTCTTACTACCCAAATCCTTCATAATTTCGTTCGACAGTTCTATAAATTTTTCTAATGTCTTCTCCAGACTAGTCTTGGGTTGATAAGGGGTTTCAGTATAAGATTGAAATTCCTGTGGATAATTAAAACTCCCAAATGACTGATTAGAAGAACTGTCTAGAGTAGGTGGAAAAGTCGGATTCGATTGATAGGAATAGAATGGTTGCGGAACTTGGGTAGGAGTAGGATGATAAGAAGAATATTGATATAGGTTGGTTGGTTAGCTATTTTCAACAGACATCTTATATGGCACAAACCGCAAATCAAACTCTTCTCCGGACAGTGGTGGTGATGGTTGATATTGGTCCGGATTGAAACTTTGGCCTCTAGACCTAGTTATGTGCTCAGCAATGGACATTCGTCTTGGGGCTTTCTCACTCTGGGTATCAACTGAAACAGGTGTAGGATTAGGATACGGTTGATAAGACCTAGACTGAGGTGGCCAACTGTTTCTTCCTGCTTGTTCTATATGATCTCTTAAGGACATGGAAGAGCCGGATGGTATACTGAAGGGATTACGAAAACAAGAGATATCTGGTTGTGGACAGCAAAGCTCGGCAAGTGTACTTCTGTTTAGGTCACCCATTATAAGAAGAGAAGAAGGGGGAAGGGGTAAAAAGGGGAGAAAATAATTGGTTTGTTTTGAAAAATGAAGGATTTAGAAAAATCACACAAAAATGCATAAACAACCCTAGAACTAAGGTTACCTAGGTCCAGTCTCTAGACCGCTCCTAGACTTCCAAAGGACAAGCCGCAGGATTAATCCTCTACCGCCTCCGTACTACTCTTGTAGCCAGGTAAGTACCAGGTAAGTGGGAAGGAACCACAGTAGTGGGCCTAATTAAAAACCACTAGCCTCTGACACACTTGCTTAGGCACTACAAAAGTAATACGGATAAGCGATAGATTACCCACGACCTTCCTCTGTCCTTATTGAGCGCGACAGTCCTTAGAGTCTGGTCTAGATATTTTTTAAATTAATGAGGGGTTGATCTAGATGCTCGGTTTGTGATTTGTGGGGCTTAGGAAGGGTGATAAAATCCCCACATAATCTGGATTTTGGTCTTGCCCCTTAAAAGTCCGTATTAAAATATGCAAAAACAAACCGCAAAACAAAACTTTGCAAAAAGATTTTTGAGCGGCGCTATTTTGCAAAGAATCCTGCAGAAAATAGATTTTATTGGATTTGAGAGGAGAGAGAAAGAGTTAAGAAAGATACCAGAGAAGTGTGAAACCCTAGATCTCCTGTTTCCTCAAGTCCATGACTCCAGATTCCCTCGCAAAATTCACACACAAATCGTTAAATATGCAATTTGCAGTTTTGTTTTAATAATGATATGAATCGTCTTAGAATTCAACACAAATAGTAAGAATAAAAAAAAATTACGCACGTTTCCCCGGCAACGGTGCCATTTGATTATTGTGAAAAAGTGTTTTTGTAGTTAAAGTAACCGCAATCAATAACGGTGTCGCGTATAGCTAGACCGAGATGAGTACGGGTCGTCCTCTGGGAAACGTGGAACCTTTTACTTTTACTTTAGATGTGTTGAGAAAGAGAGGAGGGATAAATAATTTTATAGAATGGTTTCTAGATCTACGTTAAACAAGAATGTAAAATATAGATCTAGATTATTTTAAGGATGTAGTTACTATAATAAGGGGGCTTGTAAGGTTCGTTAGGATTTAGTAGTTATGGACGATTAATTAAAAGTTATCCTTTTTATCCTTTAATAGATTTAAAACTAGAACGATGGTGATGCGTGTAGATTAGGGTTTCTGGAGGGAAAAGGAATCCCACTCTTAACCCTTATATCAACACGGAACTCCGTTCATATCTAGCCTTTACCAAAACAATCATTAATCTAAACTCTAATCGCGGTCGGAACTAGCAAAGAATTGTTAGCGCGCCCGATTAGGATGTTAATAATTCTTTTGATAAAGTTCATAAACTTTATAGGACTTAAAAAGGGTTTATGGATTTTTATCGTCTATGAGCCTACCCTAATCCTACGAACCCTAACAAGCGGAGAATTACTCGCGCATGTTGGGAAAAAAAGATGGAAAGACAGAGAGGGAAAACATAATGTAAAATGCAAAAGAATTAAATAAAATAACTACCTTTATTAATCAACCTGAACAATCTACACTTTATTCCGTAGAAAATGATTACAAAAACTTGAATTGCTTCTCGATCTTTCCTAAGGAGGTAGACGAACAGGTTATGATCAGCCTGGATGCGTGAGCGTCTGGGGCTTCGTGATCGCGTCGGCTTGATAAATTTTCCAAGAGGCTCTCGGTCTCTATTTATAGTCCAAAGCCAGAACCTTTGCTTCCAAATATGGAAGTTTAACAGCAAAGATTCACCCCCAAAAATTGCATACCCTAACTCCCCAATATAGCCGCGGATCCGCGGCCAACAGGGGGGTTTGGCCGCGGATCCGCGGCCAAGGGTCATGATCACTTAATCATTTCTCTGTGGATTTCTCCTTGCGACATGCGGCTATCTCTGGTACCTTCAGAATTTGGAAATCTTCTCGTAGTTGCTGCCAGACTTGATCTCCAAGTTTTGATTCCTTAATTAGGCAGGTTTACTTTAACAACTTGATTTTCTTGATTTTAGACCTGCAACTTCTGCACAACAACTTAACAAATAATATTTAGTAGACTTAGTTCTACAAGGATTTGGTCAATGATATTATTTGCATACATTTTCCTACCAAATGCTAATTACAATATATCAACACATGGAAAATAGTATTTTTACACATAAACCCTCATATATATGATATATTATAATAAAGTCCTTTTTAATAATATGAAAATGGTAGGAAAAATGTAATACAAATGTGCAGTTTTATCAACTGAACATGTCCTCGTATTTGAGAACTTCATTTACAGAGAATGGGTTTAGCTCTCCCGTCACAGTATATTCGAGACCATCTTTGAAGTACTTCATGCACTGATGTTGTGTAGAAGGGATGATATTGTACTCGTGTAACCAAGGCGGCCGAGCAAAGCGTTGTAATAATTCTTGGTGTTAATGACGTAGAACTTGATATCAGTGGCGAGCAGCCCAAAGCGTAACGTTAGTATCACAGACCCGAGCGTCCGTGATGACCAGGAGTCGAACCCGGAGATAGTGATTTTATCCCGAGCGAGGTGTTGAACGCTCATGCAGATTTCTTTTAGCACCCTCACATTTAGGAGATTGGCAGAGGACCCATTGTCAATTAGGATCTTCCCTATTTTAATGTCATGGCAATACCCGGAGACATATAGGGGACGGCTGTACTCGCACGTCCCGAGGAGGTGATCTTCATCGCCGAACGTGGTGTCAGCTGTGTGAACCTCTTCGAGCTCGTCCTTCAGCTTTTCTTCGGCGAGGAAATCTTGAAACTGGCCAGGCTCTTGTAATGCCCTGATCAGAGAATCTATCGCCTCTTTGGATAGCAGAAGGGCGTCGAGAATGCTTACCTGCGAGGGTATCTTGTTCAGGTGTGCCAGAAGGTTGTAATCCACCTTGTTTTTCTTGGGCGGGTCCTTGGCTGCCAGCTCTTCGACGACTCGGTCATCGATGGTGATATCCTCAGGGACCTTTTCTTTCCCCTTATCCTTTTTGTTCGATCCCTTGTTTGCGGGTTCGAGATTCTTTTCTGGTAGCGTGCGATTGCACAGCTGAATGAACTCGCAGGTCTTCATCTCTTCTGTTTCAGAGATGGATTCCTTAAAGAGAGAACCGATGGCTATTTCTTCAACAGAATCGCTCTCGAAGGTGAGAACTTGTAATCCTCCGGAATCAACCATGTGACAGTTGCCGGTAGTTCTTTTGCTTTCTTCTGTCGTGCTTCTCTGTTCCCGACGAGCCTTGCGCTTCATTCGCTGAATGTGTTGTCGGTGGGCGACATATTCCTGCCACCAGTTTTTAAAGGCCATGCACTCTTCAGTAGGGTGCATGGTCCTCCGATGGTACAAGCAGTAGTTTGGATGTGCGTCTGTTTCGTCGGGATGTATACCGCCGGAAGAATTTCCTCTGAACGAGGGCAATTTCATTCCCATTGACAGGGCTCTAACGAACCTTTTCCTTGTCTTGTACCTGCTTTTATCTGCGGCGAACGTGCTTCGATCTGGTTGGAGTGCTTTGACCTTTTCATTCAGTCGCCGATGTTTGGCTTTTTCGAATATAGCCAGTTCGCATTCTTGATCATTCTTGCTCTTCTGACGAGCTTCGTTCAGGAATGCATCAATCATCTCGTCTGACGGTTCCAAGGGTTTTGGTTCGGGATCTGCCCCCAGTTCCTCTACATCAGGAGCTTCTTCACCATCTACTGACGAGTGAGAGATCACGTGGCAGCACATAATCCTTAGGTTCATCTGACGAGTCTTCTCCCTCATCTTCATCGCCATCTCTATCTTCAAGAATGTGGTTGAGGAATTTTTGGAGTGTGACCAGAGTTCGCGCCTTCTGGTTATATTCTTCCAATGCGTCAATATGTTTTTGCAGGTTCATGCGCTTGTCATCAAGCTTCACGGGCTTTTCGGCCTTCTTCTTCTTCTTTGAAGACTTTGACGGCTGGGCATGGGCGTTTTGATTATCGCTACCAATTCTTAGAGTCAGGCGCGGCTTCAGCATTCCCTCAATGATCTTGGGTTCCAACGGACTTTTCCACCTGATTACCGGGCATGTGTGAAAATCTTTCATCATTCTTTTCGTCTTAGATGAAAGGGCCACCTCCCATGGGGCTTCTTCTATAAGTGCGCATGATGCCCCCGGCGTGTCCACCTTTTTAGGAGCGTGAGGTTGTGGCGGGTTCACCTTCCAGTTTTCGGATAACGCGAACTTGCCCTGTTGGTACTGATCTTCGATCCAACTTTTGAAGATGTAACAATTTTCGATTGGATGACCCAATATTCGGTGATAAGGGCAGTAATTAGGATTGTTAACGTCGCCTGGTTGTGCTGGGCGTCTTGGCTCCGGCAGAGTGATGAGCCTGTTGCGCAGCGCTAGCTCGAATAATCTCTTCGTCTTATCCCGAGAGAATGAGTAAGGACGTCTCATCTTTTCTCCAAGGGATCGCTGTCTATCATTTTGGCGATCAGCTGGTTTTGGACCACTAGGCTGCTGTTGAGCATTGGCGACGAAGGTCGCTTTTCCCTTCCCCTTTTCGTTTCAATGCTCCATTTTCGAGAAGATGGTCTATGACCCATCTGATCCATTTGGGTCAGCTTGTCAATCAAGGCCTGGAAGGTAGTTGGCTTGAAGAACATCATGAACTGGGATATGGTCGCCTGCGGATCAAGAGTACCCACGAACATACCTACCGCAGGGGCTTCTTCGATGCGCTGCTCGCACTTCGACCATAGATTCCGCCACCGTATCGCATACTGAACCCATGTTTCGCCTGGCTTCACTCTGGCGTTAATTAGTGCGGTGATCGGGGTGCGCTCGCTAGCGCTTGCGAACCTTTGTGTGAACAGTAACTCCATTTCTGCGAATATCTTGACGGGGTCGTTTAGGAGCTCGGAGTACCATTCAAACGCTGTCTCCGATAAGCTACCAACAAACTGGCGAAGCAGCAGTTTGTCGTCGCCCCCAGTATTACCGCACAAGGCTCTGAATTGAGCAACATGCTGGTGTGGATTCCCCGTCCCCTTATATAGATGGAATTTAGGGATCGTATATCCCGGCAGGTATTTTATTTGGTCGTACCAACCCGGATAAGGTCGTCCAGTCTTAACAATTTTCCCGGCCGCTTCGCTCTCCTGATGAGCTCGTATCTGCAGTGCGATATAGTCATCCAGGGCGGCTTTAGAAATGGCCTCTTCCTTGGCTGTTGAACAAGCCGGAAGAGGGTTCGATGTCTCTCCTTTATCGTCTTCCAGGATAATCGGAGGGTCTTCAGCTGGAGGATCTGGCTGTAACATCATCCTGACCATGTCTTGGAATAAAAGCGCCATCCGTTTTATGTTGGCAGCTTGTTCCGCTGCCTCTTTGTCCTTCTTCTCGAGGATTCTGTGAAGGAACCCAGCGTCGTTTTCTTGTTCTTGACGCTGCTCTGATGACGTCTCCGGGCTTTCTTTTGGCCCAGTGAGTACGACCATCTGTGTTAACATTTCCTGGAGCTTCTGTTGCTGCACCTGGGCCTTTGTTACGGATCTGGTGAGTGGTCGATGGCCCGTAAAGACACGGCTATCCTCTTTCCTGGATGCCATATAAACAGTGTGCACCACCATGCCCCCAGACTTGGGGCGTTTCAATTCAATGCCCTTTAGATTCGTCGCAGACACGGGGGACTTCTCCGGCCTCCTTCTTTTGTGGGCGGTCGAAGTTGAGAGAGCCTTTGCAGAGGGCAGCCAAACAGATGACACCTTCTGTGGCTTGACAGGGTGATCCCCTTCTCGCCGAACTTTCATCTTTTTCTATCGGCGGGGGTAGTCTTGATCAATCACAGAGTCTTGGACCTATCGCCAGACCTTGTGAATTTTGGAGGACAGCCGTTGAGGGGGATGCTCCAGCTTTGCCTTTGTAGCGCTCTCCACAGGTGGAGGAGATCTCCTCAGCACGGCCGTCGGAGAGTTCTTGCGCACCCTCCTGAGTGGTTCAAAGCTGTTCCCAGTTGGAACAGCAACGGCAATTTCTATCGTTAGAGCTGGCGGTGTCAGTCCAGAAGGGGAACTACCCCCAGCCTTCCTCACTCGGCGCCAGTGGCGACGTCGAGCATGTCGTGCGGCCGGGATCACCTCCGCTGTTGGATGAGCTTCCTCATGCCCCCTGCTTTGAGGAGAGGCTGTTGTTGGCACTAGCTTGTCGAAGACTAACGTCCATTGAGAGGGGATAGTCAGTCTTGCGAAAACCAACTTTCGACCAGGGGAAGCGGTCTTAGCGATTTCGTTTGGAGCGGGAATCGGAACGGCCAGTCTTGTAAAGACCGACCCGTTAACAGGAGAAGCCGCTTTGGGGACTTCGGGAGCAGGAATGGCTATCCGCTTTGGGGTAACGCCTTCTGGTATTGCAGGCTTTTTCACGGGCCCGCCTGAGCTTTGGCCCATTCTGCTGAAAACTGAGGCACTGGACTTGGATGGCCCACTGAGAGGGGCCGGGGTGGTTGCAAACCGATTAAAGACCAACTTCTTCGCAGCTTCCTGTGACGGCATCTGAACGTTGAAGCTCGTTGGTGGGATCATAGTCCTGAAGAATAGCCCAGTGGTGGCTTGGGTCATTTGTTCCACCGGCATTGTGAAAAGGGAGGCCGCTTGGGGCCCATAGGTTACTCCTCCAGATGAGGCGGAACGGGAGTTGTTGTTGCAGCTGGAGCAGTTAGAGGCCATTGATGTTCTTTTTTCTTGACAGGAGCAAAACCAAATCTTAGTATCTCGAACCCAGGGGAACCATGTCAAACTGTGATTCGTTCCCGAAACACGACACACGAAGTGTGGAGTGGAAAGAGGAAAATATCCCACCGGGCGTGCCAGAATCTGTTCTCCACCGAAAGACGCGACCGGGACGTTGGGACGTCTGGCCTGAATTTTGGGGGCAGATGCTATTTGGTTTTATCCATCCACCTCTCCGAAGATACCAAGTTGATTTATGGCATCGTGTATCGGAGGTTTAGACGGATGCGGCCGATGTAGCAGACTTCGTCAGATTTCCCCTCATTTGAAGGGTTTTTGATTGTGGGGACGCTCTTCCCTGCAGGCGCAAGTCCCTGCAGTTAATTACGCTACCACATCGCGGTAACAACATTCTCCTTCTCCAGATGGTCACTTCGTGTCGTGTATGTTTATTTTATTTTTTGGTTGCCCGTGGATTGTATACGGAGACTAATTTATGTTGTCGCCCTAGGGCGTGGATTAGTCCAAATCCGTATTTTATTAAATTTGGTTTTGGTTTTGGTTTAAGGATCATTAATCTCATTAGAGACTAAGATCAACTTAAACGTTTGTTGAGGATACGTTAGTCTAATTTTAGACTAAGATCTACTCAACAGGATCATTTAGATCCAACAAAAGAGCGTTTGGGCTCTATTATTTTAGTTTAGGGACTTTGCGGTCTAGTTTAAAGACGTCATAGTCTGTAAAGGTTAAAGAAATCATAGTCTATGAGTTTAAGGACCTCACAGTCCATAAAGTTTAAGGACATCGTAGTCCATGAGTTTAAAGACCCCACAGTCCATAGTTTAAAGACGCCATAGTCTGTAAAGTTTAAGGACATTATAGTCCATGAGTTTAAGGACCCCACAGTTCGTAAAATTTAAGGACATCGTAGTCCATGAGTTTAAGGACCCCACAGTCCGTGGAGTGTCTGGTTGTCGGGACCCGTCACCTCTCTGAAGACGTTGAAGGATTACAACGACACATATCAGAGGAGTGAAGAGATGTACCCATGAACCAATATTGGTTGGGAGGTCTGTAGTCCAATTTGGGACTAAGATCATAGATTTATGAGCATATCGGCTCAATTAATCTGAATTGGGGATCTGTGGCCAACTTAGGCTCGGTCCATTTAGTTAAAATGTTGAACATTTAACAATGCTGAGCATTGGTTTGGGTTCTGACAATTGTTTTGTCTTTTATTGAGTGCTGAGCGCTCATCATAGCTCTGGGGCTTTATTATTTAAAGAGCAATTTATGTTCTCTTAGCGCACACGTGAAGAGCACGTGGCGCGCTTGGCGCTGTGCGTCAGTTAATGAGCGCAGAGCGCTTCTGTTAAGTAGCGCACACGTGAGGGGCACGTGGCGCTGTGCGCCAGACAATGAGCGCAGAGCGCTTCTGTTAAGTAGCGCACACGTGAGGGGCACGTGGCACGCTTGGCGCTGTGTGCCAGACAATGAACGCAGAGCGCTCCTTTAGAAGTAGCGCACACGTGAGGAGCACATGGCGCGCTTGGCGCTGTGCGCCAGTCAATGAGCGCAGAGCGCTTCTTTAAATTTGGAGCGCTAAGGCTCTTTTTAGGAAACTTTGCGCTCTAAGAATTAAATTTTCTCTTACACGAGACTTTGTCTCACGGATCTAAGAATAAAGTTCTTATTTTATAGGAGATGTTTCAATCTCTTATGATCTTGGTGAAAGGTTTTGCCTTTATGGATCTGTGATCTTAAGAGAATTGAATTATTCTCTGCCTTTTTATAATGAGATCTTATGATCTCTTTTTGTGAAAGAAAATTTGTCTTATAGATCTATGATCTGGCAAAAGAATTAAGTTCTTTTTTCTAATGAGATACTTTGATCTCTCTGTTTTTACCTTAAAGAAAAGTTCTTCTGCCGAGAGCTTGCTCTTCTCTCTGAAATTTCCCAAAGTTTGTGTGTGTGTGTGGGGGGGGAGGGTTTCTCTGTATGAGACTTGAAGTCTTGGGGCCTTTATATAGGGCAAGCAGATTTGTTGAATCAGTTGAAGAGATCTTTTCTCTAATTGATTTGGGGATTTCCCCACCGTTGGATCTTTGATCCTAGGGCTTCTATTTTACAGAAGACAATCTTCTTGTTTTTAAAAAGATTGAGAAATCTTTTCTCATGCAGAATTTATTTTGCACCATTGTGATTTTTAATCACCATTGGATCATTGATCCAACGGTGCTCTGATTTACAGAACAAAATCTTTTTGTTTGGAAAGATTCTGAAGAATATTTTCTTAACAGAATTTTATTCTGGTAACTTGATAATTTATCATCTTCGTTGGATCTTTGATCTAACGGTGGGAAACATTTAGTTCTAGCGCTAGTGTAGTCATGCTTTGCACGTGAGCGCTGCTTCAGAGCGCTGGTGCTCTTAGCGCTAGCGCACTTGTGCTCTGCACGTGAGCGCTGCTTCAGAGCGCTGGCGCTCTTTGTGCTAGCGCACCCGTGCTTTGCATGTGAGCGCTACTTGCTGGCGATTTTTTGAAGCGCTGTTTCATTTCAAACTTTGAAAATTTGAACATAGCTTTGCTCTGATTGGGGAAACAACTACCAATAGTCCTATCACCAAACTTTCCTTGAATCCGTTACAATTTCCTTTTACAAATTTCGAGGACAAAATTTTTATAAGGAGGGTAGAATGTAACAACCCTAAATTTTCTGTACGAATTTTTTTCAAAAATATAGAAAGGGGTACTTTTTCCTGAGCACAAGTTATAAGTTTTTTTTGCTTTTTAATAGTAGGAAGGAGCTTGTAGCTCATTGGTAAGACCTTACACTGCTGGACCAAAGCACCAGAGTTCAAATCCCATTAGCCACATTATTTTTTAATTAATTTTCTTTTAAATTTTTAGAAGCCTAAGGGTATACACATGCATAACTCGTAAAAACCAAAAGTCACATATAAAACAAACTGACCCAGGAGCTACACCAAACGACAAGCGACATGTGGCGACGAGCTCGGCCCTGACTCGGCCGGATCAGGCCGGCGGTGCGGCTGACTCGGCCCGCCGCCGCCGGCCGACTCACCTTGGATCGCCGAGTTTTCTTCATGAAAGTTGTGTGTTTTGGCCTCCTTATAACCCCTGTCATGTTTAATTTCCTTGTATTAATCCAGAGACCATAAAATCCCTTTAATCTCCATTTTAATGCAATTTAAATGCAATTTTTTTCTATCAAACCCTAGGCCTAATCTTTTCCTATAAATACCACTCCAATTCACACCCCCTCACTCACAAACTCTGTCCAAACTCTCAAGAAAAATCTTTAGACCTTTGTATACAAGTGGAGTTAGTGAAGGACGAAGCTCCGACGAACTTTCGACGACGACCCTAGGAGCTCCCGGCGACGGAACGACGCACCGGCACCTCCTACCACTCCCTCTTCCTCTTCTTTTAACTCTAATCCAGTAAGTCCCATTCTCACTTTCCATTTTTATCTCTAAAAAGTTCTCTTTCTAAAACCCGACGGAAGCAGAGTTAATCCGACTTCCGATTCGGTTCTTCTTAAAAATTCCACCTTTTCTTAAATATAAACATACCAAACCCTCACATCTTGACTATTAAACATTAACAAAATATCATGAACAAGTTTCATAGCAAAATATTTCATATTGTAATTTTTATCGCATCTTTCCAGTAAAATACCATGTAGTTTAGTTTTGATATAAAAACATCATTACCCTTGCTATACCACTAGATAGATCACGAGGTAATGACCTAACTCCTCACAACACTCATATGCAACATAGCACGATACCTTTCGGGAACATAGAATACGGGAAAATGCAATTTTACACATAAATACCTTTTACTATTAAAAACCTTTTTCTATAAGATTTTGTATTTTAAACAAATCTTTACAAAGTGCCGCTATAATCCATTTAGGAAACCTGTTCGGGATGGTGCGGATTATCGCACATCCTCGGCTTTAGTAGTACGAGATGCAGACCTCCGTAAGGAGCATTCGGTCTCGAAAGATTTAAAATACAAATATCTTAAGAAAATGAGATTTCTAGAAAAATTATAAATTAAAATTATTTTATATATATATATATATATATATGTATGTATGTATCATAAAAATATCTGATTTTTAATATAATATAAATATTCCAACTTTTCCAAATCAAAAGAATCACTTTACATGAAAATACCAGGCAATTCCATACAAGTTCAATACTTTACAATTAAATACCATATATTATTAAATTAGGTTTTATTCACTAGAAATGTCACATATATCAAATATACATCAATGAAAACTCTAAAGACGATAATAAAATACTTGAGGTGTATTTTGAAAATTATACAAATTATTTTTATATAAAACCCCCTCAAGTTTTATAAATTACAATAAGGACCCTAGTAAATATTGGTTTAAGCGGGACTATCTCTTGAGCCCCAGGGAGCTGGAGATATGGGTGCTTGCCTATTTAAGATAGACAACTTAACAAACAGTGTTATCAACAAGGTAACCGTCTTTGAAAAAGACACAAATCCTGCCGCCCATGTGCCGCGGTTACCGATAACACCAAAACATAATTCAGGAATTCAATTTCTTTTCTAATTTTTCTGACTCAGACTGAGTCTCATTATAATCAATCTGACTTGAATATGATTCAAGTATCAAACTAAAATTCAACATGAATTCATGAATCCATATATTCAATCTGTTCAATCTATACAATCTATATAACTTGACCGAACCGAACCATGGATATATTCCATTTACATGATTATCCAATACCTCCATTTCCATTTATACGATATCATAGTTTCGGCAAGTCTTCCATTTACAATACAAGCCTTCCATTTACATTTACAAAAGAGTACAAACAACACATTTACAATTCAAACAATACAAACAATACAACCAAGACATCGCGGAGTTTATAAGGGGTAAATTGGTACGGAAGGTGTTAGAAGTGGAACGAGACTGCAACCATTAAGACACCTAACCTAAATTCAATTGCCGTTGTTCCGGGCATTATAACGGAGCCTTGTACTCTATATACCGCAGTCTCTGGTCTAGTGAGACTCGTCTCGTATACACTGGCCTCTTCTGTACTAAGCTACATATAACAGCGTTAATACTAATTACAACATTATAATAATATAATACCACTTTAAAGTTACACTCTCTCTCTCTTTCTGTCTATTCTACTTCTCCCTTATCTTTGGAACTTACCGAGCGATTTGTTCGCTGACGACATTCTCTTTCTTCTTCTTTGGAATATCGTCAAGTGTTTCGGACCTTCTGGAGATAGAGCCCAACAGCGAGGACTTGGATCAGCTAGCCTTCGACCCGGAGCTCTAGTTACTTGTACATTTCATTTCAGTACTTTCTATTTCTTTTATGCCACTGTTTAGGCATTGCTTTTCATTCCATGTATTTATTTTTCCATGTACTCTAAAAGAATGTTACTAAATAAAGTTGATGTTCACTACATTTGTCACTTGTGTATATTTCTTTTATATTGCTTAGTTACGCTCAGCGTGTTTACTTCTAAGTAAATACGTAGCGGCCTCGTCGCGTCCTTTGCCCGTACACTGGGAAGCGGGGCGTGACAGGTTTTGTTTGTGGCACATGCAGGTCAGAGCTGTATGGAACCCTACCATGCAGTTCAGTTCTGCGTGGAAAACCTAAGCAACATAACACAAGAACCATCAAATAAAACATTCTTTACAATTCGTACTTCTTGAATCTTATCATTCCATATACTTTGAATCTGTCTTAACCTATTTTTCATTCAAGGTTATGGATTCCCCAAACTACACCAGCACCAACTTCAACAACACTCCACCTCCACTACCACTCACACCTGTCGTCACTGCTCCGATCAATGAGCAGACGATTTTGCTTGAGGCGATCTGCGGCCTCCTGGAAGGACAGCAGCAGTAGACTGCTATTCTCTTGAACCGTCCATAAGCGGAAGCACCTGGGGTGAAGCAATTCAGGGCCTTGCACCCTAAGCGGTTCTCAGGAAAAGAGGGGCCCTTAGAAGCTAAGGAATGGGTTCGAGTTGCAAAACTGAAGCTCACTGACAATGCACGGGTCTGGTGGAAGATGGAAGAAAGCCGTCTTGACCAACCTATCGAATGGAAGACGTTCCGTGACATGTTCGATGCAAAGCACTTCCCTGAGACTGCCCGCTTTGATATAGAACAGCAGTTCATCCATCTACAACAAGGTTCAATGTGGACAAAATCAGTAGATGAGTATGATGCTGAGTTCACCATGCTCAGTCGGTAACATATGTATCAATGTTCGATTTTGTATCACATTCTACACAGCTAACACAAGACCGTAACAGGTTTGCGGTCCATCTCATAACGACTGCTGAGATCAGAGCTAGAAGATTTCAGTAAGTGTTGGACCCAAAAATCCAAGCTTCTCTAGCCACAGGGGATTTCCCAACCCATAATTTGGCTTTGTAGGCTGCCCGAAGATACAAGGCAGTGGTGAAGAGGAAGGGCAAACCTCTATCTTCCGGAGTGAAGCGCCCTGCTAATCAGATGGCAGGAGGAGCTTCTTCAAACAAACAGCTGAACCCAGGAGATCGGAAGAAATCATTAACCAGTCGAGTCCAGACTTCTGCTACTACTGCAGGAGAAAGGAACACTTGTGGAAGAACTGTAGGCGCGCAAAAGGCCTGTGTCTAATTTGTGGCACATCCAATCACGGAATTGGAAACTGTCCTTATAGAAACAACGCAGATCACACACCCACCAACCATCCGCAGAGGCCATCTATCCAGGCTCCTGCACCTCGCCTTGCACTTTCTGTTCCACCACCTGCACAGTCTACTCGCCAATTCCATCAGGCACTGAGGAACATGCCTCGAGGACAGAGGAATGTGCCTCTAGCTAGGAGAAACGTGCCCCGATGACAGGCTTAGACTTAGCGGCCTTAGAAGCCGAGACAGTTGACCAAGGTAACACTAGTAAGTCTCTTTCACATCCTTAAAATCCTTATATAACTTTGTTATTTTTCATACACTACCAATAGTCTTATCACCAAACTTTCCTTAAATCCGTTACACTTTTCTTTTACAAATTTCGAGAACGAAATTTTTATAAGGAGGGTAGAATATAAAAACCCTAAACTTTCTGTACGAATTTTTTTTTAAAATACAGAAATGGGTACTTTTGCCTGAGCACAAGTTATAAGTTTTTTTTTGCTTTTTAATAGCAGGAAGGAGCTTGTAGCTCATTGGTAAGACCTTGCACTGCTGAACCAAAGCAACAGACTTCAAATCCCATTAGCCACATTATTTTTTAATTAATTTTCTTTTAAATTTTTAGAAGCCTAAGGATCTACACATGCATAACTCGTTAAAACCAAAAGTCACATATAAAACAAACTGACCCAGGAGCTACACCAAATGACAAGCGACACGTGGCGACAAGCTCGGCCCTGACTCGACCGGATCGGGCCAGCGACGCGGCTGACTCGGCCCGCCGCCGCCGGCCGACTCACCTTGGATCGCCGAGTTTCCTTCATGAAAGTTGTATCTTTTGGCCTCCTTATAACCCCTGTCATGTTTAATTTCCCTGTATTAATCCAGAGATCATAAAATCCCTTTAATCTCCATTTTAATGCAATTTAAATGCAATTTTTTTCTATCAAACCCTAACCCTAATCTTTTCCTATAAATACCACTCCAATTCACACCCCTCACTCACAAACTCTGTCCAAACTCTCAAGAAAAATCTTTAGACCTTTGTGTACAAGTGGAGTTAGCAAAGGGCGAAGCTCCGACGAACTTCCGACGACGACCCTAGGAGCTCCCGGCGACGGAACGACGCACCGGCACCTCATACCACTCTCTCTTCCTCTTCTCTTAGCTCTAATCCAGTAATTCCCATTCTTCCTTTCCATCTTGACCTCGAAAAAGTTCTCTTTCTAAAACCCGATGGAAGTGAAGTTAATCCGACTTCCGATTCGGTTCTTCTTAAAAATTCCATCTTTTCTTAAATACAAACATATCAAACCCTAACATCTTGACTATTAAACATTAGAAAAATATCATGAACAAGTTTCATAGCAAAATATTTCATATTTTAATTTTTATCGCATTTTTTCAGTAAAATACCATGTAGTTTAGTTTTGACATAAAAACATTATTACCCTTGCTATACATTTAGATAGATCACGAGGTAATGACCTACCTCCTCACAAAACTTATATGCAACATAGCACAATGCCTTTCGGGAACATAGAATACGGAAAAATGCAATTTTACATATAAATACCTTTTACTATTAAAAACCTTTTTCTATAAGATTATGTATTTTAAACAAATCTTTGCAAAGCGCCGCTATAACCTATTTGGGGAACCTGTTCGGGATGGTGCGGATTATCGCACATCCTTGAGCTTAGTAGTGCGAGATGCAGACCTCCACATGGAGCATTCGGTCTCGAAAGATTTAAAATACAAATATCTTAAGAAAATGAGATTTCTAGAAAAATAATAAATTAAAATTATTTTATATATGTGTGTGTGTGTGTCATCAAAATATCTAATTTTTAATATAATATAAATATTCCAACTTTTTCAAATCAAAAAAATCACTTTACATGAAAATACCATGCAATTCCATACAAGTTCAATACTTTACAATTAAATACCATATATTATGAAATTAGGTTTTATTCACTAGAAATGTCACATATATCAAATATATATCAATGAAAACTCTAAAGACGATAATAAAATACTTGAGGTGTATTTTGAAAATTATACAAATTATTTTTACATAAAACCCTCTCAAGTTTTATAAATTACAATAAGGACCCTAGTAAATATAGGTTTAAGCGGGACCCGTCTCTTGAGCCTCAGGAAGCCGGAGATATGGGTGCTTGCCTATTTAAGATAGATAACTTAACAAACGGTGTTATCAACACGGTAATCGTTTTTGAAAAAGACACAAATCCTGCCGCCCATGTGCAGCGGTTATCGATAACACCAAAACTTAATTCAGGAATTCAATTTCTTTTCTAATTGTTCTGACTCAGACCGAGTCTCATTATAATCACTCTGAGTTGAATATGATTCAAGTATCAAACTAAAATTCAACATGAATCCATATATTCAATCTGTTCAATCTATACAATCTATATAACTTGACTGAACCGAACCATGGATATATTCCATTTACATGATTATCCAGTACCTCCATTTCCATTTATACGATATCATGGTTTCGGAAAGTCTTCCATTTATAATGCAAGCCTTCCATTTACATTTACAAAACAGTACAAACAACACATTTATAATTTAAATAATACAAACAATACAACCAAGACATCGCAGGGTTTATAAGGGGTAAATTGGTACGGAAGGAGTTAGAAGTGGAACGAGACTGCAACCATTAAGACACCTAACCTAAATTCAATTGCCGTTGTTCCGGGCATTATAACGGAGCCTTGTACTCTATATACAGTAGTCTCTGGTCTAGTGAGACACCTCTCATATACACTGGCCTCTTCTGTACCAAGCTACAAATAACAGCGTTAACACTAAATACAACATTATAACAATATAATACCACTTTAAATTTACACGCTCTCTCTCTCTGTCTATTCTACTTCTCCTTTATCTTTGGGACTTATCGAGCGATTTACTCGCTGACGACATTCTCTTTCTTCTTCTTTAGAATGTCGTCAGGTGTTTCGGACCTTCTGTAGACAGAGCCCAACAGCGAGGACTTGGATCAGCTAGCCATCGATCCGGAGCTCTAGATACTTGTGCATTTCATTTAAGTACTTTATATTTCTGTTATGCCACTGTTTAGGCATTTCTTTTCATTCCATGTATTTACTTTTCCATGTACTGTAAAAGAATGTTTCTAAATAAAGTTGATGTTCACTACATTTGTCTCTTGTGTATATTTCTTTTATATTACTTAGTTACGCTCAGCATGTTTACTTTTGAGTAAATACGTAGCGGCCTCGTCGCGTCTTTTGCCCGTACACTGGGAAGCGGGGCGTGACAGGACTTCAATTTATTTTCTAATTGTCTGACTCAGACTGAGTCTCATTATAATCAATTTGACTTGAATATGATTCAAGTACAAACTACAATTCAACATGAATCCATGAATCCATATATTCAATCTATACAACTTGACCGAACCGAACCATGGATATACTCTATTTACAAGTTCATCCATTATATCCGTTCCATTACTGATATCATGGTTTCGGCAAGTTATCCATCTATATACAATATACAATTCAAACAATACATCAATACAATCAAGACATCGCGGGATTTATAAGAGGTAGACTGGTACGGAAGGTGTTAGAAGTGGCACGGGACAGAACCATAAAGACACCTAACCTGAATTCAATTGTCGTTGTACCGTGGCTGAATGGTTCCTTGTACTCCGTATATCGTAGTCTCTGGTCTAGTGAGACTCCTCTCGTATACACTGGCCTCTTCTATACCAAACTATAAACAACATCGTTAACATTGGATACAGCATTATAACAATATAGTCTCTATTCTGCCTATTCCATTCTTGTTTATTTACGGGACTTACCGAGTGATTTGTTCGCTGACGACATTCCCTTTCTTCTTCTTTGGAATGTCGTCAGGTGATTCTGACTCACTGGAGATCGAGCCCACCAACGATGGTTTGGACCAGCTAGCTTTCGACCCGGAGCTCTAGTTACTTGTATATTTCATTTCAGTACATTCCATTTTTGTTATGCCACTGTTTAGACATTGCTTTTCATTCCATGTATTTACTTTTCAGATGTATTGTAAAAAGAATGTTAATAAATAAAGTTGCCGTTCAATTATATCTATTTTCTTTGTCTATTGTGCATTTTATTGATATTGCTTAGATACGCTCGGCGTGTTAACTTCAGAGTAAATACGTAGCGGCATCGTCGCGTCCTCTGCCCGTACACTGGGAAGCGGGACGTGACAGCGTTTGTTCCCGCCAAAATTTTTGGCTCAGAGCTTGTTGTTCCTTTATAAAAATAAAGGAAAACCCCCATGTGTTAAATACATGCCCCCACATGCAAAGCATGTAGATACCACCTCAGATAGGATTAAATCCTATATTGGGTCCTCACGTGTTTCCTACGTGAGCGCCAGTGCTAGCCTCTGTTAGGATTAAATCCCATAGTGGCGCCTCACATGAAACACACGTGAGCGCCGGCGTGTAAAGCACGTGAATGACTATTTGTAAAAGAATAAAATTCTTAGACGGCGCCCACGTGCATAGCTCATGAGTGTCAGTGCCAAAATTAAAGAAAGTAGAATTAAATTCTAAATGGGGAATATTTCCCTAAAATCTGAGATATTCTCTGTTAAACAGAGCCGTTGGATCAAACATCCAATGGTGATAATAAATCATCAAAATGATAGAATTAAATTCTATTTTTTGGAAATAATTTCTCGATCTTTCTAATATGGAAATATCTTTCTCCAACAGAGAATCTTGGATTTAAAATCCAATGGTGATAAAATATCACCAATTAAACTATCTGATAGAATTAAATTCTGTATGGGAAATATTTCCCTAATCTTTCTCAAACTAGAAAGATCTTCTCTGTTAAACAGAGGACCCTTGGATCAAAAGATCGAACGGTGATTATAAAATCACCCATCAATAATCTGATAGAATAAAATTCTATCTTAAAAAAATATTTTCCTAATCTTGTT
Source organism: Agapanthus africanus (assembly GCA_030015575.1). Taxonomy (NCBI): domain Eukaryota; kingdom Viridiplantae; phylum Streptophyta; class Magnoliopsida; order Asparagales; family Amaryllidaceae; genus Agapanthus; species Agapanthus africanus. The sequence goes on from JASDDO010000016.1 coordinate 557,261,467, forward strand.
AAACTACCAAGATATCCATATGATAGAATTAAATTCTATATTAGAAAAATATCTTCTTAATCTTATTAAACTAATAAAATATCCATATGATAGAATAAAATTCTAATCTTGTTAAACTAACAAGATATTCATATGATAGAATAAAATTCTATCTTAGGAAAATATTTCCTAATCTTGTTAAACAAATAAGAAATCTTCGCTGTTAAACAGAGTGCCTTTGAATTAAAAATCCAACGGTGAATAAAATTCACCAATTGATCTAAAAACTCATTTTTGATTGATTATGAATAATAAATCATGATCTCTTAATGATAGATTTTCTTAACAAATTGATTTTTTCTCTTCTCGTTTAAATAGGAGTAAGGAGATTAAATCTAGAAGGGAGAGGAGGGAAAAAGGGAGATCCCCCATAAGTTTCTGTAAAACATACATAAGGCTTTCAAAACAACAGAGACTTTAATTCTCTAAAAGAAGATCTTCCTCCTAAAAACCCTAGGTAAAAAAAATAAGAGATCAAAATATCTTCTTTACCTAACATACCACATCTAAGGGTTTAACTCTTCTCAAAGAACTCAGTTCTTTCTATGGATCTAAGATCCATAAGACAAGTCTTCCACAAGTTGAGAATTTAATTCTTATAGGGAAGATCTTGTTCTTGAGAATCAAAGATTCAGGGAAGAATAAGGAAGAACAAAGAAGAACATGAAGAAGATGGAGTACATAATACTCCAGGAACTTAGTTCCTTCAAATCAAGGACTTAGTTCTTAAAGGACATGATCCCAGATCCTCAAAATAGTGATCTTGGTGATCATTAATGGTCAAAATACCATTAACAGAGATTTAAGTTTTCTAAAAAACATCAATAGAGATTAAATATCCAAAAACAAAGCGCTTCACGTGAAATACACGTGAGCGCCAGAGAAAGTTAGTGCTTAGCACTATTGGAGCGCCTCACATGAAAAACACGTAAGCGCCTAAAAGATCCCTCCCTAATAGAAGGTTAGCGCCTCACGTGGGTGCTATAAAAAAGTGCTTAGCACTTCATAAACAGCCGAATCGGCTAAGTGCTTAGCACTTATTGGGCAGCGTCCGTGTATGAGAGCCTCATGAGCGCCAGAGCTCCAAACTAGTGCTCAACACTTCTGCAATAAAAAGAAGACTTAGCAGACCAAACCCAAATTGGCTAAGTCCTCCTGGAGTCAATTGCAGCTGAGCCCAAATGCTCTGTTGTTGGATCTCAACTAAAATTTGATGATCCTTAAATGTTTCTAAGTTGATCTTAGTATCAAATAAGATTAACGTATCCTTGGTTAAAAATAAATTGAGCCTAAATGCTTATATGTTTAAGTTGATCTTAATCTCAAACTAGATTAACGGTCCTTAAACCAAACAAAACATTTTTGAACTAAAAGAACATATAACTTAAGTTCAAAACCCAAAACCCAATCTTAGCCCAAATTAGTTAAGCTTATGTTTGTGATATTCAAACTGATATCGAAGCCGATCTTCATCCCATACCTCCTAAGATAATCTTAGTCTCAAATATGACTAAACATTCTTAGGTCCACCACCCCCTCTCTCTCAAATATGGGATTTGGTTCAAGGGTACATCTCTCCACACCTCTGATATATGTCGTTGTAATTTCTCAACATCTTCAGAGAGGTGGTGGGTCCCGACAACCAACAACAACTCCTCGTCCCAACTTGACGTAAAACTTCATCAAGACTAGGAATGATATATCCCCTGTTGATGCACTTCCAAACTGATGTGGACACCTCAAATCGGATCGCACCCCAAATTGGGCGTATTCCATGTTACCATCATTCACTCGACCATGTAACAAATACACATGCGCGTAAGATGAATGTTGGACCGAAATGTCCTTAAATTAATATTCGTCCCAATCAGAGAATGTTGGACCGCGACGTTTTTAAACTAATATGTCTTGGCCTGCAGACTGTCTCCATAGTAACTACTGTATACTATCCATGAGCTATTCATATATGATCTAATGATCTGTTGAGCCCATATGCTCAGTGCTCATAAGTCGATCTTAGTCTCAAATATGGCTAATGATACTTAGATTAAACCAAAATATCCCATGAACCAATAGACCTCACAAATGTGAGATCTGCATCCTAAGTTCTTTCCTGTTGGCAAACCAAGCTACCAACGTGGGCCCCGTCAAGCAAAATTCTTGACCTAAACCTAAATCTCAAATATACAAATTTGGACTAATCCGCGCCCTACGGGCGACGACATAAATTAGTCTCCATATACAATTCACGGGCAACCAAAAATAAAACAAACATAACATGACACGAAGTGAACTTCCGGAGTAGGAGAAAGTGGTTATCGCAATACGGTAACGTAATTAACTGCAGGCGCTTGCGCCTGCAGGGAAGAGCGTCCCCATAATAAAAAAACCACTCATAAAATGAGGGGGAATCTGATGAAATCTGCTACAACGGTCGCGTCTGTCCAAACCTCCGATATATGGTGCAATAAATTAACTTGGTATTTTCGGAGAAGTGGATGGATAAGTCCAAATAGCATCTGCCCTCAAAATTCAGGCCAGACGTCCCAACGTCTCGGTCCTGTCTTTCGGCGGTGAACAGAACCTACATGTGTGTGAGTGGCCAACGCCCCAAATGCGGGGGCACCCCATCCAACTAGATAATAAGAAATGACTATATAAGTAACTTCAAAATGAATATGCGTTTATATCTACAATTTTTAGTTCAAAATGATTTAACTTGAGTGCAATAAACCTGGTGGTGGGGCTAGGGCCATATGGAATGAGTCATCTGGAAGGGGTACGGACAGGGGCCCTCAGATGTCGCTTTTGCACCCTACACAGCTCACCAGGTGCCATCAAAATCCCTTTCCCCTTGCCGCCTTTGGTGATGCCTTTGCCGCTGCCTCCGCCGGATGTGCCCCCGCCCCTCGATGGTCCGGAAGTCGACATCACCCATAGATAGAAGTATTTAAGAGAAATAATAAGGATTTTACATGTATAAATCGTAGAAAATGTAAACTCATAATATAATATTAATAATAAATTTTTCATTTCGTAGACGCCTTATGAATATCCTTATGAATATCTACTTGGATTTCATCATCGATATCATTTTTAACCCACGTAACATCACGATCATCCAAAGACAACCTGTCTATGGGGAAAGAAGGTTGGAGCACTCTAAGTCTTCTTTATTATTCATCTTCATCACTGTCGTCCATACGATCCTCGAATTCTGGGACATCTTAAATATCCTGGGTTTCCACCGACTTACAACACTCCATCCCAGATACTTCATGCACTTTGAGTAGTATATTTGAAATGCTTATTGCAGAAGTATAAATGGATCGTCCTCACTACAAAATCGACGTGTGCTTACACTAGTTAATCCATATTTATCTTTTCAAGTCCCGAGGTTGTCTCTCCACCTATTCGTATCGGTTTATGTATCGTACCAAATATGATTATCGATGAGAATTTGAAAGTTTTATATTATCATTAAGTATCATATATATACACTTAGTGTAAGAATTAACTTGAATTGGTTTTATGTTTATGTGTCAATTTCAAGGGTTTGAAATTTTTAGTTTAGGGTAAAGTTTTTTTAAGTTAAGTGTTTTCTTAAATAAGTTTAAGATTTTTGGATTTAGGGTTGGGTTTAGGATGTGACACAAGCACACACACAACACACATACACACACACAAATAAGTACACACACACACACACACCGACACAGAGAGAGATAGACACACACACACATACTCACATACACTGTCACAACTCGAATTTGGCACGTGACCGACACTTAGATCACGTGACGTCTAAAGATGTCGACGCGATCCAAGTAAGCCAAAAACTAAGATCTAAATCTTTTTAAAGAATAAAGAAGGCGAAGTTTTTAAAAGGGTATTTAACATGAAACACATTTTTTTTATAAGGATTGTTTGTTTTAAAGCATATGTAACATGTTTTGAATTAGGGTTGAAAAAGTTTTCGTTATTTGAAATTTCGACACTACCTCCTCTGTATTTTTTGATAAAAACAAGTACATAAACATATAAATATCCGCATCCCTACTTGGAAGTTATCTCAACGCCAAAGGAGAAATCACAACCACACAGTTATATACGACACTCGAAGGCGAAGGATCACAAGCAAATATATAAATAAACTGCATAAATAAAGTTAACTAGTCGACTCTATCCGAGTTCGACCCAAAAGAATATACATAAAGTCACAACTCGATCTAAGTCAAATAATATAAGTGGTTTGATGGAGTGACACTAGATACAAGGAAAAATATATAAAAGAGGCGGTTACTTTGTTGTAACCCACCAAGGAAAATATGTGATGAACCCCAAAAGATGTGTTTGTGATGCCGCTAAGTGTCCGTGCGGTCCGTCCTGCAAGAAGTTAAGGCACAACGGGGGTGAGTTGCCAACTCAGTGAATAGGAATATAACATCACAAGGTATAATATGATATGCATTGTAATGAATGCAAGTGCGATATAAATGTAGTCGCATAAGAATAACATCAATCATCATCAAATCCTCATCAATCTCGTGTCTATCATCGACACTAAAAATATAGATATCGTAGGCACCGTCTCACCGATCGGCCCTCTCCTAATATCAACTCGGCCACGGTCGGAATCCTCCGGATATCGGTCGCGCTCCATTGTCACCTCCGGTATCGATCATCTTTGCTAGGCTCCCCGTTCCTCCCTACAGACTTCCTGCCCCTCGGAGTCGTACAGGATTGTCACGCCCCGCTTCCCAGTATACGGGCAGAGGACGCGATGAGGCCGCTACATATTTACTCTGAAATAAACACGCTAAGCGTATCTAAGCAATATAAGTAAAATGCATAAGAGACAGTGACAATAGATATAATTGAACATCAACTTTAGTTATTAACATTCTTTTTACAATATATCTGAAAAGTAAATACATGGAATGGAAAGCAATGCCTAAACAGTGGCATAACAGAAATGGAAAATACAGAATGTAAATGTGTACAAGTAACTAGAGCTCCGGGTCGAAGGCTAGCTGATCCAAATCCTCGCTGGTGGGCTCGATCTCCAGTGAGTCCGAATCACCTGAAGACATTCCAAAGAAGAAGAAAGAGAATATCGTCAGCGAACAAATCGCTCGGTAAGTCATATAAATAGACAAGAATAGAATAGACAGAATAGAGCATATATTGTTATAATGTTGTATTTAGTGTTAACGCTATTGTTTGTAGCTTGGTACAGAAGAGGCCAGTGTATACGAGAGGAGTTTCACTAGACCAGAGACTACGGTATACGGAGTACAAGGAACCGTTCAGCCACGGTACAATGGCAATTGAATTCAGGTTAGGTGTCTTTATGGTAGCTGTCTCGTGCCACTTCTAACACCTTCCGTACCAATCTACCTCTTATAAACCCCGCGATGTCTTGATTGTATTATTTGTATTGTATTGTATATTGAATATAGACGGATGACTTGCCGAAACCATGATATCAGTAATGGAACGGATATAATTGATGGGCTTGTAAATGGAGTATATCCATGGTTCGGTTCAGTCAAGTTGTATAGATTGGATAGATTGAATATATGGATTCATGGATTCATGTTGAATTTGTAGTTTGTACTTGAATCATATTCAAATTAGATTGATTATAGTGAGACTCAGTCTGAGTCAGACAATTTGGAAATAAATTGAATCCTGAATTATGTTTTGGTGCTATCGGTAACCGCTGCACATGGACGGCAGGATTTGTGTCTTTTTCAAAGACGATTACCGTGTTGATAACACCGTTTGTTAAGTTGTTTACCTTAAATAGGCAAGTACCCATATCTCTGGCTCCCTGAGGCTCAAGAGACTAGTCCCACTTAAACCTATGTTTACCAGGGTCGTTATTGTAATTTAGTATACCTTGAGGGGGTTTTATGTAAAATAATTTTGTATAATTTTCAAAATACAGCTCAAGTATTTTATTATCATCTTTAGAGTTTTCATGGATGTGTATTTGATCAATATGACATTTCTGGTGAATAAAACCTAATTTCATAATATATGGTATTTATTTGTAATATTGGAATTGTATGGTATTTTCTTGTAAATGAGATATTTTTCTTGAATTTTGGAAATGTGGAATATTATAAATATTAAAAATAGATATTTTGATATTAATTACATATATATTTATTTATTAAAAATATAATATTTATTTATAATAGAAATCACATTTTATAAAGAAAATTGTATTTTAAATCTTTCGAGACCGTATGCTCCTTGTGGAGGTCTGCATCTCACTCTACTAAGCCCGAGAATGTGTGATAATCCGCACCATCCTGAACGGGTTTCCCGAAATGGGTTGTAGAGACGCATTTGCAAAGATTTGTTAAAATACACATTTTGTAGAAAAAGGTTTTTATAAGTCGGAGGTAGTTGTGTGTAAAATCGTATTTTTCCCAAATCTATATTCCCAAATTTCATCGTGCTATGTTACATATGAGTGTTGTGAGGAGGTAGGTCATTACCTCGTGAGTTTTCTAAGGTAATACGGTTTACAAAGTTCAAATATGTCGAAATGAAATATGAAGGTATTTTAATGTAAAAGCGGAATAAAACTTGCTACGATTATTATTTTGATATCAAACTTGTTCTATTGCCTTTGTTAATGTTTAATGGTCATGATATAAGAGTTTGGTATTATTGTGTTTACGAAAAATAGAACTTTTTAAGGAAAACCGAATTGGAAGTCGGATTAACTCCACTTCCGTCGGGTTTTAGTTTTGAATATTTTTAGAATAGAGAAAAGAAGAATAATTTGGGACTTACAGGTTGATTATCTAGAGAAGAGAAAGAGGAAGAGATGGGAGTTTCCGGTGTGTCGTTTTGTCGTCGGAAACTCCTCGGATTGCCATCGGAAGTTCGTCGGAGTTTCGCCCTATGCTAACTCCACTTGCACACAAAAAGTCTTGGGAATTTTCTTGAGAGTTTGGGTAGGGATTTGGGAGTGCGGAGGGGTGATTTTAGGTATGGTATTTATTGGAAAAATTAGGGTTTAGGGTAATGAAAGGGTGTATTAAAATTTTGTATTAAAATGGACTAAATGTGTGATTTAATTTGCTCTGTAAATGTGCAGAGAATTTAAATAATACAAGGGTTATGGGGGGAGTTCAAGAGTCGCAACAGTAAAAGAAAATTAGGGTTTCGACTGAGTCGGACAGGCGCCGCCGGCCGATTCGCGCGAGTCGCCGGCCCGAGTCGGGCCGCGTCTCCATGCCACATGTCCCCGACGCTTCGTCTTGACTCGTGGACCCGTTTGTTTATTCTGTAACTTACCCCATTACGTGTAGTGCACGTGTGGACTCTTAGACTTCTAAAAGATTAAAATATTTTAAAATAAAAATAATGAGTGGTTGATGGGATTTGAACTCTAGTGCTTTGGTTCAGCAGTGCAAGATCTTACCAATAAGCTACAAGCTCCTTCTTACTGTTAAAAAGCAAATCAAATTTATAACTTGTGCTCAGGCTCAAGTACCCCTTTCTGTATTTTTGAAAAAAATTGTACAGAAAGTTTAGGGTTGTTACAAGGGTCCACCATGTATCTGAAATCAGTTAACCTCTATCTCGATTCAGATATCTCATCAAATAAACCAGAAAACTCATGGTGGGCGTCAAAACATCAATCCCAAGAAAACCGCGATTTTGAAAACATAATCAGTTTTGTAAAAAGATGCCCGCGGTTTCTCAAATCCATAGAAACATCAAGTCTATGATATCAACAGTGAATGATTCATTCATACAATATTTGGCAACTATAAAATGTAATTATACAGACTATAGCATTCGAATAATGGAACATGGTAAATAGCAACTAATACTATCATTAAACGTTATAATACAGTTAAACATAACAATTCTACATGTCATGGCGGTACTAATGATGTTTGGTGTAGCATACGAGTATGTGAACTGTGCAACAAGGAATCATTAGTATTGTATTTTTGTTCTATCCAATGTAACTATTTTAGCAAGTATAAGTGTATACTAGCGATGTCATGGTAATCAATGTATTGTATATAATATAGAAACGCGGTTAAGTATCGTGAATGGAGTTTAAAAATTGATATGGGGTTTTATAAAGTTTCTGGTAGTTAAGTGTGCTATACGCCATTCGTCTGAGTTCCTACTTGTTGATGTCTCCCTACTCACCTAAAATCGACACGTGGTAGACATAGCCCGCGAATGCTTTGCCCTTCTTCGCCGTGTCGAATGTCTCCACAACCGATCATATACATTAAATCAAACACATTCATAAGAATCGAAACACAAACGTTACCAAAATCTTAACGCACATAGGGTAGGACGTACGATCGATGTGTTCTAACGCGTGCTATCTATATCAAACTTCCTTCCAAAAATAACGAAAACCAAAACTTAGGTTTTTAAAACGTAAAACATCGAACTTCTATAAGATATGTGCCCCAGATTTTGCTAAATGTAACCTGGGACAAAAAGATGTATAAAAAGGGTCTAAATGAGATGTTTGTGAGACACAGAACAAAGCCCAACCCAAAAATCCATGTTCTAGCCGCAAATTGCGGCCATTATTGTAATGACTCTAAAATCCATGTACAAGATTTACTGGTTTAATGTATAGAAAATGGTATTTCATCCTGATTAGGAGTTATAAGTATTTTTCTTCAATAAAAGCAAAAAAAACTTGCAGCTTACCGGTAAAAACTCTACACTGTTGTGACATAGCCTGTGTATTCGATTTCCATCAGTGCCATTTATTTTTTAATATTTTTGTTTTTAACTTTCTGGAAGCCTAATAGTTGCACGTGCAATATACGGAGAATCGAAAAGTTTCAGAAAAATCAAATGGGATAAATAAGGAGTTAATGTAGAGTTAAACACGTGACATGAATCTCGAGACACGTGGCAAGAATTTGATTGCCTGTTTCCTATTTTCAGCCACCAGCAACGGTTCCTGTAGCCCCAAATCACTCCGTGCTTTGCCCACGAATCTCTTCAACTCCCCTCTACTCCCCTGCACCGTTCGATTTTCCTGCATTTAAACAGAGACTATTCAAATCATTATTATCACCATTTTAATTCTTTTAATTCAAAATTTTTATTTCCCATACCCTAAATTCTTCACTATAAATACACCCCTTCCCTAGTTCTCCCCCATTCTGAAAATCCCTATAAAAAATTCTCAAAATTCTCTAAGTGCAAAGTGGAATTAAGCAAGCCAAGAGGAGTAGCGATCAAATCTCGACGAACGGAGTTTTCCCGATGCTACCGCGACGCCAAGGAGACCCCCTCTCTCTTCCTTACCCACTTGTTAACGCTACGCAACCAGTAAGTCCCTTTTCTCTCTTCCTTTTCATCTAAAAAACAATCTATAAAACAATATCGGCAAGTGGAGTTATCTCGTTAAATTTTATTCTAAACAGCTTTTGTCACCTTCACCATGGTTAATTGTTCATTTTAAATATCTAAATATCATTTTAACATGTTGTTCATATCTTTTACCTTTTTCATGAAATTTGAAATTCAAGTGAAATACGCCTATAACGAACTTTGTCACATAAATACCATGAACTTTAATATAACTTTTCGATAACTAGATAAAAATACATACCTCTATAACATTCACGGGATAACGACCTACCCCACACGCGCACTATGGTTTCATTTCACGATATTCTAAATATATGGTTAATTCAAAGAATAAGTTTTATATCAAAAAACCATAGTTTTAAAAAAAAAGGGTTTCTTTTATCGATATTTTACCTCCTTTTGCAATTGCGCCTGTACAACTACCGTTAGGGGACCCACTAATGGATGGTACGAATTGTTGCACATGTTTGGGATAGTAGAGCGAGATGCAGAGCTCTTCACAGAGAATTCGATCTCGAAATGAAATAAAAATACGATTTAAAGGAATTATGACTTTTCTAAACAAAAACTAAACTTTGAAAAATTTATAAAAAAACTATGAATCCGTATTTTCATTAAAAACAAATTATGAAATTATATTTTTAAAATGAAAGATTAAAATTTTAAATGAAAATACCAGCAACTTTCCAAAAGAGATAGTTTTCATAAAAATACCATAAACTTTTAAAAACTAGGTTTTATCACTAAAATACAACTAAAATTAAAATACATGTTCATAAAAACTCTAAATATTATAAATCACCTTGAAGATTTATTTTTAAACAATATTAAAATATTTTTCATAAAAGCACATCGAAAATGCAAACAATATAAATACAATTTAAACAATAATAACAAATATTTAAGGACTCTATATTAATATAGATTTAAACGGTATCATTTCTCTTGAGCCTCAGGGAGCCGGAGAAAGTGAGTGCTAGCCTATTCAGGTTAGACGACAAGTTAATGGAGTTATCAATAACAATTTTCTTGGAAAAAGACATAAATCCTGCCGTTCATGTGCAGCAGTTGTCCGATCTCTCCCGAACTTAAGATCTTCAAAAGTTAAATCAATTCACATGAAATGTCTATAAGCTGAACACAAACACGAATATAATCTGGATTTCAAATTCAACTCGAATCCAAACTCGAACCTAAACTTGAATGTGAACTCGAACTCAACCTACTCGACTGACTCGACTCGACCCAAGATTGCAATTGGCATGTCTCGCATTTTACTAGACTTATTCGACTTCATTCCCCAACTTTTGCAATCTATGGTTTCGATTAAGGCATGTTATAATCAACCAATCAAATTAACTAAAGATATCTTACGGTTATAATATATATTATACTCGGGGTGTTTGGGATAGTTTCTTGTATGAATCCAACGGAGTTTCAGGAGTCCCTTATTAACCTATTTTTTTTTCTTTTACTCGAATCTTAGTCGGCTCGTATTTCCTTGCTCCTGGGGCCCCACTCTTGAGCTCATGAATATTTCTACGGCTGCGTTGATATTCACACTTGGAATTTAACGTTAACATAATGACCATATAGAGACTTATAACTACATATACCCATATTGAAATCTACATACTTTTACTGGTCATTTATATTATTTCTTTTATTATATACTTGTCTTTTTTCACTCTTACTCTATCTTTAGGACTTACCGAATGCTAGTTCACCGACGGGAATTCCATCCATCCATCTTTCTTTCTTTGAATGTTCATCAGATATGGTCGAGATGGAGGAAGTGGAGGCCACCAAGGAGGATTACGACCAGATTGCTACTCAGGATTAGCTTAACTTTCGTTTTTTCCTTCAGCTTATGTATGTTACATGTTTAGGTATTTCCTTTATTGTATTTACTTTTCAGTTGAAACTCATTGTACTTGTAAATATTTCAAGTTGAATGTAAATAAAAATGTTTGTTGAAAAATTTACAGTCTCTGTTTATTCTTGCATTATGTAATATTGTTTCAATACGCTTAGTATATTTATTTAGGGAATGACATTCTCTGAATAAATATGCCACGGGCTTTCCACGTCATCTTTTCCATCTACTGGGAAGCTGGACGTGACAGGTTTTGTTGGTAGCCCATGCAGGCCAGTTCTGCATGAAGTCGTAAACAATATACCATAAGAATTAATGAGTTCAACAAACATTTATATTCCTTGCATTTCAAATTCCTTGAATCTATCATAACCTATCTTTTATATCAAGGTAATGAACTCTCCGAACAATACCAGCACAAACGTCAACGACAATACTCCAACTCTAACACCACCACCACCTACCGTTGCAGCTCCTATCAATGAGCAAACAATACCGCTTGAGGCTATTAAGAGCCTATTGGAGGGTCAGCAGCAGTAGAATGCTATCCTTATGAACCGCCCCGAGGCTGAGGCACTTGGAGTAAAACAGTTCTGGACCTTACACCCAAAGAACTTCTCGGGGTAAGGAGAGCCCGCTTGAAGCAGAAGAATGGGTTCAAGCGATTGAAGATGATCCAGCAGCAGCTTAAGTGCCAGATATAGCCTGGGTAAGAGTTGCTAAGTTGCAACTGACCGATAATGCTAGGGTATGGTGGAAGGCAGAGGAGAGCCGTCTCGAGCAACCAATAGAGTGGAAGACATTTCGAGACCTCTTCGATACCAAGTACTTCCTAGAGACTACCCGCTTTGACATGTAGCAGCAATTCATCTACCTATAGCAAGGCTCGATGTGGGTCAAGTCTGTGGATGAATATGATGCTGAGTTTACCATGCTCGGCAGGTAAGATATAGTCTCAAGTTCAATTTTCTATCTCACTTACAACACTGCTAACACAAGGTCGTAATAGATTCACTGCACACCTTATTTCCACTACTGAGATCTGAGCACGACGATTGAAGCAAAGGTTGGACCCCAAAACCCAAGCTGCACTCGCCACAGGGGATTTCCCAATCCATGAGCTTGCTTTGAAGGCTGCCCGATGATATGAGGCAGTTATGAAGAAGAAGAGCAGGTTGCAGTCGGCCGATGTGAAACGCCATGTGCACCAGATCGCAGGAGGGGGCTCTTCCAGGCCAGCTTTCAACGGACCATCTCGGAGGCCAGGAGGATCGTTCGCCAACACCAGGCCAGAATTTTGCATGTATTGCTAAAGAACATGGCATTTAGTGAAGAACTGCCGTAGGGCGAATAACTTGTGCTTGATCTGTGGGTCTTTTACTTATGCTATCGGAGTATGCCCCCAGAACCGAGGACCTAACAACCCTCCAGTTAGACTGGTGATCCAAGCTCCTCCTATCCGGTTAGCTTTACCAGCATCATCTCCCCGCACCCAGACCGCTCAACCTCAATGCCGAGTGTTTAACCAGGCACAGAAGAAGGTACCGCGACGCTAAGCATTCACTATGTCGGTCGAAAAGGCCGAAGCTATGGGTCAGGTTATCACTGGTAAATCTTTTCCCTATTCCTTTCCAAGTTATTTCATATCCTAGACATCAATATTTGTTATACCTAAATCTATACCACGCGACTTAGGTACAATTTTAGTAGCCACACTACCTGCACCTGCGCTTTTCGACACTGGGGCATCGCATTGCTTCATGTCGCAATGGTTCGTAAGAACTCATGCGATCCAAGTTAAGCCGCTCGTATCCAGCTGGAATGTCAGTTCAGGGAACAACATTCTAAAATCAACCTTGGGATACGATCTGTGTCCAGTGGTCATCTGCAGTCGAGAATTCTACGCGGACTTCAAGGTGTTGGACATACCAAATTTCGACGTAGTCTTGGGAATGGACCGTCTGGGAACTTTCTTCGCTACCATCGACTGTCGCCAAAGGAGAGTAGTGTTTAAAATACCAGATCACCCGGTGTTCTATTTCAAAAGCGGAGACCGGACTTTGGAGCCTAGCATCTATCGAGCGAAACCAAAGAAGGCAGAGATTGCAGCATTGCAAGCGGAAGAATTGATGCCAGAGGTAGTTCGAGAGTTTGGGGATGTTTTCCCTAAAGATATGCCACGCCTCTCTTCCCAAAATACATAAACACGGCACGTGACAGAGCCAACCATGCTACCTATGGCGAGAAAATATCCTTCCATAGTCACATTATGGCTGTTAATCAGATATTAAGAACTGTAAACTACTAAATCTATCTATCACATGTCCAATAGCAATAAAAATAATAACTGGAAAAGATAGTGGAAGCAATAAAGATCCAAAGAATAACTAACCCGTATAAGAACTATATCAATGAGGCGGTCCTCACTGATCGGTGATCCTGTCAAATACTCATATGCTATGTCAAGTATCTGGGCCATGTAAAATCCAGATGTCAGTGTGTCATAAATATAAAAATAATAGTAATAACCAGAATATGATGCTATGATTAAACATGAGTGTAAATAAATAACACTGGTGTAAAACAGTGAGATATAGGTATGTAATGTGTATCCTAAAGTCTGTGCCTGTAGGTTATCTATTCTAGAAGTCTTTGAAATCAATTTAATAGAATTGTCGATGTAACTCAATAGTATCCCGTGCGTGCCCAGGACCACGGTCAAGACTCTCGGGCTGAATCCGAGACATGCCGCTAACCAGTAAACATGTAACATGTACAGATGAATGATGTCAGCAGCATCATTCTGGGGCTGGCCGAGCCCGTAAAGACTGATCAGTATAAGTATCGACTTGTTGAGTTACAAGTTAGGTTTAATTATTGATTTTCCCTTACCCCCAAGGTTAAGTGTTCAAGTCAGGTATTGATGATGTAAGTCTAATGCCAACACAGGATCAAGCAGGTACAGGTTTTGTCTATCCAGACAATAAGTCACGTCCGTCAGGACAACAATCAGGATTGTTAGCATTAGTAATAAGATCCAAGTAACAAATCTGGTAGTGGGTCGTGAACATGTCATGTAATATATATTAACCCAAAATAGATACCAATGTAAAATGTAATCAATATCGAAACACGACTAATGCCAGGATGCATATGTATCTATCTGTAATAACTATTATATGCCCATTACCATGCATGATGCAATGTAGATAACATATTGAACTAATATAGTAGTATGATAACGTTGTGACGTTTCGGCATGCAACTAGATAAGCTATTATCAGTTCGGATACAGACGAATACTATAAAACTGTAAATCGGTAATATTTGCTGAATATTAAAACACATGCACTATTATTTTCTAAATAGATATTGATATAATAATATTAACAGGGATAACATATTCAATCCGATTAATAACTATAAAAGTGGTATTGATTAACCATGCACAAGAAATTTCCGTTCAGAAATTCAGCATCATCCTGATTTGTAAAATAGCTTAAAAATAACAAACGTCCTCCAAAAGGGACGTGTCATATACCAAAACAAATCTAATTCAATAAGATTTTCATTTTATAAGTTAAAGTATCTCAAGTTGTTCCTACAAAAAAGTTATGAACGTTCGAAGTTGAAAGTTTGTTGCTGGAATTTTCCTGGACAACAGTTCATAGGTACTTTTATTTACAGTTTATGCTATTTAAAAATTTATTTTTCAAGTAAATATTTCACAAGGTTATAGTATTCTGAGTTAGCTTCGTAACGAACTAAAGAATGTATGCTAATAATTTTTCTATGATTTATAATGAATTTTATTTGGTAAGCTGTACAGTAAATTTCAGATTTGTCGTATCCGTTTTGCGACGACGTTTCATCTGTAAACCATATTACTCTCAACTATATTTTTTATAACGTTATAAAATGCAGATTATAAGCTAATTAATGATAATAATAAGAAATATTACGATGATATATATATATATATATAATTATAGCATGTCGTAAGTTATAAACTTGCATATATTGTATATTATAAAACTGATTAACGTTAAATAACCACGGTGTATAAATTATATAGATATAGCCGTATGATGATGATGATAATAATAATAATAATAATAATAATAGTATGACAACACATAAGTAAATTATATAAAGTATAGCATGTAGCAAGTTGTAAACTTGCCTCGAAACAAACGCGATGAACGGAAGCAATATGATGCTATACAAATCAACTCCAAGTTTTGATGGCTCAGTTAAGGTTCTAAGAAGCGGCTGGAGTTGCGTCGACGAGAATGAGTGTGGACTTGAAGAATGAAGAAGGAGAATATATAAATTGATGAGGGAGAGATATGTTATGTGGAGAGAGAGAGAGAGTTTTTGTGTTTAATATAAATATATATAGTATAGTTTAAATTAGATTATAAATATATATTTGTTTTAATGTATATAGATAATATCACCAATCTCTACTAAAATCTCATCAAAAATATGTTTTGGAAAATAATTCACATATGTAAACTTCTCAACCATAATGCAAGAATATATTTTAAATAACTCATACCCCTAATTTAAGATTTAAAAGGCTAGATTTAGTAAATATTTGATATTAGATATCTTGAGATTTAAATGTAAAAGATAAAAGAAAAATAAGATATGGGATAGTAACCATATGATGACAGTTAACAAAATATAACTTATTATTAACTCGTGGCTATTAAAAGATATATGATGATCTAGATATATGATATATAAAGATCTAAAAATATAATGTAGGTATTATACTAGATTCACATAGATACACTTTACTGGTAAATCTCAAATACAATCTTGCATCATATTGGATTCTATACTTGTGGGTCGGGTCGGATAACGACTGCTACTATTTGAATCATTCGCGACCCAATAGATAGAATAGAATAAATATAAAGAAAGTGTTAAAATACCAATTAATATCGTATAACTGTACTAGGGTGTTACAAGATATATCAGGTTTGCTTCCCGATCGAGCTCTTGAATTCAATATGGATATGCAACCCGGCGCACAACCTGTAATCAAAATTCCATATTGATTAAGTCCGAAGGGGTTGAAGGAGATCCGTATTCAGTTGGACGAACACCTGAAGAAAGGTTAGATCAGACCCAGTAGTTCAAGTTGGGGATCGGCAGTGTTGCTAGTGAAGAAGAAGAAAGGTACCTACAGGATGTGTGTGGATTATCGAGCTCTGAACGAAATAACGATTAAGAAAAAGTATCCACTACCATGCATCAATGACCTTTTCGATCAGTTAAGTAGATCTTGTGTCTTTTCAAAATTAGATCTTATTTGGGTTATCATTAGGTGAAGGTCAAGGAGTTCGATATTCCGAAGACGGCGTTTAGGAATCGTCATTACCCTCTTGTTAACGCTACGTAACCAGTAAGTCCCTTTTCTCTCTTCCTTTTCATCTAAAAACCAATCTATAAAACAATATTGGCAAGTGGAGTTATCTCGTTAAATTTTATTCTAAACAACTTTTGTCACCTTCACCATGGTTAATTGTTCATTTTAAACTTCTAAATATCATCTTAACTTGTTGTTCATATCTTTTACCATTTTCATGAAATTAGAAATTCAAGTGAAATATGCTTATAACGAACTTTTTCATATAAATACCATGAACTTTAATATAACTTTTCGATAACTAGATACAAATACATACATCTATAACTTTCACAGGGTAACGACCTACCCCACACGCGTACTATGCTTTCATAGCATGATATTCTAAATATATGGTTAATTTAAAGAATAAGTTTTACATCAAAATTCCATAGTTTTACAAAAAAAAAAATTGGTTCTTTTATCTATATTTTATCTCCTTTTGCAATTGGGCATCTACAACCCTCGTTAGGCGACTCACTAATGGATGGTGCGAATGATCACACATTCTTGAGATAGTAGAGCGAGATGCAGAGTTCCTCATGGAGAATTCGGTCTCAAAAGGAAATGAAAATACGATTTAAAGGAAATACGACTTTTCTAAACAAAAACTAAACTTTGAAAATTTTTGTATAAAAACTATGAATCCGTATTTTTATTAAAAACAAATTTTGAAATTATATTTTTAAAATGAAAGATTAAAATTTTAAATGAAAATACCGACAAGTTTCCAAAAGAGATAGTTTTCATAAAAATACCATAAAGTTTTAAAATCTAGGTTTTATCACTAAAATACCACGGAAATTAAAATACATGTTCATAAAAACTCTAAATATTATAAATCACCCTCGAGGTTTATTTTTAAACAATATTAAAGTATTTTTCATAAAACCCCATCGAGAAAAGCAAACAATATAAATACAATGTAAACAACAATAACAAATATTTAAGAACTCTAGATTAATATAGATTTAAGCGGTATCATTTCTTTTGAGCCTCAGGGAGCCGAAGAAAGTGAGTGCTAGCCTATTCAGGTTAGACAACAAATTAACGGAGTTATCAATGGCAATTGTCTTAGAAAAAGACACAAATCCTGCCGTACATGTGCAGCAGTTGTCCGATTTCTCCCGAACTTAAGATCTTCAAAAGTTAAATCAATTCACATGAAATGTCTAAAACTTGAACACAAACTCGAATCTAAACTGGATTTCAAACTCAACTTGAATCCAAACTCAAATCTAAACTTGAATGTGAATTCTAACTCGACCTACTCGACTAACTTGACTCGACCCAAGATTACAATTGACATAACTCGCATTTTACTCGACTTACTCGACTTCATTCCCCAACTTTTGCAATCTATGGTTTCGATCAAGACATGTTATAATCAACCAATCAAATTAACTAAAGATATCTTATGGTTATAATATATATTATACTCGGGGAGTTTGGGATAATTTCTTGTGTGAATCCAACGGAGCTTCAGGAGTCATGTATTAACCTATTTTTTTTCTTTTACTCGAATCTCAGTCTGGTCGACTCCTCCACAGCGTGGAGTCCCGATGCTAACACATGAAATGGGCCCGTGTTTCAAGGCCCCACTCTTCAGCTCGTGAATACTTTTACGACTGCGTTGACATTCTCACTTGGAATTTAACATTAACATAATGACCATATAGAGACTTATAGATGCATATACACATATTCAGATCTACACACTTTTACTGATCATTTACATTATTTCTTTTATTATATACTTGACACTTTTCGCTCTTACTCTACCTTTGAGACTTACCGAGCACTAGTTCGCTGACAGGCATTCTACCCATCTTTTTTTCTTTCTTGGAATGTTCGTCGGATACGGTCGAGACGGAAAAAATGGCATCTACCGAGGAGGATTACGACCAGATTGCTACTCAGGATTAGCTTAACTTTCGTTTTCTTTCAGCTTATGTATGCTACATGTTTAGGCATTTCCTTTATTGTATTTACTTTTCAGTTGAAACTCAATGTACTTGTAAATGTTTCAAGTTGAATGTAAATAAAGATGTTTGTTGAAAACTTTATAGTCTCCATTTATTCTTGTATTGTGTAGTATTGTTTCAATACGCTTAGTTTATTTATTTAGGGAATGACATTTGCTGAATAAATATGCCACGGGCTTTCCACGTCATCGTTTCTGTCGACTAGGAAATGGGCGTGACAATTATGATTAAATTGACGGCCTGGGTTAAGTCTGGGTGTCACGCCCCGCTTTCCAAAATACGGAAGCAGGAAACGTGATGATTCCCGTAACGTATTTAATCCGAGAAGGTCCTTTCTCGCAACAAATAAGCTAAGCGTGATGTAAGCAGTATAATATTGACAAGAATAGACAAGTGATATTAAAATTCAACACTTTATATATTTACATTCTTAACTTTACAAAATTTAATACAAGACCATTTAAAAGAAAAGTACAATAAAAGTTCTTAAACAGTGGCATACTGGAATGAAAAGAAATAACTGCTGAAGAACAACTAGTGGCCTGGGCTTCAAACTGCGAGGAGTCCTCTGAAGTCGGTTTCACCTCCTTAGCCTCTAGATGATCTGACGAACATTCTAAGAAATAAAAAAGATAGGTGGAATGCCCGTTAGCAAACTTCCGCTCGGTAAGTCCTAAAAAATGACGGGTGATATATATAAATGACATGCAAGGTGTAATGTGATATAATATGGATGGAAAAATTATAACACGACAATATTAAAGGAAACTATATAAGCATGGAAATGTTACATAAGCATAGCTAACAAGTATAGAATGGCCGAGTAGTGAAGGTATCATGGACATGAAGTGTACTGTCAATATGTACTACAGAGCTCACTAAAAGATAATCTAACTAACATGAGTTTAAGTGTGAAAGTCAACGTATCTCAGGAGTGTTCTTGAACCTAACAGGCTGTAATCCGGGGGCAAGGAACCACAGGTCCTCATTTGTAAATTCCTGAATTCGTGATGTAAGTATGGGACTCATGAGATTCCGTCGGATTTATACTTAAATTACCACAATACCCCCACATATTCTAGATTAAATTTAAAGTTACCAGTCTTTCTCGAATTCATGAATATATAAAGTTGCAAGATTGAGTTCATGTCAAGTTCAAGTATTCGTATCAAGTGTTCATGTATTCATATATTCATGTCAAGTTGTATTCATGGTTCGAGTCAAGTCGGTTCAAGAGTAGATATTGGGTTCAGGTATTCAAATTGGATTCGTATATTCATGTCAATTTGCAAGTATATAGTTCAGGTTCAAATCAAATTCGAGTTCAGTCCAAGTTCAGGTGTAGGTTTAAGTCAAGTTCGTATTTAAGTTTAAGTTCGAGTTCGAGTTTTGTGTTTGAGTTCGAGTTCAAGTTAGATTGGAATTCAAGTCAAGTTCGGATTCGAGTTCAAGTTCTAAACATATCTTATTAAAAAGATTTATCTATTGAATTTCTTATGTTTGGGAACAATCGGCAACCGCTGCACATGTAAAGAAGAATTTGTGTATTTTTCAAAGACGATTGCCATTGATAAATTACTCCCTAAGATTATGATCTATATTTAGGGAGAGACAAGTGGTGCATCATTGTCTCCGGCAACCCCGAGGCAACTGATTAGAGAAGATGTCACTCAAACCAATGTGCAAGCTAAGCTCGTAACCTATATTAGTCTTTTGATTTCTAGGGTATTTATATAAAAATGTTATTTAAAAATTCTCGAGGGTTTTTAATTCATTCTAGAGCTTCGAATATGTTTTTAATAAAAATAAGTTATTAAAATGTCAAGGTTTTTGTATAAAAATGTATTTTATATTTGGTGGTATTTTTGTGATAATACTTAGTTTAAAAGTTTGTGGCATTTTTATGAAAAATACCACTTTTGGAAACTTGATGGTGTTTTATTAAAAGCTTAATCTTTTCATTTTAGAGTATCTAATTTTACAAAAAAAAAATCTTTGGACATTACGAATATATAATTAAGTTATTTTCAATTTGATTTAACTTTGTTTTAAAGCTTGGATTTTCTTTAAAAAACCGTATTTTATTCCTTTCGAGTCCGAATTCTCCGTGAGGAGTTCTGCATCTCACTCTACTATCCAAAAAATGTGCGATAACCCACACCATCCACAAACGGGTTCCCTAACGAGGGTTGTAGAGACATAATTCCAAAGGTGTTAAAATAGCGATTCATAAAAGTAGTTTTAGAAAGCGAGGGTATTTTCTTTAGAATAAAACATGTAATCAAGGTATTGTGCTATGAAACCATTGCGTATGTGAGTGGACTAGGTCGTTACCCCGTGAGTTATCTATGCCAACATATCACAAAACGTAGCATTAGGAATATAATTAAAAACGAGGTATTTATCCGTTACTTGTTTTTCTTAACTTTTATGATATTAACTAATATTGTTTGAAACATGTCAAAAGAAATTCTGTTTTAAATAAATATTCAATTTACATGACATAGATGAGATATGCCATTGCAAGGATAATATAATGGTAATCTATTTATTTTTCTTATCATTAGCATGAAAATAGGAATGGACATGTCATGGCTTGCAACTGAATTTTCAAAGGAAACTTAGCATACGGATACCGTATCATGTGTTGATGAGGGAAGAGACAAAAGAGAAAGGGAAGTATATGAGACTTACTCGTGTTGTGAATTGGTATAACGAATAATTCACTGCTAGCTATGTGTTGGAGGATTTGTTAGAGCGAAAAGAAGATTCGATTGGGCGGAGCTTCAATATTCAATGAGAGGAAGTTTGGTTGTTGAGAGATGATTGGTCGATTTGGAAGCTTTGTAGAGAAAGGAAAAAGAAGCCGAGGCCTACGATACACAGAAGAAGGCACGCTTGCGGGTTTGAGAGAGAATGGATTCACTTTGGACTTGAGGGAACTTTTGAGAGGAATTTTTGAGAGAATTTTAGAGAGGATGAGTATGGGACATCCATGGTTTATATAAGAGATGGAGAAGGGTGTATGGTAAAATAAAATGCATTGAAATTGGGTATTAAAATGTATTTAAAAAAGGGTTAATGGAGAAATGAAGAGACTACGGTTCTCAGGTTAAAAACAGGGGTTTTAGTATATTAAAAAGGGTTGAGGGGAGTCAAAACGAAGCACGTACAAATGATGGAGGCCATCGTGACTAGTGGGGCTACTAATCTCAGCTAAAGCTCGTCTCTGTTTTGGCTTCTTGCCTCGATGTTTGTGCCATGTTCTCTAGTCTCTTTGTTTGGTCCATTTGCATACATCTTTTCGTCTGAAACTTTCTGTAACTCTGCGTGATACTCGTGCAAACTTTTGGGCTTCCAAAACGTTAAAAAATATTAAAATAATTTGGGCTGATAAGATTCAAACACGCGGGCTAAAGAACAGCAGCGGAGAGTCTTAGCCTGTGAGCTATAAGGAGTTTCTTGCAGTTATTTCACAATAATTACTTATAACTCCTAATCAGAACAGAAATACACTCTTTTATTAATAGTGGATTAACAAAAGTGTACAAGGATTTTAGGGTCGTTACATTCTACACTCCTTAGAAAAATTTCGTCCTCGAAATATACACAAGAAAGATGTTGTAACATATTCGAGGAAAATTTTTGGTTGAAGCAGTCGTGAAGTTGGTGTAGGGAGTAAAGTACCGAAGTTGTGTAAGAAAGAATGAACAAAAGAATGCAAGAATTTGAAATGGCTGAAAAAAATTGGAAGGGAAATTACCAGTGACAACCTTACCCTATGGCTTCGGCCTACATAGCCAACATAGTGAAAGCCTAGCATCTCGGTGTGTTCTTCTGCGCCTGATTGTACATTTGTCGCTGATGGGGTAAGGGTTGTTTGCATTAAGGGGGTGTAGGTAGAGCTAAATGGTGAGCAGGGGATTGTATAGCTGGTATTGGTGCACGGGTTGCATCAGCTCCATACTGTGGGCATACTCTTAAAGTGTACGTAGACGATCTGCAAATCATACAAAGACCGTTAGCTAGTCTGCAATCCTTTGCCAGGTGCCCCGACCTCTTACAGTAATTGTAGACGTTTCATCCATAGTTGGAAAATGACCCTCCCGGTCTCTTCGGTGGCGCTATAGATTTTGGCCGCGAGGAGGCTCCTCCAGTAATCTGACTAACTGGATGTTTCTCTCCAGTTGACTGTGGACTTCCATTTTTCTTGATAACAGCTTCATAACGACGGGCTGCCTTCAATGCTACTTCATGAGTCGGAAAATCTCCCGTTTCTATTGCAGCATGGATGTCGAGGTCTAAGACCTACTGAAAACGTCTGGCGCGGATCTCGGCGGTACGAATCAAATGGGGCAGTGAACCTGCCGAGCATAGTGAAACTGGTATCGTACTCATCCACCGACTTGTGCCATATGGATCCTTATTGTAAGTGGAAAAATTGTTGCTCCATTTCAAAAGGGAAAGTACTCAGCGCTAAAAAGTTCACAAAATGTCTTCCACTCGATAGGCTTGGTAATCCGACTTTCTTCTGCCTTCCACTAGACCGTGGCATTGTTAGTAAGCTGGAGTTTCGCAACTCGAACCCATGCCACTTCTGGAACTTGAGATGCTGCCAGATCATCTTCGATACCTTAAGCCCATTCATCAGCTTCTAGCAGGCTCTCTTTCCTAGAGAAATTCTTCGGCTGTAGTGCTCGGAAATGTTTCACTCCCGGTGCTTTTGCTTCAGGGTGGACTAGTCCTTAATGAAAGAGAGCAAGTCTGCTGCTGCTCACCCTCAAGTATACTCTTGATAGCTTCGAGAAAACCGTCTGTTCAGTGATTGGAGTTGCAGGGGTAGGTGGTGGTGGTGTCTCGTTGTTGATGTTGATCGGGTTGTAGGAAGACATCACCTTAGATAGAAAAGATGGATTATGATAGATTCAAAGGAAAGGAATGTAAAAGTTTTCGGATTTCATCTTTCTTGTATCATATTGCTTACAACTTCATGCAGAACGAACCTGCATGGGCCACAAAAAAACCTGTCACGCCCCATTTTCCAAAATACGGAAGCACGAAACGTGACGAGGCTCGCGACATATTTATTCCGAGAAGGTCCTTTCTCGTAACAAATATGCTAAGAATAATGTAAGCAGCATAACATTGACAAGAATAGACAAGTGATATTAAAATCTAACACTTTATATATTTACATTCTTAACTTTACAAAGTTTACACTGATACAGTATCACTTAAAAGAAAAGTACAATGAAAATGTCTAAACAGTGGCATACTGGAATGAAAAGAAATAACAGCTGAAGGACAAGTAGTCGGCCTAGGATTCAAACTGTGAGTAGTCCATTGAAGTCGGTTCCACCTCCTTAGTCTCTAGATGATCTGATGAACATTCAAAGAAAGAAAGAAAGATAGGTAGAATGCCCGTCAGCGAACTTTCGCTCGGTAAGTCCCCAAAAAGGATGAGTGATATATATAAATGACATGCAAGGTGTGATGTGATATAATATGGATGGAAAAATTATAACATGAAATGTTAAAGGAAACCATGTAAGAATGGAAATGTAACATGACATAGCAAACAAGTATAACATAGCCGTGTAGTGAAGGTATCGTGAACATGAAGTGTACTGTCAATGTGTCCTGTAGAGGTCGCTAAAAGGTAATCTAACTAACGTGGGTTTAAGTATGAAAGTCAACATATCTCAGGAGTATTATCGAACCCAATAAGCTGTAATCCAGGGGCAAGCAACCATGGACCCTCATCCGTAAATTCGTGATGTAAGTATGAGAATCTTGAGATACCGTCGGATTCATGCTTAAACTATCCCAACACCCCACGTATTCTAGATTACAGTTAAAGTTACCGGTCTTGCTTGAATCCATCAATACATCAAGTTGCAAGATTGAGTTCATGTCAAGATCAAGTATTCGTGTCAAGTGTTAATGTATTCATGTCAAGTTGTATTCATGGTTCGAGTCAAGTCGGTTCAAGGATAGATATTGGGTTCAGGTATTCATATTAGATTCGTGTATTCATGTCAAGCTGCAAGTATATAGTTCAGGTTCAAATCAAATTCTAGCTCAGGTCAAGTTCAGGTGTAGCTTTAAGTCAAGTTCGAGTTCGAGTTTTGTGTTTGAGTTCGAGTTCAAGTTAGATTATAATTCAAGTCAAGTTCGAATTCGAGTTCAAGTTCTAAACTTATCTTATTAAAAAGATTTATCTGTTGAATTTCAAGTTTAGGAACAATCGGCAACCACTGCATATAGACGGCAGAATTTGTGTCTTTTTCAAAAACGATTGCCATTGATAAATTCCACCCTAACGTTACGATCTATATATAGTGAGAGGCAAGTGGTGCATCATTATCTCCGGCAATTCCGAGATAAATGATAAAAGAAAATACCACTCAAACCAATCTGCAATTTAAACACGTAATGTAGACTAGTTTTTTTGATTTCTAGGGTATTTATATAAAAATGTCATTTAAAAATTCTCGAGAGTTTTTAATTCATCCTAGAGCCTCGAATATATTTTTAATAAAAATAAGTTGTTTAAAATGTCAAGATTTTTATATAAAAATGTATTTTATATTTAGTTGTATTTTTGTGATAAGACTTAGTTTTAAAACATTATGGTATTTTTATGAAAGATACAACTTTTGGAAACTTGATGGTGTTTTATTAAAACCTTAATCTTTTCATTTTAAAGTATCTAATTTTACAAATTTGTTTTTCTTTGGACAATACAAATATATAATTAAGTTATTTTCAATTTGTTTTAACTTTGTTTTAAAGCTCGTATTTTCTGCAAAAAACCGTATTTTATTCCTTTCGAGACCGAATTCTCCGTGAGGATTCTGCATCTCGCTCTACTATCCCAAGTACGTGCGATAAGATGGACCATCTACGAATGGGTCTCTTAATGAGGGTTGTAGATGTGTAATTGCAAAGGTGTTAAAATAGTGACTCATAAAAGTAGTTTTAGAAAGCGAAGGTATTTTCTTGAAAATTGTTTTCTTTAGAATAAAACATGTAACCAAGGTATCATGCAATGAAAGCATTGTGTAAGTGAGTGGGGTATATCGTTACCCCATGAGTTATCAATACTAACATATCACGAAACTTAACATTAGGAATTAATTAAAAACGATTTATTTATCCGTTACTTATTTTTCTTAACTTCTACGATATTAACTAATATTGTTTGAAATATGCCAAAAGAAATTCTTTTTTAAATAAATATTAAATTTACATGATATAGATGAGACATGACATTGTAAGAATAATAGAATGGTATTCTATTTATTTTTCTTATTATTAGCATGAAAATAGGAATGGACATGTCAAGGCTTGTAACTAAATTTTCAAAGGAAACTTAGCATACGAACACCGTATCATGTGTTGATAAAGGAAAATAAAAAAGAGAGAGGGAAGAATAGGTGAGTTACTCGCGTTGTGAATTAGTATAACAACCAATTCACCGCTAGCTAGGTGTTGGAGAATTCGTTAGCGCGAAAAGAAGATTCGATCCGGAGCTTCGACGTTCAATGAGAGGAAGTTTGGTTGTTGAGAGATGGTTGGTCGACTTGGAAGCATCGTAGAGAAAGAAAAAAGAAGATGAGGCCTACGATATATGGAGAAAGGCGCGCTTGCGGGTTTGAGGGACATTGGCTTCAATTTGGACTTAACGGAACTTTTGAGAGGATTTTTTTGAGAGAATTTTAGAGAAGTTGAGTATGAGACATCCATGATTTATATAGGAGATGGAGAAGGGTGTATGGTGAAATAAAATGCATTGAAATTGGGTATTAAAATGTATTAAAATAATAGTTGATGGAGAAATGAAGAGACTGAAGTTCTCTGGTTAAAAACAGGGTTTTCAGTATATTAAAGGAGGTTGAGGGGAGTCGAAGGGACACACATACAATAGATGGAGGCCATCAGGACCAGTTGGGCCGCTAATCTCGGCCAAAGTTCGGCCCTGGTTTGGCTTCTTGCTTCGGTGTTCGTGCCCTATTCTCCAGTCGCTTCGTTTGGTCCATTTGCATACATCTTATCTTCTGAAACTTTCTGTAACTTCGTGTGATGCTCGTGCAAACTTTTAAGTTTCCAAAACGTTAAAAAGAAAAATATTAAAATAATTAGGGCTGATAATATTCGAACCGACTGGTTAAGGAACATCAGCGGAGAGTCTTAACATGTGAGCTACAAAGAGTTTCTTGCACTTATTTCACAAGAATTACTTATAACTCCTAATCAGAACAGAAATACACTTTTTTTTATTGATATTGGATTAACAAAAAGTGTATAGGGATTTTAGGGTCGTTACAGGTTGGCTCGGGCTTTAGGTGTGGTCTCGTGTGGTCCCAGCATCTCGGAAAAATACTCTGATTATTTTTCAGAGCTCCAAAATTACACCAGATTTCATATGAACACCAAAAACACCACTATCTTAGTTTAAAAACTTTTAAAACGGAGCCTCCAAGCATCAAAACACCTATATATATCCAAAACCAATAGTGATTATCTACTAAACCCTATAAACTAGGCAAGACATGAAGGCTTGAATTAAAAAAGAGATTTTTACCTCTTGTGATGAAGGTAAGAGGGATCCAAGCTTAAGAGATATCATAGTGAATATCTTTGAAGAGATATTCTTAACTTGGTGTCTTGATCAATTTACTTGAAGAAATCTTCAAGAACCATGATGATTTTTGTGGAGAGAGGCTAGATTTGAGTGAGGGTTGAAGGGAGTTTAGATTTTTGTTGTGAGGATAAGTGAGAAAGGAAAGAGGGAAGTAGCCATAATATGTAAGATATTCGTTAGGATATTTGTGTTAAGTTGTGGTGAGGGTGAGGTACATCCTAACTAACATGGTCCTTTCTTCTCATTCTCAAAAATAAAAAGAGTTAAACAAAACCCAAATGAGAACAACATATCTTGCCATGACACATTTTAAAATAGATTTAGAAAAATAAATTGTTATCTTATATATATAAATTCATTTTATTAATAAGTAAATCCAAAATAAATACTTTAAATTTTTACGAGATGTTATAATATACCCCTTATGAAAATTCGGTCTCTGAATTTAAAATCTAACCGTGTGTGTCTTCGAAGAGATGGGGAAATTTCTTCCGCATCTCACCCTCGGCTTACCAGGTGACCTCTTCGCTATTCGGACCACGCCAAAAAATCTTTACAGAAGGGAGTACCCTAAATCTCAGCTTCTTCACCTGTCGGTCGAGAATGGCCACCGGCTGCTCAGTGTAAGATCGATCATGCTCCAACTGTATAGTCTGATACTGAATACCATGAGAAGGATCATGAAGGTACTTGCGGAGTATAAACATATGGAACACAGGGTGCAAATCAAGAAAACTGGATGGGAGCGCTAAACGATACGTTACAACACCTACCCTCTCTAGAATCTTGAAAGGTCCAACATATCTGGGACTGAGCTTCCCTTTTTTCCCAAATCGCATCACACCCTTCATCTGAGAAACCCAGAGAAACACATGGTCACCTATAGCAAACTCAAGCCTACGACGACGGCGATCAGCATAAGACTTCTGCCTGCTCTGCGCGATCCTCATCCTATCACATATCAACTGGACCTTCTCGGTAGTCTCCTGAACCAACTAAGGCCCTAAGAGGCTGCTCTCGCTAAGCTCGATCCAACAAACCGGAGATCGTCACTTTCACCCATATAACGCCTCGAAAGGTACCATCTGAATCGTCTCCTAAAAGCTATTATTGTAGGAGAACTCAATCAAGAGCAAGTGACGATCCCAACTGCCACCCAAATCTAGCGCACAAGCTCAGAGCATATCCTCAAAAGTTTGAATAGTATGCTCCTACCGACCATCTGTGGGTGGAAGGCAGTACTAAAACTCAAGCGAGTTCCTAAAGGATCTGCCAGAGACAACTGGTAAACTATGTGCCTCTATCAGAAACTATACAGGTCATAACGCCATGCAACCGCACAATCTTATATGTGTAAATCTGGGCATACTGAGCATATTCAAAAGTGGTCTTCACTGAAAAGAAGTGAGCCGCTTTCGTCAACCGATCCAAAATCACCTAAATGAAGTCATACCCTCTGCTGGACCTAAGTAGACCCACAACGAAATTCATGAAGATCTGCTCCCATTTTCATTCCGGAACGGGTAAGGTATGCAGCTCTCCTGTCGATCTCTAATACTTGGCCTTGACTTGCTGACAAGTTAGGCATCTCAAAACAAAATAAGATACATCCCATTTCATCCCTTCCCATCAGTACACGTCTCGTAAACCGTGATATATATTAGTAGACCCCGGATGAACGCCGTAAGTAGACTGATGTGTCTCCTCTAAGATCTCACGCCTCAGCCCATCACAGTCGGGCATACACAAATGGGTCCCAAGCCGCAACACTGTCTCGCTGTCAATCAAAAATTCAAAGCCTCTCCCCTGCCGATCCTGCTCCATAGTCTCAGATATACGGGCATCCTCGGACTGTGCCTTCCTGATGCGATTGAGCAAAAGAGGACGAGCACGAATATGAGCAAATTGTCCTCCTACGGATGTAAACTCGAACCGTATGCCACTGTTGCATAAAATCTGCCAATCCACTGTCCACTGTCTCTGAACTGTGCCCAAATGAGACAGGCTACCTCTAGGCTTCCGACTCAAAGTATCGACCGCTACATTTGCCCTGCTCGGATGATAAAGAATCTCACAATCATAGTCCTTCACAAACTCCATCCAGCAACGCCACCTCAAGTTCAAATCCCACCGCTGAAATATGTACTTCAGACTTTTGTGGCCTGTAAAGATCTGGCACGACTCTCTATACAAGTATTATCTCCAAATCTTAAGCTCAAAGACCACCGCGGCCATTTCCAGATCGTGAGTAGGGTAGTTCTGCTTTTGTTTTTTCAACTACCGAGAAAGCAATAACTCTGCCGTGCTGTATCAACATGTAACCTAAACCCACACGAGACTCATTGCAAAACACAACGAAACCGCCTGAGCCTGAAGGCAAGAATAAAACTGGCACAATCATCAGATGAGTCTTCAACTGCTGGAAACTCTGCTCACACTCATCAGTGCACAGAAATGGAAGTCCCTTTCGGGTCAGACTAGTCATAGGTACATCAATACGAGAGAAATCTTCCACAAAGTGGCGGTAATAACCTGCCAAGTCTAAAATGCTATGAATCTCAGTCACTGAAACGGGTCTGAGCCAATGCTGTACCATCTCAATTTTCTTCGGATCTACCTTCATCCCATCTCTCATAAAGATGTGACCCAAGAAATCCACACTGTCAAGCCAGAAAGCACATTTCGAGAATTTGGCAAAAAATTGATACTCTCGCAGAGTCTGCAACGCAATTCTCAAGTGCTGATCGTGATCCTCCTGACTCCTAAAGTAGACCAAGATATCGTCTATGAACACGATGATAAACTAGTCGAGAAACGGATTAAAGATCCGGTTCATCAGATCCATGAACGGCTTGAAGATCCGGTTCACCATAAAACTAACCCTAACACTAACCCTAATAATTAACCCTAACCCTAATCCTAACCCTAACCCTAAGCATAACCCTAACCCTAATCCTAATTAATTAACCCTAACCACCTAATTAATCCTAATTAACCTCTAACTCGTCCTAACCCGACCCTAACCTTTAACCCATAACCCTAACCCAAACAACAATAACAATAACACAAACAAAAACAAAAATTAAAATCCTAAAATTCAAGAAATCAAACACAAAATTTAGGAAAAATAAAATTTAATTTGAAGAAATTCATGACTAACCTTAAAGAGGATGGATGAAGCTGGGTAAGAACTAGGAAGAGCCGGGTAAGAGCTAGTAGGAGGGCGGCGACGAGGAGAAGGCGTGGCGACGATCGAGAAGGAGGAAAACGATCGAGGAGCTTGACGACGACGACGAGGGAAGGAGGAGGAGCTCGAGCAAGGGTGGTGATGAGGTGATCTACCACGACGATGGTGCTTGACGGCGGTGATGGAGGAAGAAGGGTCTAGGGGAAATTTTTTTGGGAGAGGGAGCGGGAATTAGGATAAGGCGTGGTAAAAATTTTTGAGCTCGTTATCTGGTTTATTTTTTTTAGAATGCTCATACATTGCTCCTACAGTGTCCACCGTAGGGTCTTCTTTTGTGGCACCGTAGAGACAAATACTGAAACTAATTTTAAATTATTTTTAATTTAATTAGTCCTTACGGTTGGAACCGTAAGAGCCTTGTTTTCCCCTACGATAGAAACCATAGGGGCAAACAAAAATAGCACCCATGGATTTTTCCATCCGTGGGGGCAACCTCTCTTTGTAGTAGTGATGGGAGGGAGTGGGACCATGCCATGCCATCGCATCTCTAGAGATCGAGTCCTTTCGATCTCTCTGTCCTTGGCCCATATATCAGTGTACTAGCTGCTAGCTGCTGCTTGCCTCAGCGAGCCTGAGACACTGGTTCTTCATTTTTCACAAGCTTAGCTAGCACGTGTGCTCAACTGTAACTTTGTTCACATTTTTTGAAGGAGGAAAAAAGAACACAATGTAAAT
Source organism: Agapanthus africanus (assembly GCA_030015575.1). Lineage (NCBI taxonomy): Eukaryota > Viridiplantae > Streptophyta > Magnoliopsida > Asparagales > Amaryllidaceae > Agapanthus > Agapanthus africanus. The sequence continues at coordinate 557,292,745 of JASDDO010000016.1, forward strand.
CATGAAAATAATTAATGTCAGTTAGTTAATTTTCAAGAGGAAGTTTAAAAATGTTAATTAAATTGGTTACCGACATAATTAGTTTTTCATATGATATGATAAACATTTTTTAGATCATGAGACAAAATTAAAACCCAACATTCAATTTTATATCTACGCCAAACGATACATAGCCAGGTTTTGATATCAAATTAACTCTTACCCGTTAATTAGGAGAAGGGTGTGGACGTGTGTGGTTTCAACCCGGGCTGCATGCCTTGAGCTTGGACCTATACCAAGGACTATCTAAATATGGTGAAGTTAATGGTGCTACGGTTCGTTGCGGTCACCATAGCGCTGAAGAGTAAAACAACGATATGGAATTCACGTATTTAATTGGGGCTAGTTCCATCAAATTGCCCTGGGTTGGTCATGCAACCACAGCAAGCAGCCACAACGAGTTTGCTGCAATTGACCCCTGCACTATTTTTCTCCAACTACATAAACATGATAAGAGCCACTGGTGAAAGGCATGGATGTATAACCCGATAATACTTATAGCAACAAAATGCAACACACCCCCATACCAATACAAGTGTGAAATATATGAAAGGATAGATTATACATAGGGCTGCTGCCTCCTAAAAAGTTCTAGTGGTCTTCTCAAGGCATGGAGTGATATATATTGCTGTCGGAGCCAAGGATATCTCTCATCTCTACTAATCTTTAGGACCACAAACACAAGCATATAACACCACTATTAGTGACAAATACTCAACATAGAGGGTTTTTGACAACCGAAATTAAGTTTTGAGTAATAGATGGTGGACAAAGGACATTATCTAAAATAAAGGGTTTTTGAATGAGTGCGGTGTTGTTTTACCGATATGAGAAATTTTCATATCTGAACCATCATCTATGTTGTTCTCATCGGGACCACTGTAATCGGTGTAACTGTGAAGAGTCCCAACATCAGACGTAACGTGATGAAAATTATCGGTGTCCAATATCCAGGAGGAGCGAGCGGGCCGGACCGTATTTGTATTGTTTGCCACAGGTTGAGGAAGCGTCGGCGACGGATATTGCGGTGGTTTGGTTTGCACTGCGTTCTCACGAAGGAAACGTGTGAGTTGACGACAGTCTTTGATGTTGTGATCGGAACGCTTGCAGAAATTATAGTAGGGGTTGGAGCAGGACAAGATGTTGTTGCGTGCGATTGAGTACTGATTGTTATTGTTGTTGCGAGCGAAATTGTTGTTGTTGTTTGATAATACTCGATATCAGGCATCTCCAAGATCATGACACATGGCGCGTGACGTGTCCCAAAACTCAGAAGAAAGGGCCCGCAGGAGACCGACCAGGCCACCCTGTACCCGACCTACAAGCACGAAGCTGGCTCACATCAGAGCCCCCTGCAAATTGACCTCCTCGGCTCTTTAGCTCGCGCCGAGCCACCGCAAGACCAAGACTCCTCGGCCTCCTCGCCCGTCCCTGGGCTCCCTGTCGAGGTCGTCTCCTTTGGCCCTCCGACCAAGGCCACCGCTCACAGGCATAACCGCCGCTCCGCGAATCCCGCCATGCCCAGATTCGACGCCAACACCGTCCCACGTTCCACGCCATCGCGATCCCCATTAATGGGCGATCCGCTTTCTACTCGAGCGTGACGTTCGGGGACGTAGCTGCCGGCGAGATTGTCGTGCCTGCTGCTACATGCCACCACCGCTATATAAACCCCCATCACAGAGGGGTCAAGTAAGCCATTCTTTACACTTACGCCATTACTTTGCTCGAATTTTGTCACTGACTTGAGCGTCGGAGGGTCCTCGGTGGTACCAAACCACCCCGGGACTTCTTTGCAGGTACACGGCAGCAACCTCCTCATCCCACTTTGTCCTCTCAAAACCCATTAAGACCCACACACAACGAAGGACAATCAACCCAGTTCACCTCGAGATCAACGGAAGACAACATCTGACGGAGGCCCGAAAAGGAGCTCCATCAGTTGGCGCCGTCTGCGGGAAAACTTAAATTCCACAACATACAAAGTTGACCTTCCTATCTCCTCTCCCATGGCAGACGACCCTCATGGGGATTCCAGTACCAGCCGCCGCCTCCCGCTCACCGAAGGCGGGGATGAACCTCCTCCCATGATCGTCGTCAACGCCCTCGCAGGCCGGATAGATCGCTTGCAGTCCCTCATGGAGGCCCTCGTTCGCGTCCAAGCGACCGCGCCCGGGCCCCAGATCGCTGCTCCGCCGCCTCTGGAAGACTTTGTCCCTGTTTGGACGGCCAACCACCGACAGGATGCATCCCCTCGCCACCGGTCCCTCAAACCGGTGCTCCCCGAGGCCCGCTGGGTACCCAAAGGCTCCACGCCAAGATCCGCCGCCAGGGAGCCTCACCCTGAGCCTCCTCGCGACCCTTACCCCCCTGAGGAAATGTCGGTCACCTCTCCTATCCACGAGCGTGACCGACCCCATCATGGTCAGCGAGAACGCACAGAAGGGGTCCGCCCCGGCGACTCAAGAGCTACTCCATCCCTGGACCTGAGGCACCTTATCGAGAGAAATCGGGGCCGCTCCCAGACGCAGTCCACCCGCGGTGGGGCCCGGGAATCCCGAGGCGCCGATTTCTCAAGGCACCACGGTCGGCTCGATGCCCTCAAGAAGAAGATCGAGGGCATGCGCCGAGAAGCTCACCTTTCGAGCGATGGGACTAAGTACGCCTCCGACTCACTCACGAAGCCGTTCACCGAGGAACTGCTCGATGAGCGCGTCTCCTCGCGTAACAAGCCCCCAAAGGTCCCTCTGTTCGACGGGAAAACCGACCCAAAGGACCACCTGGACGCATTCACCGCGGGAATGAGCTTCCAGGATCACTCCGACGCCGCCCAGTGCAGAGCCTTCCCGGCCACCCTCATTCGCGCAGGACGGGACTGGTTCTGGGGGCTCGAGCTTCGCTCGATCCCGACCTTCGACGAGCTGGCTACTCAGTTCCTCGGCCATTTCGTGGGGAACCGTCGACAGAAGCGCACGGTCGACTACCTCTTCACGGTTAAAAGCGGGGACAAGGAAACGTTCAAGGCCTACATAACCCACTTCTATAACTCCCTCCTCGAGGTTCCCGAGCACCGGGACGAGACCGTCATAAAGGCGCTCAGATCTGGTTTGAGGCACAAAGAATGGTTGCGTTCCTTCGCGCTGGCTCAACCTAAGACCATGGCCGAAGTCAAGGCGTGGACCGAGCGCGAAGTCCAGCTGGAATCCGAAGTGAACGCCAACCTTCCCCGGGTGGATCGGCCCGACCAGAAGAAAAGGACTCGGGAGGACAGGACGGAGCATCAGCAGCCCTACCACCCGAGGTTCCAAGAATATACCCCCCTCAACGTCTCCCTCGCGGTGTTGCTGGAGGAGGCCCAGAATGAGGGGTTCTTCAAGTTCCCCCCTGTCCCGCGTCAGGCCGCTAAGCGAACCAGTGCCCCTTATATAGACCATTGTGCAGCCCAACCGCCGCCACACGGCATCCATCGAACGTCGCCCGGTCGAAACAAAGCGACGCGCCACGAGGCGTCCATCGAACATTACTCGGTGGGAACGAAACAATGCGTCCCTGTCGCTTCGCCTCCCCCGGCATTCAACGTGCTAGACGCACGCGCCGTTGCCCCGACCGTTCCTATTCCCCGCGCCTACAACCGAACGACCAGGCAGCGCCTCGTCAAAGATTCAACCAAGCAGCTACCCTGCTCGGTCGTCCCCAGCGGGCAGCTCCCGTGCCACAACGCTGGGGACCAAAAAGCCTTCCCAGAGGCAGTCGAGGCCCAAGGTTCCCTCGCTCGGCTATCCCCAGCGGGCAGTTTCCCTGCCTCAGCGCCGGGGATCAAAAAGCCCTCCCAGAAGCAGTCGATCCCGAGGTTCCCTCGCTCGGCTATCCCCAGTGGGCAGCTTCCCTACCTCAACGCTGGGGATCAAAAAGCCCTCCCAGAGGCAGTCGATCCCGAGGTTCCCTCGCTCGGCTATCCCCAGCGGGCAACTTCCCTGCCTCAACGCTGGGAATCAAAAAGACCTCCCAGAGGCAGTCGATCCCGAGGTTCCCTCGCTCGGCTATCCCCGGCGGGCAGCTTCACGGCCATAATGCTGGGGATCAAAAAAAGCCCTCCTAGATGCAGTCGAGGCCCGAGGTTCCTTCACTCGGCTATCTTTCAGGACAAAAGCCCTCGCCATGAGGCACTCGGCAGTAACCCTGCCCGGCCAGGGTCCTTGGTGGCTTCCTACAGCCATATAGCTTTCCTTGCGCCAAGGGCCAAAGTCCTCCCAGAGGCAGTCGGGTCCTTGCCCGGCTATCCTCGGCTGGTAGCTTCCTACCACAACCGACAGGGATCAAAGTCCCCATCCTGAAGGATCAAAAAGCCTTCCCAAAGGCAGTCGAGGCCCGAGGTTCCCTCGCTCGGCTATCCCCCGCGGGCAGCTACCCTGCCACAACGCCGGGGATCAAAAAAGCCCTCATACAGAGGCACTTGAGAAGCTACCCTGCTCGGCCAAACACCGGCTCCTACCCTCTATGCCAGGGATCAAAAGACCTCGCAATAATATCGGAGCGGCTACCCCGCTCAACCCCCTAAGGCTGGCAGTTGCCTACACAAAACTCTAACGAACCAAGCCTTCGAAAGAGACGACCAATCAGCTACACTGCTCGGCCACCCTAGGCAGGTAACCCCCCTAATGCCGAAGCAGATGCACGAAGCCTTAGCAGGACATAACGGCACAGCTACCCTACCCGGTCACCCCCAGAAAGCGGCTGATACTCTAAATTGGACACAGAGGTCAGGGCCGCCCAAATATGAACGATCTCCCCTCGACTCCGGGGCCCAGAGAGATACCTCCTCGGAAACACTCATCAGCAAGCGATTGCAGTCAACTCGACGGGCGATCGTTAGACAGAGGGCAAACCTGACATGAAAGCACGACAGCGTAAGATAGATATCCCAAAACGAGTATTCTTCGCAAACAGATGGCAGAAAGAAAAACTTTATCACAGCCAAAGAAGAAAAACTTTATTACTGCTGCCAAACATAAGTTTTTACAAAGGTATTCTCTGGCTCCTCAGCCTTACAAAATTCAAAAGAAAAACAAGATGAAGACAGGAGAGCGGGGGCTCTATGCCTCGGACCCGGGCAGGACCTCGAGATCCTCGACCTCCACCACTGGGGGCGCTGGGTCCTCGGCCCCCTCCCCGCCGGGAGCCTCTTCCCCTTGCTCGTCGACTCCCATGAGGGGGAACTCGGCCCGCAGATCCACGTCGTCGAACTCCGGCAACCTAGACTTGACGGCATCAAGGGCGTCGTGCCAAATGCGAGTCGTGGCCACGGCCAGGTCGTCATAGAAGTCCCTCGACCCCTTGTAGCTCCCCACGGCCCATGATTCCGCCGACTTACAGGCCTCGGCCGCCGCCCACAGCTTCCTCTGGAGGTCCTTCACCGTCTTCTTGAGGTTGCCGGCGAGCACCTGGGAGTCCTCGAACTTGCCCTCGGTGATTGCGGCGGCCTCGCGATGCCGGGCGACCTCTCTCTTCCCGGCATCCACCTCACCCTCCAGGGCGGCGATCCTCGCTGACATCACCTCCTGCTCCTGTCTGGAGCTCTCTTGCAGCGTGGCGAGCTGGCCCACGGCCTCCACTGCCGGCGCTACCACCCAGTCTCCATGCGAAGGGCGAGGGCCACGTGCTGAAGAGTCTGGCAAGACATAAAAAGGGGAAGGATAAGAAATATGAAGGAAAACACTAAATCTTGCCGCCAAGTGGGGGCTTACCTGCACAGCTTCCTGGGCGATCGACGCCAGCTGAGCCTTGAAGGTTCCCCCGGGAACCCGACCCCCGGCCGAGGTCTCTATCTCGTGGAGGAGGCTGTCCGCGACCGAAAGCCTGGATGGCACCATGAACCGGAGCCCCCTTCCTCCACCACGGTCGGCGAAGACCGAAGCCGGGAAAGTCTCCGGGAACTCCTCTTAAGCGGCTCCGGGGGGAGCCGATCTCCTCATCCGAGGCCGTGTCCTCCATAATTAAGGCCCGCTTCCGGCCCGACACTCTGCTGGCGCCCGGGGCGGGATCCACCGCCGAGCATCCTCGGGTCACCGCCGCCGGGGGGGGCGGGAGCGGGGGCGGCCTGCGCCCGGAAAGAGCTGGCGCCCCCAGCCCTAGCAGGTTGCCTCGGCTGGCGCATAGCATTTCGGAGAACGCCGAAGTCCATGGATCCTGCACAAAACAAACGCCCCACTTTTCTGCAACGCGAGTAAAGCATAAACCCAGAGAGCAGGCCTAACTTACCAACGAACTCGACGAGGCTAAGCCCGGCCCAGCTCAGAACCCTCTTGGACAGTAGCACATCGTACCGAGGGATAGGTTCCCACGATGCCACTCTCACCGCGGCGGGGTCATCGGACAGGTTCCCCGGCAGACTCTTCTCCCTCGACCACTTGGTGGGCACCGGCCAGTCCTCGCCCTCGGGAGGGGAGACGAAGAAAAACTTCTTCTTCCAGTCGTGAATGGGAGAGGGCAAGGCCACGACCCCAACCCCGGCGGCGGCCCCGAGACGCCTCCTAAAAGTAAGATAAACCCACCTCGGGTTGCCAGCTTGACCGCCGGGACGACTCTTAACAGCAAGAGAGGAATCGAGAAGGGAAAGGCTGAAAGGGACCGCCTGCAGCTTCAGGCGGATTAGGAACCCAAGGAGGATCCTCCACACGTTCGGCACTAACTGGCCGGGGGCCGAGCCGAAGAAATTTAGAGCGGCGACGACCTCAGGAGAGAAGGGCAAGCGCATTCCTCCCCAAAAAGCTTCCAAATACAAGTCGATCTCCCTGCCCTATACCTGGTCTGCCCTCTCTCCTTCCTCGACCAGACGAAGCGCGTAATGCGGGAGGATGTGGAAGCGAGCTCGAGCATTGGCGAGCTCATCCTCGTGCCTCACCCAACACGGGGTGCTGGGGGCTACATTTATCGGCTCCTCCCTAGAGGCGGCCCCCGCCTCACGGCCCCGGGGAGAGGGCCCAGCCCCCGCTCCCCGAGGAGACTCGGACACATCTAAAGGAACCCTAACATATACTCCTACGACGTGTACTGATTCTACAGAAGAAGACATCTAACCAGGGAAGGAAACTCTTCAAGGGTTGCGAACGAGAGAGGGGAGGCAAGCGCCGAGCAGCCGGGGCCTAAGAATGAGGAATATGAGAGAGTAAGGGCCCCAGGGCGGGCCCCACCCATATTTATTACCGCATGCGGCCTCATCCAATGGCGCCTATCGTCTCCCGCCGAAACGGCCCCTCGCGCCCAGCGGCTCCGATCGTTCCACGTGGCAGCCCAGCATTGGGCCGTGTCCCTTCAGACGCCACAGGCTTACGCGCGTCGCATCGGCTAATTGACGCTCGACACGTGGACTGTCGCTTCAACTGCAGAGCGCACGAACCGGCGCACCTTCTTTAAATGCAAAGATCTTGCCTTGATTCGCTGGCGAAAAAGACAACCGATGACCTGAGGACTCGTCCCGACAAAACCCTAGGAGGGATCTCACCTCAGGAGGCCTGGCAGTCCACTCCTGACCCGATCACTATCTGGTCGGGACAAGAGTGGGTGGCTAATGATAATACTCGATATCAGGCATCTCCATGATCATGACACGTGGCACGTGACGTGTCCCAGAACTCAGAAAAAAGGGCCCGCAGGGGACCGACCAGGCCACCCTGTACCCGACCTGCAAGCACGAAGCTGGCTCACCTCAGAGCCCCTTGCAAATTGACCTCCTCGGATCTTTAACTCGCGCCGAGCCACCACAAGACCAGGACTCCTCGGCCTCCTCGCCCGTCCCCGGGCTCCTTGTCGAGGTCGTCTCCCTCGTCCCTCCGACCAAGGCCACCGCTCACAGGCGTAACCGCCGCTCCGCGAATCCCGCCATGCGCAGATTCTACCCAACACCGTCCCACGTTCCACGCCATCGCGATCCCCATTAATGGGCGATCCACTTTCTACGCGGGCGTGACGTCCGGGGACGTAACTGCCGGCGAGATTCTCGCGCCTGCTGCTGCATGCCACCACCGCTATATGCCACCACCGCTATATAAACCCCCATCACAGAGAGGTCAAGTAAGACATTCTTTACACTTACGCCGTTACTCTGCTCGGATTTTGTCACTGACTTGAGCGTCGGAGGGTCCTCGGTGGTACCAAACCACCCCGGGACTTCTTTGCAGGTACACGGCAGCAGCCTCCTTATCCCACTTTATCCTCTCAAAACCCATTGAGACCCACACACAACGAAGGACAATCAACCCAGTTCACCTCGAGATCAACGGAAGACAACATCTGACGGAGGCCTGAAAAGGAGCTCCATCATTGTTGCTGCTGCTGCGATTATAGGAGACGCTTCCACGTTGTTTCGGAAGGCGATAGGAAAAGCGATTGTGTTGGTTGGTATAGTTGGCAGTTGAGAGAAAGAGAAAGACGCATTTGTGTTTTTCTTCTTCATATGGCGTTCATAGTTTATGAGTTTGTCATAGAGCTCGTCGAAGATGATGGTGTTGTCACAGATTCGGATAGCAGTTGCGACTTCTTTGAATTCATGTCTGAAACTAGCGAGGATGTGGAGTACAAGGTCATCTTCCGGAAGATAGTAGTCGGCGAGAGCGAGATCGTCGGAGATATATCGCATCTCTTGTAGGTACTCGCTTATAAAGCGCGAGCTGCGTTGATTATTAATGAGTCATTCCTTGAGCGACATAACTCGTGAACGAGATTTGTTCGTAAGGAGAGTAACAAATCGATCACATGGGTCCTTAGATGAAGAAACAGATGAGACATGGGGCTGGATCGTCTCGACACAACTGCCGAGGATAGCGTTGAGAATGAGTTGATTTTGATGGTACCATTGACGGTAGTCTGGATTTTCAACACTTTTGGTGTTGTCGTTAACGTCAGTGATAGCCCTTGATTGATGTGAAAAAGCGAGTTTTTATGTGTCCTAAAATACCGCAATCAATACGGTGTCGCAATAGCTAGCCGCGATGAGTGCGGATCGTTTACAGGGAGATAATAATATTGTTTATCATGTTTTAAACGAGTTAATAAGGAAAAGTTGGATTTTTGTTTTGTTATAAACTAAAAGAGAATTAAAGATAACAATGACGAAAATGGCTTATTAGGGTTTTCAGATTAGGTAGTTAAAAGATGGAGTTTTAAAGATTATTTTTTTCCATCTTTTAATTATTTAATACTAGAGGAATAGCGATAAATGTGGATTATGGTACTTAGAGTGGTACTAGGGATTCCTCTATTGAACCTTGTCCTTCCATTGATCCTTATTGATCTCAAACCTTCAACAAAATAATTATTAAATAATCTCAAATCAGGGTCGCAACTATCATGAATTGATAGAGCGCCCAAATAGACGGGTTAAGACTCTGTTTGTTAAAGTTTATAAAGATTAAAACCATAAGAAGAAGTTAAGGGATTTTTTCATCCCTTAAACTATCCTTTCCTACAAACCCAAACAAGCGAGATATCACTCGCTCATTGGGAGAGATAAAATAAACAAGGAAAAGGATAAAGAGATTGAAACATGATACGTATGTTAACTACTAGGTCCCTCACGAAAGCGAGGAGTAACTTTCGAGTATCATTGCATATAAACCAAAGTGAAGGGAGGAAGAAGAAAAAATTAATAGAAAACTATCATATTAACTAAATTAAAAATTAAAGCAAAAAAAGTAATTGCATAAAATAAAGTGTTGAATTAAAGTTGCAAAAAAGTAATGCGGAAAATAAGAGACAATAATTAAAGGAACTCTTCTACCTTTTATTGATAATACCTTGAAGCTTCATTACAAATTCTAAAGACTAGAAATTTAAAGAGGCAAAGAAAAGAAAGACTAAAACATTAAACCCTAAATGAGATTTCTTGGTTGCTACTCCTATTAATAGGCTCTGAAAGACGAAATTCTAGAGCTCAAATCGACGCACTTAAAAACACGATCAAGTCCATGAAAAATTAGAGCGAACGACCATGATTGCGCGGCTGATCCGCTGTGGAAATGACCTAGGTGGCGGTTAAACCACCGCGACTTTCTGGCAATCAATCTCCAATTTTTTCCCAAGTTTTTATCGCGATTTTAAAAGGTTTTCAGATTATAATTTCTTAAAAATATTGTCTTTTCTCTGCAGTTGCGTGAATTTTCGAATTGCTCCCAAACTATGCAGTTTTGATTGTTGAATTTGATTTGATTTGATCTCTTGAATTCTATTTACAGTCTTGAACCGATTTGTTACCTTTAAACCTGCACAATATCTCAAATCAAATCTTAAGTAGCATTTATTTAATTTGGAAAAATATTGCAACAATTTAATCTCAATCATATGACTTAATGTTTAAGAAACTCAAGAATATGTATTTAAATATGATATGCACATTTTATCAATAATAATATTACTTATAATTTAAGAAACATATGAATATATCTTGTTACACATAACTCCACATATGTTCTCAAATTACAAATAACATCATTAATTAATTAATAAAAAAGATAGTAAAAATATGCAATAAATATGACTACTTAGTCCTTGTAGGAGGGGATTTAGATCTCTCGATATGACCAAGGAGATCGTGGCCAATTATGGTCGATTGGATTTGGGATCTCCACACAATGAAATTTGGATGGGAAAGTTTTGTTGGAAAATGGAATTTGGAGATGATGCGGATTGAGTTTTGAGAGGAGGCCATGGATCAAAAATTGAGCTTTTAATTGGAAGGCTTTGATATCATATAAGAACTTGAAGAAAATGGTGTTTAGGGTTTAGAACCTGGTAATTGTATTGAATAAATGTGTGTATATATTACAATTTACATGATGGAAAACTGAAATAAAATAAAATCTTTCCTAATCAAAATAATATCACAAAAGTTATAGAGAGATTCGCGACAGCTTGCGCTCACGATGGACAGATGTCTGAATAATATCCTTCAGACGTCTGCGTGTTCTCTGTTATTGTCGATGACTCATTACCATACGTCTGGAACTTCTCCTTCAGACGTCTGGATTAACTCTGTTGTTTGGTGACTATATTGCAGATGTCTGTAACACCTTCCTCAGATTTCTATCTCCGCTCTGTTGTTTTGGCAGACCTCTGGCAGATGTCTCTTTCTTCTCTTTAAGATGTCTGCCTTGTGTTGAGCATTTGTCGCTAATAACCACAATATCCAAGGCAAAGCTCTCAAGTCATCAAAACTATCTAGATGCGAACATATTATATATAGAGCCTCTCTCTCTCTCTCTCTCTCTCTTTGTGCAATCTATTTTCAATTTCTCTCCTGTTTTATATTAAAAGCGGATTAATTTAAAATGAAAATAATGATGTGTAAAAGTCTAGCTTTTGTCCCAATTTCCTTGACATGCATGTGATAGGGAATATGTTAGACATAAAAATAAATCTCTCAGTTCTCTTCATAACTTCGAAGTTTTGGTCTGGAATATTTCATATTTTGATTGGAACATAATCTATATGTATGGAATGATTTTATCTCTCTGCCACCTTTGGCTTTTCTAGATAAGAGAGTTCACTCTCACATATCAATCATTTTGCATGTGAAGTGTTTCACTTCTTGTTCATATTAGACTATGTATGACTGTGGTGAAACGATCACTACATCGCTGATCAACTCATGTAGATCCAAATCTGCAAGAGGATTTAAAATAATAGCAGAAGTATATAATCAAATTAGTGGCCTACAAGCACTAAAATATGCGTTCCTTTGCAGAGTAGTAGATCACTTGAAACCGTCGAACTGTTTATTTGTTCTTCAAGCACATCTTCTCTTCTTCTTCGAATGGTCATATGGGAAACAATCACAGTATATCGAAAAGCCCCCTAATCCACCACGGCTGGTAGGGATTTTGAGGAAGAAGACTAAGAACCAATGAAACACTAGTTGTCCAAAGATTTCGAACTCTCATGGATTTCTGTCTATCAATATATGTCTTCCATGTATTGTTGCAAAGTCTAACCTCTAACCGTTGTGTATATAGGCAGAGGTACAGAACGAACGGCTAGGATGAGATGGGACCCAAACCCTTAAAAGGTTTGACATTAACCCTTAGCCACCTCCCCATGATCCCGCGCCCCCATGGCTTGGCTCATCTATAGGGCATGGCCTGGGTCGGGTTACCGACCCCATGATCCGCCCACTCAATTGGGCGGATTATGCGGGTTTCGGGTCGGGCCCGCAACCCAAATGCCAATAGACTATACTCGATACCCTAGATTCAAAACAGATTCTACTTGAATCAAGAATAACTTCATCATTGAATCTATCTTGAATAAATAGTTATTGTATATACTATAAGAAACTAGGACCCATTTCGACGGGGGACTTATTTCGACGCTTGTACCGCGTCGAAATAGGACGTCAATTTCTGGGAATTTGTTAACTTCGGTCAACATATATTTCGATGCGAGTCTCAATTCGAAATATATGTTGACCGAAGTCAACAACGCTACCCCTGATCATCTACCATTTTCCCCTCCCCAAAATTTATTTTTCCCCTATAAAATTTATTTCCCCATATTTCCCCTCTTCCTCCAATCCCTCTGTGCCTCCGATCCCACGCCTCGTCGTCCATCCCCAGCCTTCGATCGAGCCCCTCGCATCAGATCCCCTGCCTCCATGTAACATTTCAGGAAAATAAGATATTATTTTCAGAATTTAAATAATTTAAATAATAAATTATATGAATATTTTTAAATACGAGAATTAGTATTAATGAAAGGGTATAATTATATACCGATAATTTGGGAAATATTTGGAAATTTATATCAAATATTGATTTTGAAAGAAATTATATGAAATGAGCATTTAGAGATTTTTAAATAATTATTGGTAAATAGGTTAATTACTAAACTCGATTAGCATTTACTAATTTTGCATTAAGCATATTATGTGCATGTGATATGCAACAAATCATGTTGTAAAAACCACTTGTTATATTTATTTTACTCATGGTTTTATGTTGTTTTAAATGAGAAAATAAAAAGAAAATGGAGAAGATATTTTAGAGGAGAGAAAGAGAGATGGTGAGGTCACTTGTGGCATGTGAGGGGAGAGAGGGGGGGTTATTCTCACCATTGACTCCCTCAACCATCCTCATTTGTTCATCCTCATTTTCCTTCTCCTCCTCCTTCATCCTCCCTCCACCTTCTCTACCACCTTCAAAACCACCCCAAAACACCACACATCCTTCGCAAAAATGGTGCGCAAGCTCACTACAAACCTTTTGGACCTACCAAGATGAGGTTTTGAAGACTTGGGGTAACTCAAGAAAATTCTTGAGTTGCCAAAAGAGGTATTTTCCCACACGCTTAGTTTAGAATTTAAGTTTTATTAACTCCTATAGTAATTTAGTATTGTTTGGATGTGGTTTTATGATGAAGAAAATTCCAAGATGAGGGTTAGGGCTTTTCATGAGTTGTGATGGTGTATTTGAGAGTAATTAGTGACCCTAATCCATCTAGTGTTAAAATCCTGGACCAAGTGAACTTAGAAAACCCAAGACTTGGACTTTAGAACTTTCCGTGTCGATTTTGTAGATTTGTGATGCCTAGAGGGAATCTGGAGTAATCTGAGGTGTTTTTAAGAAAATCAAACAAGTAAAGTAACCTAGATAGACCATTAGAAGACCACCACGAGAATACGGGAACCCAATTCCTCCATGGGACCGGCGAGATCAGGGATTTGGTGAACTCGTCGGGTCAATGTTTGTATACGGGGTTGTATTTTGGTGTATAGCTCAGTTACCTCATAATCTAGCCTCTGTATTATTTGTTTAGCCCCACACTACCTGAGTCAAAATCTGGAGCTAGTTTTCTAAGTTGCTTTTTTGAGTTTTGTGGATTTTAATAACTTAAGTTTTGATGATATGTTTTATCTCGATTGATTGGCGTTCGTACGTCTATGTCAAGGGTTATTTGGTTGTTTTGCATGCGTGGTCCGTAGGTTCTAACCTATATGCATTTCATGTGCCGTATCGGGTTTTCTTGTATTTGATTCTTGTTTTACGATATAACGTATTTGAAACTGTAGGTACCCCGCCTGGACATCATACGATGAAGGAGAGCGTGGTGTCATCGACTTCGGCAAGTGAGGATCGAGGTAAGTAGATGTATATCTACGGGGGAAGTCGGGTGGATGGCGTATAGTACCCCCGCAACCGTAAAATAGGGTTTTACTATATCTGTAAGTTTGGATGTGTTATTGGATACTTAGTAAAGATGGTATTTAGAAAACCTTAGGTTAGATTAGGTGGATCTAGGGAGACCTATCCATAGGATGATTACCTTGGTGGTGAATCGCAGGTTATATATAGTCTCACACATGCACACACACACACACACTTGATTTTGTGTGCATATGTATACACACACACACACACACACATACACGGGTGATGAGGATAGCATGTGATATGAGGTGATGAGTCGATATGATCGGGCATGATACCGTGAGATATTGATAAGTGATTAAGTCGTGATATGGTATATGATATGATATTATAAAGGATCATTGGGCGATATGTATTCATACATACGATAATATGTGATTTGATAAAATAATAGATTGTACGAGACCTTAGATCCGTACCACTGATTATGATTTTGAAATTGTATGACGATTGATACTGTATGATTGATGATTCATATGATTTTGACCCGTACCCTTGACTTTGAAGATGTCGTACGGTAGATATTACCGTACGAGACATATAAGATGATTGATCCACACTTTTGACTCGAGAATGTCGTACTATGTATTCATAGTACATGACACTACGAGGTTGGATCGCCGACTACAAGGTATATCGAATCGGAATTTAGGTAGATTTTCTTATCCTTCTGACTAGTCTCTTAGTTAGTCTCTTAGTTATTTAGGTTAATACTAGACTAGGCTTGAGTCATACCTATTTTCAAAACTAACGCATCATGAGTATTTTTAAAGACAGCCTGAGGGATACTATAGATTTTTCAAAGGACGTATCTTTTCTCAAATACCCCGTAGCCCCTACTTTTCTAAATACCACGATTCGTGCTATTTCAAAAACACAAAAACCGTATGACTCGTACACTGATACATATACTATGTTGCTCCTTTTACTATTCACCTTTCTGTTATTTTTATTCGTTCTCATTGTATTGCATCTTTATTACATGTGTTTTCTTTAGCTATTATGAATCCCGTCTGTCAGGACATCAGCACCATTTCCGATGATGCGTATGTTCCATGTACACTTGCTTGCCGGCTCACACACATCATCTTATGTAATTTACATGTCACGTACACTTTAGAAAATGTTACTTCATTGGTATAACGTGCTAGCTGGTAGTTTCAACATATTATTAGTGTGCTTGCTCTCATATGCTAGTTTAAAAATTGCATTTCTTACTTAGATAACCCATGCATTGATATATTCATGCTGTTATGAAATATTGTGAGGCTTTATGCCAATATTCATTGTATATTGACTCATGATTTTGAGATTTCGGATTTTCCATGAGATTTCTGGATTTGGAAGAAAACCGCAAGAATTTTATAAACTCATTATCATTTTAAAATGCAAGTTGCGGTTTTCTCGTGATATGATGTATATGGCGTCCACCATGAGTTTTCCTGATTGAGTTGGTTTTCGAGACCCGATTCGAGGAGTAGGATGAACCATTTCGGGTACATGGTGGACCCGGTAAGGTACCCTGGGGCAAGAAGCTTGAGTTGTAGACGATGAGCCTGGCAGGGACAGACTACCTACCGGTAATAGTTAGCGCGGCGGATATCTGGAGGATACCGACCGTAGTCGTGAGATTGGATGATATGGACCGATCCGGACTAACGAAGCCCGGGATTTGAAGATTTTGTGACGATGTCGACACGGATTTCTGTCGATTTCATTGATAATACTCCAGTTTTTATACAAAATCTTACCGAGATAAGAACATAGCTTTCTCGTACAGATATATTCTGATTTCATTCTTTATGTATTCATACATCATTTATATGACATGTTGCTACTTGAGGCACCAACACGAGTACTTGGTATTACACTTATGCTAGATGATTACCCTTGACACTGCTAGATGTTTCAGTGTTATAGTTGAGTATGTTACTGTATGACCAAGGAGTTCGTCATACATTCGGTTTCTACTCGGTGATGTCTTCTACTCACGAGTTGGCAACTCACCCCGTTGTGCCACAGTTTCTTGCAGGTTTAGCTGTACAAGTTCCATGGCGGCTTCGCAGGCACACCACTTCCTTCCGGTGATTGCTTTGGTAGGTGGGTTCACTTGTATCGTGACCACCGCTGTACTTTTATTTATTTTAGTTGTATCTAGTAAGCTCCATCAACCAGACTTGTATATTTAGTAGACTTAGAAAACCACAGTTGTTTATTCCTTCGGCCTTAGAGTCGCGCTTGTGTATTTATTACTGTTTCTGGTTTTCTTGATGATATTAGTTTTTTTTCTTTACTTTATTTCTGAGTTTGATTCTCGCCCTTCAGCGTTGTATATTTATTTTATCTTGCGTGGTTTTTTCCGCCAATTTGGCGAAGAGCTAGCTTCCGCTTGGGGATGCCTTATATATATTATTGCTTGTATTCGTTTTCGGGTTAAAAATTACAATGGAGGTGCTGCCCAAATTTTAAATGACAAAAGGTTTTCAAGTTAGATACAAATATAGTGTTTCATATATTACTACTTATCTATACATATAAGAATAAACTTGATTTCAGTGTACCTTATTTCAAAACTGCACCTCTACTATTTTTCCCTAAAAAGGTTTAGATTTCTGGGTTTTTGGCTTACTTGAATTAGGTGGGGTCCTATATACTTCACATGATTCAAGTGCCAATCACGTGCCTTTTTTGGGTCGTGACACTCCAATCCCCCCGGCAGCCTTCGAGCCCCTCCGAGTCCCCACTCCGAGCCACTTCCATCGAGCCCCCCTCCTCTACCGACCCCCCGCCTCCGATCCCCACCTACTCCACCGAGCAACCATCTCCGCCGATCCCCTTCTCCTCCTCATCGTCAAGCCGAGCCCTCGCCATCAAGCTGAGCCTTCGCCTTCACCTTCATCATTCCTCTCATCTATTGATCAACTTCAATGACAAATCGGTGACGAATTAGGTGAGTTGATTTTTTAAGTTTCAATTTCTAAAGTAATTTGCTGTTAGTTTTAGTTAATTTTTTTATATTTGAAGATTTTTTAAGGTTAGAGTTAGGGTTAGGTTTAGAGTTACACTAATGATTAGGGTTAAGTATTAGGGTTAGGGTAATTTAGAGAATTTTTGTAGGTAGTTTAGTGAAAATAACAATAGTTAAGGGTAATTTAGTGAAAAAACTACAATAATTAAGGGCATTTTAGTGAAATTTATAGTAATTTAGTTAATTTAAGAAGATGAATTGTTTAGTTAAATTTTTTAAGGTAGTTTAGTATAAAACCCAACAATAGTTAAGAGCATTTTAGTGTAATTTAGTAAAATTGGAGAAATAGGCTGCTTAGCAAAAATTTTAAGGTAGTTTAGAGAAAAAATGGCAATAGTTAAGGGTATTTTAGTATAATCAGTAAAATTTGAGGGAAATAATGCGAAGAAGAAAATAAAGAAGATGAAATGAATGAAACTTTTCATATTTGTATGATTGTAGGGTTGACGTCGGCAAGAAAGAGGATGAAATGAATGAAACTTTTCATATTTGTATGATTGTAGGGTTAACGTCGGCATGATTGCTCGCTCTTTCTTAGCATTCTATATGCGTCAGTCTCCGGTACATAACTCTACCCCTTTTAATTCTTAACTTCTAAACTTAAATTAAGTCAACCATACTTAGATTAAGTCACCAATTAAATATTAATCAAACCGAAAACCATGTTGTCCTAATCTAGATACTTGACGTGCCTTAAACCAATTAGCTATATATGTACTTTCTTTCACGGGTTTGAAATCAATTACTCATCATTTCTTAAACAAACAGTCAATGTCAAAATTTTATCGAAGCGAATGAAAGCAAAAGTGCAAAGGGTGTATGTGTTACACATTCTAAATAAGATAGAAGCTTCAGCCCCGACAATTGTTACTCTCGACATCCAAGATAGAACTGTTAATATCGTCGGTCACGATAAATCACTCAAATGTATTTCAGAGACACTTATTCTCTTCATTGTCAATAACCATCTTGTTTTTAGCTTTCTTAATGTAGTATAAAACCGTTAATATCGTGCATTATATGAAAATGTTTATTATGATATCTTAGGTTTTACGTATCAAATAAGAATGGATAAGACTTGGATAAATAAGAACAAATTTGGCCTTGAATTGACGTGTCGTAATTATGATATTAATTTCCTTTATTCTATAAACCGTTTCGATATAATCTTGATATCTAACTCGCTCTTGTATGATATTCATAAATTACATAATGTGAAACTTACATATTTGTTGCTCTTGTATGATATGTCCTACATTTCATCTACTTTTCAGCATATTCTTTTCAGCATTTGTTGCTCCTGTATGATATTCTTTTCAGTATTAATTTTCACTATTATTTTGTTCTCTAACATATTGAACTATTTGTCGTGAAGTTGTTTTAGATATATCAGGTTCTGATAGCAGGACCGATCAAGATACGGGGGACGAAGGACAGTCCTCCACGAAACGGGGACAAAGTGTGAGAGGACCCATCCGAGCTACTGATATCTAGAGGTGGATCACATGGGCCCGATAAGCCGATTGTATACCTTTCGTACACAGGGGACGCTGTTCATAAGAGCAGCAAAGACGTGAAGAAGATGTTGTCGTCAATGTGGATTATGCTGCAAATATGACGAGTGGGTGCCCCTAGATTGGGATAGCCCAGAGTTGAGGCAAAAGAATAACGTTGCTGTATGGGAAATGATGGTGAGATTATTTTATGCAATTCAATACTGAACTTTATTTTGATTTGTTTAAATACGTCTATCCATACGATGATGAATTATCCTGTTCTGCAGGCACGGTGTTGGATATAGTGCTCTCAAGGCGATTATTGTAATTGAAGGTAGACGATTATGATAATTGAAGGAGGACCTATACAGGCAGAGAAATCTTACTCGAGATGATAGTTTTCTATCTGGTTTGTCCTTATCATTGATGTGTATACGTTTCACTTGTTATTACATGTCACTAATACAAAATGATAAAGCCCGTAGGATTCTTGCCTGACTACCAGTATTATGATGGCGATCAAATATGTGGGAGCTGAGTGGTCCTTAAGAACATCCGTAAATGTCCCTAGTCGAGAGGGTATTGAAAATGTTTTGTCTATTTGATCCAAAAAAGTGGAGAATGCACATTTTCTTCTGAGCATCGATATTCAGTATACAGGTGCTCACTGGAAGCGAGTACACCAGACGGACTCGTCGAGAACTTGTAGATAGTATTATACCTATCGTCAAATAGCAATTATCTAGTAGCATGAGTACAGGTTAGTCTTTTGACTTGAGATCGCCATTTGTCTCGTGTGAGTTCCTACTATACTTAGATTACTACCCTACCATGGCTCAAAAGAGTCATGCAAACAGATTTTTGTTGGGTACAGTCCCGAGCCACATGGAGGCAGTGGGCAATCATCAGGGATTCGTCTCTCCCGGTATTTGGAGTCGATGTTGCGTTGTGTTCGGTCAGCTATCACCATAAATCCTTGGCTAAGGTGGATGAGATTTACTGATGAGAGATCAGTAGTTTCTCAGTAGATGACGAGTTTGACACCGGCATGATTTATCAGATTATTAGGGGTCTAACGTTATCCACCCCGTAGACCCGGTATGCGATACTCTCAGGTGAAGAGACCGGACTGTACGGAGATTGTCACAGACATGCTCAATAAGGGTACGGATGGATTTTCTTATCGGACTTCCTTTCGTTCAATACCAGGGTTGCTGTTACGTACAGCTTGTGCCGCTGACATGCTTGTAGTTAAATCCACTATCAGCCTATTGTCGAGTCTTTAGAGTCTAACACAGAGAGTTTTCCCTGTTCAGGCGAAATGATATAGTGGCCGTATTTTGATACATACAAGGTTCTGATTAAATACGTGTACTAGTTATACGGATATTAATCAGGTGGATGATAATACTATCCGGCTTAGGATTAAGCCGGATTATTATATCAAGTACTAATTTCATAATTTATATATATATATATATATATATATATATATATATATATTGAAAGTTCATAGTACCCTCACCGATAACCAGCAGCTAATGCGGAATCCAAAAAAAATTTTCATGGCACTAGAAACTAAACCCTAAGAATCTACACCAAACTCATAAACTAGAACAACAACAAGATAGAAGTCATAAGTTTTGTAGTGTTTTCATTTGCTCCAATTGGATTGGATTCTAACATGCTATCAAGAGCTTTGGTTTGCGCTTGCAAGCCGGTCTTTCTTTGCCAAGATGATCTATCCGAGGGAACCAAGTTCAAGCTTCAACTTCATCGATGAAATAACTAAGGATCTTAGGCTGCTAATCTAGGATGCTTAGTGATGTGTGTGAGTGTTCTAGCATTTTTCTTTCTCTTTTATTTTCATGATTCTCAACTCATGAGAGGTTTGAAAATAATGAAGAAGGAGGAGGAGCCATGGAAGAGAGAGAAGCTAAATGGTTGAATGAATATCTCATAACAAATTCAAGCATGCTCATTTTACTTTTCTTAAAAGAATTTCACCATTCTAAAATTACAACCATGCTTGAATAGTATAAGCAAATGAATTAATAATTCATTTGCCCATACCCTCCACCATTTCTCTCCTCCACCTCATTGCACAATTTCTTTTAAACAAAAGAAAAGTAAATCCAAGAAATGAGGTGACCTCCTTCTAGAAGTATTCTTGTATGAATACAAGAATACGTCCCCGTAAATACATGCCCGTATTCGTATCAAAATACGAATACCTAAGATATTGAAAAATACAATGAATATAATATTAGAATACACATATCGAAATATATATATATATATATGTAAATTATTAAATCAAAACTTGATTTAATAATCCGACTTAATCTAAAGACGACTAGTATTATCATCCGCCCGATTAAAGTCCGTGTGGCTAGCACACATACCTAATCGGAACCCTGTACGTATCAATATACAGCCACTACATCATTTTGCCTGAACCGGGAAAACCCTCTGTGTGGGACTCTAAAGACTCGTCAATACGTTGGCAGTGGATTTAACCACAAGCAAATCGGCGGCACTAGCTATACGTAACGGCTACTCAGGTATTGAACGAAAGGAAGGCCGACGGCAAACTCATCTGTACCTCTACTGAGCATGTCTCTGATAATCTCCCTACAGTCTGGTCTGTTCGTCTAAGAGTATCGCATATCGGGTCTTGAGGGGTGGATAAAGTCAGACCCCTAATAACGCGATAAGTCGAGTCGATGTGAAGCCCATCACCTACTGAAAAACTACCGATCCAAATCCATAAATCTCATCCACCTTGACCAAGGATTTCTGGTGATGGCCACCCGTACACAGCGCGACATCTACCCCCAATACCGGGAGAGACGAATTTCTGATGATCCGCAAACTGCCTCAATGTGGCTCGAGACTGTACCCAACTAAAACCTATTTGCATGACTCCTTTGAGCCGTGGTAGAGTAGTAATCAAAGCATAGTGGGAACTCACACGAGATAAATGATGATCTCAAGTCGACAGACTAACCTGTACTCATGTTACCTGAGAACTGCTATTAGACAATAGGTATAATACCATCTACGTGTTTCCGATGAGTCCGTCCAGTGTACTCACCTCCAGTGAGCACCTGTATACTATCTTTAGTGACTAACTGACACCAATGGTTGTGAGACCGGCCATCGCCCCTCGTCAGGGTCAAGAAACGTATACACTTTTCTACTCTGCAATATCGATGCCCGGTCTCGATATTCCTACGATTAGAGACATTAAAGGTTTTACTTATAGACTACTCGGTTCTTATAAGTGTGACCGCCACAATAACCCTGGTTGTCAAGCAAGATTCCAATGGGCTCTATCAACATGTAACAGTGATCCGTAGTACCATATTATACATTTACATGATGATAGAGATAAACCAGATAGCATAGTATCATCTTGAGTAAGACGGTTCTACCCATATAGGTCCTCCCTCAATCATTATAATCGTCTTCCTGCAATCACAATAATTGACTTGAGGGCACTATAGCCAACAATCTCCCACATGTACTTAAGGCTAATTATTGTGATGTCGCATACTTACAGCCCGTGTGCTACCGAACACCCTACTTCTCTACTAATCAGTTTCACAAATCATGTTTGCAAAACTTTCGTGTTCGAGAAATAGCCTCAGTGAGTGGATCCGCTCCAATGTTTCTATCTTTATCTTTCTATATGTCAACTTCGTGGAGAACGACTATCTTTCGAAATGAGCGATACTTGCCTAAGAACTTGTCTGGATAGCTGATGGGACCATGTTCATAAATGAACATCCAAATCCAACAAACTACTTAGGCTGTATCCAATTACTGATATAATCAGCATCCAGCGCCATGACCACCTCAGTATCCTGCTTGGAAACCTATCCAACACACTGCACCTCAAAAGAGGGAAAACTAATAACTCTGACGGCCACTCTATCATCAGGGTCAGCTTTAAAGCCTGAAATGATAACCACCTCCTGAACGAGGCTCCCGTTACTATATACCAAGAACATCCTCTTATGTTCATAACTTCTTCCCAATGTTTCTCTAGAATTGGATTAATATATGCTTTTTGCAGCTGGTGCAAAAGTAATATCTGGTGTGGTACTTGACATCTCATGATTGACTCAATTGCTTAATGAAGTGATATGTCAATCATGCAAATCCCTCTCCTCATCAGTCTAGAAGACATCTCTTTAGAGAGGGTGACTCCCTCACTTGCGGGTACACCACCACGTCAGGAGTCGTCCATTCTAAAACACTTTAGAATAGTGTCAAAGTACCCGAATTGGGACACTTCCCAAATCTAAATTTAAAACCATAAATCTAGTCACCAGAATCCTTGATATTTTTTCCAGATCCTATATAGAGAAACACATGTGACAACCATAGCATAACCGATTGTAGTATAGGGACATCACTTCCTATCAGGAGTACATCATCTAAATGACAGGACAGCACTCCCTTCTACCTTCTTAACAGGTCCTACTGTTGTTCTGATGAAGTCAAACTCTATAACTGTCACATCAAAAATAGATGATCTATCTCCTTTATCCTTGATTTAGCCTATAAATAGACATAAGCTACTGGCCCACCACGCTTCCGCTGCTCCCACTGACTAAAACAATCCTCTGGCAGAGTCATATACACGTGTACTTCTATAACTAATTTAGAACGACGTTATAGTCATCCACCTACCAGATCTCATAGTCTTAAGACAGCAGTAGTGGAAAGCTTAGGTCATCAAAACCTCCCTATCACCGTCTTTGAGGAAACCGAAGTACCTCTTGGGTGGCTGAGGCTACCCACTAAATCTGCGGAGTGGCTAATGGATTGTCGAATCCAATTTGAATACTTAGGTTCTACCAAATTTTTCGTAACAGTTTGTGGTTATGGAATGACTTCCAGTTCTACTATACTCCCACTAATATTTTCTGAAAAGAATTCATTTTACTGAAGAGGTGGCAAGTCAAGAACAATATAACTATTGATCCTGCAAATGGCAAAATGTTAACCTTCATCAAAACCCGGGATAACCCACAAACTGCCATTACTGAAACGTGCCTCAAGTTTATCCGAATTATGGTTTTAAGCATAAGACGGACAACTCCTTATACTTTAACATCGTTAAAATATGAATCCATTCTATATCCAATATAGAAACAAATGCATTAATTTAATTGGAACCAAATTCAAAAATCATGCAACTGTTTCCAGTGCATATCAAATAAATGGAAGAAGGCCAAGCAGCATTACTCATTAAGGAGCGTACCCACGGATGAGTAACCTGAGAGAGAAACAAGTTCTCAAATATATTACTTACGATGGAATACCTAGTATAAGTATCTACATCATCGATCAACTCGAAGAATCCTGACACTTCCAACGTATGGTTCTCTACTTTATTCTTATGCCTATAACTTCTCAAAATTTGGACCTTGTATTTCAATGAAATACGTGTCTAAAACAAGAGAAGTCATAAATAAACGGAATATAGTACAAGTACCAACCCCCTATCCTAATGGACATCGAACAACATACAATTATTTGTATAAGTCCTCTGAGTTTAATAACTCAAATCCTATGCGTCGTAGGTTGAAAACTGTATTATGGTTAAGAAGAATTACACCGTTATTGAATGCACCTTACCTAATCTTTGACTGATAAAGGTAAATGTTATAAACATAATTTCAAAAAGTTATATCTTACTTTATAAAATAAACGTATAGATATATTGGTTTGAAATTGGTGCATAACAATGAATATTCAAAACCAAATATTTTTCGTTAGGCATTACCCAGGTGATTTCCTCAAATATTACCAATTACAAAGAATTCTGATATTGAGGATTTAATCACCCAATTCCCAATATTCTATTCCTACTCAGCATCTGTAACGCCATACAGATGTGAGAATCAAGTCTTGTAAATACATACTCTGGAGTCAGAATCTAATTGGGAAAACAGTTTTCAATTAACACCGCACAGTAAAACAGAAACATGAAAATGTTTTGAGGGGGTGGCTGGGTATTTCTAGTAATGCCTTTTCCACTATCCAGATTCATGACTGTATTCACAATTTTCTTTGCTCTCACTTCAATCCCTTTATATGTCTTTATTTCTTACCTTCTATACACCATACTTAGGCTAATTGGTTTTTTTCTTCCATACCTTTTGACACCAGCCTTAGGTTTGGAAGAAGACTACCCAATAAGCGTAACCGGTGTACTCTTCTAATACTAAGAGCTATCGCAACCTAAGAGAAGGTAAAGAGAAACGACAACCGAATAATCCTATTCAATTTTCCCAAAACCGGAATTCATCCTCGAATTGAAACAAGTTTCTTCGAGTTCGTATGTAACTATACGATGGCATACCCAAGAAATATTGATCTTCATAGTGATACGGAGTGTTCTGGAGAAATGCAAAGGGGAAATAGGAGCGGCAGGGATATATGCAACTTTGTCGTGAATCATGACAATCCAAAATCAAAGTGTGTAAGAAGGTTCGGTTAAGTTGGTTCATAAGTTAGTTAAAGGTAAGTCATGGTCACAAACCAGAGAGAGAAAAGAAACACTCAGCGTGCACTCTATCAAGATTAGATTGGTTAATCACTTTATCTAATCGGGATGGCTCCTACTGTTTCCTCGAATTCTCCTTCAACCCCTAAAAGGAGAACTAGTCGGGATCATATACACCTTATAAGTTCGCTAACCATTCAGCTAGGGTAGTGTTGGTACTCCGAGGGAGGTCCCCCATACTTTCGCAAAGACCCAATTAAATAATCCCATTTCCGCAGAGGCGTAACCTTGTTAACACTTTCTAGATACTTAATAGGTTAGCTAGAAGGAATCAATCCTTTTTCTAAAAGGAAAATCGAACGTTGTTTAAGTGAAAATCACCCGAGGAGTAATACCTACTCATCAGTGGGAATCAGGACCCAACTATCATCGCGTGATAACTTGATGGAAGCCACTCAAGTTACCACACTCCAGAAGGCAAGCGCAAACTTGGCAAATTTCTCTTATATTTGAAACTTCCGATATGGTTTTTTCCCTAGGACCCAAGGACCTTGACGAATGATCAACAAATCAAGGGTCCTAGTTAAGTTCAACCCGTCATTATCTTGATTGCGTTAAACCCACCCACACGGCCCTTGACGAATGATCAACAAAATTGTATGACTGTCTTAACCAATCCATATATCCATACGACAGAAAAGTATTACAGAGCTTCCGCACACTAAGCCTCGGCGAATAGCAACAACAAACGTAGTACGAATACTAAGCAATACTAATCTAATATGACGAAGGGCTACGGCTGGTTTTTGGCGAAAAACCTTTAATATAATGAACTTGATATCATTGAAGGGACCGAGTGGTTTTGCAAATATATAGTGGCGCAAACTTTTGCCAAAGAGGCCACTCCCTATGAGGGGATCTAGGCTTTTTCCTCATCAAATGAGGTGCAGGATATTCCTAACTAAATACCTCACACAAAGCAAAAGGAAACGCCTATAGTTTTCAAAAATTGGTTCCAAAATCATTTAGCTTTGTTTTTCTTGCATTAATCAGAATTAATGTTGTCCCATCAATTAAACATATCATGCTAGAAAGAAACGAAAATAGGCACACACATATATGCCATCCATATTCGCCGCAGGGTCCCGGGTTTTTACCGTAAGGTCGCTAAACTTACGGCAGGGCGGGGACAGGACTATCGCGGATGAAAAACATATATATTGTCTACTATATATATATATATATATACAAACATTCGTCTCACACATGATATCAAGTAACATCACAGAAGCACAGCAGAAGCAAACACAATATAGAAATGTAGATAAACTAGGAAAAGTATATTTCAATAGAGCCAAATATGAAATGTAATTTTTCGGTCATGTGGATAGCCCATAGTATCATACCCTAGACCCCTAAGAGTGCGGAAAGCCACCCACCAATCCCAGAAGCGAGAAAACCTCAATCAACGAAGTGAGTGGGCTACCCAACACTTCCAAAATCCGGTGACTTGTGCACCCCTCCGCGGGTCAAATCTATACCCCCTACGAGTGCGCCGAATAGCTCGCCAATTCTAAAGTAAGGCACCCCGGTCTCAATGCCATGAGATGGAGGCCCGTTGCCCTCTAGAACCTGGCTACTCGAGCACTCCGCCGCGGGGTAAACCTAGTGTATGTAATGAAAACCTAAATATACAATGGTGACTACGTCCGCAGCCAAGACGCGCCCCAAAGAACAATACAAGCCGCTGTAACGGAAGTCCTCATATCAGGCACTCGCCACGTAATATGAATATACATTACATCACAGAGAATTACATCACATAATACATACTCCGGGCTATCCGTCGCGACAAATCCAACACAACCATAATCAACATAGCACTATTCATCACATAACATGCAAACTTGCGAGTATCAATTCCGTAACCCCGTCTAATTGATACATATAGCAATTAGACAATGTTTTACCAAACGTTATGATACACGCAACCATCACTAAGCCTATGACAATCGAATACCACACACAAATAGCCAACAATTCAATTTTCCAAAACACCGAAAATCAAGTGTGCTAAAAACCGGCAAAAATTCCATGCTAAAACTCACTCCGAGAGTCCGAAATGAGCTCGGATTGATATAAAACTTCACAGAGGGCCCCAGCATAAAACTAACGTCTAACTGGAGGCACCTAAAGGGGTACCTATCCCTAAAGCCACCATAAGGTGGCCATTGGGGTAAGCAAACCCGAGCCTGCCTACTTGGGGCAGAGCTCGGGTTCCCACCACCTAAAGACACCTTAGGGTGGTCTCGGGGGTGGTCCCTCCCTAAGTCCCTCCAAGACATGCCTGGGGTCCCCACGCACCTCCCCGCGGCTTCTCGGTCCAAACCGAGAACCCGCGGGGAATCAAAATATCAAAATAGCATGAAAAAAGTTACTGGTTTTGCGGCAGTTTTTGCAGGACAAAAACCAGCATGATTCGAGAGTCATATCTATCTAGTTTTGGGTATTTAGGTGGCTCTGATACCATTGTTGGTTCATTCGGCACAACGGAAACTGGCCGTGGCGCCCATAAGTCCCTCAGCAGCAACTTTTTACGTAGTCCCCTCATGATAGATTACAACCCGCTGGACTATATAACCGCATGGGGCACCCTGCGGGTAAGAGTCTGCGCTTCGCCACTACTGTCACACAGTGAGAACCCTCACTAGGTTGGCATCCCTGTTTAGTAGCTCTGATACCATTGAAAGTTCCTAGTGCCCTCACCGCTAACCCGCAGCCAATGCGGAATCCAAAAACAAAAATTTCATAGCACTAGAAACTAAACCCCAAGAATCTACCCTAAACACTTAAACTAGAACAAAAACAAGATATAAATTACAACCTTTGGAGTGTCTTAATTTTCTCCAATTGGGTTGGACTCTAGCATACTCTCAAGAGCTCCGGATCGTGCTTGCTAGCCGATCTTCTTTCGTCGAAGATGATCCACCCGAGGGAACCAAGTTCAAGCTTCTACTTTATCAATAAAGTAACTAAGGATCCTAGGTTGCTAATCTATGATGCTTAGTGATGTGTGTGGGTGTTCTTTCTCTTTTATCTTCATGATTCTCAACTCATGAAAGGGTTGAAGATAATGAAGAAGGAGGAGGTGCCATGGAAGAGAGAGAAACTAAATGGTTGAATGAATATCTCATCACAAATTCCAGCATGCTCATTTTTCTTTTGCTAAATGAATTTCACCATTTTAAAATTACAACCATACTTGAATAGTATAAGCAAATGAATTAATAATTCATTTGCCCATACCCTCCACCATTTCTCTCATCCACCTCATTTCATAATTTCTTTTAAACAAAAGAAAAGTAAATCATAGAAATGAGGTGTTCTCCTTATAGAAGTATTCTTGTATGAATACAAGAATACGTACCCGCAAATACATGCCCGTATTCGTATCAAAATACAAATACCCAAGAGATAGAAAATACAATGAACATAATACTAGAATATACATATCGAAATATATATATGTAAATTATTAAATCAAAACATGATTTAATAATCCGGCTTAATCCAAAGACGGCTAGTATTATCATCCGCCCGATTAAAGTCCGTGTGGCTAGCACACATACCTAATCGGAACCCTGCATGTATCAATATACGGCCACTACATCATTTTTCCTGACTCGGGAAAACCTTCTGTGTGGGACTCTAAAGACTCGTCAATACGTTGGCCGTGGGTTTAACCACAAGCACGTCAGCGGCACTAGCTATACATAACGGCTACCTAGGTATTGAACGAAAGAAAGGCCGACGAGCAAACTCATCCGTACCCCTACTAAGCATGTCTGTGAAAATTTTCGTGCAATCCGGTCTGTTCATCTAAGAGTATCGTATATCAGGTCTAGAGGGTAGATAAAGTCTGATCACCTAATAACGCGATAAGCCGTGTCGGTGTGAAGCCCATCACCCACTGAGAAACTACTGATCCAAATCAGTAAATCTCTTCCACCTTGGCTAAGAATTTCTATAACGACTATGAATTTACTGTACACAATTTTTCTGTTTAATGTACAGAAAGAAGTTTACAAGCCTGAGTATAAATTATTAGTTAATTTTTGTTTAAGAACAGTAATAAGCCACTTGTGGCTCACTGGTAAAGCCTTACACTGCTGTGACGTAGCCCCTGTGTTCGAACCCCATCAGACATATTATATTTTTCTGATTTTTCTTTTTAACATTTTGGAAGCCCAAAAGTTTACACGTGCAAAGCACATAAAAATAAAAAGTCTGAAGAAATCAAACATGTGCAAAAGAAAGTTAATACCGAGATGAGCATGTGGCTCCAATCCACCGGCCCCTCACTGAATCGACCGGCGGAAAGTACTTTTGGGCCGGCACCGACGGTCCCCACGAGTCCATTGAGGCTCGGGTTTTTCACACACAACCTTTCCCTTACCCATAACTCCTCTGCACTGTTTGATTGCTCTGCAATCAAACAGACACTTTTAATTTCACCTTTAAACCAAATTTTAATTCACCCTTTTAATTCCAAAACTCTAATTCCACACTATAAATACTACCCCATGTCCTAGCCCTTCATCATTTTGAAAATTCTAGCCAAAATTCTCAAAATTTCTTAAGTACAAGTGGAGTAAAAGAGGAGTTAGCAAGCTATCAACTTCCGGCGAGGACCGACGCAAATTCCGACGATCCCGCGACGCCACGACGACAACAATCTCTTCTCCTACCTCTTCTTAATATAACCAAGTGTAAGTCCCTCCCAATCTCTCTTCTTCTTCTTTGAAAATCTATTTTCAAAACATATGTCGGAAGTGGAGTTAATACCGACATCTTCTTCTAAACCCTAGAAAGTTCACTTTTTCTTACATATTTTTCATTTATATTCCTACAACATGCTTGTTAACATAAAACCAATGCTTAGAACAAATTTTTAATCAAAAATATCATGCAAAATAACTTTAACTTAATATTTACATTAAAATACCATGAAGTTTGTATATATCATCTTTATTTGTTTTGCTTAAACCTACCTTTAGAAAACTTCACGGGGTAACGACCTACCCCTCACATACACACATGATTCCATAGCACGATATAACCTGGTATGAGTTTTTGTTACGAATACAATATTACAAGAAAATACCATTTACTATAAAAACGGTTTTCTTTGAAATTGTATTTTAAAACTCCTTTGCAAATAAGGTTCTACAACCTTTTTTAGGGGACCCGCTACTGGATAGTGCGGATTATCGCACATCCTTGGGCTAGTAGAGAGAGATGCAGACCTCCTCACGGGGCATTCGGTCTCGAAAGGTTTTTAATACGGTTTTTTAAGAAAAACGAATTTCCTACTTAAATAAAATTTTATTTTTAATAATTATATAAATATTAAAAAATCCATATATTTTCAAAATATAATAAACTTATTTTCTTTAATGAAAGAATTACAAGTTTCATAAAAATACCAACAAAAGTCAAGCTTTACAGTAAAATATCCTGAACTTTTCAAGCTAAGCTATTATCACTAAAATACCCCAAATCATTAAAATTCATATCCATGAAAACCCTAAATAATATAAATAAGTTCTAGAGTTTTATTTTGAAATTTTATTAAGAATATTTTTCCCTCGAGTTATATAAAACAATATTTAAGGACTTTAGTAAATATAGGTTTAAGCGGGACCAATTCTCTTGAGCCCCAGGGAGCCGGAGAAAGTGAGTGCTTGCCTATTTAAGGTGGAAAACTTAACGGTGTTATCAATGGTAATTGTCTTGGAAAAAACACAAATCCTGCCGTCCATGTACAGCAGTTACCGATAACTCCCGAACCTATTTCAGGATCTAAATCAGTTACAAGTGTCTGACTTAGTCTGAGTCTAAACCCGAATCCAAACTCAAATCAGGGTACAATTAAAACATGAATCCAAAGTCTAACATGAATACATGAATATGAACCTGAATACCTAAAAAATCAAACTTCAATATCAAACCATAATACATGACTATGACTTGACTCGAACCATGAATACAACTTGACATGAATACATGAATACTTGACATGAATACTTGATATAGACATGAACTCTATCTTTCAACTGATCTATTTATGGATTTGAGTAAGGCTCGTAATTTTAACTGTAACTTAGCATACACGGGGTGTTGGGGTAGTTCATACATGAATCCAACGAAATCTCAGGAGTCCCACTAGATCATGAATCCATGTCTACTAATACAAGAAAACTATCATGAGGGCCCGTGTTTCCTTGCTCCTGAATTACAGCCTGTTGAGTTTGGAATACTTCAACACTAGGTTGAAGTCCCGTTACTAACACTTGATTTGGGCCCGTGGTTTCTTACCACTGGATTACAGCCTGTTGAGTTCGAGAACACTCTTGAGATTGGTTGACATTCACACTTGAATTTATGTTAAATTAGTATACCCAAGAGAGACCTGTTAAGACACTTACATTCACTTCATGTTCACTATACCTACACTACACGGCAATATTATACTCTGCTCATGTTAGTTACCATGATATATAGAACTGCATGCTAAATAAACATGCCATGTTTACATTAAAAAACATGCTGACACGCTATAATTCATAATCAATTGTTCATGATATACATTTTTCTTTATCATTACATTTTATACTTCACTTCATTTTTTAGGGACTTACCGAGCGAAAGTTCGCTGACGGGCATTCCACCCACCTTTGTTTTTTGAAATGTTCGTCAGATACTATGGAGACCGAGGAGGTAGACATCTCAGAGGAGGAGCACGATCAGATAGCGACCCAGGCATAGACCAGTTATCTTTTTTCAGTTTTTTTATGCCATTGTTTAGGCATTTCCATTCTTGTATTTTCTTTCAGTTGAAATCATGTATTATAAATGAATCAAGTTGAATGTAAATAAATTTGAATTATAAATCTCAAGTTAATTTTCTTGTCATTTTATATTGCTTCATTTACGCTTAGCGTATTTACTCCGGGAGGCGACCTTCTCAAAAAAAAAAATACGTCCCGGGCCTCACCACGTCACCGTTTCCGTCTTTTGGGAAGCGGGGCGTGACAATTTCTGGTGATGGCCACCTATGCACAGCGCCATATCTACCCCAATACTGGAAGAGATGAATCCCCGACGATCCGCTCACTGCCTTTATGTGGCTCGGGACTGTACCCAACTAAAACCTGTTTGCTCGACTACTTTGAGCTGTGGTAGGATAGTAATCAAAGCACAGTGCAAACTCACACGAGATAAATAACAATCTCAGATTGACAGAATAATCTATACTCATATCATCTGAGAACTGCTATCTGACAATAAGTATAATACAATTTAGCATGTTCTCGGCGAGTCCGTCCAGTGTACTCACCTTCAGTGAGCACATGTATGCTATCTTTGGTGACTAACTAACACCAATGGTTGTGAGACCAGCCATCACCCCTCATCGGGGTCATGAAACGTATACACTAGTCTACTATGGAATATCGATGTTCAGCCTCGATATTCCCACGACTAGGGACATTTAAGGATTTTCTTATAAACTACCCAGTTCTTAAAAGTGTGATCGCCATAATAAGACTGGTAGTCAAGCAAGAATCCTATGGACTCTATCAACATGTAACAGTGATCCATAATACCATATTATACATATACATAATGATAGAGATGAACCAGATAGCATACTATCATCTCGAGTCAGACTGTTCTACCCATATAGGTCATTTCTCAATCATCATAATCACCTGCCCGCAATTACAATAATTGACTTGAGGGCACTATAACTAACATATATATATATATATATTTCGATATGTATATTCTAGTATTATTTTCATTTTATTTTTCTATCTCTTTGGTCTTCGTATTTTTATGAATATGGGCATGTATTTGCGAGGATGTATTTTTGTATTCATACAAAGTTATATTCTAGAAGGAGGACATCTCATTTCTATTGATATTTCATGTGTGGAAATTAGAAAATGAGGTGGAAGGGTGAGGTAGAAGTAGAGAATGGTGAGAGAAATGGCTTTGCAATGGTTTATTTCTTTTATGAACACTATTCAAGTATGATTGCTATTTTTAATTGTAAAAATGTTTTAACAAAACCATGCTAGCTATTTTTCTCTCACTTAAGGAATTCATTCTCATTCTCTCTCATCTCTTGGAGCACGTCCTTCTTTCTTTTCTTCTACCCTCTCATGAGTTGAGAATCAAGAAGAAAAAGAGAAAGGAAAATTACTTGATCACATCACTACATCCCAAAGCTTCATTTCTTGGCAAGTTGTGATTCTTAGTTGCTTCATTAGGTTATTTGGTGTGAAGATAGTGCTTGGAAAAGGTTCCCTAGGATGGATCATCTTCGGCGAAGGACGACCGGCTTATAAGCGCAATACGGGGCTCTTGAGAGCTTGCTAGAGTCCACAACACCACCACTTGGTCACAAGTTTGTCACAAGTTACCTAAGAGTTTATATGGACGCTAAATCGATATGCTGCAAAGGTAGCTAACCCCTCGAACTCGAACGCGATTAGGCTGATCCACCGCAGAAATGACCTAGGTGGCGACTAAACCACCGCGACATTTTGGCAATCAATCTCCAATTTTTTTTCCATGTTTTTATCGCGACTTTAGAAGTGTTAGTTATATATATGCCCTAGAGGCCATTGTTGTACATATGATGTATATTATAGTGGATGCTTGGATATATATATATATATATGACTTGCTTGCTCGATATGATAGTATGCTATCTAATTTCACTTTGTCTTAATATGTTGACTTGTATTGGTTTACTGTCTTGCTCTTACATGTTGATAAAGCCCTTAGGATATGTACTCGACTATTAGGACTATGATGCAGATCATTCTAGTAGGGCCAGGGTAGTCCAAGAGTACATCCTATAACTATTCCTAGTCGAGAGAGTGTCGAGACAGGGCATCGATACTCCAGAGTAGACTAGCGTATACGCTTCTCGACCCATATGATGGGCGATGGATGATCCTATATCCATTGGTGTTTGACATCAGAGAAGGTATACGGGTGCTCAGTGGAGACTGGGTACACTGAACGGACTCGCCGAGAACTCCTAAATGGTATTATACCTATCGTCAGATAGCAGTTCTCTGGTGACACTGGTACAGGTTAGTCTGTAAACCCGAGATCGTCATAGAGTCTTGTGTGATTCCCACTGTGCTTTGATTTCCACCTTACCACGTTCATGAAAACGTGCAAAATGGTGGCTTTTGGGTATAGTCCCGAATCACATGGAGGCAATGAGCGATAGGAGGGGTTTCGTCTCTCCCGGTATTGGGGGTTGATGTTGCGCTGTGTTCGATTGGCTATAACTGGAAGTCCCTGGCCAGGGTTGATATGGAGACCTACTAGTAAGTGTTATCAGTAGTTTCTCGACCCGTTATGAGCCTCACAATCGACACGACTTATCGGTTACTGGGGTCTGACGTTTACCACCCCTAGACTGGATTTGCGACATATTAGACGAAGAGACCGGAATGTACGGTAGTATTACTGATTGGATTCACAGGAGTGTGTGTAGGATTTCTTGTTGATCTTCTAATCGCTCAATACCCGGGTGGCTGTTACGTTTAGCTGACCGCTTACAGCTTGTGGGTGTTTGATATGATCATCACCAACTGCCGGCGTATTGACGAGTCTTTAGAGTCCTACACAGAGGTTTTCTGGCTCAGGCGAAACGGAGTAGGATCATATATGTGATATGTGTGGGACTGAGAATAACACGGGTGTGTGATACCGTATTCGATTCTCGCGATATGTGATATCGGCCGGGTATATGTGATATAGCCGGGTTATCGGATCAAGTGTTGATTCGATAAAATGATACATATTATATTAGTCGGTTATATATAATATGGCCGGATTATTAAATCAAGTGTTGATTTAATAATTTAATGTATAATTATATATGTGATATATTACATTACATTAACTAATATAAGCTCACTTAAATGATTCTTTTTCTCACTTGATGATACATTGATATATATATATATATATATGATATATGTTAAATATATTATTTTCTTTTGTTACAAAATTATATATATGTGATATGTATAATTGTAACATGTTAGGTTACAAATGCGACTAGGGTTTATGAGATTAAACCATGCTTGGGTTTATGGTTGGATTTATATTTATTTTGGTAATTCAAATTGAATGGATTAAGTCATGAAGCTTTGACTAAGTCCACCTCTTTG
This sequence comes from Agapanthus africanus, assembly GCA_030015575.1. NCBI lineage: Eukaryota > Viridiplantae > Streptophyta > Magnoliopsida > Asparagales > Amaryllidaceae > Agapanthus > Agapanthus africanus. Next base: position 557,328,291 of record JASDDO010000016.1, read on the forward strand.
GATATTTCTAAGATATTTATTAACCCAACCTTAATCCTAACTCATGGTTAAGTCTCTACAAAGGTTAAGCATGTCATGCTTAACCCATGGTTGCTTTTCTAACCTCAACAATAATTCATTCATCACAATTCATGATCACTAGAGCTTGAGCTTCGTCTTCTTCTTCCTCTCACAAAAGATCACTAGCTTTTTCTTTTGTGATGAATTAAAGTGAGATAAAGAAAACAAAGTGAGAGAAATTCCTACTTCATCATCCTCATCTAGTCTAGCCACTTAGATTAGGGTGTTTGCTTCACTAATACCTCATTAGGGAAGTGAGAGCTTGGGTCTGTGATTCCTCAAGGTAAATCATCTTGGATTGTGAAGTTTTCAAGCAAGGATGTCTCATTCACCTCATGGAGCCTCTCTAGAGTTCGAAAGCATGATGATCGCAGCGAAGGGACTTCAACTTGGAGCTTATGAAGCGAAGGAACGGACTACAAAGGTTGTAATCCCTCTCACTTAGTAGTAAAGTTGTTTGCTTTAAGTTTATAACCCTAATTCTCTAGTAAAGATCCTTGCTTAGGTTATTTGGCACTTGAAAATTTTAAATACAGCATATTTGATGTCTTGTAGAACCTTGTTATAGTGCCTATGAACCTTACAAGAAGGTCTTTCAGATTATAATTTCTTGAAAATATTGTCGTTTCTGTGCAGTTACGTGAATTTTCGAATTGCTCCCAAACTATGCAGCTTTGATTGTTGAATTTGATTTGATTTGACCTATTGAATCTTATTTGCAGTCTTGAATTGATTTGCTACCTTTAAACCGGCGCAATATCTCAAATGAAATCTTTAGTAGCATTTATTTAATTTGGGAAAATATTCCACCAATTTAATCTCTATCATATGACTTAATGTGAGGCGCAATATCTCAAACTCAAGGATATTTATTTAAATATGATATGCGCATTTTATTAATAATAATATTACTTATATTTTAAGAAACATATGAATATATCTTTTTACACATAACTCTACATATGTTCTCAAATTACAAATAACATCATTAATTAATTAATAAAAAGATAGTAAAATTGTGCAATAAATATAACTGATCAGTTCTCGTAGGAAGGGATTTAGATCCATCGATGTGACCAAGGAGATCGTGGCCAATTAGGACTGATTGGATTTGGGATTTTCACACAGTGAAATTTTGCTAGGAAAGTTTTGTTGGAAAAATGAATTTGAAGATGATGGGGATTGACTTTTGAGAGGAGGCCATGAATCAAAAAATGAGCTTTTAATCATAAGGCTTTGATACTATAAGAACTTGAAAAAGATGGTGTTTAGGATTTAGAACTTAATAATCATATTGAATATCAAATGTGTATATATATTACACTTTCCATGAAGGAAAAATGAAATAAAATAAAATCTTTCCTAATTAAAATAATAACACAAAAGTTATGGAAAGATCTATGACAGCTGCGCTTGCGATGGGCAAACATCTGAATAGTATCCTTCAGACGTCTGCGTATTCTCTGTTATTGTCAAAGACTCATTACCAGACGTCTGGATCTTCTCCTTTAGACGTTTAGATTGGCTCTGTTGTTTGGTGACTATATTGCAGACGTCTGTAACAACTTTCTCAGACTTCTGCCTCCGCTCTGTTGTTTTAGTAGACCTCTGGCAGATGTCTCTATTTTCTTCTTCAGAAGTCTGCCTTTGTGTTGAACATTTGTTGCTAATAACCAAAATATCTTAGGCAAAGTTCTCAAGTCATCAAAACTAGCTAGATGCGCACATATTATATATAGAGCCTCTCTCTATCTCTCTCTGAGCAATCTATTTTCAATTTCTCTCTCGTTGTATATTAAAAGCGGATTAATTTAAAATGAAAATGATGATGAGTAAAAGTACAGCTTTTGTCCCAATTTCCTCAACATGCATGCGATAGAATATATGTTAGACTTAAAAATAAATCTCTCAATTCCCGTCATAATTTTGAAGTTTTGGTATGAAATATTTCATATTTTGATTGGAACATAATCTATATGTATGAGATGATTTTATCTTTCTGCCATATTTGACTTTTCTAGATAAGTGGGTTCACTCTCACATATCAATCATCTTGCATGTGAAGTGTTTCACTCCTTGTTCATATTAGACTATGTAGGACTATGGTGAAACAATCACTAGATTGTTGATCAACTCATGCAGATCCAAATCCGTAAGAGGATTTAAAATAATAGCGGAAGTATATGATCAAATTAGTGACCTATAAGAACTAAGATCTGCGTTCATTTGCAGGGTAGTAGATCACTTGAAACCGTCAGACTGTTGATCCATTTTTCAAGCACATCTTCTTGTCTTCTTCAGATGGCCATACGGGAACAATCACAGTATATCGGAAAGCCCCCTAATCTACCACGGTTGCTAGAGATTTTGAGGAAGAAGACCAATAACCTATGAAACACTAGTTGTCCAAAGATTTCATACTCTCATGGATTTCTCTCTATCAATATATGTCATCCATCCATTGTTGCAAACCCTAACTTCTAACTATTGTATATATAGGCAGAGGTATAGAACGAATGGCTAGGATGAGTTGGGGCCTAAACCCTTTAAGGGTTTGTTTACCGCCGAAGTCTGGACTGAAACGCGGAGGCGTCTAGCTTGGATTTGGGAGCAGATGCTATATGAACATATTCGTCCACCTCTCCGAAGATGCCAAGTTGATTTATGACACCGTATATCTGAGGTTTGGGCAGATGCGACTGATGTAGCGTGACTTATCAGATTACCTCTCTTTGAGGGGTTTTTGATTGTGGAAATGCTCTTCCCTGCAGGTGCAAACCCCTATAATTAATTACGCTGTCGCATTGCGATAACAACTTTCAGCTGCTCCAGGCAGATCACTTTGTATCGTGTTATATTGTTTATTTTGGGGTTGCCCATAGATTACATACGAAGACTAGTTTATGTCGTCGCCCACAAGGCGTGGATTAGTCCAAATCCGTATATGTAAAACTTGGGTTTGAATCTAGGTCATATGTTCCATCAGGTTCAGGAGATATTTTATTTTATTTAAGAACCGTTTGTCATGTATAAGAATAAAATCAACTCAAATGTAGCGAGCATATGGGCTCAATTAATTTATAATCAAAGAAGTTTTTAACTTCTGGGAAATTAACCCATTTTGGGTTGAATGATGGGATTTTATGTTATCCAGTAGTGCTAAGCACTCAGACATATTTCGCTCACGTGTGCATCACATGAGGCGCTCACACTCAGACGCTCACGTGCATGGCATGTGAGGCACTGTCAGCAACATCTGAGCACTCACGCAGATATTACGTTAGGCGCTGTCTTTATGACTTTTGAGTATCACGTGTGTATTATGTGATGCGCTCAATCTCAGGTGCTCACATAGACATCATGTTAGACGCTGATCCTCAATTTTTTATGAGCTCTTATGTGAATGTCACGTGAGGCACTGAGTCCTTAGAGATTTAATCTATGTTCATATTTTTTTAGAGAAATTTAACTTCTGTTAATGGTATTTTGACCATTAACGATCACCAAAATCACTATTTTGAGCATTTGGGATCAGGTTTCTTTAAGAACTAAGTTCTTGTCATTTTTGGGAACTAAGTTCCTATAGTATGGACTCCATCCTTTTTCTTTATTTCTTTTGTTCATGTTCTTTTCAACCTTGTTCTCCCTTGAAATTTTGATTCTCAAGAAACAAGATCTTCCCTACAAGAATTAAATTTTCTTTTTTGAGAAATCTGTCTTATGGATCTCAGATCCAGAGGAAGAACTTAGTTCTTATGAAGGGTTAAACCCTTAGATATAACATGATGGGTAAAGAAGAGATTTTTATCTCTGTATTTTCCCTACCTAGGGTTTGAGCCGAGAGGAAGATTTTCTTCTTCGAAGAGAATTAAATTCTCTGTTGTCGAAACTTAGGTGTAGGTTTTCTGTATATATAGAAGTTTATAGGGGGGTTTCTCTATCTTTTTTTTTAAATTTAATTTCATGGATCCTTTATATAGTTGAGAGGATATCTCATTTAAGATATCTCGACTTGATTTCATAATCAAGTGGTGATTTTTAATCACCGTTAGATCTTAGATCCGAGACTTTCTATTTAACAAAGTATATTTTTTGTTTTTATCAAGATTGAAGGAAATATTTTCCATGTATAGAATTTAATTCTATCTTTAGATTCGAACGGTGATTTTTAATCACCATTGGATTTTTAATCCAAGGTTCACTTTTTAACAGAGTGAATCTTTCTCATTGTAGTAAGATTAGGGAAATATTTTCCCATATAGAATTTAATTCTATCTAAAGTGTGCTCACATGCCTTGCGCGTGAGGCGCTGCCATATTATATGGCCTTAGTGTTCACGTGTTTTGCACGTGGGAAGCTGCCATATTATATGGCCTACAGCATCTACGTGCTTTGCACACAGACGCTGCCATATTATACGGCCTTAGCGTTCACGTGCTTTGCACGCGGGCGCTGCCATATTATATGGCCTATAACGTTCACGTGCCTTGCACGCTGGCGCTGCCATATTATATTGCCTTAGATTTCACGTGTTTTGCATGTGAACGCTCACGTGTTAAACACGTGGAAGGGTTTTGTTTCATCTTCTCTTGATTTTATGAGTCATCTTCTTCTTTTCTAACACTTTTTTATATCAGTGCTTGGGAACCATTCCAACTTACACGATGTGCAACATTTTTTATGCCGAGAATTGAATGCTCCTCTTTATAATTTGAAGAAGTGGGCATCTTTTCCTTCACTTTCACAGAGAAAGAACTATTTTCACAGAGAAAGAATCATAGCTTGCAATCATAGCTTGCAATCGCCTGCATGCTCCTCGACAGCTATTGGAGGTGCCTATCATGGAGATTATTCCTTGTTTCGCTGCACGTTTAGCGAGTCCCTCTTTTACGGATGCTCAGTGCGACACGGTGATGTACGAGATCATGACTCGTAGGGGATCTCCTCTTCCTACCAGCTCTATTTGGCTTCGCACGATCTTTCTCACCGTTCTCAATGACATTCCTCCTCACCCGACGGAGATGACTTTAGCGATGCACAACGTAGCGGAGGACAAAGTTGACTGCTTTCAGGAGGCCGCTTTGATCATGAAATCTTTAAGGGACCGCTCCCTCCTCACCCGGAGGAGATGACTTTGGCGATGCTCAACGTAGCGGAGGACAAAGTGGACTGCTTCAGGAGGCCGCTCTGATCACGAAATTTTTAAGGGACCGCTCTGTCCACCTGCTGAGTCAGATACGGGCTCGGCAGGCTGTCATGTCTGTTTTTGTTGACGAGCACGGCGCTGGTTGATGGGGAGCAATTTTTTGCGAGAATCGTCGTTTTGACGTGGCAGAGAAGGCTGAGAGAGAGTTAAGAAACTTTGAATGTTGTTTCACTAATCCCTGTAGTCCAGATCCCTTGTTTGGGGATCTTTTCTCCGTCGAATAAAATATTTATTTTAAGTACATGTTTTCATTGTCATCTAATGAATATTTCATATCCAACAACTGTTCTTCCATCGATTGCTTGTTTAGATATGTGCGCATCTCGCATGTGCGCACTTGCTTTGCACGTGCATATTGCATTTAAGAATTTCTGCCAAGTGCAAGCATTGAGGATCCCTCCATCAAGTGTGCACATATGTAAGTGCACACTTAAACAGGTGTAATGTTTTAAAAATCATTTAGAATAATTATAGATTTATTAGCGGTAGAACAAGCGTTTTTCAAATAAAACCTAGTTAATAATTATTGCTACACAGACATAATTTTACTAATTCGCTATGTAATTATTATTTAATTATGTATGTATTTAATTAATTATTTAATTATGTATGTATTTAATTAATTATTTGATTTTTTATTTATTTAATTGTTTACTTATTTAATTAATTATTTTAACATGCACATACACACTAATCTAGGGTTAACAATAGGTTAGTATAAGTTAATACAAGTTTTTGTAACCATGAATACCTAAACATATTTTATTAACATGCTTTTTCATTTAAAAATGTTGGATGGTTATAGATTTTTGTGAAAAAGAAAAATGAAAATGAAAATGAGAGGCATGGTGCATTAAATGTGAGGTGAGGGGTATGCCATGGCTTGGGCTTTCTCTCTATCACTCTCTAAATATTTCTTTCATCTTTTCTTCTCTTCTTCTTCTCATCTTTCTTCTAAGAACAAGAAACCTTCTCTACCTCACTTAAACCCTACCCTAATCACCATAAACCCTTCATTAAACTTTTCCAAAATCCTAATCCAAACCTCTTCAAGAGTTTCCTTCAAGCAAGTTTCCTTTTTGGTGGCTATCCTATCAAGTTTGGATCACCTACTAGTCTATCTCAAGGTATGAGTTAAGTTTACTACTTGTTTTGCTAACCTTTTGTCATAATTGTTCTTGATTAGGTTTTAGGGTAGTGTTTAAGTAAGTTTAGAAGTTTTAAAGAGTGGGTTAAGCCAAGTTAGGGTTTTAGTGACTTCTAAGGTAATCATGACTCATATTAGGATAGTTAAGAGTAGTATAGAGTCTAATAGCCTTGCTAAACTCCCAAGTTTGCACTAAAACACCTTAATGTTTCAGTTAGTGTTAAATACCATTTTTGGTTAAGGTTAGGGGGCTTATGAATCTGCTATCAACCATGAAGTTCTTTTGAGAAGTTGCAATTACTGTAAGATATATATTGGACTAGGAACATACCTTCGAAGCCTGAGCTCTCCCCTCCATACCAAGGCCACAGATTTAATACTTCTGGCCACAAATTGCGGCCAGGTGAGGGAGCTAGGTTGTGGGTTTTGGTCGTGGGCTCTCTGCTCACTAACTAAGTCTCTGGTGTGTGCAACTTTATCTAGTTTTACCCCTATAAAAATATGGGACCATTTTACCTTAATTCATACGTTTTGTTAATATACGATACAAACGTTTTGATTCTAGTCTTAGCATTTCCTTGGAAGAACAGCCTTTAGGGGTGGTCTCAGACGTTGTTGCACACGTTTAGAGCACCAATTTTATACGTGTTTAACTTGTGAGAGTTCGTTCTTTCGTATAATATTTGATTTTGTGTTATCTCGGATGTCTAGCTTTATATGTTAAGTTTGTACGATTCTAGGATCGGTTGCGGAGACGTCGGACGTGGCTAAGAAAGGAAAGGCGGTGGTCGGATTCGATTAGCCGAGACGTTCTGGTGAGTAGATTTAACATCTATGGGGGAATCGTTTGGACGGCGTAAAGCGCCCGATATTTAGAATCTAATTACAAATCTTGTATTCATATGCTTATACCATATTCATATTGCATACGCATCATCATGCACATCGATATAATCACCTTAGGAAACTTGCACCATTACCAATAGTTCATGCTGCACTTGCACTATCATGCTTGTACACACATGCCGTTGGTAATTGCTATGTAACGTAGACTATAGAATTTACTGGATAACTTGCAATGTTTGCATTTGCATCATCATGACATATAAATCTTCAAATCATTCATCTAGTTGCATCATATTAATATCATGGACATTCGCCATCATCGACATATTCATGTACTATGATTTACTTAGAAATTTCCGTTTTTCATGAGATTTCTGGATTTGGGGAACCGCAAGAGGATTTTATAAACTTATGATCATTTTAAAAGAAAAATACGGTTCTCGTGATATGATGTGTGGCGTCCACCATGAATTTTCTCGGTTTTGGAGTTATGTATATACCCGATTCGAGGAGAGAGAAAGCACCGTCTGCGGGTACATGGTGGACCTGGTAAGATACCTCGAGGCAAGAAGATCGTATAGAGAGACGTTGAGCCCGGCAGGTGAACAATACCTACCGGTGATTGTTGGCCCGGAGGACATCCGGAGAATACCGACCGGAGTTGTGTGATTCAGACATATTTGAGGTCCGATCTGAGAGAGGACACCCGAGATATTGAGATATTTGAGTGTCGATGCTTGACATGAGACATGTTGTTTCTATTGATGATACCTTGGTTTTATCATACCAAAATCTTTAAAGACAAAACTCGGTTTTCCAATAACAGGTATACCCAGATTTCATATTTTATCATTTAATCATGTCGCATCTATACTAGTGCATCGCATCATGACTCATGCTTAGGATATGACATCTTTACATGTATGCTTGCGATTGTCTCATATGATATTATTTACTACTCACGAGCTGGCAACTCACCCCCGTTATGCCACAGTATCTTGCAGGACTGATCTGTCAGCATAGTCGCGGCGGGCTCACTACTACTCCTTCTGCTATCCCTTTTACTTCGAATTTTGGGCACGATACTTGTAAGTGGGTTTGTGAGGATATTCTTTTGTCTTCCACCATGTATATTTACTTTTGTATCTAGTATACTCTATCCACCACTTGTATATTTGACCTAGAGACGAGACTATGAGACTTGTATTATGTTGGTATCTAGTGTCGAGCTCGTGTGAGCTGACTTTTATGTTTTCTTGTGGGCGATGTTTTCTTTTCTTGCTTTCTTTTGTTTTCACACTATTAAGTTATATTCTTGCCTGTGTTTGTGTTCCGCCAAATTCGGCGAAGAGCTAGCTCCTGCTCAGGGATGCCTTTATGTTCGATTATGTATATTTATGTTATGTATCGGTTTGGGATCGATTTTTACATAGGAGATGCTGTCGAAATTTTCATAAAACTTGGATCTTCAAACTTTTTTGATATAACTCTTGCATTTAAAATTTACCTTTTAAAAAAAGTATTTCTTTATCACTCTATTTTATTTCACGGTTTAGATTTCTGGGACTTTGGCTTATTTGAATTATATTACGCCTTTAGACGTTGCGTGATTTAAGTGCCACGTTCCACCTTCGGGTCGTGAAAAAGTTGGTATCATAGCGTTAGGTTTTACCTTTCTTAGTGTAGGATGACCCTTGGTATGACGGAGTAGGTGACTTAAGCAGAGTGACGTAAGCGTGTGTATGTTCTGCGGCATACTCACGATATGATACTCCGCCTAAGTGACCTTAATATATATATTTGCTTATAATTCCTTTCTTGATTCCGTGTATCCTTTTGTTTCGATTGCAATGTTCTTATCAAATCCTGTTTCTTGTTCCAACCACTATGCCACCGAAGACTACGAGAGCCCAGAGGGCTGCCGCCAGAGATGAGGTCAGGGCGAGCTCGTCTGAGACGAGGACTGACCACGGCGGTACGCCTACCCCTCAGGGACAAGTTGATCCCCCTTCTCCAGTCCGGATTGCTAGGCTGGAGGCGAGTATTCAGGATTTGCGCCAGATGGTTGGATCTTTAGTCGAGGTCAACCAAGCACCGAGATCTGATGATGTTCCTCCTAGTACGGAGACTGTGATAGTAACTACTGCCCAGGCAGCTATACCTGCCGCTACCAAGACTATCGCAGTATCACTACAGGAGTTTATGAGGCTGAAGCCTCCGTTGTTCACTGGCACAGACGCATCAGAGAATCCACCGACGTTCCTCGACAAGATAGCCAGGATTTGTCGTTCCCTGAGATGTTCCGATGCGAGATCAATCGAGCATGCTAGCTTTCGTCTGGAGGGTCTTGCCCAGACTTGGTGTGAGTCCGTGGAGAGAGGCCGAGCTGCAGGTCTTCCTCCTATGACCAGGGATGAGTTCACAACGGTGTTTCTCGCTCGTTTCCTTCCGCAGAGCGTCAGAGATGCTCGAGCTCGTGGTTTTGAGTCTTTGCACAAGACTCCTAGTATGACCGTGGCCGAGTATGATATCTAGCTCACTCAACTGTCCAGATATGCTCCTTATCTGGTGGACACCGAAGAGAAGCACATCAAGAGATTCATATGAGGTCTTGACACACAGTTGTTTCTTTCTATTGGCGCCCAGCACTTTGACACCTATACAGCAGCGATGGACTCATCCATATTAGTGGAGGAGCGGATTTTTGAGACTACGACTGTTCCCGGACTAAACGGATTCATACAGGTGTATCAGCTCCCATGCGGTTTGGCAGAGATACGGCAGGCAGAGGCGGCGGTGGATTCTTTCTAGGCCGTGGCGGCGGCCAAGTCATGATACGGTGCCAGTTATTCAGCTCTTACTTACCGGGTCAGTAGCCGTCGCCAGGATGTTTTTGATGTGGGAGTCCGCATCACCGTGTTAGATATTGTACCGTCAGGCGCCAGGGCGAAGCAGCGGTCCCACAGATTACTTTGCCACCTTCACCCTCTCCTCCGAGAGCTTTACCTCCTACGCCTATTGTTGCACCACGCCAGACCGATGATCTGAGAAGCCGTGGTCATGGCGGTCCTGTTCAGAGAGGACGAGGTGGTAGAGGCAGAGGACAGCCGGGTACCGGTAAAGGACATGCCCAAGTTTTTGCTTTGACTTCTCAGGATGCGCATGCATCGAATGCAGTTGTGACTGGTACTCTTTCAATGTGTTCTTTCGACGGGCGCATATTGTTCGACCCTGGTTCCACGCATTCTTATGTATCCACACACTTCATACTGTTGGAGATAGTGCCCTCAGAGTCAATTATTGGATCACAGGCACGTGATTGCAATGATTGAGGGAGGACCTATCCCGGTAGAACAGTCTTACTCGAGATGATAGTATGCTATCTGGTTCATCTTTATCATCGTGTACTGCTTTAGGTGACCTGATAGGTCGCTATTACACGTTGATAGAGCCCCTAGGATTCTTGCTTGACGACCAGCAGTATGATGGCGATCATATACGTGGGAGCTGGTAGTCTATAAGCACATCCTTAAAAGGTCCCTAGTCGTAGGAGTTTCGAGACAGGGCATCGATACTCCATTAGTAGACTAGTGTATACAGTCGAGACCCCGACGAGGGGTGGTGGCCAGTCTCACAAGCCACTGGTGTCAGTTGGTTCACCTAAGATGTATACAGGTGCTCATTGGGTTATGAGTACACCGGACAGGACTCGCCGGGAACCTGCTAGTTGGGATTATACCAGACGTCAGATAGCAGTTCCCAGGTGACATGTGTACAGGTTAGTTCATCGACCTGAGATCGTCATTTGTCTCGTGTGAGTTCCCACTGTGCTTTGATTACTACCCTACCACGGCTCAAAGGAGTCGTGCAAACAGGTTTTAGTTGGGTACAGTCCCGAGCCATATGGAGGCAGTGAGCGGATCTGCAGGGGTTCGTCTCTCCCGGTATTGGGGGTGAGGTCGCGCTGTGTCTAGGAGAGCCATTACACAAAGCCCTCGGCCGAGGCGGGAGATTTACTGGTAGGTATTCCAGTAGTATCTCAGGGTGTTCTGGGCTACACTCCGACACGACTTGTACCGCTTTTGGGGGTCTGACTTTTACCAACCCCCTAGGCCCGCCATGCGATACTCATAGACGAACGGACCGGACTGTACGAATATTGTCACTGACAGGCTCAGTAGGGTATCAGGATGAGTTCGCTCATCGACGTCCCTTTTGGTCAATAGCTGGTGGCCCGTCACGTATTGGCTAATACCTCTGACGTGCTAGTGGTTAAATCCACAGCCATAGTATTCACGAGTCTTTAGAGTCCACCACACTTTCAGTTACTCAGCTTTCGGGCGAAACGCTGTAGAGGCCGTATGGAGATATGGCAGGGTCCGATCAGATACGTGCGGTATTGCACGGATCAGGATCGGACAGTTTTGTACTAGTGGCCATATAGTCATATGGCAGGGTTCGATCTGATACGTGCGGTATTGTACGGATCAGGATCGGACGAACATTACTAGCCGACTTTGGTTTAAGCCGGATCCTAGTTTAGTACAGTGTAGATTTTGTCTCATTGCATTTGTATCCGGACGGAATACAGATGCGGGTGTGTATGCACAGTATCGGGGTTTTCCTGTAATTTATTACGGGACCAGTTTTCTGGAGTTGCCAGTTTGCATTCCGTTCCGGCCGGTTTTTCTTTGTTCTTTCCCGGCCGGACTTTCCCGACGGAGGGGGGGTTATTTGCAAGTTTGCAAATAACCATTTGTGGAGGGGTTCTTTGTATTTGTGGCATTATGAAAGATTAAGCATCTTTGCTTTTCATGATGGCTTGCCTTTTTGAGATTAGAAGTGATGAGAAAGGATTTGATCTTTGATTGGTGTTGATGTGAGATGGTTATGATGATGTTTTGGATATGGTCACCCTCTCTCTTTTCCTACACTCACCTCCCTCTTGCTTTCATATTCTTTCCTCCACCATTCTAATATAAAAAGGTTTTTCATTTTTGGAGAGAAGAAGAAGATGAGAGCTTCATCTTGAGAGTTTCATTCTTGATCTCATTTTCATGCTAGAAAAATGCAAGCACCATTTTTCTAATCTTGATTCCTCCATCACCTTCAAAGGCAACAAACTCCAAATGAGACATAGCCTCTACACTACACATTCTACAGCTTATCTTGAGCATGTCGACTTGCCGGCTTCATGCCCGAGTTGCCTCGGTATTGAGGCGGGAGCCCGTAAAAGACGCAGGCGATGTGGTGCCCTTCCGGCGAGGAGGCGACGATATGGAGACAAGACTTTCCGCGGGAGATCGGGACGATGATGAGAAGACCGGAGGACTCGGATCACTCGGTATACTTCTCTTCCCATCTCTTGTTTGCTAGTATAGGTTAATTGTTAACGATCCGGGTTTTATTGTCCGCGGTAGCGCCAGTTTCCAAGTAAGGAAAATTTTTGATTCCGCATTTTGGCCTCGGTAAGACGGCCGGGGCGCTGCCGTGGCGCAACATGGTATCAGAGCCACGCCATTAACCTAGCCTAGCTTTTTCTAATGCGTTTTACTTATCCGATCGACCAAAATTCCAAAATTCGCGTTTTTTGCATGCATCAGTTTTCTGTCGATTTTTTCCGGGCTCTAAAAATTTTTCAGGTTGTAGAAAATTGATGTACATGAAATTCTAAGACTGCTGTAAAAATTCGACGCAGTCAGTCGATAACTAAAGCGCGGAACCGCGGCCAAACCACCCATTGGGCCGCGGTTCCGCCGCACTTTAGTATCCTCACTGTGTCCAATTTTTCCAGTGGGCTTGTGGGCTGTTTTTGGGGGTTTTGGAATATTAAATTTGGGCCCAGAATCTCTGTGAGTGCTACAGTATTGCTTGGGGGCCCACTTGTTAATTGTTTGATCGATCGGATATTTTAAACACATTATTTCACAGTATTTACATTATATCTGCGACCGTGAATATCACTTGATCGGTAAATCCTGTCTAACTGCTATAGCCCGGTTAGACGGATTTGCGAACGTGATTTTCACGTTGATGTTCTATGTTTATGCTGTGTTGTTGCGGATCGATCGTGGGGGATAGCCTGGATGCAATGTTAGTACAGTTTTGTTTTATATGTACATTTGATATTGCGGGGCGAGCGTCCGACATGTGGACTGCCGTCACTGCCTGATTGTATTATTCTTTTGGGGCACGACCTGGTTGCGGTCGATGTACCCGGTGTATGTATATTTTACTTTTTGTACTAGGATTGCCCCGCGGTGGGGTGCACGGATAGCCGGGTTCTGGAGGGCAACAAGCCCGCATCTCATGGCATTGGGACGGAGGGGCTTCACTCCAGGATTGGCGGGCTATTCGCCGCACTCGTAGGGGGTACAGGTTGACCCAGGAGGGGTGCCCGAGTTACCGGATTCCGTGAAGTGCTGGGTGGTCCATTCACGTTGCTGAAGGGGGCTGCCTCGCTTCAGGTTTTGGCGGGTGACTTGCCGCGCCCGTAGGGGTCTAGGTTTTCATTGCACAGGCTATCCACACGACCAGGGGAACGTCGGGTTTCAGCAGCGGCTCTGTGAAATCCGGGGATCCCAGATATCTGTATTGTTCTGTGATGCTGTATATTTCTGTGATGTTGCATTTTTTTTCACGCCTTGAGCGAAATACTATATATTGGTATATATATTAGTAGATGTTGTATATGTTTTTCATCCGCGCTAGTCCAGTCCCCGCTCTGCCGTTAGTTAGCTAACCTAACGGGTGATGACGGGACCCAGTGGCGAATGCGGATGGCATATACGTACGTCAGTATATTTTCGTTCTTTTTGGTGTGATCAATTGATGGGACTGCGTTGATTCGGATCAATGCAAGATAAACAAACCTATTCTGATGTTGTTGGAACACTTTTCAAAAAGTTGTTATTGCAAGGACGTTCACTTTTGTTTTGCATCGTGGTATTCATCTGGAATATCCTGCTCCTCAGTCGACGAGGCAAGGGCCGAGATCCCTTCACCGGGAGTGACCCCTTGGACAGAAGTTTGCGTCAGGGCATTAACTTCACTATAGCCGATTACTTTTGCTTTGCATCGTGGTATTCAGTTGGAATATCCTGCACCTCATTCTACGGGGAAAGAGCCGAGATCCCTTCACCGGGAGTGACCTCTTTAGTAAAGGTTTTCGTCACTATATTTTCTAAAAAAGGCTATGCAGTTCCTTCAACGATATCAAGTTCATTACGTTAAAGGTTTTTCGCCAAAAACCATCCGTAGCCCTCCGTCATTTCAGATCAGTATTGCTTAGTATTCGTGCTACGTATGTCGTGCATTGCCGAGGCGTAGTGTTCGGTAGCTGTGTAATACTTTTCTGTCGCATGGATAAGTGGATTGGTTAGGACAGTCGTACGGTTATGTTGGCATTGTCAAGGACTCGTACGGGTGGGTTTAACGCAATCAAGATAATGACGGGTAGAACTTGACTAGGACTCTTTGATTTGTTGGCATTGTCAAGGTCACTTGGGTCCTAGGGGTAAAAACCTACATCGGGAGTTTCAAAAGAACTGAAACTTGCCAGATATGCGCATACCTTCTGGAGTGTGGTGACTTGAGTGGATTCCGTCAAGTTATCATGCGATGATAGTTGGATCCCGATTCCCACTGATGAGTTGGTTTACTCCTCGGGTGATCCCGACTAATTCTTCTTTCAGGTTTGGAGGAGAATTTGACGGTACAGTGGGAGGTTTCCAGATTAGATAAAGTGATAACCATTCTGATCTTGGGCAGAGTGCACGCTGAGTGTTTCTTTTCTCTCTCTCTTTGGCAGCGACCATTGACCCGACCCTGGACTATGACTCAGTGACCAAGTTGACCGAACCTTCTTAACACTGGCTTTTGGATTGTCAGAGTTGCAGACCTCATTGCCACTCCTACTTTTACCCTTTTCTCCAGGACACCCCGTATTACTACGAACGTCCACTTCCATTGGACAAAACCATCGTATGGTTAGATACGAACTCGAAGGACTTCGAGGATGGTTTCTGGTTCTGGAGAAAACGAATAGGATTATTCAGTTGTCTTTTCTTTTCACCTTCTCTCATTACGAGTACTCCTTGGTTTAGGAGATAGTACACCTATTATGCAAATTGGATAGTCTTCTTCCAAACCTTAGGCTGGTGCCGAACGGTGGGGAATGAAGAAAACCAATTAGCGTAACGATGGTGTGCAGAAGGTATTAAGTTAAGACAAAGCAAGGGATTAGTAAGAGGGCAAAGTAAATTGCGACTGCTATTCACGACCAAACCAAGTATTTCTTCGCCAATCCTAAATCACCTTTGTATTTCTTCAGGACACTCCGTATTACTACGAAGATCCCAGTTTATTGGATAATCCATCGTATGGTTATATACGAACTCGAAAGGAACTTGTTCCAGTTCGGGGATGGATCCTAGTTCAGGAGAAATAGGAATAAAGTACATTCAGGTGTCTTTTATCTTCACCTTCTCTCGCGTTGCGAGTGCTCCTAGGATTAGGACAGTACACCTTTTATGCTTATTGGATAGTCTTCTTCCAAACCATAGGCTGGTGCCGAACGGTAGGGAGGGAAGAAAACCAATTGGCCTAAAGGGGTGTACAGAAGGTAATGACTAAAGACATATAAAGGGATTTGGAGAGGTGACAAAGAATTATACGGTTATAGTTGTGAATCTGGATAATGGAAGAGGCATTACTAAGAATGCCAGGATACCCCATCGAAACATTTCAATGTTTCAGTTTAACTGTATACTGTTAAAAGAAAACTGATTTCCCGATTAGATACTTACTCCAGGGTATGTATTTACCATGTATGATTCTCACATCTGTATGGTTTTACAGATGATGAGTGGGAGTAAGTTATTGGGAATTAGGTGACCATCCTCATTATATCGGGATTCGTTGTAATTGGTGATATTTGAGGAAGCCACCTGGGTTGTTTGCCGGTCGGCAAATATTTGGTTTTGAATATCCGCTGTTGTGCACCAATTTCAAATTGATATATCTGTACGTCTATTTTCATAGAGTGAGATATACCTTTTGATATTATGTCGATGACATTTACCTATATCAGTGAATGGTTAGGTAAGGAGCATTGAACATCGGTGTAATTCTTCTTAACCATAAGTACAGTTTTCAACCTACGACACACAGTGAAAGAGTTGTTAGACTCAGCGGACTTATACAGAGTATTGTATGTTGTCCAGTGTCCATTAGAACAAAGGGGTTGGTCCTCACACTATATTCTGTTTACTTTTAACTTCTCTAGTTCTTAGACATGTGTTTCGTAGAAACACAGGGTCTAAGTTTTGAGGAGTTATAGGTATTTGAATAGAGTAGAGAACCAAGTATTGCAAGTATCGGGATTCTTCAAAGGGATCGAAGATGTAGATACTTGTGTATGGTATTCAGTTGATAATAATGATAAAGAGAAATTGCTTCTCTTTCAGGTTACTCATAATTGGAAGCATTCCTAAGTTGAGTAACGCTGATCGGCCTCCTTCCATTTAGTTGACATGCACTGGAGATAGTTGCATGATTTGAATCTGGTTCATTTAAATCAGTGCCTCTGGTTCTATATTGGATATAGAACAGTTCATATCTTAACGATGTTAAGGTACGGGGAGTTGTCCGGCTTATGATTAAAACCAGACACTGGACAACTCAAGGCACGTTTCTGTAATGGCTGTTTGTGGGTTGACCCAGGCTATGACGAGGGTTGACTTTCTACCATCTGGAAGATCAATAGTGATATTGTTCTTAACTCGCCACATTTTAAAAGGAAATGGATTTTTTCAAAAACAGAAGTGGGAGTATGGTGGAACTGGAAGTGATTCCAGAACCGCAAACGATTACTGAAGATTTGATAAGGAACCTAAAGATTCAATCTGTTTTGACATTCCATTGGCCACTCCGCAGAGGAGGTGGGTAACTTCAGGCACCCGAGAGATACTCCGGTAGCCTCAAGGACGGTGACAGGGAAGTTCTTGTTTACCCACACTTGCCATTGTTGTTGTTCCAGGCTGCGAGACCCGGCAGGAGGATGAGTATAGCGTCGTTCTAAACTAGCTTTAGAAGTGCACGTCTATATGACTCTGCCAGAGGGTCGTCGTAGTCAGTGGGAGCAGCGGAAGCATTGGTGGACATCAGGCTTATGTCTATTTATAGACTAAAGCAGATATAGCGGAGATA
The DNA here is from genome assembly GCA_030015575.1 of Agapanthus africanus. Classification (NCBI taxonomy): domain Eukaryota; kingdom Viridiplantae; phylum Streptophyta; class Magnoliopsida; order Asparagales; family Amaryllidaceae; genus Agapanthus; species Agapanthus africanus. The sequence goes on from JASDDO010000016.1 coordinate 557,345,759, forward strand.
GATCATCTATTTCTGATGTGAAGTCATAGGTTTGACTTCATCAGAATAGGGGATGGATCTGTCAAGAAGGTAGTAGGGTGTAATGTCCTGGTATTTGGATGACATACACAGAGTAGGAAGTGATATTCCTATACTACGATCGGTTATATTTTGGTTGTCACACAGTGTTTTCTCCACACAGGACTTGGATATTATATCAGACATTCTGGTTACTAGATCTATGGTTTTAGATCTAGATTTGGGTGGTTTCCTAATCTGGGTACCTTGACAGCATTCTATGAGTATTTAGAATGGACGACTCCTGGCATGGTAGTGTACCTGCAGGTGATGGAGTCACCCTCTCTAAAGGTGTCTTACAGACTAAAGGGGAGAGGGATACGCATGATTGACAGATCACTTGCTTAGGCAATTGAGTCAATCATGAGATGTCAAGTACCACACCAGATGTTGTTCTTGCAGTAGGTGCAATAAGTTGATATTGATCCAATCCTGGAGGAACAGTCGGAAGCAGTTTTAGAACATAAGTGTATGTTCTAGGGATATGATAACGACAGCCTCATTTGGGAGACGGTTATCATTCCAGGCTTCCAAGGTGACATGGATGGCAGAGTGGCTGTCAGAGTTATAGTTTCTCCTTCTGATGAGGGGCAGTATTTTGGACAGGTGGTCCAAGGCAATACTGAGGGAGGCATGGCGCAGGATACTGATTAAGTTCAGTTGACGATACAGTCTAAGAAGTTTGGATTTGGAGTTCATTTATGAACTAGGTCCCATCAGACATCCAGACATTCCAAGACAGGTATTGCTCATTTCGGGAGATGGTTTTCTCCGCGAACTTGAGATATAGAGAGACATAGAAAGAAACATCTAGGCGGATCCACTCACTGAGGCTATTCCTCGAACGCAATAGTTTCGCAAACGAGCTTTGTGAGACTGACTAGTAGAGGAGTTGGGTGTTTGGTATCACACAGGCTGTGAGTATGCGACATCACAATAATTAGCCTTGAGTGCAAGTGGGAGATTGTTGGAGATAGTGCCCTCAGAGTCAATTATTGGATCACAGGCACGTGATTGCAATGATTGAGGGAGGACCTATCCCGGTAGAACATTCTTACTCGAGATGATAGTATGCTATCTGGTTCATCTTTATCATCGTGTACTGCTTTAGGTGACCTGATAGGTCGCTATTACACGTTGATAGAGCCCCTAGGATTCTTGCTTGACGACCAGCAGTATGATGGTGATCATATACGTGGGAGCTGGTAGTCTATAAGCACATCCTTAAAAGGTCCCTAGTCGTAGGAGTTTCGAGACAGGGCATCGATACTCCATTAGTAGACTAGTGTATACAGTCGAGACCCTGACGAGGGGCGGTGGCCGGTCTCACAAGCCACTGGTGTCAGTTGGTTCACCTAAGATGTATACAGGTGCTCATTGGGTTATGAGTACACCGGACAGGACTCGCCGGGAACCTGCTAGTTGGGATTATACCAGACGTCAGATAGCAGTTCCCAGGTGACATGTATACAGGTTAGTTCATCGACCTGAGATCGTCATTTGTCTCGTGTGAGTTCCCACTGTGCTTTGATTACTACCCTACCACGGCTCAAAGGAGTCGTGCAAACAGGTTTTAGTTGGGTACAGTCCGGAGCCACATGGAGGCAGTGAGCGGATCTGCAGGGGTTCGTCTCTCCCGGTATTGGGGGTGAGGTCGCGCTGTGTCTAGGAGAGCTATTACACAAAGCCCTCGGCCGAGGCGGGAGATTTACTGGTAGGTATTCCAGTAGTATCTCAGGGTGTTCTGGGCTACACTCCGACACGACTTGTACCGCTTTTGGGGGTCTGACTTTTACCAACCCCTTAGGCCCGCCATGCGATACTCATAGACGAACGGACCGGACTGTACGGATATTGTCACTGACAGGCTCAGTAGGGTGTCAGGATGAGTTCGCTCATCGACGTCCCTTTTGGTCAATAGCTGGTGGCCCGTCACGTATTGGCTAATACCTCTGACGTGCTAGTGGTTAAATCCACAGCCATAGTATTGACGAGTCTTTAGAGTCCACCACACTTTCAGTTACTCAGCTTTCGGGCGAAACGCTGTAGAGGCCGTATGGAGATATGGCAGGGTCCGATCAGATACGTGCGGTATTGCACGGATCAGGATCGGACAGTTTTGTACTAGTGGCCATATAGTCATATGGCAGGGTTCGATCTGATACGTGCGGTATTGCATGGATCAGGATCGGACGAACATTACTAGCCGGCTTTGGTTTAAGCCGGATCCTAGTTTAGTACAGTGTAGATTTTGTCTCATTGCATTTGTATCCGGACGGAATACAGATGCGGGTGTGTATGCACAGTATCGGGGTTTTCCTGTAATTTATTATGGGACCAGTTTTCTGGAGTTGCCAGTTTGCATTCCGTTCCGGCCGGTTTTTCTTTGTTCTTTCCCGGCCGGACTTTCCCGATGGAGGGGGGGTTATTTGCAAGTTTGCAAATAACCATTTGTGGAGGGGTTCTTTGTATTTGTGGCATTATGAAAGATTAAGCATCTTTGCTTTTCATGATGGCTTGCCTTTTTGAGATTAGAAGTGATGAGAAAGGATTTGATCTTTGATTGGTGTTGATGTGAGATGGTTATGATGATGTTTTGGATATGGTCACCCTCTCTCTTTTCCTACACTCACCTCCCTCTTGCTTTCATATTCTTTCCTCCACCATTCTAATATAAAAAGGTTTTTCATTTTTGGAGAGAAGAAGAAGATGAGAGCTTCATCTTGAGAGTTTCATTCTTGATCTCATTTTCATGCTAGAAAAATGCAAGCACCATTTTTCTAATCTTGATTCCTCCATCACCTTCAAAGGCAACAAACCCCAAATGAGACATAGCCTCTACACTACACATTCTACAGCATATCTTGAGCATGTCGACTTGCCGGCTTCATGCCCGAGTTGCCTCGGTATTAAGGCGGGAGCCCGTAAAAGACGCAGGCGATGTGGTGCCCTTCCGGCGAGGAGGCGACGATATGGAGACAAGACTTTCCGCGGGAGATCGGGACGATGACGAGAAGACCGGAGGACTCGGATCACTCGGTATACTTCTCTTCCCATCTCTTGTTTGCTAGTATAGGTTAATGGTTAACGATCCGGGTTTTATTGTCCGCGGTAGCGCCAGTTTCCAAGTAAGGAAAATTTTTGATTCCGCATTTTGGCCTCGGTAAGACGGCCGGGGCGCTGCCGTGGCGCAACACATACCGAGATTGGGACGAGAGTCGTCCTTGTTAGATCAGCCACTTGTTGTGATTACTCCCGTAGGAGAGTCTTTTATCGCTCGGAATGTGTTTCGATCATATCCCATTCGTATTGGGGATAGAGATTCTTCTGTTGATTTGATCCTCCTCGACATGTTAGACTTCGATGTTCTTCTCAGCATGGACTGGTTAGCCACTTGTATGCGTCCGTGGACTGTCGTGAGAAGGCAGTCAGAATTAATTTTCCGAGTAAGCCGGTTCTTGTTGTTTAGGGAGACCGTAGTGACACCCTTCTCAGTTTTATTTATGCCATTTACGCTAGTTTGCTCTTGAGGAAAGGATGTCTGGGTTTCTTGGCATATATTCGTGATGCTGGAACTGCAGAGGTCCCGTTGGACCAGGTTCCGATCGTGAGAGAGTTTCCCGAAGTATTCCCTGATGAGTTACCTGGATTGCCTCCAGAGCGCGATATCGAGTTCTACATCGACTTGATTCCCGGCACGGGGACTATTTCTATACCGCCTTATCGGATGCCCCGGCGGAGCTTAAAGAGCTTAAGGATCAGTTGTAAGATTTTCTTGACAAGGGACTTATTCATCCGAGTGTATCGCCTTGGGGAGCTCTTGTTCTGTTCGTCAAAAAGAAGGACGGCAGTATTAGATTGTGCATTGATTATCGTCAATTGAATCGAGTTATGGTGCGAAATAGGTATCATCTATCTTGCATTGATGATTTGTTTGATCAGCTCCAGGGTGCGGGACATTTCTTAAAGATTGTCTTGCGGTCGGGCTATCATCAGTTGCGGGTCCGGAATGATAACATTCTAAAGACTGCTTTTCGTACGCGCTATGAGCATTGCGAGTTCTTGGTGATGTCGTTCGGGCTCACCAATGCCCCAGCAACGTTCTTGGATTTGATGAACCGCATCTTCAGGAATTTTCTCGACCAGTTTATTATCGATTCATAGACGATATTCTGGTATACTCCAAGAGTCGAGAGGAGCACGGGTAGCATTTGAGGATTACATTGCAGACATTGAGAGAGCACCAGCTGTTTGCTAAATTCTCGAAGTGCATTTTCTGGCTTGATAGTGTTTTTTTCCTGGGTCATGTTATTATGAGAGATGGTATATGTGTGGACCCGAAAAAGATCGAGGCCGTACAGCATTGGCCCAGACCTGTTTCCGTGATGGAGGTTCGCATCTTTTTAGGCTTAGCCGGTTATTACTGACGTTTTGTGCAGGATTTCTCTCGTATCGCTGCACCGCTGACCGGAAAGACCCGGAAGGGAGTTCCATTTCTTTGGAACGAGGCATGTGAGTAGAGTTTTCAGCAGTTGAAGACTCGTTTGACGACTGCACTAGTCTTATCTTTTCCTTCAGGGTCAGGAGGCTATGTTGTTTATTTTGATGCTTCTCGAGTGGGTCTAGGTTGAGTGTTGATGCAGCACGGTAGAGTCGTCGCTTATGCTTCTCGGCAGTTGAAGAAGCACGAGCAGAACTATCCCACTCACGATTTAGAGATGGTCATGGTGGTCTTTGTGCTCAAGATTTGGAGACATTACTTGTATGGCAAGTCGTGTCAGATCTTTTTGGACCACAAAAGCTTAAAGTAATCTTCCAGCAGCGGGATCTGAATTTGAGGCAGCGCCGTTGAATGGAGCTCGTGAAGGACTATGATTGTGAGATTCTATATCACCCGGGACAAGGCGAATGTTGTAGCTGATGCTTTGAGCGCAGTTCAGAGACAGTCTTCTATAAATTGGCAGATCTTATGCGAAAGTAGAGTACAGTTCGTGTTCACTTACACCGGAGGACAGCTTGCTCATGTTCGCGCCCGTCCACTTTTACTTGATCACAACCGGGAGGCATAGTCCGACGATGCTCGTTTATCAGGGATTATGGAGTAGGTTTGGCAGGGTAGAGATTCGGAGTTTGTGATTGATGACCAGGGAATGCTATGATTTGGGACTCGTCTATGTGTACCAGATTCCGAGGGGCTGAAACGTGAGATCTTAGAGCAGGCACATCAGTCAGCATACAACGTTCATCCGGGTTCCACCAAGATGTATCGTGACTTGAGAGATATCTACTGGTGGGAAGGGATGAAGAAAGATGTTGCATATTTCGTTTCGAGATGCCTAATTTTCTAGCAAGTCAAGGCCGAGCATCAGAGGTCGGCAGGAGAGTTACAGCTTTTGCCCATTCCGGAGTGGAAATGGAAGCAGATCTCTATGGATTTCATTGTGGGTCTACCTAGGTCCAGTCGAGGGTATGACTCTATTTGGGTGATTGTAGACCGGTTGACGAAGGTGGATCACTTCTTTCCAGTGAAGACCACTTTCGGATTTGCTCAGTATGCTTAGATATATATTGATGAGATTGTGCGACTACACGGCATTCCGACTTGCATTGTGTCCGACAGAGGCACCCAGTTCACCAGCCGTCTTTGGCAGAAACTTCAGGAGGCCTTGGGAACCCGATTGAGTTTCAGTACAACTTTCCATCCACAGACCGATGGTCAGTCAAAGCGAATTATACAGACTCTCGAGGATATATTCCGAGCTTGCGTACTAGATTTCGGTGGCAGTTGGGATCGCCACTTGCCTGTGATAGAATTCTCCTACAATAACAGTTTTCAGGAGACGATTCAGATGGCACCTTTCGAGGCCTTGTATGGGAGGAAGTGTCGATCGCCAGTTTGTTAGACGGAGCTCAGCGAGAGCAGGATTTTGGGACCGCAGCTAGTTCATGAGACTACAGAGAAGATCCAGTTGATTCAGGACAGGATGAGAGCGGCACAGAGCAGGCAGAAGTCTTATACGATAGCCGTCACCGTAGACTTGAGATCGCCGTGGGTGATCATGTTTTCTTACGGGTCTTGCTGATGAAGGTCGTGATGAGGTTCAGAAGGAAAGGGAAGCTTAGTCCCAGATATGTGGGTCCTTTTGAGATTCTCGAGCGAGTCAGTACCGTTGCCTATCGTTTAGCACTTCCGCCTAGTTTTTCGGATATTCACCCGGTATTTCATGTATCAATACTTCGCAAGTACCTTCATGACCCTTCTCACACGATTCGGCACCAGACGATCCAGCTGGAGCGCGATCTTTCTTTCACCGTGCAGCCGGTAGTCATCCTGGACCGGCAGATGAAGAAATTACGGTCAAAGGTTTTACCATCCGTGAAGGTCCTATGGCATGGCCCGAACAGCGAAGAGGTCACAAGGGAAACTGAGGATGAGATGCAGAAGAAATTTCGCCATCTTTTCGAAAGTACGCGTCGTTAGATTTTAAATTCGAGGATCGAATTTCTTTTAGAGGAGAAGATTGTAACGTTTTAAAAATCATTTAGAATAATTATAGAATTATTAGCGGTAGAACAAGCGTTTTTCAAATAAAACCTAGTTAATAATTATTTCTACATAGGTATAATTTTAGTAATTCTCTATGTAATTATTATTTAATTATGTATGTATTTAATTAATTAATTAATTATTTAATTATTTACTTATTCAATTAATTATTTTAACATGCACATACACACTAATCTAGGGTTAACAATATGTTAGTATAGGTTAATACAAGTTTTTGCAAACATGACAACTTAAACATATTTTATTAACACGCTTTTTCATTTAAAAATGTTGGATGGTTCTAGAATTTTGTGAAAAATAAAAATGAGAGGCATGGTGCATTAAATGTGAGGTGAGGGGTGTTCCATGGCTTGGGCTTTCTCTCTCTCACTCTCTAGATATTTCTTTCATCTCTTCTTCTCTTATTTCTTCTTAGAACAAGAAAACCTTCTCTACCTCACTTAAACCCTACCCTAATCACCATAAACCCTTCATTAAACCTTTCCAAAATCCTAATCCAAACCTCTTCAAGAGTTTCATTCAAGTAAGTTTCCGTTTTGGTGGCTATCCTATCAAGTAGGATCACCTACTAGTCTATCTTAAGGTATGAGTTAAGTTTACTACTTTTTTTGCTAACCTTTTGTCATAATTGTTCTTGATTAGGTTTTAGGGTAGTGTTTAAGTAAGTTTAGAAGTTTTAAAGAGAGGGTTAAGCCAAGTTTAGGGTTTTAGTGATTTCTAGGATAATCATGACTCGTATTAGGATAGTTAAGAGTAGTGTAGAGTCTAATAACCTTGCTAAACTCCCAAGTTTGCACTAAAACACCTTAATGTTTTAATTAGTGTTAAATACCATTTTTGGTTAAAGGTTAGGGTTCTTACGAATCTTCTATCAATCCTGAAGTTTTTTTGAGAAGTTGCAATTACTGTAAAATATATATAGGACTAGGAATATACCCTAGAAGCCTGAGCCTTCCCCTCCATACCAAGGCCGCAGATTTAATACTTCCGGCCGCAAATTGCGGCCAGGTGAGGGAGCTAGGTTGTGGGTCTTGGTCGTGGGCTCTCTGCTACACTAACTAGGTCTCTGGTGTGTGCAACTTTATCTAGTTGTGCCCGTATAAAAATATGGGACCATTTTACCTTAATTCAGACGTTTTGTTAATATACGATACGAACGTTTTGATCCTAGTCTTGGCGTTTTCCTTGGAAAAACAGCCCTTAGGGGCGGTCTTAGACGTTGTTGCACACGTTTATAGCACCAAGTTTATACGTGTTTAACTTGTGAGAGTTCGTTCTTTCGTATAGTATTTGATTTCGCGTTATCTCGGATGTCTAGCCTTATATGTTAAGTTTGTACGATTTTAGGATCGGTTGCGGAGACGTCGGATGCGGCTAGGAAAGGAAAGGCGGTGGTCGGATTCAATTAGCCGAGACGTTCTGGTGAGTAGATTTAACATCTATAGAGGAATCGTTTGGATGGCGTAAAGCCCCCGATAGTTAGAATCTAATTACAAATCTTGTATTCATATGCTTATACCATATTCATATTGCATATGCATCATCATGCACGTCGATATTATTACTCTAGAACACTTGCACCATTACCAATGGTTAATGCCGCGCGTGCACTATCATGTATGTACACACACGTCGTTTATAATTGCTATATCACGAACACTATAGAATTTACCAGATAACTTTCAATGTTTGCATTTGCCACATCATGACATATAAATCATCAAATCATTCATCTAGTTGGATCATATTAATATCATGGACATTCGCCATCATCGACATATTCATGTACTATGATTTACTTGGAAATTTCCGTTTTTCATGAGATTTCTGGATTTAGGGAACCGCAAGCGGATTTTATAAACTTATGATCATTTTAAAAGAAAAATGTGGTTCTCGTGATATGATGTGTGGCATCCACCATGAGTTTTCCTTGTTCTGGAATTATGTATATACCCGATTCGAGGTTAGAGGAGGCACCTTCTGCGGGTACATGGTCGATCCGGTGAGGTATCCTGAGGCAAGAAGATCGTATAGAGAGAGGTTGAGTCCGGTAAGGGAACAATACCTACCGGTGATTGTTGGCCCGGTGTACATCCGGAGGATACCGACCGGAGTCGTGTGATTCAGACAGATTTGAGGGCCGATCTGAGAGACGGCACCCGAGATATTGAGATATTTGAGTTTCGATGCTTGACACAGGACATGTTGTTTCTATTGATGATACCTTGGTTTTATCATACCAAAATCTTTAAAGAAAAAACTCAGTTTTCGGATATCCGGATTTCATATTTGATCATTTAATCATGTCGCATCTACACTAGTGCATCGCATCATGACTCATGCTTAGGACATGACATCTTTACTTGCATGCTTGCGATTGTCTCATATGATGTTACTTACTACTCACGAGCTGGTAACTCACCCCGTTGTGCCACAGTGTCTTGCAGGACCGACCTGTCAGCATAGTCTCGACGAGCGCACTACTACTCTTTCTGCTATCCTTTTTGCTTCGACTTTTCAGCATGATACTTGTAGGTGGGCTTGTAAGGATATTCTTTTATCTTCCACCATGTATATTTACTTTTGTATCTAGTATACTCCATCTACCAGTTGTATATTTGACCTAGAGATGAGATTGTGAGACTTGTATTATGTTGGTATCTGGTGTCGAGCTCGTGTGAGCCTACTTTTATGTTTTCTTGTGGGCGATGTTTTCTTTTCTTGCTTTATTTTGTTTTCACACTATTAAGTTATATTCTTGCATGTGTTTGTGTTCCGCCAATTTTGGTGAAGAGCTAGCTCCCGCTTGGGGATGCCTTTATGTTTGATTATGTATATTCATGTTATGTATCGGTTTGGGACCAGTTTTTACAAAGGAGATGATGTCGAAATTTTCATAAAACTTGAATCTTCAAAAGATTTTGATATAACTCTTGCATTTAAAATTTACCTTTTAAAACAAGTATTTCTTTATCACTCTATTTTATTTCACGGTTTAGATTTCTGGGACTTTGGCTTACTTGAATTACGTTACGTGTTTAGACGTTGCGTGATTTAAGTGCCAGTCATGTTCCACCTTCAGGTCGTGACAACAGGTGTGAACAAATACCCCCGCTGCTTTGCCTACGGATGTATATACATGGGTGAAGTAGTGTAGTGTAGTGCAGAGCAAACAACTGATTTCGGGCTGGCATATCATACATAACTTTTATAATTTTAATCTGAGAAGATGGCAAGAGGGCACCGGTGCCGTCATCTACCATTGCTTCAAATCACGATTCTTAAGAAATGTAGTTCTAAACCCTGAGGCTTGGGTGTTGCACCTTTCTCTTTTTGATGGCGACATCATCTACCTTTTTTTTTCATGGGTGGCCCACGGATAGTATACGGTAGTTAAGCTTGAGACCGACCGTATGGCAGCGATGTCTTAGGAAACATGTTTATATCCCCGTCATCTAAGGCTTTCCAATTTTATGAGCCGTGAGGGTCTCATAAAAGTGTTTCTCTCTACGATTGGAGAGGATCTCGCAGGTGTATCCTAACGTGAAATATAGATAATCCCTTTCGATATAGAAGTCTGTTAGGTTTGTGGTATTGGGTTAAGACTATTGTACCGTTGTGTTGGCTGATATTTTCTCGACATGCAGTCTCTTAGGTTATGGCTCGAGTAGCCACGCGTATGTCATGTTTCTGATCCCTTCTTAGGATGGACATGACGTCTTCTTAGGTTAGAATATCCACATTACCATCGAATGATCCAGCGTTTGGTATTGCCATGGCGCTTAACTTGAGATTAGGCTCGATTTGGAGCCCCGATGAGTCATAACCACGCCCTTCAAGGGTCGGATGGAATCCAATGATTTTTTTGGCTTGCCATCAAGACCTGAAGCTAAGCATATGCCATCACTTCACTTTTGCTTTGATGATGTCGCACCGATTCTTCGCTGAAGTAGAGTAGACATCCATATGACCTCTAGGCCGTATATATCGCCATTGAGATCTGGAGCTAAGAATATGTCATTACTCCGATTTTATTTGACCGTTGCATTCACACCTTGCTGGAATGAGGAAGAACGTCGAGATGATTTCAAGACTGTAGATATTGCCATTGAGATCTGGTGCTAAGAATGTGCCATTGCACCACTTTTATTTGACCTTTGGGTCCTTGTTAACGTCGCGTCTGCATCGAAAAGAAACGTTGAGCTGGAGCTAGGAACTTATCATTACTCCGTTTTGATTTGGCTACTTGAAGCTTTGTCGACACCACATCTGTACTTTGTGTTAGTGTTTATGCCCTAGAGGCCATTAATGTATCACACTAGATTCTATATTACTTAATGGAAGCTTGGGATATTGACAGTTGTATTAACAGTCTTGCTAACAATGGTAGTATGCTACTTTCTTTGTTTCTACTTTAATATGTGCATATGTTTCTTTTAACATATCGCTTATACATATTAGTAGAGCCCTTAGGATCTTTGGTTGATTACCAGCATTGTGATGGCAGTCACACTAGTGGGGACTGGGTAGTCTATAAGCAACATCCTATACAGATCCCTGGTCATAGGATTATCGAGACTGGGCATCGGTACTCCGGAGTAGACTGGTGTATACACTTCTCATCCCAGCATGGGGAGATGGTCTGTCCCACAGCCATCAGTACGTCGTACTGGAAATAGTATGCAGGTGCTCGTTAGGTTACGAGTACACCGGACAGGACTCGCCGGGAACTGCAGGTTGGTACTATACCTATCGTCAGATTGCAGTTCCTAGGTGACATGAGTACAGCTTAGTCCGTCGACTTGACACTGCTACTTTGCCTCGGGTGTGTTCCCACTGTACTTAGATTACTACCCTATCACGGCTCAAAGGAGTCATGTAAACAGGTAGTAGTTGGGTGCAGTCCCGAAGCACTTAGAGGCAGTGGCAGTTAGACAGGATTCGTCTCTCCCAGTATTAGGGGTTGATATCGCGCTGTGTATGGAGAGCCATTACGCAAGGTCCCTGGCCAGGGAAAGCGAGATTTACTCGTAGGTGTTCTAGTAGTTTCTCAAGGTGTAATGGGCTTCACTCCGACACGACTTATACCGCTATTAGGGGTCTGACGTTTACCGCACCATAGGCACGATATGCGATAGTCCTAGACGAACAGACCGGACTGTACGGAGATTGTCACATACAGGCTCAGTAGGAGTTCAAATGGGTTTCCTCATCGTCCTTCTTATCGACATCTACCTGGGGACCGTTACGTACAGCTATTACCGCTTGCGGCCTGTGGTTAAACCCATTGCCAGCGTAGTGTCGAGTGTTTAGAGTCCCACACAGAGAGTTTCCCTGCACCGGGCAAAAGGTGTAGAGGCCGTATGGTTTTACGGCAGGGCCACGATCACTTACGTACACTTGTGCACGTACTATGATCGGGCAGATAATACTAGTGGGCTTTGGTTTAAGCCGGATCCTAGTATTATACAGATGGATTTATTCAGTCTCGGTTTATCCGTGTTTTTCAGAAATACGGATGGGAGGGGCAGTCTCGTAATTTGTCGGGAAGCTTCTAGAAGGAGGTGACTCATTTGTGTTTATTTCTTTTTAGATTTAAACTAAATGAGGTGGAGGAGATGAGGTGTAGTTTCATTAAATGATCCATGACTCATTAGGTGACTCATTAGATGATTCACCTTGTGAATTAAATGAAGCATGATGAATATTAGCTAGATATTTATTTTGGTGAGATATTATTATGCTTCATGATATTCACAAATGAGAATGGTTCATTGATTATCACAAAACACTTCTCTCTCTTCAAGTCTTCATCTTCTTTCTCAAACCCTAAAAGCTTTCATGAGTTGAGAATTTTAGGGTTTAAAGTTACTAAGTATTCCATCTAAATACTCTACACCCTCTAGGATTTCTAGAGTAGAAAACTAGAAACCGTAGTTATCTCAGATTCGAGATAGGAGCTCGGACTATAGACTCTCGGGTGGATAGTCTTTGACTCTAGGAGGCCGTTGAGGTACCCATGTTCCATAGAGCCGACGAGGTGTGGAGGACAGCGATGAAGACCCGAAGGACAAGTAACGTAAGGTATAACTTCGAATCAGAGTAGTTAAACCTCTCGTGGTTTGCTAGTAATGGTTTAAACACGATCCGTGTGCTCAAGTCCGTGTTACGAAGCTTTGATAATTTTTTTTCATATATTCCGCCTCCCCGCGAACACGTGGGGTGCGTGACATGGACTTACAGTGGTATCAGAGCCTACTAAACCTTTACTAGCTTGTTAGCAACTAATTAGAACTTCGATCGTCGGAAAAACACGAAAACATAACCCTGCTTCCCTAATGTTTCTGTCGATTTTAAACTTGTCGAAAATATTATTTTAGAAGTATGAAAATTCACAGCTGGGAATTCTAAGAATACTAGAAAAATACGAGTTGCTAACTCGGTGAGACTACCGCAGAAGCGCGGTGGATTGGTGCAATACGCCGCGGATCCGCGGCTGAGTCGACTCCGAGTTGACTCGTATTTACACAGTTTGTCTTATTTTTGGGTGTTCTGTTTTTCTGTATTTTTTGTTTCTGCCCAGGTCTTTTCAGTGCTGGCTTGCATTTGGGGTAGACACGGAAAAAGGTTGTCGATCGAAATTCTAAGTTATTTGCTAATCGGGTATTTGATGTGTTCGTAAACTTCCGCTCATTGATAGTTGATTGTTAGAGATTTTGTATATGTTTTAAATTTAAGAATACCGCAATCAAAACGGTGTCGCTTGGTAGCTTGCCGGTTGAGTACAAGTCGATCTACAGGGAAAATGTGTTCTTTTCTTTAAGTTCTAACGAGTTAAGTCCTATCTTTGATAGATTTTGTTTTACTATCTAAGATGAGAATGACTTGAATTAAAGGCTTGCTAGGGTTAGGATTAGGTTAGTTCTAAATAAGGATTCTTCTCACTTCTTTTCAATGCCCTAGTTAAGAATATAGGTGTTAGGGTAATAGTCAACAACGGGGATTAGCACGACTAGGAAGAAACTTAGTTTCTTCCTTTTGGTCCTTGTCCGTCCGTTCTTAACTCTTAGACCTAACCTCCAGTTAATTCGACCACAACCGGTCTAACTAGGGAATCACCGCGATCCTTTAGGATAGGGTGATGTAGTGAGCGGTGTGTGGTTGAATTAAATAGAGTCCGTATTTTAAAATTATATGGCAAAGAAAGGAGTGAGCGAGATTTCCTTCTCTCAAACCTTCCCTACCCTAACCCTAACAAGTGAGGAATTATTCACTCATTAGGAAGATAATAAAATTCATTTTTATATTTTTATTTAATGACCTAAATTGCAGATAAATAAAGAATAGATAAAAAATTGTAGATAATAAATTTCAGATAATAAAGAATGTGAGATAGAATGAAAAAAACTTACTTTATTGATGACCTCTCAACAACGCATTACAATTGAATTTAGATCTAAGAATTAAAAGAGGAATAAAAACTAAAGACAGGCATGCCTAATTAGGCTTTCGGCTTTCCTATTTATAGATAGGAAAAAACCCTAGGTTACAAACTAATCCACACTTGAATTTACAAGACTACCCTAAGAAAGCCGGGTCAAAGCACCGACACCCACCGACACCTGCACTGACACATGCACTATATAGCCGCGGAACCGCGGCAGGAAGGCATGTTTGGCCGCGGAACCGTGGCCAAATGGTGGGATCTCTGGCTTAGTTCTTCAGGGTTGCTTCATGTTTCTTTTTCCTTCTATTTTCTTCACTTGGTTCCTCAGAATCTATTCTATTTTCTTCCAGATTTCCAACAGTGCAGAATTATGTGGACTTTTACCGTGAGCTTCGCGTTGAAGTCTTGAATCTTGTGCTACCCTTGCGCTTTGTGCATTGAACTGTCTACCGATCTTCATTTGTTCCTTGAACTGGTAGGTGGCATCATACGGATTCATCTATTGTTGGTCGTAGTCTCACATTTGTAGCGACTTTTTCATGAATTTCACTGTAACGATCTGAGAACCTGTAACCTGCAACTATTTAGCAGACATGAATCAAAAGCACCTATTTATATGTAATGTGATTAAGAATGGGCGATATAATAATGCAAAATTCTGATATGAACAAATACCCCCAAACTTATCTTTTGCTCGTCCTGAGCAAAACTAATTTTATTCTTGAAAAAATCCTAACCTCACTTTTGCAAGGAATCGCGATTGCACTGAGCTCGTGCAACAAGCCGTTAAACTTCTAGGTGTTTCTAGTAGGAGGAGTGTTGTCTCCTGAGTGTTTTCAGCGGATACTACCCAAAAAATCCGATCAATTTGGCCTATTGACTTTCATTCTTCAATTCAGTATTCTAGCAAAAAATTCTATTATCTTCAACTTAGAAATCATGAACCCGTATTTTTCACACTTCCTTTTCATTTATCTTAAGATCGTATATGTTCTGCAAATTTATTAAGCTTTCAGCATCTTTTGAATTTTCC
The DNA here is from genome assembly GCA_030015575.1 of Agapanthus africanus. Taxonomy (NCBI): domain Eukaryota; kingdom Viridiplantae; phylum Streptophyta; class Magnoliopsida; order Asparagales; family Amaryllidaceae; genus Agapanthus; species Agapanthus africanus. Next base: position 557,360,864 of record JASDDO010000016.1, read on the forward strand.
TTCTAAGGTTCCATCTCAACTTAGGAATTTTTATTATTTTTACTGAAGGTATAAGCCCTATCTTTCATTCCTATCTCTCATCCAAACCCCAATCATATAGCCCTACGTGTGTGTAATTTTTACCCCTACACTTGGAAATTCAATTCAAGCTATCATACTCTTGTCCATCTTCCAAAATACTTTTAGTTGGTGAATTTTAGATGAAATTTCTCACACATCCTTCATGCGAACGTTAATACTTCTTGAGGTAATAAACGACCGATCACAAAATGTGCTTGCGCATTTAGGCGTAATTTCTCGTCTTGTAATACCTAAGGCTTAGTAGTGACTCCCAAACCAGTTGGTCTAAGACACTAGGTGATAAAGCACCCTCGCTATATTTTTTTTATTTATGCATTCTTAAGTAATTACAAAACCAGTGTTCATTTTTTTATCTCTTTATTCACACTTGTACTTTTATTTTATTTTCCTTAGGATTTTAGACAAGAGCAATTCAAGGTATTCTCTACTATCCCAAGTTTCAAGGTGCGTGTATGTGCTAGTTGTAGGGTATATATTTTCAGAATTTAGACTTAAGGTTCAGAATTATTTTTCAGACTTACACTTTAAATAAAAATTCAATACTCTTCTCTTATTTTGACTTAGCCCAAGAATTGAACTCAAAATTTGCCTATTTCTAAATAAACTATAAGGACATATATTTTCTGCAGTTAAACTTTAAGAAAGGTTATTTTTAGGGTTTTTAATTTACTAAGTTTAAGATCTAGTTTTTTCCTACTATTCAACCGTCATGTTGAACTTAAGTCAAATATGGCCAAAATTGAATTTTTCAATTTTTATAAATTTTTTTTTAAAGTTTTTCAAATTTTTTATTTGATTTTATTTTTATATATATATATATATATTTTATTTTCATTGTTAATTTTTATATTTTTTTTATAAAGATGCGATGCGGAATTAAATATGCAAAGAAAGAAGAAACAAATATGTACAAAAAATTAAAATATGCAATGCAATGATAACTATTTACAAACCAGCTCCACCCCCAAACTTATCAAAAGCAGTGCCCTCACTGCTCATGGCCTCGCCGTCCCCTCGATCTTGAGCGGGATCGTTCCTCTCTTGCCAGCAGGGTGGTCATGCCGTGCTCGACACCTATGACTCACTGATCCAGGTTGGTCACCATCCCTATCAATCTGTCTATCCCCCTAGTGGCTCTCCTAAGTAAACGTGCTTGTGTTGCTATTGCAAGCTCTTCCTCGCTTGCGGTCGAGCTGGAGCTGGATGTCTTTGCGAGTACGTTCTCGGCCGGCTCAGTGCGTGACCATACATCATTTAAGCGTGTGTAGGACGTGGATACGCCCTCAAGAAGAGGTCTAATAGGGATCCCTCCATGCATATAAAACTCGAATTCCTCCACAGGGAGGAAATAGCGACACAGTTGTGTCACCAACATAGGGCATGGATAGTTGGCAGCCCACTTGCCCGCACCAATTGAGTGAAGTAATACCGTGCACATATCATAGCTGGGGTTTCTAGTCATCAAAGTGTGCACGATATGAAGGGATGGTGTGAAAAATGTCGAATTGTGCGAACTACCAAAAATATTATTTTGTGTCCAACGGCACACAGTCAACACGTTCGCATAAAGGGTTCTAGCTTGGATGCCCTTACGTGGCTCTCTCAAACAGTCATTACCCATCAAGGGTAGGTAGTCCTCGAAACGGAGGGGTTGGTCATGGGTAGGTATTCTAGGAATTAAGGTGAGTTCATGGATGAAGTCCCTATCGATTATTATTTCCCTATCACCCCAATTTAGCCTAATGTATCCGTTTTGTGAGAGGCAACCATCCTCCATGCACTCGTAAAATCGGGTGACGAGATCAGGAAGCGCGAAGGCATTCGGATGATTAAACGGTAAAAAATTCCATCCGCGCCTACAGATATCTTCACCAAAATAACTTCCACAGATCGTGTGTGCAAAGATTTGGGAAAAGTCCCTCTCAAATTGCAAAGTGGATGCCATCAGAGAAGTGCAGAATATTTATAAAAAAATTTAACAGAGAGAACCAGAGAATGCAAACCTCCTCTGAAGTTTTCAGATGGAGAAGACAGCATTGAGCGGCGGAAGCGCGGCAGATGTGGCGTTGGGCGGCGGTTCCGCCGCAGGAGGAGGATATCTCTCAGAACTTGTTGCTGCTGCGGCTAGGGTTTTTAGAGATATGAAGTTAGGGTTTGGTAAAAAACCGCAGAGGGGTCGAGTTCTATTTATAGGGGGGTTGTTTTGGTTATTTGCAAAAAGGACCTCTTAAAAAGAGGAATTTATTTGTAAATAATTTTTTTTATTTTTATTATTATTTTATTTTTTTTATTAAAACTGAAAATTTACAAAAATACCCCAAAAAAATTTTTATTTTATTTTTAAAATTTTATTTTGTTTTTATATAATTACAAGTGATACATACCCCCCAAGTTTTTTGAAACAGTGTTTCCACTGTTTATGGCTGAATAACCGAAATTTAGGGGTAGATGGAGGAAGATCAATCAATGTAATTTGGCTCCTGCAACAGCAGGAGCTCCTCCGAAGGGTCCGCGGTGAGGAACGGTTTAAGTCTATGTCCATTCACTTTAAATAGTGAACCGTCCTCCGGATTCTCTAAGTCGACCGCACCGTGCGGATGTACGGTGCGTACCAAAAATGGCTCTTTCCATCGAGATCTAAGTTTGTCGGGATGGAAATGTAGACGGGTGTCATAAAGTAAAACATGTTGACCATGTTTGAAAGTTTTGCGCATAAGGTGTTTATCGTGAAACACTTTCACTCGGTTTTTGACGGCAACCGTGTTCTCGTAAGCTTCATCCCGAAGCTCGTTTAATTCATTCAATTGCAGCTTCCTATGGCTGCTCGCATCTCCTAGAGATAGATTCAACTCTTTTATTGCCCAAAATGCCCAATGCTCAATTTCAACCGGAAGGTGGCAAGCCTTTTCATAAACAAGCCTATATGGAGATATGCCAAGATCGGTCTTATAGGCAGTTTGAAATCCCCAAAGGGCATCAATAAGTTTTGACGACCAATTCTTACGGTTTTTGGAAACCGTTTTCTCCAATATTTGTTTAATTTGCCGATTTGAAATCTCGGCTTGCCCACAAGTTTGGGGATGATAGGGCGTTGATAGCTTGTGATTAATGGAATATTTCCGCATTAAGGACTCGAAAGTCCTATTACAGAAATGAGTTCCATTATCGCTGATGATTGCACGGGGGGTACCCAAACAGAGAGAAAATATTTTCTTTGAGGAATCTAACGACAACCTTGTTGTCATTAGTCCGGCTGGGCACAGCCTCGACCCACTTAGAAACATAGTCAACAGCGAGGTGAATATACAAGTTCCCAAAAGAATTGGGAAACGGTCCCATAAAATCTATCCGCCAAACATCAAAAATTTCAACAACCAAAATTGGTTGGAGCGGCATTTCATTTCTCCAAGATATCCGGCCCAAGTGTTGGCACCGGGAGCATGTCTTGCAGTAATCAAGCGTGTCTTTAAAAAGTTGTGGCCAATAGAAACCACACTGCAAGGTCTTTTCTGCTGTCTTTTTAGGGCCAAAATACCCGCCGCACGCTTGATCGTGGCAGAATGACAGCACGCTCTTAAATTCATTATCGGGGACACACCGACGAATAATTTGGTCGGGACAGTATTTGAATAGATATGGTTCATCCCAGTGAAAATGTTTTACCTGGGATAAGAATCGAAGTCTGTCCTGATTCGACCATTCATTTGGTATAAGTCCGGTGGACAAATAATTCACAATATCTGCGAACCAAGGTTCGCATGATACAGTCAAGAGCTGCTCATCTGAAAAAACGTCTTTTATAGGAATTTGAAGCATCGGCGAAGAAGGGAGGCGTGAAAGATAGTCGGCGACAACGTTTTCGCATCCTCTCTTGTCTCTGATGACAAGATCAAACTCTTGTAGTAAGAGGATCCAACGTATCAGTCGAGATTTAGCGTCCTTATTCGCAAAAAGATGGCGAAGAGCTGAATGGTCAGTGTATACGATGACTGGAGAGTCGATTAAGTAGGGCATGAACTTTTCTAGTGCAAACACAACAGCTATGAGTTCCTTCTCGGTTGTTGTGTAATTTAATTGGGCCTCGTTCAAGGATCGGCTAGCGTAATAAATTACATGCGGCATCTTCTCAATGTGTTGTCCAAGGACAGCACCAATGGAAAAATCAGATGCATCACACATAATTTCAAATGGATGCATCCAGTCAGGAGACGAAAGAATGGGAGCAGAAGTGAGTGAGTTTTTCAATGACTCGAACGCCTTCATACAGCTCGAGTCGAAATCAAAAGCGGTGTCCTTGACCAACAAAAGAGTCAAGGGTCTAGCTATCTTGCTAAAATCCTTGATGAACCGTCTATAGAAACCGGCATGGCCAAGGAAGGCTCGAATGTCTCGGACGCATTTGGGAAGAGGAAGATTGGAAATGACTTCAATCTTAGCTTTGTCTACCTCAATGCCATTTTGCGAGATGATATGTCCTAAGACAATACCTTCTCGTACCATAAAGTGGCACTTCTCCCAATTTAAAGTAAGGTTCTTATCCTTATACCGGGTAAGGACTGCGTCTAAATGTAGCAAACACTCATCAAAGGAGTCGCCAAAAATAGAGAAATCATCCATGAATATCTCTAAGAATTTTTCCACCATGTCTGAAAAATACCCATCATACACCGCTGGAAAGTAGTGGATGCATTGCATACCCAAAGGGTATGCGACGGTATGCAAACGTACCGAACGGATAAGTGAATGTGGTCTTGTCTTGATCCTTTTCGGCGATAGGAATTTGATTATAGCCGGAGTAGCCATCCAAAAAGCAATAAAATTCTTGCCCAGCCAATCGTTCTAGCATTTGGTCACTAAAAGGTAATGGAAAGTGGTCTTTCCATATCGCGGCGTTGAGTTTTCTATAATCGATGCATACTCGCCACCCAGTTTGGGTGCGAGTAGGTATTAACTCATTCGCCTCATTAGTTATGACCGTTATGCCAGATTTCTTTGGGACAACGTGAATGGGGCTAACCCACTGGCTATCAAAGATAGGGTAAATGATATCACTATCAAGACATTTTACGATCTCTTTTTTAACAGCCTCCTTCATGACTGGGTTGGGGCGTCTCTGTGGATCCCTTGCTGGCTTGGCATCATCCATTATATGAATATGATGTTCAACTATTAGAGGACTAATCCCTTTGATGTTCGCTATGGTCCAGCCAAAAGCTTGTCGATTGCTTTGTAAGACCGTTAAAAGGGCTTTCTCTTGCTCTAGAGCTAGAGAAGCCGAGATGATAACAGGTAGGGTCTCATTCTCATCTAAGTAAGCGTATTTAAGGTGAGAAGGCAATAGCTTAAGTTCGAGTGTTGGAGGCGAAACAATTGAAAGTAAAATTGGTGAAATTGTCTCAAACTCGAAGGATTCCAACAGAGATTCAAAACGAGTGTAAGCAACTGAGTCGGATGGTTCAGTTATCTCATCCGAAAATTCAAAGGATTCAAACTCGGGTAGTGATGGTTCAAGATCGTTCGTGAAAATGAAACACTCGTAGTCATTATCGGGCGTGAAAACAGTGTCATGTTCAAGGAGGAACGCACTACTGGCATTAAGATTGCTGTGGTCGAATAGAAATTTCTCGAGCTCACAGTCCTCCTGAGTGATCTCTTGGATCGAGCAAACATCAAGTATATTAGCATTAGTTCGGAGGGCTGATTCCCCAACTTAAAAATGATGAGTTCAATTGTCATGTTCCCAAAAGATAGGTTCATCGAACCATTTCTACAATTGATCACAGCATTCGAAGTTGCAAGGAATGGTCGACCGAGTATCACCGGAATTTGACTCCGGGGGTTAGCTATAGGCTGTGTGTCCATAACAATGAAATCAACAGGGAATATGAAGTCCACTACTTTAATCAACACATCTTCTAACTCACCCCTAGGATGCGTGATGGATCGGTCAGCCATTTAGAGAGTACAATGTGTGGGTCTCAACTCTCCAACACCTAATTGCTCATATACTGAATAAGAAAGCAGGTTAACACTGGCACCAAGATCTAAAAGTGCGCGGTTGATGTTCTTATCCCCAATAGTTATTGAAATGGTAGGATTGCCAGGGTCCTTTCGTTTTTGAGATTAAGGTTGGGTAAGAGCATCACTTACTGCACTAGCCAAGAAAACTTTCTTAGGTACCTGTGATTTCCTCTTCTTGGTGCATAAGTCCTTCAATATTTTAGCGTAAGAAGGGACTTGTTGGATTGCCTACAAGAGGGGAATGTTAATGCTAACCTGTTTAAATAACTCCACAATCTTCTCCATCTGTTGATTTGGTTTATTGGATCTCAACCTGTTTGGAAATGGAACATTTTGAAAATTGGTTGAGTCCAATATTTGTAGAGGAGATTTCAGAGTAGGAATGGAACCCAGTGTTGGTGTTTTCGTGGAGTGAGATATGGGTCCGTTCGGAGTAGTAGAAGAATTAGAGCCTTGTGAAGAATGAAGAACAGGCTCTGAAGATGAAGAAGAAGAAGAAGAAGAAAAAGAAGCGGCGGCCGGGGTGTCATCATCAGTGCCAACATTGTTGTGCAACATCCTTCTAGATCTCAATGTAGTCACGGCACTCACATTATAGTTTTGTTGTTCAATAGCAACATGTGCATTCTGTGGGCGACCAGGATTTGGCAGTGGTTGAGATGGAAGCATCCCCTTTTCTCGTTCTCTTAAAGCAGCATTCAGTTGTGCAATTTGGGCTTCAATGGTTTTAATACTTTGCCCGTGTGAAGCAGTGTGTTGCACCAAAGACTGAATGGAAGACTGGATGTTGGCGGAGGATTGAGTTGATTGTATTAAAAACGCATCCAGACTTCGTTCTAACGAGGTAACCTTATCGTTATTTTGCGGAACAAAATTGTTTTGAGGAAAAGAGTTGTTTGGTGCAAAATTGTTCATTTGATTTTGGTAAGGTTGGGGTTGGAAAGATTGTTGATATTGAGTTTGTTGATGAGCTTGTTGTTGGGGAGGAGGCCTCTGAAAATTGTTGTTGTCTTGGAATTGTTGTTGATTTTGATTCCAAGCAAAATTGGGGTGGTTCCTCCAACCAGGATTGTAAGTTGAGAGTATGGATCATTTCTTTGTCTTTGCTGAAAGGCAACATTGACTTGATCCTGTCCTTGAGCAGGTGGGTTGTAAGGACACTCTTCAGTCAAATGGGACGGATCCGAACAACAAGCGCATATAGTGCGAGGTGGTAAAGCAGGGGCAGGAGAAGGCGATGAGAATTTGCTCTCAATTGCTTCTAATTTTCATGTAATTGCTGCCATCTCGGCTTTCATTGCAATTGACATATCAAGTTGGTGAACACCTGCCCTAGACAGACCTGATGAAGTAGATGAAGTGGACGAAGTGGTCTATTTAGTACTTTCCCACTGAAGTGTTTGTTCAGCAAGATCGTCGAGAAATTGCCAAGGTTCCTTGTCAGATTTAGTTAGGAAGTGACCTTGACAAATGGTTTCCAGCAACTGCTTAGTTGCTGGGTTCAGTCCTTCGTATAAAGTATGGCAAAGTTGCCATCTCTCGATACCGTGATGAGGGCACTGAACAAGAAGGTCTTTAAATCGTTCAAAACACTTCCAAAAAGGTTCGGAAGGAAGGTGGGAAAATTGATTAATTTCATTACGAATTCTCGTGGTCTTGTGATGTGGGTAAATTTTTTTAAGAAATGCCTAAACAACCTCTTCCTAACTGTTTATAGAATGCGATGCTGTACTATATAGGCACTTTTCAGCTAGGTCACACAAAGTGAAAGGAATGACTCGTAGCCTTACAGCATCATTGGAAAGTTAGGTGGTCTTCATCATTGCACAAACATTCTGGAATTTGTTAATGTAGATATATGCATCTTCGGATTCCAGTCCGTGAAATTTGGGCAGCATATTGATGAAATGGGGCTTAATTTCGAAATTATCCCCATTTGTCGGCGGGAGTGAAAGACAAGTAGGAAGTGCGGAGCGGGTAGGATAGAAACGATCCTAGAGCGCGATTTGCTGGGGCGCTTCAACAGAAGGTAAAGGGTTGTTAGGATTGAATCCTGAGATCTCTTTAGAAGATGATGAATGTGAAGATGAAGGTAAGGATGAAAAAGAAGTGGAGGGAGTTTCGACTTCGGAGTCGAACGCGTCGTCAGTAGCGACTAACGAGACACGGACTAAACGGGCGCTAGTGTCCCTAGTCCAACCGGACATACACTAAACGAGTTGTAGTGTAGTCAAAAAGCAGAATGTGAGGGTAAGAAAACGTCAATGGGGAAATGTGAGAATGAAAGTTGGGTGCAATGGAATTCTAGCGACAAATGGCAAGTTTTTGTAAAAATTTTGTTTTGTATTTTTTTTATATATATTTTTATTTTTTATAAGGAATTTTGCAAAAAAATTTTTTTACGGAACTACGACACACTTTCAAACAGTCGCAATTTAAGCATGCACAATCAAGCCTAGAGCTAGGGTCTCCTAAGTCAACTAGACTGCTCCTAACTGGTCCAAAGCGGCAAGTTGTGAGATATCCCTCAAATCGCCTCTTCACCGCCAATTGTGGCCAGGTATGCACAAGTGAAAAAAGGAGAGTTCCGCTCACGAATCACCGTGAGACGGGACTTTTAAAGTTACCTTTCTCACTTGTCTAGCCTAGACACCACAAATTCAGGTTTAGATAAACGACTGAATGCCCACAACCTTTCTCTGTCCTAATGAGCACGACAGTTCTTAATTGGCTGAGTCTAGATATTTCTTAATTAGTTCAAAGGTTGATGCATATGCTTTTTGTGAACTCTGGGGTCTTAGGAACGGTAATGAAATCCCCACCCAATCTGGATTGGTGTTATAGCCCCTTAAATTCCGTTTTAAATATGCAAAGCAATTAACACAAAAAATCTAAAACACTTGCCAAAAAAAATTTCTTTTTATTTGCGGCGCAAAGAATCCTGCACAAAATGATTTATTAGAGAGGGAGAAGAAGTTTTGCGCAAAAAACCCTACAGGAAAATTTTTCAGTGGAGATCAGAGGGTAGAAGAGAGGACAAAAATACTTACAGAGAATTTTGAAGTGCTGACGCCAGCAAATGGCCGTGGATCCGCGGTTAAGTGCTCCAATCTGCGGCGGTTCCGCGGTGGATAAGTCGGTTCAGGCCTCCAAAAGTTTTCTGTGTGCTGTTATGGTTTCCTCTGTCTGTTCAGATCTTCTGTTTGTTGATTTGTTCACCGAGTTTGCTCCAGATCTGAATCAGTCCGTCTTCCGTTCCTGCACGATTCGCACAAAAACCGATCAAAAAGAACAAGATGATTTTTTTTTTAGTTTTTATATTTTCAATTTTTATAATTTTTATAATTTTTTCAATTTCAATTAACCCGAAATTACAAAAAGAAAATAACTACCATTTCCCCGGCAACGGCGCCATTTGATTGTTAGGGATTTTCTGCGTTTAAATTTTAAAGAATACCGCAATCAAGACGGTGTCGCTTGGTAGCTAGCCGGTTGAGTACGAGTCGATCCACAGGGAAAAGGTGTTCTTTTCTTTAAGTTCTAACGAGTTAAGTCCTATCTTTAGTAGGTTTTGTTTTACTAGCTAAGAATGAGAATGACTTGAATTAAAGGCTTGCTAGGGTTAGGATTAGGTTAGTTCTAAATAAGGATTCTTCTCACTTCTTTCAATGCCCTAGTTAAGAATATAGGTGTTAGGGTAATAATCAACAACAGGGTTAGCACGACTAGGAAGAAACTTAGTTTCTTCCTTTTGGTCCTTCTCCGTCCTTTCTTAACTCTTAGCCCTAACCTCCAGTTAATTCGACCACAACCGGTCTAACTAGGGAATCACCGCTATCCTTTAGGATAGGGTGCCGTAGTGAGCGGTGTGTGGTTGAATTAAATAGAGTCCGTATTTTAAAATTATATGGCAAAGAAAGGAGTGAGAGATTTTCTTCTCTCAAACCTTCCCTATCCTAACCCTAACAAGTGAGGAATTACTCACTCATTAGGAAGATAATAAAATTCATTTTTATATTTTTATTTAATGACCTAAATTGCAGATAAATAAAGAACAGATAAAAAATTGCAGATAATAAATTTCAGATAAAAAAGAATGCAAGATAGAATGAAAAAACTTACTTTATTGATGACCTCTCAGCAACGCATTACAATTGAATTTAGATCTAAGAATTAAAAAGAGGAATAAAAACTATAGAGAGGCATGCCTAATTAGGCTTTCGGCTTTCCTATTTATAGATAGGAAAAAACCCTAGGTTACAATCTGATCCACACTTGAATTTACAAGACTACCTTAAGAAAGCCAGGTCAAAACACCGACACCCACCGACACCTGCACCGACACGTGCACTATATGGCCGCGGAACCGCGGCAGGAAGGCATGTTTGGCCGTAGAACCGCGGCCAAATGGTGGGATCTCTGGCTTAGTTCTTCAGGGTTGCTTCATGTTACTTTTTCCTTCTGTTTTCTTCACTTGGTTCATCAGAATCTCTTCTATTTTCTTCCAGATTTCCAACAGTGCAGAATTATGTGGACTTTTACCATGAGCTTTGCGTTGAAGTCTTGAATCTTGTGCTACCCTTATGCTTTGTGCATTGAACTGTCTACTAATCTTCGTTTGTTTCTTGAACTGGTAGGCGGTATCATACGGATTCATCTATTGTTGGTCGTAGTCTCACATTTGTAGCAACTTTTTCATGAATTTCACTGTAACGATCTGAGCCTGTAACCTGCAACTATTTAGCAGACATGGATCAAGAGCACCTATTTATATGTAATGTGATTAAGAATGGGCGATATAATAATGCAAAATTCTGATTTGAACACTAGTTTGTCGGTTAGTTGGGGGTTGCACATTTCTGTGATGGATATTAGTTTGTGTATATGAACTTCATTTGATCGTCATGGATGAATAGCCGGGGATGTGAGATGAGAGTTTTTATCTTTCATTCGATGTAAATTGTAATATATTGTAATATTCTTTTGCGGGGCACATCCGGGTTGAGATTGTAGCCACTGTTGTATTATTTCATTTACTGTTTTATACTCCTAGAATAGACCCAAGATGGGGTGCAAAAACTACCGGGTACTTTGAAGTGTTTAATGGCCTACTCACGTCGTTGAGGGAGACTGTTTCACTTCTGGCACTAGGCGGGTAGTTTGCCGCACCCGTAGGGGTCTAGGGTGGGGTTTGGCTATTCATCACGACCGTGTAATCCGTCTTTTGTTGCAGGCTCGAACGAAACGCGGATTCCTAGTATATCCAATATGTTCATATGTGATCTGGAATGCCTATTATTATGTCTGACGAATGTACAATATCTGGTAGGCGTTGCTTATGTTTTGCATCCGCGCTAGCCCAGCCCCCGCTCTGTCGTTAGTAACCTAGCGGGTGAATGACGGGGCCCAGTGGCAAATGCGGATGGCAAAGCGGACGTTGTATTTTCGTTGTTTTCTGCAATGATAGGATAATTGATGGGACGCGTTATTTTAATGCAAAGAAAACAAATCAAAGCTGAATCGTTGAAACAAATTTAAAAGAAACCACTCGGTTATTTTAAAAGAGCAAAATTTTTAATTGCGGAGCTTTAACCACTCCTTTTAAAAAGCAATCAGGTTCTTTCGATTATATCAAGTTTACTACGTTCACGGTTTCGCCAAAACCAGTCGTAGCCCTCCGTTATTTCATATGGATGGTCAGTAGTATTCAAGCTATGTTTGTTGGCCTTCGTCAAGGCATAATGTTTGGTAGCTGTTGGGATATTCATATGTAGCATAGATAGATGGGTTGGTTTGGGACAGTCGTATTACTTTGTTGGCCTTCGTCAAGGGTATGTACGGGTGGGTTCAAATTAACAAGGATAATGATAGGAAGAACTTGACATGTGACTTATGATTTGTTGGCCTTCGTCAAGGTCATAAGAGCATGGGGCAAAAATCCACATCGGGAGTTTCTAAAGAAACTGAAACTTGCTAGTGTTGCATACCATTTGGAGTTTGATAATGGTACGATTCCTTCAGCATTATCACACGATGATATCTGGATCTCGATCCTACTGTGAGTATATGCTACTCATCAGGAGATTCGTCACTTAACGATCAATGCTATAAACCAGGTAGGCGTCTAGAACGGTGTCAGCGGGGCTACGCCTCCAGGGAAAAGAGGTTATTTAATTATGGAACTTCGCGAAAGCGTCGTAAAATCTCCCTCGAAGTACCGATACTAGCCTGGCTGAACGGTTAAGCAAGTATTGTACGGTGAGATCAGTCCTGACTGATTCTTCTTTTATGGTTTGAGGAAGGATTCGAAAAACAGTGGAAGCCATCCTGTTTAGATAAACTAAAAACCAATCTAAACTTGCAAGAGCATCATGCTAAAGTGTTTTCTTCTCTCTTTCAACTGCAGCGACTCTGTGACCATGACTAGGTTACATCTAGATAACAAGTTGACTGAATCTGACTTTTATGACTGGCAAAGGTCTGTCCAGATGTCCATTGCCTATGACATACTGGACCACCCTATTACCACTCAAGCCCCCGCCGTCCCAGGTCCAGTTTCCACCGTCGTGGATATAGATATCCGTCAGACAAGGGAAAAGGGCAGTGCGAATGCCAAGTGCCTCGTGTTGGCTTCAGTTGATGGTGTATACCAGAAGCAGCACGAGAAGATGGACTTAATTTCCATCTTCCTCCATAACAAATATTTATATGGAGAGCAATCTCATATCGTAAGATATGAGACCTCGAACAAATTGCTTCAAGCGATGTTGGCTGTCGAGTCATCTGTAAGGAACAACGTACTTACGATGACTAGCTATATTGATAAGCTCACAGACCTGGAGACCATGTTGGAAAACAGGTCATATGCTGACTTATTTCCACAGTCCCTACCCTCTACTTACACCCTGAAAGAAACCAGGGAGACACCCGCTCTGCTTAATGGGAGACCTTCTTCTTCTGCATCCAGGGCGAAAGCAAAGGGTGAAAAGAAGAAAACCTCCACAAAGCCGATATACGGTGTCAGTGAAGTAGAAGGAAAGGGAAGAGCAAAAGTTTCAGGACTTGGTGTAGGGAAGGAGGGATGTTCCTATTGTTATGGGAAGGGGCATTGGCAGAAACATTGCAGGGCTTTGGAAGCCAGTAGCCATGATTCGATGCATGTTGTGGTTTCGGCCTCGAGTGTGTTTGTAATTGAGAACTGTTTGTCAATTAACTCTACTTCCTGGATACTAGATACCGAATCAGGATTTCATATCTGTAATTCGTTATATACTTTGAGAAACCGTAAAGTTATCAGGGTAGGTGATATGTCTCTCAGAGTTGCGAACGGAATGAGCATGGACGCTGAATCCGTAGGGAAATATCGCCTAGGACTGACAAGTGGGCAGATATTGATTCTACGTAACTTTTGTATGTACCTAGTTTGACTTTTAATATCATATCAGTATCCTCACTTTCTAAAGAAGGATATGATTTTACATTCATAAGTGATGTGGTAAACATCCACCTAAATCAAGTTCTGATTGGGTCCGGTACATTAGATAACGGTATATACGTATTAAATCAAGCTCAGGTTTTCAATGTCCAGAACACACTTAAAAGAAAGTCTCCGGAAGTAAATCAGGCTTTCTTATGGTATTTTAGACTAGGTCACATCAATAAAACACAGTTGACTAAGTTACATAGAGAATGATATTCAAATCCGTTCGAATATCAATCTTATGCTACTTGTGAATCTTGTCTCATGGGAAAGATGACAAAGACTCCATTTACTGGACACGGAGTAAGAGCGAGCGAGCTCTTGGGACTCGTACACAGTGACGTGTGCGGTCTAATGTCTACACATACAAGAGGTGGTCATTCCTACTTCATTACTTTTACGGATGATTTCTCTATGGACATATCTTCTTAATGAAGCATAAATCTGAGGCCTTTGAGAAATTCCGGAAATACAAGAATGAAGTGGAAAACCAAACAGGCAAAAGTATCAAGACACTGAGATCTGATCGAGGTGGTGAATACTTAAGTGCCCAGTTCCTAGGATACTTAAAAGAGAATGGAATTCTCTCTCAGCTTACTCTTCCATACACACCACAACACAATGGTGTATCGGAAAGGCGGAATTGAACCCTATTGGATATGGTTCGTTCCATGATGAGTAAGGCTGAGTTACCGCGATCTTTCTGGGGTTATGCACTAGACTCAGCTGCAAATCTCTTGAACAAGGTTCCGACCAAGACTGTGCCTACCACACCATATCAGATGTGGAGTGGGAAGAAATCTTATCTTTAGTACTTGAAGACATAGGGATGTCCAGCTTTTGTTAAAAAGTAGCATACGGACAAGCTCGAGGCACGTTCAGTATAGTGTAAGTTTGTGGGATATCCAAAGAACTCCAAGGGGTATTATTTCTATTACGCAGAGGAACAAAAGGTTTTTGTTTCTCGTCATGCCCACTTCTTGGAAGCTGAATTTTTAGAAAATCAGAAGAGTGGGAGCGCAATAGAACTGGAAGAAATTCCAGAACCAAAAGCTGTTACTGAAAGTATGGTAGAACCAGAAGATTCAGAAGAAAGGGACATCCCAGCGCCTATCCGCAGAAGTAGTAGGTAGTCTCATCCGCCCAAAAGATACTATGGTTTTCTCATAGACGGGGATCGAGAGGATTGCATCATTGACAATGATGACCCTACTAGCTTCCATCAAGCCATTCAGAGCGGCGACTCAGTAAGATGGCTGGATGCAATGCGGACCGAAATGGAGTCCATGTACACTAACAAAGTATGGACTTTGGACATTGCTCCAGATGGGGTAAACTTCGTAGGATGCAAATGGGTCTTCAGAAGGAAGATTGGTGTAGATGGACAGGTTGAAACCTATAAGGCTAGACTTGTTGCAAAGGGTTTTCGTCAAAGACCCGGTTTGGACTATGATGAAACATTTTCTCCAGTGGCTATGCTCAAATCCATTCGGGTCCTTCTTGCCATTGCTGCCTTCCACGATTATGAGATCTGGCAGATGGACGTAAAGACGACTTTTCTAAATGGTAATTTGGAAGAGTGCATCTATATGGATCAGCCAGAGGGATTCATTCAGAGTGGGAGCAGCGGTAAAGTGTGCAAGTTGCTTAAATCCATTTATAAACTAAAGCAGGTATCACGGAGTTAGAACATCTATTTTGATGATACTGTTAAAGAATTCAATTTTATCAAAAATCCAGATGAACCATGCATATATAGTAAGATTGTAGAGAGAACTGTAGTATTCCTCGTCTTGTATGTGGATAACATTCTCTTAATAAGAAATGATATTCTTATGCTACAGTCAGTCAAAGGATTCTTGTCACAGAAGTTCTCCATGAAGGACCTGGGTGATGCTTCCTACATTCTGGGGATCCAGATCTATCGTGATAGATCAAAGAGGATGTTGGGACTTTCGCAGTCCAGGTACATAGACACCATATTAAAAAGATTCAGCATGGAAGATTCTAAGCGTGGTAACCTACCGGCTTGTCACGGAATCGCCCTCTCCAAAGAGATGTCTCCCAATGCTGATTTGGAAAGGGCTCGCATATCGATTATACCCTACGCTTCTGCGGTAGGCTCTATAATGTATGTGATGTTATGTACCAGACCAGATGTAGCATATGCATTGAGCATTATAAGATGGTATCAGTCAAACCCAGGGGAGAAGCTCTGGATAGCAGTAAAGAACATTCTCAAGTACCTGAGGAGGACTAAGGAGATGTTCTTGGTGTATGGCGGAAATGACCTCCAGATCGAGGCATTTGCTGACTCCATCTTCCAGAGTGACAAGGATGACTCCAAGTCTATGTCGGGTTATGTCTTTACCCTCAATGGAGGGGCGATCTGTTGGAAGAGTTCCAAGAAGGATATCGTTGCTGACTCGACGATGGAAGCAGAGTACATAGCTTCTTGCGATGCCGCAAAAGAAGCTGTCTGGATGAAGAAGTTCCTCACAGAACTTCAGGTGGTTCCTACCAGTGTTGATCCAATACCTCTGTATTGCGACAACAATGGAGCTATAGCTTTAGAGAAGGAACCCAGGTCCCATTAGAAGTCCAGACACATCTTAAGGTGGTGTCACCTGATCAGGGAGATCGTAGATCGCCGGGAGATCGAGGTGAAGAGAGTAGATACGAAGAATAACACTGCTGATCCATTCAAAAAGGCCATTCCTCAGACGCAGTTCGAGAGGCTATTCGAGATGATAGGTCTGCGATATGCCAGTACATCGCCCTAGTGCAAGTGGGAGATTGTTAGTGTTTATGCCCTAGAGGCCATTAATGTATCATACTAGATTGTATATTACTTAATGGAAGGTTGGGATATTCATAGTTGTATTAACAGTCTTTCGAAAAATGGTAGTATGCTACTTGGTTTGTTTCTACTTTAATATGTGCATATGTTTCTTTTAACATATCGCTTATACATATTAGTAGAGCCCTTAGGATCTTTGCTTGATTACCAGCGTTGTGATGGTGTTCTCCGCCGAAATACGCGACCAGGACGTTGGGACATCGGGGCCTGAATTTCGAGGGCAGATGCTATTTGGTGCTATCCGTCCACCTATCCGAAGATGCCAAGTTGGTTTATGGCACCGTGTATCGAAGGTTTAAACGGATGCGGCCGATGTAGCAGACTTCGTCAGATTCCCCCTCATTAAGGGGTTTTTGATTGTGGGGACGCTCTTCCCTGCAGGCGTAAGCCCCTGCAGTTAATTACGTAACAACTTTCTCCTTCTCCAGATGGTCTCTTCGTGTCATATGTGTTTGTTTTGTTTTTGGTTGCCCATGGATTGTATAGGGAGACTAATTTATGTTGTCGCCCGTAGGGCATGGATTAGTCCAAATCCGTATTTTCTTATATTTAGGGTTGGGGTTGGGTTTAAGGATGCGTTAGTCTCATTTGAAACTAAGATCAACTTAAACGTTTGTTAAAGATACGTTAGTCTAATTTTAGACTAAGATCAACTTAACGATTTGTTAAGGATATGTTAGTCTAATTTTTAGACTAAGATCAACTTAACAGGATCATTTAGATCCAACATAAAAGCATTTGGGCTCTATTGTTTAGTTTAAAGACATTGCGGTCCATTAGTTTAAGGACATTACGGTCCATTACTAGTTTAAGGACATGGTGGTCCAAGGTTAAGGACATCGTAGTCCGAGGGTTTAAAGACCCCACAGTCCAAGGTTAAGGACATCATAGTCCGTGAGTTTAAAGACCTCACAGTCAAGGTTAAGGACATCATAGTCTGTGAGTTTAAAGACCTCACAGTCAAGGTTAAGGAAATCATAGTCCATGAGTTTAAAGACCTCACAGTCAAGGTTAAGGACATCATAGTCCGTGAGTTTAAAGACCTGACAGTCAAGGTTAAGGACATCATAGTCCATGGGCTTAACGACCCCACAGTCTGAGATTAAGGACATCATAGTCTATGGGTTTAAGGACCCCACAGTCCAAGTTTAAGGACATCATAGTCCATGAGTTTATGGACCTCACGGTCCAAGTTTAAGGACATCATAGTCCGTGAGTTTAAGGACTTCACGGTCCAAGTTTAAGGACATCATAGTCCGTGAGTTTAAGGACCTCACGGTCCAAGGTTAAGGACATCACAGTCCATGAGTTTAAGGACCCCACAGTCCATTTTAAAGACGTCATAGTCTGTAAAATGTATGATTGTCGGGACCCATCACCTCTCTGAAGACGTTGAAGGATTACAACGACATATATCAGAAGGGTTCAGAGATGTACCCTTGAACCAATTTTGGTTGAAAGATCTGTAGTCCAATTTGGAACTAAGATCTGTTAAAAGATTTACGAGCATGCGGGCTCAATTGATCTGAATTTGAGGACTTATGGCCAATCTTGGGCTAAGTCCAACCAAGTTAAAATGTTTTATCATTTATTTTGGATTGTTGAGCTTTTATTTGAGCTTAGCCCTTTTTAACAATACTGAGCATTGATTTGGATTTTGACAGTATTTCTGTCTTTTAGTGCTGAGCACTCATAATAGCTCTGAGGCTTGTTAAAGAACAATTTATGTTCTATCAGCACCCACGTGAGGGACACGTGGTGCGCTTAGCGCTTTGCGCCAGTTAAAGAGCGCGGTGCGCTTCTGTCAAGTGGCGCACACATGAATGACACGTGGCACGCTTGGCGCTGAGCGCCAGATGATGAGCGCATTGCGCTTCTGTTGAGTAGCGCACACATGAATGACACGTGGCGTGATTGGCATTGAATGCCAGATGATGAGCGCATTGCGCTTCTGCTGAGCAGTGCACACATGAATGAAACGTGGCGCGCTTGGCGCTTAACGCCGGATGATGAGCGCATTGCGCTTCTGCTGAGCAGCGCCCACATGAATGATACGTGGCGCGCTTGGCGCTGAATACCAGATGACGAGCGCATTGCGCTAATTTATGAGCGCATTGCGCTATTAGCTCAGTGGCGCACACGTGAGTGACACGTGGCATGCCTGGCACTAAGCCCCAGTCCATGAGCGCAGTGTGCTAGTTTAAGAGCGCAAAGCGCTAACTGTTGAGTGGCGCACTCGTGAGTGACACTGTCACACCCCGCTTCCTGGTATACGGCGAAGGGGACACGACTGCTCCGCTACGTATATACTCAGAAGTACATACGTTAAGCATATCTAGGCAATATAAAAGTAAATACACAAGAGACAAGATATAATAAAAACAGCAACTTTTATTTATTAACATTCTTTTGTACAATGCATGAAAAGGAAATACAACTGAAATAAAACGATGCCTAAACAATGGCATAACAGGAAATGAAAAGTACTGAATGGAAAATGTATAATGAAACTAGAGCTCTGGTTCTTCAGCAAACTGCTCCAAGTCTTCTGCAGATGGCTCGATCTCTGCCGGGTCCAAACCACATGACGACATTCAAAGAAGAAAGAATAGAATGTCATCAGCGAACAGGTCACTCGGTAAGTCCCAAAGATAAGAGGAAAGTATAGTAGATAGAATAAGAAGATATCTTTTAAAGTTGTATTATCTTGTTGTATTGTTGTGTTACCGCTGTTGTTTGTAGCTTGGTACAGAAGGATGCCAGTGTATACGAGAGGGGTCTCTATATGCTAGAGACCAGGGCAAACGGAATGTACAAGGAACCGTTAAGCCACGGTATAACAGCAACGGAATATAGGTTAGGTGTCTTAATCTTACCGCCTCGTGCCACTTTTAACACCTTCCGTACCAATCTACCCCTTAAACCCCGTAGTGTTTTGATTATCTTGTAAATTGTATTGATTATATAATTGATTGATTGACTGAAACCATAATATCGGTAAACAGATATGACCGTAGAATCATGTAAATGGAATAACTGGAGAACCATGTAAGTGGAATGTATATCCATGGTTCGGTTCGGTCAAGTTGTATAGATTGATAATTGGACTTGTGGATTCATGTTGAAGATTGTAGATTGTAGATTGACCTGAATCATGTTCAAGTCAGATTAATCAGACTAAAACCCGAGTCAGACAATTAGAAATGAAAGTCGAAGTCTTGATTATTTCTTAAACCTATAATTGCTAGGGTCCTTAGGGTAATTTATAAAACTTGAGGGGGTTTTATGTAAAAATACTTATATATACTTTTCAAAATACACCTCAAGTATTCGTTATTCATCTTTAGAGTTGTAATGAAGGTGGATTTTATATTGTGATATTTTTAGTGAAAATATCCTAGTTTCAGAAATAAAGGTATTTATTTGTAAAATTAATTTATTTGGAATTCATAGTATTTTAGTGAAAAATGTATTCTTGTGATTTGTAGAAAAAGTTGGAATATTTATATCTTAACAAAATAGATATTTTAATGATAAATATACATATATT
Source organism: Agapanthus africanus (assembly GCA_030015575.1). Classification (NCBI taxonomy): domain Eukaryota; kingdom Viridiplantae; phylum Streptophyta; class Magnoliopsida; order Asparagales; family Amaryllidaceae; genus Agapanthus; species Agapanthus africanus. Next base: position 557,380,856 of record JASDDO010000016.1, read on the forward strand.
TATACAAAAATAATTTTAATAAACATTTTATATTCTAGAAAATCTCATTATCTTAAGATGTCGTATTTTAAATTTTTCGAGACCGAATGCTCCTTGCGGAGGTCTAAATCTCGCACTACTAAGCCTGAGGGTGCGCGATAAACCGCACCATCCCGAATGGGTTCCCCAAAGTGGGTTGTAACGGCGCTTTGCAAAGATTATAAAATACTAAATCGTTTAGAAAACGGTTTTATAAAGTAAGTGGTATTTATTTGTAAAGATGTCAATTTTTCCGTATTCTATGTTCTATGGTTTCCTAAGTCAATTTAACTATTCCTAACCGGTCTAAACGAAAAATTGTGAGATTCCTCAAATCGCCTCTTCACCGCCAATTGTGGCCAGGTAACTACAAGTGAAGAAAGGAGGAATCCGCTCACGAATCATCGTGAGACGGGCCTTTTAAAGTTACCTTTCTCACTTGTCTAGCCTAGACACCACAAAGTCAGGTTTAGATAAACGACCGATGTCCACAACTTATCGTATTTTCATAATAATTGGTATTTATTTAAAAAGTGTATCAAAACTAATCTTTTAGAAATGGTTTTATTAAGTATATGATATTTAAATGAAATTGCTTGTTTTCTCGTATTCTGGGTTCTCAAGGGGTGTTGCATATGAGTGTGTGAGGAGGTAGGTCGTTACCTCGTAATCTACTTTAAATGTATAGCAAGTTTGATGGGGTTAAATGAAGGATTGAAACAATGTAGTATTTAAATGAAAAATACGATAATTTGAAATAGTTATCATTTCATGTGATGAAACTTGTTCAAATTGTTTGATTAGTGTTTAATAGTCAACATAAGGATGTTTAAGTATGATTGTATTAGTGAGAAGTGAAATTTTATAGAAAACCGAATCGGAAATCGGATTTGTTCCGATTCCGTCGGGTTTTGTAATTTCGTATTTTAAGAGTGGAAAAGAAAGCTAGAAAAGGGACTCACGGGTTTTAGTTAAACAAGGGAGTGAGAGGGAACTAAAGGGATCGCCGATGTATTGTTTCGTCGCCGGTAGTTCCTTAAAACGGTCGCCGGAAGTCCCACCGGGAATTCGTCGGAGCTTCGCCTCGAGCTTGTTTTCAAAGTACACGACTCTTGGAAAATTTTTGAGAGTGTGGGATCAGGATTTTAAGGTGAGAGGGTAGATGATAGGGGGTGTATTTATAGGGTAGGCTAGGGTTAGGGTAGATGAAAGATTAAAATGAAAAATGTGATAAAATGTATTAAAAAATGTATTAAAAGTGGAGTAATTGGGGTTTTAAAAGAGCTCTGGAAGTGGTCTGAGACTGAAATTTTTCAGGTGCATAGGGAATATGAAAAGACACAACATGTTGGGGCCGTCGCCGGAATCGGCCGACTCTGCCGTGACTCGGTCTGAGGACTGAGTCAGACCGAGTCAAGGACGATTTGGCCGATTCACGGCCGAGTCAGGTGGCCGGGATCCTCCCTGACGGTTCATCTAACTCCTGGAAATGCTACATCTTTTGATGTAGTGGGTTTTTTGTGAGATACGCACGTGTAAACACTTGGTATTCTAAAGGTTTTAAAAAAAATCAATATTAAAAATAATGTGGGGTATAGGATTTGAACTCTGGTGGCTTGGTTCAGCAGTGCAAGGTATTACCAATGAGCCACAAGCTCCTTCTTGTAATTATTGTGTGAAACAAATACTTAAAGTGGTAACAGCAACATTAAATACCCTAAGTATACTTCAAATTTAAATCAAATTTATGTACACTAAAAATGGAGTTGTTACAGACACATGGTGCGCTCGGCGCTGAGCGCCAGTCCAAGAGCGCAGCGCATTTGATCAATTTTATGATCTGGAAAATAAATTTATGTTCCTTAAAAGAGACTTTGTCTCAAGATCTAAGAACAACAGTTCTTATTTTTACAGGAGATATTTCCAATCTCTTCTGTTGATGAAACGTTTTGCCTTTATAGATCCATGATCTGTGAAAAGAATTATGTTCTTTTATTTTATGATAAGATCTTTTGATCTCTTTTGTGAAAGACTTTTTGTCTTGTAGATCTATGATCTGTGAGGAGTAAGTTCTTCTTTTATTTTATGATGAGATCTTTTTGATCTCTTTATAAAAGACCTTGGTCTTTGTAGCACTATGATCTTTTAAGAAGAGAACTCTTCTTTATAATTATGAGATGGTTTCATCTCTTTTTTCATCACCATTCTTTTTACCTTAAAGAAAAAATCTTCTTTTGCTGAGAGCTATGTTTCTCTTCCTGAAATCCCAAAGCTTTTGGGGGGGTCCTCTATATCAGACTTGAAGTCTTGGGGCCTTTATATAGGGCAAGCTAATTTGTTGAATCAGTTAAAGAGATCTTTCTGTGATTGATTTGGAGATGTTTCCCCACCATTGGATTTTTGATCCTAGGGCTTCTGTTTTACAGAAGGCAATTTTCTTGTTTTTAACAAGATTGAGAAATCTTTCCCCCTTACAGAATTTGTTCTGTATTTTAGTAATTTTTAATCACCATTGGATCATTGATCCAACGGTGATCCAAATTTAGAGCACAATCTTTTCTGTTTGGAAAGATTCAACAGAATTTCATTCTTGTTAATTGATGATTTAATTATATCCGTTGGATATTTGATCCAACGGTGAGGAACATTTAGTTACAGCGCTAGCGCTTATGCGCTCTGCCCATGGTGCGCTACTTGGAGCGCAGCGCTCTTAGTGCTAGCGCACACATGCTTTACACGTGGTGCGCTACTTGGAGCGCAGCGCATCTAGCGCTAGCGCCTATGCGCTTTGCACGGGGTGCGCTAGTTATAGCGCAGCGCTTTTATAAAAGCGCAGCTTTAATTCAAATTTTGAATTATGAACAGAGCTTTGCTCTAATTGGGGAAACAAATGCCCCTCACTACTTTCTCCACGTAAGTATATACGTGGGTGAAGTAGTGCAGAGTAATTCATAGTGTATGACCAGTTTCGGGTTGGTATATAATTTTCAGAATCTTGATCTGAGAAGATAACGAGCGGACACAAACGTAGTCATTTATCATTGACTCAAATCTCGACTCTTAAGAGATATAGTTCCAAACCCTCAACTCCATGAGCTGCACCCTTCTATCTCTTTATGTTTTACTCTGGCGTGAAGTAGTTTATATGCTCATGAGTAACTTCTCCATTTCAATGGTATGTAGCTTTGACAAGTGTGGCCCATAGATAGTCCATCTTGATCTCTTTGCAGGGCAGTGATGGCTTAGGAGACAGGGATAGGATCTGCCACCTAAGACTTTTCAACTTTATGAGCCATGAGTGTCTCATAAAGAATTTTCTCCCTACGAGTCGAGATGATCTCTTAGGTGTATTTTTTCCTTAGGAATCGTGAGGATTCCTAAGTGTGCTTTCTCTTGAGAGTTGTAAGGATCTCACAAGAGAATTTTCCCTCTTACAAGTCGAAAGGACTCGTAAGTGGTTGTTTCCCTCCTTGTCGAGATTCGACTTTGGAGAGTGTGCTCCATGAATAGTATGTAAGAGTCTATTTTGGACCGATTTGCAGGGCCCCGGTGCTTAGGAAACAGGTTTTTTTTAATCCCCATTGCCTAAGGTTTTGCCTTACGAGTTGAGACGAATCGAGAAGTTCTCGCAAAGACACTAATTTCCTCATGAGTCGAGACGAATCGAGAAGTTCTCGCAAGAATGTCCTAACGTCACAGTTAACTCCTGCTAATAGAAGTTCGTTAGGGTATGTGGTACTAGGGTTTTTTACCCGTCGCACCGTCGCGTTGGCTGGTGTATTCCTCGACGCATAATCTTGCTGTTCGAGTAGCCTTGCGACTGTCGTGTCTCTGATCCCTTCGGGGGCTGGACAAGACGTCTTCAAGCAATCTTTCGGTGATATTACCGTCGAAAGAGCAAGCGTTAGGGATATTCCATGTCGCTTTTTACTTGAGGTTAGGCTCAGTTTGGGAGCCCCGATGAGTCACAACCACTCCGTGCTGGTGTGGGATGATCTCCGATAGTCTTTCAGGTTTTATATGAGTTTCCGTCAAGACCCTGAAGCTAGGAATATTGCCTTCGCTTCGTTTGCTAGCATTGCGTCTGCTGTAGCGAGACGAATGTCGCGGTTTGTCTCTAGGTTATTGGTGAACCGTCGAGGCTTGGAACTAGGGACTTTGCCATGGCTCCGTTTTGCTGACGTTGCCTCTGCTGTAATGAGACGAATGTCGAGATGGTCTCTAGGTTGTCTGTGAACCGTCGAGTTTTGGAACTAGGGTCTTTGCCATGGCTCCGTTTGTTGACGTCGTATATTCCTGCAGAAACACTGATTTCTCTGCGGGTTGACGCAAATCGAGACGCTCTCGTCAAGGATGCTGATTTCCCTGAATCAAGGTTTTTGCCAAGGATGCTGATGTCCCTGGAGGTTGAGATGAGTCGAGAGATTTCTGCAAAGACACCAATTTCCTTGCGGGTCGACGCGAATCGAGATGCTCTCGTCAAGGACGCGGATTTCCCTGAATCGAGGTTTTTGCCAAAGACGCTGATTTCCTCGGAGTTGAGACGAATCGAGGTATTCCTGCAAAGACACTGATTTCTCTGCGGGTCGACGCGAATCGAGATGCTCTCGTCAAGGACACTGATTTCCCTGAATCGAGGTTTTTTCCAAGGACGCTGATTTCCTCGGAGTTGAGACGAATCGAGGTATTCCTGCAAAGACACTGATTTCTCTGCGGGTCGACGCGAATCGAGATGCTCTCGTCAAGGACGTTGATTTCCCTGAATCGAGGTTTTTTGCCAAGGACGCTGATTTCCCTGGGGGTTGTTGACTTGTTTCCGAGACGGAGCGTTGATCCGGTGGGGAGGTCATTGGTTGACTCTAGGTTGTCTGTGGACCGTAGAGTCATGGAGCTAGGACTTTGCCGTGGCTCCGCCTTGTTGACGTCACGTCCGAATCTTGATGGAGGAAGAACGCTGGGGTGACATCGCGTCTGCTGTATCGAGACGAACGTTGAGGTGGTCTCTAGGTTGTTGGTGAACCGTTAGGACCTGGCTTTCTTTCGAATGGAGCCTGGTGGGAAGGTATGGTTCCCCTTTTTGTTCGTGCCCCTGAATTGTATACAAGGATCGAGGTGATCTCAACTGTAGGGCAAAAAGTTTCATTCTTTCATTTTTTTTATTTCTTTCCACGATGCTCTATCATTTCAGCGTTTTATATCGCGAAAGTCATGATTGCCCAATCATTTCGGCTATTTTTCGCGGTGCCCAATCATTTCGGCTATTTCTTGTTTTTACTCGCTGTTTTTTTTATCGCGAGTTGCCCAATCATTTCGGCTATTTTGTATGCATACATTTTACTTGCTGATTTTGTTGCAAGCTGTCCCATCATTTCGGCTATTTCGTATGCATCTGTAATTCGCTAGCTTTTCGCTGCGAGTTTGGGATTGGACACCGATTTCGGCATCAGCACCACTATAAATGGGATATTGCCAGGAGAGAATCATCATTTGCCCCTGTCGATGTCGAACAAATATGGCTTAGCTAACAGGGTTAGGATCCTGTCGACTAAGGCTTTTAACTTTACGAGCCGTAAGGGTCTCATAAAGGTATTTCTCCCTGCGAGTCATGAGGATCTCGTAGGTGTGTTTTCTCCTTAAGAATCGTGAGGAGTCTTAAGTGTATGTTCTCTTATAAGTCGTAAGGATCTTATAAGAGTATTTTCTCCTTCTAAGTCGAGAGGACTTACAAGGGTTGTTAACCGTGTAAACATATCCCTAGTCGCGGGCGGGACTTTGTTAGGGAAATGTCTATTCGCGCCCGTGGATTGTATATAAGGGTCAATACTGAACCGCTTGTAGGGCAGTATTGGGATGTATGACGGCTTAAGAACAGGTTTAGATCCCTGTAGCTTAAGGCTTTTGAATCCTATGAGCCGTGAGGGTCTCAAAGGAGGGTTCTCCTTACGAGTCGTGAGGATCTCGCAAGAGTAATTTCTCCTTAGGAAACGTGGGGATCCCTAAGTGTGTTGCTCTCTTATGAGTCGTAAAGATCTCACGCAGGTGATTTCTCTTTACAGGGTCGAGAGGACCTTGCAAGTGTCTTTTAACGAGCTTGCGCCCTTTCGGGTTTTCAAAAGACTCGCCGGTAGCCCTGCTGTTTTTACTCACGGAGCCCTTTCGGGTTTTCATCCGTACCCATCTCGCCTCATGGACATACCGTTTATATATATATATATATATATATATATATATATATATATATATATATATATATTTGTCAGCCTTGGGATGCTGCAGTCCGTAGAAGTTTATCGACATTTCGGTCAACAGCCAGTTTTAGGACATAGCGGTCCATTGTTAGTTTAAGGACGTTTTGGTCCGCCGTTACCGTATTTGAGGCGAATTTCTAGTTTACGGACTTTTCGGTCCAGGGGCTTCTTCTATGAATGAGCACGATGCCCCCGGCGTGTCCATCCTTTTCTGAGCATGTGATTGTGGTGGGTTCACCTTCCAGTTGTCAGACAACGCGAATTTGCCCTGTTGGTATTCATCCTCAATCCAGCCTTTGAAGACGTAGCAATTTTCAAGTGGGTGACCTATTACTCTGTGGTAAGGACAATAGTTAGGATTGTTAACGTCACCCGGTTGCGACGGATGTTTTGGATATGGCAGAGTGATGAGCCCGTTGCGCACTGCCAGTTCGAACAGTCTCCTTGTTTTATCCCTGGAAAATGAGTAAGGACGTTTCAACTTCTCATCAAGGGATCGCGGCTTGTTGCTTTGACGAACAAACGATCTCGAGTTACTCGGCTGTTGCTGAGCGTTGGCGACAAAGGTCGCTTTCCCGTTCCCTTTTTCATTCCGAAAACCCACTTTTGAAGGGAAAGGCCTATGGCTCATCTGGTCTATTTAGGCCAGCTTGTCGATCAAGGCCTGGAAGGTGGTCAGCTTGAAGAACATCATGAATTGGGAGATAGTCGACTGAGGGTCAAGGGTCCACATGAACATGCCCACGGCAGGAGCTTCTTCTATGCGTTGTTCGCATCTCGACCATAGGTTCCGCCACCGGATTACATATTGCACCCATGTCTCTCCCGGCTTCACTCTAGCATTGATCAATGCTGTGATCGGGGTGCGTTCGCTGGCGCTCGCGAACCGCTGAGTGAATAGCAACTCCATTTCTGTAAACGCTTTGACGGAGTGGTCGGGAAGCTCCGAGTACTATCAAACGCTGTCTCCGATAAGCTGCCAACAAATTAGCGAAGCAGCAGTTTGTCGTCACCCCCAGTATTATCGCACAAGGCTCTGAATTGAGCAACGTGCTGGTGTAGATTACCCGTACCCTTATACACATGGAATTTAGGGATCGTATATCCCGGCGGGTACCTTATTTGGTCACCCCAGCCCGGATAGGGTCGTCCAGTCTTAACGATCTGCCCAGCCGCTTCATTCGCCTGGTGAGCCCGTATTTGCTGAGTAATATAATCATCCAGAGCGGCCTTAGAGATTGTCTCCTCCTTGGCTGCTGAAAGATCCGGAGAAGGGTTTGATGTTTCTCCTTTGTCATCTTCAATGATAATCGGGGGGTCTTGAGCTGGAGGTTCCGTCTGTAACATCATCCCAGCCATGTCATGGAACAAAAGAGCCATCCGTTTTATGTTGGCTGCCTGCTCCGCGGCCTCTTTTTCTTTCCTCTCAAGCATTCTTCGGAGGAAATCAGCATCGGTTTCTTGTTCCCGACGCTGCTCCGAGGTCTCTGGATTTTCTTTTGGCCCAGTGAGTGCGGCCATTGCAGTCAGCATCTCCTGAAGTTTTTGCTGCTGTTGTTCCTGAGCCTTCACTATCGATCGGGTAAGCAGTCGATGACCCGTAGAAGCACGGCTTTCTTCTTTTCCGGAAGCCATATAAACGGTATGTATTACCATGCCCTAAGACTTAGGGCGTTTAGATTCAGCGCTTTTGCGGTTTATCACGGTCACAGGGGCTTTCTCTGGCCTCCTTCTCTTTTGAGCGGTTGACGTTGAGGGAACCGTTGCAGCGGGCACCCAGACGGCTGTCACCTTTTGTGGCTTGACAGGATGGTTTTCTCCTTGTCGAGCTTTAAGCTTCTTTGATCGCCGTGAGTAGTCCTGGTCGATCACCGATTCCTGGATCTGTCGCCAGACTTTATAAATTTTACAGGACAGCCGCTGAGGGGGTTGCTCCGGCTTTTTTTCTGTAGTAATCTCCATAGGTGGAGGAGATCTTTTCAGCACGGCAGTCGGAGAGTTCTTGTGAACCCTCCTAAGTAGTTCAAAGCTGTTCCCGGTTGGAACAGCAGCATCGATCTCCACTGCTCGAGTCGGCAAAGTCAATCCAGAAGGGGAGTTTCCCCCAGACTTCCTTACTCGGCACCAGTAACGACGACGAGCATGTCGTGCGATTGGAGTTGTTTCATCTGTAGGGATGACCTCCTCATACCCCCTGTGTTGGCCAGAAGTCGTTGGTATCAGCCTCTTAAAGACCGACGTCCTTTGAGTGGGGACGGCCAACCTATCAAAAGCACACTTCCGAGTAGGGGAAGCAACCTTGATGATTTCGCCTAGAATGGGAGCTGGAATAGTCAGTCTTATGAAGACCAACCCTTTGGCATGAGAAGCCGCCTTGACGACTTCGAGAGCAGGGATGGCTATCCTCTTCGGGATAACCCTTTCTGGAATTGCATGCTTCTTCATAGGCCCACATGAACTTTGGCCCAACCTGTCAAAGACTGAGGCGCTTGGTTTGGGTGACCCGCTGAGAGGGGCCACGGTAGTGATAAGCCGATCAAAGACCGACTTCTTCGGGGCTTCTTGCAATGGCAGAGGGGCATTGAAGCTCATTGGTGGGAGAATGGTCCCAAAGAATAGTCCAGTGGTAGCTTAAGTCACCTGGTCCACCGTCATTGTGAAAAGGGAGGCCGCTTGAGGCCCGTAGGTTACGCCTCCAGATGAGACGGAACGGGAATTGCAGTTGCAGCTGGAGCAATTAGAAGCCATTGATGTTCTTCTTTCTGCACAGGAGCAAAACCAAATCTTAGTACCTCGAACTCCAGGACATCCATACAAAATCGCGATTCGTTCGCGAACACGATACACGAAGTGTGGAGTGGAAAGAGGAAAAGGTCCCACCGGGCGTGCCAGAATCTGTTCCCCGCCGAAACACAGACCGGGACGTTGGGACGTCGGGGCCTGAATTTCGAGGGCAGATGCTATTTGGTGCTATCCGTCCACCTCTCTGAAGATGCCAAGTTGATTTATGGCACCATGTATCGAAGGTTTAAACGGATGCGGCCGATGTAGCAGACTACGTCAGATTCCCCCTCATTGAAGGGTTTTTGATTATGGGGATGCTCTTCCCTGCAGGCGCAATCCCCTGCAGTTAATTACGCTCGGTAACAACTTTCACCTTCTCCAGATGGTCACTTCGTGTCATGTGTGTTTGTTTTGTTTTTGGTTGCCCGTGGATTGTATACGGAGACTAATTTATGTTGTCTCCTGTAGGGCGTGAATTAGTCCAAATCCGTATTTTCTTATATTTGGGTTTGGTGTTGGGTTTAAGGATGCGTTAGTCTCATTTGAAACTAAGATCAACTTAAACGTTTGTTAAGGATACGTTAGTCTAATTTTAGACTAAGATCAACTTAACGATTTGTTAAGGATATGTTAGACTAATTTTTAGACTAAGATCAACTTAACAGGATCATTTAGATCCAACAAAAAAGCATTTGGGCTCTATTGTTTAGTTTAGGGACATTGCGGTTCATTAGTTTAAGGACATTACGGTCCATTACCAGTTTAAGGACATGGTGGTCCAAGGTTAAGGATATCGTAGTCCGAGGGTTTAAGGACCCCACAGTCCGAGGTTAAGGACATCATAGTCCGTGAGTTTAAAGACCTCACAGTCAAAGTTAAGGACATCATAGTCCGTGAGTTTAAAGACCTCACAGTAAAGGTTAAGGACATCATAGTCCGTGAGTTTAAAGACCTCACAGTCAAGGTTAAGGACATCATAGTCCATGGGCTTAAGGACCCCACAGTCCGAGGTTAAAGACATCATAGTCCATGGGTTTAAGGACCCCACAGTCCAAGTTTAAGGACATCATTGTCCGTGAGTTTAAGGACCTCACTGTCCAAGTTTAAAGACATCATAGTCCGTGAGTTTAAGGACCTCACGGTCCAAGGTTAAGAATATCATAGTCCATGAGTTTAAGGTCCCCACAGTCCATTTTAAAGACGTCATAGTCTGTAAAATGTATGGTTGTCGGGACCCGTCACCTCTCTGAAAACGTTGAAGGATTACAACGACATATATCAGAGGGGTTCGGAGATGTACCCTTGAACCAATTTTGGTTGAAAGATCTGTGGTCCAATTTGGAACTAAGATCTGTTAAAAGATTTACGAGCATGCGGGCTCAATTGATCTGAATTTGAGGACTTATGGCCAATCTTGGGCTAAGTCCAATCAAGTTAAAATGTTTTATCATTTATTTTGGGTTGTTGAGCTTTTATTTGAGCTTAGCCCTTTCTAACAATGCTGAGCATTGATTTGGATTTTGACAGTATTTCTGTCTTTTAGTGCTGAGCACTCATAATAGCTCTGAGGCTTGTTAAAGAACAATTTATGTTCTGTCAGGACCCACGTGAGGGACACATGGTGCGCTTGGCGCTTTGCGCCAGTTAAAGAGCGCAGTGCGCTTCTGTCAAGTGGCGCACACATAAGTGACACATGGCGCGCTTGGCGCTGAGCGCCAGATGATGAGCGCATTACGCTTCTGTTGAGTAGCGCACACATGAATGACACGTGGCGCGCTTGGCGCTGAACGCCAGATGATGAGCGCATTGCGCTTCTGCTGGGCAGCGCACACATGAATTACACGTGGCGCGCTTGGCGCTGAACGCCAGATGATGAGCGCATTGCACTTCTGCTGAGCAGCGCACACATGAATGGCACGTGGCGCGCTTGGCGCTGAACTCCAGATGATGAGCGCATTGCGCTAATTTATGAGCGCATTGCTCTATTAGTTCAGTGGCGCACACGTGAGTGACACGTGGCGCTCCTGGCGCTAAGCGCCAGTCCATGAGCGCAATACGCTAGTTTAAGAGCGCAAAGCGCTAAATGTTGAGTGGTGCACTCGTGAGTGACACGTGGTGCGCTCGGCGCTGAGCGCCAGTCCAAGAGCACAGAAGCGCATTTCATCAATTTTATGATCTGGGAAATAAATTTATGTTCCTTAAAAGAGACTTTATCTTAAGATCTAAGAACAACAGTTCTTATTTTTGCAGGAGATATTTCCAATCTCTTATGTTGATGAAAGGCTTTGCCTTTATAGATCCATGATTTGTGAGAAGATTTATGTTCTTCTTTTATTTTATGATGAGATCTTTTGATCTCTTTTATGAAAGACTTTTTGTCTTGTAGATCTATGATCTGTGAGGAGTAAGTTCTTTTTTTATTTTATGATGAGATCTTTTTGATCTCTTTATAAAAAACCTTGGTCTTTATAGATCTATGATCTTTTAAGAAGAGAACTCTTCTTTATAATTATGAGATGGTTTCATCTCTTTTTTTATTACCATTCTTTTTACCTTGATGAAAAAATCTTCTTTTACTGAGAGTTATGCTTCTCTTCCTGAAATCTCAAAGCTTATGGGGGGTTCCTCTATATCAGACTTGAAGTCTTGGGGCCTTTATATAGGGCAAGCTGATTTGTTGAATCAGTTAAAGAGATCTTTCTCTAATTGATTTTGTGATGTTTCCCCACCATTGGATCTTTGATCGTAGGGCTTCTGTTTTACAGAAGGCAATATTCTTGTTTCTAATAAGATTGAGAAATCTTTCCCCCTTACAGAATTTGTTCTGTATTTTAGTGATTTTTAATCATCATTGGATCATTGATCCAATGGTGTTCCAAATTTAGGGCACAATCTTTTCTTTTTGGAAAGATTCAACAGAATTTCATTCTTGTTAATTAATGATTTAATCATATCCGTTGGATATTTGATCCAACGGTGAGGAACATTTAGTTCCAGCGCTAACGCTTATGCACTCTGCCCATGGTGCGCTACTTGGAGCGCAGCGCTCTTAGTGCTAGCGCACACGTGCTTTGCACGTGGTGCGCTACTTGGAGCGCAGCGCATCTAGCGCTAGCGCCTATGCGCTTTGCACGGGGTGCACTAGTTGTAGCACAGCGATTTTATAAAAGCGCAGTTTTAATTCAAATTTTGAATTTTGAACAGAGCTTCGCTCTAATTGGGGAAACAGATGGCAGTCACACTAGTAGGGGCTGGGTAGTCTATAAGCAACATCTTATACAGGTCCCTGGTCGTAGGATTATCGAGACTGGGCATCGATACTCCGGAGTAGACTGGTCTATACGCTTCTCATCCCAGCATGGGGAGATGGTCTGTCCCACAACCATCAGTACGTCGTATTGGAGATAGTATGCAGTTGCTCATTAGGTTACGAGTACACCGGACAGGACTCGCCGGGAACTGCAGGTTGGTACTATACCTATCGTCAGATTGCAGTTCCTAGGTGACAAGAGTACATCTTAGTTCGTCGACTTGACACTGCTACTTCGCCTCGGGTGTGTTCCCACTGTACTTAGATTACTATCCTACCACGGCTCAAAGGAGTCGTGCAAATAGGTAGTAGTTGGGTGCAGTCCCGAAGCACTTGGAGGCAGTAGCAGTTAGACAGGATTCGTCTCTCCCGGTATTGGGGGTTGATATCGCACTGTGTATGGAGAGCCATTACTCAAGGTCCCTGGCCAGGGCAAGCGAGATTTACTGGTAGGTGTTCCATTAGTTTCTCAAGGTGTAATGGGCTTCACTCCGACACGACTTATACCGCTATTAGGGGTCTGACGTTTACCGCCCCCTAGGCCCGATATGCGATAGTCCTAGACGAACAGACCGGACTGTACGGAGATTGTCACATACAGGCTCAGTAGGAGTTTGGATGGGTTTCCTCATCGTCCTTTGTATCGACATCTACCTGGGGACCATTACGTACAGCTAGTACCGCTTGCGGTCTGTGGTTAAACCCACTGCCAGCGTAGTGTCGGGTCTTTAGAGTCCCACACAGAGAGTTTCCGTGCACCGGGCAAAAGGTGTAAAGGCCATATGGTTTTACGGTAGGGCCACGATCACTTACGTCCACTTGTGCACGTACTATGATCGGGCAGATAATACTACTGGGCTTTGGTTTAAGCCGGATCCTAGTATTATACAGATGGATTTATTCAGTCTCAGTTTATCCGTGTTTTTCGGAAATACGGATGGGAGGGGCAGTCTCGTAATTTGTCGGGAAGTTTCTAGAAGGAGGTGACTCATTTGTGTTTATTTCTTTTTAGATTTAAACTAAATGAGGTGGAGGAGATGAGGTGTAGTTTCATTAAATGATCCATGACTCATTAGGTGACTCATTAGATGATTCACCTTGTGAATTAAATGAAGCATGATGAATATTAGCTAGATATTTATTTTGGTGAGATATTATTATGCTTCATGATATTCACAAATGAGAATGGTTCATTGATTATCACAAAACACTTCTCTCTCTTCAAGTCTTCATCGTCTTTCTCAAACCCTAAAAGCTCTCATGAGTTGAGAATCCTTGAGTTTAAAGTGACTAAGTATTCCATCTAAATACTCTACACCCTCTAGGACTTCTAAATTAGCAAACTAGAAACCGTAGTTATCTCAGATTCGAGATAGGAGCTCGTACTATAGACTCTCGGGTGGATCGTCTTTAACTCGAGGAGGCCGTTGAGGTACCCATGTTCCATAGAGCCGACGAGGTGTGGAGGACAGCGATGAAGACCCGAAGGACAAGTAACGTGAGGTATAACTTCGAATCGGAGTAGTTAAACCTCTCATGGATTGCTAGTAATGGTTTAGACACGATCCGTGTGCTCAAATCCGTTTTACGAAGCTTTGATAATTGTTTTTCATATATTCCGCCTCCCCGCGAACACGTGGGGTGCGTGACATAGACTTACACTTTGCTGGAGTAAGAAGGACATCAAAATAGTCTCTAGGCTATAGATTTTCCATCAAGACTCGGTTCTTCTTTTGATGAAGCATTATGGGAAAATATGATTCCATTTCTTTCATTTATGTCCATGGATTGTATACAAGAGTCATTATGGACCTACTTGCAGGGCAGAATTTTTTTATTTTTTATCATTTTTCTTTTCACTTTCCACGATGCTCTATCCTTTCAGCCTTTCATATCGCAAAAGGCGCGATTGCCCAATCATTTCGGCTATTTTTTCATAGTGCCCAATCATTTCGGCTATTTTTTATTTTTTATACTCATCAATTTTGTTATGAGTCGAAGACTTAGGGTCTGATACCAGCTTCGGCATCAATATTGTTACAACTGGAATATTGCCAGGAGCGACTCATCATATGCCATTGCCAATGGTAGCTTAGGTAACAGGTTTAGATCCCTGCAAACTAAGGCTTTTTCGGCTTTACGAGTCGTAAAGGTCTCATAAAATATTTCTTCCAATGAGTCGTGAGGATCTCATAAGTGTATTTTCTCCTTAGGAGTTGTGAGGGATCCTAAGCGTATCTTACTCTCGTAAGTCGTAAGGATATTATAGGAGTACTTTCTCCTTGCCAGTCAAGGGGACTTGCAAGTGTTGTTCACCTTGTCGATCAATATTTTTCGTTTTTGGTGGAACTTGGTTGGGAATATATTTATTTACTCCCGTAGGTTGTATACTAGAGTTGATATTGGACCACTTGTAGAGCATAAATTTATGGGGTTATGATGGCTTAAGAACAACTTTAGATCCCTAAAACTTAAGGCTTTTGAATTTCATAAGCTGTGAGGGTCTCGTAAGTGTATTTTCTCCTTACGAGTCGTGTGGATCTCGTAAGTGTATTTTCTCCTTAGAATCGTATGGATTCCTAAGTGTGTTGCTCCTTTGTGAGTCGTAAGGATCTTACGCAGGTGTTTTCTCTTTACAAAGTCGAGAGGACTTTGAGAGTGCATCTTTTCTTTCTTTCAACGAGTTCGCGCCCTCCCGGGTTTTCATAAGCTCGCCGGTAGCCCTGCAGTTTTTACTCACGGAGCCATTTCGGGTTTTTATCCGTGCCCATTTTGCTTGTAGGCGTACCGTTTTTTTTTTTGCCTCTCCTTAAATGATCCAACATTGCTTGAGGATACAGGCGGCCCGTAAGGTAACGCATTATCAGCTATAGGTCATGACATTATTCGAAGGACTGCATCGTTGGTAGAGCTTCCCGGTCAGTGGGGACTTGGGAGAGATATGGATTGTTTATGCTCATGAATTGTATACGGGCTGTTATATGACCCATACCGTATGGACAAATATATTTTTTGGGGACATTTCGGTCCATCTTTCCAGTTTAGAGACATAGTGGTCCAATATTTGCTTAATGACGTTTCGGTGCAATACCAATTTAAGGACGTAGCGGTCCATCATTAGTTTAGGGACGTTTCGGTCCGACACCAGTTTAAGGACGTAGCGGTCCAACATTATCATGTACGGGATAACATATTAGCTTATGGACATTCCGGTCCAACATTCCCATGTTCAGGACGAAATGATAGTTTAAGAACATTTCGGTCCGATAGCAGTTTAAGGACGTAGTGGTCCAGCATTGCATAATGGGGCGCATACGAATTTCAGAGTTTTGACTCAAAAAGATAGCGAGCGGACACAGGCGTCGTCATCTATCATTGACCTACATCGCGACTCTTCAAGCGTGGTACTTTTTGAGGAATCGGTCATTTATTGGTCGAAATGGCCTTTCTCCATGTATATCCATGAGCAGGTAAGCTCCACCTTGGTAGATCTTATTTATGATGTACGGGCCTATTCCCTTATTAAAAGGGGGGAGAAAAGAAAGAGAAAGAATTCCACGGTTTGGCATCACGTGTTAAACACGTGAGCGCTTATATGCAAAGCATATAAGCGTCGAAAACAAATAACCAAAAAGGCCAAACTGGCCTCACATGTTAAACACATGAGTGCTTATATGCAAAGTATATAAGCGCTGAAAATAAATAACTAACAAGCCAAACTAGCCTCACGTGTTAAACACGTGAGCGCACATATGAAAAGCATATGAGCGCTAAATAAAAATAGGTTAAAACCCTGGGGTCACGTGTTAAACACGTGAGAACACACCTTTTGAAGCACTAGCTTCAGATAGAATTAAATTCTATACAGAATTAAATTCTATTTTGGGAAGATACTTCCTCTGATCTTTCTGAAAAGAGAGATTTTCTGCTAAATAGAGAGCCGTTGGATCAAAAATCCAACGGTGATTAAAAATTATCAAATGATAGAATCAAATTCTATTAGAGGAGAATATCTCCCTGATTTTTCTAAAATGAGAAATATATTCTTTGTTAAACAGCGAGCTGTTGGATTAAAGATCCAATAACGGAATTAAATTCTAATATGGGAAGATATTCTTTCTAAGCGAGAAAGATATAGTCTGAACCCTTGGATTAAAAATCCAGTGGTCATTAAAAATTACCGTTTTAATAGAATTAAATTCTCTATATAGGAAAATATTTCTCTACTCTTTTTAAAAATAAGAAAATATATTATGTTAAACAGAAATTATTGGATCAATGATCCAACGGTGAATAAAATCCCCAAATAATTTTTGAGACCAATTAAATCAATTGGTACTCTCAATGAGAGATTTTCTCAAAACTGATCAACAGTTTGCAATCCTTATATAAAGGACTTAAGAATTCAAGTATCACAGACATATAGAGAGAAAAAACCCGAGCTTCTGCACAAAAAAGACAGAGGCCACAAAACCGAGAATTTAATACTCCTTTCAAAGAAGAAGATCTTCCTCCTTCCACACCATAGGTAAAGAAAAGCAGAGATAAACATATCTCCTTTGCCTCACACAAGTAAAAAGAAAATAAGGGTTTAACCCTTCATAAAAGAACTTAGTTTTTCTCTTGATCTGAGATCCTTAAGACAAATATCCCACAAGTTGAGAATTTAATTCTTATCGGAAAGATTATGTTCTTCAGACTCAAAATCTATGAAAAAGAACTAGATAAAAAGAAAAGACAGAGAACAAACATGTTCGAGGAATTTAATTCCTCTAAAAATAGGGTTTAACCTTATAAAGAACTTAGTTCTTATAATAAAAACCATAAGAACATAATTATCAAAGAAAACTTGATCTCGGATCTTCAAAACAGAGACCTTGATGATCATTAATGGCTAAAAACGCCATTAACAGAGATTAAATATCTAAAAGAAAAGAACCCAGTGCCTCATGTGCTTCCCACGTGAGCGCCCAAAAATATAAGCTCGGCGCCTCACGTGAAACACACGTGAGCGCCCAAAAACAAATGCTTAGCGTCTCACGTGAAACACACGTAAACGCTATATAAAAGTGCTTAACACTATATATAGTCAAAATGACTAAGTGCTTAGCACTGATTCGGCAGCGCTCATGTCTGAGCGCCTCATGTACTTCCCACTTGAGCGTCAGAGCCACAAATAAGTGCTTAGCACTTCTGAATAAAGGGAAAAAGCCCAAGACCGAATAGCCAGAGCCTAAATTGGCTAAGTTTCTCAGAAGTTTCTTACAGCTGAGCCCAAACGCTCTGTTGTTGGATCTTAACTAAGATTTAATAATCCTTCAAATATTGCTAAGCTGATATCAGTTTCAAATAAGACTAACGTATCCTTATTTAAAATAAATTGAGCACAAATGCTCATATATTTAAGTTGATCATAATCTAAAAATAGATTAATGGTCCTTAAATAAAACAAAATATTCTTTGAACTAAAAGAATATATAACCTAAGTTCAAACCCAAAACCTAAAATATACGGATTTGGACTGATCCGCGCCCTATGGGCGACGATATAAAATAGTCTCCGTATACAATTCATCGGCAACCAAAATAAACAAAACAAATACAGCACGACACGAAGTGAACTACTAGAGCAGGAGAAAGTGGTTATCGCAACGCGATAACATAATTAACTGCAGGGGCTTATGCCTGCAGGGAAGTGCGTCCCCACAATTAAAACCACTCATAAACGGGGGGGGAATCTGATAAAGTCTGCTACAACGGTCGCATCTATCCAAACCTCCGATATATGGTGCCATAAATCAACTTGGTATCTTCGGAAAGGTGGGTGGATATGTCCAAATAGCATTTACCCCCAAATTTAGGCTAGACGTTTTAACGTATCAATTCAGTCTTCGGCGGTAAACAGATTCTAACACGCCCAGCGGGACCTCTTCCTCTTTCCATTCCACACTTTATGTGTCATGATCGCGAACAAAATCGTGGTTCGCTATATATTGGTTGCCCTTGGGTTCGAGGTACTAAAACTTGGTGTCTCACTTATGTATAGATCAACAGCTTCTCACTGCACTGCTTGCAACAACTCCCTTTCCATCCCAGCTGGAGGAGTAATATATGGGCCCAACGTGGCCTCCATCTTCGCCATGTTAGTAAGACAAACTTTTCTTCGGGACTATGCTCCCGCATGTGAACCTTGGCGCCTCAGAGCCATTAGAAGCTCCAAGAAGGTCGGTCTTTGATCAGCTGGCAACCAAGACGGATCCTACAAGCAAGCCGTCAAACTCTAGAGTCTCGGCCTTCAGTAAGATGAGGAAAAACTCAAGCATGCCCATAAAGAAGCTCATGATACCTGAGGGAGCCACCCTAAAACGGCTAACATTCCCTACTCCTGCTACAGGTGAAGTCAGCAAAAGTTCTTCCCCTCCCAGGCAGTCGGCCTTCCAAAGATTGGCCAACCCTACTCCAACTCAATCAAGAATGATGATTTTTAACAGGCTAACACTAACCAAAGATCCTCAACAAAGACGGAGGCATGATGAAGCCGTTTCTGATATTGAGGCGGTCCCTGCAGCAAGGCATGCTCGACGTCGCCACTGACGCTGAGTAAGATAGGCTGGGGGCACCTCTCTCTCTTGGCTTACCCAACCAGCTCCTATGGTGGATGTCGACGCTACTGTTCCAACCGGGAACATGTTTGATCCGCTTAGGAGAGTCTATAAGAACTCTCCGACGGTAGTGCTGAAGAAATCGCCTCCGCCGACAGAGGTCCCCATGCAGCGACAGCCAGAGCAGGCTCGCCAACGGCTTTCTTCAATGAGACATAGGGTCTGGCGAAAAGTCTAAAACTCTATGCGTGACGAAAATAACTTTTATCAACCCAAGAAATCCAAGGGTCAACAAGAGAAGGACTGCTCTTCCACTATACAACGGGGAACCTTTCCTAAACAGGCGCCTGTCACAATGGCTCCATCAGCCCCGACCTCTTATAAAAGAACAAGGCCAGAGAAAATTCTACCGCCTGCGGCAAATTCCAAAGGCGATGGATCTAAACGCCCCAAGTCCGGGGGCAAAACAATACATATGGTCTACATGGCTGGCGGCAAAGAAGAAAGCCACGCCTCGGTGAGTCACCGACCGCAAACTCGGTTGTTGATGAAGGCTTAAGAGTAACAGCAAATGCTTCTAGAAATGCTGACCAAAATGGAAGTGCTTACTGGACAAAAAGAAAGTCCGGACGAAGAAGTCAAACAGCGTCAAGAGCAAGAGACCAATATAGAGTTCTTTCAAGGAGTGCGGGAAAGAAAAGACAAAGAGACTGCGGAGCAAGCTACTAATATCAAGCAGATGGCTCTCTTATCTCAAGACATGGTTGGAATGATGATCCAATCGGAACCACTGGACGAAAACCCACCGATAATTATCAAGGATGACAGGGAAGAAACATCAAATCCTCCCCCGGCCTTATCAGCGGCCAAAGAGGAAACAATCTCCAAGGCAGCCCTGGATGATTACATTGCATAACAAATCAGAGCTCACCAGGAAAATGAAGCCGTCGGACAACTCATCAAAACGAAATTCCATGTCTACAAAGGAATGGGTAATCCCTACCAGCATGTCACACAATTCAGAGCACTATGCGGCAATGTTGGAGGCGATGACAAACTGTTGCTTCGCTAATTCTTCGGAATCTTGTCAAAGACAGCATTCAAATAGTACTCGGAGCTCTCAAATGACTCCATGAATACCTTCTCTGAAATGGAGTTTTTGTGCACACAACAGTTCTCTAGCGCAAGCGAATGCACTCCAATCCCGGTGCTGATAAATGCTAGGGCGAGGCCATGAGAAACATTGGTCCAATTTGCGATCCGGTGGCGGAACCTGTGGTCTAAGTGTGAACAGCGCATTGAAGAGTCTCCAGCCGTGGGCATGTTCATCGGGACCCTCGATTCTCAGTCGACAGTGTCCAAGTTCATGGCATTCTTCAAACCCACAACATTTCAAGCGCTTATAAACAAGCTGGATTAAATGGATCAGATGGGCCATGGCCCTTCCTCTTCAAATAAAGACCCTCGAAAAAATAAAGGTAAAGAGAAAGCGGCTTTTGTTGTCAACACGCAACAACAGCCGGGCGGCCCAAAACCGGTTGTTCGCCAAAACAACGCGCGTCTGCGCCCGTCCTTGAAAGAAATACTAGGATGTGCTTACTCGTTCCTCACGACATGACGAGGAGACTGTTTGAAATAGCGATGTGTTATAAGCTCATCATATTGCCAGACCCACGGCGTCCAGCACAACCTGGTGACGTCAACAACACCAACTACTGCTCCTATCACATAATAGTGAGACACCCAATTGAGAATTGCTACATCTTCAAAAATTGGGTTGAAGACCAGTACCAGCAGGGAAAGTTCACGCTGTCTGATAACTGGAGGGTAAACCCGTCCTAAAAGCATGCTCCCAAAAAGGTGGACACGCAGGGGCATCATGCTCACTTGTGGAAGAAGCTTCGTGAGAAGCAGTCCCTTCAGCGAAAACTAAAAGAATGCTGAAGGATCTACAGGCATGTCTGGCGGTCAGGTAGAAAAGCCCACTTGAACCTGAAATAATCGAAGGGATGCTAAAACCTCGTCCCGCTCCAAAAACCACCGAAAAGGGGGAAAGCGCCCAAGTCAAACCTTCAAAGTCTTCTAAGAAAAAGAAAAATAACCAGAAGGCGCGGACACCAGTCACGATCGAAGAATTCCTTAAGTATATTCTTGAGGATGCAGACAGTGACAATGATGAGGGAAATGACTCTTTGGTTGAACCGGAAGACTGTGTAGAAATTTGCCACATGGTCTTCCATTCGTTGTTATATGACGAAGAAGCCCCCTCAGCGTCAGAAAACGGCGTGGAAGAACTAGGGGCAGGTTCGGTGCTAAATTCCCCGAATCTGCCAAAAGAAAACCTGATTGAGAGACTTTTAAAAGAAGCCTTTCAAAAGAGAAAAGACGACCAAGAACGTGAGATAGCCATATATGAAAAGGCTAAGCGTCAACGTCTAAATAAAGAAGCTACGGTGAGAACGAGTTAGAAAGTGCTCCGACCAAACCAAAGCACACTTGCAACAAATAAGAGCAGGATCAAAACTGAGAAGCGGTTCACTAAAACCTATCAATGGGGACGAAGCTACCACCTCTCATGAGGTACACTCCTGGAGCCTTATATTCCGACGGAGGAGAATCACATCCAAAATACTGCTTTTATCAATGAAGGGTCGCCCACCCCATCGAGGAATGCAGTGCTTTCAAGAAGTGGTGGTAAGGATATGTTTTCCATCGAAAACACTTCAAGAAGGAGAAGCATGAAGGTCACGCTCGTCAACATCAAAATGGCGAGACGAACACTTGTGAAGAAATGACTGGCAACTGTCATATGGTTGGTACCAATTCGGAAGGGGGAAACCCCCAAGTTCTCACCTTCGGGAGCGATTCTGAGGACGAAACACCCCTTGACTCTCTCTTTGAAAATCCCCCCTCGGAAAAAGAAAAGGAGGAGAAAATTACGAAAACATTCTGCTACGTAACCGTACGCTACCTGAGAAGAACTTCAGACCTGCAAACAAAGGTTCAAACAAAAAAGACAAAGGGAATAGGAAAATGCCCGAGAAAATCATATGTCGCTAGTCAAGTTCAACCCTTGAAACTCTCGATATCGGTTTTTAACCCTAGCGGCTTATGACCATAACTATGGTCAATAAATCATAAGTCTCTAGTCAAGTTCAACCCATAATTTCGTGACTGTTTTAAACCAACCCGCACGACCCTTAACTAAAATCAACAAAGTCGTACGACTGTTCTAACCAATCGCATCATATGCAAGCAGAAAGATATCATTTAGCTATCGTACACTACATCTTAACTATGGTTAACAAATGCAGCACGAATACTAAGTACTCTACTTCCTGAAATGACAGAGGGCTACGACTAGTTTTTAAGAAAACCTTTAACGTAATGAACTTGATCTCATCAGAGGAACCGAATGGTTTTGTAAATTTATAGTTACGTAGACTATTGCTTAAGTGAGGATTCCCCGTGAAGGGGTCAGGGCTCTTACCTCATTGAATGAGGTGCAGGATATTCCTAACTGAATACCACATTGCAAAACAATAGGATATAGCCATTCAATTTGCAAACTTATAGTAACACAATCTAT
This sequence comes from Agapanthus africanus, assembly GCA_030015575.1. NCBI lineage: Eukaryota > Viridiplantae > Streptophyta > Magnoliopsida > Asparagales > Amaryllidaceae > Agapanthus > Agapanthus africanus. The sequence goes on from JASDDO010000016.1 coordinate 557,403,406, forward strand.
TGCCAAAGAGGTCACTCCCTATGAAGGGATCAAGGCTCTTTCTTCGTCGAATAAGGTGCAGGATATTCCTAACCAAATACCTCGATGCAAAGAAAAGGAATTGACTATAACACCAATATCTAATATTTGGTTTCTACAATGTGTTTTATGTTTATTTAATCTTACACTAATCTTATTAATGTAATCCTATCATATAGATAATCTCATATTATCTAGAATATCCTCACACCATTACAGAAAAATATTGTATGAAAAGAAAAAGTAGAATGCACATATATGCCATCCGCATTCGCCACGGGGCCCCGGGTCTTCACCGTAAGGTTACTTAACTTACGGCAAGGTGAGGGCAGGGCTAGCGCGGGTGCAAAACGTATATAGCATTTATTATTGTCACGCCCCGCTTCCCGATGTACGGGCAGAGGACGCGATGAGGCCGCTACGTATTTACTCCGAAGTAAATACGCTAAGCGTAAATAAGCAATATAAAAGAAATATACACAAAAGACAAATGTAATGAACAACAGCTTTATTTATTAACATTCTTTTACAGTACAATGCATGGAAAAGTAAATACATCTGAATGAAAGCAATGCCTAAACAGTGGCAAAACGGAAATGGAATGTACTGAAATGAAAAGTGTACAATGAAACTACAGCTCTGGGTCGTAGGCTAGTTGATCCAAACTACAACTCGATCTCCTGAAGGTCCGAAACACCTGACAACATTCTAAAGAAGAAAGAGAAGGAATGTCGTCAGCGAACAATCGCTCGGTAAGTCCCAAAGATAAGGGAGAAGTAGAATAGACAGAGAGAGAGAAAGTGTGCAACTTTTAAAGTGGTATTATATTTTTATAATGTTGTACTTAGTGTTAACGCTGTTGTTTGTAGGTTGGTACAGAAGGATGCCAGTGTATACGAGAGAAGTCTCTATATGCTAGAGACTAGGGCAAATGGAAGTACAAGGCTCCGTCAATAATACCAGGGAACAACGGTATGGATGTAATTACGTCTTAAGTGACCACCTCGTGCCACCTTTAACATATTTTGTACCAGTCTACCCCTTTATAAACCCCGCGATGCCTTATTTGTATTGTTGTATATAAATGGATGACTTGTGTTGTAAAAAGAAGACTTGCCGAAATCATGATATCGTATAAATGGAAATGGATGTACTTGATAATCATGTAAATGGAAGTATATCCATGGTTCGGTTCAGTCCAGTTGTATAGATTGATAAATTGAATATATGGATTCACGGATTCAGGTTGAATTGTAGTTTTGTAGATTGTACTTGAATCATATTCAAGTCAGATTAATAAAATGAGACTCGGTCTGAGTCAAACAATTATAAAAAAAATTGAATTCCTGAATTAGGTTTTGGTGTTATCGGTAACCGCTGCACATGGACGGCAGGATTTATGTCTTTTTCAAAGACGATTACCGTGTTGATAACACCGTTTGTTAAGTTGTCTACCTTAGATAGGCAAGCACCCACTTCTTCGGCTCCCTGAGGCTCAAGAGATTGGTCCCTCTTAAACCTATATGTACTATGGTCCTTAGGGTAATTTATAGAACTTGAGGGGGTTTATGTAAAAATACCTTTGTATAATTTTCAAAATACACCCCAAGTATTTAATTATCGTCTTTAGAATTATCAAAGATGTAGATTTTATATTTATGATATTTCTAGTGAAAATAACCTAATTTCATAATACAGGGTATTTAATTGTAATATTGAAATTGTATGGAATTCATGGTATTTTAATGTAAGTGGTTCTTGTGATTTTAGAAAAAGGTGGAATGTTTATATTACCACAAAAATAGATATTTTAATGATACATACATATATATATATATATATATAATTTTAATATATATTATATTTCTAGAAATCTCATTTTCTTAAGATATTTGTATTTTAAATCTCTCGAGACCGTATGCTCCTTGCGGAGGTCTGCATCTCGCACTACTAAGCCCAGGGATGTGCGATAATCCACACCATCCCAGTCGGGTTCCCCAAAATGGGTTGTAGCGGCGCTTTGCAAAGATTGTAAAAATACGTAATCTTGTAGGAAATGGTTTTAATAGTAAATGGTATTTATATGTAAAGTTTTGTTTTCCCGTATTCTATGTTCCCGAAAGGTATTGTGTTATGTTACATATGAGTGTTGTGAGGAGGTAGGTCATTACCTCGTGATCTACTTAAAGGTATAGCAAGATTAAAGATGTTTTAAAGTCGAAACTAAACTACATGGTATTTTACTGAAAAAGTACGATAACGATTGAAATAGAAATCCTTTTGATATGGAACTTGTTCAATATGACTTGTTAATGTTTAATAGTTAACATGCAATGGTTTGGTATGTTTGTAATTAATAAAAGTGGAATTTTTTAGGAAGAACCGAACCGGAAATCGGATTAACTCCGATTCCGTCGGGTTTTAGAAGTACGCATTTTTAGAATAGCAAGGTGAAGAGGGAGAAGGGACTTATAGGACTAGAGCTTAGAAAAGAGGGAGAGGAAGCGGTAAGAGGCATCGGTGCGTCGTTCCGTCGCCGGGAGCTCCTAGGGTCGTCATCGGAAGATCGCCGGAGCTTCGCCCTTTGCTAACTCCAAATGCACACAAAAATTTCTGGTGGAATTTCTTGAGAGTTTGGACAGAATTGTAGTGAGGGGGGGTGTTTAAGGGTGGTATTTATAGGGTAAAGCTAGGGTTAGGGTTAGTTGAAGGGGTGTGAGAAAATTGTATTAAATTGTATTAAAAATAGGGTTTAATGGGATTTTAAAGAGCTCTGTTAAATTGCAGGAAAATTAAACTATACAGGGGTACTGGGGAGATCAAGAGACATAAATTTTGTGTTGGGTGATCGGTGATCTGGCCGAGTCCGGCCGGCGGCGGCGGCCGAGTTGACCGAGTCGCCGGCCGATTCGAGCCGAGTCAGGCCGGGATCGGTCGCCGTGGGTCCGTCGTAAAATCAACTACCCCCTGGGCCAGTTTGTTTTACATGTGTAGTGGGGTTTTACGGGTTTAGCATGTGTAGACTCTTGGACTTCTAAAAGTTTAAAAGGAAATCAATATTAAAAAAAATGTGGGGGATGGGATTTGAACTCTGGTGCTTTGGATCAGCAGTGCGAGGTCTTACCAATGAGGTACAAGCTCTTTCTTGCTATTAAAAAGCAAAACAAACTTATAACTTGTGCTCAGGAAAAAAAACCTTTCCGTAATTTTGAAAAAATTGTACAGAAAGTTTAAAGTTGTTACATTCTACCCTCCTTATAAATATTTCGTCCTCGAAATTTGTAAAAAGAAAGTGTAACAGATTCAAGAAAAGTTTGGTGACTGAAGTACTGATAGTGTATGAAAAATGACAAAGTGATATAAGGGTTTTAAAAATGTGAAAGAGACTTACTAGTGTTACCTTGGTCAACTGTCTCGGCTTCTACGGCTGCTGAGGTGTAAGCCTGTCACCGTGGCACGTTCCTCCTAGCTGGAGGCACATTCCTCTGTTCTCGAGGCATGTTCCTTAGTGCCTGATGGAATTGGCGATTTGGATGTGCAAGTGGTGGAGCTGGGAGTGCAGGACGAGTTGCAGGAGCTTGGATAGTTGGCCGCTGCGGGTAGTTGGTGGGTGTGTGAGCTGAGTTGCGTCTATAAGGACAGTTTCCAATTCCGTGATTGGACGTGCCACAAACTAAACATAAGCCTTTTGCGCGCCTACAGTTCTTCCACAAGTGTCCTTCTCTCTTGCAATAAAAGCAAAAATCGGGACTTTGCTGGTTATTGGCTTCTTCCAGTCTTCTGGGTTCAACAGTTGGCCTTGAAGAGGCTCCTCCTGCCATCTGATTGGCAGGGCGGTTCAAACCGGCAGATTGAGGTCTGCCCCACCACTGCCTCATATTTTCGGGCAGCTTTTAAAGCCATATCATGTGTTGGGGAATCCCCTGTAACTAAGGCAACTTAGATTTCCGAGTCCAACCCTTGCTGAAATCTCCTAGCTCTGATCTCAACAGTTGGTATGAGATGGGCCGCAAACCTGTTACGGTCTTGTGTTAGCTGTGTAGTATGTGCTATAAAATCGAATATTGAGACATATCTTATCGATTGAGCATTGTGAATTCAGCGTCATATTCATCTACTGACTTGATCCACATTGAACCTTGTTGCAGATGGATGAACTGTTGTTCCATGTCAAACCTGGCAGTCTCAGGGAAGTACTTAGCGTCGAACATGTCTCGGAAAGTCTTCCATTCGATAGGTTGTTCAAGACGGCTTTCTTCTGCCTTCCACCAGTTCAGTGCATTGTTCGTGAGCCGTAATTTTGCAACACGAACCCAAGCTATTTCTGGCACTTGTGCTGTTGCCAGATCATCTTCAATGCTCTGAGCCCATTCCTCGGCTTCCAGTAGGCTCTCTTTTCCTGAGAAGTTCTTAGGGTGCAGTGCCCGAAATTGCTTCACACTGGGTGCTTCTGCCTCTGGATGGTTCATTAAAAGTGCAGTCGGCTGCTGCTGTCCTTCTAGGAGGCTGCGGATTGCCTCAAGAAGAACCGTCTGCTCGTTGAGTGGAGCAGGGACGGCAGGTGTAATTGGTAGTGGAGGTGGAGTGTTGTTGAAGTTGGTGCTGATGTTGTTTGGGGAATCCATAATCTTGAATGAAAAATTTGGGTTAGGACAGATTCAAAGTATTGATTCAAGAAGTATGAATTGTAAAGAATATTTTAGTTGTTGATTCTTGTATTATATTGCTTAGGTTGTTCACGCAGAACAGAACTGCATGGTAGAGTTTCATACAGCTCTGACCTGCATGGTAGTGTTCCATACAGTTCTGACCTGCATGGGCCACCAACAAAACCTGCCATGCCCCGTTTCCCAGTGTACGGGCAGAGGACGCGACGAGGCCGCTACGTATTTACTCCGAAGTAAATACGCTAAGCGTAACTAAGCAATATAAAAGAAATATACACAAGAGACAAATGTAATGAACATCAACTTTATTTATTAACATTCTTTTACAGTACAATTCATGGAAAAGTAAATACATCTGAATGAAAGCAATGCCTGAACAGTAGCATAACAAAAATGGAAAGTTCTGAAATGAAAAGTGTACAATGAAACTAAAGCTCTGGGTCGTAGGCTAGCTGATCCAAGTCCTCACCGGTAGGCTCGATCTCCTGAAAGTCCGAAATACCTGACAACATTCCAAAGAAGAAAGAGAAGGAATGTCGTCAGCGAACAATCGCTCGGTAAGTCCCAAAGATAAGGGAGAAGTAGAATAGACAGAGAGAGAGTGTGTGTGTGTGTAACTTTAAAGTGCTGTTATATTTTTATAATGTTGTACTTAGTGTTAACACTGTTGTTTGTAGCTTGGTACAGAAGGATGCCGGTGTATACGAGAGGAGTCTCCATATACTAGAGACTAGGGCAAATGAAAGTACAAAGCTCCGTCGATAATACCACGGAACAACGACATGGATGTAATTACGTCTTAAGTGACCACCTCGTGCCACCTTTAACATATTATGTACCAGTCTACCCCTTTATAAACCCCGCGATGCCTTGTTTGTATTGTTGTATATAGATGGATGACTTGTGTTGTAAAATGAAGACTTGCCGAAACCATGATATCGTATAAATGGAAATGGATGTACTGGATAATTATGTAAATGGAAGTATATTCATGGTTCGGTTCGGTTCGGTCCAGTTGTATAGATTGATAAATTGAATATATGGATTCACGGATTCAGGTTGAATTGTAGTTTTGTAGATTGTACTTGAATCATATTCAAGTCAGATTAATAAAATGAGACTCAGTCTGAGTCAAACAATTATAAAAGAAATCGAATTCCTGAATTAGGTTTTGGTGTTATCGGTAACCGCTGACATGGGCGGCAGAATTTGTGTCTTTTTCAAAGACGATTACCGTGTTGATAACACTGTTTGTTAAGTTGTCTACCTTAGATAGGCAAGCACCCACATCTCCGGCTCCCTGAGGCTCAAGAGATTGGTCCCGCTTAAACCTATATTTACATGGGTCCTTAGGGTAATTTATAGAAATTGAAGAGGTTTTATATAAAAATACCTTTGTATAATTTCAATACACCCCAAATATTTAATTATCGTCTTTAGAATTATCATAGATGTAGATTTTATATTTGTGATATTTATAGTGAAAATAACCTAATTTCATAATACAGGGTATTTAATTGTAATATTGAACTTGTATGGAATTCATGGTATTCTAATGTAAGTGGTTCTTGTGATTTTAGAAAAAGGTGGAATGTTTATATTACCATAAAAATAGATATTTTAATGATACATACATACATACATATATATATATTTATATAAAAATAATTTTAATATATATTATATTTCTAGAAATCTCATTTTCTTAAGATATTTGTATTTTAAATCTCTCGAGACCGTATGCTCCTTGCGGAGGTCTGCATCTCGCACTACTAAGCCTAGGGATGTGCGATAATCCGCACCATCCCAGTCAGGCTCCCCAAAATGGGTTGTAGCGGCGCTTTGCAAAGATTGTAAAAATACGTAATCTTGTAGAAAATGGTTATAATAGTAAATGGTATTTATATGTAAAGTTTCGTTTTCCCGTATTCTATGTTCCCGAAAGGTATTGTGCTATGTTGCATATGAGTGTTGTGAGGAGGTAGGCCATTACCTCATGATCTACTTAAAGGTATAGCAAGATTAAAGATATTTTAAAGTCAAAACTAATCTACATGGTATTTTACTGAAAAAGTACGATAACAGTTGAAATAGAAATCCTTTTGATATGGAACTTATTCAACATGACTTGTTAATGTGTGGCCCGCAAGCTTTTTGCTGCAAGCTTGGGATTTTGCGTGTATATATTTTTACTTGCTGATTTTGTTGTAAGTTGCCCCATCATTTTGGCTATTTCGTATGCATGTGTGGCCCGCAAGCTTTTTGCCGCAAGCTTGAGATTAGACACCGATTTTGGTATCAGCACCGCTACAACTGGGATATTGCCAGGAGCAAATCATCATTTGCCTCTGTCGATATCGAACAAAGGTGGCTCAACGAACAGGGTTAGGATCCTGTCGACTAAGGCTTTTTACTCCATGAGCTGTGAGGGTCTCATGAAGGTATTTCTCCTTACAAGTCGTGAGGATCTTATAGATGCATTTTCTCCCTAGGAATTGTGAGGATTCCTAGGTGCATGTTCTCTTATAAGTCGTAAAGATCTTACAAGAGTGCTTTCTCTTTATAAGTCGAGAGGACTTGCAAGGGTTGTTCACCATGTAGACATACCCCTAGTCACGGATGGGACTTTGTTAGGGAAATGTCTATTCGTGCCCGTGGATTGTATACAAGGGTCAGCATTGAGCCGCTTGTAGGGCAGTAGTGGAGGTTGTGGGGGCTGCTTAAGAACAGGTTCACATCCCTGTAGCTTAATACTTTCAAATCTTATGAGCCGTGAAGGTCTCATAAGAAAGTTCTCCTTACAAGTCGTGAGGATCTCGCAAGTGTAATTTCTCTTTAGGAATCATAAGGATTCCTAAGTATGTTGCTCCCTTGTGAGTCGTAAGGATCTCAAGCAGGTGGTTTCATCTTACAAAGTCGAGAGGACCTTGCAAGTGTCTTTTAACGAGGTTGTGCCCTTTCGGGTTTTCGCAAACACTCGCCGGTAGCCCTGGTGTTTTTACTCACGGAGCCCTTTTAGGTTTTCATCTGTGCCCTTTCTGCTTATGGACATACCATTTTTTTTGTCTTTTTTTATTCTAACGAGATTGCGCCCTTTCGGGTTTTCACAAAACTCGCCGGTAGCCCTGCTGTTTTTACTCACGGAGCCCTTTCGGGTTTTCATCCGTACCCATTTTGCTTATAGACATACCGTTTTTCTTTCTTTTTTTTGTATTAGCTTTGGGATGCTGCAATCCACTGTAGTTTATCGACATCTCGGTCAACAGCTAGTTTTAGGACATAGTGATCCGTTGTCAGTTTAAGGACGTTCCGGTCCGTCGTTAGTTTAGGGACGTCTCGGTCCGTTGTTAGTTTAAGGACGTTTCGGTCCAAGAAAAGAAAGCCGGCTACTACTTATAGAGTTTGGGCTTAAGAAGATAGCGAGCGGACATAGTCGTCGTCATCTATCATTGACCTAAACCGTGACTCGTCAAGCGTAGTACTTCTTCAGGAAGCGACCGTTTATCGGCCTGAAAGGTCTTTCACCATGCATGTCCATGAGTAGATAGGCCCCATCCTGGTAGACCTTGTCTATGATGTACGGGCCTTCATAGTTCGGCTCGAATTTCCCCCGCTTGGCGCGATTGGGGATCATAGGTCTTTTGACCACTAGCACGAGTTCGCCTTGGCGGAATGTCCTCGTCCTAGTCAATCTTTCGTATGAGCGCGTCATCTTTGCTTTATAAGCCTCCAGATTTTGTTGCGCTATGAGCCGGATTTCGTCAAGGGCGTCGAGCTCCTCAAGCCGAAGGTGAGCGTTCTCTTCGTCCGTCAGCTCGTAATGAACTGCCACTCGTAGAGAGGGTAACTCTATCTCGAGAGGGAGTACCGCTTCTGTACTGAATACCAACGCGTACGGCGTTGTGTTTGTGGCCGTCTTGAACGTAGTTCGATACGCCCAGAGAGCTTCTTGCAGTCTCTCGTGCCAGTCTTTCTTATTTCGTGACACTGTCTTTTTCACGATCTTCGTCAAAGTCTTGTTGAAAGCTTCAGCTAGACCGTTTGCTCGGGGATTATAGACTGATGAATATTTCCAGTCTATGTTATGTTGTTGTGTGAAGCGGCTAATCTTGTGGCTTCTGTAGGCTAGCCCGTTATCGGATATGATCCTTCTCAGAGTTCCAAACCGATAAATGACGTGTGTCTTGAAGAAATGGAGAATATTCTCCGTCTTCACTTCCCTCAGCGGTACTGCTTCTGCCCATTTGGAGAAGTAATCAGTTGTCGCCAAAATGAATCGATATCCTCTGGACGATGCTGGTTCGATGGGGCCGATTATGCCAGTCCCCCACATTTCAAACGGCCAGCTAGCCACTGTCGGGTGTAGTGGATTTGGGTGCTGATGGATAAAGTCCCCGTGGATCTGGCACGAGTGGCATTGCGTCGCATACTCGAGGCAGTCCTGAATCATCATGGGCCAATAGTAGCCCATCCTTTTAATCTTCAGCTTCATCTTCGGTCCGGCTTGGTGAGAACCGCAGAGTCCGTCGTGAGTTTCTTGGACGGCTCTTTTTGCCTCTTCAGGTCCCAGGCATCTTAGCCATAGAGAATCAAATGATCTCTTATACAGAGTATCATTGGCGAAGGCGAAAGACAGAGCTCATATCATAAGCTGATGTCTTGAGGACGCATCTTCAGGTGTTCGACGGGATTTGAAGTAGTCTATAAAGACTTCTCTCCAATCCTCAACCGTTTCTTGGTCTTTTATTTGCAGGGCCATCTGTTCGGTCGCTTCCTTTTCCTCGGATGATTCCGGAGATATCTCCGCCGGTGCAAGAACCCGACGGCTTTGTACCACGATTCTTACGTCTTCGAGGTTCTCATCGGCCAATTGTTTAGCAAGCTTGGCTAATGCATCCGCTTTGCTATTTTCCGCACGCGGTATGCTTTCGAGGGTGTAGGAAGGAATTTGGGTCAGCAGCTGCTGTACTTTCTCGACGTACTTCACCAACTCTGGTTTGCACGTTTGGTAGTCGCTATTTACTTGACTGACGACCAGTTGGGAGTCTCCGTATATGAAGAGATTTTCAATTCCCATGTCGATAGCGATCTCGAGACCTGCTATCAAAGCTTCATACTCGGCTTCATTGTTTGTCCTCAGCTCTGTTAAGGAGAAAGCAAAGCGCATTACCTCTCCTTGTGGAGTTATGAAGATAAGGCCTACCCCTAATTTGATTATAGGGGTGCTTTACTTGCGTTTCTTCATGGAAGACGCTCCATCAAAATAAAGTTCCCATCGGGTGCCATTACCATCGATCGTGTCAAACGCATGCTCGTCTGGCAGTTCGCAATTCAAAGGAGAATCGGCATGTATTGGATGCTCAGCGAGGAAGTCGGCGATGGCTTGGCCTTTCACTGCCTTAAGAGACTAATAAGTTATTGAGAACTCCATCAAGAGTAAGGCCCATTTAGCGAGCCGTCCCGTCAATATGGCTTTTGACATCAAATATTTGAGAGGATCCACCTTCGATATGAGACGGACTTCATGCGCCAATGCATAGTGCCTGAGCTTCGTTATCGCAAAGATCAACGCCAGGCAGTGTTTTTCGATGGGAGAATAATTGCTTTCTGCCCCCAGCAGAACTCGACTCAAATAGTAGAGGGCTCTCTCATTCCCTTGGTCGCTCTCTTGTGCCCATAATGCGCCTAAGGAACCTTCGAGGGTTGTTGTATAAAGAATGAGAGGCTTTCCCTTGACCGGAGCGGCCAGTACTGGCGGATTCTGCAAGTATTGCTTGATTTCGTCTAGCGCGCTTTAGCATTTGTGATCCCAGATGAACGGGGTCCCCTTTTTCATCAGGTGACTGTAAGGACAGCACTTGCCTGAAAGATTGGCTATAAATCGCCGGATATACGCGAGCTTCTCTTGGAGAGACCGCAATTGCTTGAGAGTTCTTGGCGGGGGCATCTCCATAATTTCCTTGATCTTTGACGGATCTATCTCGATGCCTCGGTGTCGGACGACGAATCCCAGGAATTTGCTCGAGGAAACTCCAAATGCGCATTTGAGAGGGTTCATTTTCAAGTTGTATTGCCGAAGGCGTTGAAATTCGATCTTCAGATGCTCGAGATGTTCCTCGTATGATTTGCTTTTCACCACGAGGTCGTCGATATAGCATTCGACGATTTCATGTATAAGGTCATCGAAGATCTTCATCATGGCCCTCTGATAGGTGGCACCGGCGTTCTTTAGACCAAAAGGCATCACCTTGTAGCAAAATATACCCAAAGGGGTCCGGAATGCGGTGTGCCTCTGATCCTCGGGATGCATCTTTATCTGGTTATATCCTGACGATCCATCCATGAAGGAGAAGACCTCGTGAGTGGACGTGTTATCTATCATCAGCTCAGTGACTGGTACTGGGAAGTCGTCTTTCGGGCAGACTTTATTGAGATCCCGAAAGTCCACACATATGCGCACTGTCCCATTTTTCTTCATCATCGAGACGATGTTAGCGATCCAGTCAGGGTACTGAACCTCTTGGATGAAGCCAGAGTCGATTAGCTTCTTGACCTCGGCGTTGATACTCATCTCAAACTCAAGCCGCATTCTCCTTGGTGCTTGTTTGATTGGCTTAACGTACGGGGATATCGCCAATTTGTGGACAGCAATTTTTGGATCTAGTCCTGGCATCTCGGAATAGTTCCATGCAAAGCAATCCCTATGCTGCATAAGCACGTCTTTTAGTGTAGCCACCTTTTCTTCAGACAACAGCTCACTGATGAATGTCGGTCACGGGTCACTTGCCGTCCCCAAATCAATCTTCTTGAGATTATCTGTAATAGTATGTATTCCATCTTCCAGCTCTTTTGGCGCCGGTGGAAACTCTGAGATCACCTCGTCATCATTGTTTTCGAAGCACCAGGGGGAGGTCATCCATATTCTCGGGCTCTCCTTTTGATTGCGTTATCATATGACAGGTACGAGCCCGCTTCCAATACCGATGTTGATCTGGTTCTACTCTCGCGGATTTGGGTTCATGCTTCTACGGCGGGGTTACCCTCCAGCTGCTGGATAGAGCGAACCTGCCATGCTGATATTGATCTTCAACCCAGTTCTTGAAGGTGAAGCAGTCTTCAATAAGATGTCCTATTGCCCTATGATAGGAGCAATAGTCTGGGTGAGAGACTTCGCCTATTTGCTCGGGGTGCTTGGACTCCGGGGGGATAATCATTTGATATTTTATGGCAAGATCAAGTATCTTCTTTGTCTTGTCTCGAGGAAAGGAGTATGATCGGCCCATCTTCTTTATAAGGGACGAATCCGGACCGCTCGATTCCCGATCGCGTGGCTTCTTGGTCCCGCTTTGTTGCTATCGAACGCCTTTCCCGTTCCTTGGTTTGTTTCCGCCTCTGCGTCGGGCCTTTTGCACAATGGGTTGACAGGGAAGAGCATTTTCATCTTTCGCGGCCTGTTGAAAAAGTTGTTGCTTCCTGGCTTTCTCATAGATGGCCATTTCGCGATTATGATCGGCTCGAACCTTTTGACCTGCTTCCCTTATAAGCTTGTCCATTTATTCTTCGAACGGCGGACTGGGCATTTTTACGTCGGGAGCTCTTTCTGGTTCAGGGTTAGCATTTTCCCAAAAAGCATCTCCCTCTTCATCAAAGTCATGTATGACGTAGCTACCATGGACTCGTTCCCGTTTCCCGGATTTCACATATCCAAGCCCGAGCGTTTCCATTCTCCCGTTGGGCAACCTGCGCTGAGTTCCAGGGATATCCCAAATTCTGTTGTAGAACCGAGCTTGTCGAATGGTCTGTTTGAAGGGTACCCCTTGGCGCTTCAATAGCCTTTTCAAGCCTTCTGTGTAATATCTAGGCAGACGGATGGGCTGGAGCCTATCAAGCGTAAAATTGGAGCCATGCCAGATTTCTTTCTCCGCTTTGGTTTTCCCGGATCGATAGAATAGGATTGCCTTTTCACCTTTTCGTCTGGGAGGGACGTAGAATGTCTGCAGTTCCTCCACACTGTAGGTATCAAGCGCATCTAGCTCTTTATAATGCTTGGGCGGAACCATGGCAACTTGCAAACTTTGCTCTTCATCAACGAAGGTTTGTATTGAAGGCCGAGCAGAGAATACGGCATGGACCTCATCTTCTGAATCGCTGCCGAAGATAAGCATAGGAACGGACGGTCCCGGCTTGTTGCACTGGGGCGGACCTGAGTAGATTATCTCTTCTTCCTCCTCGGTATCACTCCCATAGACTGGAATGGTAGGGATAGTTTTTTCCTCCGGTTTGTGACATCTTTCTGTGTCCTCAAAGTCTGGTAAGAAGTATTTTGCATCTTCGTACTTGCGGACTTCATTCACGGAGAATGGGTTTAGCTCTCCTGTCACAGTATACTCGAGACCATCCTTGAAATATTTCATACACTGATGTTATGTAGAGGGAATGATGTTGTACTCGTGTAACCAAGGCCGGCCGAGCAAAGCATTGTAGCATGTCTTAGCATCAATGACGTGAAATTTAATGTCTGTGACAAGCAGCTCGAAGCGCAGCGTCAGTATCACAGACCCGAGAGTCCGTGATGATTGGGAGTCAAAACCGGCGATGGTGATTTTATCACGAGCGAGGTGTTGAACGCTCATGCAGATTTCCTTTAACACCCGTACGTTAAGTAGATTGACGGAGGACCCATTGTCGACCAGGATTTTGCCTATCTTTATATCGTGGCAGTACCCTGAGACATAGAGGGGACGGTTATGCTCGCACGTCCCAAGGAGGAGGTCTTCATCGCCGAAGGTGATATCGGCTGTGTGTACTTCCTCGAGCTCGTCCTTCATCTTTTCTTCAGCGAGAAAAGTTTGGAATTGCTCTGGCTCTTGTAGCGCCTTGATCAATGAATCTATTGCTTCTTTTGATAGTAAAAGGGCGTCGAGAATGCTGAGCTGTGAGGGTAACTTCCTCAAGTGCGCCAGAACGTTATAGTCCACCTTACTCTTCTTTGGCTGGTCCTTGGCGGTCAGCTCTTTCAAGACTTGGTTATCTAGGGCGATATCCTCAGAGACCTTTTCTTTTCCCTTATCTTTTCTATTTGTGGATCCGAGATTCTTTTCGGGCAGTGTACGATAGCGCAGCTGGATATTTTCGCAGGACTTCGGTTCTTCCTCTTTTCCCGAGGTAGATTCTTTGAAAAGAGGGCCAAGAGTCATCTCTTCGTCGGAGTCACTTCCGAAGGTGAGAACTTGCGATCCTCCGGTGTTGACCGTGCGACAATTACCGGTAGTTCTTTTATGCTCCTTGGTCGCACTTCTTTGCTCCCGACGAGTTTTGCGTTTCATCCGCTTAAAATGTTGCCGGTGAGCAACATACCCCTGCCGCCATCTTTTAAAAGCATTGCACTCTTCGGTCGGGTGTGCCATCTTTCGGTGATATAGGCAGTAGCTAGGATGCATCTCTGCTTCACTGGGAGTGTTTTCTTCGGTGGGTGGTAGCGTCATTCCCATTGATATGGCTTTAGCAAACCTTTTCCTTATCTTGAACTTGTTTTTATCCGCGACGGATGTCCCTTGATTCAGCGGGAGTATCTCGACTCTTTCGTCCAGTCGCCGGCGTATGGCTTTTTCAAATATGGCCATCTCACTCTCCCGATCGGATTTACTTTTCAGATGAGCTTCGTTTAGGAATGCGTTGATCATTTCGTCTGACGGCCATAGAAGTTCCGACTCGGGACCTGCCCCCAGTCTCTCTGTGCAAGGAGCTTCTTCATCGTCTGTAGACGAGTTAGAGATCACATGACAACTTGCTACGTAATCCTCAGATCCATCTGATGAGTCTTCTCCATCATTTTCGTCCTCAAGGACGTGGGTGAGGAACTCTTGGAGTGTGATTGGAGTCCGCGCCTTCTGGTTATACTCTTCCAGCGCGTGGATCTGTTTTTGCAGGTCCGTGCGCTTGTCGTCAGGCTTCATGGGCCTCTTGGATTTCTTCTTCTTTTTTGAAGATTTCGATGACTGGGTATGAACACCTTGGCTATCACCACCAATTTTTAGCGTTGGGCGCGGCTTCAGCATCCCTTCGATGATCTGGGGTTCGAGCGGATTCTTCCACCTGATCGCCGGGCATGTCTGGAGATCATTCAACATCCTTTTGGTTTTGGCCGAAAGAACGACCTCCCATGGAGCTTCTTCAACAAAAGAGCATGTTGCCCCCGGTGTGTCCATCTTCTTAGGAGTGTGCGGTTGTGGTGGGCTCACTTTCCACTTCTCAGACAGCGCAAACTTGCCTTGTTGGTACTGATCCTCGATCCATCCCTTAAAGACGAAGCAATCTTCGATTGGATGGCTTACCGTTTGGTAGTAAGGGCAATAATTGGGATTATTCACTTCGTTGGGTTGCGATGGTCGCCTTGGATTCGGCAAATTGATAAGCCTGTTGCACATCGCCAGCTCGAACAGCCTCTTCGTTTTATCCCATGGGAATGAGTAAGGGCACATCATTTTCTCATTGTAATAGCGTCGTTTCTCCTCCAATTGATCCATTAGTCTTGGAGCACTGGGCTGCTGTTGGGTGTTCGCAACGAAAGTCGCCTTCCCTTTCCCTTTTCGTTCCACGGCTCCGTTTTCGGAGGAGACGGTCTGTGACCCATCTGATCCATCTGGGCTAGCTTGTCGATTAAAGCCTGGAATGTGGTCGGTTTGAAGAATATCATGAACTGTAAAATAGTTGCATGAGGGTCTAGGGTGCCCACGAACATGCCCACTGCTGGTGCTTCCTCGATGCGCTGTTCGCACTTCGACCACAGATTTCGCCATCGGATTGCGTATTGAACCCAAGTTTCGCCTGGCTTCACCCTTACATTGATCAATGCCGTTATTGGAGTGCGTTCACTAGCACTCGCGAATCGCTGGGTGAATAACAACTCTATCTCTGCGAAAGTTTTGACGGAGTCGTTTGGAAGTTCGGAGTACCACTCAAACGCCGTTTACGACAAGTTTCCGACGAATTGACGGAGCAAAAGCTTATCATCGCCCCCGGTGTTGACGCACAGAGCTCTGAATTGGGCAACGTGCTGGTGGGGATTGCCTGTCCCCTTGTATACATGGAATTTGGGGATCGTGTATCCCGGCAGGTACTTTATCTGATCATACCAGCCTGGATACGGTCGCCCAGTTTTGACAACTTGGCCGGCTGCTTCATTTGCCTGGTGAACTCTTATTTGCTGAGCAATATAGTCATCCAAGTCAGCTTTAGAGATTGTCTCCTCCTTGGCTGTTGACAGAGCTGGCAGGGGATTCGATGTTTCTCCTCTATCATCTTCAATTATTACTGGAGGATCTTCGGCTGAGGGATCCGACTGGATCATCATGCCCACCATATCTTGGAATAGAAGGGCCATTTGCTTTATATTGGCCGCTTGTTCCGCAGCTTCTTTGTCCTTCTTCTCAAGCATTCTCCGAAGGAATTCAGCATTAGTTTCCTGATCACGGCGCTGCTCCGTGGATGTTTCCGGGCTTTCTTTTGGCCTGGTGAGTGCGGCCATCGCAGTCAGCATCTCCTGAAGCTTCTGCTGTTGTTGTTCCTGAGCTCTTGTGATGGATCGGGTGAGTGGTCGGTGGCCAGTAGAAGCGCGGCTATCCTCTTTCCCGGATGCCATGTAAATAGTATGGACCATTATGCCCATAGACTTAGGGCATTTGGGCCCAGTGCCTTTGACATTTTCCGTAGGCATGGGGATTTTCTCCGGCCTTCTCCTCTTATGAGCGGTCGAAGTTGAGGGGGCCGTTGCAGTGGTCACCCAAGTAGCCATCGCCTTTTGTGGCTTCTTCTGCCGGCGGGGATAGTCTTGATCCACCACCGACTCTCGGACTTGTCGCCAGATTTTGTAAACTTTGGAAGACAGCCGTTGAGGGGACTGCTCCGGCTTTATTTCGGTGACAGTCTCCACCGGTGGCGAGGATCTTTTCAGTACAGCAGTAGGCGAGTTCCTGCATACCTTGTTCAGCAGCTCAAAACTGTTCCCGGTTGGAACAGCAACATTAATTTCCACCGTTGGAGCTGGTGGAGTTAGCCCAGAATGGGAGTTGCCCCCGGCCTTCCTTACTCAGCGCCAGTGGCGACGTCGAGCGTATCGAGCCATTGGTGTTGGTTCAGTGATGGGAATGGTTTTGTCTTGCCCCCTGTCCAGCTAAGGGGCTGCTGCTGGCGTCAGCCTGTTGAAGACTGATGTTCGTTGAGAAGCGGTATCCAGGCGGTCAAAAACGGACTTCTGAGCAGGGACGGGAACCGTAGTGGGAGCCGGAACGGTCAGTCTTGTAAAGACCGACCCTTTGATAGGAGAAGCCGCCTTGATGACTTCGGGAGCAGGGTTGGTCACTCTTTTCGGAATAACCTTTTCTTGAGGTGCAGGCTTCATCATTGGCCCACCTGAACTTTAGCCCAATCTGGAGAAGACCGAGGCGCCGGTGCTGGACGACCCGTTGAGAGGGGCCGCAGTAGCTGTAAGCCGATCAAAGACCGACTTCTTGGGAGCTTCCGGTATTGGCACAGGAGCGGTGAAGCTCGTTGGCTGGAGCATGGTCCCGAAAAACAATCCAATGGTGGCTTGAGTGACCTGTTCCACCGGCATTGTAAACAGGGAGGCTGCTTGAGGCCCGTAGGCTATGCCTCGAGATGACGCGGAGCGTGAGTTGCAGCTGCAGTTGGAACACTTTACGCAGGTAGATGCCATTGTTGTTTCGCTTTCTGCACCAAGTAAACGCCAAATCTTAGTACCTCGAAAGCCAAGGGCAACCATTAGCAAACCTTGATTGGTTTGCGAACACGACACACGAAGTGTGGAGTGGAAATAGGAAAAGGTCCCACCGGGCGTGCTAGAATCTGTTCACCGCCGGAAACCGGGAAGACCGACGTCTTTCCTGAAATTTGGGGCAGATGCTAATTGGTGTTATCCGTCCACCTCTCCGAAGATGCCAAGTTGATTTATGACACCGTTTATCGAAGGTTTAGACGGATGCGGCCGATGTAGCAGACTTCGTCAGATTCCCCCTCATTTGAGGGGTTTTTGATTGTGGGGACGCTCTTCCCTACAGGCGCAAGCCCCTGCAGTTAGTTACACTACCGCATCGCGGTAACAACTTTCTCCTTCTCCAGATGGCCACTTCGTGTCGTGGGTGTTTGTTTTATTTGTGGTTGCCCGTGGATTGTATACGGAGACTAAGTTATGTTGTCTCCCGTAGGGCGTGGATTAGTCCAAATCCGTATTTTCTTAGATTTGGGTTTGGGGGTTTGGGTTTATGGATACGTTAGCCTCATTTGAGACTAAGATCAACTTAAACGTTGTTAAGGATACGTTAGTCTAATTTTAGACTAAGATCATCTTAACGGGATCGTTTAGATCCGACAAGAGAGCAATTGGGCTCTATTGTTTAGTTTAATGACATTGCGGTCGATAATTAGTTTAAGGACATTACGGTCCATTGTTAGTTTTAAGACATCGCGGTCGAGGTTAAGGACATCATAGTCCGTGAGTTTAAGGACCCCACAGTCCAATGTTAGTTTTAAGACATCACGGTCAAGGTAAAGGACATCATAGTCCATGAGTTTAAGGACCCCACAGTCCGATGTTAGTTTTAAGACATCACGGTCGAGGTTAAGGACATCATAGTCCATGAGTTTAAGGACCCCACAGTCCGTGAAATGTGTGGTTGTCGGGACCCGTCACCTCTCTGAAGACGTTGAAGGATTACAACGACAAATATCAGAGGAGCAAAGAGATGTACCCTTGAACCAAGTTGGTTGGGAGATCTATAGTCCAATTTAGGACTAAGATCAATTATGAGCACATGGGATCAGTTAAATATGAATCGAGGACTTATGGCCAGTCTTGGGCTAAGTCCAATCAAGTTAAAATGTTTAACATTCGTTTTAGGCTGTTAAACATTTGTTTGGGCTTGGCCCTTTTAACAATGCTGAGCATTGATTTAAATTCTGACAATGTTTGTCTTTTATTGAATGCTAAGCATTCATCATAGCTCTGGGGCTTATCCAAAGAACAATTTATGTTCTGCATAAGCGCACATAATAAGCATGTGGCGTGCTTGGCACAAGCGCCGGTCGATAAGCGCAGTGCGCTATGGTTAAAGTGCTAGTGCGCTTGGCGCTTTGTGCCAGATGTGAAGCGCTGATGCGCTTTGCGCTAAGTGAAGAGCGCAGATGCGCTTAGCACTTTGCGCTAGATGTAAAGTGCTGATGCGCTTAGCGCTTTGCGCTAAATGAAGTGCACCAATGTGTTTAGCGCTTTGCGCTAGATGTAGAGCGCTGGTGCGCTATAATTGAAGCGTTGAAGCGCTCGGCGCTGACGCCATATAATAAGTACAAAGCACTTTTAGTAATGCAGCGCACACGTGAGGAGCACGTGGCGCGCTTAGCACTGAGCGCTAGCCAATGAGCGCAGTGCGCCGCGTTTGAAGTGCTATTGCACTGCAGCGCTTTGCGCCAGATGAAGAGCACTAAGGCACTTTTAAATCAGGAGCGCTAAGGCTCCTCTTAGGTTAACTTTGCGCTCTGAAGATTATCTTCTTTCTGATAAGAGACTTTGTCTCAAGATTCTAAGAACAAAGTCCTTAATTCATAAGAGATATTTCAATCTCTTTTTGATGAAAGGCTTTGCCTTTATAGATCTGGGATCCTAAGAGAATTGAATAATTCTCCCCCTCCCCCTTTTATAATGAGATGTTCATGATCTCAGAAAGACAATTTGTTTTATACATCTGTGATCTGTGAAGTAAGTACTTCTTTGTTTTATGATGAGATCTTTTTTTTTATCTCTTTATAAAAGACCTTGCTCTTTGTAGATCTATGATCTTTTAAGAAGAGAATTCTTCTTTTTAATTATGAGATGATTTCATCTCTTTGTTCATCACCATTCTTTTTTACCTTGAAGAAAATATCTTCTTTTGCCGAGAGCTACTTTTTCTTCTTGAGATTTTCTCAAACTTTATGGGGGGTTCCTCCTTTTTTAGACTTGAAGTCTTGGGTCCTTTATATAGGGGAAGCTGATTTGTTGAATCAGTTAAAGAGATTTATTCTCCAATTGATTTGGGAATTTCCCCACTGTTGGATCCTTGATCCAAGTGCTTCTGATTTACAGAAGATAATCTTCTTGTTTTAACAAGATTGAGAAATCTTTCCGTCTTTACAGAATTTGTTCTGTATTTTATTGATTTTTAATCACCATTGGATCATTGATCCAACAAGGTTCCAAATTCAGGGCACAATCTTTTCTGTTTAGGAAGATTCAACAGAATTTTAATTTTGTTAACTGATGATTTAATCATATTCGTTGGATATTTGATCCAACGGTGAGGAACATTTAGTTCCAGCGCTAGCGCTTATGTGCTCTGCCCATGTTGCGCTTTGCCCATGGTGCGCTAATTGGACCGCAACGCTCTTAGCACTAGCGCACGCATGCTTTGCACGTGGTGCGCTACTTGGAGCGCAGCGCACCTAGAGCTAGCACCTATGTGCTTTGCACGGGGTGCGCTAGTTGTAGCGAAGCGCTTTTATAAAAGCGCAGCTTTAATTCAAATTTTGAATTCTGAACAGAGCTTTGCTCTAATTGGGGAAACAATATCATAGGCAGATAATCAGCATTACAGGCAGGTAAACACATTACAAGCATGCAATGAACATCACGTAATATGGAAAAGCGGATATAATAGTAATAACACGTTTCAATTGAGCCAATCATGAAACACGAAATTCCGTGGTCGTGTGAATAGCCCGTACATCTTCGATCCCTGACCCCTACGATCATGACAAGCCACCCGCCAATTCTAGTAGGGAGGCAACCCGCACTCAATATCATGAGTGGGTCACCCATCGCTATCTAGAACCCGAGAACTTGGGCGCTCCTCCATGGATCATACCTAATCCCTTACAAGTGCGGCGAACCATCAGCTAATTCTAAAATAGGGTAACCTGGATCTTAACACCTTGAGATTACCACCCGCTGTATTCTAGAATCCGGCGATCCGTGCGCTTCTCCGCGGGGTATCCTAGTGTAAGAATCGAAAAAAATATACATCAAGTGGTGACATCAACCTCAACCAGGAAGTGTCCCAATGAAAAGATATATAAAAAATGGTAATGACAACCACAATCCGGCCGCTCGTCCCAAAATAATGAAATACATATATAACAAAAATACAAGTATCTCACACGAGGTGCTATTCATCACGACGGTCCGATAAACCATAACACAACATCAAGAATCACAATATCGCAATATCGCAAACAAGTAAATGTGCAACCCCATCGGATTGATCGCATCGATTCGGCGACCTTAAACACAGCATATCATATATGCAATCAAACTAACTCAATTAAACACATCGTCGAGTGATCAGTCGAAAATACTGCATTTCTAACACGACAATTTCCCTACCTTTTGCACTCATATAGAAGTGTTCGGTATTCATAATTGCACATATTACCAAATCATCTCTGAAATACCAAATTGCATGTGTTAGACTTTTTAACCGGCACTTTAAGGGAAATTAACTGTGTTTCATGGCTTCGCATCATCCTTGTATTGCGCAACTCTTGTCTTGGAGTCTATGCAGGAAATTCCGGAAGCAGAGCCCAAAATTGAGAAAAGAACTGATAAAAGATGCGCCAACTCAAAAGCTGAAGATCTGGTAGTAATACAGAAGGCCAAATAAAAATCCATACATCAGAAAAAGGCCCACAAGAAAGCCCAAGAATTACTGTAAAAAAATCAAGCCCTAAGGCCTCTAAAGCGCCGCGGTTACGCGGCGGGAGCCTGCTTGCGCCGTGGAACCGCGGCGCTTTGATGACATCATCGGCTCCAATTTTCTCCACATGTCTAAAATAACGGCCAAAACTTCCAGAATACTGTAGAAACTCCACGTGGCACATCTAGAAGGCTCGGCTTAACAAACTCTTGGAGGGAAATTCAAATTTTGGGCTTAACTAACTCTTGGAGGGAAATTTAAATCTTTTGGTTAACTAACTTGTGGAGGGAATTCAAATTTCAATTCTAGATCTAGAGGTCTATAAAAAGGAGCCTAGATTTAGAGTGCAAATTTTTCAATTCTTCATCTCTCCCTCTTCCCCCCACAAGTTGAGTGACACGACTTGTGCCAAATTCCAATTCAACTTCAAGATCAAGATCCCGAGATCAATTCAAGCAAGAAACCCTTCAACCTTTAGAAGCGACGCCGGATTTCAACGGAGCAAGAGATCCACGTCGATCCTCGACTCAAGGAGCCGAGCGAAGCCGAAATCGACGATCTGGTTCCTTCCTTTTGTAAATTCAAGAGAGTTGTAACGAAAATTGTCGATAAATAAAGGTGAAATTTCTATATCTTGCTTATCTTTGATTCAACATTATGATTCGATCTCAATTTGTGATTGCGTTTGATATCATGATGTTTGAGTAATCTCCGCTCGTGTAGGAGTTGTGACGATCTTTAGATGATGATGATTTATATACTTTTATAATTCTTAAATCCTATAATGTTTTGAAATTCTAGTGCATCAAATGATTAATGACCTAGTTTCGGGATGATCATTTCTTGATTGTGTTCACTCGAAACTAGAGATCAACGATTGATCATTTGATTGACTAGAAGCTAGAATTTGAATGAGATTCATTGAAAGGGTAAAGGATAAGACGAGGAAACCTTAGCTTCTTCGCAAAAATCCTTAACCTCGATGAATTATCATCGATCTAGTATCAATTCGTTAATGGATAAGAATGAGTAATCATTAGATCTCATCACATCTATAGATCCGATCTAGTCCTACGAGCTACACTTCAAATCTTGATTGTTGGTTGGAAATCATCCCAAATTATCATTTCTTGATTTTGATGCTTTCTTAGATCTTGATTTTTCTCTTTCTTGAAATGCAATTTTAAATCATGAATTGTTTTCTTTTTTTTTCCTTAAAGTTTCAATTCATCTAATTCGAAACACGAACAATTACAGTTTTCCTGTGGACGATCCGCACTTACTAACACGCTACATCCAACACCGTTATTGATTGCGGTCAAATATTTTTGGTTGTGATTTCTATTCTATTTTCTCAAATGACACATCAAGAATATCATCAATCATCGAGCTAATTTGAAGCCGCGGTAAACTGTTTCACAACCCACGGAATTTCTGTAACAACCCTAAATTTTCTATACAAGTTTTTACAAAAAAAATTCAAAAATCCGTAAAGGGGTATTTTAGCCTGAGCAAAAGATATAATTAATTATTTTGCTTTTTAATTACAAGTTAAAAGAATATAACAAATCCATTTTGGTGTGCAAAAATTTGCTTTAAAATTAATGTATACTTGGGGTATTTACTTTTGCTGTTATTACTTTAAGTATTTAATTAACTCCTTAATTACAAGAAAGAGCTTGTAGCTCATTGGTAATACCTTGCACTACTGAACCAAGCCACCAGAGTTCAAATCCCATGCCCCAAATTATTTTTAATATTTTTTTTTTTAAATTTTATAGAAACCCAACAGTCAACACGTGATAACTCCATATTTTCCCACTACACCCACAAAACTGAAAGTACCGGTGACTACCTCCGACGACCCCCCACCTTCCGAGCTCTCGACTCGGCCGGACTCGGCCGAGTCGGCCAGTCGGCCAAGTCGTCAACTACAAATTGGTGCCTCTTCACATGCCTTACCCCCTGCATACTTTAAATCTGCAGACCACTTCTAGAGAGCTCATTATACCTTATTTACTCCAATTTTTAATGATTTTTAATACATTTTACAATTTTTTTAAATTAAAACCCTACATCTAACCTAACCCTAGACTAACCCTATAAATACCATCCCTACCCTCTACCTTCTCACCCCAAACTCTGAGCCAACTCTCTAGAATTCTCAAGAAAACCTTATGTGCAATCGAAGTGAGCGAAAGGCGAAGCTCCGGCAAATTCTTCAGCGGATTTTCTGGCAACGTCCGTAGGAACTCCCGGCGACGAAACGACGCACTGCCGACTTCTTCCAAACCATCTCCCTCTTCTAGTTGTCCAAAACCCGTAAGTCCCATTTCTATTCTAAAAATACGGATTTACAAAACCCCGACGGAATCGGAATAAATCCGATTTCCGATTCGGTTTTCTTTATAAAACTTCACTTCTCGTTAATACAATTATGCTTAAACTCTATCATGTTGACTATTAAATACTAATCAACCAAATTGATCAAGTTTCTTATCACAAAACAATTGCTATTTCATATTATCGTATTTTTCATGTAAATACCACATAGTTTCAATTTCACCTTAAACATTACAATATTTGCTATACCTTTAAGTAGATCACGAGGTAATGACCTACCTCCTCACACAATCATATACAACATAGCACAATACCCTTAGGAACATAGAATACGGGAAAACGAATCATTGCAAATAAATACCATAATTAATAAAACCGTTTTTCCTTAATGATTAGTATTTATACAAATCTTTGCAAAGAGCCGCTACAACCCATTTGGGGAACCCGTTCGGGATGGTGCAGATTATCGCACATCCTCGGGCTTAATAGTGCGAGATTCAGACCTCCGTAAGGAGCATTCAGTCTCGAAAGATTTAAAATACGACATCTTAAGAAAAACGAGATTTCTAGAATATTATATATATACAAAAATTATTTTCATATAAATATATGTATATGTAACATAAAAATATCTATTTTGAAGTATTATAAATATTCCACCTTTTTCTAAAAATCACAAGAATCAATTTTACATTAAAATACCATGAATTCTATACAAAACCAATATTACAAATAAATACCTTTATTTATGAAATTAGGATATTTTCACTAAAATATCACAATATAAAATATACATTCATTACAACTCTAAAAATGAATAATAAATACTTGGGGTGTATTTTGAAAAGTATATAAAAGTATTTTTACATAAAACCCCCTCAAGTTCTATAAATTACCCTAAGGACCCTAGTAAATGTAGGTTTAAGCGAAACCAATCTCTTGAGCCTCAGGGAGCCAGAGATATGGGTGCTTGCCTATGTAAGGTATACAACTTAACAATGGTGTTATCAATACGGTAATCATCTTTGAAAAAGACACAAATCCTGCCGCCCATGTGCAGCGGTTACCGATAACATCAAAACAATCAGGACTTCAATTTACTTTTCTAATTGTCTGACTCGGTTTGAGTCTCATTATAATATGACTTGAATATAATTCAAGTACAATCTAAAGTCTGCAACCTACAATCTACCAATTACAATGTTACAATTCAACACGAATCCATGAATCCAATTATCAACTTAACTTAACCGAACCATGGATATACATTCCATTTACATGATCATCCAGTTTACATGATTCTACGGTTACATCTGTTTACTGATATCATGGTTTTGGTCAGTCATCCAATTATACAATCAATACAATTTACAATACAATACAATACAAACAAGACATCTCGGGGTTTAAGGGGTAGATTGGTACGGAAGGTGTTAGAAGTGGCACGAGACAGTAAGACTTAATACACCTAACATGAATCCAGTTGCTGTTGTACCGTGGCATAAACGGTTCCTTGTACTATACTTGCCTCTAGTCTCTGGCATATAGAGACTCCTCTCGTATACACTGGTATTCTTCTGTACCAAACTACAAACAACAGCGTTAACACAACAATATACTACAACTTTAAAAGATACCTTCTTATTCTGTCTATTATACTTCTCTCTAATCTTTGGGACTTACTGAGCGACCTGTTCGCTGACGACATTCTCTTTCTTTCTTTTTTGAATGTCGTCAGGTGATCTGGACACGTTAGAGATCGAGCCCACTGTTGAAGACTTAGACCAATTCAGTGAAGATCCCGAGCTCTAGTCATTGTACACTTTCCATTTCAGTACTTTTCCTTTCTGTTATGCCATTTTTTAGGCATCGCTTTTTATTTCAGTTGTATTTACTTTCCATGTATTGTACAGAAAGAATGTGAATAAATAAAGTTGTTGTTTTATTATATATTGTCTCTTGTGCTTTACTTTTATATTGCTTAGATACGCTTAGCGTATTTACTTCACAGTAAATACGCAGCGGCCTCGTCGCGTTCTCTGCCCGTATACTGGGAAGCGGGGCGTGACAGGTTTTGTTGGCGGCCCATGCAGGTCAGAGCTGTATAGAACCATACTATGCGGTTCTGTTCTGCGTGAACAACCTAAGCAATATAACACAAGAACCAGCAACTAAAACATTCTTTACAATCATGTTCCTTGAATCTTATCATTTCATATTCTTTAAATCATATACTTTGAATCTGTCCTAACCCAAAATTCCCTCACCTCTTTTACAATCTTACCAAAACCTTTGCATTCTTTCATTCCTTCACACATTTTTCACATTTTTAAAACCCTTGCACCACCTTGTTATTTTTTCTCACACACTGTCAGTACTTCAGTCACTAAACTTTCTTGAATCTGTTACACTTTCCTTTTACAAATTTCGAAGACGAAATTTTTATAAGGAGGGTAGAATGTAACAACCCTAAATTTCCTATACAAGTTTTTACAAAAAAAATTCAAAAATCCATAAAGGGGTATTTTAGCCTGAGCACAAGATATAATTAATTATTTCGCTTTTTAATTACAAGTTAAAAGAATGTAACAACTCCATTATTGGTGTATAAAAATTTGCTTTAAAATTAATGTATACTTGGGGTATTTACTTTTGCTGTTATTACTTTAAATATTTAATTAACTCCTTAATTACAAGAAGGAGCTTGTAGCTCATTGGTAATATCTTGCACTACTGAACCAAACCACCAGAGTTCAAATCCCATGCCCCGCATTATTTTTAATATTTATATGTTTTAAATTTTATAGAAGCCCAACAGTCAACACGTGATAACTTCAGATTTTCCCACTACTACACCCACAAAACTGAAAGTACCAGTGACTACCTCCGGCGACCCCCCACCTTCCGAGCCTTCGACTCGGCCGGACTCGGCTGAGTCGGCCGGCGGACAGGCCGACTCGGGCCGGCGCCGCAGGCCGGACTCGGCCGGTCGGCCGAGTCGTCAACTACAAATTGGTGCCTCTTCACATGCCCTACCCCCTGCATACTTTAAATCTGCAAACCACTTCCAGAGAGCTCATTATACCCTATTTACTCCAATTTTTAATGATTTTTAATACATTTTATAATTTTTTAAATTAAAACCCTACATTTACCCTAACCCTAGCCTAACCCTATAAATACCACCCCTACTCTCTACCCTCTCACCCCAAACTCTAAGCCAACTCTCTAGAATTCTCAAGAAAACCTTGTGTGCAATCGAAGTGAGCGAAAGGCGAAGCTCCGGCAAATTCTTCGGCGGATTTACCGGCAACGTCCGTAGGAACTCCCGGCGACGAAACGACGCACCGCCGACTCCTTCCAAACCATCTCCCTCTTCTAGTTGTCCAAAACCCGTAAGTCCCATTTCTATCTTCTTTTTCTATTCTAAAAATACGGATTTACAAAACCCGACGGAATCGGAATAAATCCGATTTCCGATTCGGTTTTCTTTATAAAACTTCACTTCTCGTTAATACAATTATGCTTAAACTCTCTCATGCTTACTACTAAACACTAATCAACCAAATTGATCAAGTTTCTTATCACAAAACAATTGCTATTTCATATTACCGCATTTTTCATGTAAATACCACATAGTTTCAATTCCACCTTTATCATTACAATACTTGCTATACCTTTAAATAGATCACGAGATAATGACCTACCTCCTCACACACTCATATGCAACATAGCTTAATACTCTTAGGAACATAGAATACGGGAAAACGAATCATTGCAAATAAATACCATAATTAATAAAACCGTTTTTCCTTAATGATTAGTATTTATACAAATCTTTGCAAAAAGCCGCTACAACCCATTTGGGGAACCCGTTCGGGATGGTGCGGATTATCACACATCCTCGGACTTAGTAGTGCGAGATTCAGACCTCCGCAAGGACCATTCGGTCTCGAAAGATTTAAAATACGACATCTTAAGAAAAACGAGATTTCTAGAATATTATATATATACAAAAATTATTTTCATATAAATATATGTATATGTAACATAAAAATATCTATTTTGAAGTATTATTAATATTCCTCCTTTTTCTAAAAATCACAAGAATCAATTTTACACTAAAATACCATGAATTCCACACAAAACCAATATTACAAATAAATACCTTTATTTATGAAATTAGAATATTTTCACTAGAAATATCATAATATAAAATCTACATTCATTACAACTCTAAAAGCAAATAATAAATACTTGGGGTGTATTTTGAAAAGTATATAAAAGTATTTTTACATAAAAACCCTCAAGTTCTATAAATTACCCTAAGGACCCTAGTAAATGTAGGTTTAAACGGGACCAGTCTCTTGAGCCTCAGAGAGCCGGAGATATGGGTGCTTGCCTATCTAAGGTAGACAACTTAACAATGGTGTTATCAATACGGTAATCGTCTTTGAAAAAAACACAAATCCTGTCGCCCATGTGCAGCGATTACCGATAACATCAAAACAATCAGGACTTCAATTTACTTTTCTAATTGTCTAACTCAGTTTGAGTCTCATTATAATCTGACTTGAATATGATTCAAGTAAAATTTACAATCTACAGTTTACAATCGACAATCTATAATTTACCAATTACAATATTACAATTCAACATGAATTCATGAATCCAATTATCAACTTGACTTAACCGAACCATAGATATACATTCCATTTACATGATCATCCAGTTTACATGATTCTACGGTTACATCCGTTTACTGATATCATGGTTTCGGTCAGTCATCCAATTATACAATCAATACAATTTACAATACAATACAATACAAACAAGACATCTCGGGGTTTAAGGGGTAGATTGGTACGGAAGGTGTTAGAAGTGGCACGAGACAGTAAGACTTAATACACATAACATGAATCCAGTTGCTGTTGTACCGTGGCATAAACGGTTCCTTGTACTATACTTGCCTCTAGTCTCTGGCATATAGAGACTCCTCTCGTATACACTGGCATTCTTCTATACCAAACTACAAACAACAGCGTTAACAAAACAATATACTACAACTTTAAAAGATACCTTCTTATTCTGTCTATTCTACTTCTCTCTTATTTTTGGGACTTACCTAGCGACCTGTTCGCTGACGACATTCTCTTTCTTTCTTTTTTGAATGTCGTCAGGTGATCTGGACACGTCAGAGATCGAGCACACTGCTGAAGACTTGGACCAATTCAGTGAAGACCCCGAGCTCTAGTCATTGTACACTTTCCATTTCAGTACTTTTCTTTTCTGTTATGCCATTGTTTAGGCATCGCTTTTTATTTCAGTTGTATTTACTTTCCATGTATTGTACAGAAAGAATGTGAATAATTGAAGTTGTTGTTTTATTATATCTTGTCTCTTTTGCTTTACTTTTATATTGCTTAGATACGCTTAGCGTATTTACTTCACAGTAAATACGTAGCGGCCTCGTCGTGTCCTCTGCCCGTATACTGGGAAGCGGAGTGTGACAATTTCAAACTTGAAATTCCAAGAATCGAATTTCAAATTCATTCTGGTGCTAAAAACCTTCTCATTTCTTGCAAATTTCGAATCACAAATGACCCGAAAACTGCCCGAGACTCCGAGGGGACTCGGACACAACCCATAGGGCCCCGGGGAACTTTAGGTGGGCCCCCAACCCATAGCCACAAAGTTGTGGCCATGGGTTGGTTACTGGATCAGTAAGCACACATCAATGTGTTTGCTAGTCCAACCCCGCATCCGAGACCATTTTGTGGTGGTCTCGGGTGCGGGGGTCTACCCAGGCCCCCGGGGACAGCCCCGGTCACCCCCACTCATCCACGAGGCTCACGGTCTGAACCGTGAACCCCGGAGTGCGAGTACAAGCGAGAAATGCCGAGATTGTCAAGACGAATTTGCTGGACAGCTAAAATAGTAAGCAAGTCATCGAAAATCTTGGGTTTAAAATCATTTTGCCACCAAAACAACTACTTGAATTTGAATCGGCTCTGATACCACTTTTAGGAAGGGTGCTAGGGTCGCTACGATAGCAGACCGCGGCGGAATGATCAACAAAATTAATCAAGAACATAACACCATATCCCAAGCCTAAAATCATTCAAATTCTAGTAGTTATCAAAAAAAACAAAGAGAGCAAGTTAGGGACTACAACTTTTGTCGTGCGTTAGC
Organism: Agapanthus africanus; assembly: GCA_030015575.1. Lineage (NCBI taxonomy): Eukaryota > Viridiplantae > Streptophyta > Magnoliopsida > Asparagales > Amaryllidaceae > Agapanthus > Agapanthus africanus. Next base: position 557,433,368 of record JASDDO010000016.1, read on the forward strand.
CATCTCTCCTTGGACTCCAGCTAGTCTCCACTAGGTCTAGAACAAACTTGCTCGGTGGTCTCCTTGCCGAAGATGATCCAACTTGAAGTTCCTCCATCACAAGATATAGCCTCACATGATCATATCAAATTGAAGAAACTCACTAATCAAACTGGATAAGAATGATTAGTAAGGATGTAGATTAATATTGCTCACTAATTTTCTTCTCTTTTATTTTTCTTTCCTCACTTATGAAAACTCAAGAGAGACGATGAAGATGGTGTGAAAATGAGAAGATAATCCTCATAAGTGCAAAAAAAGTAGCCATGCTTATCTTTTCATATAAAACAAGAATAAGTCACATTTCTTACAAAATACCACACTTCCATTTTGAATGACTCATTTTCTTTTCTTAAAATATAGAAACTAATGAATAATCATCTCACTTTCCATGTGCATCACATACACACTACTATCATGTATAAGCTAAACTTGTGTGTGCATCTCATACACACAACTCACATGTATAAGCTAACATGATACATATATTTATATCAAATATAAATATATATAAAGAGAAGAAATAAAAAAGTGAACATGATATTATTTTAATATATATCTATATCATATATAAATATATGTCTAATTACTAAATCAACACTTGATTTAATAATACGGTTATATCATATATGAGCCGGCTAATATCATTAAACACCCGACTAAAATATGTGTATCCAATACACGTGTTTAATCAAATTCTTGCACGTATCACTATACGTGCCCTACATCGTTTCCCCTGTGCTGATAAACCTTTGTGTGGGAGTCTAAAGAGTTGACAATACGCTGGCAGTAGCTTAGGATCATATCCATAGCCCACAAGCACGTCAGTGGTACTAGCTGCACGTAAAGGCTACTTAGGTATTGATCGAAAGAAGGTGAACGAGCAAGCTCATCTGAACCCTGCAAAGTCTATCAGTGACAATCTCCGTACAGTCTGGTCTCTTCGTCTAAGAGTGTCGCATACTGGGTCTAGGAAGTGGAATCCGTCAGACTCCAATAACCCGATAAATCGTGTCGATCATTAACTCATAACCACCTGAGAAACTACTGATAACCCTTATCGGTAAATCTCAACTGCCTTGGCCAAGAACTTATGGTTATAGTCGATCTGGCACAACATGACCTCGACTCCTTATATTGGGAGAGACGAAATCCCTTCGATCGCTCACTGCCTCCATGTTCTTCGGGACTGTACCTAACTAAAACATGTTTACACGACTCTTCAATGCCATGGTAGGGCAGTAATCAATGTACAGTGGGAACACACACAAGATATTATGATGATCTTAGGTCTACAGAATTCCATGTACTCATTTCACATGAGAACTGCTATTTGACGATATGTACTATATCATCTAGGAGTTCCCAGGTGAGTCCGTCCAGTGTAACTCATTCATATAATGAGCACCTGTATACAATCTTTGGTTTCAAACACCAATGGCTATGGGATTAACCATCGCCCTAGTTAGGGTCAAGAAACATATACACTAGTCTAATCTGGAGTATCGATGCCCAGTCTCGATACTCCCTCGACTAAGAACTTTTAAGGATGTGCTTATAGACTACCCAGACCCCACTAGTATGATCCCTATCATAATCCTGGTATTCAAGCAAAGATCCAACAGGCTTTATCATTATGTATTAGCGATACGTGATAACGAATAAAACGTATACACATGAATGATAAAGACAAACCAGATAGCATACTGTCATATCGAGTAAGATTGTTCTCTCGTATAGGTCATCCTTCAATTACAACAATTACCTTGAGGGCACCCATATCCAACAAGAATAACTTCATCATTGAATCTATCTTGAATAAATAGTTATTGTATATACTACAAGAAACTGGGACCTATTTCGACAGGGAACTTATTTCGACGCTTGTACCCCGTCGAAATAGGACGTCAATTTCTGGGAATTTGTTGACTTCGGTAAACAACCTTACCCGTGATCATCCCCCCTTTTCCCCTTGCAAAAATTTATTTTTCCACTCTAAAATTTATTTCCACCCGTTTTCCCTCTTCCTCTAATCCCCATGTGCCTCTGATCCCCCGCCTCCTCATACATCCCCAGCCTCCGATCGAGCCCCCCACATCAGATCCCCCGCCTCCGAGCCCCCAGGAAGCCTTCGAGCCCCTCCGAGTCCCCGCCTCCGAGCCACCTCCACCGACCCCTTGCTCCCGATCCCCTCCTCCTCCACCGAGCGACCATCTCCGCCGATCCCCTTCTCCTCCTCATCATCAAGCCGAGCCCCCGCCTTCACCATTCCTCTCCTCACTGATCTACTTCGACGACAAATAGGTGACAAATTATGTGAGTTGATTTTTTAGGTTTCAATTTTTAAAGTAATTTGCTGTTAATTTTAGTTAATTTTGTTATATTTGAAGATTTGTTAGGGTTACAGTTAGGGTTAAGTTTAGAATTACACTAATGATTAGGGTTAAGTGTTAGGGTTAGGATAATTTAGAGAATTTTTGTAGGTGGTTTAGTGAAAATAACAATAGTTAAAGGTAATTTAGTAAAAAAACTACAATAATTAAAGGTATTTTAGTGAAATTTATAGTAATTTAGTTAATTTAAGAAGATGGATTGTTTAGTTAAAAATTTTAAGGTAGTTTAGTGTAAAACCAATAATAGTTAAGGGTATTTTAGTGTGATTTAGTAAAATTGAAGAAATAGATTGGTTAGCAAAATTTTAAGGTAGTTTAGTGAAAAAATAGCAATCGTTAAGGGTATTTTGGTGTAATTAGTAAAATTTGAGGGAAATAATGCTAAGAAGAAAAGAAAGAGGATGGAATGAATGAAACTTTTCATATTTGTTTAATTGTAGGATTGACGTCGGCGTGATTGCTCGCTCTCTCTTCGCATTCTATATACGTCAGTCTCCTGTACACAACTCTACCCCTTTTAATTCTTAACTTCTAAACTTAAACTAAGTCAACCATACCTAGATTAAGTCACCAATTAAATATTAATCAAACCAAAAACCATGTTGTCCTAATCTAGATACTTGGCGTGCCTTAAACCAATTAGCCATATACATACTTTCTTTCACAGGTTTGAAATCAATTACTCATCATTCCTTAAACAAACAGTCAATGTCGAAATTTTCTCGAAACGAATGAAATCAAAAGTACAGAGGGTGTATGCGTTATACATTCTAAATATGATAAAAGCCTCACCCCCGACAGCCGTTACCCTCGACATCCAAGATAGAACCGTTAATATCGTCGGTCACGATAAATCACTCAAATGTATTTCTGAGACACTCATTCTCTTCATTGTCAATAACCATCTCGTTCTTAGCTTTCTCAATGCAGTATAAAACCATTAATATCGTGTACTATTTGAAAATGTTTATTATGATATCTTAGGTTTTACGTATCGGACAAAAATGGATAAGACTTGAATAAATAAGAACAAGTCTGGCCTTGCATTAACGCGTCGTAATTATGATATTGATTTCCATTATTCTATGAACCATTTCGATGTAATCTTGATATCTAACTCGCTCTTTTATGATATTCATAACTTACGTAATATGAAACTTATATATTTGTTGCTCCTGTATGATATGTCTTACATTTCATCTACTTTTCAGCATATTCTTTTCAGCATTTGTTACTCCTGTATGATATTCTTTTCAGCATTAATTTTCACTATTATTTTGTTCACTAATATATTGAACTATATGTCGTGTAATTGTTTTAGATATGTCAGGTTCTGATAGCAGGACCGATCGAGATACAGGGGACGAGAGACAGTCCTCCAAGAAACGGGGACAGGGTATGAGAGGACCCACCCAAGATACTAATATCTGGAGGAGAATGCCATATGGGCCCGACAAGCCGATTGTATACCTTTCGTACACAGGGGAATCTGTTCATAAGAGCTGCAAAGACATAAAGAAGATGATGTCGTCAATCATGAATAGCGAGGAACGCATGCCTCATGTGATAGAAGACGAAGATGGCGAGTGAGTGCCCCTCGATTGGGATAGCCCAGAGTTGAGGCAAAAGAATAACGTTGTTGTATGGGAGATGATGGTAAGATTATTTTATACAACTCAATACTGAATTTTATTTTGATTTGTTTAAATATGTTTATCCATACAATGATGAATTATCCCGTTCTGCAGGCATGGTGTTGGATATAGTGCCCTCAAGGCGATTATTGTAATTGCAGGTAAGCGGTTATGCTAATTGAAGGAGGACCTATACAGGTAAAACAATTTTACTCGAGATGATAGTTTGCTATCTGGTTTGTCTTTTTTAGTGATGTGTATACATTATACTCGTTATTATGTGTCGCTAATATATAATGACAAAGCCCGTAGGATTCTTCCTTGACTTCCAGCATTATGATGGCGAACAAATACTAGGAGCCGGGTGGTTTATAAGCACATTCTTAAATGTCCCTAGTCGAGAGAGTATCGAGACTGGGCATCGATATTCTGGAGTAGACTGGTGTATATGTATATCGAGGGGTGATGGCCGGTCTCACAAGCCACTGGTGTTGTGTCACCTAAGATAGTATATAGGTGCTCACTAGAGGCGAATACACCAGACGAACACGCCGAGAACTTCTAGATGGTATTATACCTATCGTCAAATAGCATTTCTCTAGTGGCATGAATACAGGTTAGTCCTTTGACCAGAGATCATCATTTGACTCGTGTGAGCTCCTACTGTATTTAGATTACTACTCTACTACGGCTCAAAGGAGTCGTGCAAATAGATTTTAGTTGGGTACAGTCCCGAGCCATGGAGGCAGCGAGCAATAGTTAGGGATTCGTCTCTCCTGGTATTAGGAGTCGATGCCACGTTGTGTTCGGTCAGCTATCACCATAAATTCTTGGCTAAGGTGGATGAGATCAGTAGTTTCTCAATATGTGGTGAGCTTGACACCAGCACGACTTATCGGGTTATTAAGGGTCTAACGTTATCCACCCCTAGACCCGGTATGCGATACTCTCATACGAAGAAACCGGACTGTACAGAGATTGTCACAGACAGGCTCAGTAGGGGTATGGATGAGTTTGCTCATCGGCCTTCCTTTCATTCAATACCTGCATAGCCGTTACGTACAGCTAGTGCCACTGACGTGCTTGTGGTTAAACCCACTGTCAACATATTATCGAGTTTTTAAAGTTCCACCCAGAGGATTTTCCCGGTTTAGGTAAAATTATATAGTGGTCGTATATTGATACGTGCAGGGTTCCGATTAAATACGTGTACTGGCTACACGGATTTTAATCGGGTGAATGATAATTCTGGCCGGCTTAAGATTAATCCAGATTATTAAATCAAGTACTGATTTAATAATATATATATATATATATATATATTGATATGTATGTTCTACTATTATGTTTATTGTATTTTTCCTATCTCTTGGGTATTCGTATTTATACGAATACGGGCATGTATTTGCGGGGACATATTTTTACATACATACAAAGATATATTTTAGAAGGAGGACACCTCATTTCTATTGATTTTCCATATGTGGAAATTAGAAAATGAGGTGGATGGGTGAGGTAGAAAGTAGAGAATGGTGAGAGGAATGGCTTTGCAATTGTTTATTTCTTTTGTGAACACTATTCAAGTATGGTTGCTATTTTTAATTGTAAAAATATTTTAACAAAACCATGCTATCTATTTTTCTCCCACTTAATTAATTCATTCTCACCATTCTCATTCTCTCTCATCTCTTGGAGCTTCTCATTCTTCCTTTTCTTCTACCCTCTCATGAGTTGAGAATCAAGAAAAAAAGGAGATGGGAAAATTACTTGATCAAATCACTACATCCTAAAGCATCACTTCTTGGCAAGTTGTGAACCTTAATTGCTTCATTAGGTTATTTGGTATGAAGCTATCTTGGACAAGGTTCCCTTAGATGGATCATCTTCAGCGAAGGAAGACTGGCTTGCAAGCGCGATCCGGAGGTTTTAAGAGCTTGCGAGAGTCCACAACACCACCACTTGATCACAAGTTCATCACAAGCACTCTACGAGTTCATATGGACGCGACATTGAACTCCGGCGCACAAGGTCATTCCCAGTGGCCAAAGAGCATAAGAAGGAGTCTTCCACGATTATACGGACACACTACGAAGGTAGCTAGCCTCTCGAACTCGTAGTTTAGATATTCTAGTTTGCTAGTTTAGTGTTTAGATTGATCTAGGGTTTTAAATTGCTAGTTCCAAGTTTCAATATTAAAGTTTTTCATTCCGCAAAGGCCGCAAGTTATCGGCAAGGGCACTAAGTACTTCATCACATGATTCGACTTCCTGTGGTATGGCATAGAGGGCCCCGAGGCGGTTGTCGATGAACGCGTAATTCATGAGAAGCTGCTTAAGCATATAGGGAAGAACTGGAGAAGCCATATGAACAAGATCTTCAAAAGACTTGAATCCGTCACTTCACTGGAGGAGATGTATACGAAGAAGCCGGATCCAAGTTGGTTCGACGATACTGGCATGCCTTGGTCGAGCATTTCTTGACCGATAAGTTTAGGGTATGTCTTTTGATGATACTTTTTTAATCTTTTGTTGTAACTCAATAAACAATATTTGATGTAACTGCAGGAGAAGATAGAGCGAAGCAAATCATCTCGCGCTCAGTTGCAAGATATTTACAAGGGAGGGAGCAAGAGTTCCCAACAGGTTTGCATCGAACACATTGTTGGGGCCAAAATTTACACCCCAGTTGACCAAGTCAAAATAAAAGTCAACCCCAAACCAAACGACCCCAAGCCCAGGCCAAGTGGGCCCATACCCAAATCAAGCCCGAACATGAAGCGGTTGTCCTCCCCCATGCCAAGAAGTAAATTATGTAATAAATAAGTTTGATGAAATTTTCATGCATGGGTGTAAAATAAATGGGCAAAAAGCCAAATTTTTGTAAAACCCATGGCTCATGTGCAAAAAGAAATAAGCACATGAGGTATGGGATGGGCAAAATACCATTTTGTAAAGCCCAATGGGCTATATGTAAATTTTTAAGCCTATATAAGGCAACATGATAATGAAATGAAAGACAACAATAATTCATTCTCCTTAAAATCTAGGGTTTCTGTGCCTCCTTCTCCTTCCTCAAGGTTCTAAACCTTCTTCCCTTTTTTTTGAATTAAATCAAGAGTTTAACTCTTCTTTTTCCAAAAAGAAACGGTTTTTCACCATAAAACCCTTGAAGGGGAACTCAGATCTCGCATCAAATCCCCAAAATGGGTGATTTTAAAGCCCCATCCCCCCTTTTCCTCCAAGATCCAGCCAACAGATAGGAGGAAGAAGGAGACCCATCTCCAAAAATCCCATTTTGGGAAAGATCCAAGGCTCAAGAGAAAACCCAGGGCTCAAGGGGGAAGAAAAGAGTCCCCTTTCATCATCTCCGAAAATCTCTTAGGAGTTTAACTCTACAAATATATATATATATATATAATAATAATAATAAATCTTTCTTTTTAGGAGTTCAACTCCAAAGTCAATTGGGAGTACAACTCCTGCTGCAAGGGCTAATCCCCTTTGTCCTTTTTTAGGAGTTTAACTCCAACAGTCAATTGGGTGTATAACTCCTAGTACAGGGGCTAAGCCCATTTTTTCCGCAGGCGCCCAGTGAGGCGCTGGCGCCCGGCGTCTGCGTGCCCAGTGCCCAACGCCCAGCGCCCACATGCTAGGCACGTGAGGCGCTGATGCCCACGCGTCCTTTGGACTCTATTCACCTTTTTTATATATATACACACTCCACAACACTTTCCCCGTTAGAAAAAATTTCTAACGGAGCGCTACATCGCACCCCGCAAGGGGGATGCTAACCCCCTTGACCCCCAGCCCGCTATCCGGGTAGCGGGGCCCCCGTAAACTCTGTGAGGCCCCCGATATACCCAAGGCCCCTCAAAACACAACACACGCACACTGCACATTGAGTTCACATGACTAGTTTGACCCGTCAATCAGAGATTCCTTCACTCCAAAGGCGAGGGGTAATTGACGGCAGTTTAGTCTGCGGCTGCCGAAGATTCGAATCCCTACAATCAATAAACCTCGCCTACCCTAGGCAGGAGAAATATATAGTACGCCTGACAAGCGCGCACATTCCCATCTCAATAGGGTGACGAAAAACACCCTACAGATTTTGGCACGCCCGGTGGGACCTTTTCTATCCTCCAATATTTCGGGTTAAACGTTCATGCGAACTCAATCAATATACATACCGATATTAATACTGAAATAATGCTCTTTCATGAAGGATTTCAAGTGATCAAGCCTCAACAATGTCTCCAAGGACAAGCTCGGCTTTCGACACAGCTCCCATCTCCTACACGATGAAGATGGACACCAGGACGATCCTCCCGGCCAGTCTCGGGCGACAGTGGGAGGAGCCGCTGCCACCACTTGGCTCTATTCTATTCGTGCTAGCTAATGCCATCCCAGCTTCTCAAGCTCCAGTAACAGACAGACCGGCCTCGAAAGGCAGGAGGCCAAATGTGGTGATCTCGAGGGCACCACTATCCAAACGCAAGTTGGTGTTTGAACGACTTTCTTTGGCCCCAGCTGGGGACAAGGCCATCAACACCAACAAAGAAACAAGGCATCTCGGCAAGCTCCAACGGTGCCCCAGACAACTGCTAAATCGGGTATCTTCTCTAAGCTCCCTGTCAATCGACTCACGATGGCTTCTTGGATGACGGCTGCCCGTCAAACCCTCAAAATCGAGAAGCTAAGACAGAAAATGCTCAATATAGAGCCAACAAAAGGGCTAAGGCTCATGCTAGGCTGAACTTCATGAGGTTCCAAGAACAGGGTTACCTCGCCAAAGATAAAGAGATGGCTGGATATGTGGTCCACACTGTCTACATGGTGGGGACGCACAGCAAGAGCAAGGATGGGGCTACTACATCTCAAATCCAATCTGGTATGAATGTGGCTGCCACTTTCCAAGACCAGGATCCTCTGGAAGGTAATGAAACCCCTTCCAGTGAGGCTGATAAGCAGAGAGATCTCTCGGTTCATGAGGAGTCGGGCTCAGAAAGCGAAGAGGAGCCAAGCTTCCGTCCCAAGACTGCAGAGCAGCAACTTCTCCAAGAGCTCCAAAAGCAGCTCAGAAACAAAGACAAGGAGATGGCCAAGCTCTACTAAAAAATTGACGACTTGGAAAACGTCGTCTTACAGCTCAGGGATCAAGTCGCCTCTCAGCCGCCCAATCAAGCGTAGGGCTCTGTTCATAAACCGGGGAATGGTGTCCAGAGACAGCCGACGTCTATTCCCTCAAATCTAAATGTGGGCGAACCGCATGAAAGTCGGTCGTAGCCTATCTCGGAAAATATATTGACCACCGATGACAGCAACCCGCTAACGTAAGATCAACTCATGGATTTGGTCGCCAATAAAGTCAAAACATTGGTAGCCGAAGCCAGAAAGCAAAAAGATGTCAGCGGTAGCGGGAGACCATATCCTACTCGGTACAATCTTGTGGAGTTTACCGCTGGATATGTCGTCCCCAAATTTGAAAGGTTCGATGGGACGGGAAATGAGAACCGACACATTGCCCAATTTAAAGCATCATGTGTGAATACTGGGGCAATGATGTGCTCCTTCTCTGTCAGTTTGTCAATAGCTTGACTAATATTGCTTTCGATTGGTTTGCAAGCACACCGGATGACTCGATCACGGCGTTCTCTCAAATAGAATCCATGTTCAAGCAAAGGTTCAAGAGCGTCAGCGATAAAATCGCCATTGTCGACCTCGTAAGGACCGAGCAAAAGAACACCGAAAGAAACATGGATTTTATAGTACGATGGCGCAATCTCTCTGTCAAATGTGAACCGCCGTTGGAGCAAGACCAATCCATCATTCTTCTTATAGAAAATCTGAACAACTGGATGAAACCTTTCTTGTGCACCGCAGGCCTCAAAACATTCCAAGAGCTAACCAAGAAGGTTCAAATATTGGAACGCTCAAAGCCCGAGTCCATTCAAGATCTCCAATTCACAAACAGACCGAGACATCGGAAGGACGACCACCGGAAAAGAGAAAGTTCCAATAGCACCAATTCTCTAAATAAGCAGAGAGCGGGCGGAGCAAAAATTAACAAATCTCGAGAGCCAATTTTGGAGGAAAGGAGAAATAAGATCTACTCTTTCAGAAGAGACAAGGTTCCCAAAATATTCAAAGATGCTCTGAAGAATGACCTGCAGCTACCAGAACCAAAAAGGCTAAGTGAAGCGAACAGGACTAATCATCCCAACTTTTGCCCATACCACTGAGTGCTGGGACACACTATTGAATACTGTTGCATCTTCAAGGATTGGGTCGAGAAACAATACAAGGCGGGAGAAATATCATTGTCCCTTGGCGTGTTGACAAACGATCGAGTCACGACCGCTAATTTTATACAAACAGAGACCGAGATAATTGGGGAACCAACCGCTCTCAATTGTTCACACTCCCCTGAAAGGGGCAAACCATGACAACAATCCAAAGGTCCAGCGATTAACGTTGATGATGAGGGGGTAACAAACAGATGCGCGATCCATACGGTCTACATAGTCGGACCTGGAGAAATGAATCCTCCTACGCTTCACAACCATGGTGATGATATGGTTGACGCCGCACAATATTGGCTCATTTTAGATAATGATGAGGGCCCTGCTCGAGCTGCTAAGCAAAAGGAGCCCATGGTTCTTGAGGAATCAACCTCAGGCGATGAAGATAGCCCAGTCATCATCCCCAAAACTACAAAACAAGCGTTATTCTAATGGCTTCAAGAGCAATTTCAGGACCGTGATAAGGAGTTAACCAAGATCCGTTCCAAAGTCAACGATCTGGTGAATGTTGTGGAAAATCTCACAACCCGAGTCCTTCAAATGAAATTACAAAAAAATCAAAATTTGGTCCATGAACCAGGGATTGATTTCCCAAAGCAGCCAAGGGCTATTCCCTCTTGTCTAAGGGCAGAATACTTTCATGAAAATCGAAGGCGGCTAGCCCCCAGGAAATTCCTGACGCATGTCTGTGACCAGTTGACACGGGACAGAATTAAGGGAAAGTCATCAGCAGATCCCGAAATTCTCCAGGACCTACTTAAAAGAGTCCAGATGCTGGAACATGCGGGTCCTGAATCTCTTCCAAACTACCAATATAACAAGTCCAAATATCCGGAGAACGACAACCGCAAAGGTGGGCCACCCAAGGACACTGAATCCTCTAATGTATATGCCGACCAAAGCAAGCGAGGAGCATGCGGACCTAATTCCGAACAGCCTCGAAAACCAGTGTTGGGAGGGGGAGGAGAATCGTCCCTGGAAGAGAAATTGAATAAGGTCTATTCTTTCAGAAGGGACAGAGTCCGTAAAATAATCAAGGACGCCCTGAGAAACGGTCTACAATTGCCTAAATCAAGAAGACCACATGAAGCAAACATGACTGGTGATCCTTTGTACTGCCCGTATCACAGAATAGTGAGTCATAACATTGAAGACTGCATTGTTTTCAAAAATTGGGTGGAAAAACAATACAATGAGGGAGTTGTCTTATTGGCCAAAGACGCGTTAGCAGAAAACCAAGCTACGATCGTCCGCTCCGTTCGAACGAAGACCAAAACCCTCTGGGGGCAAACGGCTCAATCGTCCGCTCCAGGAAATGCCTCAGTTCATCATAGTTTCTACGAGACACACATGAACGTCTCTCCAAAAGGACAAAGAGAGAATTGAAGAGCCGTGAGATCAAAGTCCAAGGATTTTTGAATAAGTGCACGGTAAGGACCACCACGTCATTAAACTGGGAACATTCGACTTCTAAGTCGTTAAACTGGGGATGTAAAAAAATGTGTAAATAAATATAAAAAAGGCCGAAATGATGGGGCAACATGCAATAAAAATCAGCGAGTAAAATAAAAATGAAAATAAACAGCCGAAATGATGGGGCAACCGTGAATAAACAGCCAAAATGATAGGGCAATCGCGACCTTCGCGATAAAAAAAAGCTGAAATAGTGGAGCAATCGCGGTAAAAAAAAAAGAAACCCCAAATGGCGAATGATGAGTCGCTCCTGGTACTATATTCCAGTGGAGCGATGCATACGCCAACTAAAATTCAAATTCCTAAACGGTGAATGATGAGTTGCTCCTGGTAACAAATTCCAATGCAGCAACGCAAACGCCAACCATTCACCAGCCCTACGCCAGTCCCCAAATTGACTACCGTATACAATCCACGGGCTCAATTAATCCTCATCACACCCATGCCTCACTGCAACCACAAGCCCCGCGGCCAATCTCCGCCCATGGAATTAAGCTCTATTTAGGAAAGACCCACTCATGTATCCTCACGATACATGAGGAGAAAAAAACTTACGAGATCCTCTCGACTCGTAAGAGAACATCTTCGTGGGATCCTTACGACTCATGAGGGAAAAACACACTTGGGAGTCCTCACGACTCCTAAGGAGAAAATAAACCTGCGCGATCCTTTCGACTCATAGGGAGAAAATGCTTTTATGGGACCCTTACGGCTCATAAAATCGAAAAGCCTAGATGATAGGGACCTAAAACCTGTCTCCTAAGCCATCACTCCCCAGCAGGCAAAGGCAAATGATGAATTGCTCATGGCACCTGATCAGTCGAAAATAATGTATTTTTAATACGTCAATTTCCCTATCATTTGCACTCATCTAGCAGTGTTCGGTTTGCATATTACACATATTAGCAAAACAGCTGTAAAATACCAGATTACCTGTGTTGTATACTAAAACCGACATTTCTGAGGGAAATTGTGTGTTTATCATGGCATCGCATCATTCTTTAGTAGCGCAACACTTGTTTCGAAGTCTGTGCAGGAAATTACAGGAACCGAGCCAAAATTGTCAAAGTGCTGATCAAAATTTCGCCAAGTCTAAGATTTTTGATCTGGCATTTATACAGAGGGAACTATAATATTCAACATGTCAGATAAATACCAAGAAGACATCAGAAGGCAGTACAGGAAATTGTGCACACTATATCCCTCACGTGACCGCGGATCCGCGGCCTGAGCAGGCACGTGCTGCGGATCCGCGGTGGAATGACGTCATCGGCACCTCAGTTTTTCCCCATGTGCTTATTTCTATTGGCCAAGCTTCCAGAACTCCCCAGAAACTCCACATGGCTTCATCTAGAAGGCTCGGCCAAACAACCTAGTTCTAGAAACATCCCTCCAACAAACTACTTCTAGAATCCTCTCTAGCTAACAAACTTTTGGAGGGAAATTTGAATTTTGAATCCTAGATCTAGGGTTAGGAGGTCTATAAAAGGAAACCTAGATCTAGGGTTGAAGGGGTTGATTTTTTTCTTCTCTTCTCTTCATCTTCCACCTACAAGTTGAGTGACACAACTTGTAAACCCTAATTCAAATTCCAAAGCCAAATTCAAGATCCCGAGTACCATTCAAGCGAGAAGCCTTCAACATTTTAGGAGCGGAGCCGATCTTCAACCGAGCAAGTGATCCAAGCCGATCCGTGACTCAAGGAGACAAGCGAAGCCAAATCGACGATCGAGTTATTTCCTCTTGTAGTTCTTGAGCGAATTGTAACGGAATTGTTAATAAATAAAAGGTGAAATTCTTTAATCTTGCTTTCTTTAAATTCTTGCATCATGATTCGATCTCAATTTGTGATTGTGGTTCTTGTTGTGATGTTTGAGTAAAACTCCGCTCATAAAGGAGTCGAGACGATCAATAGAATGATGATGTAACAAATCTTAAAACGATTTTTAAGTCCTACGAGTTTGTAAACCCTAGCAAATTGAAGAATCGACGACCTAGTTTCGTTGCGATGCTTTCTTGATTGTGATCGCTTGAAATTAGGGATCCACGATCGATTCTTGAATTTACTAGAGGCTAGAATGTGAATGATATCGACGAAGGAACAAGGGATAGATGATGAAACCCTAGTTTCACAAGAAATCCCTAATTCTCGTTGATCATCATCTATCTAGTATCAATTCATCGATGGATAAGAATACGTAATCGCTAGATTTAATCACATCTATAGATCCGATCGATTCGTACGAACCTAACTTCGATTCTTGATATTTGGATTGGAAATCATCACATCTCAATTCTTGATTTTAATGTTTTCTTGTTATTAGATCTAGATTTTTCTAATTCTTGAACTTCATTTTACAAATCATGAATTGTTCTTTCTTTTCTTTTCTTTAAATTTTCGACTCATCTAATTCGAAATACGAACGATTACACTTTCCCTGTGGACGATCCGCACTTACTAACGCGATACAATCGACACCGTTATAGATTGCGGTCAAATAATTTTTAGTTGTGATTTTTATACAATTTTTAAACTACACAATCCGAGAATTCATTCAATCAAATGGCGCCGTTGCCGGGGATAGTGCGCTAATTCGTTCGTTTTTGAAATTTGAGTTGAAAAATTTATTCCATCTATATTTTTAGATCTAAATTCGCACAAATACTAAACGTGTTGTTGTGATTTGTTACGAGGAAATCTGGAATCATTGGAGCTGGGGAAAAATTATTCTGAAAATTCCAGAGAGCTGAGAGAGTCAACATAAGCTCTCTGTGAAATTTTGAAGCAGTGAACAGTTACAACTGCGGCGTTTTCCGCGGCATTAGGCGACTCCCGCGGCGGAACCGCGGCGAGTTGGATTCCTCTCTGTACAAAATTTTGCAGGTATACTTCTATCTTTCTTATCTCCTTCCTCATCTGCTCCAATTAACAATTTACTGCAGGTTTCTTTGCAAAATAAATCGCAGCGCCGCAAAAGCAATAAAAAATTGTGCGTGTTTTTGATTTTTGGTTGTTTGCATATTAATACGGAAATTAAGGGGCAAAGACCAAATTCAGATTAGGTGGGGAGTTCATTACCCTTCCTAAGCACCAAAAATCACAAAATTGCATCCGCATTACCCTCATTAACTAAAAAATATCTAGAGATGACTCTAAGGACCGTCGCGCTCACTTAGGACAGAAGAAGGCCGTGGGTAATTCATTACTTATCCGCGTTTTTTTTGTAGTGTCTAAGGCAAGTGTGTCTAGGGCTAGTGGTTATTAATTAGGCCCACTACTTACATAGTGGAGTACCTTTCCACTTACCTGGCACTTACCTGGCCACAGGGGAGACAAAGAGGCAGTGGAGGATTGATCCTGCGACTTGTCTTTTGGCAGTTAGGAGCGGTCTAGAGCTTTGACCTAGGCGACCAATAGAATTAGGGTTTTGCTTGTTGCATTTGTTGTGATCGCATCATTTTTTCAAAAAAATCCGTATATTTTTCAAAACAAACACCACATTCATTCTTTCCCCTAATTATATTCACGCTGCCACTTGCACTAAACCTTTTAGTGCAGGATAGGCTGGACACGGGATTCTTGTGCCCGTTTAGTCCGCGTTCCCCCGATCGACCCAAAAGTCGGTATTTCTACATTTACCTCTTCTTTACCCACTACCACACCTATTTCGATGGACGATTCTCCATCGAACTTCTTTACCACTACTCTGCCCCCGTCCGTTGGTGCGCAGAATCCACCCCGCATCTCTCTCCAAGAGAGGTGCTATCCTATTCGAGGTCCTCTTTTGACCTGTCTCTCCATTCCACCAGCCAACGGGGACAATTTTCAGATTAAACCCCAATACATCAACCTTCTACCCAAATATCACGGTCTCGAGTTTGAAGACGCATATGTCTTTATCACCAAATTTGAAAATGTATGCGCAATGATGGGTACCTCACAGCTTTCTGTGGATGCTATGCGTCTTCGTCTTCTCCCATTTACCTTGTGCGATATAGCCGAGAAGTGGCTGTATAACACAACCGCACATTCCATTTCAAATTGGGAAGAATTCGTAACAGCATTCCTTAAGAAATTCTACCCACATCATAAGATAGCTCGACTCCGTAGCGAAATCAATCAATTCACCCAGCTTCTAAATGAAACATTCTCGAAATGTCTTGAACGCTTCAAGGATCTGTTAGTTCAATGTCCTCATCACGGAATCCCCAGATGGGATCTGTGCAGAATCATATATGAGGGCATTAATCCTAACACAAAACAGACCCTTGAATCTATGTGTCAAGGCAACTTCATGACCAAAGATGATAGGGAAGCCTGGAAATTTTTAGAAGATTTCGCTGAAAAATATTTATAGTGGGAGGGTGTGAGTCAATCGTCTAGGGGTGGCAATAACCAATTGGAAGTTTCCATAGGAGTTAGAGCTGACATTTCAGCTATGCAAAAGAAACTCGAGACTATGGAAAATAAATTTTTAGCTGCCGCCCTAAATCAAATGTCACTCTCCAAAACTGTATGTGGATACTGTTCTGATCCATCACATCTCACGGAAGAATGTCCACTGAATTCTCCGTTTCAAGGTCACGAGCATACCAATGCTGCTTTTCAAAGACCTAGAAACGATCCATTTTCTTCCACTTACAATCAGGGTTGGAGGAATCACCCTAATTTTGCTTGGAACCAATCACAATCTCAAAACACGGTTCCAACCCAAAACAATATCCAAAGAGTCCCTCCACCACAACAGCAACCGCTTCCATTGAGTCAGCACCCCTTCCAAGCACAAAACTTCCAAAATCCGGTCAACACACCTGCACCGTCTAGTCCTTTACAGTAGACCGGGACTGATGAATTCTCTTCATTCATAAACTTGCTTCTGACAAATCTCATGCAAGTATCGGCTGAAATAAAGACTTCCGTCGATGATATAAAGAAAAACTCCACCTCCCAGGCGGAGAGTATTAAATCGATGGAAGCAGAAATTGCACAATTAAAAGCCGAAATGAGTGCAAGAGAGAAAGGGAAACTTCCAGCTCAACCTTTACCCAATCCTGGCTATTCACATCATGTGGATGCAATCACCACGCTGAGATCTGGAAGAGTGCTTGACAATCACGCTGGGGAAGAGATTGATGACACTGAAAATTCTATCAATAACACCCCGGCTGAGACCTTTCCTCACACACACACTTCTACTTCTAATCCTTGTTCTTCTACCCCACCGCCTTCTCACGAGCCTATTCTCCGCTTCCCACAAGGCTCGCCATCTCAGCAAACCTCTTCTAGTCTACCACCGACGATCCCCACTTCTATTCTGGGATCGGTTCCAAACACACTTCCTTCTCCTATGATGGACCCAGCGCTTATTGCTAAAGCACATTATCCTAATCGGTTAAGGGCTAAGAAATCGAGTCCACATATGGAGAAGATTATGGACATGTTTAAGCAAGTTAATATCAACATCCCTCTCCTAGATGATATCCAACAAGTTCCGTCCTATGCGAAAACTCTTAAGAACTTGTGCACTAGGAAGAGGAAGACTCAAGTGCCCAAGAAGATATTCATGGCAAAGACTGTAGACACGGCTTTCCCCCAACAATTACCAAGGAAACGTAAGGACCCTGGCTGTCCTACTATTTCCATTTCTATCGGGGAGAAACACATCAACCATGCTCTATTAGACCTTGGCGCTAGTGTTAACTTGCTTCCATACTCGGTTTACGAGCAACTAGGTATCGGAGTGTTAAAGCCCTCGAGCATAACTCTCCAGATGGCTGACCGATCAATCACCAAACCTAGAGGTGAACATTTGGATGTGTTAATAAAAATCGGGGAATTTGTATTCCCTGTGGACTTTATTATACTTGATACACAGCCTGTAGAGAACCCACGGAATCAAATTCCGGTGATTTTAGGTCGCCCCTTTTTGGCCACTTCCAACGCTATCATCAACTGTCGTAATGGCTCTATGACCCTATCCTTCGGGAATAGGTCAATTCAGCTGAACATTTACAAGTTGAGAAGTGTACCCTCTGAACCTACTGCTCAGGTCTGTTCTGTCGACTTAATGGATGTCGACAGGGGCGAATTTGATGATCATTATGATACGGATCTTGACTCTTTTCATACGTTGTTGTTTGACCCAACTATGTATCATACACATATGGACTCTTCCACCGAGATGTCCGGGTTAACAACTAACACTGATTATGAACTGCTTTTGGAGTCTGAAGATCACCCCGCACTTTGTGATGACATTATTCTCCGGGGTATTGATGGAACTTTTGAGGAAATCTTCGCTGATGAACTCGCATTTTTAAATGACACGGGTGTTGAGATGAATCATCTCCCAATCAATGAAATTGACCCTCCACCCCTTCTTCTGAACTGTAAAAAGAATGCGAGCAATCCATCACATTCACTGCATCGTCTCTCCAAAATGAGACGCAAACACATTCTATTCCACCACTTACCCTTTCGCCACTTCTTCTTCCACCAACCTGAGCACTACATTGATAAATTTTTCGAATGGTTGATGTTGACGTTCGGTCTTTGCAAAGCTTGGCATCGACCAATGATTCTTGACCCCCTCTTATGATTTTCAAAGATTAACATTGCTTAACTCAAGTTTGGGGGGTGTAATCTGGCTCCTGAAAAAAAAATTACAAAATGATGAGCCAAGAATAAGTTTGGGGGAGGATCTTCACTTATATTTTGCCCCTATTATTAAATTTCCTCCCAAGCTTAGTTTTTCGAGATTTAGCGGATGGCAACAGTGAGGACACTGTTGAAAACAAGTTTGAGGGAGGTTTGTGCTTATTTTCGCATCATTTGCATCATACTTTGCATAAGCACAAAACATTTTTAAAACCTATAAAAATTTCAAAAATTTCAAAAAAAATAAAAATAAAAATTTTTGTACATAAATAAGATAATAAAAGATTAGATAGTGAAAAATTACATCCAAAAGATTAGAAAAATTTAAGAAAACAAAGAAAATTAGAAGTTTTCTTATACGAACTAGTAATAAGTAGTTATGAGCTATTGTCCCAAGGGTTAGTAAGATGAAAGAAGTCACTAATCTAAGGATAAAAATAAGTCTGAAAAATAGTTCCTATTCTGGAAGCCAAACATTTTGAACGTTGATACCCTGCTATTCGCACTTACACGCGTCTTAAAGCCCGGGAAAGTAGAGAATACCTTGAAATGCTCTTGTCTAAAAGCCGATGTATGAAAGAAATAAAATAAAAAAAAGTGAAGAAAATATAAAATGGTGAGAAAAATGAACACTGGTTTTGTTATCACCAAGGCAGCAATAAAAAAATATAGCGAGGGTGCCTCTTCACCTAGTGCCCTAAGGTCAACTGGTCTGGGAGTCACTGCTAAGCCTTAGGTGGTGCAAGACGAGGAAAAACACCAAATAAGCAAGCACATGAGTAATCGGTCGGTTAGTACCTCAAGAAGTATTAACGGTCGCATGAAAGTGTGTGAGCAAATTCATCTAAATATTCATTAATTAAAAAGTACTGAGACAGATGGACAAGAGTATGATAGCTTGAATTGAATTCTCTGGGTGTAGGGATGTTCTTCGCACACACGTAGGGTTATATGATCGATGTTTGGAAGAAAGATAGAAATGAAGAATAAAGACGATGTTTTATTGAGAGATGATGTGATTTTTGACATCTTTTCATGACTATTAAGATAAGGCTCATGACAACCGAAAAGCTAGCTTAGTTGGAAACCCTAATTTTCAAAGTCTTTCTTTTACAATTCTTATCTTTAAATGTAATATTCACGATCTTCCTTTTATTATTGGATTTTATGGGTGCAATCCGCTGAAAACCCTCAGGAGACAACACTCCTCCTACTAGGGACACCTAGAGGTTTAAAGGCTTGTTGCACGTGCTCAGTGCAATCGTGTTACCTACGAAAGTGTGCTAGTTAGTTTTTCTCTTTCTTTATTTTCTCCTTCTCTTTTTAATAAAACAGTTCGCTCGAGACGACCAAATATAAGTTTGGGGAAATTTGATCAGTCGAAAATAATGTATTTTTAACACGTCAATTTCCCTATCATTTGCACTCATTTAGCAGTGTTCGGTTTGCATATTACACATATTAGCAAAACAGCTGTAAAATACCAGATTACCTGTGTTGTATACTAAAACCGACATTTCTGAGGGAAATTGTGTGTTTATCATGGCATCGCATCATTCTTGAGTAGCGCAACACTTGTTTCGAAGTCT
Organism: Agapanthus africanus; assembly: GCA_030015575.1. NCBI lineage: Eukaryota > Viridiplantae > Streptophyta > Magnoliopsida > Asparagales > Amaryllidaceae > Agapanthus > Agapanthus africanus. The sequence continues at coordinate 557,453,455 of JASDDO010000016.1, forward strand.
GTGCAGGAAATTACAGGAACCGAGCCAAAATTGTCAAAGTGCTGATCAAAATTTCGCCAAGTCTAAGATTTTTGATCTGGCATTTATACAGAGGGAACTATAATATTCAACATGTCAGATAAATACCAAGAAGACATCAGAAGGCAGTACAGGAAATTGTGCACACTATATCCCTCACGTGACCGCGGATCCGCGGCCTGAGCAGGCACGTGCCGCGGATCCGCGGTGGAATGACGTCATCAGCACCTCAGTTTTTCCCCATGTGCTTATTTCTATTGGCCAAGCTTCCAGAACTGCCCAGAAACTCCACGTGGCTTCATCTAGAAGGCTCGGCCTAACAACCTAGTTCTAGAAACATCCCTCCAACAAACTACTTCTAGAAGCTTCTCTAGCTAACAAACATTTGGAGCGAAATTTGAATTTTGAATCCTAGATCTAGGGTTAGGAGGTCTATAAAAGGAAACCTAGATCTAGGGTTGAAAGGGTTGATTTTTTTCTTCTCTTCTCTTCATCTTCCACCTACAAGTTGAGTGACACAACTTGTAAACCCTAATTCAAATTCCAAAGCCAAATTCAAGATCCCGAGTACCATTCAAGCGAGAAGCCTTCAACCTTTTAGGAGTGGAGCCGATCTTCAACCGAGCAAGTGATCCAAGCCGATCCGTTACTCAAGGAGACGAGCGAAGCCAAATCGACGATCGAGTTATTTCCTCTTGTAGTTCTTGAGCGAATTGTAACGGAATTGTTAATAAATAAAAGGTGAAATTCTTTAATCTTGCTTTCTTTAAATTCTTGCATCATGATTTGATCTCAATTTGTGATTGTGGTTCTTGTTATGATGTTTGAGTAAAACTCCGCTCGTAAAGGAGTCGAGACGATCAATAGAATGATGATGTAACAAATCTTAAAACGATTCTTAAGTCCTACGAGTTTGTAAACCCTAGCAAATTGAAGAATCGACGACCTAGTTTCGTTGCGATGCTTTCTTGATTGTGATCGCTCGAAATTAGGGATCGACGATCGATGCTTTCTTGATGATGTAACAAATCTGGTTGCTCTTTGTCTTAATATGCAGTCTTGTATTGTGATACTGTCTTGCTCTCACATGTTGACAAAGCCCTTACGATGTGTACTTGACTACTAGGACTATGATGGAGATCATACTAGTGGGGCCAGGGCAGTCCATAAGTACATCCTTTAATTATTCCAAGTCGAGTGTGTATCGAGACAGGGCATCGATATTCTAGAGTATACTAGCATATACACTTTTTGACCTATATGATGGGCGATGGATAATCCCACATCCATTGGTGTTTAACATCAAAGATGGTATATGGGTGCTCAGTGGAGACTGGGTACACTGAACGGACTCGCTGAGAACTCCTAGTTGGTATTATACCTATCGTCAGATAGCAGTTCTCTGGTGACACCGGTACAGGTTAGTCTGTAGACCTGAGATCGTCATAGAGTCTTGTGTGATTCCCACTGTACTTTGATTTCCACCTTACCATGTTTAAGAGAACAAGCAAAACGGTGGTTTTTGGGTACAGTCCCGAGTCACATGGAGGCAATGAGCGATAGGAGGGGATTCGTCTCTCCCGGTATTGGGGGTTGATGTTGTGCTGTGCTCGAATAGCCATAACAGGAAGTCATTGGCCAGGGCTGATACGGAGATCTACTAGTAAGTGTTATCAGTATTTTCTCGACCCGTTATGAGCCTCACATCAGCACGACTTATCGGTTACTGGAGTCTGACGTTTACCACCCCTAGATTAGATATGCGACATATCATATGAAGAGACCGGACTGTACGGTAGTGTTACTGACAGGCTTTACAGGAGTATGAGCAGGCTTGCTTGTTGATCTTTTGATCGCTCAATACCCGGATATCTGTTACGTCCAGCTAATACCGCTGACGGCTTGTGGGTGCTTGATATGATCATCACCTACTGCCGGCGTATTGACGAGTGTTTAGAGTCCTACACAGAGGTTTCCTGGCTCAGGCGAAACGAAGTAGGAGCACATATGTGATATGTGCGGAACCGAGATTAATACATGTATGTGATACCGTATTCTATTCTCGCGATATGTGATATCGGTCGGTTATATGTGATAAAGCCGGGCTATCGAATCAAGTGTTGATTCGATAAATGGATACATATGATATTAGTCAGTTGTATGTGATATAGACGGATTATTGAATCAAGTGTTGATTTAATAATTTAATGTATAATTATATATTTGATATATTTATATTAACTAATATTAGCTTACTTGTGCATTTATTTTTCTCACATGTGCACACTTAATATATATGTGATATATATTAATTGTGTTTCTTTTTGTGTCATACTTGATTATACATGCAACATGGGTGCATGAGACTCACACTATGCTCATGATAATGTAAGGTTTATTTATTTAAAGTAAATCCAAATTAGTTGGAAATTAGTCGCATGGCATGAAGCTTGTGGAAGCTTATAGATCCATTGACTTAGTCCACTAATTTTGTTTTACTTAAGATATTTATTAACCCAACCATTCTCATTAGCCATGGTTAAATCTCTACATGAGTTATATGAGATATTATATCACCCATGGTTGCCTCTCTCATTCATTCTATTCTCTTCATCAAAAGTGAGCTCTCTAGCTTTTGAGGAAGTGAGGAAAATTAGTGAGAAAAATATTTCTAAACTGAGCAAAATTCATACTTCATCATCCTCTACTAGACTAGCCATTTAGTTTAGGGTGTTAGCTTCACTAATCCCTAATTAGTGAAGAGGTAGCTTGGGTTGGTGTCTCCTCGACGTAGATCATCTTCGGCCTCGAAGACTTCGGGCAAGCTTGTTCTTTTCATCTTGTGAAGCCATTCTAGAGTCCGGAAGATCACTACTTGGAGCGAAGGGATTACTACACGGAGCTATTGAAGTGAAGAACCGGTCTATAAAGGTTGTATTCCATATTCACTTAGACGTAAAGTTGTTTACATGTTGTATTGTCTAATTCTCTAGTTAAGATTATAGAGTTAGGGTTGTTTAGCATGGCAATTTTTTGAAAACGGCATGGACGATGACTCCTGAAACCTTGCTGTCGTGCTAGGTAACCCTACAAGAACCTTCCCAAAACAAATCAGGCCAACCAATTCCGACAATGGCCTCTACATCAAAAACAGTGACACTCCGTGCCGGGGAAACGTCAAACAGACACTCCGCCTCGGGGATATATCGACCAGCGACACTCCGTGCCAGGGACACGTCAACCAGCGACATTCTGTGCCAGGGAAACATCAAATAGACACTCCACCTTGGGGATAAGTCAACCAGCGACACTCTGTGTCGGGGATAAGTCAACCAGCGATACTCCGTGCCGGGGAAACGTCGACCAGCGACACTCCATGCCAGGAAAACATCAAACAGACACTCCGCCTTAGGGATAAGTCGACCAGCGACACTCCGTGCCGGGGATAAGTCGACCAGCGACACTCCGTGCAGGGAAAACGTTGACCAGCAACACTCCGTGCTGGGGACACATCAACTAGCGATACTCCGTGCCGGGGAAACGTCAAACAGACACTTCGCCTCGAGGATAAGTCGACTAGCGACACTCCCTACCGGGGATAAGTCGACCAGCGACACTCCGTGTCTGGGACACGTCAACCAGTGACACTCCATGCCGTGAAAACGTCAAACAGACACTCCAACTCGAAGATACGTCGACCAGCGACACTCCGTGCTAGGGAAACGTCAAACAGACACTCTGCCTCGGGGATAAGTCGACCAGCGACACTCCGTGCTGGGGAAACATCAAACAGACACTCCACCTCAGGGATAAGTCGACCGGCGACACTCCGCCTTGAGGATAAGTCGACCAGCGACACTCCGTGCCGGGGAAACGTCGACCACAGACACTCCGTGCCAAGGAAACGTCGACCAGTGACACTCCGTACTGGGGAAACGTCATATATAGACATTCCATCTCGGGGAAATGTCCAACAAAAACACTCCGCTTTGGGGACACGTCAACCAACAACACTCCGTCTCGGAGACACGTCAAGCATCGACCGTCCATGTCATAAAAAGGGCAGTGCCAGCCTCCTCAAAAGCGGGAAACAAATTAAGTCACCTCCACGCGAAAGAAGATTCATCAATTTCATACACACGGCCTATATACGCGGTGTGCATTTATTGATGGGGGGCACTTTGTTGGGACCAAATTTACCAAGTCAAAATCAAAGTCAACCCCAAGCCAAACAGGCCCGAGCCCAGGCCAAGTGGGCCCATGCCCAAGTTAAGCCCGAACATGAAGTGGCTGGCCTCCCCCATGCCAAGAAAAAAATTATATAATAAATATGTTTGATGAAATTTTCATGCATGAATGTCAAATAAATGAGCAAAAAGCTAAATTTTTGTAAAGCCCATGGCTCATGTGCAAAAAGAAATAAGCACATGAGGCATGGGATAGGCAAAATGCCATTTTGTAAAGCTCAATGTGCTATATGTAAATTTGTAAGCCTATATAAGACAACATGATAATGAAATGAAAGACAACAATAATTCATTCCCCTCAAAATCTAGAGTTTCTGTACCTCCTTCTTCTTCCTCAAGGTTCTAAACCTTCTTCCCTTTTTTTTGAATTAAATCAAGAGTTTAACTCTTCTTTTTCCAGAAAGAAATGGTTTTTCACCATAAAACCCTTGAAGGGGAACTCATATCTCCCATCAAATCCCCAAAAGGGGTGATTTTTAAGACTCATCCCCCCCCCCCCTTTCCTCCAAGATTCAGCCAACAGAGAGGAGGAAAAAAGAGACCCATCTCTAAAAATCCCACTTTGGGAAAGATCTAAGGCTCAAGAGAAAACCTAGGGCTCAAAGGAGAAGAAAGGGGTCCCCTTTCATCATCTCCGAAAATCTCTTAGGAGTTTAACTCCACAAATATATATATATATATATATATATATATATATAATACTAAATCTTTCTTTTTAGAAGTTCAACTCTAAAAGTCAATTAGGAGTACAACTCCTGCTGCAAGGGCTAAGCCCCTTTGTCATTCTTTTTGGAGTTTAACTCCAAAAGTCAATTGGGAGTACAACTCCTAGTACAGGGGCTAATCCTCTTTTTTCCGCAGGCACCCTGCTCCCACATGTCGGACGCGTGAGGCGCTGGCGCCCAGCCGGGCGCATGAGTTGCTGGCGCTTAGCGTCCACGTGCCGGGCGCGTGTGGCGCTGGCGCCCAGCGCCTAGTGTCCAGCGCACAGTGCCCGCGTGCTGAGCATGTGAAGCGCTGGCGCCCACGCATCCTTTGGACGCTATTCACCCTTTTATATATATATACACACTCCACAACACTTTTCCCATTAGAAAAAATTTCTAACGGGGCGCTGCCCCGCACCCCACAAGGGGGCTGCTAGCCCCCTTGACCCCCAGCCCGCAATCCGGGTAGCGGGACCCCCGTAAACTCTGCGAAGCCCCCGATATACCCAAGACCCCTCAAAACACAACACACGCACACTGCACATTGAGTTCGCATGACCAGTTTGACCCGTCAATCGGAGATTCCTTTGCTCCAAAGGCGAGGGGTAACTAACGGCAGCTTAGTCCATGGCTGCCGAAGATTCGGATCCCCACAATCAATACACCCCCACCTAGCCTAGGCAGGGAGAATCTGTAGTACGTCTGACAAGCGTGCGCATTCCCATCTCAATGGGATGACGAAAAACACCCTACACACATAAGTATCGACAGTCAATATTTAATATTAATACGTTCAAAAAATACCTTAGAAATTTACGTGTTAACTTTCTAAATGTAATATGCAGCAAGAAAGCTATGATGGAGAGTGCCGGTAATAGTGCCCTCAAGGCAATTATTGTAATCGAAAATAGGCGATTATGATAATTGAAGGAGGACCTATATATGTAGAATAGTCTTACTCGATATGATATTATGCTATCTGGTTTGTCTTTATCATTGATGTGTACACGTTTTACTTGTTACTACGTGTCGCTAATACATAATAATAAAGCCCGTAGGATCTTTGGTTAACCACCAAAGTTATGATGACGATCATACTTGTGAGAGCTTGGTAGACAATAAGCACATCCTTTAAATATACCTAGTCATGGGAATATTAAGACTGGGCATTGATATTCTAGTGTAGACTAGTGTATACGTTTCTAGACCCCGACGAGTGGCGATGGCAGGTCTCATATCCATTGGTGTGTTGCACCTAAGATTGTATACAGGTGCTTACTGAAAGAGTATATCGGAAAGACTCACCGAGAACTTCTAGATGGTACTATATCTATCGTCAAATAGCAGTTCTCGGGTAACATGAGTATAGATAGTCTGTTGACCTGAGATCGTCATTTATCTCGTGTGAGTTCACACTGTACTTTGATTACTACTCTACCACGGCTTTACTGAGTCGTGCAAACAGGTTGTAGTTGGGTACGGTCCCGAGCCACATGGAGGCAGTGATCGGTCGTTAGGGATTCGTCTCTGCCGGTATAAGGAGTCGATGTCGCGCTGTGTTCAGCTGGCTATCACCATAAATCCCTCACCATGGTGGATGAGATTTACTGATTGTAGATCAATAGTTTCTCGGTGGGTGATGAGTTTAACACCGACACGACTTATTGAGTTATTAGGGGTCTGAAGCTATCCATCCCCTAGACCTGGTATGCGATACTCTTAGACGAAGAGATCGGACTGTACGGAGATTATCACTTACAAGCTCTGTAGGGATACGGCTGAGTTTGCTCGTCGACCTTCCTTTCGTTCAATACGTGGGTAGCCGTTACGTACAGCTAGTGTCGCTGATATGCTTGTGGTTAAACCCACTGCCAGCGTATTGTCGATTCTATAAAGTCTCACACAGAGGGTTTCCCGGTTCAGGCGAAACGATGTAGTACGTGTGTATTTTGATACGCACTCAGGTTCAATTAAATATGTGTATTTAGTGCACGTACTTTAATCGGGTGTTTTGATAATACCGGCAGGTGTGAAAGATAGTCAGATCATTGTGAGCTAGTATTATATTTCTCATTATCTCTCTTTTTGGATAATCATATTTTGACACGAATACGGTATTTATACGAATACGAGTATTTGTATAAATACGGGTATTTATATCTTAATACAAATACAGGTATTCATATTTTTATACGAATACGGTATTCGTATTTTGATAAGAATACGGATATATGTATTTTGATACATATTTTGTTTTATGTATATACGTATATGTATATATGTGTGTGTGTATATGGATATACATTGCATATTCTTTTTTAGTTGTTATTGGAAGCTTGGAGATTTGTTTGGGCTCACGACTCATGTCATGAGTCATTAGGTGACTCATGTCATGAGTCATTAGGTGACTCATACTTTGAGTTCGCATTATGTAGATAATAGCAAAGAAAAAGAAAGGAGAGGGGTTGGATTATTCGTACACTCACTCTTTATTTTTCTTCTCTCTTCTTCTTTGTGAAAAAAGCTTTCAACTTGAGAAAAGAATATGCAAAAGATAGAAACCAAGAGATATAACAACTACATAATTCTCACCATCTTTTCTTAGCAAGATAAGTTAGTGAGTTTCTTCACTTGACATTGGATGTGAAGCTATAGCTTGATTCGGATTCTCTCGGGTGGATTATCTTCGACGAGGAAGATCGGCGTCCAAGCTCATTTTCGACGACATCGGAGCCATGCTAGAGTCCTTGGAGCGGTGTATGGATCTTCCGCATTTGCGCGAACACGCTACAAAGGTAGCTAGCCCCCTAACCTTGCATGTGTAGTTTTCTAGTTTAGTGTTTGGAATCGATTCTAGGGTATAAGTCACTAGTGCTTGCCTTTAAATTTTTGTTTTCGCTTCCGCCTTCGCCGGGAGTCTTGCAGCGCGAGCACTAGGCTCCTTATAGTGGTATCAGAGCCAAACCAAACACTATAACTAGTTGTAGATGACGCAAACGTTTCGAAACCAAAATTTTAACCGAAACTAATCACTAAAACTTAGTTTCTGTAAAAAAAAATTGAAACGACGCCTAAAATTTTTTTAAACAATTGCAGAGAAATATACTTTTAAAATAAAACCATAGCCCAAAATTCGAGACAAAACCCCCGCCAGAAAATCGCTCATTTTGGGATTCCGTCTGCCAAAATTTTGATTTAGTCCCTGGTTTTTTTGGTGGTGCTTGCTTATTTGAAAATTTGATTTTTGGTGATATTTGTTTTTGCCCAGATTTCAGTTAGTGTTATCTTTTTGTTCGGGCAAGTTCATAAAACTTTTCTATCGAAACTAATGCATCGTTTATTATCCGTATCTTTGTTTGTGTATTTGTTAATATCATCTAATTGCTATATGTTCGATTAGACGGGGTTACAAATCGATTACTTATTATGTTGTTTTAGATATATTAATCTTATGATGGTTTAGATGGATTGTCGTGACGGATAGCCCCTCTTGCGATTTGTATGTATAGTTTTTTTATTTGTATTAGTTTATTCGGGATGAGCGGCTGGATTGTAGCCGTCGTTGCCGCTTGATGTATATTCATTTTGGGACACGTCCAGGCTGCGGGAGTAGTCACCGTTGTATATATATTTCATTACTTGTACTAGGATACCCCGGGATGGAGTGTTTGGGTAACCAGATTCGATAATGCAGCGGGTGACCATCTCGTGGAGTCGAGACCGAGCCACCTCATTCTTGGATTGGCGGGTTGCTCGCTGCTCTTATAGGGGGTGTAGCTCTGACCCACGGAGGAGTGCTCAAGTACCGGATTCTAAAAAGCGAGGGGTATCCCATTTTTAGGATTACCGGATAGATTTCCATGCTCGTAGGGATCTTGGTTTGAGATTGTACGGGCTATCCACACGACCAGGGAACGTTGGTTTTCGTTTGCGGCTCAAACGAAACTCGGGGCTCCTAACTTATCCGCTATTCTATCTTGTTTATTGTCTATCGCACGCCTGTGATGCTTATTACTTGCATGTGATATATATGTACACACACACACACACACACTATTAGATGCTTCTATATGTTTTGCATCCGTGCTAGCCCTATCCCCGCCCTGCCGTAAGTTAAGAAACCTTACGGTGAAGACCCGGGACCCTGTGGCGAATGCGGATGGCATATAAAAGCATGCTATTTTGGTTGTTTCTGTGTGGCTTAGAAACATAGTTTGATGGGATCGCATTATAGGTGTAATGTAAGGAAAACAAACCTTATATGATGTTGTCGGAACCATTCTTTAAAAACTACTCGGTTTTCTTCAAAACCATCGGTTTTCTTCAAAACCATCGGTTTTCTACAAAACCAATTATTTTAAAAGTGGAGCCTAAACCACTTCTTTTTAACGCCACTTGAGTTCCTTCAACGATATCAAGTTCATTATGTTAAAGGTTTTTCTCCAAAACCTAGCCGTAGCCCTCTGTCATTTCAGACGGGTAACGCCTAGTATTCATGCTATGTATGGTGGCCTTCATCAAGGCATAGTGTATGGGAGCTATGTGTTACTTTTCTGTGGCATAGAGAAGAATTAATCTAGGACTGTCGTACAGCTATTTTGGCCTTCGTCAAGGGCTAGTACGGGTGGGTCTAGATTAATCAGGACAATAATGGGTTGAACTTAACTTGTGACTTATGATATTTTGGCCTTCATCAAGGTCATAAGACATTTTGGGCAAAAACCATATCGGGAGTTTTAAATATAAGGGAAACTTGCCTATTATGCGCGTACCTTCTAGAGTGTAGTAATTTTGGTCGGCTTCCGTCAAAGTTATCACAGAATGACAGTTGGATCCCGATTCTCAATGTAAGTAGGTATTACTCTTCGAAAGATTTTTCACTTCACAACTAGCTAACATATTAGGTGTCTAGAAAGTGTTAACGAGTTTATGCCCCTGCGGAAATGAGATTATTTAATTAGGTTCGTGCGAAAGCACGAGGAGCCTCCCTCGAAATACCAACACTGCTTGGCTGAACTATTAGCGAACTTGTAAGGTGTAAATGATCCCAACTAGTTCTCCTTTTAGGGTTTTAAGGAGAATTTGAGGAAACGGTGGGAGCCATCCTGATTAGATAAAGTGATTAACCAATCTAATCTTGTTAGAGTGCACGCTGAGTATTTCTTTTCTCTCTCTCTCTTTGGCAGTAACCATGACTAACCTTAAACTAAAACTTATAAACTAAGTTGACCGAACTTTTTTACAAAACTGGTTTTGGTTTGTCATGATTCATGACTAAATCGTATATATCTATGTCGCTCCTACTTTACCCTTTGCCTTCTCCAGAACACTCTATATTGCTTAGAACGTCCATCTCGTAGTTACATACGAACTCGAAGAAGTTTCTTCAGTCGAGTATGGCCAAGGGTCCTGGAGAGATTGAATTGTATAATTCGGTTGTCTCCCCTTCTTCACATTCTCTCAAATTGTGAGCTCCTTGCATAAGGAGAGTACACCAGTTATGCTTGTTGGATATTCTTCTTCCAAATCTTAGGCAAGTGCCGACAGATAGGGAAGAAAGAAAACCAACTAGCCTAAGTAAGGTGTACAGAAGGTAAGATGCGGAGACATATAAAGGAATTGAAATGAGGGCAAAGAAAATAGCAACTACTATCATAAATCTGAGCATTGGAAAGGGCATTACTAGGAATACCGACCCCCTTGAAACATTTATGTTTCAGTATTCCTGTGCAGTGGTGATTGAAAACTGCTTTCCCAATTACATTTTAACTTCAGGGTATGTATATACCAGTTGAAATTCTCACATCTGTATGGAGTTACAGGTGGTGAGTGGGAGCAGACTATTTGGAATTGGGTAATTAGATTCTCGTTATCAGAATTCTTTGTAATCGGTGATGTTTGAGAAAATCACCTGGATTTGCCAAACGGCAAACATTTGGTTATTTGAACAGCCGTTATTATGTACCAATTTTTAAAATGAAATGTTTGTATCTTTATTTTATAAAGTGAGATATGAATTTTGAAAATATGTCTTGGACATTTATCTCTATCAGTTGAGGATAAGATAAGGTACATTGAATAATGGTATTGACATTCCTAACCAAAATACAGTTTTCAACTAAAGACACATAGATTTTGAGTTAGTAAGACTCTTGGGACTTATACATTATAATGTATGTTGTTCGGTGTCCATTACGACATGGGGTTGGTACTCCTAATATATTCCGTTTACTTATGATTTCTCTGGTTTTAGACACGCATTTCATTGACATACAAAGTCCAAATTTTGAGAAGTTATAGGTATAAGAATAAAGTAGAGAACTATATGTTGGAAGTATCAGGATTTTTCAAGGTGGTCGAAGATGTAGATATTTATGCTAGGTATTCCATCGTAGTAATATTAAGAACTTGATTCTCTATCAGGTTACTCATCCGAGAGTGAGCTCTTTGATGAGTAATGTTATATGGCCTTCTTCCATTTGAGGTTATGCACTGGACAAAGTTGCATAATTTTTTAATCTGGTTCCATCTAAATTAGTGCTTTTGATTCTATATGGATATAGATTGGTTGCATATCTTATAGATGTTAAGATATGGAGTTATCCAGTTTTTGTTTAAAAGTAGAATTCGGACGAACTCAATGCATGCTTCAGTAATGACAGTTTGTAGGTTATCCCAAGCTTTCGCAAAGGTTTAACTTCTACCATTTGCAAAATCAATAGTTGCATTGTTCTTGACTCGCCACCTTTTTATCAAAAAAACTTCTTTGCAAAAAGAATTTAGTGGGAGTATGATAGAACTGGAAGTGATTCTTGAACCACAAACGATTACTGAAAATTTAGTAGAACCTAACAATTCAATTGAATTCAACAAACCATAGCCACTCCATGGATTTTAGTGGGTAACCTCAGCCATCCGAGAGGCACATTGGTTTCCTCGTAGACGGTGACAGGGAGGTTTGCATCATGGTTATGATGGCCCTACTGGTTATCAGCTGGCCATTGGGAAGTGGTGACTTTCGCATGATGGCCAGATACCACATATCCAAGTTGGACTCCATGCACTTCAGCAAATTATTGAATTTACTAAGTTCTCCTGAAAGGGTAAAATCCATTAAGAGTAAGTAGATCTTTCGAGATCAGTGCAGATGGAAAGGTAATAACCTAATAAGGCTAGACTTGTAGTAAAGATTTTTCATCAAATACCCGATGTGAATTGTGATGAAAATTTTACTTCGGTGTCTGTGTTGAAGTCCATACGGATATGACTTGCCACTATTGTTGTTCATGACTATGAGATCTGGCAGGTGGATGACTATATCGTCTTTCTAAATGGGATTTTAAACATGCACATGTATATGACTCTGCCAGAGGGTTGTCGTAATCAGTGGGAGCAGCAAAAGGTGTGTAAGTTGCTTATGTCTAGCGGGTATTGCGGAGGTGGATCGTCTGTTTTGATATGACAGTCAAGGTGTTTGACTTCATAAATATAACAGATGAACTTGGTAAGAAGGATATAAGGAGTACTGTCCAAGTATTTGAATGACATACTCTTAATAAAATTGATATTCCTTACTACAATCGGTTAAACTGTGGTTTTCACAAAGATTTCTCCATATAGGATCTGGATAATATATCAGGGATTCTGATAACTAGATCTATGTCGTTAGATATAAATTTGGGAACTGTCCTAATTTGGTTATTTGAACACAATTCTAAAGGATTTTAGCATGGAGAACTCCTGACGTGGTAGTGTACCCACAGGTAATGAAGTCATCATCTCTAAAGAGATGTCTTCCAGACTGATTTGGAGAAGGACTCGCATGATGACATACCAATTGCATTGCCAAGTAGGTCAATCATGCAATGTCAAGCACCAAACCAGAAATTAATTTTACACTTTGTGTAGTAAGCGGATATTAATCCTGGAGAAACAAAGGGAAGCAATGAAGAACATATCAGGAAGTTCTTAGAATATGGTAATGGCAGACTCCTTAAGGAGGAAATTACCAGTTTTGGCTTCCAAGTTGACCTGGATAAAAGAATGGCTGTCAGAATTATAAGTTTTTCCTCTTTTGAGGGGTAGTATATTAGAAAGGTTTCCAAGCAAATACTAAGGTAGACATAACGCAGGATGCTGACTCAATATAGGATACAGCCTGAGAAGTTTGTTGGATAAAACTGTTCATCCATGAACTTGGTTCCATCAGGTATCCAGACAAATTCTGAGGTAGGGTATCGCTCAGTTCGAGAGATAATTAATCACCGCGAAGTTGAAATATAGAGAGAGATATAGTTAGAAGCATTTTAGTGGATCCACTCGCTGAAGCTATTTCTCGAACACACGAGTTTTTGTAGAGAAGTTGGGTATTCAGTAGCACATGAGCTATGGGTATGTGATACCGCAATAATTGGCTTTAAGTGCAAGTGGGAGATTGTTTTCTATAATGCCCTTAAGGCAATTATTGTAATCAAAAGTATGCGGTTATGATAATTGAAGGAGGACCTATACAGGTAGAACAGTCTTACTCGATATGATAGTATACTATCTGGTTTGTCTTTATCATTGATGTACACGTTTTACTTGTTATTACGTGTCGCTAATACATAATGGTAAAGCATGTAGGATCTCTACTTGACTACCAAAGTTATGATGGCGATCATACATGTGAGAGTTTGGTAGTCCATAAGCACATCCTTTAAATGTCCCTAACCGTGGGAATATCGAAACTAAGCATCGATATTTCAGACTAAACTAGTGTATACGTTTCTAGACCCCGACGGGGGGCGGTGGTAGGTCTCATAGCCATTGGTGTGTTGTACCTAAGATTGTATACAAGTGCTCACTGGAGGTGAGTATACCGGACGGACTCGCCGAAAACTTCTAGATGGTATTATACCTATCGTCAGACAGCAGTTCTCAGGTGATATGAGTACAGATAATCTGTTAACCTGAGATCGTCATTTGTCTCGTATGAGTTCTCACTATACTTTGATTACTACCCTACCATAGCTCTACTGAGTCGTTGTTCAGTCGAAAATATTGCACTTTTGATATAATATTTTCCTTACTTTTCTTAAATATTCAAAAGTGTTTATTATAAATAGAGTACATATGTGGGTTTATCTATAAAATATTTATTATCATATGTTTCTATATTATAATTAGCATTATAAAGGAAAATATATGCATATAATATTAATAGAATATTTTGGCAATTTAAATATGCATACCATATCAAATATCCCTAATCAATATTCTTAACATATAATATCATATAAAATGGTTAGGATAATACTGAAAAATACCAATTACTACTAACACTTTGAGTTGAGATATTATGCAGATCAGGACTGGAATCCATAAGATCGAGATTCAGAATCAAATCTATCGACACATTGATGCAAATCACAAGATTTAGCAATGGCAGAGATTCAGGGCACTAATTTCAGAATATAGACATCTAGAGGATCTACAAACATCAATATAAAATATCACAAAAAATATCAAACCATGAAGCCATCAAAGAACCGCGGATGAGCGGCCAAATCGCATTGTTTGCGACGGATCCGCCGCAATATTTAGGACTTAGGAGTTTGGATTTTTTGGGTAGGATCGTATCAACAAACCCTCACTTATGGCATCTAGGGTTTGCATCTTCTGTGACTATAAATAGAACCGAGAGCCGCACTTGAAATGCATCACCTTTTACACGAAGCAAATCACCGTCAAAGAACAAGAGATCCACGACAGGTCCGCGATTCGACGTGATAGAGCGACGTGAATATCGACGGAGCATCTACTTCCTACGAGGCAGAGATCGGGAGCAACTTCTTCATCTTGTAATCTATATTCGAAGGATTTGTACATGTTAACATTGATTAATAAAGGTAGATCTTTAGTTTAATTCTTTGCATTTTTACTTTCTGCATTTAAATTTTGTATTATGAATTCCCTCTCTATCCTTTCTTCTTCTTCTCAAAACATACATGAGTAATTCTCCGCTTGTTGGGGTTCGTAGAATTAGGATAAATCAATGGATGAAAAAAAATATTATAACTCATTTTACATCTTATAAAGTTTATAAACTTTATCATAAGAATTGTTAACATCCTAATCGGGCGCACTATCAATTTATTGATAATCGCAACCATGATTTGAGATTAGATTAACAATTGTTTTGGTAAAGGCTAAACATGAATAGAGATCCATGTAAAGATAAGGGTTAAGAGTGGGAACTCTAATCCCTCCAAAAACCCTAATCTACATGCATCAACTATCGATCTAATTTTAAATCTATTAAAAGATAAAAGGAGTAATCTTTGATTAATCATCCATTACTACTAAATTCTACGAACCCTACAAGCCCTCTTCTTATATATTCTACATCCGTGTTTGACATAGATCTAGAATCACTCTCCCTTATTTCTAATCAACTCGTCTAAAGCAAGATTAAAAGTTCCACGCATCCCTGCAGAAAACCCATACTCATCTCGGCTAGCTACACGCGACACCGTTATTGATTGCGGTTATTATACAAAACACTTCAAAATATACGATCAATCAAATGGCGCCGTTGCCGGGATACGTGCGTATTTTTTTCTTGCTATTCGGGTTGAATTCTTATTCGATCCATATCATAAAATAAAAAAAACCGCATCTTGCATATTTAACGATTATTGTGCGAATTTTGCAAAAGGTGTTTGGAGTCACTTGAACAAGAAATTTGAGATTCAGATACATCAATCAAAGCCCATAGGAGCAAAGGAGGCGACTAAAAAAATTAGCAGAAGAACCCTAATTTCTGCGGTGGAACCGCGGCAGAAGCATCGTTTTGGCAGCGGAACCGCGGTGGTATTGAGGGATCGTGCACCCAAAATCTTTTGGTATATTCATCATATCTTTCTCTCTCCTCTAGAAATCCAATAATTTGATTTTCTGCAGGATTCTTTGCAAAATATCGCCGCTCAAAAATCTTTTTGCGTGTTTTGAAATTGGTTTGTTTGTGCATATTTTAATACGGACTTTAAGGGGAAAAACCAAAATTCAGATTAGGTGGGGATTTCATCACCCTTCCTACGCCCCACAAATCACAAAATGAGCATCTGCATAACCCTACATTAATTAAAAAATATCTAAACCAAGACTTTAAGGACAGTCGTGCTCAATTAGGACAGAGGAAGATAGTTCGTAATCTATCGCTTATCCGCATTTCTTTTATGGTGTCTAGACAAGTATGACTAAGGAAAGTGGTTACTTAATTAGGCCCGCTATTTTCGGTGATTCGTATAGCGGATACCTTCCACTTACCTAGCACTTACCTGGCCACAAGAGTGATAAAGAGGTCGCAGAGGATTGATCCTGCAGCTTGTCCTTTGGAAGTTTAAGAGCGGTCTAGTGCTTGACCTAGGTGACCTTAGTTCTAGGGTTGATTATGCATTTTTTGTGTGATATGTCTCACGTCCGACACATTTTTAAATAGCTCTCACACACGCTGCCACGTGCGCTAAACCCGCTTAGTGCATACTCGGCTGGACACGGGATTCTAGTGCCCGTCTTGTTCGCGTTTCTGCTATCAACTCCAAAGTCGGTACTTCTTCATCTTCTTTTTCCCCTCCACCCACCACATCTACCGAGATGGACGGTTCTCCATCAGATTTTCATAACACCATCCTGCCACTACCCGTAGGTGCGCAGAATCTACCACGCATCTCTCTCCAAGAAAGATGCTACCCCGTGCGTGGAACTCTTCCTACCTGTCTATCTATTCCACCAGCCAATGGGGATAATTTCGAAATTAAACCCCACTTCATCAACTTGTTGTCCAAATTTCATGAGCTTGAATCCGAAGACGCATACGTTCTTATCACCAAATTCGAAAACGTATGCGCAATGATGGGCACTACTCAACTTTCAGGGGATGCAATGGGATTACGTCTTCTTCCTTTTATATTGTGCGACCTAGCAGAAAAATAGCTTTATAGCACTGCCGCACATTCCATCGCCAAATGGGACGAATTCGTTATAGCATTCCTTAAAAAATTTTATCCCAATCACAAAACCGCCCGTGTTCGAAGCGAGATTAATCAGTTTACCCAACTTCCCAACGAACCATTCTGGAAATGCTTTGAATGGTTTAAAAATCTTCTTCTACAATGCCCCCATCACGGAATCGATAAATGGCAACTTTGCCGCATTATATATGAAGGTGTTAATCCAGCGACAAAACAGATGCTTGAAACCATTTGTTAATGTCATTTCATATCTAAAGACGAAGGGAAGCTTGTCAATTCCTGGAAGATCTCGCTGAACAAACTTTACAGTGGGAAATCGTTAGACCAATATCGTCTAGGGAAGGTATCCATCAGCTCGATATTTCCATTGTAGTAAAAGCTGAAATGGCAGCGATGCAAAAGAAACTCGAAGTTATGGAAAACAAATTCTCATCAGCCTCCCTAAACCAAGTTACGCTTCCCAAAACCGTGTGTGGTTGCTATTTGGATCCATCGCATTTGACGGAAGAATGTCCTTTGAATCCTCCGTTTTAAGGTCAAGAACAAACTAATGCTGCTTTTCAGCAACGACCTAGAAACGATCCTTATTCTTCCACATATAATCAGGGATGGAGGAATCATCCTAATTTTTCTTGGAACCAAAACCAAACTCAAACTCAAAATACGTTCCCAAGCCAAAATAACTATCAAATACCTCCTCCACAGCAACAGCAACTACCACAACTGAGTCAGCACCCCTCTCAGCCGCAACCCTTTCAAAATCCGGCCAACAATTTTGCACCTTATAATAATTCTTTCCAAACGGCCAGTATCGAAAAATCCTCTGCACTCGAACGAAGTTTGGAAACGTTTATTAAACATTCCACACAAACGACGGCAAATTTAACGTCTTCTATCCAAACATTAGTGCAGCACACCTGTTTACCCCAATCAGAGCAAAGCTCTGTTCAAATTCCAAGGCGGGAAACGAAGCAACGCTTCTGTTTCCCCCAATCAGAGCAAAGCGCTGTTTTGGAAATTGAAATGAAAATTAAAATTAAAATAAATGAAGCAACGCTTCAGCTGACTTGTGCTCTGCGCTGCGCGACACGTAGCAGCGCAGTTGCGCTGCGCCCTGCGCTGCGCGACACGTGTCAGCGCAGTTGCGCTGCGCGACACGTGTCTAGCGCTGGTGCGTTTGCGCCAAACAGAATTGAAATTCCAGTAAGATCTTTCTGTTCTTGTTAAAACAAGAAAATTGTCTTCTGTAAAACAGAAGCCCTTGGATCAAAGATCCAATGGTGGGGAAAATTCCCCAAATCACTCAGAGAATGATCTTTTTAACAAATTTAACCAATTAATGGGCACTATATAAAGGCCCCTAGACCCCAACTCAAAAAAACATCAACATCAACAACAAGAACACAGAGAATAGAAAAACTCTAGAAACAGAGAGAGAACTCTAAAGAACTCTGAGAAGAAATTCAGAAGGAAAAAGAAGGTAAAAACCCTTTAAAAAAGAAGAATTTCTTCTGAATAGATCATTGATCTAAGAACAAGATCAATGATCTTCAATAAAAAATAAATAAAGACAAAAGCATTGCTTTTTTATGAACCATTGGTTCTGGAATCTTAAAGATTCTTTTCTTGAATCCAAAATTGGATCAAGAAATTAAAACAGTGCCTTGCACTTGCAGATCTGCACTGTTGCGCTCCTGGGTTGGCACAAGCCACCAGATAGCGCCACGTGTCAGCACCATAACCACTTGCGCTATGCGCTTTTAAGATAGAGCACTGCTCTCTGAATTGGCGCAACTCACCAGAGCGCGCCACGTGTCAGCGGTGCAACAGCGCAGCGCACTGAGGCAGCGCACTGCGCCAACTGCGCTTGCGCTCACCAGAGCGTGACACGTGTCACCTCCACATGCGCTTGCGCTCAATAATTAGCGCAAAGCGCCTGACAAGCCACTGTCAGATAATTAATGCACTGTATTATTTACAGAAGGGCCAAGCCCAATTAAAAAAGGCCTAACAGGCCTAATAAAATGCAATGCATTATTTTAAAAAGGGCAGAGCCCAAACAAAAACAGATGTTGTGCATCATTTAAAAGGGACAGAGCCCAAACCAAAAAGGCCTAGCAGGCCAAAATAAAATGCAGTACATTATTAAAACAGGGGCAAAGCCCTAGCACAAGCCTAATAGGCCAAAGATAAAAACGTTGAATATTCTCAACTGGACTTAGCCCAATCATGGCCGTAAGTCCTCAAATTAAATTGACTGAGCATGACTGCTCTCTTAAATCAATTTACATCCGGTTCAAAGGTACATCTCTGAACTCCTCTGACACCTATCGTTGTAATCCTTCAACGACGTCAGAGAGGTGACGGGTCCCGACAACCACACATCCATACGGACTGTGGGGTCCTTAAACTCATGGACTAATGCATCCTTAAACATACCCATACGGACTGTGGGGTCCTTAAACCCATGGACTTATGCGTCCCTAAACTAATGGACTAATGCGTCCTTAAACACATCCATATGGACTATGGGGTCCTTAAACCCATGGACTTAAGCGTCCTTAAACTCACGGACTTATGCGTCCTTAAACTAATATCCGTCCCCAAAACGGGAACGATGGACCACCATGTCCCTAAACTGGAACATGGACCACCATGTCCCTAAACTGGTAATGGACCGCAATGTCCTTAAACTACCCATGGACCACTACGTCCCTAGACTGGAACAATAGAGCCCCCAAACGCTCTTTTGTCGGATCTAAACGATCCCGTTTAAGTTGATCTTAGCCTCAAATCTGGCTAACGTATCCTTAAACATTCAATCGGACTACATATTCCCTATTCAACTTTGGTCCAAGGGTACATCTCCGAACTCCTCTAACACCTGTCGTTGTAATCCTTCAACGTCGTCTGAGAGGTGACGGGTCCCGACGGCCATATATTAAATGGACCACTACGTCCCTAAAATGGAACATTAAAGCCCCTAAAAGCTCTTCCGTTAAGTTGATCTTAGTCTCAAATAGGACTAACGTATCCTTAACGAACGTTTAAGTTGATTTTAGCCGCAATATGGCTAACGTATCCTTAAACTAAAACACCAAACCCAAATCTAAGTAAATACGGATTTGGACTAATCCACGTCCTACGGGTGTTCATCACAGAATACTGCATTTTATACCGCCCATTCTTACGCTCGGTTGTTTATAGGTAGGTACTTTTAATCCGTGTTTGTTACATATTTGCAGGATACAGGTTCTCGGTTCTAAAACGGTGAAATTCATGGAAAACACGACAAAATCCGGGTTCCTGCCAACCACTGAGAAAACACGGTCTCCGCTCGTCATCCGTATGTTGCCAGATACCAGTTTAGGAAGACAAAATGTCAAATCAATGTCACCTTCATGCACAAGGCTCAATGGCAACAACAAGTTCCAAGAAATCTACGCGGAGCTCGAGGCAATCATGACAAAAGCACCCACAAAAGTCCACCTTTCCTCAACAGAAATTCTGGAAGAAATGTGAAAGTATTTTCAGAAAATATATGTACCAGACAACAGGGGACAAGAAACCAGGGAAGCACCAAAAATACGACGACCCAACTCATCAAGACGGCCGTGGATCCGCGGCCAAAGAGGGGTATTGGCCGCGGATCCGCGGCCATGTGGGGTCTTCATTCTGTCGTTTTTCATGGGCACTTTGGGTACTTCATTTTATGTCAGAATTTGCCCCTAGGGTTTCATTTCCCTGCCTATAAATACAGCAGAACTTGCCAAAGCCAATGGTGATTCTTTTGTTCCTCTTTTTGTTAGGATTTAGTCTTTTTCTTCTTCTTCTTCATCTTGTCTCCATGAAAATTGTAGTGAGAGCTTTTTGAGTAGAAGATCAATGAAGATGAAGGCTTTTGTATCATTCTCTTTTGTTTAATTTTCCCTTGAGATTCTTGCTTTCTCTTGATCATTCAACCTCTTCATTGAGCTTGAATGGTTAAGGGTTAGTTATTGATCTCAAAGGTCGTATTTTCTTATGGAAGTAGCGCTTCATTTCACATGCGTTCTCTACCCTTCCCTTGATCTTGCAACCTCTTGATTGAGCTTGCAAGTTTAAGGGTTGGCTATTGATCACATGCTTGTCTTGAGTTCTATGTTCTTGTAATTTCTTTCTTGCTTATTTATTACTTGCTTTTTATTCTTTCTTGCATTTTTCATTCTTGTCTTTTATTACTTGCAATTTAATTCATGCATTTAATTACTTGTTTGTAATCTTTTCTTTTCTTTGTTCTTTTCTTTTTGTTCTCTCTTTTTGGTTCTTTCTTGTGAATGAATGTAATTATTATTGTTAAGAAGAAATACGGTATTATAAGTTAACGTTTCTTTACCCATTTCCTTTTCCCGTATTTTCCATTGAACTCCGCCCAAACCATACGCAAGCACTCCGTTAGGCACCGTACCCTGACAAGGTAACGGTGATTCCTAACCGCGACCGGTTGCGTTCGGTTTGGCCGGAGGCGAAAGCAAGAGACAAGAACGGAAGGACAAGGGTAAATAAGCCGTATTCCACGAATACCGCGCTTAAATCCCCTAATCCACGTTGTTGCCGATTGCTCTAGCTTCAATTGGTCAAGATTCGGCTCAAAGGTTTTGAGTACGGATTTCTTTAGCTTATAATCTCGTATCTTTTTCTTAACAACTTTATACTTGCAAATAATACACTTAGGATAGAATCGAACAACTCATACACAAATTCTTTATTGACTCGTCTAAGACAAGAACGGAAATACAACCATCTCCCTGTGGATCGACCCGTGCTCAACCGGCTAGCTGCATAGCGACACCGTCTTGATCGCGGTAAACTTTAGAACTTTGAACATCCGACACGCCAAAAGCGTGCGATCAAATGGCGCCGTTGCCGGGGAGACGGTAGCGTATTTTCTTTCTTGTTATTCGGGTTAATATTCTTTTTGTATATATTTATAAAAAAAAATATTCTTTTTGTATTTTGATCATTTTTTAGGGCAAGAGTGCAGATTTTTGCAGATTTGCAAACTGCGATTGTGGGGAGCAAAGTGTGCATTCAAGGCAAGGGTGATTTACGAAGTACAGTGCCAAAGATCCGGGTAGTTTGACCCGCGCAAGCGAACCTTTCAAGCTTACCGGATTTGATTCAACGGGGGTTTCCTAACCCAAAACTTAACGGTACGTACTTTCCTAACACCTTCTTCTCAAATCCGACGCTTCCAATATACTATTCTTTGCAGGATTCTTTGCAAGTTCGCTAGCAAACGCCAAAATTGACTAACCAGTATTTGTTGCAGTGCCGTGCTAAAATAAAAAAAAACAATTTTTTGATTCTTTATAGAATTTTTATTGAATTGCGCATTGCATACATTAATACGGACTTAAGGGCAAGAGAACCCCATAATATACGGTAAAGGATTTCATCACCTTTTCCGTGGCCCACAAATCACGAACTTGAGCATAACGTTTACCCGCACAAATTTAAAAGAAACTAGACTTTAAGACTTAAGGACTTCGCGCTCACTAGGAGAAGTTAACTGTGTTTAGAACCTTGCTTAACGGTATATTGTTTACGGGGTGTCTAGGAAAGTGTTAACGGCGAAACCGCCAAAAGAGAAAGGGTTATTTAATTAAGGAACTTCGCGAAAGCGTTGGAAAACCTCCCCTTATCTCTGCACTTACCTGGCCTCGTGATCAGTGTATCTTGAGCCTGTTTCTCGACACAGTTTTACTTCGACAATTAAGTTCTGGAGCAGGTCTAGTTGACCTAGGTTAACCCTAGAACGATTAGGTGTGTGGTATTTTTGTGTCGTGATTGTTTTTGTCCATATTGTTTTTTTTTCTCTTTTGTTAATATATAAACTAAAAATATATATATATATATATATATATCACATTCTTTTTCCCCTCCTTTTCTCTACCTTTCTTTCTCTCTCTTCATATCATGGGTACCCCACCTCGAAAAACTCTTGCCGAACTTTGGTACCCACAACCAGACATTACTTCTTACGGTTCTTGCTTTGGCCGAACATCGAACGACCCCTCCATGCCCAAAGTTTCACTGAAAGATCGCATAGCAGCGTCTAGGACGAACACTTGCACTCCTCATTCCACTTTGTATCAACCTTTTCAACCTCCCGCACCCGCTTATGTTGATACCCCTTCTGCAAGTCGTCCTTTGTCCATCGCTGAACGTATTGAACAATCCCGTAGCCGATCTTTCACTCCTTTCACCACTTCAAATTCTTGGGATCAACAATTTCATTCACCTTCTTATCCAACTATTGATCCTACCCCTGTCCAACCATTCAATTCCTACCAGTCCTACCCTACTTTTGCACCTTCCCTAGACATTGCATCAGAACAGTCATTTGGGAGTTTTCAGTATCCAAACAACTTTGAATCTTTTACTGAAACCCCTTCACAACCAATGTCTAGTCTAGAACAGTCGTTGGAAGACTTTAGGGTAGCGTCAAGCCAACAGATGATGGATTTGAAAGCGTCCATGGCCGCCCTCATGCAACCTAGTGACCCGGTAGCTAGTTTTCAACTAGCTCCAACTTTTTCAATGTATGATGAGGCGGCAGGACAGGCTGTGAATTTGAGTGGAGAGAGTGAGATGTACCCCCTTCCAAATCAAACCTACCCGTCCCAAATTGAATCCCACAACTCCTGTTTTGAAAGTCTATCGAGTATCCCACATGATTTATCAATTGAAGATAGAATGATGAATGAGTTGTGCGACTTCGTAGTGTTTGATTTGCCCAATTGTGAAGGGTCCCTTCCAAGTGAAACCATACCTAATCCTTTTGACCTCTACACCTATATCTTAGAACCAGAATCGATTAATATCCATGCTTTTGATGAGGTGTCAGAGAATTTTGATTTTCACTTGATTGAGGATATTGACGCTGGGGATATTTTGGATGATGAACCCGTAGATTTGGCTGAGTTTGTCTCTTCAAATCATCATCCCGAGTCATTAAATGTTTTTCCCGAACCCCATATGCGTCTGGACTTTGAAGAGAAGAGCATGGATGTGCTAAATTTTTAGGAGAATATTGAGGATAGTTTTGAGGATGAACCAGTTTTGCTTGATGAGTCGGATTTTCCAATTCATCCTGTTCCTTCCACTGACTGTGTACACCCTCCTGAACCTTTAACCGATACCCTTCCTCAACCACTTCCCTCCATCCTTTCCATCGTTCCGACCTTGCAAGAACCCGTCTCACTTTCATTTACTGTGTCTGGTTTACCAAGTTCGGCGTACCCATGGTTTCTCACGAATCTTGAGGGATTTGACCCCATTTCTCGACGAGTTAATAGATTAGCACAATCGCTTTTTACACATCGCTCATCACAAATTGTGCTAATCTATTTACTCCATTTGCACCCTCAAGTTCGTATTCCACTTCTTTTTCCTTTCCGCCATTCTTCTTCTTCTCATATACCGAGACCGTATCCCGCTTCTCTTCGCATACGGTCTCGAGTATTGTCCATCTCTTTTCTCTACGCCTTCTTCCACCAACCGGTACATTATAGCGATAAAATCTTTGAATGGTTGGTGTTAACTTTTGGCCTGTGTAAGGCCTTGTATAGCTTGATACTGTTCTTTCCCCCTTAATCCTGAATTTCAACGCTTAACAGTGGAAACACTGTTTTACTTAAGTTTGGGGGGGACACCTTTTCTGTATATATTTTTTGTTTTCTTTGTTGTATATAATTTGTTTTTAGGGAGCGCCGACAATTTTGACCCTCTTGGTATAGCCTGACAGTGAGGGCACTGTCAAGTTTAAGTTTGGGGGTGTGCTCGGTAAGCTTTCTTCCTTCGCATTCATTTGTATATTTTGCATTTGCATACCTTATTAAAAACCCATAAAAATCGAAAAATTTTCCAAAAAATATAAAAACTTTGTCGTCAAGTTAGCTAATAGGGTAACTTAGATCTTTATTCCGAAAGTTTAGTTGATATGATAGAAATAACTAAATTCTAGGCTTAGGATTTGAAAACCCTAAAAATAACCCTCAATCTGTCTAACTTTGGTAAGTATACGTCCTTACAGTTTTTTTTGAGAAATAGGTAATCTTGAGTTCAGTTCTTAAGTTAAGTCAAGATGAAAGGAAAGTATTGAAGCTTTACTGGAGGATAAGTCCGAAAAATAGTTTCTTTTCTTGAGTTCAAATTTAGAAAGTATATACCCTACAACTGCACTTACACGCACCTTGAAACTTGGGATAGTAGAGGATACCTAGAAATACTCTTGCCTGAAAGCCTAGTATGAAAGAAAAAACGGTATTTAAAGCTAAACACCAAAAGAGCATATTGAAAAATATATCCGGTCTTGAAAAAAGAAAAAGAAAAGAAAAATAGAATAAAATCAAGACCTGGAAACTGCTATTTACGCTTTAAGCTCACACATTCAGTAATCGGCCATTAGTGCCTCAAGAAGCATTAATAGTCGCATGAAAGGTGTGTGAGCAAATCCGTCCATCCTTAATGAAAAGATGTAGTATTAGGTATTAGGGCAAGGGTATTATAGCTTGAATTGAATTCTTAAGCGTAGGGGTGCAAATATACACACACGTAGGGGTATACAATCGATGTTTGAATAAGAGATAGAAATGAAGAATAAGACTTATGTTTTCTGTAAAGTTGATAAAAATCCCTGATTTGAGGCCACGCTTTAGAAGGAAAACTCAGGAGAACCGACATCTTTCTAAACTTTTTTGGAACGTATATAATCTAAGGGTAAATAGATAGGAGGTGTGAAAAATAAGGGTTGGATATTTCTAACTTAGGATGATAGAATTTCTAACGTAAATACTAAACTGTAGGAGTAGAATCGACGTTAACTTATGACACTAGCTTGACGGGATTTTGTGGGTAGTATCCGCTGAAAACCCTCAGGAGACAACACTCCTACTACTAGGGACACCTAGAGATTTAACGGCTTGTTGCACGCGCTCAGTGCAATCGCGTTCCCTGCGAAAGTGCGGTTAGGATTTTATTTTTTGTGAATAATTGGTTTTGCTCGGGACGAGCAAAAGTTAAGTTTGGGGGTATTTGTTCATCACAGAATACTGCATTTTATACCGCCCATTCTTACGCTCGGTTGTTTATAGGTAGGTACTTTTAATCCATGTTTGTTACATATTTGCAGGATACAGGTTCTCGGTTCTAAAACGGTGAAATTCATGGAAAACACGACAAAATCCGGGTTCCTGCCAACCATTGAGAAAACACGGTCTCCGCTCGTCATCCGTATGTTGCCAGATATCAGTTTAGGAAGACAAAATGTCAAATCAATGTCACCTTCATGCACAAGGCTCAATGGCAACAACAAGTTCCAAGAAATCTACGCGGAGCTCGAGGCAATCATGACAAAAGCACCCACAAAAGTCCACCTTTCCTCAACAGAAATTCTGGAAGAAATGTGAAAGTATTTTCAGAAAATATATGTACCAGACAACAGGGGACAAGAAACCAGGGAAGCACCAAAAATACGACGACCCAACTCATCAAGACGGCCGCGGATCCGCGGCCAAAGAGGGGTATTGGCCGCGGATCCGCGGCCATGTGGGGTCTTCATTCTATCGTTTTTCATGGGCACTTTGGGTACTTCATTTTATGTCAGAATTTGCCCCTAGGGTTTCATTTCCCTGCCTATAAATACAGCAGAACTTGCCAAAGCCAATGGTGATTCTTTTGTTCCTCTTTTTGTTAGGATTTAGTCTTTTTCTTCTTCTTCTTCATCTTGTCTCCATGAAAATTGTAGTGAGAGCTTTTTGAGTGGAAGATCAATGAAGATGAAGGCTTTTGTATCATTCTCTTTTGTTTAATTTTCCCTTGAGATTCTTGCTTTCTCTTGATCATTCAACCTCTTCATTGAGCTTGAATGGTTAAGGGTTAGTTATTGATCTCAAAGGTCGTATTTTCTTATGGAAGTAGCGCTTCATTTCACATGCGTTCTCTACCCTTCCCTTGATCTTGCAACCTCTTGATTGAGCTTGCAAGTTTAAGGGTTGGCTATTGATCACATGCTTGTCTTGAGTTCTATGTTCTTGTAATTTCTTTCTTGCTTATTTATTACTTGCTTTTTATTCTTTCTTGCATTTTTCATTCTTGTCTTTTATTACTTGCAATTTAATTCATGCATTTAATTACTTGTTTGTAATCTTTTCTTTTCTTTGTTCTTTTCTTTTTGTTCTCTCTTTTTGGTTCTTTCTTGTGAATGAATGTAATTATTATTGTTAAGAAGAAATACGGTATTATAAGTTAACGTTTCTTTACCCATTTCCTTTTCCCGTATTTTCCATTGAACTCCGCCCAAACCATACGCAAGCGCTCCGTTAGGCACCGTACCCTGACAAGGTAACGGTGATTCCTAACCGCGACCGGTTGCGTTCGGTTTGGCCGGAGGCGAAAGCAAGAGACAAGAACGGAAGGACAAGGGTAAATAAGCCGTATTCCACGAATACCGCGCTTAAATCCCCTAATCCACGTTGTTGCCGATTGCTCTAGCTTCAATTGGTCAAGATTCGGCTCAAAGGTTTTGAGTACGGATTTCTTTAGCTTATAATCTCGTATCTTTTTCTTAACAACTTTATACTTGCAAATAATACACTTAGGATAGAATCGAACAACTCATACACAAATTCTTTATTGACTCGTCTAAGACAAGAACGGAAATACAACCATCTCCCTGTGGATCGACCCGTGCTCAACCGGCTAGCTGCATAGCGACACCGTCTTGATCGCGGTAAACTTTAGAACTTTGAACATCCGACACGCCAAAAGCGTGCGATCAACGGGCGACGGCATAACTTAGTCTCCGTATACAATCCATGGGCATCCACAAACAAACAAACTACACACGACACGAAGTGAAATTTCTGGAGAAGGAGAAAGTTGTTACCGCGATGCGGTAGCGTAATTAACTGCAGGGGCTTGCGCCTGCAGGGAAGAGCGTCCCCACAATCAAAAACCCCTCAAGCGAGGGGGAATCTGACGAAGTCTGCTACATCGGTCGCATCCGTCTAAACCTCCGATACACGGTGCCATAAATCAACTTGGCATTTTCGGAGAGGTAGACGGATAAAACCAATTAGCATCTGCCCCGAATTTCAGGCGAGACGTCCAGTCTTGCGTTGTCTTTCGGAGGGGAATAGATTCTGGCACGCCCGGTGGGACCTTTTCCTCTTTCCACTCCACACTTCGTGTGTCGTCTTCGCGAACGAATCACGGTTTGTTAATGGTTGCCTTTGGGTTTCAAGTTACTAAGATTTGGTCTTTTGCCTGGCGCAGAAATCAAGCATCAATGGCCTCCAACTGCTCGAGCTGCTCCAAATGCAAATGCAACCGATGCTCCGCCTCACCTGGAGGTGTAGCCTATGGGCCTCAAGCGGCCTCCATCCTTGCTATGCCGGTGGAACAAGTGACTCAGGCCACCACTGGTCTGTTTTTCGGGACCATGCTCCCGCCAGCAAGCTTCACCATTCCAGTGCCCGCATCGGAAGCGCAAAAGAAGTCGGTCTTCGATCGGATCACTACTACTACGGCCCCCCTCAACGGGTCGTCCAATGTCAAGCCGGCAGCCTCAGTCTTTACCAGGCTGAACCTGAACTCTGATGGGCCTGTCAAGAAGCCCATGACCCCTAACATGGCCATCGCGAAGAAGACAGCCATCTCTATTCCTGAAGTCATCAAGACGGCTTCTCCTGCTAAAGAGTCGGTCTTTTCAAGGCTGACTATTCCGGCTCCCGCTCCTACTCGAGGGTCTGTATTTGACAGACTGAACATCGCCACTCAAAAGACAGCATCAGTCTTTAAGAGGCTGGCACCAGCAGCGCCTCATTCGGACAGGGGGCAAGACGAAGCTGTCCCTATCACCAAGCCAGTCCCAACGGCTCGTCACGCTCGACGTCGCCACTGGCGCCGAGTAAGGAAGGCCGGGGGCAGCTCCCCCTCAGGGCTAACCCCACCTGCTGCAGTGGTAGAAGTTAATGCTGCTGTTCCAACTGGGAACAGCTTTGAACCGCTAAGGAGGGTACGCAAGAACTCTCCGACTGCCACACTGAAAAGATCTCCTCCACCTGCGGAAAGTGTTACAGATACAAAGCTGGAGCAGCCCCCTCAACGGCTGTACTCCAAAATTTATAAGGTCTGGCAGAGGGTTCAAGAATCTGTAATCGACCAAGATCACTCTCGCCGGCAGAAAAGGGTGAAAGTGCAGGAAGAAAAGAACCGTCCAATTAAACAACAAAGGACGACAACCGCCAGGGTGCCCGCTGCAACGGCCCCTTCAACTTCAACGGCCCACAAGAGAAGAAGGCCGGAGAAGGTCCCTACGCCTACGGCAAATGCCAAAGGCGGCGAGCCCAAACGCCCTAAGTCCGGGGGCATTGTAGTCCATACTTTATACATGGCGTCGGGGAAGGAAGATAGTCGTACATCTACAGGTCATAGACCGCTTACACGGTCAGTGACTAAAGCTCAGGAGCAGCAGCAGAAGCTCCAAGAAATGATCAACGCGATAGCCGCACTCACTGGGCCAAAAGAAAGCCCTGAAGCGTCCTCTGATCAACGCCACGAGCAAGAAACTGACGCTGAATTCCTTCGCAAGATATTGGAGAAGAAGAACAAAGAGGCAGCGGAACAAGCAGCCAACATAAAGCGAATGGCCCTCCTGTTCCAGGATATGGTGGGAATGATGATTCAACAAGATCCTCCTGCTGAAGATCCTCCAATCGTCCTTGAAGACGACAGGGGAGAAACGTCAAATCCTCCACCGGCTCTGTCAACAGCCAAGGAGGAGACAATCTCCAAAGCTGATTTGGATGAATATATAGCTCAGCAGATACGGGTTCATCAGGTGACTGAGGCAGCCGGTCAGGTCGTAAAAACGGGGCGACCATATCCGAGCTGGTATGATCAGATCAAGTACCCGCCGGGCTATACAATACCGAAATTCCATGTTTATAAGGGGACGGGCAATCCCCACCAGCATGTTGCCCAGTTCAGGGCGCTTTGCGGCAACACCGGTGGTGATGATAAATTGTTGCTTCGCCAGTTTGTTGGTAGCTTATCGGACACAGCATTCGAGTGGTACTCCGAGCTCCCAAACGACTCTATTAAGACATTTGCGGAGATGGAGCTGCTGTTTACCTAGCGTTTCCCAAGCGCCAGCGAACGCACCCCGATAACGGCATTGATTAATGCCAGGGTGAAGCCGGGCGAGACATGGGTCCAGTACGCTATACGGTGGAGGAACCTATGGTCAAAATGCGAACAACGCATTGAAGAAGCACCAGCAGTAGGGATGTTTGTGGGAACCCTCGATCCGCAGGCGACCATATCCCAATTCATGATGTTCTTCAAGCCGACTACCTTCCAGGCTCTGATCGACAAGCTAGCTCAAATGGATCAGATGGGCTATAGACCGCCTCCTCCAAAGCCGGACTCTCAAAACGAGAAGGGGAAGGGAAAAGCGATCGTTGTCGCCAGTGCTCAACAACAGCCGAGCAACTTGAAGTCGGTTGTCCGTCAAAATAATATGCGTCCACACGTACCCCTTGAGGAAAGGCTAGGACGTCCTTACTCGTTTCCTCGAGATAAAACAAGGGGACTGTTCGAGCTAGCATTGCGTAACCGACTCATAAATCTGCCGGATCCAAGACGTCCGTCGCAGCCAAACGACGTCAATGATCCCAATTATTGTCCCTATCATCGAGTACAGGGTCATCCGATCGAGGATTGCTACGTCTTCAAAAATTGGATTGAAGGCCAGTACCAACAGGGCAAGTTCGCGTTGTCCGATAGATGGAAGGTGAATCCGCCGTAGCCTCACACCCCTAAAAGAGTGAATACGCCGGGGGCAACGTGCTCTCTCGTTGAAGAAGCTCTATGGGAGGTTGTGCTATCAGCCAAAACAAAGAGGATGATGAACGATCTTCAAACATGTCCAGCAATCAGGTGGAAAAACCCGTTGGGACCTCAGATCATTGAAGGGATGTTGAAGCTGCGTCCAACTCCAAAGACCGATTGTGGTGGCCCAAGCACTCACAACCAGCCGTCAAAATCTTCAAAGAAGAAGAAGAAGAAATCCAAGAAGCCCGTGAAGCCTGGCGACAAGCGCACGGACTTACAAAAACAAATTGACGCGCTGGAGGAATACAATCAAAAGGTACGGACTCCCATCACACTCCGGGAGTTCCTCAACCACGTCTTTCAAGACGAAGATGAGGGAGAGAGCTCATCAGATGAATCCGAGAAATACATGTCGAGCTGCCATGTGATCTCTCACTCGTTTACAGACAATGAGGAAACTCCTTGCACTGAAAAGCTGAAGGCAGATCCTGAATCCGAACTTCTGGGGCCATCAGATGAAATAATTGATGCATTCCTCAACGAAGCTCTGTTAAAAAGTAAAGCTAATCGGGAACGCGAGACGGTCATATTTGAAAAAGCTAAACGTCAGCGACTAGACGAAAGGGTTGAGGCACTCCCTTCAAATCAAAATACATCCATTGCGGACAAAATCAAATTCAAGACGAGGAAAAGGTTTGCTAAAGCCGTATCACTGGGGATGAAACTACCACCCTCTGAAGAAAACAGTGCCGGCAAAGCAGAAGTGCACCCTTCCTATTGCTTATATCATCGGAAGGTTTCGCACCCCCACCGAAGAGTGCAAAGCTTTCAATAAATGGTGGCAAGGATATGTCGCTCACCGGCAACATTTTAAGCAGGAGAAGCGCAAAACTCGTCGAGAGAAGAAAAGTACGACCGAAGAGCTTAGAAGAACTACCGGCGATTGTCGCATGGTTAACGTCGGGAAAGCGCAAGTTCTCACATTCGGGAGTGACTCTGATGAGGAAATGGAGCTTAGCCCTCTCTTTAAAGAGTCCACCTCGGGAAAAGAGGAAGAGCCAAAGGCCTGCGAAAATATCCTGCTGCGTAATCGTACGCTACCCGAAAAGAATCTTGGACCCTCAAATAAAAACGATAAGGGAAAAGAGAAGGTCTCTGAGGATATCGCCCTAGATGACCAAGTTGTGGAAGAGCTAACCGCCAAAGACCCGCCAAAGAAAAATAAGATGGACTACAACGTTCTGGCACACTTGAGGAACTTACCCTCACAACTCAGTATTCTCGATGCCCTCTTACCATCAAAAGAAGCAAGAGAATCATTGATCAAAGAGTTACAGGAGCCGGAGCAATTCCAAGCTTTTCTCGACTAAGAAAAGATGAAGGACGAGCTGGAAGAAGTGCACACTGCCGATGTAACTTTCGGTGATGAAGACCTCCTCCTTGGGACATGCGAACACAATCGGCCTCTCTATGTCTCGGGGTACTGCCACGATATAAAGATAGGCAAAATCTTGGTTGACAATGGGTCTTCCGTCAATCTCCTCAATGTATGGGTATTGAAGGAAATCTGCATGAGCGTCCAGCACCTCGCTCGGGACAAGATCACCATCTCCGGGTTCGACTCTCAATCATCCAGGACTCTCGGGTCTGTGATACTGACGTTACGCTTTGGGCTACTCGCCATGGACATTAAATTCCACGTCATAGACGCCAAGACATGCTATAATGCTTTGCTCGGCCGACCCTGGTTACACGAGTACAACATTATCCCTTCTACACAGCATCAGTGTATGAAATATTTTAAGGATGGTCTCAAGTATACCATAACGGGAGAGCTGAACCCATTCTCCGTGAACGAAGTCCGCAAATATGAAGATGCAAAATACTTCTTACCAGATTTCGAAGACACAGAAAGGTGTCACAAGCCGGAGAACAAAGCTAACGCCACCATCCCTGTCTTCGGGAGTGATACCGAGGAGGAGGAGGAGATAGTTTATTCGGGTTCGCCCCAATACAACAAGCCAGGACCATCCGCTCCTACGTTGATCTTCGGTAGTGACTCGGAAGATGAGGTCCATGCTATATTCTCAGCTCGGCCTTCAATACAAACATCCGCTGACGAAGAGCAAAGTATGCAAGTCGCCATGGTGCCGCTTAAACATCATAAAGAACTGGATGCGCTCGATACCTACAGTGTAGAGGAGCTGGGGACGTTCTATGTCCCTCCCAGGCTAGAAGGTGAAAAGGCGATTCTATTCTACCGCTCTGAGGAAACCAAAGTGGAGAAAGAAATTTGGCACGGTGCGGATCCTATGCTTGACAGGCTTCAGCCCATCCGTCTACCCAGATATTATACAGAAGGCTTGAACAGGCTGTTGAAACGCCAGGGGATATCCTTGAAACAGACCACTCGAAAAGCCAAGTTCTATGACAGGGTCTAGAACGTCCCCGGAACTCAGCACAAGTTGCCTAGTGGGAGGATGGAAACAATCGGGCTCGGATACATTCGGTCCAAGAAATGAGAGCTACTCCATGATTGCTACGTTGTACATGACTTCAATGAAGAAGCGGATGCTCAATGGGAGGACGCTAATCCTGAACCAGTAAAAGTTTCTGATGCAAAAGTGTTCAGTCCGTCGTTCGAAGAACAAATGGACAAGCTTATAAGGGAAGCTGGTCAAATAGTTCGAGATGACCACAACCGCGAAATGGCCATCTACGAGAAAGCCAAAACGCAACGCCTCCTACAACAGGCCGCGAAAGATGAAAGTGCCGTTCCCTGTCAACCTGTCATAAAAAAGGCTCGGCGCAGAGGCAGAAACAAGTTGAAAAGCGAAAAAGGCGCTCGACAGCAACAAAGCGGGATTAATAAGCCACGCAAGCGCGAATCGAGCGGTTCTGATCTATCCCTTGTGAAGAAAATGAGTCGAGCGTACTCTTTTCCTCGAGACAAGACAAAGAAGATACTTGACCAAGCTATAAAACATCAGATGCTTACACTGCCGAAGTCTAAACACCCCGAACAAGTAGGCAAAGTCTCACACCCGAATTATTGCTCTTATCACCGAGTAATAGGGCATCCTCTCGAAGACTGCTTCACCTTCAAGAACTGGGTTGAAGATCAGTATCAACTCGGCAAGTTCGATCTATCTGACAGTTGGAGGGTAACGCCGCCAAAGAAGCACGAACCCAAAGCTACGAGAGCAGAACCAGATCCACATCGGTCTTGGAAGCGAGCTCGTACTTGTCACATGATAACAATATCAAAAGAAGGGTCTGAGAACATGGATGACCTTCCCTGGTGCTTCGAAAACAGCAACGATGAGGTGATCTCAGAATTTCCACCAGCACCGAAAGAGCTGGAGGATGGAATACATACTACTGCAGATAACCTCAAGAAAATTGAGTTGGGGACGGCGAACGACCCACGACCGACATTTGTCAGCAAGCTGCTATCTGAAGAAAGGGTGGCTGCGTTAAAAGACGTGCTTGTACAGCATAGAGATTGCTTCGCATGGAACTATTCTGAAATGCCAGGACTAGATCCAGAGATTGCTGTACATAAACTGGCGATATCCCCGAACGTCAATCCAGTCAAACAGGCGCCGAGAAGAATGCGGCTCGAGCTTGAGATGAGCATCAACGCCGAAGTCAAGAAGTTAATCGACTCTGGCTTTATCCAGAAGGTTCAATATCCTGAATGGATTGCCAACATCGTCCCGGTGATGAAGAAAAATGGGACGGTGCGCATATGCGTGGACTTCCGGGACCACAATAAAGCCTGCCCGAAGGACGATTTTCCAGTGCCAGTCACCGAGCTGATGATAGACAATACGTCCACTCACGAGGTTTTCTCCTTCATGGACGGCTCATCAGGGTATAATCAGATAAAGATGCATCCCGAAGACCAGAACCATACCGCTTTCCGGACCCCTTTGGGTATATTTTGCTACAAGGTGATGCCCTTCGGTCTAAAGAACGCCGGTGCTACCTACCAAAGGGCCATGACGAAGATCTTCGATGACCTTAAACATGAAATCGTCGAATGCTATATCGACGACCTCGTGGTTAAAAGCAAATCATACGAGGAACATCTCGAGCATCTGAAGACCGTATTTCAACGCCTTCGACAATACAACTTGAAGAAGAATCCTCTCAAGTGCGCATTCGGAGCTTCCTAGGGCAAATTCCTGGGATTCATCGTCCGACACCGAGGTATTGAGATAGATCCTTCAAAGATTAAGGCGGTCATGGAAATGCCCCCGCCAAGAACTCTCAAACAGCTGCGGTCTCTCTAAGGGAAGCTCGCGTACATCCGGCGATTTATAGCTAACCTTTCAGGCAAGTGCCGCCCTTACAGTCACCTAATGAAGAAGGGAACCCCGTTCGTCTGGGATCATAAATGCCAAGACGCGCTGGACGAAATCAAGCAGTATCTGCAGAATCCGCCAGTGCTAGCTGCTCCGGTTAAGGGAAAGCCTCTCATTCTTTATACAACTGCTCTCGAAGGTTCCTTAGGCGCATTATAGGCACAAGAGAACGACCAAGAGAAAGAAAGAGCACTCTACTATTTGAGTCGGGTTCTACTGGGGTCAGAAAGCAACTATTCTCCCATCGAGAAACACTGCCTGGCGTTGATCTTCACAATAACAAAGCTCAGGCACTATGCGTTGGGGCATGAAGTCCGTCTTATTTCGAAAGTGGACCCCCTTAAATATTTAATGTCGAAGGCCATATTGACAGGTCGACTCGCTAAATGGGCCCTACTCTTGATGGAGTTTTCAATAACCTATCAGCCTCTTAAGGCAGTGAAAGGCCAGGCCATCGCCGACTTCCTCGCCGAGCATCCAATACCTGCCGACTCTCCTTTGAATTGCGAACTGCCAGACGAACATGCGTTTGACGCGATCGATGGGAGCGATACCCGATGGGAGCTTTATTTCGATGGAGTATCTTCCATGAAGAAGCGCAAACAAAGTACCCCTATAATCAAATCGGGGGTAGGCCTTATCTTCGTGACTCCACAAGGAGGGATAATGCGCTTTGCTTTCTCCTTAACAGAACCGAGGACGAACAATGAAGCCGAATACGAAGCTTTGATAGCAGGCCTCGAGATCGCCATCAACATGGGAATTGAAGACCTCCTCATATATGTAGACTCCCAACTGGTCGTCACTCAAGTAAATGGCGACTACCAAACGTGCAAACCAGAGCTGGTGAAGTACGGCGAAAAGGTGCAGCAACGGTTGACCCAAATTCCCTCCTACACTTTGGAAAACATACCGCGTGCGGAAAACAGCAAAGCGGACACATTAGCCAAGCTCGCTAAAGAGCTAGCCGACGAGAACCTCGATGATGTAAGAATCATGGTACAAAGCCGTCGAGTTCTTGCCCGAGCAGAAATATCTCCGGAATCATCCGAAGAAAAGGGAGCGACTGAGCAGACGGCCCTGCAAATAAATGACCAAGAAAAGGCTGAGCATTGGAGAGAAGTCTTTGTAGACTACTTCAAGTCCCGACGAACGCCTGAAGATGCGTCCTCAAGACATCAGCTTATGAAACGAGCTCTGTCTTTCGCCTTCGTCAATAATA
This sequence comes from Agapanthus africanus, assembly GCA_030015575.1. Lineage (NCBI taxonomy): Eukaryota > Viridiplantae > Streptophyta > Magnoliopsida > Asparagales > Amaryllidaceae > Agapanthus > Agapanthus africanus. Next base: position 557,489,914 of record JASDDO010000016.1, read on the forward strand.
CTCTATATAAGAGGTCGTTTGATTCTCTGTGGTTGAGATGCCTGGGACCTGACGAAGCGAAAAGAGTCGTTCAGGAAGTTCATGACGGACTCTGCGGTTCTCACCAAGCAGGCCCAAAGATGAAGTTAAAAATAAAATGGATGGGTTACTACTGGCCCACGATGATTCAGGACTGCCTTGAATATGCGAAGCAATGCCACTCATGCCAAATCCATGGGGACTTCATCCATCAGCATCCAAATCCACTACATCGAACGGTGGCTAGCTGGCCGTTCGAAATGTGGGGAACTAACATAGTCGGCACCATCGAACCAGCATCGTCCGGGGGACATCGTTTCATCCTGGCAACGACTGATTACTTCTCCAAATAGGCAGAAGCAGTACCACTGAGGGAAGTAAAGACGGAGAATATCCTCCATTTCTTCAAGACGCACGTCATTTATCGGTTTGGAACTCCGCGACGGATCATCTCCGATAACGGGCCAGCCTACAGAAGCCACAAGATCAGTCGCTTCGCGCAGCAGCATAATATAGACTGGAGATATTCCTCAGTTTATAATCCGCGAGCTAACGGTCTAGCTGAAGCCTTCAACAAGACCTTGACAAAGATCATGAAGAAGACGGTGTCACGAAATAAGAAGGACTGGCATGAGAGACTGCAAGAAGCTTTCTGGGCGTATCGAACTACGTTCAAGACGGCCACGAACACAACGCCGTACGCGTTAGTATTCGGTACAGAAGCCGTACTCCCCCTCGAGATAGAGTTACCCTCTCTACGAGTGGCAGTCCACTACGAGCTGATGGATAAAGAAAGTGCTCACCTTCGGCTTGAGGAGCTTGATGCCCTTGATGAGACCCGGCTCATAGCGCAAAAAAAAATCTAGAAGCTTATAAAGCAAAGATGACACGCTCATATGAAAGATTAACTAGGCCGAGGACATTCTACCAAGGCGAACTCGTGCTAGTGGTCAAAAAGCCTATGATCCCCAATCGCGCCAAGCGGGAAAAATTCGAGCCGAACTATGAAGGCCCGTACATAATAGACAAGGTCTACCAGGGTGGAGCCTATCGACTCATGGATATGCACGGTGAAAGGCCTTTCAGGCCAATAAACGGCCGCTTCCTAAAAAAATACTACGCTTAATGAGCCACAGCCTGGGTCAATGATAGATGACGACGACTATGTCCGCTCGCTATCTTTCTAAGCCCAAGCTCTATAAGTAGTAGCCGGCCTTCTTCAATGACGGACCGAAACGTCCTTAAATTAACGCCGGACCGAAACGTCCTTAAACTAGCTACGAACTGAAACGTCCTTAAAACTAATGACGAACCGAAACGTCCTTAAATTAATGATGCACCGCAACGTCCTAAAACTACCTGATGACCGAAACGTCTTTAAACTACTACCGCGGCATCCTCAAGCTGACGTGATAAAAATAAAAAATAAAAATAAAAAAATAAAAAAAACGGTATGTCCATAAGCAAAATGGGCATGGATGAAAACCCGAAAGGACTCCGTGAGTAAAAACAGCAGGGCTACCGGCGAGTGTTCGTGAAAACCCGAAAGGGCGCGATCTCATTAGAAAAAAAATAATAAGAAAAAAAATAATAAATAAATAAAAATTAAAAACGGTATGTCCATAAGCAAAATGGGTACAGATGAAAACCCGAAAGGGTTCCGTGAGTAAAAACAGCAGGGCTACCGGCGAGTGTTCGTAAAAACCCGAAAGGGCGCGACCTCGTAAAAAAAAAGAGGAATAAAAAGAATAAAAAAATAAACGGTATGTCCATAAGCAAAATGGGCACGGATGAAAACCCGAAAGGGCTCCGTGAGTAAAAACAGCAGGACTACCGGCGAGTGTTTGTGAAAACCCGAAAGGGCGCAACCTCGTTAAAGGACACTTACAGGGTCCTCTCGACCTTGTAAGGAGAAATCACCCGCGTGAGATCCTTACGACTCACAAGAGAGCAACACACTTAGGGATCCCCACGATTCCTAAGGAGAAAATACACTTGCGAGATCCTCACGACTCGTAAGGAGAACTCTCTTATGGGACCCTCACGGCTCATAAGATTTGAAAGTCTTAAGTTACAGAGACCTAAACCTGTGCTTAAGCAACCCCCACAACTTTCGATATTGCCCTACAAGTGGCTCAGCACTGACCCTTGTATACAATCCACGGGCGCGAATAAAGATTTCCCTAACAAAGTCCCACCCGTGGCTAGGGATATGTCCATATGGTGAACAACCCTTATAAGTCCTCTCGACTGATAAGGAGAAAACCCTTTTATAAGATCCTTACGATTTACAGGGGAACATACACTTAGGAATCCTCACGATTCCTAAGGAGAAAATACACCTACGAGATCCTCACGACTTGTAGGGAGAAATACCTTTGTGAGACCCTTACGGCTCATGAAGTCAAAAGCCTTAGTCGACAGGACCTTAACCTTATTCGCTAAGCCACCTTTGTTCGACATCGACAGAGGCAAATGATGATTCGCTCCTGGCAATATCCCAGTTGTAGCGATGCTGATGCCGAGATCGGTGTCTAATTCCAGGCTTACAGCGAAAAGTCAGTAGGCCGCACATGCATACGAAATAGCCGAAATAATGGGACAACTTGCAATAAAAAGCAGCAAGTAAAAACGTATGCACACAAAATAGCCGAAATGATTGGGCAACTCGCAATAAGAAGCAGCGAGTAAAAATAAAATAAACAGCCGAAATGATTGGGCACCGCGAAAAATAGCCGAAATGATTGGGCAATCGCGACCTTCGCGATATGAAAGCTGAAATGATAGAGCATCGCGGAAATAAAACAATAATATAAAAAAAGTGAATGAAACTTCTACCCTACAGGTGAGATCACATCAATCCCTGTATACAATCCAAGGGCACAAACAAAGAGGGAACCATACCTTCCCAACAGGCTCCGCCAGAAAGCGAAGCCAAATCTCGACGGTTCAGCAACAACCTAGAGACAACCATGACATTCGTCTCCGAACAGCAGACACAGTGCCAGCAAACGAAGCGAAGATCAAAATCCTAGCTTCACGGTTTTGACGGTAACTCATATAAAACCTGAGAGACTACCAGAAATCATCTCGACTCAGGGAAACCAGCGTCCTTGATGAGAGAACCTCCTGATTCGCGTCGACCCGCAGAGAAACTAGCGTCTTTGCAGGAATACATCGATTCGTTTAAACCCCAGAGAAACCAGTGTCCTTGGACAATACCTCAATTCAGGGAAACTAGCGTCCTTGATAAGAGCTTCCTGATTCGCGTCGGCCCGCAGAGAAACCAGTGTCTCTGCAGGAATACTCCGATTCGTTTCAACTTTGAGGAAACTAGCGTCCTCGGCAAAATATTTTGACTCAGGGAAACCAGTGTCCTTGACGAGAACTTCTTGATTCGCGTCGACCCGCAGAGAAACTAGCATCTTTGCAGGAATTCATCGATTCGTTTCAACCCCAGGGAAACCAGTGTCCTTGGCAACCTCCTCAACTCAGGAAAACCAGTGTCCTTGACGAGAACATCTTGACTCGCGTCGACCCGCAGAGAAACTAGCGTCTTTGCATGAACACCTCGACTCGTTTCAACCCCAGGGAAACCAGTGTCCTTGGCAAATACCTCAATTCAGGGAAACTAGCGTCCTTGATGAGAGCCTCCTGATTCGCGTCGGCCCGCAGAGAAACCAGTGTCTCCGCAGGAATACTCCGATTCGTTTCAACCCCAAAGAAACCAGTGTCTTCGGCAAAATACTTCGACTCAGGAAAACCTGTATCCTTGACGAGAACATCCTGATTCGCGTCGACCCGCAGAGAAACTAGCATCTTTGCAGGAATACATCGATTCGTTTCAACCCCAGGGAAACCAGTGTCCTTGGCAAATACCTCAATTTAGGGAAACTAGCGTCCTTGATGAGAGCTTCTTGATTCGTGTCGGCCCGCAGAGAAACCAGTGTCTCCGCAGGAATACTCCGATTCGTTTCAACTTCGAGGAAACCAGCGTCCTCGGCAAAATACTTCGACTCAGGGAAACTAGTGTCCTTGACGAGAACATCCTGATTCGCATCGGCCCGCAGAGAAACCAGCGTCTTTGCAGGAATAATTCGATTCGTTTCAACCTCGAGGAAACCAGCGTCCTCGGCAAAATACTTCAACTCAAGGAAATTAGTGCCCCTGACGAGAGCTGCCCGATTCGTCTCGACTCGTGAGGAAACTAGTGTCTTCGCGAGGACTTCCCGATTCGTCTCAACTTGCAAGATAAAGCCTCAGGCAGCAGGGATTAAAAAACTTGTTTCCTAAGCACTGGGACCCTGCAAGTTGGCTTAAAACAGTCTCTTGTATACTATTTACGGGTCTCACTCTTCAGAGTTGAATCTCGACAAGGAGGGAAACAACCGCTTACGAGTCATCTCGACGCGTAAGAGGGAAAATTCTCTTATAAGATCCTTACGACTTATAAGAGAAAACGCACTTAGGAATCCTCACGATTCCTAAGGAGAAAATCCACCTACGAGATCCTCTCGATCCGTAGGGAGAAAAGTCTCTATGAGACCCTCACGGCTCATAGAGTTGAAAAGTCTTAGGCAGCAGATCTGAACCTGCGGCCTAAGCCATCGCTGTCTCTTGAAGAAACCAAGATGCTTACTCTATTATCTGTCAACCATGTTTATTAAGGCAACATGCTGATAATCAAAGAAAGAAGAAAGCAACAAAAAGAACATCCGATTTGCATTTGATCAAGCGTTCGAGACACCTCTATTCATGCATATGCAAAAGACTCAGAACGATAAATAAGACAAGCTGAAATGAGAAATTTTCCATTCATATTGCAAAAGGTTCTTACAATTATAAAGAAATAGACAAAGACATTATCGAGATGGTTACAATAGCAAAACCTCAAATCCAGGACATGGATTGAGGAACTCATAAGTGACCTTGTCCAGAACTTTCCAAGCCTGGCGAACCATCCTAGTGTGCTTCCTTTCGCGAGCACGGGCGTCGGGATCCCCACTGATGTCCTCCACCCTCCGATAGGCAGCAAGAATGGCGGACTGTTGAAAAGCCTGGTGCAAGAGATCAACAAGATTGTCTCGCCGTATCTTCGAGATTAGGTTCATCAGGTACACTGAGTGCACCTTATCCTCGGCGGCATCCAATGCCCCAAGTGGCATACCAGTACAGAATAGGGGAAGCGCTTCCCAGATGGCCCCCATGACAAGCTTCAGGAGAGAGGAACGTTGGGGAAGCAACTGACCGTTGTATGCGTCGAAGCGACTCATAATCTCGGCACACTCGGCATTAGTAAATTCTCGATTTTGGGAACGGCCGAGTCGGCGGATGTACCCGTAGGAGATAATCTCGTCGAGGTCGTACATGTGGGCGTCCATCACTCCTATAAAAGAAGATCGACAAAAATCAGCAACTCTTAAGAGTTCTGCTATATGATTTAAAAGGAGCAAAGCTCCATTAATGAATCAAGAAATTATAAATGAAATCTTTCAGAGAGCAGAACTCTATTGATGGAATCCTAACAGGGTTCTCTTTAGTTTTCTTTAGATCCTTTTAGAGCAAAGTTCTGCTAAGTGAAACCCTAAATGGGTTTTCTTTAGATCAAGGATCTATTGAGAGAAAGGCTCTGTCAATGAAAATTAATTTAATTTAATTAAAAATTTTACCTAAAAAGTGTTTTCTAAAGAAACTCTAATTCTTGGAGTTCTTGAAGGCAAGAGCAAGGCTCTGAAGTTTTGAAAGTAAAAATCTTAAAAGATGATGATCATCTATGGAGGACCAAAGGTCCTATTTATAGGCATCAAATGCCCTTTCAATTTCCAAGAGTTGCCGCGGCGATTGGGATTCTGCCACCGCAGCGCTCACGTTTGGAAAGCCACGTAAGCGCAACGGTTGGGGGGCATTTGTTTACCCCACTCAGAGCAAAGCTCTGTTCAAATTCTAAGGCGGGAAACGAAGCAACGCTTCTGTATCCCCAATCAGAGCAAAGCTCTATTTTGGAAATTGAAATGAAAATTAAAATTAAAATAAATGAAGCAACGCTTCAGCTGACTTGCGCTCTGCGCTGCGCGACACGTGTCAGCGCAGTTGCGCTCTGCGCTGTGCGCTGCGCGACACGTGTCAAGCGCTGGTGCGTTTGCGCCAAACAGAATTAAAATTCCAGTAAGATCTTTCTGTTCTTGTTAAAACAAGAAGATTGTCTTCTGTAAAACAGAAGCCCTTGGATCAAAGATCCAACGGTGGGGAAAATTCCCCAAATCACTCAGAGAATGATTTTTTTAACAAATTTAACCAATTAATGGGCACTATATAAAGGCCCCTAGACCCCAACTCAAAAAAAACATCAACATCAACAACAAGAACATAGAGAATAGAAAAACTCTAGAAACAGATAGAGAACTCTAAAGAACTCTGAGAAGAAATTCAGAAGGAAAAAGAAGGTAAAAACCCTTTAAAAAAGAAGAATTTCTTCTGAATAGATCATTGATCTAAGAACAAGATCAATGATCTTCAATAAAAAATAAATAATGACAAAAGCATTGTTTTTTTATGAACCATTGGTTCTGGAATCTTAAAGATTCTTTTCTTGAATCCAAAATTGGATCAAAAAATTAAAACAGTGCCTTGCACTTGCAGATCTGCACTGTTGCGCTTCTGGGTTGGCGCAAGCCACCGGATAGCGCCACGTGTCAGCACCATAACCACTTGCGCTATGCGCTTTTAAGATAGAGCACTGCTCTCTGAATTGGCGCAACTCACCATAGCGCGCCACGTGTCAGCGGCGCAACAGCGCAGCACACTGAGGCAGCGCACTGCGCCAACTGCGCTTGCGCTCACCAGAGCGTGACACGTGTCACCTCCACATGTGCTTGCGCTCAATAATTGGCGCAAAGTGCCTGACAAGCCACTGTCAGATAATTAATACACTGCATTATTTACAGAAGGGCCAAGCCCAATTAAAAAAAGGCCTAACAGGCCTAATAAAATGCAATGCATTATTTTAAAAAGGGCAGAGCCCAAACAAAAACAGATGCTGTGCATCATTTAAAAGGGACAGAGCCCAAACCAAAAAGGCCTAGCAGGCCAAAAGAAAATGCAGTACATTATTAAAACAGAGGCAAAGCCCTAGCACAAGCCTAATAGGCCAAAAATAAAAACGTTGAATATTCTCAACTGGACTTAGCCCAATCATGGCCGTAAGTCCTCAAATTAAATTGACTGAGCATGACTGCTCTCTTAAATCAATTTACATCCGGTTCAAGGGTACATCTCTGAACTCCTCTGACACCTATCGTTGTAATCCTTCAACGAAGTCAGAGAGGTGACGGGTCCCGACAACCACACATCCATACGGACTGTGGGGTCCTTAAACTCATGGACTAATGTGTCCTTAAACACACCCATACGGACTGTGGGGTCCTTAAACCAATGGACTTATGCGTCCCTAAACAAATGGACTAATGCGTCCTTAAACACATCCATATGGACTATGGGGTCCTTAAACCCATGGACTTAAGCGTCCTTAAACTCACGGACTTATGCGTCCTTAAACTAATATCCGTCCCCAAAACGGGAACGATGGACCACCATGTCCCTAAACTAATGCGTCCTTAAACACATCCATATGGACTATGGGGTCCTTAAACCCATGGACTTAAGCGTCCTTAAACTCACGGATTTATGCGTCCTTAAACTAATATCAGTCCCCAAAACGGGAACGATGGACCACCATGTCCCTAAACTGGAACATGGACCACCATGTCCCTAAACTGGAACATGGACCATCATGTCCCTAAACTGGTAATGGACCGCAATATCCTTAAACTACCCATAGACCACTACGTCCTTAAACTGGAACAATAGAGCCCCCAAACGCTCTTTTGTTGGATCTAAACGATCCCGTTTAAGTTGATCTTAGCCTCAAATCTGGCTAACGTATCCTTAAACATTCAATCGGACTACATATTCCCTATTCAACTTTGGTCCAAGGGTACATCTCCGAACTCCTCTAACACCTGTCGTTGTAATCCTTCAACGTCGCCAGAGAGGTGATGGATCCCGACGGCCATATATTAAATGGACCACTACGTCCCTAAACTAGAACATTAGAGCCCCTAAATGCTCTTCCGTTAAGTTGATCTTAGTCTCAAATAGGACTAACGTATCCTTAACGAATGTTTAAGTTGATCTTACCCTCAATATGGCTAACGTATCCTTAAACTAAAACACTAAATCCAAATCTAAGTAAATACGGATTTGGACTAATCCACGTCCTACGGGTGACGGCATAACTTAGTCTCCGTATACAATCCACGGGCATCCACAAACAAACAAACTACACACGACACGAAGTGAAATTTCTGGAGAAGGAGAAAGTTGTTACCGCGATGCGGTAGCGTAATTAACGCAGAGGCTTGCGCCTGCAGGGAAGAGCGTCCCCACAATCAAAAACCCCTCAAGCGAGGGGGAATCTGACGAAGTCTGCTACATCGGCCGCATCCGTCTAAACCTCCGATACACGGTGCCATAAGTCAACTTGGCATCTTCGGAGAGGTAGACGGATAAAACCAATTAACATCTGCCCCGAATTTCAGGCGAGACGTCCAGTCTTGCGCCGTCTTTCGGAGGGGAACAATACCGCTTCCCATGGTGAAAGCATAAAATCGATAGAAGCACAACTTGCATAGATAAATGCCGCGATGAGTGAAAGAGAGAAAGGGAAACTTATATCTCAACCCCTACCGAATCCTGGCCACTCACAAAGTCATAAAATGAGTGTCGTAACCACGTTAAGATCAGGAAGAGTGTTGAACAACCAAGTCGGTGAACAGGTTGATGATGAGTAATCAATTGAAACCCCGGCTTCTACTTCTAACCCCGGCTTCTACTTCTAACCCTATTTCGTCTAGTACACCTTCTTCCAAGCCTATTCTCCGTTTTCCACTAAGCTCGAACCCTCCGCCTACTTCCTCGAGTCAACCTAAAAGATCCCATCTCCAATTCTAGGATCGATTCCATCCCCAAAAACTTCTCCACCGATGTTGGACCCAACCCTTATCGATAAAGCTCCTTTTTCCAAACAGGTTGAGGGCCAACAAACCTAATGCACAAATGGAAAAGATTATGGACATATTTAAGAAAGTTAATATAAATATCCCTCTCCTATATGCTATTCAACAATTTTCGTCTTATGCTAAAATCCTTAAGGACTTGTGCACTAGGAAGAGGAAAACTCAAGTGCCGAAAAATGTATTCTTAACGAGTAATGTGAGTACGGCTTTTACCCAACAATTGCCTAAGAAATGTAAGGACCCCGGTTGTCCTACAATATTTATAACTATTGGGGGTAAAAGCACCAATCGTGCTCTATTTGACTTAGGCGCTAATGTTAACTTGCTCCCGTATTCAATCTATGAGCAGTTAGGTATAGGAGAGTTGAAACCTGCACACTTCACTCTCCAGATGGCAGATCGATCTATCACCCAACCTAGGGGTGAGCTAGAGGATATGTTAATCAAAGTCAGGAAATTTATATTCCCTGTAGACTTTGTTGTTTTAGATATGCAGCCTGTGGCGAACCCACGAAACCAAATCCCGGTGATTCTAGGTCGACCTTTTCTAGAAACTTCCAACGCAGTAATTAATTGTCGTAACAGTTCTATGAACCTATCCTTCGGGAAGATGACAATTAAGCTTAATGTCTACAAGCTAGGAAGTCAGCCATCGGAACCTTCTGCTCATCTAATAGATATATGTTCTATCAACGAGATAGCTCCCGACAGCTACGAAGTTGTGGAACTTTGCTATAATGATCTCGACAACACTAGTGCGTCACTGTTTGATCTAGCATATTATTAAAATGAGGACACCTTTGACGAGTCCACCCCCGAGTTTGAATTATTTGACTCATCGCAAAAGTCAGTAGCGCTTTCCGAGTCAATATCATACGCAAGTTATGAACCTCTTAAGGAGTCCGAGTATCATTCCCTTACCCCACCTTCTATCGTCTCTCCGCCGACACTAGATCTCAACCCGCTACCTTCTCATCTTAAATATGCATATTTAAGTGAGAATGAGTCTTTTCCTGTGATCATATGCGCTTCTCTAGCCTTAGACCAAGAGAACGCACTTTTGACGGTTTTGAGATCAAATCGGCAAGCATTTGGTTAGACAATGGCGGACATCAAAGAGATTAGTCTCTTGATTGTTGAACATCATATAAATTTGATGGATGAATACAAACCAGTCCGAGACCCACAAAGACGGTTAAATCCCATTATGAAGAAGGCGGTAAAGAAAGAAATCGGCAAATGCCTTGATAGTGGTATAATTTACCCAATATCTGATAGCCAATGGGTAAGTCCTATTCCTGTGGTCCCTGAAAAGTCTGGCATCACGGTCATAACTAACAAGGCTAATGAGTTGATCCAAACACACACCCAAACTGGGTGGCGCGTATGTATTAATTATAGGAAACTCAATGCCGCAACGAGAAAAGATCACTTCCCTCTACCTTTCTTTGACCAGCTGTTGGAATGATTAGCTGGACATGAATATTTTTATTTCTTGGACGGATACTCCGGCTATAATCAGGTCCCTATGGCCGAAAAGGATTAATATAAAACAACATTTACTTGTCATTTTGGTACTTTTGCTTATAGACGCATGCCCTTTGGATTATGCAACGCTTCCACTACATTTCAGCGGTGTATGATGGGGATATTCTCAGACATGGTCGAGAATTTTTTGGAGATATTTATGGAAGATTTCTCCATATTTGGGGACTCCTTTGAGGAATTCCTACGTCATCTTGACGCGGTTCTTACCTGCTGTAAGGATAAGAACTTAACTTTAAATTGGGGAAATGCTATTTCATGGTCCAAGAAGGTATTTTCCTTGGGCATATCATTTCACGAAAAGGCATTGAGGTAGACAGAGCAAAAATAGATGTCATCCATAACCTTCCTCCTCCCAAATGTGTCAAAGATATACGATCCTTCCTTGATCATGCAGGATTTTATAGGAGATTCATTAAAGACTTTAGAAAAATTGCTAGACCCTTAACCCTTCTCTTGGCCATGAATACAACATTTCACTTCGATTCGGATTGCGAGGCTGCTTTTGAATCACTTAAAAGTTCCCTCACTACATCCCATGTTCTATCATCTTCGGATTGGAACCACCCTTTCGAGCTTATGTGCGATGCATCAGATTTTGCTATTGGTGCAGTCTTAGGACAGAACGTTGATAAGATGCCACATGTCATTTATTATTCAAGTAAGACCTTGAATGATGCCCAAATTAATTATACAGCCACCGAGAAAGAACTCTTGGCGGTTGTATTTGCATTAGAAAAATTCAGTCCATACTTGATTGGCTCGCCAATTGTGGTTTACACCGATCACTCCGCCCTAAGACATCGTTTATCGAAGAAGGATGCTAAAGCCAAGCTAATACGTTGGATCATGTTGTTACAAGAGTTTGATCTTGTTATACAATACAAGAGTAGAAGTGAAAACGTAGTAGCCGACCATCTTTCACGCATCTCTTCATCACCAACGTTGACCTTGCCAATAAACGACTCCTTTCCTGACGAACAGCTCTTGACCGTGTCCTGCGAACCTTGGTTCGTGGATATTGTGAATTATCTAGCGACGGGACTTATACCCAGCGATTGGTCGAAACAAGACAATCATCGATTTCTATCCCAAGTAAAACGCTTTTACTGGGATGAACCTTATTTGTTTAAGTATTGTTCCGATCAAATCATTCGCCGATGTGTCCCTAATGATGAATTCAAGAGTGTATTGTCTTTCTGCTATGATCAGACATGTGGCGGTCACTTTGATCCACGAAAAACGGCGGGGAAAGTTTTGCAATGTGGTTTTTATTGGCCGACATTATTTAAAGATGCATATGATCATTGCAAAACTTGTTCGCGGTGTCAACACATGGGTCGGATTTCACGAAGAAATGAGATGCCGCTCCAACCTATCTTGGTTGTGGAGATATTCGATATTTGAGGTATTGATTTTATGAGCCATTTTCCCAACTCTTTTGGGAATTTATATCTCTTATTAGCGGTTGATTATGTCTCAAAATGGGTGGAGGCGATACTGTGTTGCACTAATGACAACAAAGTTGTGATTAAGTTCCTTAAGGAAAATATCTTTTCGCGATTCGGACACCCTCGCGCTATAATTAGCGACAACGGGACGCATTTCTGTAATCGCTCTTTCGAGAGTTTGATGCGGAAATATTCAATCAACCACAAACTTTCTACGCCCTATCATCCCCAAACGAGCGGGCAAGCTGAGATCTCCAATCGCCAGATCAAACAAATTTTGGAGAAAATGGTTTCTAAGAACCGTAAAGATTGTTCTACCAAATTGACGGATGCTCTTTGGGCATTCCATACCGCTTATAAGACTGATCTTGGAATGTCTCCATACCGACTTATGTATGGGAAAGCTTGCCATCTTCCTGTCGAGATCGAACATAAAGCTATGTGGGCTATTAAAGAGCTTAACTTCGATTTTAATCAAGCCAGCAGCTATCGGAAGCTGCAATTAAATGAGCTAAGTGAACTTCGCGATGAAGCTTATGATAATGTGGTTATAGTAAAGAATCGGACTAAAGTGTTCCACGACAAAAACCTTCATAGAAAAACTTTCACACCGGGACAAGCTGCAGTTAAAGTCCTTCTTTACGATTCCCGTCTCCACCTTCATCCGGGTAAGCTTAAATCTCGCAGGAAAGGCCTTTTGTGGTGCGGTATGTGTACCCGTACGGTGCTGTGGATATTGAAAATGTTAAAAATGGTTCTATTTTTAAAGTAAATGGGTATAGATTAAAACCGTATTTTTCTTCTGACCTTGTGGAGGAGCTCCTGTTTTTACAGGAACCGCTTTATCATAACTAACTTTCCTCCGCCTCACTTCCATGTTTCGGTAACATTGTTTAATCTAAGAATGGAGGTAAGTGTACTAAGATATAACTGTATATCCGTGCATGCCAAAGAACAAGTTTGGGGGTAGTTTTCCTTTAACTATTATTTTACCCTCATTATTTTCTTCCCAAGTGTACAGGTCTATGCGCTCAAAGAACAACATCAGTGGGGACATTGCTGAAAACAGGTTTGGGGGAGGTTTGTATTTACTGAAATATCTTTTGGCACTAGGCACTATATAATTTATTTATTTTTTTAAAAAAAATTGATATTAAAAGTTAGAAAGTGAAAAATTACATACAATAAGATTGGAAGAGTTAAAGAAAAGCAAGAAAGTTAGATGTTTTCTTAAACGAAACTAGTAATAAGTAGTCGTGAGGTGTTGTCCCAAAGGTTAGTAAGATGAAGGAAATTGCCAATCTGAGGATAAAAATAAGTCTGAAAAATAGTCCATATTCTTGAGGCCAAACTTTTGAACGTTGATACTTTACTATACGCACTTACACATATCTTGAAACTTGCGATAGTAGAGGATACCTTGAAATACTCTTATCTAAAAGCCTTGGTATGAAGAAAAACAAAAAGAAAAAGAAAATATAAATGGTGAAGAAAAAATGAATACTGGTTTTGTAATCACTTAAGGCAGCATAAAAAATATAGCGGGGATGCTTTATCACCTAGTGCCTTAGACCAACTAGTTTGGGAGCCACTGCTAAGTTTTGGGTGTTGCAAGACTAGGATATTTCTAATTACGCCTAATTGAGCAAGCACATTTAGTAATCGTTCGGTTAGTACCTCAAGAAATATTAACTGCCGCATGAAGAATGTGTGAGCAATTCTATCTATAATATTCACCGACTAAAAAGTACTAAGGCGGATGGACAAGAGTATGATAGCTTGAATTGAATTCTCTAAATGTACGGATGTCCTTTACACACGCGTAGATGTATATGATCGATGTTTGGATGAAAGATAGGAAGGAAGACTAAAGGCGATGTTTTCAAGACCATTAAGATAGGGCTCATGGCAACTGAAAAGCTAGTGTAGTTTGAAACTCTTATTTTCAAGTTCTTTCTTTTATAGTTCTTATCTTTGTATGTAACTTTCATCTTCTATCTTTTATTATGGGATTTTATGGGTGTAATCCATGGAAAACCCTCAGGAAACAACACTCCTCCTATTAGGGACACCTAGAGGTTTAACGGCTTGTTGCACGTGCTCGGTGCAATCGTGTTGACTACGAAAGTGTGCCACTTAGGTTTTTCTTTTTTTTCTTTTTCTTTTTTTTCTTTCTCTCCCTCTCTTGAATAACTAGTTTGCTCGAGACGATCAAAATGAAATTTCGGGGTATTTGTTCAGTCGAAAATATTACACTTTTGATATAACATTTTCCTTATTTTTCTTAAATATTCAAAGGTGTTTATTATAAATAGAGAACATATGTGGGTTTATCTGTAAAATATTTATTATCATATGTTTCTACATTATAATTAACATTATAAAGGAAAATATATGCATGTAATATTTATAGGATATTTTGATAATTTAAATATGCATATCATATCAAATATCCCTAATCAATATTCTTAACATATAATATCATATAAAATGGTTAGGATAATATCTCAAAAATACCAATTACTACTAACACTTTGAGTTGAGATATTGTGCAGATCAGGACTGGAATCCATAAGATCGAGATTCAGAATCAAATCTATCGACACGTTGATGCAAATCACAAGATTTAGCAATGGCAGAGATTCAGGGCACTTATTTCAGAATATAGACATCTAGAGGATCTACAAACATCAATATAAAATATCACAAAAAATATCAAACCATAAAGCCATCAAAGATGTGGCAGATCCGCCGCAATATTTAGGACTTAAGAGTTAGGATTTTTTTGATAGGATTGTATCAACAAACCCTCACTTATGGCATCTAGGGTTTGCATCTTCTGTGACAATAAATAGAACCGAGAGCCACACTTGAAAGGAATCACCTTTTACACAAAGCAAATCACCGTCAAAGAACAAGAGATCCACGACAGGTCCGCAATTCAACGTGATAGAGCGACGTGAATATCGACGGAGCATCTACTTCCTACGAGGCAGAAATCGATAGCAACTTCTTCATCTTGTAATCTATATTCGAAGGATTTGTACATGTTAACATTGATTAATAAAGATAGATGTTTAGTTTAATTCTTTGCATTTTTAAATTCTGCATTTAAAATTCCGCATTTAAATTCTGCATTATGATTCCTTCTCTATCCTTTCTTCTTCTTCTCAAAACATGCATGAGTAATTCTCCGCTTGTTGGGGTTCGTAGAATTATGGTAGATCAATGGATGAAAAAAAATATTATAACTCATTTTACAACTTATAAATTTTATCAAAAGAATTGTTAACATCCTAATTGGGCACGCTATCAATTTATTGATAATCACAACCGCGATTTGAGATTAGATTAACAATTGTTTTGGCAAAGGCTAGACATTAATAAAGATCCATGTAAAGATAAGGGTTAAAAGTGAAAACCCTAATCCCTCCAAAAACCCTAATCTACATGCATCAACTATCGATCTAGTTTTAAATCTATTAAAAGATAAAATGAGTGATCTTTAATTAATCATCCATTACTACTAAATTCTACGAACCCTATAAGCCCTCTTCTTATATATTCTACATCCGTGTTTGACATAGATCTAGAATCACTCTCTTCTATTTCTAATCAACTCGTCTAAAGTAAGATTAAAAGTTCCACGCATCCCTGCGGACAACCCGTACCCATCTCAGCTAGCTATACGCGACACCGTTATTGATTGCGGTTATTATACAAAACACTTCAAAATATACGATCAATCAGTCGTGCAAACAAGTTTTAGTTGGGTACAGTCCCGAGCCACATGGAGGCAGTGAGCGATCGTCAGGAATTCGTCTCTCCCGGTATAGGGAGTCAATGTCACGCTGTGTACGGCTGGCTATCACCATGAATCCCTTACCAAGATGGATGAGATTTACTGATTATAGATCAGTAGTTTCTCGGTAGATGATGAGCTTAACACCGACACGACTTATTGGGTTATTAGGGGTCTGACGTTATCCACCACCTAGACCCGGTATGCGATACTCTTAGACGAAGAGACCAGACTGGGCGGAGGTTGTCACTTATAGGCTCTGTAGGGATACAGATGAGTTTGCTCGTCAACCTTCGTTTCGTTCAATAGCTGGGTAGCCATTACGTGCAGTTAGTGTCGCTGACGTGCTTATAGTTAAACCTACTGCCGGCGTATTGTCGAGTCTTTAGTATCCCACACAGAGGGTTTCCCGGTTCAGGCGAAACGATGTGATACGTGCGTATTTTGATACGCACTCAGATTCGATTAAATACGTGTATTTAATGCACGTATTTTAATCGGGCGTTTTGATAATACTGGCAGGTTTGAAGGATAGCCGGATCATTGTGAGCTGGTATTATATTTCTCATTATCTCTCTTTTGGGTATTCGTATTTTGACACCAATACGATATTTATACG
Organism: Agapanthus africanus; assembly: GCA_030015575.1. Classification (NCBI taxonomy): domain Eukaryota; kingdom Viridiplantae; phylum Streptophyta; class Magnoliopsida; order Asparagales; family Amaryllidaceae; genus Agapanthus; species Agapanthus africanus. The sequence goes on from JASDDO010000016.1 coordinate 557,506,423, forward strand.
AATACGAGTATTTGTATAAATATGGGTATTTGTATCGTAATACGAATACGTGTATTTTTATCTTTATACTTATACAGGTATTCGTACTTTTATACAAATACGGTATTCGTATTTTGATAAGAATACGGATATATGTTTTTTGATACATATTTTTTTTATGTATATATGTATATATATATTTGTGTACATGGATAAACTTGGGGATTTGTTTGGGCTCATGTCATGAGTCATGACTCATACTTTGAGTTTGCATTATCTAGTTAAGAGTAAAGAAAAAGAAAGGAGAGGAGTTGGATTATCCCTACACTCACTCTTTATTTTTCTTCTCTTTTCTTTTTATGAAAAAAGCTTCCAACTTGATAAAAGAATATGGCGAAGAGAGAAACCCAGAGATATTACCACTACATCATTCTTACCATCTTTTCTTAGCAAGCTAAGTTAGTGAGTTGCTTCACTTGACATTGGATGTGAAGCTATAGCTTAATTCGAATTCTCTCGGATGGGTTATCTTCGGCGGGGAAGATCGGTGTCCAAACTCATTCCCAACGACTTCGGAGCCGTGCTAGAGTCCTTGGAGCGGTGTATAGGTCTTCCACAATTGCGCGGACACGCTATAAAGATAGCTAGCCATATAATCATGCATGTGTAGTTTTTTAGTTTAGTGTTTGGAATCGATTCTAAGGTATAGGTCACTAGTGCTTGCCTTTAAATTTTTGTTTTCGCTTCCGTCTTTACCGCGAGTCTTGCGGCACGAGTACTAGGATCCTTACAGAGAGTCTTTTGATCGGATTGAAATCTTCAGGGACATATTTGTACGGTATGATGGCACGCCTGTATCGATAGATGGCGTCGGAGACGTCACGTACGAAGACCTGGACCCTGTGGTCCATGGATCTTCCCAGGAGCGGATGCCGAATATCAGCTGTTCTTCACACCGATCGGCCCTCGCTCCCGTTCCCGCTGCCGATCAATTTACTGGCTGGACTGTCGAGCAGAAACTTAATCTTATCACCATGTACGTCGAGCGAGAGATGCCAGTACCTCCGGTAAGTTCGATAAGCCTAACTTAATAATATATAAAAATATAAATAGCACATTTACTAAATTATGTATTTTAAACTTTTAATCTCAGGTGCTTTACCCCGGAGTTCAAGGTGCGCCTCCCTCGTGATCGACTCTCCCTCCCTGTGATCGTCCTTCCTCGTAATTTCATTTCCCATTATTGTAAATATATGACTTTAGGATTGTATTGGAATGGATATTCGATTGTAATCAATATTTGAATCGAAATTGGATTGTAATTGATATTCGAATGTAATTGAAATTCCTGGATTTTCTATTTTTGTATTATTTTTTCTGCAATTAATATTTATTTCGACAGGAATTAGCCGTCGAAATAAACTCTATTTAGACACGTTTGACCCGTCGAAACAAAGTAAAAAAATATATTAAATATATTATTTTAAGGGAAAAAAATCGTGTAAAATAAGGTTTATGTCGACGCAACTCACGCGTCGAAATAAACCTTATTTCGACGCATAAAACACGTAGAAATTGATTAATTTATTTCGACACGTGATATGCGTCGAAATAACCCTACAGCGACGCACTTTGCTGCGACGACTGTCTTCCGTCGCAATTTTAGGCGGTCCGTCGAAATAAGGTTATTTCGACACGTTTTAAGCATCGAAATATCATAGAGATTCCTGTAGTTAGAATGCTCAGCTTCATCTCTGTAAACTGTAGAATGCTCTATGCAATTGCTAGTGAAGGGATGGGGGTCCAGTACTTGTATTTTCTTCCTTGATCAAGATGAAATTGAAGTTTCATGGCATTGGAGTGAGCATATTGCGAGGACCACTTCAAGGTACAAGTATATATATTATCTGCTTTATATATAGTTCGTTAAATGAACTGTAATAATAATTAAAAATATGGGTCGGTTCTCATCATACTCTTTCAGTGTGTGATATATGCAGACTGAGACACTGACATTTTGTGAACTCGTGTTGGCCTTTGTGTACTTACTTCATGAATGAATGGAAAATCAGATTCTAAGCACTTGTTAATATCACAACAACAAAAAAGGTTTCTACATATATTTGTTTTGTTTGCACATAATTAAATAGTTGGAATTGTATGTTGGGACAAATATTTGGATATACAACCGATTCCGCTCCACTTCTCAAGCATTATAATAATTAGGTTGTCGGGATTTGATAGACCATTGTGATGAAACGGTGACTGATCACATTCCAGTTCAGGTTTGTCACCCAAGCATATATATTCTTCTAGTGCTACGCTATGCTGAAGAACAAAATTGACATCCAACAATTCTTCCATCTGAAACAACCAATCGTGTGTATATTTTATATGTTTCTAAAAATATTTGTTGTTGCCTCACACCCATCAACTATTCACCGTTGTCTTTATCGCTATCATCTATGATTCCATGTCTCATTTCCATCGGTGTCATATCGTTTTCAAGAATTGTTCATCGGTAAAACAAAATTAGATCTCATTCCAGAACACAGATTTGCAGAATAATTATGACACTGCTACAAATGACTCAAATTAGAACGTTGGGGTTAGGACAGCCCCCGATGTCCCAAACGATTTAGGGACAGCCGGAGCCATTCCAATAACTTTGGGACGGCCATCCCAAAATTTTCGACTGATTAAACAGAAAAAAATTCATAAACCAACCTACCACACCTTCACTACTAATTATTCCCAAAACCAATTTTATCAGCCCCTTTCCCCAAAGTATATCCAAATTTGTTGGCTCCATCTAGATTTATTTTATTTACCCGATCCCCAAACAAAATCTCCATACCAAAATTGCTATTGGTTGCCAAATAAAAAATTATCTTATTGCCAAACAAAATATTTTACTTTAAAAACAAAATGGAGATTACAATCGGAATAAAAACAAAAGATCTCGAGACCGGTCTCTCTCTCTCTCCCTTTTGCCGAACAAAATCGATTGAAACACAAGCTTGCTAAAGTAAAAAAATATCGCGTATACTCCATCCTGCGCCCCCCCCCCCCCACCCCCGCATGTTGCCAAGACTCCATCCCCAAACCAATCGAAACTGATGGGGCTCCTTTTAGGGCCTCCGTCAGATGTTGTTTTCCGTAGATCTCGCAGTGAACTTAGCTGATTATTCTTCGTTGCGTGTGGGTCTCAATGGGTTATTGGAGGAAGAGGTGAGGTGTGGAAGCAGTCGCCGAGTACCTGCAAAGAAGTCCCGGGATGGTTTGGTACCACCGAAGACCTTCCGACGCTTAAGTTAGTGATGAGATTCGAGCAGAGTAACAGCGTAAGGTGTAAAGAATGGCTTACTTGACCCCTCTGTGATGGGGGTTTATATAGCGGTGGTAGCACGCAGCAGCAGGCGTAAGAATCTCGCCGGCAGTTACGCTCCCGACGTCACGCCCGCGTAGAGAGCGGATCGCCCATTAATGGGGATCGTGATGGCGTGGAACGTGGGATGTTGTTGGCGTAGAATCTGTGCATGGCGAGATTAGCGGAGCGGCGGTTACGCCTGTGAGTGGTGGAGTTGGTCGGGGGGACGAGGAAAGCGGCCTCGGCAGGGGCTCGGGGACGAGCGAGGAGGCCGAGGAGTCTTGGTCCTATGGCAGCTCGGAGCGAGCTGAGGGGCCGAGGAGGCTAATTTGCAAGGGGCCCCGAGGAGGGCCAGCATGTGCTTGCAGGTCGGGCACAGGGTGGCCTGGTCGGCCCCTGTGGGCCCTTTCTTCTGAGTCTTAGGACACGTCATCTGTCACGTGTCCTGATCTTAGAGGTCGCCAATATCGAGCATCATCATTAGCCCCCCACTCTTGCCCCGACCAGCTAGCGGGTCGGGTCGGAAGTAGACTACCGGGCCCCCTGAGGTGAGCTCCTTCCGTGGTTTCGTCGGGGCGAGCCCTCGGTCCATCGGTTGTCTTTTCCGCTAGCGAATCGAGGCGGGATCTTTGCATTTAAGAAGGGTGCACCGGTTCGTGCACTCTACAGTCGAAGCGACGGCCCACGTGTCGAGCGCCAATTAGCTGATGCGACGCGCGCAGGTCTGCGGCGTCTGATGGGACGCGGTCTATCGCTGGGCTGCCACGTGGCGCGATCAGGGCCGCTGGGGGCAAGGTGCTGTTTCGGAGGGAAACGATGGGCGCCATTGGATGAGTCCGTATGCGGTAATAAATACAGGTGGGGCCCGCCCTAGGGCCCTTACTCTCTCATATTTCTTTTTCTCAAGCCCCAGCTGCTCGGCGCTCGTCTCTCCTCTTTCGTTCCCAACCTTTAAAGATTTTCTTTCCCAGATTAGATGTCTTCCCCTGTAGAATCAGTATACGTTGTAGGAGTAGATGTTGGGGTTCCTTTAGATGTGTCCGAGTCTCCTCGGGGAGCAGGGGCTGGGCCCTCTTCCCGAAGCCGTGAGGCGGGGGCCGCCTCCAGGGAGGAGGCGGTAGATGTAGCCCCAGCACCCCTGTTTCCCCCAATCAGAGCAAAGCTCTGTTGAAATTCAAAATTCAAAATTTTGAAGCAACGCTTCAAATTTCGGGCGCAATGCGCTACATGTCAGGCGCTGATACGTCAGCGCAGCGCTCAAGAACAACGCACCCAATCAGAGCAAATCTCTATTTAAAGAAAAATTAAAAGAAGCAACGCTTCAGTTGCGCAAGCACTGCGCTGCGCGACACGTGTCAGCGCAGATGCATTTGCGCTGCGCGACATGTGTCAGCGCAGATGCATTTGCGCTGCGCGACACGTGTCAGCGCAGCTGCGCTGCCTTTTGCGCTGCGCGACACGTGTCGCGCTCTGGAGCATTTGCGCCAAACAGAATTAAAATTCTAAGAAATCTTTCTGTTCTTGTTAAAACAAGAAAATTTTCTTCTGTAAAACAGAAGCCCTTGGATCAAAAATCCAACGGTGGGGAAAATTCCCCAAATCACTCAGAGAAAAATCTCTTTAACAAATTTAACTAATTTATGGGCACTATAAAAAGGACCCCAGATCTCAATCCAAAGGCATGAACGTTTTCTAAAAAAAAAAAGGAAAGAGAACTCTGAAGAATTCCTCAAGAACAAAAAGGTAAAAAAAAACCTTTAGAAAAAAAAGAAAGTTCTCTCATGAACAGATCATAGATCTAAAAACAAGATCAATAATCTTTAATAAAAAATAATAATAATAAAATAGTGCTTTGCACTTTTATGAACCTTTGGTTCTTTGGGATAAGAAAAACAAGAAATACTTGTTTTCTTTGATTTTAATTAGATCAAAGAAAACAAATAGTGCTTTGTACTTCCGTTCTTGAATTTAAAAGATTCTTAGTGCTTTACACTTCCAAACTGCGCTGTTGCGCTCTTGGGAGAGCGCCACGTGTCAGCTACAGAACAACTTGCGCTACGCGCTCTTAAAGTGGAGCTTTACTCTCTGAAATTGGCGCAACTCACCAGAGCGCGCCACGTGTCAGCAGCGCAACAGTACAGCGCACTAGCGCAGCGCACTGCGCTGTTGCGCTTGCGCTCACCAGAGCATGACACGTGTCCTCACCACTAGCGCTTGCGCTCAGTGATTGGCTCAAAACGCCTGACAAATGCAATACATTTCTTTTACTGAAGGGCCAGGCCCAAATCAGAGGGGCCTAGTAGGCCAAATTAAATTGCAATATAATGAAAAGGGGCAGAGCCCAAACAAGACTGATGCTCTGCATCATCTATAAATGGGCACAGCCCTGACAAAATAAATAATGCTATGCATTATTAAAAAGAGGCCAAGCCCTAGCACAAGCCTATTAGGCCAAAAACAAATAAAAAATGTTGAACATTTTCAACTGGACTTAGACCAATTCTGGCCGTAAGTCCTTAAATTAAATTGAACTGAGAACAAATGCTCTCTCAAATCAATTTACCTCCGGTTCGAGGGTTCATCTCTGAACTCCTCTGACACCCATCGTTGTAATCCTTCAACGACGTCAGAGAGGTGACGGGTCCCGACGACCACACATCGATACGGACTGCGGGGTCCTTAAACTCGTGGACCGAAACGTCCTTAAACTAACAGTGGACCGAAACGTCCTTAAACTAACATCGGACCACCACGTCCCTAAACTGGAATGCGGACCACCACGTCCCTAAACTGGAATGCGGACCACCACGTCCCTAAACTGGAATATAGACTACCACGTCCCTAAACTGGAGTGCGGACCACCACGTCCCTAACCTGGAATGCGGACCACCACGTCCCTAAACTGGGACTTGGACCACCACGTTCCTAAACTGGAATATGGACCGCAATGTCCACTACGTCCCTAAACTGGAACAATAGAGCCTTCAAATACTCTTTTGCCAGATCTAAACGATCCCGTTTAAGTTGATCTTAGCCCCCAAACACGGCTAACGTATCCTTAAACATTCAAACGGACTATAAAACTCCAAATCAACCTTGGTTCAAGGATACATCTCTGAACTCCTCTGACATCTGCCGTTGTAATCCTTCAACGACGTTAGAGAGGTGACGAGTCCCGATGGCCAGATATTAAATGGATTATCACGTTAAGTTGATCTTAGTCTCAAACAGGACTATCGTATCCTTAACGAACGTTTAAGTTGATCTTAGCCGTAACGCGGCTAACGTATCCTTAAACTAAAAACACCAAACCCAAATCTAAGTAAATACGGATTTGGGCTAATCCACGTCCTACGGGCGACGGCATTACTCAGTCTCCGTATACAATCCACGGGCAACCACAAAAAAAACAAACACACACGACACGAAGTGAAATTCTGGAGAAGGAGAAAGTTGCTACCGCGATGCGGTAGCGTAATTAACTGCAGAGGCTTGCGCCTGCAGGGAAGAGCGTCCCCACAATCAAAAACCCCTTAAGCGAGGGGGAATCTGACGAAGTCTGCTATATCGGCCGCACCCGTCTAAACCTCCGATACACGGTGCCATAAATCAACTTGGCATCTTCGAAGAGGTGGACGGATAAAACCAAATAGCATCTGCCCCGAATCTCAGCGTCAGGACATCGCAGTCTTATGCGCCGTATTTCGGAGGGGAACAGATTCTGGCACGCCCGGTGGGACCTTTTCCTCTTTCCACTCCACACTTCGTGTGTCGTCTTCGCAAACCAATCGCGGTTTGTTAACGGTTGCCTTTGGATTTCAAGTTACTAAGATTTAGTCTTTTGTCTAGCGCAGAACTCAAGATTCAATGGCATTTAACTGCACCAACTGCTCGAAATGCCACTGCAACGGACGCTCCACCTCACCAGGAGGTGTAGTATATGGGCCCCAAGCGGCTTCCTTCCTCACTCTGCCGGTAGACTAGGTGACCCAAGCCACCATTGGCCTGTTCTTCAGGACCATGATCCCACCTACAAGCTTCTCTGCGCCAATACCTGCACCGGAAGTGAACAAGAAGTCAGTCTTCGACCGGCTCACTGCTACGACGACCCCTGTCAATGGGTCGTCCACTACCAAACCGACAGCCTCTGTTTTCACCAGGCTAAATCAAAACTCTAAATTAGCTGTCCCAAGGAAGGCAATAACTGCTGCTCCAGAAGTCGTCAAGGCGACTTCCCCTGTCAAAGAGTCAGTCTTTTCAAGACTGACGATTCCTGCTCCTGCCCCTGCCCGAGGATCTGTCTTCGACAGGTTAAATATCATCCCTCAAAATACAACCTCAGTTTTTAAGAGGTTAAC